>CM076725.1:5557780-6807780 GCA_038501795.1 Pseudopleuronectes americanus
AGAAAAACGATAAAACTCAATAAGAGAAAGGCTTTAAGACAATATATAAATGGAGCATTACTATGTCTGAGTTCAGTCGAGCGTTTGAAAGTGGGGGGGCCACGAGCAGCAAAAACTTGATCTCTGTGTCGCTATTGTCAGATACGAATTCCAGAGAATTTCCAGACTATTGGGTGCAGACATTCTCCTGAGTTTGACTTTCTCACGAGCAACTGCTCAGACGCGTTAACAATAACACATAAATCTCTGGAGCGTTCAGGTGAGGGCTGGCACAGCGGGCTGAGGCAGGACGTAACAGTGAGGTGATCACATGTTTATTTGCACATCGACAACGGTTTCTGCCCTCCTCTCCAAAAGCTGTCAAATCTTGTTGTTTCTCCGGGTTGATATATTTCTCTGTGTCTTCAATGCATATGGCACCTCTTTTTATCTTGAGATCTATGTGTTCTTATTTTCTTTTTAACACGTGACGACTCACTTGCAGCGAATCCTGCTGTGTTCTCACATTTCACCGGTGTATTTACGCAATCTCTCCTGTGACAGGTTATGCACGAGGAGTAGGGAGCAGCCACATGAGCTGTCCACATGTGAAAGCACAGAACACTGAACAGAGATGAGCCTCATTGTGGAGGTTTCCTCTGCAGCCTCTGAAGAAAAGTGATGAGTCAAACCGGCTCAGCTCAGGGGGGAAGCAGGACACAGAGCTCCATCAGATAGAAAAGAGGAAAGTCACTTGTTGGTCAGAATTTGTTGTGAAAGAGTCAAATGCTCCTCGGCCTCTCCAGGTCCCATCCCTGGTTTCTTAAACTGTGGGTTGAGACCCAGAATATGTTGCAGGCCTTCCTCTGGCAGGGCCAAGCCACCAATATGTAATCCTGGTGTGCCACAGTAAGACACTATATTCTCATTTAAAACTCTTGGATGAAAAATTCTCTTAAGAAACCTTCAGATTGAGGCAAGAGGTCAGCTGTGCAGACGTTTCCACTGATTCATGGTAATGCAGCCTGATGAGGCGGCTGGCTCACTACAGGTTGTTCATTCCACACATCTGAGTCTCATTGTGGCCAAATAAAACAAAAAGCTATGCGTCAATGTCAAATGCATGGCAAACATATGGAGTGTGACTGCACGTGCTAGTGTGCAAATATGTGTGTGTGTTTTGAAAAGCATGCAAATGTGTTTGTCGTTAAAATGACTGAATAGAAGGGCGAGGTCCCTCTGGAGGGGTGGGTAGCTGCATATCTGCTACCACACTACACACACAGACACACAGACAAATACACACACACACACACAGAAACACAAACACACACACACACACAATGTTTTTTATGCGTGTCCTCATCTACCTTTGGCAACCTGATTATTGGGAATCAAACCAGCAACTCCTCCAACTTCTCCAACCAAAGGCAGACATATAAATTCCTGTCCGAGACACACATGCAGACACACAAGCCATCATGTACTCTCTCACTCACACACAGGGGAGGGGAGATGCACTGTGTTGTGTGTTTCCACCTCCCCTCCTCTGTTTTGGTTACCAGCCTCGTCTGCTAAGCCTCAATAATCAGTCCTGCCTTTAGGAGAAGAAACACAAGATGGAGGCCTAGACGTTCATAATAATTCATATACAATGTGCTGGCCTGTCAGTCTCATAACTCCCCACACACCACAATCATCTTCACACACTGGACTTACACCCACTTAGATAATCCTGCCCCGAGTTACTTTTCCTCTGTGTACAGAAGCAACTAGTGTCCACAATATGTAAATAAGACACAGTAATAAATGAATGTTTACACTTGGCAGGTGAAGATATTCAGGAATAAGCTCCTACATAACTAGCAACAGTTGATCATTCATGTTGAGTTGCTCGGGGGCTCACACACATGGACGTGTTTAATAATTTGCAGGTGGAAATGGATTAAATCTAATTTGACACACTGATGAAAAGTGGGATGGAAGGATAAAGTCATTCGAGGTCAGGGCTTCATTTTGACATAAATCAATGACTTTATTAAATGAAAGCATGTGACCTCTCAAGTTCTAATTTCTTGTTTATTTCTGAAAGAAAAACAAAACAATAATCTAGTTGAAAGGTTGAAGTTTGACCTATACACAGCAAACAGCTTGTCTCATTGAAGAGATGCTGCCCACTTCAATGTTTTTGTTGTTTTTTTTAGCTTTAAACTAAATTATATAACTGTTCTTTGATGAAATACATCAATGCTGTTTTTATATCACATGTTTTATCAAATTTACAAAATAATTTACATTTATGGGATATATATATATTAGATAAATATGAAAAGGTCAACACCCACCAGCCACCTCTAGTGGGTGAGAATCTGGACTGCCGCACTAATTTTCAATTAGGCATGTTTTAGCCCCGCCTCCAAGAATTGCGCACCAGAGGAGTTTTTTGAATTTCCAGGGACACTTCATCCAAAAGTTAAGTAAAAGATTCTAAAGTTCTCCCTAATCTACAGTTTTTGTCAGCTGTACCAATGTTTTAATTTCCGGCCTGAAAACATAAAAAAGAAGAGCATATTCCCAGACATAATATAAAGAGGCAATCATTTTTTATTGTTAGGTTTGACTCTTTTACCAACATCTCTGTCATCTGGCCTGTTTCCACCTACAGCTGTTTTCAGTCAAAAGTTAGCAACCAGCCAGTGAGTGATGCAATTTGAAAGCTAAGCTGCAGTTGGTGGGACCCCAAACAGAGCTAAAAGAAGTGGTTTTAGTGGTTTTACGACTACGGCCAGTTTCTGGTTTACGTCTTTGTGTAGCTATATGAGTGCATTTATCAGGTACGAGGACATGGTTGGTTGGTTCCCCGCTCAATAGTGATGGTGAAGCAAGGGCACAGATGAGAGCAGTCCAACATGGCTTCAGCCCTCAACCAGCCGCACACGCCAAAACTAGGGTTAACCTAGGGTTTATGACGTTGTTATATAGGAGGGTGGACTGTCATTTTTGTTGTCTGCCTTATCCTGTTAGGATAATTTACTAAAGGAAGGTAATCTATTGTATTTAGGTTTTCTGTAAGATTAGAAGCCACTCTGCAGTTAGTTTGGTTGTCTTTGTAACGTTGGCTTTTGCAACCCTAAAGCCTGAGTGATTATTATTTTTGAGCTTATTCCTATCTAATTTGTTATTGACCATTTTTTAACAATCAGTGTTCCTGTGGTTTCTTGAGACTTGAGGAAAAGGGGAACCTGATTGTACGTTGTAACCTGGCCCCTTAATGGGGCACCACACACAACGCAGTGCTGAGATCTCCTTGATGCATGTCCAGGTGATTTTAAAAATGACATTGGGTTTCACCCAGTTCTACTACATCTGTTAATGCAGCTTTAGAGATGACAACTGCACCCATCTGTTGCCTGGTGCAGCTACTTCTGGTCTTGAGACCTTAAACCAGTGACTCAGGCCATTGATCAAAAAAAGGGACATGAGCTTTCATAACAAGCCACTGCTATGAATTGGGGTCTAATTGTATAAAACTATAACTCAAGATTTTATGAACACCATTAGTGGTAACAACTTCCATCAACGCTGTCCAACAGAGTCTAATAACAGATTTGAGTCATGAACAAATCATTGTTTGTTTGCAGGTGTAGACAGGGAAGTCACTGTTGTTATGGTAAAAGTTATTATAAGGCAACTCTAAGTTTGGATAAGGCTCCGATCAAGAGGATACTGCGTTGACAGTAATACCGGCAAAGAATGATGTAATTATTCGGTTGAATTGAAGCTGAATAAAAGCAAGACTAACAGAACAAATGCAAAGAAGAAGAAAGAAAAAGGAAATGAAAGAAATAGGAGCAGGAGGACAAAGAGGAGGAGGAGCGGGAGGAGGAAGGAGAGGATAAGACGGGGTCCAGACCCTTGATCCCAGCAGCTGCTGTTGTTTGTGGGTCAGAATTACATCAGTAGGTTTATGGAAGAGGCTGGGAATCACTTCTCTGCCTGACCTACTTAAAGAATGTTAGTGTTAGATGACATGCAAAACTCCCCGGCCTCCCAGGACTCACTCATTCACCTCCTGCCCAGCACACCGCACCACACACTGTTTTGTCATCTTGTTTTATTAGCAGTCGCTGAAAGGCCGCACAATTTAGGAAGCAGGGCCGAAATTTTTTTTTGAGAATCTGGATTCCTGCCCGAAAAACTTTGGCTTCAAAAGTTTATGACCACATTTATTCTACTAATATATATTTTTTATGCTGTCCTACAAAGCACTTCTGCACAGGTCAGTTTTTTCATTATAGGTAAAGAATGAAATGCAACAACACGATCATTCATAAAAATATGATTTTACAAAAGGCTTATTTTACCTCTTAAAACCTAGCATGAAACCTCTTCTTATCAGAGAATGTAACAGAGCTGTAGGGACCTCTGGAGTCAGAGTGTGCAGCCCGTTAATGTGCTGGTCGATTCAACATGCCAGCTGTCCTTATGGGAAGAATTATGGTTTTAACTTCACATAAAAACCGGCATCAAACCCAAAGGAGTCAGAACAATTCTGTAGAAAAACTGAAACATGTTGCACAAGAATTTAAAGGTCTCTCTGTGAATTTATAGCATCCATATGGTGGTGGGGGGCGTTCACAGTAAAGTGTGTGTGTGTGTGTATGTGTGTGTCCTATACTGGGAGTGTAGAAAAATACATGACCTGTGTTGGAGGGCTGATGCCTGAGAGGCCAAAACCATACACCACTTAGCCTCTGCATTTTACACACACACACACACACACACACACACACACACACACACACACACACACACACACACACACACACACACACACACACACACACACACACACACACACACACACACACACACACAAAGGTCTTTACATATATATAAACACAAGTCTTAATTAGGAGCTTCCCCATTGACAGTGTTTAGCTGACAGGTGAAGTGTGATGATCTGTAGCAACAAATCCTTCATACACTTCTCATGAGCTGTACCCATGATTAATTTCTGAGATTCAGGCGAGATCGGGGATATCTTCAAATCTAGATTCAGATGTGTCGCACACCAGGACAGATATTCGATACACTTGATACAAGATTGGCGGTTGTGTAACAGTGTGATGACCTCACAGCCCGCCATCTGAAACAGATATGCATCAGCCCCGTAACAGCAGCACATCATTAGAAGTGTACAGATCGCATCAACAGTCATATTTCAGTGTGTTTAACAGCTTGTTGTTACAGCCTAACTCGAATGTAAACAAACCCTGGTGTCCTGTAAACATCATTGTGTACATGATGCTGCCAGTGATGTTTACAGCACAGACAATTCATCCTGCCCAGCACATTAACACTGTTTATAACAGCCACAGTATCAGTGTCACACGTTACTGAATTAGAATTCAAAAAAATCTGTAACTCTTCTCGGAGAAGTATTCACTATATTTACGAGAACAGGAAGCTTGTTCATCACACATAGGGCATAAATAGTATCTGAGTTAATATGACCATGACACCATTAACAACCTATTTAGGACCTTTCAATGATCTCAACATGCATATATATACCGAAGTGTCAAACAGCCGGAAATTCCACTGATGACAAAAGTGTGTGAGGTTGTGTGTGCGTGCCTACGTGCATGCATGTGTGTTTCTAGTTCCACATGATGATGTTTTCAATATGTAGACATCTAGATGTTAATTGAATATTTGATACAGTTTATTTAAATTACATTAAGTGCCTGGCATTCAGTGTATAGTAGTTGTGACCAACAGAGAACCATCGGGATAAAATCTTTATTGTTATTAAATTATTATTATTTTACCAAGGGGCATTTCATCATAGTCATGACTTTTTAAAAGTTAGAGGACAGATTAAAAGAGTATGGTCAAAATTCAGATCTCTCCAATCGCAGAGATATCCTGACTTTTAGTCCACTTGGTGTTATCATGCAGTGTGTATCTGTCCTTAATGTCTGGGGGAGGAAATCTGATCATTGTCCTCATCTGGTATTCATACACATTCTCCTTATGTCCCCAGTCTGTTGGTATCAATAAGTGAATTAGGCGATTGTTAGCTGACTCTCAGGTTAATAAAGAGAAATAAAGTTCTTGTAAATTGAGTTTAGACACACATGTACTTTATCAGGATGTTCTCTTACAACATGACTGATATGAACTGTGTCCAAAACACAGCCATTGAATATCTGATTTATATTTGGACATTATTTGCACACTGCCAACTCTCCTGATGACATTCATATAGAGCCAGATGTGGCTGATGGATTTGTGATATCCCAATGCAGATCCCTGAGGATGTGGAGATGGATGGACGGAGGAAGGAGGTGAAGAGGGAACACAATGGGTCGGGGGAGAAAGGAAAGACGGACAATCTCTCAGGGGGAAAATTGGAGGGGAATTTTTCTTCCTCCTCTCCATCTCCCATCCTCTCATTCACATCCCAGCCTCAATCTATCTGTTGCTCCTCCTCCATTCAGAATTGGTCTTTTCCTATCTCTTAAACTCACACACACACACACACACACACACGCACACACACACACACACACACACACACACAAAGAGTGTGGTGGCTGGAAGAGGCAGCAGTGGGAGTTACAGCAACAGCTGCAGGGATTACGGACAAGGGAGGGAAAAGAAAGAGTGTCTGTGTGTGTGTGTGTGTATGTGGGCGGTTGTGTAAGTGCTGGGGGAGTAAAAATGTGAATCGAAAGTGTATTTATGTGTCTGAAAGGAAAAGACAGAAAGACAAGTTGACGGTGAGAGAGACAAACACGTCAAGTGATGGAGAGAAAACAAATAAACATGTCTGTTCATTCAAGTGTGTGTGTGTGTGTGTGTGTGTGTAGATTTACACATTCAGATAAGGAGAACATTCAGCAGCAGCAGCAACGCCAAATACCCCACAGCCCTGTGTCTATGTTTTTTTTTGCACCAGTGGACCGTAGTGTGTGTGTGTGTGTATGTGCGTGTGTGTGTGTGTGTGTGTGTGTTGTTGGAAACACCTGTAACTTCACTCAGTTGTCAGTATCACAGTGTTGAGATGTAATCAGCACTTGTCTGCAGCGGCTCCCTTCTCAGGAGTTAATGTTTTCTTTGGTTTGTCAGCAGAATGTGAGAGGCGTTGTGAGTGATCTGGACCGAGAGCAGCACAGACTTTCCAAAAGCCCTGATTAAACATCTGGACCTGGGACTCCTGCCATTGAATAATTATCTGATTTGAATCATGACTATGGAACGAAAGGAGATAAAGACCGGACGTCCAATCTTATACAAAAGGACGATTGCATGGTTAATAGATCTGACGGTGCTGGACCCTGAGGCTGTACCTGCAACCCTGAGAACTGTTTGATACCCTAACATTTTGTTTGTTGTGGACTATATTCTTGCCCTAAACAAAGCGTTAAATAAACTAGAAGGCCACTCAAGCACATACCTTCACCAAAACCCAACAGTCCCCTTTTAAAACCACATTTAAATTCACTTGACACTGGTTTATATCTGGATCTGCACCAATTCCTAACCCTAACCCCTTGAGATTCGTGAATTGTTGTAAAAAAAAATACCCTATCTCGTAATGTTATGGACATTGAAATAAAATCAAGCTAGCTAACAACCATCTAGAAGTGATCTTCAAGTCTCTATAAATGTGCTTCGTCTCATTTCCTATCTTGCTATGTTATAGAAGTGAAAAAAAAATCCTGGAACAGCCCTCTGATCCAGATCTGCTCCAAATGTAATGGTTCATTCTTTGTGCAATGCCCCACCAATACACACAATTTCATGGCACTTGGTTCAGCAGTTTTTGTGTACAGCTTGCTTTAACAAAACAACCATGCCACTATCCACCTGCGGCCATATTGTATTTCTACAAGTGGAAGTTAGTAACCCTACACGCACATTAACCAGGAAATAGGCCATCAGCGAGTCGTTGTGTGTTTGGTCAGGAGAGGCTGCTTCGGAAATCTGATGGGGACAGGAAGAGCTGGAGGGTCCCCTGCCAGAGCGGGAAGCAACCCTGTGTCCCCTCATGCCTCCTGGCTGCACACTGTAGCAGGGTTTTCATGTTGAAGCCAGGAGGATGGTGGTATTACCTCATCGTTCATCTAATGACTCACTGAAGGACACGAGAAGTATAGCAAACAGCCAGTGATGGGGGAGGGGCAGAACCTAGAAGGCCACTGCGAGCGTCATCTCTTGCTCCAGACACTTGGACTATATTTTGGTCCAAAACTGGGATGTATATATGTGCCTCCTGTGACCACTTGTGTTCAGATCTCACTTCCTCGCTCTATATGTAGTTAAACATGTCCGTCATTTGTGTTTGCAAAGAGCAAATTGTATTATTTTTAGCCACAATGTGTGTGAGTGTGCGTCTGTGTCTTTGTGTCTGAGCGAGAGAAAGAAAACGAGCAGTCAGGAAGGACTGAATGAATGAATGAGCAAAGTTCTGAGGAAATATTGGACCAATTTAAGAAAAATATGAATGGTCCTATCTTTATTGATGTTGTTTGCTCCAAACACATCAAAGAATGGAAACTGAGAAGTGCAAAAGATTCCATGTGAAACTGCAAGTTGTTACTAAGTGACGCAGCAACATGCGTCACAGACCACCTCAGTGTGTAATGTGAGTGATCAGGTCTTTAAATGCTTCTGGGTGCATTCAGACCTGAACTGAGAACGGACCACATTCCATCGATTCAGAGCTGTATTCATTCACAGCCTTGATCTGCCAGCCTCTCTACAGCAGGTAGAGCTTCTCAAACCTCCATGTCCTTCAAATACCCCACACAACTGTGAGGAGTTGTTTCACTTCACATCTTCACAGCTCCTTCACGTAGCCTTAGGAGGGAGTTTAACACAAAATGATATCTCAATACTTTTTGCTTGCATCTGCATTGGTTTGTTAGAATAAAACAAAAAACTACTGGACAGATTACCACAGCATTTAGAAGAAGGATGAGGATAGATCAGTGAAGAACCCATAAAAGTTATTGTGGCTCCAGATCTGGAGGAAGAAACAAGAATTTAGTTTTACTTTCTTTAACATAGGGCTTTTTCTTCATTGATATCCCAGAGAATAATTTATGGATCTTGATTGATATTTATGAATGTGAGCAATGTGGTGTGGATCCAAATAAAAATCAAATGGATGGATAGATGGATGGATTGATATGTAGGATGAAGCAAAGTTGGTGTCACTAAAAGCAGGATATCTCAACTTCTGCTGCTGCAAGTTCTTATTGTTCTTTAAAAAAAGCTGTTCCTAAACTTCATGTAAGAACAAACCAAGTCACTGTTTTACTCGCCGTCAATGGATTATGAGCATGATAAACAAAGAGGGGAATTGATGTGGCAGGATGTGTCACTGTCAGTGGAGCATCTTTGTGACACTTCCTCTGCATATAAGCACATTAGCTACAGCAATATGAGCTTCTTGAAGTGCCAGGTGTGTGGGTGTGTGGGTGTGTGTGTGTGTGTGCGTGTGTGTGTCTGTGTGTGTGTGTGTGTGTTTGCATGTGTGTAAAATGCTCTAATTTTAAATATTTTTCTGTGTACAGACCACAGCTCATA
The DNA here is from genome assembly GCA_038501795.1 of Pseudopleuronectes americanus. NCBI lineage: Eukaryota > Metazoa > Chordata > Actinopteri > Pleuronectiformes > Pleuronectidae > Pseudopleuronectes > Pseudopleuronectes americanus. The sequence goes on from CM076725.1 coordinate 5,567,363, forward strand.
TATTATACCACAGTGTATTGCCTGATATATTCTTTCCAGTTTATTTTGATAGCATCCGTAGCAGCACATCTCTGATCACTGGCTTGATGTTATTATATTGACTAAAGAGACCCACTATGAAGCCCACCATGAGTCTGACCTGTGGCCCAGTTGTGGGTCTTGAGCAGTGGTCTGAGTTGAAAATATGTTGTGGTTGAATTATAATGTTCCAAATTTATTTTAAGAGTATCTTAAGTCGATATAAGGTACAATTCATAACACACACACACACACATGCAGGAATACACACACACACGTACGAATGCAGGCGAACAAGTATCCGTGCAACACACACAGTACAACAGGACCGTCTAACACTGCACACTAGCAAACAGACTGGTGGGGAAAATGTGCAATAACACATACATGACCAGCACAGCCATGCGTGAATGTACACAGTTTATTTAGACCCAAACACACACGCTTCCTCTGTGTGACGGATTGTCATTACGTGGTGCTGTGGGACTCTTTAGCTGAGGGAACGGCTCGGTGAGGGACTCGTCAAAACAGGAAGTGTTTTATGTAGCTGAAACATTCCATTTTTAACTCTGGCACAGGCCAGCGAAAATAAATAACGCACTCAGCACCCGGCATGAGAGGTGACAGGCCAGAGTGAATGTATTTACAGAACCTATACGCATGTTCCTGCAATGTGTGCATGTGTGGGTCTATGTACGTATTAGCATAAGGCAACGTATGGTTTATATTCATCCATTGCATGCAATTTAATGTGTGTGTCTGTCTGTGTGTGTGTTTGTGTGTGTGTGTGTGTGTGTGTGTACTTATTTTTGTAACCTCTTTAGGAACTTTTTCAGTATAAACAATGACCTTGTCAAGACCAGTGGACCATATGGGGACCAAAACCTGGTTCTAATGAGGCAAGACATCATTTCTGAGGGTTAGGATTCAATTTACAGGTAAGATGCAGATTTCAGTGATTTTAAGGTTAGAGTTAGACATGAATATGGTTTGTGTTCAAATGTCCAAAATGAAATGATTGCAAAGTCCTATGAAGTACAGCTGTGCAAACCTGTATGTGTGTATTTGTGTGTTTGTACCAGCCTACCCTCCGGGCGCTGCAAAGACCCCTGAGTCTCGTGAAGTCATTTCCTCTCTGATGGGGGACGTTCAGTTTGTAGCTGCACATTACAGATCTCTATAGACCAGAACTCAACATGAGACCAGGGTCATTTTTAGACTCATATAGACCAGTTGATCCCATAGTCAAATTTATTCACCCCTGTATTGATGCATATGATGCGGTTACATCAACAATAAACTGAGTGAAAGTCCTCTCCCGCTCTGACAAGAAAAACAGGTCAACTATACTATGTAAGATATCCTGCCTTAGAAAGAGAAACAACTAAATCTGTCCAGCCATTGTTCTGACCAGAACACTCGGTATCTGAGGTGACGAGGCTCTTCTAGAAACACATTCATCTTGTGACCAGGTCAGAGGGCAGAGACCTCGTCCTGACCTGCAGAGGAGGAACTCTAAGAATGCACTCTGCTCTGTTGTGGGGACTAGAAGGTAAAAGTCAGCTACAGATGATCACAACAGCTACAAAAATAGTTACCTTACCGAGGACGGTATGTTTTCACCCCTGTCCATTTGTTTGTTTGTTTGTTTGTGTCGGTTGTATTGGTTTGATTGGAAGCAAGCTAATGCAGAAACTACTGGACGTATTGCAACTAATCTTAGTGAAAGGAAGTGATATGAGTCAGGAAAGAATCCATTACATTTTGGTGTTGATACAAATATATGTTTGCACCTTCTTTAATATACATGACTTGACTTAGTTACTACGCTGCCTCACACTTATTTCTTGCATCATAAAAACAACACATGGACATTTGTGTGGAGGTCTATAAAACACTAAGTGAGATGATCTCATTTGATTTCTAAGACCAGTGATTCAAGCATCTAGTTTCGTCTTTGATTATAAGTCAAAATGAGTTGTAAGTATAGACGTGCGGGGGTTACTAAACAGCTTTCCTTATTATTTTAGAACTCAAGCCATCCAACCATCATGAAATGTGAAAAAGTCTTAATCCCATGTGCACAGCAGCACTCCTTCAACTCCGACACTTTAACATGTCATAGTAAGACAAACGCAGGTGTCACATTAACATGAACAATGAGTCCCAGTCTGTCATGAAATATACGGACAATATCAGGTTCCCTCACAATGAAGTCACCAGTAGGGATGGGAACCAAAATCTGGAGCCAATCAGGCAACGGTTCCAACACGGCTGGGACCTACCAGACCGAATCCTTTTCACTTTGGTAGTAACACACTCACTACAGGTTGTCAGCAGCATCAAACGCTAGGCTACAATTAGCTATAGCAGCTAGCAGCTCAAACTCGAGTTGACACAACAAAACACCTGAAGGCACAGACCAAAGTGTGGCTGTATTTTACGAGAGCATTTTCAAACACCAGAACGAGCAGCAAATATTTGAAAATGATAACATCTAAAGGGAGGAACACAACAAACGTATTGAAACATCTGGCGATGCACTGGCGACATATGAAAGCATATGTCGCCAGTGCATGTTTCCTTGTGTGACGAGCACATCAGCTGACAGTGTGTGTGTCCCTGGTCCCAGCGGAGGGGAGCAGTTTGGACACTAACCCTACTAGTCCATTCATATGGAAGATGTGCTGCCATTAGAAGTCCTTGCTATGATCTCATACCTGCATGTAGGTTGACTGCAGGTTCAAATCGCAGGAGCATAAAATAGAGACTTGAGAAATGACTCCTGACCTTTAACGTCAGACTGAGAAAATACTGGAAATCACCTCAAGGGGAGGGAGAGTTTAAATACATCGAAACTTCTTTCTCTTCATTTAAATGTAAAATGATCATGCAGAGAGAAAGTCTCTGTTGACCCGCGAATCAGGTCCAGACATTTTTGGGAGTTGCTCTTTCACACATGATGTCAGGAAGTGGAGACTCTCAGAGTGACAGAGGTTTCACCGGCTTCATGAACAGCACTTTAAGACTTTAATGCCCTCTGTTAGTTTTGTGTCTTTATCCTGGCTGTTTTGAGTCTGTGGGTTCTGTGGGTTTCTGGTTCCAATCACCACCACAGCCTTCACACAACCACTTTGTATAACAAACACAATCCAAACTATGTTTTGAATATGAATTTCCCCAGCAAACACTGTGCAGCCTCCCCTCTAAGGAGTTGCATACCAGCATGAGCGAAATGCACTTTAAAATAGTTGTGTATATGTGTTTTTATGTGTTTATGTACTTGCACATGATTCTTATTAGTCAGTGACAGCAGCCTCGGACACACCCAGATGACCGGCTGGTTGGTCACTGCTGACGTGGGCATAAAGCTGCTCACTGACAACTTACTGCACAGACGTAGAAGTAGGAGCAGTGAAGATAGATTGCTGGTGTTTGAACATTTAAAGTTAGCATAAAATGACTCATACTTCTCTCTTTGCTTTTCATCATAATAATATCTAGTTTACCGCAGACATCCCCTTTTTGTTTCCAGCTAAATTTCTCTTCTCAATAACGTATCCGCCCACGCAATTATGAGCAGAAACTCCAGGATGAGTAAATGTCCCCAAGTCACGAGACAACACATCTTCCGCCGCAGACTAAAAACACTACTCTTCTGACCACAACTTGGATAAAATAAAATTCAACATTTTGCTGCAGTTATATGGCACCTACATGTAGCACTTTGTAATTTGGATATTTTGAAGCAAATTGTACTCACTGCAACCCAGCAGCAGGATAGGTATCTGCTCCTTTGTGTCATTGACTGGCCCTCACATTCCCCTGACCTAAATCCACTTGAGGGCATCATTGGACAGGGATCCAGGTCTGGGAGGAGATCCCCCAGGACACCATCCACCAACTCATCAGGAGCAGGCCCAGAGGTTGTCAGGAGTACATACAGGCAGGTGGAGGCCATACCCAGTACTGACTAACATTATGAGTTGCCATTAGGAAAGTCATGCAAGTTGGATCAGCCAGTGATTTACATTTTTTTGTTTGATTTTTTGCATGGTTTTGAATGGTTCCCATTGACCGTTGTTAAACTTTTTTTCAACTTAACGAAATTATTTAAGTGTTCCCTAAATTCTTTGGAGCAGTGGGTATATATGTTTTTGTGTGTGTGTGTGTGTGTAGGTGTGTGTGTGTGTGTCTGTGTGTGTGTGTGAGTGTACAATATGAGGATGTGATTTGAGGATTTTTATGTTGGAAATTGTTCACTGTGTAGCTGCAGGATTTAACAGACACTAAAACTCTATGGTAATAAAATGTTACTATTCTGTGTGTTGACAGTTTCCTGACGAGGAGGCGAGTGTCCCTCCTTTTCGCCTGGTTGGAAACCTCACATCACTCTCTTCAATAAAGAATGAATGATCAAATGTAAAATGTTTTGCAGGGAGGAGCCTGCAACATGGAGGCCACATCAGCAGAGTAAGATATCATAAAGGCTTCTGCAGAAAAAATCTGGGGGAACTCAGCGATTTATTCCCATCTTCTCCCTTGATGCAACCGGAGCAGGTCGCCCAGCCCGCACATGAATGATTTCCATGACTGCAGCAGACGCAGCAGTAGTAGTAGTAGATTACCAAAGCAGACAGCATGTTAAACACAGGTCAAACTGAGCAGTCAGAGCGGAGGAGGCTTTTTCCGACCCCAGAATTCCTCCCAACCCACACACACGTCCGACAATGACAGCCATCGGGTTCAGCTGGAGGAAAAAATAAAAGGCCGAGAGAGAAAGTTCAGGAGAGTTATTGAGAGGGATGACAGAGATTGATTCTCTCCGCTCCAAGTCGATTTGCATACAGATGCAGAAGAAAAGAGGAGAAGAGACATTTGTTCACCCGTAATGTGCAAAGTTATTATGTGGGTTTTTTGGTGCTAATTGATCTTGCAAATTATAGTGATATTAAAAATGTTAAACAACTGTTGTGGTGATTTTCTATTGTGTCTGAAACACAACCCAAATAGTTGTTTTCACATGCTCTGCAGACTGGAAGGAGAGGAGTAAAGCACCGACACACACAGACAAATAAACAAAGGGAAAATGAGTGATGATCTCTCTTTGCGAGAGCGGGACCCTCGGGAGGCGCTCACCAATCCTTAATTCCATATCCCGAAAAAGACCTTCCTATTTTTACCCTGAGCCGAGATGATCCCCAGAGGGAAAGCACCCGCTCCGGGCTGTTTGCTTTTCCCGCAGATATGTCGTCCCTCAAGAAAACCCAAAATAAACATGCGGAAAACCACAAGGATAAATTTGGCTGCTTGTGCGGAAAAGCTTGGAGTCGCCGTGATTGTGCTCTCACATAGTTCTTAAAAAACAGAAGAGAGATGCGAGAGAGGCATCGAGTCGGAAACGAGGGGAAGAAACAGAGGAACGGGGGAAAGTTGGGAACAGATGGAACATGGGGACATGAAAAGGAAAACTGGGGCTGATGGGGGGGAATGTGACAACGTTTAGAACATGTAAACAAACGGTCGAACACTGGAAAGTACATTTAGAACTGCAATATAAATGATGGGGTCAATGGGAGGGCGGTCAATGATAAATACTAAGATTTTTCTACATATGAAAGTCATCCTGAACATCACATTATAAAACGCTTTAAATGTCTATAATGTTAAAAACATGTAGAAAATAAGCTTAAAGAGTTTAGAATATCCCAGGAGAAGAAAAGTTATTGGAAGAGTTCAATAATCTATGTATAGAAAACAGTAAGAATCACATTAAAGTAAAAATAAGCCGCCCTCCTGTTTATATCTGGATTCCTGTTTATACGATCTGATCTGCTGTTTATCATATCTGCCCCGGCTTCAGATAAACCACGGGACTGAACTTGTGATTCCAACTGAAGATGCAAGCACAGCGACAGAACATTTCTGGAAACTTAGACGGTGTGAGAGGTCGAGGAAGGAACCACTCCACAGAGGGAAAGAGAAATATCGAGTTCTGCATTTGGTTTAAAAAAAAACTTAAAACTAAACAAGAAGAGGTTTACTGTATGGTATGAATCGCTCCATCTGTCAGCTCCACCCAAAAGTTGAACTTCTCTTCCGTGACAACAGAGCGTAGTGCAGCTCCGTGCCAGACGAGTCAAGCTGCACTCAAAGGAATGAAGCGAGGCAGCAGGGTAAAAAAAATAAAGTGAGGATGAATTGGCTCTGTGGTTTACAAAGCCTCTCAAGCGTTTACAAATTCTGCAGCCCTTAAATATGGTCTGTAAATGAGCCAAAGTCAATAATATGTTGACTCGAACGAGGACCATTCTTTTGTGTGTGGTGAGATTTGACTTCCGTCTGCAGACATACTGTAAAAATCAATGGGGTGAAAAGAACGAGATCACGAGTCCTCATTTTCATCTCTTATCGCTAATATTGAACTGACGTGAACTTCTGGGAAACTGCTAAAGACCCCTCTGGTTCTCTGAGCTCGTGTTTGGGACACGGAGACGGGGACAAAGCAGGAAGATGACGATCCTCTCAGCTGGAGAGAGACGAGCTAATTTAACAGATTGGTTGGTTATCTGATGATCGACAGTGGAGACCAGGGAGGATCAGATAAACACTCAAGCTGCTTACACCGGTCAGCGCTGTGAAAACTGCCCTCGCTCTTCTCTTCTCTCATTCTCCCGTTTCTGTTCTTTCCGACTGGACCAACACATCATTACACCATCAGCACACTCACACCCACTGTGATTCACAGGACCCCAGGTACAGGAGCATCATGCGATAAGAATTAGGGAGGAAAAGATTAAGGTGTGTTTAAAAAATCCATAAAATCAATATGAAGCTTCTCAAATACAGCCCTAATGAAACATATTTAACCTCACTTAATTATATGGATCAATGTTATAGGTCAGTTATTTACTGCATAAAAATAAATGTTAGCCTGAATAAAAACAAAGCTAAGTGTAGACTCATATTAAGAACCTAGTTTCATTATACTCCAGGAAATAAAACTGCTGGATCATTAAAAAAAATGAATAATAGACAATTTTATGTTTAGGGTTGAAAAAGACAATGGCTGCATAATTGGGAAAGAACCAGAACAGCACAACACTGTTCCAGCCAATCAGCAACAGGGGTTGTGGGAGCAAGACAGAGGTGAATATGAAAGCTCAGTGAATCTTAACAGTTTGCTAATCCTCCGTGTTTTAGCAATTTTGAATAAACATTAGGAGATGGGAGGACAACCTCACGTAAAGTACGTCGACAGTTGTGTTTCAGAACAGAATGGCATAACAAAATGCCAACACGGTTATCTCACATGACGTTATACCCACAATCATTTTCACAGCATCGCTAAAAAATGAAGCACCACAGACGACAGCTCATGAAAAGAAGATAAGGAAATAATGAAAAGGCGAAGACCTGCCTGAACATCTTCTTGTAGGTTTGGGGTCTCACAGTCACTGAGGACGAAAACATTTAAACCATCACTTTGCATTTTTACTCTCATACCCATGTTGGAAGGTTTGAAAGTGTTTTGTTTCACAACACACATTATCTCAAGGCACTTTACATAGTGAGATCGAGACCATACAATATTATAGAGCAATCCAACTGTTCCCACAACGAGCAAACACTGGGGACTGTGGTTAGATGCCTGGAATAAGGTTGGTGGTAAAAACAAGCTCAAGATATTTTATCCTACAAAATGAAATACCTCAGTAAATACGCCTACGCCACACATGATTGTTTGAGCGTATGTGTTTATAAAAATGGTGGTTTCTGAAAAAAGTGGCATGAGTAGACTACAGTGGTTGTTAAGGACATTAAGAGATCAACACAATAAAAACTTATCTTCTCTCTACTCCACATTAACAGCCTCACACTGTCTTCCAAACTATCTCTATAGACTTTAGCAGAACAGGTAATTGCCCTAAATTAGATTATTAGTTAGAAGCATAATGAGTGTGACATTGAAATGTTGATTTGTTTAGAGCCTAATTTTAGGTTCTTACCTTGGGGGATTGTAATGAGTTAAAGTGTCAGAAAGCTTGTTGCAGAATTTATTTTGTAAAATAATCCAAAAGCCAATTTAATTTAAATCCAATTGGCTTTTTGTCAAGGGAACAGTTGACTTCTGCAGTGGTCCACACAAACACACCATTCCTGCAGAGCTCCGTGGAAACACATCAGTTCTGTGAAAGAGGTTAGTGACAGTCCTCCAAACCCACCGGGGATCATAGGAGAGAACCTGGGCAACAAAATGTTCATCACCTTTGAAGTTTTGAGTTAAATTTAGTTTAAAAATTGTCATTTGGAGTCATGCTTCTGGGGACCTGGCTTAGTTCAACAGCTACCTCCTAACTCCACAAACATCTGTCCGTCTACTGTATAAGTAGAGTGCACATCTGGTATGTGTATTCTTAATGAACCAGAGCAGGCCAGTGTAGAACTTGGTACCATTTGGACATGTTATACATTCAATATTAATACAGATTGAACAAGCAGGGGACCAGCGCTCTGTAGCTGTCAGTTAAATGAGGCGGGGCTTAACGGTCACTGAGTAGATCCAGTTTTTTATCATCTACATCTGTGATCTGCAACTGGGTCAAACCACAGGTCAAACATCACAGATCAGGTTGAGAACTAGTTTTTTTCTTTATTTATATATTCGACTGACAAACATTCACAGGTGCTGATCTCCGTCCTGGCAGCAACATTCATAGAATCACTTTATCTTTTGCGAATTGTCTACAAAGTAAAAGCACCACAATGCGGCAATGCTTTATATATCAAGCTGAATTACTTTTATTTGGAGAAGTTGTTAATTTGGGTCAAACACACCTCTGAAATAATGGCTTGCAATCCATGAAAACAAATAACAGCAGTTAAGTAGTCATTCACATTTAATGAAAATATTGATTATAAAATCTTCCCTGCAGATTAACCAGGGAGGATGAACACACAGTTTGGTAACTTCACTTTGCACCATAGACTGTTAGTATAACTGTTTGAGGAGGACTCACTATTGACAAGGAATAATTCTGAAGTAGCTAAGTAGCTTTATCAAAGGACAAGAGAACAGACTCTGACCAACAGGCAGGTTTAGAACAGAAACTGCAGTAGATCAAGAGACGGAGAGAGACGGACGACGAGGAGGAGCAGAGGGGGCGTGTCTGGGGTTTGGTCGTGGTCCCTTGTGGTAATATTTAATAACAAACATTAAAAATACCACCGGAATCCTTCACCACATTCCCACGCTCTGACTGGCCAGAACACACATGCTCACATGAGCATGCAACCACACACACATACTGAACATACATGCCCTGTTTACATATCCGTGACATCTCACGTGTAAACACACACTCACACACACACAAACACACACACACAAGCCTTTAATCACACATGAAAATACTTGTAATCAGGCACTCATACAAACATACATATGAGCCTCACAAATGAGTGTGTGCATACTATTGGAGAATTCACATTTAACATAAAAGAGTCTCTGTGGTGTGTGTGTGTGTGTGTGTGTGTGTGTGTGTGTGTGTGTGTGTGTGTGTGTGTGTGTGTGTGTGTTACATTTTACATTTCATTTAGCTGAAGCTTTTATCCAAAGCGACTTCCAGTAAGTCAATCCACCAGGAGGGTACAAACCTAGAACAACAAGAGTCAACAAGTATATTAGCTTCAAACAAACCAAGCTACAAAGTGCTTCATGCAAGAGCAACAAACTTTGTTTGTTTTAATAGACCAGAGTTAACGATGGTTATTAGATCGTCATCTTTTTAACCTGCAGCGGAAGATTTGTAGACTTTTCTGCGTGTATGTTTTATTAAAATTAAAAGCTGCACAACAGAAGTGTTCAGCAAAACTGGGTTACTACAACAAAACAAACCATCCAACACAAAATATATGTACACACACAAACACATGCATGCACAAAAACTTTTCCGATTCAAAGAAGTTCAAAAAAGTAGTGTGAATTATTTTTCTGGGACATCCCTCTGACACCACTACTCTGTGTGTGTGTGTGTGTGTGTGTGGTGTGTGTGTGTGTGTGTGTGTGTATGTGTGTGTGTGTTTGTGTGTGTAAGAAAGAGAGAGAGATAGGGAGAGAGGGGAGTGGGGGTATGGTTTATCCTCTCCTTGTGGTTTTCACAATCCTTACCCAATAGATGATTATCACCTATTAAACTATTATTACTATTATCATTACTTCCCCAACTTCAGTTTGTGTGTGTGTGTGTGTGTGTGTGTGTGTGTGTGTGTGTGTGTGTGTGTGTGTGTGTGTGTGTGTGTGTGTGTGTGTGTGTGTGTGTGTGTGTGTGTGTGTGTGTGTGTGTGTGTGTGTTCGTCATGTCGCCAGTGGCTTTCTGACCTCGTCTCGAGGTTTGGTCATCCCTGCCAGAGATTCCTTTCCATCCCTCCCTCCCCTCCCATGTTTCACATGTGCGTCAGCAGTGTTACCACAACCTCTCTGTCCTCTCACTCTCTCCCTGTAATCCCATGATCCTCCTGGTTCAATGCGCCCCACCCTTCCCTCCCTCTCTCTTTTTCTTTCCCTTGATGATCCCCCTATCCCTTTATTCCATCCATCTTGTTCTCTTTCTCTTCCTCTCCTGATGTGAGTGTGCCATCCCTTATTCTCCTCCTCAGTTCCAAACAAAGTCAGCTGGGTCTAAAATCATGTCCACCCTCAAACCTTTAGATTTGGAACCTGCAGCTGTGGCTTGTATTCAGAGTCAGTTCACAAGTGGAGAGATTTTCAAAAAGAAAGTAAAACAAGGAACAAATATAGAACATGAATATGCATGAAAACATATTTATGCATTATATGTGTGGATAGAAGGAAAATAATAAGAGTTATACAAAGAGACAAAGGCAATAAGCTACAATTAACAATAAATGCAATTGTACAAATATGGGGAAAATACAGTAGCAACATTATTTGTGAAGTATGGTTAAATCAACACATGCATTTTCAGATCTGCCACGTCAGAAGTATCATAAAAATCACAAATCACTGTGAGGCCCATCAGAGTTGTAACTGATAACCTGTACAGTCACAAGCTGTTTGCTTTTAGTTTATGTGACATTTATCTGATGATGAAATCTATCTTTAATCTATATCAATAATACATTCAAGGATTGAAAACATTGAATGCCGTGAATAGAGCTAAAGTGAGCACCCCTCACATCTTGTTGTTGGGACCTGGTTAGACTTGTGTGTGTGTGTCTGGTGAATGTGTGTGTGCTGGTGAATGTGTGTGTGTGTGTGTGCAGGGTGTATATTACTCTATGTTTCATCTACTGTGTGAAGATGGCCGACCATTTGAGCATGTGGCTGATTAACGGTGAGAAACAGGAGAAATAAATATAAATGCTGCTCTGAACAACCAACTCGGTCTCCATTTGTCTGCTGCAGCAGCTGCGGATGTCGGACTCTTGGCCGGAGGAACCAGAGTCTGTTCTACTGAAACATTTCTCCTGACGGGGAAGTGCTGAAGTGAAAATGAGACAGTAAGAAATACTGCCAGTGATTCCCCTCTCAGGAGAAAACACAACCATGGGGCCAATATTGTCTTTTATCTTATTTATTCCTCTGATTTTAAGTGTACTGTAACATAAATATCTGTATCTATTTTTCAGTTTGTCAAAAAATACATCTATGATTCAGTTTATATTAATGCTACATTAGCAGCCAGCTAAAAAGAAAAATGGTGCGAATTAACCTGATGATAATCTCTATCTTTCACATTTTAAACCACAACCACATACACAGTATTGTCTATGTATCCCAACTCTTTTATTTACTATAATAATGAATATTAAATATATTTTTAATTAAGTTATATAAGTATATGATATTACTCTGTGCCACAGAGTTCAGATACATTGACCAAAACAAACCAATGAGCTCCAGTGTGGCACTGTTTCACATCATCTTTAAGGTTTTTCACTCCCCAAATGTGTAACAATCCGCAACAGAAAACAGTCCCCGATAAATGCACTATTTACTCATGCTGGTGGGATGCTGGTCGTCATGGTTGTATGGAAAATAACTGAGCCTACATTTGAGACTTTTGAACATTCATGTGTTGATTTGGAATGAATGTTGGGCCGAGTGGGACAAACAGGGTTGGGAGGTTTTAAAGTAATGAAGACTAACGGTGTTGGCAGTGCTCTCTATGAGGATTTGTTGAATAGGACTAGTAAGATGAACTCCAGCCTCATCCTTCATATAATATGTATAATCATATAATAACTGAAGGAATATTTTGTATTTAATGAGGTCAGGATGAGATTCTCCAAAAAAAAACGAGTTTTGGGTCTAAAACTGTCAAATAAAGATCCTAGATTAGATATCAGTGACTTTATTCTGTTGGTACCTGCATCCAAAAAGCAGCCGGTGTCCCCCCCCCCTCGTCCAGGAGCAGGTGGAAGCTGAACGTGGGATTGAATCAAGATCCTCATTATCCTCACTTTTTACATCTCCAGTTGTGATCAGCATTTGTCGCGTTGTGACCTACTGAGCACGTCACCATGAGCAGGATGTGACTGCACACAGCTGCTTGGGATATTTATCACGTTTGATTCATGTAGGTGTGTCTGTGTGGCAGAGCTGTTTCCCAACATGGCTGCTGTGAATTATCCAGCGATGTGACTGTAGGAACACTTGAGACGCCTGGTGCTCGCTGCTCATCTCCAGCTGGAACTACCTTCATATGAGCCGTGAAGCCACTGATAAAATAGTCAATCAACACAGTGCAGCACGAGCCATTAGTGTCTGGTTTGCGGCCGGAGGCAAACTTAATGTGGGAGAAGCAGTTTTCATGAAAACCACAATGAGTGCAACACAGTGAAAGTTCTATTTCAAGCCTGAGAGCTCAGTCGCCCGACCACAAGGAGATGAGTCATTAGCATAAAGGACGATACTCAGTCAAAAACCTGTTGTAAGGTTTGTCTTGTGACTGATTTAGTCAGTAATCACTAAATAATCCACTTTCCCAAAGCTCCCATTACCCAATCCAAACTGTTCTGCTCTGTCTCTCTTTCTTCTTCCCTCCATCCCCTGCCCTCGCTCCCCATTCTTCCTTGTTTGTCGTTCTATCCAGGAAGTCCTCGGACCTGCATGCAAGGCTTCTCCTGCGGGGGTCACATGGAGGAGATTGTCCTAATGACGTTTGGATGACTCCCATCACAGACAGGCCCGGCTCTCTGTCCTCCCTCCTGCCTCCTTCCCAGGCCTGGGTCACGTCGGGGTCTGCAGATAACCCTCTGTGCGTTTGTTTCGTCATGCAGAGAGTTGCCGGTTGGGTGGGGTTAAAGTGATAATGACTCGCTTGAATGAATGTCTGTTGGGCTCCATCTCTCTGTGCACTGCACATGGTCTCAAACACACTGTTCTCTCACCTTCCATCATGTCACTTTGACACAGAGACAACAAAGAACTGTCACAGCCTTCACCAACAAAGAACCAGTTTGTCTTTTGCTTCAAACCATAACTTGTATTGTCCCGGGTCTGAGTCTTCTAAATAAGGAAATTAAATTGTGAAATTCTGTGAAAGAAGAGTTTTATTTATTTAATGTTAATTCAATCAAATGATCCCATTGAGATTTTATATTTTTTTTTCAAGAAGAAACCTCAGAACAAGAAACATTCACAATCAGCAAAAACAAATCCAACACAACAAAGAGTTAATGAATAAAAGCGACACAACAAGGAATTCATCAAAACAAGAATCCTGAAAATATGATACCTGAACCCAGTTCAGCCGACATTAGAGCAAGTGTAGGGGATGTTTATGGGACGAGTTTGAAGTGAGAGAAGATCAGTAGAACTTTATCAATGAATAACATGATCAGACTGTTTCTTCTCAGCTGTGAGGACAGACACAGATACACCCTGTGATACACATGACAATCCAGAATGTCTCTGTGCTCCAGGACAAACATGAAGGTGGACAGCACAATGATTTTACTGTTTGCAGAAAACAAACGTCCTTTAAATCTGCTCAATTCAAATATCAGAACTCAAGTACATCATCACAGAAACATCGATGCCAAGAGAACAGTAAGTTTAAAAAGAGCATGATTGTTTTATTTGATTTGAACTTTTAACCTGAAGTTATGGGATGTTTATGTTAAAAACAAAGAAATCAGAGTTTGAAATGTTTAAATGAAACAGAAGAACTGGAAGACTTCCCAGTTTGGGTCTGTTATGATAACACAATGAGTCATTAAATGTTTACTAACGTTATGCTTGATTATCATGCTATCATTTAGTTACAGGAAGTTCAACCAATGAGATTTAATCTGATGGTTTTAATACGCCTGACGTGGCCAAACATATTCAGGTATTCACAAGAAACTTTTCTAAAATATCAAACAAAGATGCTAATAAATCAAATAATTATAATAATTATAATATTAATAATAATGCAATTAACTTATTGTCTCGGGATCTATGAGTGGTCCCGATCCATAGGTTAGACACTACTGTCGTAATATGCTCATACAGTATTTGATGTACAGCTTGAAATGTATTTCAGTAGCTGCTGGTGAGATTCAACAGCGAAAAAAGTTCCTTTAGATTTCATCATTTCTCTGCTAAACACTGTGTTACTGAACAATTCTGTTCAGAACTCAGAGCAATTTCCAGAGATCTAACGTTTCATAAGCTTGTCCTTTTTAATGAAATTTAAATCTGGACTTAACAATTCAAAATTGTGACTGAAGCCATGAAATAAGCAGTTAAACAGAAAAATATGGGTCTAGCTTTTACCACATGTACATTCATATAAAACACAGAGACCCTCTAAAAGTCAGCGGTTCATGGCTACCTCATGTATCATAGTGCCCTCTAGTGGCCACAGGCGTGTATGTGCAGCATGTTCAACAACTTCAAATTGCATATCTGAGTATGAATGACCACTATCAGCTGTTTGGTAAGAAGCATGAGCCTCTGGGATGAAAACACACAGGTCTTCTACACACTGAGTTAGAAGCTTTTGTTGAATCTGATGTGTTCACTAAATTCTGAGTGTGAGGGTTAAAACATATAAAAGTATTGAAAGTCATGTACCAGTTGAAACTGAAGGTTCAGGCAGAGGAGGCTCATGTGTCTCAGGTATTAGCTTTAGTGCATGTCTGTGACTCCATCAAAGGAAATTCATTCATATTATTTTCAATTTTTTCATGAACATGGCAACAATTAATCAAATAAAAAAATAGGATTGAATGAAATTAAAGTATATACAATAAAAAAATTATACTTAATGAAATTGAATAAAAATGAATGGGGATAGGAAGCCAGTGTCATGAAGCTAACACAGGAGAAACGTGATCTCTTCTCCGTGTTCTTTTCATGTGAGTGTGAGTCTCATGTTGACACATAAACCTTTACCCATAGTTTGCACTTAACCACTAAGTGCAAACTATATAAAATATATTTTTTCTATAGCCTCTTTGTTATTTAGTTTATTTCACAGGGATCAGGAAGTCATTACAATAGTCCTCGTTAATGTTCACATAAAACACTCCAAACACCCGAAGTAAATCATAAAACTTCCTTTAATTACAAAGACCTCCATGTTTCCAGCTTCACATACATCAGTAACATGTCCGTCCCTCTCACACCACATGTATCCTCTCTCTCTCTCTCTCTCTCTGTGTTGTCTAAAGGTCGGCCGGCCAGTTGTTGTAGACGGACGGACACATGAACTGTTGGAGCAGGAGGTTCACTCTCTCCACGTCCCCTCCGCTGTGGACAGAAACAAATATGTGAGAGCTACTTCCTGCATTCATAGATTCACAAATAAATGATTAGAAGTTAAGGACATATTCAAATGGGGTTGGAACAGTGGCTTTGGAAATTAATAGCATGGTGATCTTTACTTTGATTTATCTATTATTTGCTACTTTAATACAAAACTGTCCTTTGATGCATTCTATTTTCAGGAGAATACTGACTATAAATAATGATAAATGATAAATTAACTATTTGATGTCTGCAGTTATAAACTCCACCAATGCTCACAATGCTGTTTGTGAATTGTAGTTTTAAACTCACATTTTGATAAATGTGAGGTCAATCATTAAAACCAATTAGGTGTTAAACCTGCTCACTGTGCTTGTACAATACATCAGCAATACATTAACAAATATTGAACTTTGTTACGTTTCTATTGATGGAAATTATATTGTGATAAATAAAGATATGGTTTTATCGTCCAGCCCTTTAGGGAGACATGTTTGTGTCTCACACCTCTTCTTCACGCGGCGCAGGAAGGAGCAGATGGAGATGTGTTTGGCTTTAGATCGCAGAAACTCTGCGTATCTGTTGGAGAACTCGATGTCTCCCAGCTGCCTCCTGCGGTCCAGACCTACAGACAGCAGATGCCTGAAACACAGTCAAGTCGACAATCACATCAATACTGATCAATGGCAAGTTTAATTTTATAATTTTAAAGTATATAATTTAAACTTTTCCCTCATTACGAGTTGGATTTGTGGTTTATTGTCTTTCTTCAAGGATATTTGAGCAACTTTTCATGTCTTAAAAAATCAGTCAGGTTTTTTGTTACAGTTTCACATTGTTTGTTCAGATTCTTCAAAATAAAAAATTAAGAGAGAGAAAAGGAGAAAAAGTCAAAAAGGTAAAGAGTTGATTTGCTTAAATTAAACACAAAAAAACTAAAGCGAACCGCTGTTTTAATCTGCATGCAATGTGTGTCAGTGGAGCGAGGAAGCCATGAAGAAACATGGAGTCTGTTATAATGTGTCACTCCATAGAAACTTCATAGCCTCCTTTGTAGAGCTGCAGCAACATGATTCAGAGTGTTTGTAGTTCTGAAAGAAAAGTGTAGTTTTCCCCCAGTTGTAGATAAAGTGAATCTTGCAAGTCTATTTGACATTTAATAACAATTATTACGAAAGTTGGACGACAGAATTTTACTTTAAAAAGGTCTCACTTTTCGCTATGTCTCCACCATCTCCTCAGGGGAACATGTGGCTGCTTAATGCATCATCCACTGGCCTCTTAATGTGTCCGTCTGCTGTTTGCTGCTGAGCAGTACACGTGTGTGTGTGTGTGTGTGTGTGTGTGTGTGTGTGTGTGTGTGTGTGTGTGTGTGTGTGTGTGTGTGTGTGTGTGTGTGTGTGTGTGTGTGTGTGTGTGTGTGTGTGTGTGTGTGTGTGTGTGTGTGTGTGTGTGTAAATTTACGTGAGTCTAGCCTTGAGCAGAGTGTCTGCAGAATTCATCCCTGATAGAGACCACGGTGCGTTCAGGTGTCTGATCTCAGTCAGGAAACTCTCCACTTCATCTTCAGCCCTGACGTCCAACAACAAGATGAACAGCAGGTTTATTTGTTATGCACATTTCATCCACCAAAGCAAATTCAAAGCGATTTACATCAAGTTGCATCAAAACCTGTTGGTATTTTATCAAATGTGTGAGCACAGTGTGTTTTGATATATTGAAGAATCATAGGGGGTTTCTTTGGCTGAAGTTTGCAGTTTTTCAAGATGTATATTTTTACTAGATTTTTGACTTCTCAGCAGTGTGTGTGAGATTGAAGAGATGTTTTACCTGACAGGAAGTGACGTGCTGAAATGGAGCATGGCCAACAGCAGGAACACCTGAGTCAGACTGACGGAAGACATCTTGAAGGTGGTGCAGATCTGAGGATTTCCTGAAGAGACAAGTACATTTTCTAATGGAATTTTGATCTCTCCTTGTTTAATTAAGTCCTCTTAAATTCACTAAAGATAAATCACAGAGCAACAGCATGAAAACGGTATTTTAGAAAACAGTGTTCTTGCAACTTTGTGTTGAAAGGTGATCTTAAATAAATCCAGCGGAAAAATAATATTAAAATGAATTAAAGACTGGGTCTCCACCATGCCTGTATAACCACTCTCTACTGAACAAGCTGTCTTTCTGTCTTAGATCAATAAAACACCAAATCACTTTTCTCAGATTAAACAAAGGTTCCAATGAAGAACCAGACTCCAGACTCACCTGGACAGATGTATCTCAGAGATCAAACTGCAGACTGAGGGTCAGGCACCACGTCGTCTCCTTTTCTACTCCCTCAGCTATCGACCCTCCGACAGACCTCCTTGGGATTTTACTGCTTTGAGTATTTACAGTGTCAACAGGCCCAGTTTGGAATCAGACGTTCCAGCCGCTCCGTCGGTTAGCTCACTTCCTGAAACCTTAATGAAGTTACTGAGTGTGACGTCCCTGATGAGCTCTAATCACCTGTGAGGACGTCGGGCTGTTTGTGCTTCAGGAATCATCCTCACATCGGTGCAGAGCATCGATCCTGATAATCACATTTATATTGTTTTGTTACTGTGATTCTGTTTGCTCCATCATTGATCTCACACATTTATTACAAGCTTCTGTCTTGGGTTCATGAACATGGGGGTGGTCCTGGACACCTGCTCCAGATCTGTGTGGAGCCATCAGGAAACTGGAGTTTAACTTTAAACTAAATCAAGTCAACACATGAAACAAACAGAAATGTCATATCTTCATCACGGTTTTCATGTTATTTGGCGATTTGACTGGAACTCTCTAAATGTTCTTCTTCCAGAATGGTTTAAAGGCAGACAACTCCACCACTGTGTATCTAAATGACCAAACTTAATTATTTTCACAGAGGAAGTTTGAGCTTTTAATTTCATATTCCTTGGCAGATCATTCTGAAATTAAGATACAATTAACAATTTTTTCCTGGTTTGATATTTGGCTGTTTCGAATCAAATGTTTGAAAGAGCAAAATAATTAAATGAACTAAAAACCTCCTTCACATTTTATTTTTGCATTTTCACTGAATGAGACCATGAAGATTAAAGGTCAATTAAAGGGAAACACATTTCATAAGAAGGGCTTCGGTTGTAAAGCATCAGGAGCCCGACACCTGGTGCTGGGGACAAACCAGTCACCCTGACCACTGAAACGTAATCAGTGATTCATTCAGTCCTAATCAGTCAGAACTTGAGGAAGTTCCCTGAAGGTGGACTTTAGATATCATGTTCAAGTGGAGAAAAACATGTTTTTCTGAGGCCACAGTGACCGTGACCTTTGTCATCCAAAATCAAATCAGTTCAGTTTTTTTATTCTACTGAATGTTTGTGCTACATGTAATGAAATTTGCTTTGTGTGTTTCTGAAATATCACAATCACAATGAACATGAGGTCACTCTGAACTGGACCTTTGCCCTACGACCACCGAAATCTTATCAGTTCAATTTTGAGTACGAGTTAACATTTGCATCAAATTTGAAGAGAATCCCTGGAGATGTTCCTGAGATTTTGTGTTCACAAAGCCCAACATGTGTTTGAGATATTTAGTCTGAAGGGAGATTGTTACCAAAGAAATTGTCCCAATGCTTTGTAGCATACCCAGTGGGTTACAACGGATACATTGTTTTACAACCACTCTGTTGACACGTGTACAACTGAGACTGAAAACTAGCTTCCATCATTAGGGTGAACCAGACTTTTAACCTTATACTTTGAAACCCAGGCATCACAAAACAAGAGCTCTAGACGGCACAAACAAAGCAGGGAGGCCGGGGGCGTTTTGCATCATTATGTACAGCTGTTTTATTTGTGATTTCCCCAAAACATCATCAGTATTTTACTACATACAATGCATGTAATCAAAGTACAATGGATCAACTTCAAAGAGAAGAGCAAAAAAAGAAAAAAAGAGCAACACAAAGAACAGGCGGTGATTTTGAACCACAAAGAGAGACATTGGTTAAGGTACTGTATGTATAACACTATTTATTATGGTATGGGGCTATTGATGATGCCATCAACAGCGAGGCCATGGCAACTGTATATGTTTAAAAGACGAGTTTCTGCTAGAAGCACTGAGGTCTGGTGGGTTTTACTGCAATGTGGTGTGCATGGGTGAGGGGTAAAGGGATCTTATCTTGGGACTCTACTGAGATAAACTCTGATTTGAAGCATTTCTAATTTTATTCTCCTAATGATGAGTTGGCCGTGCTGTGGGAGGCCACAATCTGCTGCTGGATGTTATATAGTTAATCAAAATCTTTCATTTTTAAACTGTTGCATCAGCACAAATCAAAACAAGTATACTTTTAGAAACCAGAGAGGCTTTATATGTTTCTGGGGGGAAAAAGGGAAAACAATCAATGGGAATAAATAAAAGAACTACCAGCAGAGAATGACACAGACAACCCCTCCCACGAGCACGCTACTGCCGACTCCTACAACCGATACAACAATTTAGGCAATTAACAAATGTGTGGATATGAAGAGAGGGAAAAAACAGCTACTAAAACTCAATGAAACTGTCACCAGCAATACGAGGGCGGATCGTCCTGTATTCTGCTTTAAAACCCCTGATATTGTCCCAAAATAAGGCTGTGGGTTCTAGGCACACCAAGGTACAACTGAGCTGAGCAATATGTGCATTTATGTTCTTTTTTAAAGACATGAAACTTTCTGTATGTACTGAACTAATTAATGTTCAATTAATTTCTAACCACCTGGCTAGTCCAGGTCTTACTACAGAGATCAGAGTTAAAAAAAAGAAGAAGATGACAACAGATCATTATTTTTGACATCACACGCTTTGCAGAGCATTTAGAGACAAATACACAAGTGCATCATTGGCAATAACTGCTGGTGAGGGAGAAAGAAGTGCACACAAGTGTGAGCCGTGTGTGGGCTGATCAGCAAGTGTGTGCTGTGTTCACTGCCCGACCTTTTCAGTCATTCAGCAGAAGTGTGTGTTCATGTGTGAGTGCAGCTGTTTAAGTGCATGCGTGTATGAGCAAGCGCATATTTAAAGAGGTAGCAGAGAAATGCAACCAGAGCGACAGATGACGACGTGTCCTCGACAGTATCTGCTCATCTGCTCTGGTAGAAGAGAAACTTTCTATCCACCTGCTCTCGTCCGGTTCAACCAATCAGCAGGAGCCACAAACCTTTAAAGTGCCCACAATGTGTCATTTAGAGATTCAGGTTCATCATTTTTATTTGGAGTCTCCTGTAATATTCCAAATGCACGTCACTAGTTTCAGACCCTCGGCTGCTGTAGCCCTGTCTGAACCAGCTCAGCAGGCCAACTCTTTGCGATCGTCAACAGCTTAATGTTCCGTCTCTTCCACAGATGCTTCCTAATCAGCTCTGTTGCTACAGCAACAGTGGCGATGGGTGATACACCTGAACCATGTCTGCAAACAAGTTTGACCTGTTACTTGGTGACGTAGTTGCAAAGTAACTACCAAGGGGTTTTCTTTAACTTTATACAAAACAAAAAAAAGACATACTATGGGCACTTTAACTACGGCCACTATCTCTCAAAAATCTGTCAAAACCATCTAAGATTCAATTTTCAGTCTGTTTTCATTCGGTCTGTCATTTTTCTGGACACAGCTAATTTCATTATCAACATTAAACAACAAACAATCTTTCTTCTAAATTGGCAGATTGGGTGCCACATCATATTACTACATATTTTTTCCCGACGTGCCATATCTCTCCAATGACTACCTTGATTCCAAAAAAGCATTTATCATTACATTATGAAATATTTCTACGCACTGAATGAACTCTGTGATATTTGCATATCTGTCCGTCAACAGCAGCTGATGGTGTTAAATGAACCTTAGAGGAGCCGTGACGTCGTCATGCTGTGAGCTGAGAGGTGATATCATCATTATACAAAGAGTGATCGCTGAAGGCTCCGTGTGTCATTCACAGCATATGTGTTGAAGGCCTGGTGATGTGGAAGCTGAGTGAGATGTTAGAAGAAGGCAGAGTGCTGAGAAACGGGGGGGCGAGTGGGTGTGTGACACTTATCTGGCTGCTGAGCCGAGCAAAACTACATTACACACTATTTGTATGAAGAACATCTAAAACAGGATCCCAATGTTACAAAGCCTTTCAGACCTTTATAAGGAAAGCAGCTACAGAGAAACGCACAGGAAGCCTGTGAGACGAGACCGACTGAAGGACATCGGGTTCAGAGCTTTATACATTTCAGATGTTAGGACAGAGCAATTATCGAAGTTTAACTACCACTCCCTTTATTTAGTTTAAATCAGTATGTATCAATTCCTCCATTTTAATGGAGCCGAGCGTTCGGACACTCCTGATGGAGGGTGGTGAACCGTGAGACATCAATTTACGTCTTCACAGAAAAAAAACAGAGGACAAATGGCGGCTCTGCGAAGTCCCATCAGACCAACGACAAACTAGTCCTCGGCCAATCAGGCGGCATTTTACTGCGATATAACATGTTAGTATAGTAGCCTCAAAGTATTGTTGAAGGCTCTGCTTAGCTGAGGCAGGACCGCCTGCCTCCTGTTTCCTCCAAATTCTTTCAGGTCATCGTTGGTCTGGACACGTGTCTCGTCACATCCACTGAGGTTTCATGCTGCGTTCACATAACAGCTTTCATCTCGGTCCCAGTGAGATCTCGATTGGGCAAAGACCTCCACCTATCGTCTCCTTTAATTCTAATTTAATATAAATTTGGGGTTAAATAAATCGGCAGTAGAGACAGGTTTTAATCGGCTCTAATTTGAAAAAGACAGTGAGGTGAGAGAGCTTCTCCGTTTTTGGTGCGTTTGTGAAGACGATATGACGCACTGTCATGGACTCCTCTATTGGCAATGAGAACTGAGTCACACGCCCTTGTGAGCAGGTTTACTCGGGTTCAAATAAGTTGCTTGGACCTGATTGTTTTGGTTTAAAAGAGGTATCATTAATGTTACATCTATATATGATCTGTAACTGAGCTAACCGTGTCCTGGATTTAATTAAATATTTAACCTTAGCTGCTCTTCTCTCTGACTTGTTCACGTCATTGTCTCACTACAAACTCAAGTGTATAAAACAAATTTATAGAGTATATACTGATAGTTAACTTCTCTATTGAAGGATGCATCAACTTGTTTTATTGAGGTTGAATTGTGTCATATGAATTAAGAATCTGGGCCCTTTTAGCTGCTATGTGAACACAGCCATGCAGAGACTCTAAAATGTATTCATGCCACTCCAGATGGATGGTGATGCCCAAGAGGCCTCTGATGAACTGACTTTAAGATTTGTAGGCTTGTAGTGAGATCTGAGGTAAAAATGATCCAGCATTTGAAAAGAGAAAATATGTAAAAAAGGAATAAACTGTACATATACACAAAAAAAACTTTCTAAATTAGTGTTAAAATTCAAACGGATGCCTCATAAGAATAAAAAAAAAGAAGTCATGCTTCGACAAAAAAATGAAACATATGCTTGTATGTATGTGCAGGAGGGAGAGGTAGTATGTTTGGTTATACGCAGAGCCGAAGCTTAGCGGCACGTCGCCCGTTTGTAGACGACAAAGACTGAAAGTACAGAATGAGGCAGAGACGAGGATCACGCGAGTAAAGCAGAAAAACTGGAGAGTGATCGTTAACATTTAGAAACATTGGGATCCAACTTATAAACTGACTGGTCTACTGGCTATAGGATTCTGCTGGACAATCGTCTACATCATAAAACAACTGGCAACTGGTTTACTGTATGCTTGTTTGAGAGAGAGACGTCATAACACTGCAAAGACTGAGGAGAGAGTTGTAGTGTGTCGGTGTGTGTGTGTGTGTGTGTGTGTGTGTGAGTTTATGTTTGGTTCCCTTAAAAGCTATGGTAAAAAGTCATTCTGTAAATTACTGAGGTATCTGTTCAATGTTTCCAGCTGAGTGAGGTTTCCGTTAGTAAGGCTACTGAGGTGGAGCTGCTGACCTGGGTTGAGGGGAGGACGGGTGAGAGGAGGGGGGGAGAGACGTCCACATTGCTCAGGTCCATTTTAACATCTCCTCACATCGTCTACTGTCCTCGTGTTAACGTTTAGTGTCAAACGCTAAAGCCAGACATGTCATGCAGACGCAGCGTTCTC
Organism: Pseudopleuronectes americanus; assembly: GCA_038501795.1. NCBI lineage: Eukaryota > Metazoa > Chordata > Actinopteri > Pleuronectiformes > Pleuronectidae > Pseudopleuronectes > Pseudopleuronectes americanus. The sequence continues at coordinate 5,591,317 of CM076725.1, forward strand.
CATGAACAAGCTAAAAATGACGGAAATTTAAGAAATGACCCACAGAGGAGAATCAGCAACGTGTTCACAAGCAGCATAGCAAAGTTAGATCGGTGAGGTTTCACTCTCGGAACCCCCCCAACAGAGCAGCCTCTCCCCGCCATCACCCCATCCTGCATTCCTTTTTCAAACAGATGATGTAGGTGTTGATATTATATGTATAAAACTTTTTTTTTATGTCATTCAACAACTATTTTGTAAAAATGTCAAGAGCTGCAATGCGAGAGAAACACACAAAGTAGTGAGAAAAGTAATGTCACACTTTGGGTTTTTAGGAGGTGACGTCTCATCAGTCACTGCGCCCTCTGCCTGTACACTGCATCACTACGTCTGCCTGTGGCGAAAAAACATTGTATACACAGTTCTTCTGGATGTCCACTCAGATTTTTTTTCTGGGGAGGGACAGAAGCAGCCATTTCTGTGTCGTCATGCGTGTCTCAAAAAACGTCCGGTTCCCAAAGCAGCTTTCTCGCCAAACTCCCATCAGCCCTTGGTGCGCCATCGGTTTTCCAGAAAAAGCAGAGCCTGAATGGCTGTCGAGTTAAAGCTATGAAGAGTAATCCTGCTGTAATTGGCTATTGCAGAAGAAGAGGCGGTTAGATGGTTGGGTGATGAATGAAGAGGCACGCCCATGCTGTCGCGATAAGTGTCCATTGGCTAAATCCTGTGTCAGTCAGTTGAGGCAGTGTTAGTTCACGATCACTTGATTGTGTTTGACACCTTGCTTCTGGAAAAGCAGATGTAGCTTCTTTTTTTTTCATTTTAAATACAGAGCTTGGGACCGCTTTTCCGTTAACAGAGACTCAGCTCTGCCGTGTTCCTTCCCCTCAGGTGACGGATCCAGGTGAAACATGGCCACACTGACAAGTTATTCCAGTAGGAAAAAAGAATGAGAACGTTTGCCAGTGTCCCTTCCCTGTCTGTACATGAAGTTAAAGCCACGTCGTTAGTTTGAAAATGGCTATTATGTTTTCACTCCGCTGAAATCACGGGAACAAGGGGAGCTTGTTCATTTGCACTTGGAAAAGTTTCCAGGAGTCCACTTTGCTTGTTCCTGCTTCATTTAAATGACGTCCCAGTGCAGCGAGCCAAGCACAAGCTAGAAAGCAAACTCTGAAACACATTGATCAACAATCTTGAACAGAAGAAAACAGAGGAAGAAAAAAAAAGAAGAGAGATTTTCACCAAAATAAAAACATTATGGATATACTGTATAATTGTCAAAAGCTTATCGATTGACTTTAGAAGAGAGCGAGAGAATAGAACATACATCCATAAGCTTGGAACGGGCAGAGAGGGCACACTTCCTGTGGTGACGGATTCAGTTGTCAGGTTCCGGAGCGTTAAGATTGAACACACTAATGTTGTGTGTGTTTGTGATTGTGTGTGTGGAGCATGCATGAGACTCAGCCAGTTGGAATGGACAACACAACCACCACTGGGAATGTTCGGTCACATGGGGCCTTTGCAGGTAGAAATTTTTAGGTTTCTGAGTCCGAGCATTGCACTAATGTTCAATTTAGCATCAAACCAAAGAGTTGGACTTAAATCGGCATCTTTCTGGATATAACATCGATCTTATTTGAATGTGTGACTTTGTTGTGAAAGGGTCAAACCTAATTCTTCAGTGCTCCTAGAAACAACTTAGCCTCGTCACCAGGATTGCCACCTCTGCCCGTCCTAGTTAAATACACACTAAGAGTCCTTCTCCTAATTGCATATAGTGCTGTATCTCCAGAGCATCTTTCCATCAAACAATTGAATTCTCTTAGTATTTTGCCTACATTAATCTCTAACTATGTACAGACTTAGCAAGTGGTATTTACAAGGTTTGTCCACAAGGGGGCGATCCAGGCCTGCATGAGGGGAGAGCATGCACAGTGTCAACAGAAAAGGTGATATGATATGTAGTGATGTTGAAAAGTAACATCCTAAAACCCTTGCTTATGCGGCTGGTGTTGAAATGATAGGTTGTGACAAAACAGTATGAGGCTTGGATTTTATAGTGAATAAAAAAAGCATCTTTCTCATGTCTTTACATTTCTGTCCTGCTATTATGGCCACCTGAAGGATTTCCATTCAAAAACACTTGACTAAACATTGTTCGCCTACTCTATATTGCTACCATCTGTAGAATATTGAATTAGCCCTGAAGAAAGAAAAAAATCAAACTACATACAAGGTTCATATTAATCAAGCAATGTTTTAACACCGATGACTGTTATTAAAATATAGCCATTAAATGGGTATGTACTTTTTAAGATCTATAATGCATTGTACAATAATGCAAATCATCTCATAAGAGGAGTTTATATTTTTTAAGTAACATAAGCTAGGGAATGAAAATCTTAGGGTAATCATTTTAAAAAGGTTTAACTTTTAGCTTACTTATGCTGTTTTTTAGTATGATTAGAAATCACAGTGAATCCTAGAGCTTCAAAAACAATCTCCGTCTCATGATTGTAAGCTTACGCCACACACACGCCTGAACACCACATACACAATTTCATCAGACAAACTTTTCCCTGAGGCAACAGCTGATAGTTGTAACTATCTAGCTCTAACTGTCGTAGCAGCAATCTAACCAGCCGGACAAAGATTTATTTAGATTCTTATTTTTTGGGATAATCACTATCCACGAAACATGACGTTGTGTCGGTCGACCAACTTCACAGGTCCAATAACGAGTAAAGATCCAACAGACATGTGCTTCCCTGCACTGAACCCCCAGTCAGAGCCTGTACACACCCCCTTGTGGTCCATCAATATTCTCATACACTGTACACGCATCACAAAAATAGGAGGACTCCTCACACACTTCTCAGTGCTTTCTTGTGTGTGTGTACATCTCTCTTTCCATAGAGAACACACACACACAACTGAGGAGGGGCCTTCAAATCCTCTACATTATACAACAGTCCGAACAATTAGCTTCATGAAAGCAAACTTGTTTTGCTCTCATAAATATATCTATATATATATTTATATAGATATATATAAGCTTATACGTATCATTTATATTTATATAGCATTATACATACATTCTTTTTGTGATAATTTCCCTTTAGTCTGGTGAGCAGGAAATTTCAACTGTAGCATCTCCCTCCTCTATCTCTCCCAACTCCTTCACTCAATCCCTCAGACTTAAGACTTCCTCCCACCATCTGAGATGTCTCCTACACACAGACAGGGTGCTGAGCAGGAGAAGACACCTGCTGGACTCTCATCCTCACAAAGTACTTTTCAAACAGTGAACAAAGTATATCCATTACACCAAGGGATGCACTGATATTGACCAACTGGATCGGGAATTGGTGACAATAGGGCTAATATATGGGAGCATTATATTCTGTTCAATTCGTCGTGCATCAGCAGCACATCAGTAGAACAGTAGATTTGGCTAACTAACATAGCATGGAGGGAGGCAAAATCAAAGGGTCAGTTGGGAGGTATTTAATACTTCCTACACTAACAGCTTCTTCAGCTGATAATTAGATTGGTCACTTATTAATTTAACACTGATATTTGATTGATACTCGTTATCGGCCGTTAACCAGGAGTGGCAAAGTCAGATCAGTGCATCCCTAATTACATTATTTTAAGATCGCCCATCGCTCATCATGTTGATGTTGAATATATTTGGATGTATTGGCTGTCAACAAACTGTAGATCAATGATGGTTTATGACTAAGTAACACCAGTGTAGTCACACTGCTAGAAATGTATCTTTCCCTCACAAGTGACAGCGTGGGTAACTGATGGAGCCGTTGATGTGACCCTGAAGTGATGTTCTAAAGATGATGGTAAAATAAAAGGACGTGAGAGTCACATCCATCAAGCTGTCTCCGCTGTAAAAACATGGCAGAGATCTAGAAGTGAAGTCCGGAGAAAGGTGGTGATGAGAGAAGGCAAATCTGAAATTTGTGGATGTGGAGAGGATCTGGATGTCAAATCAGTTTCAGACATCACAACTGCCGCATGACGTGCTGAAATAAGAGGCTGTACTGTGTTTTCAAAGCCTGTCAAGGCGCTGCAGAGATCCACAGCCACATCAGGTGTCAGAAATTCCAAAATCCAGAGGTCCAGGCGTTTGAGTATCGCTCCTAGAGGTCAGGAGGAAGAGGAGGAGAATGGGCCAAAGATGAAGAGGTGAATGTTACCATCTGTCTGATTATCCTTCTTTTCTCCCACATGTCCAGAGATGTATCAATGCCAGGTTTTCTTGGGGGAAACGGTGGAAAAGGGTTGGTTAATCATCCTGTGGGTTATGAGGGAGTACAGGTGTAGGTGCGGGTCTCTTTCTCTGCTATGACACCTCGCTGCCGAACACCTCCAGCACCAGCGGGGTGAGCTGCATGCTGTGCTCAGGCTGAAAGGAGAGTGAGCGGTACTGCTTGGAGTGCTCCTCGTTCAGGCTGCGCAGGTCGGCCAGTTTCTGGATCATCTTGGCGTAGAGGAGGTGTCCGCCCGAGTGGTTGATGCGGATGTAGGCCTGCAGCGCCTCTGACAGACGGTCTTGGAGCTGCTCGACGCGGGCATGGTCCTGGACACCTGGACGATCTGCAATGGGAGAGGTTGGAAAATAGGAGAACGCACATCAGGAGAGAAGGTCAAAGAGAAGAGGAGGTTGAGGTGGGGGGGGTTGATGGATGGAGAGAGAAAGAAAGTGTCAGTCACATAAAAAGTTAAGCTATTGCTGCAAACAAAATTTTGAAAGTTATTGAATAGTGATCATGGTCTATCGTGATGGTCACTGTTCAACTGAATGTAGCTGTAGCTGCTCCCTTAACTACACATTAATAATGAAAACAGATCCAAACCAAATGTTAAACAATACACAGTATTTAGTTTGTACAGTTTCAGCACAAACTATACAAAATTATAACCACTTTCTTTTTGTGGTGCTCCTTTTTAAAATGTTCTTTTCTGCCATTACTCTTTGAAGATAAATACTGTTTTTACTGGGTTTTACTATTCCTGTATTTACAGGCTTTCACTTGCATAGTGTATATTGCAGGATAAATAAGATAAGACCTGAACTCACATGTTAGTTGCACTCTATACGTACTAACACATTTTCTGAAGCAAAAACAGGCACAGTTTGATGCTGATCTGTTCACACATAGATGTAACAGATGTGTTCTTGTAAAAGGGGTAAATATATGGAATAACAGAGTTGTCATAAAAAAAACAAAAAAATTTTTTAGTTCCCATTTGGGTTGCTAGTTGGATTACTCTTGGAAATGAAGGGTAGGCATGATAAGCTAATGCTTCAGCTCCACACTGAAGGAACTACTTCAACAAGTCAGAAACCAGACTGAGAGACGACGTAGAGAAAGTTGAGAACCAGATTGACCCTGAAAAGAAGCTGAAACACAGTTGCAGCAGTGGATGGAAGGTGTAGGAAGAACAATAATTGTAGAAAGCAAACGTCCTTGAATTCAATCAACCTTGCATAGAAAGACCGACAGTTGAGTGCTACAGACTTGCATTAAGGATTTATCTGTGGTTTTCAGACAGATTGAAGGACGTTACATGAAGTCAACCTCTACAGTCACTCTCCAAGGAGAAATCCATCACTCACAACGCAGAACAAAGCTGCAAGAATTAAATTCACCAAAGAGAATTAAAAGAAGTCCAATGAATGTTGGCAGCACATGCTTAAGTTGGAAGAAACCAATATAAATGTGGTTGGATCAGGAGGGATCCGTTCTGTTTAGTGTGGAGCTGGTTGGGTCTGTCATCATCAAAGGGTCAGCTTTAAAAGATGAAGGAAGTAGTGTGCTGATATGTAACTAGAAAACCTACAAATGCCCTCAGAGGGATGCTATAATTACACTGCATGAAGTCGCAACTATTCAATATATGCTACATTATTTAAATATTCAAATATCAGTGGTATTAATTATGGAATTATTAAAACTTGGTAATTAAAAGACCGATCCAGGCCAGAAAAATAATGCAATGATAATGCCACTGTAAAATGAGGACCTGACCTAACCCAGATTTATTTTGCGGGCATATGTGTGGTGTAGTTATTGTTAATGTTGCTATAAAGGACCTCGTCTGGCCGAAAGCATCAATATGCAGCTTCTTACCCCTGTGTGCTCAACAGAGGGGAGCCGCTATTTTAACATAAATCAAATAAGTGAGCAGCAATGAGCTGGTTTCAGGCCAAACGTATTCCATCATGAACACGCGAGTAGCATTTCATTCACTGAGCACGCAAAGTTCCATTATTTGTCCCCACTTGATTACATGTAATTCTGTCTCTATGTTCAGGAGACAGGTCATGATGTCACCAGTGAGTGTAATCAGAGCTGCTCAAAGGTATCTGGAGTTACCAAAGATGTGACAGGCCACACCCACTTACACCAATGAACATGGCTCATTAGATTATGGTTAATACTTGGCCCCAGAGCATATGCACTGCATTTGGTAAGGTTTAAGACTGGGTTTGGCATTTGGATGCCGCCTGTAGGTTGGGCTGTAAAAGCTTTGGTAGGCTGAAGAAATCCACCAAGCTATATAATGATTGGATAAATCATTGGGAATAGTTGTAGTAATAGTAACAGCCAGGATTTGCTAGTAGTTTTCCCTCCTGGTAATACACCTGTGAAACCTCTGACTATTTGACTAATTGCAATAGGTTTAGACGTTGATCCCTTACTGTGACCTTTGACTTGTTTGAAAACAAATCAATAGCCAAGGAGCAGACCCTACCCCCTACCATATTACTAAATTTAATCAAAATTGGATTACAGCCTAGATGTTTGTGACGAGAGACAGAACATAAAATAACCTCTGCTTCAGAACCACAATTTACAATTAACACACAAAACAATAGCACCACGCTGTCGCAGTTGTTTATCATCTGTGTAGAACAGCAGAAGATATGTTCTCTCCACAGTTTTATATCACACAAATTAGTTTGAGGATTAAAATTGTCCTGACAATCGTTTTAGTTTAATGTCTATTGTTCAAGTTAATTGAGTTATTTCTTCTCTGCCTTTAGCTAATGACGAATATAACAAATGTATTTTTATAATTTAGTGATGTTGACCAGAATGAACTTGTATTTACACTGACATAATGCAATTACTGTAAGAGCCTGCGAGCTGGGTATTCATCACTATCTATTTTATTAATTTAGAAAGGATTGGTGCTTGAGCCGCAGTGGAATAATGTTCGACAAGCCTTGAGGCAGAAGGACGCCCTCACTCGATGACTCACCTCAGCGTTAGAGGGTGAAAACAAACAGTTGCTGAAATGATTTCAGATAACTGCTGCTTGATGGCCTCATTAGGCAATTACGTTCATTCACTTGTCATTAAAGGTTAACACAATATTCATTTAGGGTTGCCATGTTATATATATCTGTACTGTAAATCTGAACATGTTGTCTTTTCATGAAAAGCTTTTCATGTGTAAATGGACACACACACACACAAACACATACACACATAGTACCTGGGGAGAGCAGGCAGATGGCCATGAGCAGCACGTGTTCCTCTTCGTGCATGTTGAGTTTCTTCAAACCAACCTGGAACTTCACCAGCGGCTCTAAAAGCTCCAGAGTGTGGCCCGCTGGGGAGGACAACACGGAGAGAGTGTGTTACATCAGGGAAACGTATTGTGCTTTCCTACTGACGTATGAATGAAAACACACTTACAGCACACACAGGGGCTTCAGAGGAGAATCACTGTTCTCTCTTGCTCTGTTTATACATCCCTGACAGAGAACATTACTTCCTGTCCTGCATGTGTGAATGAACAAGCACCGAGTGTGTGTATTTGTGGCTGATTTATTGCTTCTATGTAATGTTCAAGTGTGCATAGAAAAGCAGCGTGTGGGTGATCCTTGTAAGAGTTGGTTATATAGAGTGGGGTAAAAAGAGATCACAGCTGTGTCATCAGCTGCAACAATGAACACTTTACATTTTATCATCGCATGGTTGATGTTGCAGCCAACATGGACACTTGGAAAACTGTGTGTGTGTGTGTGTGTGTGTGTGTTAAAAGATGTGTGTTCAATAGGCAAAGTCTCTGTCACATATCTACCAGTCTGAACATTCTCTTCATTGTGTGTGATTTATGAGGTGCAGCTAGAACACATGAAACCAAGCCACTAGTCCCGTTTCACTACTATGACAGTGAGATGTAACCAACCCTTTTGTGACATCATTGACGCAGTATTTGAAGTCGGGCCCTCCGCAGCTCCAGGACATGTCCTCCAGATTGAACGACTGGTTGGACCGCAGCATGATGATCTCAATGGCACTTGACTTCAACAGAGCGATCTGGTCCTCGGCTGTCAGATCTCTGGAATAAACACACAGACACGGTATGAGCAGAGGTGGCTGAAGTACACACATTCTTTACTCAAGAAGAAGTACAAATAATTGTATTAAACCACAGTCAAGTAATACAACTGGTTTAACCCTTACCTTTTTTAAAGTATAAAAGTACAGGCTTTGAAATGTATTAAATAAAAATAAAACATTTCCTTCCCTCTACCGGCTGTATCTATGCGAAGCAAAGTGAGATTCATTTCACATCAATATAATTATTAAACTATTTAACTTAAACAGCTCTGACTTCAAATAACATTTAAACACAATAAAATAAATACAGGGGTTAAAGCCAAAAATATTTGCGAATATGAAAAATTGTCCAGGATGAAATGTCCACACTGTTTTGAAATAAGTATTCTTATAATCTAAATATGGTCGCCTTCACTTGTACATGTGTGTGCAAGTGGAAGACTAACAATGACAGCATGCATTCAGAATTTATGAGTTACTGAAGTAACAGCGCTTTCAACCCGAGGCTATGGCAAACCCCTTCCTAAGGTTGTACATGTTTACTGTATATATGCGGTATGTGTCTCCACATACCGTTAACGGTTAAATGTGCTTCATTCAGAGGTTGCTACAGGGAACACCGTCACCTTGATTGATAGTAGGTTATGTGCTTGAAAGAATTTGCTGCTTCTTTTGTTGGATTTATTTAAAGCAGATGAACCTGAGTTTTGTGTGGATAGATATATAGGTGGTAAAATAGGTGGCAAAATAATGTTCAAATACTAATGCCTATCAAATGCGAACAATTAAAGACTTGATTAGGGCACCGAAAGGGATAGTTAGGTATGAATTGCATATTCCTAACGTTTATGAAATGAGAAAAAATAAGGGCTGAAACTGTGAGTGAAGATCCGCAACTTCTTCTTAAATTAGGGCCGAGGGACAACACGAGGGTGAGGTCTAATCAGAGTTCATCGACTGCTCAAGGGTACGAAAACAATCTTAAAACCCTTGGTGGGTTCACGAGCTGAAATCCGCTACTTGTCGTCATATATCTGCAGTACCCACGAGGTACTTTATATTTCTACCCCTACCTACCGCCTAATAACACACACCTGATACTTGGCTTCATACTGTATACCAAGGATGCACAGCAGCAATGTCAGCAGCAGAATATTACATGGATATTCATACAAACTAAGCCACGTGAACACCAACAATTATTGATCCATTTCCGTTTCTTTCACTCGTGTATTCATCATGTGTACCCATGTGGCAGACATGTTCTACCCGTTCTTTTGTTACATGGTCTTATGTACGTGCACATCTCTCCACTCAGCATGTTGAGCGTCTGGAACAGGCTACAGCCTGTTCCAGACGCTTTCTTGGAAGAGCTTGTTTGTTTGGGAGGGATAATAACATCTCGTCTTACCCTGGTAATAAGCTGCACACATGTGGGCAGTGAGTCAGTGTGCTCCGCGTGTGGGTGGGTGGGGGGCTCGTTCAGGCTGTCAGCCTTTGTGTCTGTGCGTGCTACTGGTTAGATGCAGCAGGATTTTACCAGTCAACAAATTATTCAGAGGAGTGGTACAAACAAGGTAGCAGTGTGGGTAGTACTGCTTAATCTTCTATGTGGCTACAATATGACCAAAGAAATATAAAATATTCAGTGTATCACTTTCACCCGCCATTAAAACAATTAGTTGAATAAGGGCTACAATTATTTTATTACTGATCAGCTAAGATGGTTTCCCTTTGTTTATAAACAATGATATATATATAGTCTGTTTTTAATTTGTACCTGAAGCCTGGAATCATCTTGGCAAATCCAATGACCTTCTGGATGCTGTAGGAGACCAGGTCGGCCAGATGGGGGAGCATGGAGAGCTTAGTATCCTCCTCGCTAGAGTCCGGACTGCTGGCGCCATCCTGGTACATCATTAACAAGTTGCTGAAGTTCATCTTGGTGTCCACGGACTCTGTTTTAGGCAAGAGATAACGAGACAAGACAAAGGCAGAGGAAGGGAACGAGGAGAGGATGGGGAGAGAAAGGAAGTGATTCAAATTAAACATTGTGAACACATTGAAATTTCAGATTCACCTCTCACTTCCGACTAATGGGGACTCCCATGTTGTCTGTGAGATTGCTACTGAGGCTAACGATCTTGGTTAACGAGCCCTATGAGTTCAAAACAACGCAAGGCCATTTGACCTTTTACCTTTTGACCACCAAAATGTAATCAGTTCATTTTCTAGTCAAGGGGAACGCTTGTTCAAAATTGGATGACATTCCCTCAAGCTGATAAGATATCACTTTCAGGAAAAACACAAACATGGTTTTTGAGACCAACGTGACCTTGACCTTTTATCTCCAAAATCAAAAAATCTGTTCATCGTTGAGTCCAAGTCAATATTTGTACCAAATTTGAGGAAATATCCTCAAGGCATTCGTGAGACAGTCTGACCTACAGACACACTGATTGCTATATTAGTCCTGGAAGAATAAAAACCAAAGGATATACGGCAATATCCACAATAAGCAACATTAAATAGAAATAAAACATGATCAGATGATCTAGGCAGCTGAGTCACTTCGTGCCTCTGCCTGCTGCTCCACCTCTGGGGTGAATAATGTGGAGGATTTGATGCTGTTGTGAACAAGTGCGTCTGTGCAAATAAACTCCCTGTGTGTGGATGTGTGGTAGGCAAACTACGGGTAAACTCCTTAGCCAATTCTCCGGATTTTACCTGTAGGTCATATCTGAAAACGGCTTTAGAAATGCACTGATTAATCTCCATTATGGCATTTGGGTGCAAATAAATGCCAAAAGTTAGATACTTAAATATTCCTGTGAAATTTTTGGACACAAGGTCATTACTGTTAATTTATAAATGTGTATAGGTCTTATCGATGAATAGAGCTTGAAACACAGTGTAACCTTGCTCAGAAAATGATTAGAGGTTGTTCAAACATAAGCAGATGATGAATGGCTTTTCACTGGAACAGTTAAACCCAGCATGAGGCACAGAAAGACCACCGTGGTAGAGTTACTGCCATATTTGTCTTTTGAAAATCGACAGATCTCCTAGGGGACCTTGGTTAAGTTAACCCTGAATCACCAAGGTAATCAAACATAAGAGGAGAATGACGTATCTTACCTGGAGAGTGGTTGAATGAGTCAGAGGAGGCATCGGACAGAGAGTGAAGGGACGCCGCCCTGCTGGCACTGCGTGTTACTGGGCCTTCACGCACTGGAGGCTGCAAACAAACACAGAGACACACAGATATTAATATCCTCACTGTAATACAGTCACAGCCCCAACGCACTACTGGGCTCCTCGTCCGTGCCACCTGGAGCGAGGAATCAAATACAAATACTAACTCCAGTACTCTAATTCAGGCTGTTGGAATCAGAACTTGACTAAGTCTTTGGAAGGCTACATTAAAATTAATATTTGTCAGGTTTGTATAAAACCAGATGATAAACTCAAAAATAATGTTTGACAGGTTTGTATAATGTTTGTCAGGTCTGTATAAAACCAGACGATAAACTCAAACACGCTGTTTGATTATTTGTCTAAATTGAAGAAAGTGAGTTCTGTAATCAAAAAGCTACAAGTGTGTAAATAACAAACAGCCCATTCCAAACAGGCTGGTTTAGAACGGACACTACACCAGTTTCAATGATCAATTTCAAAGCACACTTTAGTTTTTATAGTCTTCAATCAGACATTAATCTAGGTTTTAGTCTGGTATATTTGTAGGATTAACATCTTGTAGAGGATCACATGAAGTTCAAAGAGACAATCACAACGCAATATCTGAAAAGTGTCAGGTCAGTTTGGATGTGGTTGCTGCAGTGTGTGACACAATCACACATGACACTAATAGATCACAGAAGTGTACTGAGACTCTCTTTCTATCCCATTTCATTTCCTAGGGCGACCCAGTTGCTGTGGTCCACTGAGAGAATATCACCTACCAATCGAGACGTGGAGACAGGGAATGCGATGCCAGTGTCAGGCGGTTAAAAGCATTTAGTGATATGTGTGACAGAATCTGAACTAGCAAGTAAAGCTGAACTTGAGATCAGTTAAAAACAATTAGAGGTCATTAAAAACCCGTGTTTATTCACAATAGTCAGTAATTATACTTTTAGAATATCAATTGGTTCAGGAAGTCGGGGTAAAATCCAGTGTTCAGTTGTGTATCAGTCCGAGCGCCGTTCAACACATCGAGCAATGAATCGCCCAACAGAATGATACAATATGTTTGGCTGCAGAGGGCGCTGCTGCTTAGTAAAAATTATATATTGTAGCTTTAAAGCCAAACTTTTAAAGGGTACAAATGCCCCGGTCTGAGGAGTAAACAAGGTCAGATTATACCCACAACCAATTCTGACAGTTCTTTACCATTTAACCTTAAAAGTCTTCTAGTCTCAAATGTATTCATGGTGACAAGATGACAGAACACTGAACTGTATGTAACTGCTTATCATCTTTTTAATGTAGTATTGTCTCAAGATGCTGTACTGCAGGAAACCCTCTTTTTGTCCCATTATATTCTGACCTGCTCCCCCCACATTTAACGCTGGAGAAAAAACATCTCGGGCTGCATCGATGATAATGTTAGTGTGGTTTCGGTAAGGTAATAAACTTAGTAGTGGACTCACCCTGAAGCGGGAGAAGTCAGAATAGGAGTCATCATAGGTCTTGTGGTGAGCTTCCACCAGAGAGGAAATCATCTGAGCTTGCTCCTCGTTCAGCCGCGGCCTCATCGCCTCCCGGGCCGCCTCATCCTCCTTCCTCTTCAATATCATCTCTTTCTTCCTCTGAACCTCCTCATCTGTCAGGATGACTGAAGATGGGGGAGAAGACATATTAAACATTTTTGTAATCAAGTAAAAATGTTATCAACAGCCCACACACATATAAACATGCAGCAAAAAAAGACAAGATGAAGGAAATAAACAAATTAAGTTCAACGTTCTACAGAATTAATCACATGTTCCAATAACATTAAAAACTGAATTCCAAAAACCAACACAAACACAAAAAATCTGTATTTTTGAATTCATCCCCCCAAAAAAGTTACGAGCAAATGTATCTAAAATTAAGAGGAAACTCTTATCACTTTGCAACTAACTGACTCCTATCAGTCCTACGTCAGAGAAAAGGAACGGGTCTACATGGTGTTTAATGATACCACACTCTCCTTACAATGTAAGGAGAGTGTGGTATGTTGTTATGTTGTTATGGTATGTTGTTATGTTAGTAATGTTGTTAAGCATACAGACATGCTAAAGGTATAATTATAGACAAAGCATAGAATCCCACTGGAGGAGCTGTAACATTGTAAATAGGGTGTTAGACCCACAAATAAATCAAAGATGGTGACAAGCAGATTCTGCTTAAGTGAATACAAATCTGGACATTTATGAATCAAATCCTGTAGTTACATTATGTCTCAGGCTGATGTCATTTTCAAGCTCAGTTTGTGCTTGTGGTTATATGTAGAAAACTTTGCATGGAATCTCTAGAAGGTCACTTTACATCCTTTTTACCACAGCCAAGGAGTTTCAATCTGTATTTGTTTGTCTGACTGTCAGCAGGATTACACGAAATCTGCCGAACCAATGCCATGGAATGTTGTTGAGAAGGCCTTACCCAACAACAAAAGTAATCGAGTTTCTGGTGATTGGTGAATCATATAAATTGGCAGATGCAGGATTTCCCCCCCCACCTTTGTTATATAGCGAGATAGGGTATGGGCTCTCAAAGCACCTTGCTAGTTTTCATTAAACTCAAATTCTTTTCCTAGAATTACCAGTTGTAGGATGAGTTTAAAGACAGAGAGAGAGAAATGGGAAGTTATCCCTCACATTGAAAGAAAAGCAGTTCTCATAGTGTTCCTTAGCAACACTTTAGATGAAGTTAAGACATTACATTATTATAATTGAGTGCTCCCTCACAGCACGTTACTTTGAGAAGTAAAAGTAAGATTAAGAAAGTAAGAAAGATTGCTAAAATAGGTGAGGGAGATCTAATGGATACTGCAAATATTTCCATCTCAGGTTACATGGACCATACATCTCTGTTCAGCACGCAGAAAAGGTCTGTCATCTCCACTGCCTCGTAATGCAGCTGCTGTTGTGGGTGTTGGACAATAAAGTGCTTCTTGCCTTATTCATGTTGCAGGAGTAAAGACCACAGGGTGAGTTGCACAGCCGTGCAGAATGGATTAGACACACTGTTCTAGGGCCCGTTCTAAGTCTGACAAGTGAATCTGGTATTTCTATTTCTAGGTTTGCACGCCACTTCCTCTTGTCTTCAAGCACAATATTATGTTACTTTCACAAGACTCGTTTAAGAAAGACTGCAACAAATTTATATCAGTTTCTGCAGGATTTAAAATACAATTCACGCAGAATAAAAGGGAGGAGGAGGGAGGAAGCTGAGCTCTTTGGCCGTAATAAAACATATTTCGCGAAATGTCAGTGCCAAAATAAAAATATTTTTTGTCTTCGCTATGTTATAAATCTACTCACAAACAATAAAAAATCCTGCTCCAGCTTTAAACACTGAAATGTGTTATGTATTAAAACATATTGCAGCAAATAAATAGCAAGGCAAAACGGAAAACAAAGACACCACTCGACACATGCTTGCCCATTTTACTTTGACTAAGTATGGTGGAGTCTATGAAAGAGGTCTTTAAATCAACCTTAAACCAGGCAGCTGCCCTCGCTCTGAGAAGCTTATCCCTGTAAATTATTTTGATAACACACACGTGCGCACAAGCCCGCACGCACTTCCTGCAGTGCAATATTTGTCTTCTAAAGACGCCTACATCTGGATGTGTACTGCAGAGTGGCCACTGATGGTGTGTAACAGGAAACTTTGAATTACAAGCTGAGCCTGAAGATATTTTGCAAAATGAAAAACAGGTGGCTCGAACGCTCAGCGTGTGAATGCAACATTTATAATGAGGGGGTTTAAAAGAAATTCCTTCTGTGTTACATTTCTTGTCTGACTATAACTGCAAACAGAGCCTGTGCATTACTTGTATTGAAACACATTTTAACTGTATATTGCTGTCACTGCTTTAATTGAGTTACGAGATCATATCATGTCATGTGCAGATGGGGCCTCATGCAACTGCACCTGCAAACACTCGACTACAATCTATAAAAACCTCCATACTGTATTCTGCCAGGTATAGATCCATTGTGTGTTTGAGAACATGTCATTTCAGTTGAGCCTTGAGAGAGTGTTGCATCATCTGTGTTTTATGCTGCTGATGACAATGAGAACACATCTCAAAGTTCCCAGAGCAAACAGGAAACTGAACAGAACATTCAGGGAAAACCACTCAAGGCGAAACTATTGGAGATATATATATATATATATATATACACATTATATTCATGCTATAATTCTCTCTATTCTGGACTATTGTTACTCTCTTTTCACCTGCCTGATCCAACAAAGTCTACAGAAATTACAGCTCGTCCAAGATGCAGCAGCCATAGTTCTCAATAAATCTGCTCAAAGAGAGCGCATTATTTCTCTTCATTGGATTCCAGTAAATTTAATATTTGATTTCAACATTTTATTGCTGACTTTAAAAGGCCCATTCTGGAGTTGCACATAACCACACTTAAGATCTTTAGACACCCTATGTGCACAGTCCCATCCTGTGAGGTCCTCAGTGAAGGCCCTGCTCTCCATTCCACAGTGCCAGCTGAGGACCCGAGGTGACTGGACTCCAAGTCTTTGAAAACATCTCCCTGAGGAATTCCATCTGAGAACTAAATATCTCTTAAAGACAAATTCTTATAATTGTGCTTTCTCTTATTTGTCATCTTGTTTTTACTCTTTTCCAATCTGTAAAAAAATAAATAGTTTTGCATTTGTGCTCCAACGCTGTGTGATCTTTAAATTGCTTTTAACTGTTTAACTTGTACAGCACTTAATAACTGTTTTGAATGGTGATATATATATATATATATATATATAGTAGTAGTAGAAAAATTATGTTAAATAACTGAACAGAAAATATATTCCTTCTTATACCCTCTTACATTTTTGCCATCCATCTGAGGCCTGGGTTTGTTGATAGTCGCTGCAGTCACTGGTGGAGTAATGCGCTGACCTCTGAATGCCTCTGCCTGTATTATTCCTTTGACTCTCTGCCACAGTGACCTACGATTACCCATGACGAGCTCAACTGTACGGACAGACAGACAGATGGACAGCTTTACTGCCAGACATACTACGCCTGCCAAAGGGTCACAGGCACAGAGTCCTGAGGTCAAAATAAACAGATACGACTGTGAGTCGCACAATCTGGCAGCTAAAAAGACTCTGTCTCATCTATGATACTTTGCAGGCATCTTATTCAGCGAATTAACGAATTACCTTAGGGAATTCGTTTAGGTTTACACTGACCTGCATAGCAACCTTATTCATGTAGGAATAAAGCTCCTTAAACCATTTGGCATGAATGACTCATTTGGCTTGGATGACTCAAAATGTTATGGTTCTCAGATCATGCACTTCATACTAGATGCTGGTTGTTTTCCTGGAAGCTGTTAACAACTATATTTGAAGTGGACTTCCAGCGATTGCACCCTGGATTGCAACCACAGACACGGCGTTACGTAAGCGCCTGATGTGCGTTGTGGCGATTCAAACAACAACAGTTTGGCAACACAGACTTAATAAAGGCCACTGAATGAGTCGGACTGCTTAACTAACCAAAGGGTTTACTTGGCTTTCATCTCTTTTAAACCACCATCATTAATTAGGCTTTGGCTCTACTCCAGTGTCTGTCCGAGCCCAGGCCAGAACCACTCCTTGTGGTGAGGATATCCAAGCATGCAGCCTGAACATGAATAGGCACAGTTTGGTTGGAGTTTGGCACAGGTTGTCAAAGCAGCTATTCTAAGGCTGGAACATGATTGAACCAGCCAGGTTTTCAGCCAAGTTTGAGCCCTGGATGGCATCGTCAAGGCAGGAGTCCACAAAAAACAACTGACCATCAAAAGAACATTTGACCACCCCACAGTTCTTGGCAAACACACAGCACTTTACCAAAGAAAGTTTGCTGTTTGGGCAGGGACTGATTGGATGTGGTGATGCGTGAGCAAAGAAAGAAGGCCAGAGAGAAAAGGCAAACAGTGGGGCTGGTTAAGAAAAGAGAAAAGTTTGGTAAACACAAGTAGTGCCACACTCACGATGCGGGGAAAGGGTTGAGGAGCACCGTGGAGGCCTGAGGTTCACAGCGGGCTTACTCATTAACCAGCCAGCAGACCAGTTAAAGTACAATGGAGGCTGCAAACACTCAGATCTGGTGTGATATATGTCAAGCCGGATTTGGTCTGTGGCCAAGATTTTTCCACTACTGCTTTCGGCCTGTGACGCTGAAGGGGTAAATTCAGGTCAGCAAGGCATCAGTGCACTCACACATGCTGAGTGTGATGCAAAATGGCTTATCGGTAGATCACAATGAAAGGGTGGATTGTAGGGCGGAGCGGGGCACAAAGACATTAGGTGATACTTGATTATGTCTACTTTGTAAGTTCTTGCATGATGATGCGATGTTACAATAGACATTACTGACCACTAATTCCCAATGGTGGTTTATTTATCTAATAATTCCAGAAATCTCTGTCTGTCAAATATCCTGAGAACCCTTAATCTTATTGACTTCACATACGACACATGTATTCTTAAGGCCCCAAAGAAGTGCAGCGTTGAATTTGGTGCAATTTTTACAAGTGATACCATCGCTAATGATAAGCTTTGAATAAAAAGGGGGACCAGCTCTCTGTAGCAGCTGGGGCATTCTGTGACATTGTTCATTGGACAACAGCAGGTCATTTTTATAATTTCATCAAAGAATTTGTGAACAGCCTTACCAAAGGCCAAGAAAAAGGCCCATTCGAAAAGGGCAGGGTGCTGCACTAGTGTCATATACAGCGTTTCTGCTATGTCCCTTGCCCCTGCAAAATTAATCCTGCCGCTGCTTCGGGTCCAGGGCAGACACACATGATAGAAGGAGGATTCTTGTACTGTGCCTGCCATATCAGCCAACTGCATGTCCTCCCTCCACTGCTGATCTGCGCTAACTTTACACGTCACCAATAAACATAACATTTTCCCCGGTGTGTCACGTTCACCATCACAAACGCACCGAAAATAGAGAAGCTGTCAAACCTCACTGTCTTGCCAAACTAGAATGTTCATACGGATGTCAAGTTTCCATCAGTGCCATAGGGGCCGATTATAACCGGTATTTACTGCAGAATCCTTTGACACTGGAGTGAATGCGGATAAAATCAATTCTCATTGCAGACAAAAGCCATATGTAAGTGGGTTTTTTGATCAGTGGAAAAAGGGGCTCCATGAATCAGAAATCCAAGGGGTTCAAAACATGTGTGTTTCATTCATCATTGGAGTTCACATTCCCCAAGCTTTGAGACATTTATAAATAGTCTAGGGGCTCTAAAGTTTTGGTTGTTTGGATTTATTCATACGCATATTGACATGTTTTTGTGTATCCCACTATGAATTTAGCATCTGGCACTCATTATAATGCAGATGTCAAAGACTTGACAGAAAGGCTGTAGCAGGGACGGAATACTACAAAAATCTGTCTTTGTAAAAGTAACTTTTTTTAAATAACTAATTAATGAGGCTGGATTAAAATCCTACTGACGTTAGGACTAGGTTATAATGTTTTCCGAAGTGTAACCCTTCGTTTTGAATGGAAGATTCTACATTATGTTCATGAATGCATCTTCTGAAGTTGAATTGAAGTACGGTTACGATCTGTTTGTATGTGTTTGTCTGATTTTACGCCATCCTTTCTTAACATTGGCAGCATGGTCCAAGCGTCGCCAGCATTCAGATTAGAACTTTGTGTGGTGTATTTGTTTGTGCGTTTTTCTTTGTGTCTGTGTGCGTGTGTGTGCGTGTGTGTGTCTGTGTGTGCGCTCTTTGAGCTGTGCCATATGAGTGAGTATAGCAAACACCCCTACGCTGTTGTTGTTTGACAGGGGTTAAAGAGATGCCAAGAAAAAAACCTTCCCAAATGTGTGAGTGTATGTATTTGCATTCTTGCCAGCTCTGTGTGTTTGCGCGGGTGTGTATTTGTATCAGGATTAGAATCCCACCAGCGATTCTGAAACGTCGTCAGTGTCTTTCAGTAGCACAGCTTCTCCTGAAGTTTCTGTCCTCCCTAATTCACATTCTTCATCCTCTCTCGGACTCTTTTGTATTCAGTCCCTGCTACAGCCTTTCTGTCAGGTGGTCAAAGTCTTTGACATCTGCATTATAATGAGTGCCAGATGCTAAATTTATAGTGGGATACACAAAAACATGTCAATATGCGTATGAATAAATCCAAACAACCAAAAAAAGAAATGATAGTCAATGCAACAACAACACAGCAGCCTTTAGGTTCTTAATGCAAAAATAAAATAACCGGAGCTACACATGCACAGACCATAAGAGCTTACTAACATTTGTGCTAACCCATATATGGGTTGGCACAAATGTTAGTACTGCAACATACTGTATGAGGTACAGAACATATCAGTATATCCAGGATCCCAAGCTCATCATGTTCATCAATGCTGTCCCAAGATTCATGGTGAGACAGATTGATGAGACACAGCAGGAGACAGTGGTCCCTCATATGAATAACATGAGACACTTACATCCCAGCCTCAGCCAGTAGCACAAATGCACACACACTCGTGTAAAGAACACAGACACATAAAGTAGTCACAGTGACACACAGGCTTTTTCCTGGCTACAAATGAGGCAAAGATCCCCAACCATGACCTCATGATCCTGAATTTATTTATTCTAAATAGGAAAATAAACTGAGTGACTGTGGCTTAAACTTCCGGTCAGAAAATGTCTGAGTTAACCAGACCATAACTGTTCCTCATCTGTTTTTCCACTTTGTTTAGTTCATAAGGATGATCTCAATTGCAGCTAGAAATGCAAATGCATTGAGACATTGGGTATCATTTGGTTTTTTTTCCAATTTTGGTGCCCAAACGGTACCAGAGCAGATATTGTTTTCTCAAAAGAAAAGAAACGATAGTCAATGCAACAACAAACCAGCAGCCTTTAGGTTCTAAATGCAAAAATATAAAAATAACCGGAGCTACACATGCACAGACCATAAGAGCTTAGAATTCATTCACTTTTAAGTCCCCACCGGAATATACAACCGAGCTCACATAAAAGCACCCACACCCACACATACAGCCAGATTGTGAATGAAATGTGGGAAAACCCATTGTACATCCCTTTGAAGAAAAAGCCATTGTTGAGCAAGATTTGATCCCCCCCCGGCTGCCCTTCCTTCATGTGCTCTCCTTTATTCTCCTCTTGCTGCGTTAGTATTCACACACACTGACTTCCTCACTTGTTTACATTTGAATAAGCGAAACGCAGCGAGGACGCTGAAATGATTAGCGGCTGTAATGTGCTAATTTGTCAACATGCAGATTAAAGATACGCTTCTATGTTGGTCATTATGAATGTGATGAGACAAGGTGTCGTCTTGTGTTAACGTGGGGTGAACTGATGTCTCATTCTCCTTTCACAGCACGTTCTACTTGTGTTACACGCTGCTACTGTATGAATAACCAGCATGGCGATGAGCGCAGCTTTGTCACACAGCCTTTTAAACATAAAAGGTAATTTAGTCAAGATATATTACTGTGCTTTGGTTAACACAATCGCGGTTGAGGTAATTACAGAAACTCCATCTTGAAAGAAGCAGGATTAAATGTATTATTATTACTATACTCAGCTACTATCTAACCCCAGCCAGAGTTTACCATATGGCACAGCACAGCCTTAGGCATAGAGAGTACATCTTGTAGCAAATCAGATCAGTTTACTTTGACCGTAGATTCATTTGGTTGCTCTTCCTGCGGGATGTTTTTAAATATCAATTTAAGCCTGAGCAGCTAAACTTTTACTGACCATTAAATGGACTCTTCCATACACAGAGAACACTAGAAATCAAAACTCTATTAGTTACAACTTTGATACCAATTATGATAGCATTTTAAATAGATAATGCACACTTTAATGTGTATTTTGAGCTGCAATCTAAATTATATGACATTAATGAAGCACATTAATGCTTTTATCACCAAATATATTTGAAATTCATGGGTTGAACATAACCCAGTATTTCAAACCATCTTGGACCTTGCAGAGCCCAAGCTTACTAAGAGTTTACCATTTAGCCCCGCCTCTCAGCAGTGTGTTCTCAAGGTATTTTTTGACCTTCCTATTAGTTAGCCTTTAAAAACCATCAATGTAATAATAACCGTAAAAACATTGCATAGTCGATAATTCCCTGCA
The DNA here is from genome assembly GCA_038501795.1 of Pseudopleuronectes americanus. Taxonomy (NCBI): domain Eukaryota; kingdom Metazoa; phylum Chordata; class Actinopteri; order Pleuronectiformes; family Pleuronectidae; genus Pseudopleuronectes; species Pseudopleuronectes americanus. Next base: position 5,613,060 of record CM076725.1, read on the forward strand.
ACGCAGTGCTTAGATTAAGATTAATTCATAATTTACTTTGAGTTGATTTTTATAGTTCACATTAAATAGTGATTTAAATACTAAATTGATTTGAATATAGTACTTTACTAGAAGGCCAAACCAACATGCCAAAAATTAAGGAGGCCTCTCACCATTCGGTGCTCGGGCCCTAAATATGCAACAGATAAATTAAAATACAAATCTCTGCCTCAACTGTAAGCTAGCAGTCTCTAACTGGCATCATGTGTAAGAAGCTGGGGAATGTGTTAAAATTTGGAACTGGCTGAAACAATTCCTGGTCAACTGCAAAAAAAAATTTATAAAAAAAAACTGAGTACCGGTAACATTTCATGGTTGTGGTAACAAAACAAGCTATGCACTGATCCTGGTGAACCATCAGAGTCAGCTGCTCTACAGACGTCTATACCTCAGCTGGATAAATTACATTTATAGAGCAGAGGTAAAGATGCTTTAATATCAGATTCATACATATTCTTAATTCCCTTATTCCTTTTCTCTTACTTTTATTGCAACCCACATTTTTTTAGTTTATTAAATAGGACAGCTCTGCTGCCTATGACAGTAGGCATTTAGTTTAGTTTAAAAAAGGTTCTACTGAGCCGGCCACATGGCTCTCATAGCACTGCCATACCAGCCAGTAGCCAGGCAGATTACCTTTAGCCTCAGTGTACCCTCAAGTTCAGCTTTTAATGATATTAAGATTAAAAGGCTGAACCACCTGATGGTACAAGGTACAACTGAAGATTATTATTATAATTTCCATTATAACGACCAGTCTGACATACCTCAAATGTGATGGTTACACAACTCTTCCTGACCTCTCTTCACATAGAGGACCTCTACAGGTCATATTTGTGTGGCAATTTTTTAAAACATAATGCCTATTTGAACCATTTTATCATGAGGCTTAATTCTACAACTGTTTAATGCTCATGTACCACAAAATGAGTTAATCAGGTGTCATCAGTTAATGTTTCAGTTAATTTTGTGTTTACCAGAACATACAGCTAAAAGCACGTTACAGCATAAAATCAAGCTCTCTGTTTATGTTTTAAGTGAAATATTTGCAGCTTAAGTTGTTATTGCATCTCAATATTTGACTCACTCATATCAGAAGGACTGCTCGAATGCCAGCCATTGCAAAAAGGGTAACTCACACTCTTTCATCATGCCGATGTCAACGCAGCGCTTGAGTCGACAGGCCTGGCAGTGGCGCCGGTTGTCCTTGGTGATGGTGCAGCTTCCGTTGAATGGACAAGTGAAGGAGGCCTTGCGCTTCATGCTGCGCCTACAAGAGTTCAAAATTAATAAAATTGTTCATTTGGACGCATTTATTCCCTGTGGTGGCAATGGATGGAAATGTCAAGGTTTCAGGTTTCATGCAGCATTAAAACATAAGAAGAAATGGAAAATATTGTCATTGGTGATTCATGGAAATTTAATCTTATGAGTGCATATATTTTTTCCTTTTTAATATGCACCTTATTGAAAATAATTAAGCAATCAATTGATACCCTACCAACCATAAAGAAATAAGTTGGACTGGACTTAACGTTACACACATTTGACATATATTTTATATAAACAGTTTATAGCAATTACTAATAAAACTACCTGAACCATCTTATTCCACTAAAACTGAAATTCTTATTTGAAGGGATGACGTCTTTCTTTTCTTCCTTCTGTTGCTGGGATTAAAATGTTTAAGTCAACATTTACATATACAGCTCCAGAAAAAAAAGAGACCAGTCCAAATGTGTTTTAAATCTCCATCTGTCTGTGTATGGCAGACATTTCATTCCCGATAAATGTAAGATACATTTTGAATTTGGGAGATGTGTCAGTAATTGTAAGATAGATCAAAAACGATCATTTTAATTTAACAAATACTGATAAATAGTAAATAAAAAAAAATATTGCAGTGGTCAGTAAATGTTTTCTGGAGAAAAACAACATAAATGTCTGATTAATCAATGAATGCAACTAACAACAGTACAAACATTAGAGATGCACTGCTTCAGTAACAGGCACGCAGATAAATCCCTCATAATTCATTAGATGCACACACACAGACACACACCTTTTCATGCCATCATCCCACATACTTAAAACAAAACAGACATTTTGTTTATAAACACACATCATTAAGGGATGACACTGTAATGGCAGTTTTTAATTACATTACAGGACAGCACAAGCATTTCTCCATTCTGGTTGCTTTAATTCTTTACCCAGCTGCGGCCGGGGGCTAATGCCGAACCACTGAAAGATTCGAAGCAAGAGCTATGAACAATGAACTCACAATACATTTATACAGTTTCAGACCCTCCTCACACGGAGGTAGAATGTTGTCCAATCAGCTCTCTTCATTGTCATGACCATTGGCAAAGGAAAGTCACAGATTATCTCAGAGTCAAACCTGCAGAAACATATCTAATATAATATTCATATATACTTGTCATTCTACCATTAAACACATCTAAATATAAAATCTCCCGTCACAACACCCACCTGAAGAACCCCTTGCAGCCTTCGCAGGTCATGGCATTGAAGTGGAAGCCGGTGGCCTTGTCGCCGCACACGCCACAGATCCGCGGGGCGTTGCGGTCGAACTCGTCCGGCCCGACCATCGACGTTGTTACCGTCATGGGCTCCATCACTGAAGAGAAAAAGGAGAGATGAAGTCAGAGCTTGTTTGACACTGCAAACCTACACTAGCTCCTTGTTGGATTGAAACTCATGAACACAAAACGATAGCAGAGACCGAAATGTGTTTTCAATCAAATATTCTGTTCCCCGGCTCCAATGTTGTGTGGGAGTGTTTGAGTGCGCGTGTGCTTGATGGGGAGGTGTGTGTGTTTCCCTCTCTTTATACAAACAGGTGTCGGGCTATTAGCATATTTAGTCAAAGTCATTGACAGCCACACTCTGCAACTCGCAGCCATTGGCTAAATGACTCAGCAGACACAGGTACAAACACACATACACACATCCACACACACACACAGAAACATAGAAAATGACAATGTTAATGGGAGAGAAAATTTATGACAGAAAGACGGCCATTCACCAAGGGCTGAGAAATGATGGATGTATATTATACTGCAAAGCTGAAATATTGTCTACCGTGATCATATTTTCTAAACACACAACACACACACAAACATACACAGACACAGACACAGAGACACTCACACACACACACACAACCACACACCATCTGGCCATCCCCTATGAAATAATCAGCAGTAGAGTAACAAACACCGACAGGGCTGCAAACTAATACATATCAATCTTGAAAGCGCCTCAGTCAAATTATAATGGAAGCAATGAAACGTAAAGTCAGGAAGAAGAAAAATAGCTTGAAATATGTTTTAGTTGTTCGATTCGATGACTTAATGTTTTGTTTCACTCTATTAGCATCATTGTAATCATTATTTATTATTTCTAAGAGGAATAAAGCTAATGCAACAATGGGGAAGCATGAAACAAAGGAGACAGAGGACTAGATTACAGGATGTGGCCTGCTACATTGTGTTAGACAATGCAAAAAGGACAAACAACACAACGTTTATAGGTCTACACATAACAGTGTTCAAAGTACATTAGATTACATAGATTTAATATTAATTTAGTGGCTTCGTTATTTCCATAATAGCCATAGTCAGATCTGGTGAAAGTGAAAGTTTAAAATTGCAACAGACACAAAAATATGACAGTAGAAGTGAAGATATTTGTTTTGATGTTTCTTGACAAGTGAAACTGTTCATTTGACTGTCTCCATTTATTTAGAACCAATATTCAGATTTCACTCCCTTTATAACCTGACATTTTTCTGACTCAAACCACTGAGCAGCAAATGCCATGTTATAATACAACAGTTTATTATCCTGCATTGGCTTCATGTAGGGCAGGGCATTAAAATATCAATCAATCATTTTATAATTATATCAATAATTATTGCTTTATAATTTTCATAGAAATAACAAAAAGGTTATATACGACAGAAAGTTCACTGAGGAGTAAAAATCTGACAAATTATATATTAGAAGTTAAACAATAAAATAAAGCAGTTTATTTTCATCGAAATAATTATTGATATTGACTGATATGAAAAACTATAACTAGATGTAATTTTTGGCCATATCATGCAGCCTTTCTTTCATATCACACTAATGTACAGAAATGTCCATGGGTGAAAGAAAAAGAAAAAGTCAAAAGAGAACAGATGTTGGGAATATATGTCAAGATATTTTTAAAAGGGGTCAAGTGCAAAAAATATGTTTTTCGAATTATTATACTGAAATAGGTGATCTTGACCAGCAGAGAAATCCTATGTGTGGGGGAGGGAGGTCAGGTGAGGGGAAGACAACAAAATTAGGACAGTAAGTGTGTGGGAGGGGGAGGGGGGTGGGGGGATTTGTACATGAAATAAACTTAGGCACAGCAGGGAAAACAGTCACATGGCTGCAGAATATAGCCTGTGGGGAGCTGACGTGCATAGAAGTAGGACTCGGCTAATGTCAAGCGAGGACAAAGAGATACGAGTAATTGGTGCGGTGGAGCGATGGATAGCGAAACAGAAATAATGAAAGAGGGGAGCGTGTGTGTGTGGACAGGTGAGACCATAAGTGAAAGACAGAGACAAACATAGTCGGATTCCATTAGCTCTCATTACATCTTGCTGGAAGATTCATCATCGGTTCCCAGGAAAGTACAAACAATACGCACATAGGAAGGAGCTTCTAGCTGTGAGGCATCTTTACTCAGAACACACCGCACCGGAAAAGCAGGACAAGCGCAAACATAAATAATGCTGGTGGTGTAATACTGAGTGTGTCTCAGAGGTTTGTGTGTACCTGTGGATGTTTGTGTGTGATTCACATGTACGCAAAGGCGGAGGTTCTCTCATTCACAAACATCTACTTACTAATTCCTCAAAGGTCTTTCTGTAAGTCTTGCAAACCGTTAATCTTAACGTCTTCACACTTGGCATGTGAATTCTTAATGGTCCAGGGAAGTACAGCGTCACATGTGGTGCGATTTGTACCCACAATAATAAACAGGAGACCAGGACTCTGTAATGGTTATTGGGGGCGGGACAATGTGGTAACAGCCCTTGGACTGGTTTGATGTCGTTTTCTACATCCTTGCAACAACATTTATAGAATTCACTTCCTCTTTGGCAATGTGTTTTCGCAAAGTAGAAGGTCATTTTGTAGCCTACATTCTTTATATCGTTCTCAATTACAGAGCTTTTATATCGTTTTATTATATTCTTTATATTGCATTACACGTGAACAGCAATAAAGAATATTGTTTAATGAAAAACAGAATTTATAATATACATTGCAAACAAACCAGGTAGAATGAACACTAAGTTTTCTAACGCTTGAGAAGTGAGGACTCACTAATGATTAGGGATAGTTCTGAGCTCTGGAGCATTAACACAGGCCAAACAAACAGGCAGGTTTTGAACAAGCACTGCAATAGTATTGGTACTTCCAGGTTACATGTGTGTGTTCAGGTGGGCGAGAGAACGTTGACAGGACAGATGTGTACAACAAACAAGACACACCATTAGTCATTATGTCACATAAACAGCTTTTTGTCCCCCTGATGCAGCCGCCACTGAATAATGAAATAGTTTGTGAGGTCAAACTGGAGAGACGGCAGTATGTCAAACATCTCAGCACATTTACACAAACATCATAACAACCTGCAGTTTCATTAGCGGGGCTGATTAACAGCACTGCCAGTGGGCTCCATGTCCCCAATTAACAACTCTGCTGGTATTTCTCTCTTAATCACTTCTGTTTCTCTTTCCTGCTCTTTTTTCTATGTTTTTTTTTCCTTACTTGTTTCTCATTTGTAACCCTGCTTAATGAATATCAGTTTTACTTATTCATGGTCAACATGATTAATTGGTAGACAAGAGGGCAGCCTTGTGAGCTGCCACACTGACAGGTAGTTCCATCTCTCTCTTTAGGCTTTTTTCCCTTGCATTCAGTTTTACTATGTATTTTTTCATTGACTTTAGTCATTATCCTCTACTACTACTGTCATTCTTTTTCTTTACCTCAATAGTTAGCAGTCAGGTTTAGTCACTGATCCATGTCACAACACTTATTATACTGCTTTTGTGAAAATTTGTGGCAGAAGAAGAGCAAATAAGTTGTGAAAGATAAATATATTAGTTCATCCTAGTTTTAAACTAATTCCAACTCACTAAACCAGTGTTGTTTTATTTGTATGAATTGAAACGTTTCCCTATGTATGTGTGACATTCATGCCGACACAACAAAATAAATTGAGCTCGGGGAGACCAGAGCGAGAGGGACAGTGTCATTACTAACAAAAGGCTGTAGCTGTGGATGATGGATTTTTCACGGATCCATTTTCATGAAATAAAGTGTGTGACGACACTGGTGAACTAATTTATTAAGCGTGACACAGCTGAGGTCACATTTACAGGAGGAGGAGGACATATGATAGTATAAACACATAAACGTCTTTACAGAGCTGATATAGCCTGTTTCACGTGGCAAAAAAACACCAAAGTCGGTAAAAAGCGACTGTAATATATAAATAATGTATGTTAAATGGACACTGTGCAAAGCTATTGAAAATCCATTATTTATGGTTATGTAATCATGCATGTTCTTTAACATCTCAGACAACTTTTGATTCAACTAAAATAAAACATGAAGAGGTCAGCCGGAATTGGCTCTAGCCCCCAATGATGTTCAATAATTACAATATTAATTGAGTCGAACAAAAATTACAACACTCGTGTTAGGCCTTTGAAAATACACTGTCCCACCTGTCAAGTGCTGTGGCCTCGGTAGCACTGTAGGTGAGTTTAGGTGTGTACCAGACAAAACACCCAAACTTGAGAAATGTTGTGAATAAATAGTTTGTTAGTTGTTGGATCCTTAGTTATATTGTTGATATCAATTTAAAGAAATTGTTCGGATTTGTGGCTAAAGGTTCATAAGGGTTTTTCACTTGTAAAAGGTCCTAAAGTGGTCCCATCGTTCCTTTACATGCTTAAATAGAAAATGGATCCATTTAAAACCTACTATGTTTTTGATTATCTAAACTTCTTAGTCTTTCTGACTCTTTAGTTGTGAAATGTGAAGAGTTAGGAGAGGAAACACAAGGTTTGGTGAACAGTACTTTTGATTTTGCATACATTATTTTCTGCCTTGTGACGAAAGGACAGTGTTGGTTTATGCTTCTCAAATGTGAAATTGTGCCGTTTGATGACATCATCCTCGACTCTAAGAAGTTTGATGTTGAATGGCCCAAATAATCAAAAAAAACATCAGAAAATGAACTGCCAATGGAAATAATCATTAGCTGCCGTCTTAGACTTTACATAACACAGAAGCATTTTTCATATAGTCTACTTTTCACACATGCACAGCACAGCAGGATGTCCTCTGCACAGACGTGTTCAAAACAGCAACATATCCTTCGCATAATTCAGGACAGAGGTGGAGCAGCTGCTTGCTAAGGCAGAGGCAGGAAGTGTCATATTAACTCTGCTGCGTAGATCATGTGATTTTGTTTACAGCACTCCGACGCTGTTGTCAGTTCCTATCACCACAAACTATCTAGACATCTTGTCGGTGTCTTCAACGTGTATGTCACAGGTTTTTCCCCAGGACATATTGTGTTCTGTGTTTTCTTACAGACTTTACACTATAAGGAGTAGAAACAGCAGAGCAGTGTATGTCTGAGAGTCACTTGGTCATTAGCGAGCCATCTGCCCCAAGAGGGCCTGTTTACACAGCCCACCCCTGTTCACCTCGTCTCCCTTGTTATCCTTGTACCTTTCACTTACTGTGTCTAGAGCCCTTGCTCTTGTGGACACAATAACACGATTCAATGCTATGTCAATAGTATTGCAAAATAACAAAACCTGATTTCTGCTTTCCGTTCTGCAAGGAATCCACAATATAAGTTACCACTCTGAAGTTGACACTAGAGGTAGGTATTTGCAGATTATATACAAAAAGCCTGCATGTTCATCAAACAACAGCCCTTGTCAGTTTGTTGTTGTTATTAGGACACCAGTCCAGACATTAACCACTGTAAAGCAGTCAAAGCTCTGAAACAGGGCTACTCAAATATCATAGCTTGCCAGAGAGTTGTTGCCCGTTGGCCTTTAATCCCACACCACATCTCTCTTTTACATCCCCCCTTTCTCTCTCACCGTTTTGGGCTGTGCCTTCCTATTCATCTCTCCCTCCTTTTTCCCTAATGTCACTCTCAATCCTCAGCTGTAAACACATTTGTCCATGTTGTTTCACAGAGAGCTATGCAGACTGACATCTCATGTCAACAGCTGAAACATTTAGTGAGAGGGATAAACAGGCCAAATTAATGTTCTTTCTGATTTTACAGATGCTGAGAGCTGCAACCGAGGGACCATCTAGTTGTGTTCAAATTCATAACCCCATTCCCCCCCCACCCACCATAGCATGGTCCCATGAGCCCGGCCATTAGGACCCCATCACCATCAAGTGTGTGCGAGAAACATTTCGTATTGAATCACAACAGAGCACAGTTTGTGTTATTTCCACAGAAATGACCAAAGCATTCACTTCAGATATGCATGCATTTAATTTATGCATCAAAATTCGTCCAGGCCTGTATTGAAGAAGCTCAGCCACTCAAGCTCTCAAACATAATGACAGTTATTTCAGAACCAGGCTTTGACCAGTGTGTTCTCTTTCTGTGGCTTTTCCACAGAGGCAACTAAAGAGGGGGGGAATATCCCACACATTAGTGCCGACAGATGCTGTTTAAAATTGCAAAAATGCATGGTTATCCATCAGTATTATTACCAATAACTGCCATATTGATGACCAATAAACACAACATAAACACAGCCCACGCAGGCCCCTTTCCAACATTGTGGAAATTGCTGGACCTCCTTCAAACACTGCATGTAGTCATCTTGTGACTTTCTGTCTGCTTGTCTTCTCTCTTTTACTGCAGCTCCCTCTGTGCCCCTTGGAGGCCGGTCAAAGTACTGTGTGCTGTGTTTGTCGTCATGCTTCCCATCATAAATCTGATGTTCCAGTGTGCAAAACCTGCACAGCCTTGAGCTGCTAAAACAATAAGACCACCAGCCGGGAAGAGCAATGTGTCACATGCTCAATAATGACGATGAGTATGTACTGTCAGTGTGTGAGGCTTTCCATTAAATGGAGCATGAGGAGGGTTTGTCAATGTATTGATTAATCTGTGCCAGTGCCATCACATATCATCACCGTGATTGAGGATTTTGTCACTACAACAGTGTGACCAAAGGCTGGTGATTAATGAGGATCTGGTGGCGTTTGCCTGTTTTCAGCATCTCTGGAACTGCAGCCCGACAGAGCTGATCACCATCCATTTTGTTGAGAAGAAAAGGGTTGGAAGTCGTTGGATGACAAATTGGATCAAATCAGCAGGGTGTGGGCCTCACTGCAGTGTATAAAGACCGTCTGACATTTTCTCCTTTGCTACAGTAAAGGCTCCAATCGAGACATCTCTTAAAACTTGGCCATAATGTAGAGGGGGGGGGGTTTGGGCACAGAAATATTATACCTTATGTCCCTTTTAAGAGATTCTACTGCTTTTTTATTAGTGTGATATATATTCCAGTTCTGTGAAAATAATGTGTGAAACAAGTAGAGAAACCGCTGGCAAATATCATTTACAATCCAAAGGGGAGTCATTTCAGTCAATTGTGGCTGGTCTAGTGTTCAAGCACTCAAATATGATTTTTAACTAAACATATGTTTGGTTAGGTTAGGTGTCACAGTTTCCTTTTTTAATTTAAAATCTAACAAAATGACCAGAAGTATCATTGATCAGTCATGGTCAGTCATGTCTGACATGACCAAGGGGCAAAAAAGTTACCTGGTACATTTGAACATTTGAGACATAATGGTTACTGGCAGAGGCAGAGATAACCAACAACCAAACAGGAAAATCCTCCTGCTAACCTGAAGTCACAGGTGTGGAAAAATGTTGAGTCCCCTATGAGGTATTTCAACAATGAAAGCAGTTTTAATGGCACTTGCTGTTGTTTGATATGAGCAGCAGACACTGTAGATAGAGGAAGGAGTCACAACACTACAAAAGGATGACCTCTGGGACTTTTTTTGTGAGATAGAAGTTATTACTTAAATTTGACATATGGCCTTGGTGTGGTACATGTCAAACTAAATTGGTGGTGTTATCTATTAGGACAGACTGTGATTGATAGTTGAGGGAATATAAACAATAATCAGTTGATCTTAGCATATTAATACTTGATAGTCTAACAACAGCACTGCTGCCAGTGCTTAAAGATTGCTTCAATAGAAAATGGACTTAAAGAATCGTGACAACCCCAATGAATAGCATAGTTTAAAGAATGACCATGCGTCATGTATTCTAATAGTAAAAATTAGGTTTGGCAGCCCTGTTTTGCTGGTTTCACATGTTTACAGAGTGGCCACATGCTATTGAAGTGGTTTGAACTTGGTAACAAGGAAGCATAAAGGTTAAATTGATTGTCCCTAAACGAAGGACCAAAGTGTCCCTGATCTAATGAACCTGAACCCCTCCCAGTCACGAGGCTGCTGCTCTGAGGCCGACCCCAACCTCTGACCTCCAAGCCAAGGTGGCAAAAGCAGAAGCAATTTCCCCTCAGAGATCTATAGAGGACTAGAATTATTTGAAAGAGACACATCTTCGAGTCAATTGGTGATCAGAAGAGAAGTAGTTGAATTTAGTCAGTCCCTAACTGTCCATGACAATTCAGAGTTTGTAATTTTGCTGATGCATTACACATAGAAAAGCTAAGCATGAATATATGTCAGGAGCAACTATACTTTTGTTGAAGATATGGTGCAAATGCAACCAACGTAGCTGCAGTATGAATCACCAGGATCGTCATGTTGATGAATCACCACCCGCATCTATTGAGGACAGTTTGTCTGTATGCAAGTTCAAACTAGTAATAATAATCTAACTCAACATATTTGTATTCATTCATATCTTCAGGAAAAAATCTCTTAAGTCTTAACAACTGCAATGTTCCATCACTTCGATTTCACAGTTGTTTTTTATCTTAACTTAAATTTGTTATAAGTATGCTCTGTCTCTGGTCTTAATACGAATGTCAGGCTGAGGAGCTGAATAAACTCTTTTCCATCAATAATTCCTTCCAGTATCCCAAAAAAAAGGGACTTGAAATGGGGCCTCACTCTCTCCTTTCACGTAGTTTCTCTTCAAAGCTCAGCAGTAATCCAGTACTGGCCGGTCCTGTATAAGGCTCCGTATAGGACAAGTCCATAGGAAATGGAATCTCTTGCACTATGGGGTTCACTCTATAGGCGGCACAACAGGGAACATGGCCTACTTTTACCACCAGCTGCCTCACAGTGGGCCTCACCAACAGCTAACCGCTATAAACTCCAGTCCAGTACAATACAGCAAAGTGGGAGCCGAGCCAGAGCTTCACAAGCACATTCACACACTAAAAATCTCACCACTCAAAACAACGAAATGGACGCTCCTCGTGTTTACTGTCGTCTATAGATTTGACTAGAGTCACGAGTGAAATTCTGTCTGAATAGGGTGGGCTTTCTCTTTAAGAGGGTGAGCCCCAGGTATCTGATTCCTATTTGGCTCCATAGATCCTCTACATCAAAAGGTAAGCTAAGAGGAGAGGCGGCACATGAACCCCAAAAATCCTTCTTTGACTCCAAACCTCAATGTGGGACACAATGATCAAAGCAAGTTGATGCCCGAATAAAACACGACTTGGTGTACCATGGAGGGTCATAGTCACCAGGTATGCTCCCTAACTGTCCCAAATGCCTTTAATAACAGGTTTTTAAAGTGGGGTTATAATTGTTTTTGCAATTTTCAGCAAAAAGTCACTGTGAACCATACAGTGAAAACAATTTACTCTAAATATGGCCAAATTTATCATAAGGCAAACACCAATATAAGGACTGCTTAATGTATAATACAAAATCCATTATGTAATCCCGGCGACCTCAGAAAAGGACAGGAGTGTCAGTATCCATTGATCAAACTGGACCCCAGTACAGTTACACACAATACAGCAGGATCGAAAAACATCAAGCATGAGGACGGAAGAAAGCGCTCAAATGTTATCCAACCAGATGCCTGCACAAAGAACAAATGAGCCTGAGGCCATTACAATAAAGAGGGGGGGTTCTGAGCAGGCATGTGCGTGTGTGTGTGTGTGTGTGTGTGTGTGTGTGTGTGTGTGTGTGTGTGTGTGTGTGTGTGTGTGTGTGTGTGTGTGTGTGTGTGTGTGGTGTGTGTGTGTGTGTGTGTGTGTGTGTGTGTGTGTGTGTGTGTATCTGGTCTGTTTGAAAGATACTGTCCCAATTGGCTGTAGAAGTAAGCTACACAGAGGGACTGGTGCTATTGGCTGGTATGTGGCGCACCCCTCCATTCATGCCCAAATACAGTAAACACGCTCACAATGGAGCGGCCATTGCTTGGACCAGTTTGGATAAATCCATACAATTGTCCATGAACCAAAGAGATATTTTTACTTTTCTCTCAAAAAACAGAAAATGATCTCAATATCAGTTTTCCCGAAAATCAAGCACTGACATGAAGATCCATTTTTGATTTTCAGATTCAGCCTGTTCTGAGGTCCACGCTGGAAATGTACCTTTTAAAAATGTTTCTCTATTTGTCTTTTTCTTTTAAACTCTTGTAGAAACTGTAGCCACAAGTTACACTACTTTAGCAGATCAAGCTTCTGTTATCATATCAACACACTATCAGCTTTGGTTGTACAATTCAGACATATCATTCAAAAAATGCTTCAATAATGTTAACCATTGTAGCACCACTGCCACATCAACATTTACTTTTGAATCACATTATGGAAATATGATTGAAAAGTCCCAATCTTAATCTTAATCAAAGAGTAAAACATGTTCTTCCCAAATGCACCCTTATGTGCATGTTATACAATGTTCCATGTTCATTTGCTATAAATACAGGCTCTACTGTAAAATGCTGAGCTAACATTTACCCCCCACATCATATCATATAACCACATTCACCGTTCACAGCAAAACCAGAGCAGAGTTTTATCTCCTTTATACATGACCACTGACCGGCAGGAAAAATGCTGAAGATGCTGCTAATTTTGTGCAAGTTAGTGGGAGGGGGTTATACAGACACTGTAATAACAGAGGCTGAAGGAAACTCAGCTGTGATAAATACAGGTGAGTAGCCTGACACACACACACACACACACACGCACACGCACACACACACACCCCTTTGTCAGCTGTGCAAATAAATAAGAGGTTAATGAAATTAAATCACACACGCACACACACGCGCAAGTCCTGCTGTAGATAACCACTGGCAGGAGGCGTTAACATAAATGACAACTGTCAAAACATATTTCCTTCATTCATCATCTGAAGGGCACTTAGAAAAACAATACCACACACACACACACGCACACGCACACGCACACGCACACGCACACGCACACGCACACGCACACGCACACGCACACGCACACGCACACACACACACACACACACACACACGGTCGCAGGACACAGAATAAAGCAAAACTTCAAATGGAAATGGTTCTTTTTGCAAATGTTAATTCCCTCATCTGCAAAGGCCCCAATTTGTTGAGGAGCATAGTTCCACATTATCAGCCTGCAGGTAAATTAGGATTGGACCAACATACTCTTAGTAATGAATTCCTGTGTTACTCATCTAATTCACATATGATTAAATGGACTAAAATCAAAAAACATTAGACGATATTCAAGTATTTTCTGACCCCGGCCTGGCCTCCTCCCGAGTTCCCTCTCCTGCCGCTGATCCGCAACAGCAGCTTTGAACTTTAGACCTTGTTTTCTAGGCAGAGGATGAAAACGTACAGGCTGTCGGTCTGTTGGCAGACTGACAAGGAGACGGAGAGGGAGGAGCGTGAGAGGAGAGAGGGGGAGACAGAGAGGAGCTTGTAAAGAAAGGAATGAAGTAATGAAAAAAAATTACGGCGGGAACTGGGGGACTGAAAGGGGAGAGGGAAAGAGAGGGAGAGAAAAAAGGGGCTGCAGGGGTAACGGAGAAAAGAAAAGGAGGCAGAGCGCGAACAGGGTTGGTGAAGAAATGTAATGAAGGAATACAGGTTTTAGAAAATAAAAGGCAAAAGCATTTGAAGATGAAGGAAATAAAATGATAAATTTGTTCAACCCCTCAACATACAAGCGTTTCTTCTTGTGCCTACCTTGGGGCAAAATGTCAGGTTTGGCAAACAACTTATAGGTTATAAAAAAATTTGGGAAAATGTCCTAACAGTTTACCCCCCTATGTGATTGATGTGAACAGCAAAAAAATAGTGTCTGTGGGGCCGGAGGGTGTCACATGATCTGCCTAGCGCTGTTCCTGGCAGCTTAATTGAGATGGCTTAGTGAGAACAGAGGCTGTAATGTACTAAGTGCAAAGTATACACACTACGAGGCAGTATATTTTTGGCAGAGAGTACTTTATCTTCTAAAAGTATCTTGTTTTGTTATTTTCCAGTGTTAAAAGAACATAGACAGATGTGTGGTATACACATGCCGAGTTAGCTTACAATTTATTTGGACCTCATATCCTCAGAGCACTTTAAATAATGCTTAAGGATGAATTTCAAAATGAAAAAATCTATATCCTTGACAAGGATTGTGCTTTATATAAAGAGACAGAGAGACAAACCTCTCCCACTTTAACAAGCACAGATGAGCTGAAGCTCACTCGTGGCTGATCAATACGATCTTATCAATTACCGACCTAGAGTATGTAAATAAGGGCAAAGGGACACCAGCTGATTGACTGTACATCGTGTCATGCAGTATCAACGTAGAAATCCGGCAGCCACATTGTGTGCAAGTGAGTTTCACACAAACAGCCTGACAATAATGCGAGGCAGGAATCCACAGCTAAATTAAAATATTAAGCTTCAAAATCATGCTTTTTGTGAAACTGTAGAGCTTAAGGGAACATTTTCACAATGTTCCAAAGCATAACTAATGAAGATTTTTATATCTTATTTGTTTTCAGCTGCCTCGTGTTATCTACCAAGGCTTCATTCATTCTGATCTGACCCCTTTTTGTCAAAAGACCCTGACTGACACCCCTACTACTAATGGCTGATTGAATTTCTCTGGCATAACACGTACGACCTTGTAGTTCATTCACAAACCTAATATTCTAGATGTTCACTGTTTCCTTCTTATAAACCACACAAAGAAAGCCATTGTCCATTGCTTTAGAGAGCCTGAATATCAAATACCAACACAGGTATTATGCCATTCAAAGATAGATATGTTTGACTCCCTGCCACCATGTATTATACCACTGTTTCTATGTCAAGGTTTTACAATAGAATCAATGAGCGCCTGATTTGGAATATGCCTCTGGCTTCTCTCAAAGGTGGTCCAAGTTAAACAGATAACAAACCAGCACAGGCCTTAATTCAGACCAGATCTTTGGTGACGTAAACTGTGATCTGGTGACAGTGAGCATTGGACACACAAAATAAAAATAAATAATAGTAATAATAATCAAATATGGCATTGTCTTATACAATCCACTAATTCCACTGAAAAACATCACATACGATATAGCATAAGCACGCTTTCACACAAAGACGTGGCTGCCTCATTCAGGTAAGAGAAGCAGTCTGCATCCCATTAAGCTGTCAGTACAGTTTGTCCATGTGTGAGCACTTGGCAAAAGCAGCTGGATCTATATTTCCAGCAGGGACAACCAATACTGCTGTTACTACAACTCTCTCACTCTAATTACATTAAATGAAAATTAAATGAGGAAAACAGAAAAGCTGGTTTTATATCATCTGTGAGCCAAACACTCTAAACAGGAGAGAATACGCTGCATATTATCATTAGATCAGGGCCTGATGAAAACATCACACATCATGCAACATACTGAACAACACTGCCCACACACCACAAAACATAGCACAATGTTAAGCAGCTTATTTTCCTCTTTCACATGTAGTGTTACTGTAGCTCAGCTGGCAGACCTAGCAGACAGTGACAGAGTCCAAACCAATAATGATTTGGGAGAAGGTCAGTCTCCTACCCACCAGCTCTGCAGCAGCCCCCACTGACATGATGACTGGAGAAGGATGCAGTACTTTAAATCTAACCAGAACAGCTAATATAGAGAAAGCCATGGACCTTATTGGTTTTATCACACTGGGTTTTCTGTCATAGGCAGAGTGGCATAAATACAACTTTTTTCAAAATCTCATTCCCCAAACAAGGGGGCACCACCATTGGCTCAGTTTTAAATCATCCCATACAAAGCAAACTACAGTATTATGCTCTTTTGTCTGACCCCATCCAAGCCCGACCCTAAAGGTTAGCTTTTCATTTTTTACTACACAAACCGGACCCATGTCTGATGTTGCACTGAGTTTGTGTTACTCTGTCTCTCACATGAATGGTTATTTCTTGTATTCATTAATAACACACATGCGCAGTGTAAAATAATTAAGTAGATAGCCCACCAAACATGACAGAACCCGACCCAAAACGTCATGTCGGTGAATATCAGGGAAACCTGCACACAAGCGAAAACCAGTGTGTGTACAACCAGCACCAGTGGAACACATTTCAAAACCACACTAGTAACAATCCAGGCATTATTTAACTGTGCCACATCTTATTCAACAAGACTAGCATGAGATGGAAAAATGGAACGGCACCGGGCATGTTTCTCCTCCAAGAATTTGAACATAAGTAACACAGTGATATCCAGAAAGTAATAAATAAGGTGATATAATTTTTGGGTCATATTGTGCATGTATACAGGTTTTCATTTAAAAATGGCGATCGACTCCTTTACCATAGCCAGCAGTAGAGTTTTCCTTTTTGTTTTTGTTTGTCCTGTTATTAACTATGCAACAAACGCAATAAAAACAAGGTAGGTAAAGAGAGAAAGAGAAAGCAGCTCGTCTGTAGCCTCTTGAAACTCAACGTTTGAGCGATGCAGAAGACATTGGAATCTGTGACTGAGATGGCAGAAGTTACAAACAGACTTGTCATAGCATTGTGTTGGAGAAGGGACAAGAACTAGGGTACCCATCTGGGTGTGAGGTTTCCATCGGAGCAAGAGTGAATAAATACCTGTGACCTGAATGAATGCCAATTGCTCGCTTTCCTACTGAAGGCTAATCCTAGATATTAATGGTTGTAAGTGTTTATGTGGTCTAGGGTGAAATGGGCTATTCTTATACATAGATAAAAGTATATTGTTCTTAATATACATTCTCTAAACTACAGGTTTCTTAAGCACACAGCAAAAAGGTCTCCAAATTAAAGGCGCTTTCTTCATGAGTTCTTTCAATCAATGTATAGGCTGCTCCGTGGCAAATATAAAAAATATTGCCACTTTCATCTAGGAGAGCTTCACTTGTCTGCAATCAAAATCCATGCTGCTGACAACAGGAGGTCCAAGGTACAAAAACACATGTTTTCCATTTGTTTCATAGATTCAATCCAGCCCTTTGATTTTAACATCTGGTTTAGTTATGGTAAATTCTCTTTGTTTCTCCAAAATACATGCTGATTTAATAGCAAAAGAGTAAGAACAACAGAGCATGTGTGTTAGAATGAATTATATTTTCAGGCATATCCTATAATGAGTCATACATTTCTCAAAAAACAAAACAATAATACAAATCGGAAAATATATTCAATTTTTATATCATTGCCTCTTTATTTGGACTTTTATCTTTATTTATTTATTGCAGGTAAAATTCTAATGAATTCCTAGAAAGAACACATTGTGGTTTGCAAAGCAAATAATTAACATTAACAAACAATGAATTCTAACACTGACATGACGCAAGATAACACTAATTGAGTGGAATCCCAGAGGAAAAAACTGACTGGCGTGAATAAATAGAAATCTAATTATATCTAATATAAAAGGAACAATATAAAGTCTAATCCAACCCAGTAGCACAGGCAGCTAACGACTTCCCACTTCAGGCTTCTATTCTGCCTTCCTTCCTCCGGTTTTACCTCTCAAGCTGCTTCAATGATTCAGATATTCATTGATACTCACTCTCACGCCTGGCCTCTTCCTCAACGCCTTGATTGTTTCCTCCAGCTACCCCATCACAAAGTACTTCCCTTTATGCCGCCTGTAGAAATGTCAGTAATGACAAAGGGTGAGGGCAAAGGGCCAGCAAGGTGAAACCTGAAGGTTAATGGTTAACCTGATAATTGGGATCAGCGGGGCGAGGGAAAACTCCACAAATACAGCATGCCATGACTAACATGGAGAAAGAGTTTAGGCAAAGGGAATGAAAGAGGGGAAAAGGGGGGATAACAAAGTGCATGTAGAATAAAAGAGTCTAAAAAGTTCAAGAAAGAAGAGAAGCAAAACAAAGGATTCCCTGAACTCAAAGGGAACCTCTGAGCAAAAGAAAATTCACATCGACTTGAAAAATACTGAAATATACAACAATACGAGATGTCATTAAATCAAGGGAGTGTGATAAAAGGTTATAAAAGTTCACTCAGGCTGTTTTATAACCCGGCATTCCGTTTAATATAACAAGATTGTCAAATTGTGTTGCATATGAAAACAATAGCTTAAGATTTTGATGGGATATTTATTGGAGCCAGACTGAATTTTTGAGAGAAATAATCTTGTTGCATCCTGGCAGTATCACCTCCCTGTAATAAGCCAGGACAAAGAGCTAGTTTAGACTGAGATGGTAATAAAGAAGAAGACAGAACAGTAGTTAATGAGACAGGGGCGTAGAACTGAGGGAAAAGGATTCTCACTCTGATGAAGTGAAGGGAAGTGCACAAGATTGTGGGTTTGTGGCCTGCAACCATCTAGCATAGGTCACCAATAATTTGACCCCTGTCTGGACAAGACCCAGAACCCACTGTATACGGACCTAGACCTGTTATTCGACTTTGACGGACCATTTCTATTTTAAGCTGCGTTGCTTTTTCCAACTTTACGGTAGTGATTCTTGGCAGTTTGTTGTTGGCCAGCTTAATGTAGATTGATATATTCCTTTTACTTGAATGGAACAACCTCTTGAACTAATTATATTTTTGGAGAGAAATGGAGCTGTAAAGGCAAATTAGCAGTTCAGACATGGCTATTTTCTGTTGTGTTTTTATGACAAATTATTATATATTAATCAAGTATTACAAAATAATCGATCAGTTAGATATTGAGCAATAGCCTGAAATCAGACAAAAATGTATTACTGACAAGTTGAAAGTCTTCTTTGAAACCATATGACTTCAATAATATGGGTGGGTGACGGGTCTGGTGACTCTCTTATGTTAGTGAAATTGGCCTTATGAACTAATGATGTGAGCCACATGACACTGGAATGCTGTGTGATGGTGAACCTCTGGTACCGGGAATTTCCTAAGCCTCAAATAGCCTAAGGAAGTCCATACCAAGATAAGCCATTTTAAATGAAGACATACTGAAAATATGAGGGCATATGGAGGACGACATAGCAGAGAGCTACAACTTTTCATATTAAGTACATATTGTACCTCTGACAGCAACTGACAGATTCCACCAGAATGCTTGTGTGCATCCTTATCTACCATTGAACAACATAGGAACTGAATAACTCAGTGATTTTATCACAACTGACTGTGGTTTGGTCAAATTTGGGAATTTTAGTTAGTGAACAGTGTAATGTACAAGTAATGTATTTTCTATGTATCATTGTATGCTATTGTGAAATGACAAATGTGACGTGACTTCCATACATGGTATTTGTAATATTACAGGGAGGGAGGGGGACGGAAAGCGGGATAAGTTTTTTTTTGCTCATCTGTCTGTGTGGTGTTATGATTTAGGATGGAATGATTCATAGATGATGCAGTGATACACTAACATATTAGTCAATGATAAAATACTAAATATGGCATTATGTTACATTACAGTATGCCGGCTACTGGACTTGTTATTGTAGAGTTTTTACAAGACAAGTTGTATAGTTGATCAAATAAGTTATCGAAGCAATGCTGACACCTAATATCTTGATATAAATGATCCTCATTGGTTAACCTTTTAACACATTTAATTACATTTTGATAAATTTATTTAATTCTAAATTTAAATACATTTAATGGAACTGAGTCAATGTGATTTCCAAAACATTATAGCCCCAACAAAGTTGTAAAGAAAAAGAAAGGGAAAGAGTGAAGCTGTCTCTGCGAAAACCTCCATGCATGTCAAAGTGGAAAAAAAACAGAGGGCAACAGTCCAAAACTATCATATTAGCTCAGTGAAATGTAAGGTGCATAATGCGGCCAGGCATCACACTGAGGGAGCTCTTTTCATTCACTTAATCTTTGTAGGATCCAAAACAAACTCATCCAAAAATAGTTTCCTTTCTCTAATATCAAATTGTTATTGGATAATTGTTCCATTAGCTGTACTTTCTTTCACATATATATATATACAGCTACAGCTTATATATATATATATATATATATATACAGCTACAGCTTATATATATATATATAAATATATAAGCTGTAGTTTGCTACCTCTTTCTAAGAGAAAATGTTCACTTAAATTTCTACCTAGGAACAAAACTGTAAAGGTTTTGCTAACTAGCCCTAAAGTAGACTTAAATCTTTACTTTTGTTGGTATTTGGTCACAAAACAAAGTACTTGTATGGTCGGGGTAAGCATCTGATGTTAAACTTTAAATAATGTGGATGAATTTAAAGGTAAAGGCCCCTTAAAAGCAAGGGTGGAGAAACAGTAACCCTGCTGAAAAAGAAACCTTTCACACTCCCATTGGAATCAAAACAATGGAATCTCTATTGTGCACTACTAGATTACATCTTGTATTAGGAATTACAAGACGGATCCTTTAACTTTCTGTTTTCAATTTGGACTTTGGAGGGAAATCCAACCCTGTTCATTCCTAACTTGAAGCTGGGTCTGCTGTGCTTTGTGTGTTGGGAGACCATTTGTGTAGGAACCGATAGGAGCCAAAAGTAGAGGATAAGCCCGGCCGGTATGCAAATCTAGTCCATAGCTCCCTTCATCCTCTCTGAAGACACACAGGTGAATCCCTTTGTGCATTATTTCCATATGTTAATAGTGGTTGGCGGTGAAATTAGGTAAAAACAAATGGATACAAACTGTTAAAACACCAACACAATATAATTTATAATTATTTAAAATAAAAATGTATACCTATAAATACAGGCCGATTTGAACCCTTCCGACTATTGTGGGGGCGTTCCCAATTCGAGGCCAGCTGGAGCAGATTATCTGCCCAAATAAAAAACAAAAAAGGGAACACAAACAAGCTCAGCAAGTTCATGATGTCGATCCTCCTCGAGGTTTGTTTTTCTTCTGAATACCCATTGGATCACAAAATTCTGGAAAGGCCATTGAGATTCAGCATTTTTCCTACATACGGCAAGTGTATGGTCTGACGTTGTGATTTTGATATAAAAAAACGGTTTAATCTGTCATTATGTCTGTGGTCTCCCAGTTTTTACAATTGATTAAGAGCTGAATTCCTCTAGTGTGCACCAGACCTAATGCTTTGATTAAATGCCAAGAACCCAGTATCCTTTCACCACAACATGTTAAGACCACACTCTAGAGAACACGAAAATGCACATTTATTCACAAATGCGAGCATGTTAGCTACCCCAAAAAGGTCTTCAGTGACGCCCTCTGTGCGCAGCTGCCAGCATTGTTATTGAGCAGGTAATAATGGTTACAATGGCAACATTAGACCTTTAGCAACTTTATCTTCCACGGCGGCATTGTGTGAAGGGGCTCGTCCCAGCTCATGTAGACTGCCAAGTATGCAGGTGTAAATCAATAACATCCCCCTCCTCCTCCTCCTCCACCAACAGCACACACTCACTCAGGAAAATAAACAAATAGATAACAAAGAACAGACTGAAACTTCCGAGATGTGAGAGTGCCGCCACTTTAAAAAACACAGTGATAGTTGACGTGGTTCAGGGTCAGTGCAAGGGTTAGGATATAATAAACTGAAGTGATGGATCTTCAGTCCGTGCTTGAGAACAGACTCTTTCACATTCCCTGATGTGGCTTGGCAAGCTGTTAAAGGGAGAGGAGCTCTGAAGGAGAAGGGCCTGGCACTCAGTGAAGCAGAAGGGCCTCTTACTGAAGGAGAAGGGTCTGACTTTTTCAAGATAAAAGGGCGTGTTAAAAATCGACACTTAAACTGGAGAAACAAACTAGATTCTTTAGTGGTATCGATGATGTCATATGGTGGGTGTTGAGTCCCTGTCACCAAAAAATGTAGGCTCCAGGGAATTTGTTGCAGGGTTAAAGAAAAACTGAACTCAAACTGTCAACTCTGAGTAGTTAAAATCACACAGTATAATAATATGTTAGTCTGTCGATAAAATGAAACATATTTTGAACAGTTTCACAACTATTATTAATTTCCTTCAACGTTATAGTATATATGACAGCTAATATTAAACTATATATATCAACACACATTGAACTGAGTAAATCACCTAAATTAAGCTTAAATCTAAAAGTTAAACATGGACAATAGATCCATGATGGACAACAATAGAATGTGGGATGTAAGACATAAGTGTTTATTTGATAAATGAATAGCGTAAAAAACTGAACTAGTATTGCTTTTTCAGCCACATGTGCTTATTTGATAGTGTTCAGGCACAGTCTTGATGAAGCCATGCCTGAGTATGGTAGCCAGCAGTGGTCAGAAACTGGGATAAGATGTACACATGCACCAGTATCTTGATTACTTACTGAGTGCTCCAGCTAGTAAATAAGATTTCTCAATAACAGAAAAAAGGGCTTATACAAGATACTGAAATTGGGATATAACGTTCATGCTTAAAAACAAAAACTTGAAATTCAGAAACCCGATAACAGCCAGGACAGACTGACGATGTAAAAAATCTTAATGAAGATTTAAAAATGGTGGGTATGACTCATGTATTACACTATATTGTGTCAGCAAATAAAAACTTAACAACAAGGAGAATGTCAAATAGTTTTGATGCTTATTCAATAACTTATCTCCTGAGTACATGTTGCACTACTCTTAATAAGAAACACCCTCCAAAGTTGAGGTCGTCGCTTCTCGAATGAAACTGATTTATGGACTGAATTAATCTACAATCTACTAAGAGCTACACCAGAGAAGGCAACACAATATCTGAGACAAACTACAAGAACATGTAGGCAGCACACTCATATCTATAAAAGGTAAACTATAGAGTGCAGTGGATGTGCAAGTTACAACATTTTGAGCCAGCTAGTTCCAGAACTTATGTTTGATGGTCCTAGATATTCGCAGAACCAAGAAGTTTCCTGATGTTATCTGATGAAATAGTGTAACTTCTAGACATCTTCTAATAAAACGAACAAGACCAGTATTTAAGTAAGCAAGTGAGTGAATATAGAGGCAGCATCGGTCTCACAAGTCTCACAAGGGCAACAACAACTGTACTGGATTAGATTAGGGAGCACGGCTCTGTTCAAACAGACATTGTTTGGAAACGCTAACCAGATTTACGGAGGTAAGTCAGTCTGTACTGCTGCACAGTGCCACAGACACTTTGTGAGAGACACAGAAACTATGGTGACTGTACACAAATCCAGCAACTCTAAATGTATTGAAATACATTTTTTAAATGTTGTGAAGGAAATGAGAAAAGTCACAGACAAAAACAAAACTAAGAGTCTGTAGCATTTGTTGACAAAATCTAAGTCACATTTCTATCAAAATCAAAGGCAGCTGCAACGATGAAAACTGCAAGATGCAATACAGATGTTATGAAGTTCAAGTAGAGGTACATTTCACATGGGCTATGTCCTATAGGGTCATCTTATACAATGAAATGCACTCCTTGTATAATATAATAAAAAAGAAAATGATAGTGAAATTTGTTCATAGTGTCTTATTTCAGCGTTGCATTCAGGGAATCAAGTCTCACTTTCCTAATTCCCACATCAACCTTAAGGAGTAATCACAAAGGCCTTAATTTGTAATGACTAATCCAAGCAAGGTATCACAGTTAAGAACATGGACACTTGATCAGTGACACCCACAGACACAGAGACACACTTCCTGTGGGGATTGATTATCAACCAGCCGCACTTTAAATCTCTGGTCCCTAGGTAAGTCGATGGAAAACAAGAAAAACAAGTCGTCTGGGTGTTCCTTACATGGGGGAGTCCATCTATAACATTGAAAGAATGAGTGCTTTGATCGTGTTATCTCAGTGTTGGTAGTTTGTTTCGATCTGAAATAAGTTGTTCTGCCGTTCTGCCTTTTATATGTTTTACAATATATTTCTTATAGAAAGTAACGTAAAGAGTAATTGTAACATGAAACTAATTTGGAAAACCTTCTCTCTCTCAAATGTTTTGCTTAAGCTATGAGCGTTATCCCAGTGGGCATGAGGTTCTCCACAGGCAGGCAGACCACTGGCCCGCTCTGATTACACTACCTGTCATTTGTGCCCCGCATGAGAGCATGCTGCATGTGACCCGTGAGTACCCCTTGCCACCAGCCACCAGCTACTACTCTGTGGAAAATACTGTTATGGTAAACTTATCCCGAACAATAGAGTTTCAAGTAAACAAAAAAACAATGTCTTTTTTTTTAAAGAAAAGGAAAGAAATGAGTTGAATGTAAACGTAAAAAACAAACAGAAGGAGCAGTTGTGTGTTGGATTGAGGTCGCTTGTTTACATCAACCTCCATATCTTCAGCTAACTGGTAACTGCAGAAATATTCAACACAGTTATATAATATAAACTGTTAGGGATAGGTGTATTTGGAAATCCTGTCAAATAAAGTTGTGTGTATGTCTGTGTGTGTGTGTGTGTGTGTGTGTGTGTGTGTGTGTGCGTGCGGTTAGCTAATTTGCCAAGCATTGGCTCCATAGATTTTACAGAGACGCTAAAGTCACAAAACAGTCACTATTGGGAAATTTCAATCAAGTAATAAAGGCAACAAAAATTGCAAAGAGTAATTTGCAGACAGTTTGTCAATTATAATGACTGTCAACCTGATCATAATCTGAGAGGAATCATTGGGGGAAAGAAGTGGGGACAGTGTTGCAGCCAGGGAACAGATTAGCCACCCTGATAGAAGAAGAAACTCTCAGACGTAGCTTAGGAGTGAAGGACCCAAATATAGAGACATGTTTCCATCAAACTTCTATTGTCTAATTCAATTCCGTTCTATCTATATTTAATTCATTGACTTTAATTTGATTCATTAAAATCAAGTATTCACTGCTTCCATGAGATCATAAAGGTTCTGAACTCAGTTTTAATACATTACTCATAGATTTCATGACATCATAACCACAGCTGATGATTTAACTGGCCACGTCCTGTGAGGAGACATGTCGCACAATGTCATTACTAAAACTGGTAGCTACCAAATATCAATCTTGCCTCCATGGAAAATGTGCTAACATTAGCATAATGTCTTTCAGCTCTTTGGTTTAATGGGCCACAACTCCACTCTCTCTTTCACTGTCCATTCACTTTGAAAAACCATCAAAAATGAAAAAGCAGTTACAAATACCAACACAAAGCACAGTCGGAGCGGCTTGGTGTGGTGGGGTGGTGTATTGGTTATATGCAGGAGATGCACACATGAAACGATAGGAGGGGCAATTGAAAAATGATGAATTAATTTGGCAATGACAATCTGTTTTTAGGACATCCTTAGTTTGTAATGAAAGCTCTGGTGGTGACATTTTCTTTATAACCTACCGCACATGATCTGTCCCGAAATAAAGGTCCATAACTAAATAGAGTGACTGGCTGAGATAGTTGTGCATTTAGGAGCCAGGCATTTCCCTCAGATGAACAAAAACATATCTAAAAAGGAATTTTAATATAGCTCTGTACCTGCCGCATGTAGGCAGACAACTCTTCAGCATCCATTCATCCATCCATCCATCCGCTGTTTAGGATTTCTAGAGAATCAGGTCTGGACTCTTTCCACAGTTTGCCTTTCTACGCATTCAAAACGCAGCAAGGGGTTCTCTGCTTAGACGCGTACACAACAGCGACCATTCCTCCTCAGGATTCAGGTGTAGGGTGGTGCAGCAGGCAGAGTTTATTTAACAAACAATGGCATCAGCTCTCACCAGCACAAACTCTCCTGACATCTTTGTTTGTTTCTCATTCTTTTTCAGCCTGAAATATATGTTTTATGTTTGCGTTCACACATAGACCGACCTCTTCCGGAGAAACTGTGGAGGTTCTCTGGAGTTCAGTGGATGTCTGGAAGCAGCTGTACAGAGACAAACAACCCTTCACACTCAAATTCACATCTATGATCAATTTAGAGACACTGATCAAACTAACCCCAATCTGCATCTGAAGCTTAAGTATTGGACAAAACCCACACAGACAGGAGGAGAACATGCAAATGCCACCATATAAACTTGAAATGGTAAACATAGCTCAGTGTTGCGTTGGAGCAGCCATCAAGAGGCTATTAAAAAACAGAAAAGAGATAGACGTGTAGGAACTCACAACATATTGAAGCCTTATAACAATTATGTATTTTAATCTTATGCCAAGCTATTTCACGAAAAATGTTGGTCTATATAAAGAAGGAGATGGGGGTTACACAGGGACACGTCCATGCGAATGTTTCAAGTTTAACCACAGTCTGTCCCCATTATAAAATTACACCAAATGTGAAAACAAAAAAGGGAGTCTTTTTCCACCCACTACCTGGCATCGATTTTTATAAGCGAAAATAACAGGGCTTAGTGGAAAACAACAGAGTCTGACAGAGAAAATGACTCATCTCTCGCTCCATCCCTCCATCCCTCCATCTCTCGCTCTCCCTTACTCTTTCCTAGTTACCAGCTCCAGCACATCCTGTACATAAAAACAACTGAACAGGACACAGACACCAATACGCTGCCCTGTTCCTAGACTGGGGCAGACTGACAAAAAGTTAAATTAATAAACAGTATCCAGCGAGATATAATAGGCAAACATGTACAAGAGCTTTTACGTTGTTGTTTTTCCAATTAGAAAATGAACAGACAGGGAAAAGAGGATCACAGATGTAACATGGAGGTGGGATGCACATAATGGCCACAAGATTTGCACATGACATCCATGTGGAGCTGAGTTTGCTTCCACCATCAACTGATATAATCCGACATCAACAATGGATGAAGGAGGAACTATAAGGAGAGCTTGACTAAGATAATAGAGATTTCCCCCTCTCTTATTGGAACCATGTAATCAGTATTCTTATACCCAGGGTGCTACCGAGGTTCAAATCATCAAAAATGTGCAGAATGTGCCGAGAACATATACATTTACCAGCCTGTTGTAAGGAATTGCAACAAAGAGAGGCTTGGGCTGCTGTGGTTGACCTCGACAGGATGAATAAAGCATGGGGCATCCATTCTAAGCTACAGTGAATTTCACACTGGAGATTTAGTAGGTTTTGTTGTCTTGTTTGCTGAGTCAGAGTGCGTAACAGTAGGAGGTTTGAATGAACAAATTTGTGAGAGAAAGCCGAGGGACTGGCAAAGAAGTGGAGTATTATGTTCCGCTGTGTTAACACGAGGCCAGCAAAGTCATTCAACTGTTTATATATAATCAGGTAGAGGGTTAGAAGCACTATTATGGAGACTTACATCCACACTACCATGGGTTTGTTTGACAAGGCACCAACTCTGCTAAGGATCTCTTCAGAAGCCCTGTGCGTAAGCAACTGGACTTGTTTGTGTTTTAGTTTGAAATCCAAGGCTTAGTCTGAACCGGCAGAAAAGGAGATGTTTGGAAACTATGACGTAGACACTCAAAACCGCTTGTTGTTTGGGTCTTTTTGGTTGTAAAGTTGCAGATTGTCAGGCTCCTATCACATGACCCCTTTCTGGAAGAAAACAACCACTATTAGCCCTGGCTACCAGCTGAGAGCACAACACAGATATTTAATAACAAGCTTTGACGACCCTATAGGCTTTGCTAACAGCTGTTGTGCAGTTAAATTCTGCATTTTACAATGATACAACTGCTTACATGTGTAGGAGACAATTTGTTAGTCACCATTGCTGCTTCTCATCCGAGGCTCGCTCTTTCTGCAGCTAACAACCAAATTATTCCTGTTAATTATGGGCATGCATGCCAAATGTATGCGAGTGATTAAAACACTGTCAATGTAGCCTTTAACTGTTCTCTATCATCAAAAAAGAATATGCTTAGTAACATAATTTATTTTAGATATGTACTTTATGAAGATGTCTGCTTAGAGTAGGTAAGTTAAGAGCTCAGGCCGAACAGTTAAAAATGCTGTGCTCATCAGCAGGATTTGTATGAAACATTTGCACAATGCATACATGAGTCAAGTGGGGAAAGAGTTCTGGAGAAAACATATGTTGCCTTTTATGTAAATGGCAAGGAGGAAGATCAGCCTGGACCTTGATATCAATGGTAAATGTAAATAAAGGAAACCATTTGAAAAAAAAATATTGTGAGTTTAATATTACAATGAAAATAATAATTAAAATTCCTTTGCTCTCTACCCAAAATGTCACATCAAATAGCACTATTTTCAGAGAACAGATGAAAAGTATATTTGCAAATCAAGATGTAGTATAATAGACAGAATGAAACATATACAACACATATATATATATATATATACATATGCATGTAAATAACACTTGTTTCTCTTGATACATCACTTAGGTCAGAGCAGCCGCTGTAAAATGCAAACAGCAGGGCGTCATTGAGTAAGTGTGTGTTTGTTGCAAATCCATGCACAGTATGTGTGCATGGCTCCTGCCGAGAACGCTGCTCAGCAACACGTCTCCAGCCTCAGCTGTCTTGATATCCCCTGCTTTGCTCTTGTCAGCACCTTTGCCTGTTGCCCAACTAACAGACAGTTGTTTGGTCTGAAAACTAAAAGACAGAAATGTCTTCATTGTGGGAAGAAATAAAAACGTGTTTAACAGCCAGGATGATGCAAGTTACATGGATTTTTAAGACACAGTTCTTCCACCACGTCTAAAATCAAATAATAGGAGCCAGGCAGGACAAACAATAACAGAAATGTGTTGTTTTATATATAAAATTGATATATTGGTTTGCCTGATGAGTGCAAGTTGGACAGTGTGCAAGAGACAGAAGATAACCTGTTCGACAGAGCAACTGCCTTCCTTTCACTCAGACTCCACCTCAGCTATACCCATCACAGACATTTTATTTAAGTAAAGAAGGGAGGAGGATCAAAGCAACAGCGCTCAGTTTGCAACTACTTCTAAGGAATGACATGGCCCCTGAAGTACACTGCTCAGTGACAAACAAAAGAAAAATACTCCTGCTCGACTTGAACTGTTGACTGATGGGTCTGCAACTGATGTGAATTGACTGACTTCAGTCAATAAAATAAACCAGGGAGTACAATACACAGTACAATGATGGTTATATAAGCAAGTTTTAGTCCTGACTAGTTTTAAATCCAGGAAAAAGACATTTCACAGTTCGCAGCCAATCTCAAGAACAGAGAATAACAATTTGTTCTAAAACACTTTATTAAAACAGTCTGTCCAGAAGAGATAATATTACAATAGCTCTCTCTCGCTCATATTGCACAGCCTGCTTCTCTCTTTCATCCATCTGTCATGATATCGCTCTCTCTCTGTCCCTCACTCTTATCCATAACTTAACATCTCTTGGTTTTCTATGCAGTTTCATTTACATTTCCTCCCCCAGTCCCCTCTCATCCCCCCAGCAGCTGTCCCTCAGACTCAGGCTACCACTTTCACCAGAGCTAATACTATATAAGTCCTCTTTCTTCTTCATATCGTTTTGTGATCTGGACTTCCGGATTTATGCTAACATGATACCGATTTAAAATCACATTTGCACGGTTCTCATCGAGAATCTCCTCACATCCTTTTTTTGTCTTTAGTTGAGGCGCAGCTGTTACCTACAGTTTAATCAAACACCCACGTCATAGGTGTCCAGTTAAACTATCTGATTTCTAAAAGTTAACAGAGACCATCCAATCAGAATCCAGCACTGGGCTCCAGGGCTTGTAAGTTCCCTAAGAGCTTCTTCATCCAAATACTGATGGTCCTGGATCAAAGATATAAAATTGTTTTTAAGTGTAAGTTGCTGATATGATATGAATGATATGTCAGTTGTGTCAGATATCACCACACCTGACAGGGATGTGGTGTGATTCTTCTAAAGGAAGATGTCTCACTCTGTTGGAATTGTTAGAACATATGAAATACTTGAGTTTATACAGTGTTGTTAGAGAATGGAGGTTGTTCTCTCGCAAACACGGACAGGAGACACTTTTAAGTGCTGACAGCAGATAGGATGAACCGCTGACATTGTTTGTCAATATAATCAACAACAGCGACTTAGAAATCAGTACAAAGGAACTGTAGCTGTATGTTTTCTGCACTGATTTAATAAAACAAATTTTAACCCTGTGAGCATCCTTCCAGCCTCAGAGCTTTACGGACGGATGTGGAGGTGGTCCATGCTTACAAGTACCTGGGTGTCACACTGGACAATAAACTGGACTGGTCCACCAACACAGAGGCCGTCTACAAGAAGGGCCTGGGCCGGCTTTATTTCCTGAGGAGGCTCAGGTCCTTCAATATCTGCAACAAGATGCTGCAGATATTCTATAAGTCTGTTATGTTTCTTTGCTGTGGTGTCCTGGGGTGCGGGCATCAAGGCAAAGACGCCAACAGACTGAAAAAACTCATTCGAAAAGCAGAGTCTGTGGTTGGCTCTAAGCTTGTCACCCTGGAGGAGGTGGTGGAGGAGAGGATGCTGGCAAAACTGCTGGCAATCATGGACAATCCCTCTCACCCCCTCCACACAACACTGGACAAGCTAAGGAGCAGCTTCAGCCACAGACTCATTCAACCCCGCTGCTCTAAGGAACGATACAGGAAATCGTTCCTCCCAACCGCAATAAGACTGTACAACTCATCTACCTCTGTCAGAGCCACCATCACAGAACTGCACTAAATGACCATGTTCATTGTGATACGTATATCAAATATAGTACCATATTGATACTATATATCATTTTATACAATAATACTGTCTTTTGCACACTCTGTCTACATATATTATACACTCATAGTATATTATATTATCTATTGTTTAGTTAAATACTTATATTTATACCCCCTCTACTATATATCATATTGTATCATACTCTTTGTATATTCACTGTATATATAAGTCTATATACACATATTTATACATGTGTACATATTAATATAATATTAATATACTATTATTAATATACTGTTGTTGCCATTATTACTATATACTGCTATTATATTGTATAATTACTATCATATATAAATATATATTATGTTATATTATATAATACTGTACTATTTTGATATACTGTCTAACAATACACATTGCCATCATATCATGCAGTACTGTTGCCATCGTCTTGCCACTGCACCTTATCTACCTATTTATCTTGTGATTCTGTTTTTGTTCTTTCTACCTCAATATTTTTTGTTTTGTTCTGTTGTATTGTATTTTATTGTATTCAAATGTACCTGCTGCTACGACAACTTAATTTCCCTTCGGGGATGAATAAAGTAATCTATCTATCTATCTATCTATCTATCTTAAGATAATCACTCACTGATGAGACCGAATAACATCTCACATTTGTACTGGCTGATGCAGCAGGACTGATGCAACACATTCTATAGTTCACACAAATCTAATTGGGAAACAAACACTCACCTGATGCTTCAAGAAGACAAGAAAGGGAATCAAATGTGATAAACAAACCTGCATCATGACACCAATCACCCTAGTGTCTTACACAGCCTTGTCTGAAGTGTGTCTCCAGAAAAATGGCAGTAAGGTTGTGGATATTAAACATTTGGACGTGAACTTGACACGACCCAACAGTTCGAACATCCAACATTTGAAGATTTTGGATGTTAGGTGTCAATGCCATTTAACCAGATTTTAAACTTGGTTTTATTTTCCATTATATGTTCTATTGAGGCGTTTGTGTCTCGTAATCGGATTTTAATGCTTGATTTTACTTTAATGACTCATCTGTTGACACATTGGACGGTGACAAAAGGTGTCAAGAAAGGCTCCGTGATTTTCTTTTTTTATTGTTGTTCATTTAAATTGGTTGCCACTGTTTTTTTCTAGTTCCATATAAATTCGTTTTTATCTGGTCCAAAGAAAAGTGTTTCATATCCTGACTTCCTGTGTATGAAAATAGAATGTCATAATTTTCTTGAAAAATACTAAGTTCTCTTCAAGACATGTCATTGAAGCTGTCCTCTCTGCCGCTGCCTTTATGGATTATTTTCCTTGGCAAATCTGCTGTCCTTGAAATATGACCAAGGAGAGAAATACAAAAAAATGAGAGAAGGAAAATTGAGGCATTACAGACAATGACACACCCTGAAAGTCATGCAAGAACCCCACCAACCAAACTTTCACATTTGTATGATTAGAACACAAACGCATAATCACCAGTACAAGCAACTGTCAAAACAGGATTTGTGGATCAAGTCTTTGGTGAAGCCATAACATACACGTCTGTCAATGATGGCTGTCTTTTCTTTTTTAAACAGGCGGTCTGGATCACCACATGTGAAAGTAGTAACTGATTCTGAGTGACAGCTTCAACTCTGCGGTGACCAGCACAACTGTAAACAAGTGGAGCAAGGGAGGGATCCCACAGAGCAAAGTGTGTGTGCAGACGTCAAGTGATGCTTTCATCTGTTTCCTCCTGCCAACGTGCCTGAATTAATGGATTTATGTGTGTAATCACTTGCATTTGTGTAGTGCATGTTCCGAAGAGGCTGAGTGACTTGTATTTCCAAACCAGGCATGAGGTCCTCACCAGATCACTGCAATCACAGAGCTGCACAAAACAAAAACCACATTCGAAGAGAGAGAGAATGCGGAGAAGGAGCACAAATCATCACCCCATGTTTAGACTTGTTGTGGCTGTTGTTTGTTGCGTGGTTTTTCCTCTATGGGTAGACTAGCATACTTCCTTGGAAAACAAAACTACTCTTTCTCGGTTTCTGTGGCTGTGTACACATACACACATTTACAGCCACATGTATGTGTGCACATACACACACCAGTACTGAGATTTACTGTACAGCTTAATTCAGTCAGTTGATTCAGGCTACCACATTATTATTGTGATTACTACTACAGTGTTTCACATCAACTAAACTTATAATGAACCAAAACCTGTTTTACATTCTCTTAATAACGTAAGAGATCTCTAACTTAACTGGGTCTTTCCCTGTGGAGTTTGCATGTAAACGGTTGTTTCTCTCTGTGTGTGGTTGGCTGCCAATCTGGTGGTGTACCCCACCCCTCGCCCAATATCAGCTGGGATTTGCTCAAGCCCCCTCGGACCCATAAAGGATAAGCAGTATATGATGGATGGATTTAAACCACTGCTAGCACAAATTAGATGAAAGTGTATTTTTCTTATCACACTGTGTGCAGCATTACCCAATCTACATTACACGGCATAGTCAGCACAGTTGCTTCTGCTCATTCTGTTTGAGCACTCAACAACAATGCTGAAGTTCTGTTGATAAGTCTTATAATGAGAGGGAAAATCATGAAAGAAGATTCAACAGGTCATCTACAGTGGCTCTTAAAGGAAGAACAGTTTGATTCAGAGACGAATGGTTAAAGAAAACTGTTCTGATGCAAGGCATCCGTGGAATGACAGCGTTATGTAAGTGATGCAGCGTCTAGTCAAAGCTGCCAGAAGGGAGGCCGGGTAGAAAAAGAGTTCTTCATACCTTTTTTAAATAACTATATATTTTTTTTACGACTCAGGGCAGATATTAAAATAAATAGCTGCTATCACCAACATCATGCACATACTTACAGTATGACACATGTTGACAATAAAATCCCCCCAACAGTTTGGTTTCTTCAGACTGCTCTTTTCTTACCTAAACCACATCTAGCAACACAGTTAGCCTTCGAACAGCCAGGCGTATACATTCTTTCTGCACATGTCAGCATATAACGTAACACATTGTTGCTGAATATTGCACAATGTTGTTTGTAAAACATGTCTGAACTCAGTGTTTACTTTAAGAACCTCTCAGCCAAAGTACGAACTCAGGAAATACTTATTTTATAGACTCATTTTGTCCTTGTATCGGATGTCAGCACCACGTGAAGGGCATAAATCCTACAGCGCTACAGCTGTTGCAAAGCAGCACCGCAGGGGAAAATATAACCAATTCATCTTCATACAATCATTTTTAATTATGAGAAAAACTCAACCTGTTTTACATTTAACAGCTCAGAAAAAAATACATTACTGACATAAGTTCTTAAAAGTTTTATAGAACTTATGGGCGGGGGGGGGAGAGACTTACCCAACAACTCAAGAGTCGACATCTAAAACTTGTTTTTGGCTACAGGCCTAAAATGATATATGTTCACCAGTAATGTGAGACTTACCAGGTTTACACACAGAATGCAAAGGTGCAACACTGATAATATAATAATATTAGAGTGGATATTATGAGGATTGTTTACATTTAGATGTATTCCTTTGAGTCAACGCAGACTGTTATCGTTATTCGCTCTGTCAGTCTAGTCACAAAAGTTGTTTCCACTGTTTGATTCACTCTGGTGTAAACACTTTCCTTTCCTGGCTTAGGTGAATTAAAGCACCTCACCTCCTTGCTGCCACTGGCTCGCAGCCAGCTCAGGGGCCCCTCAGGCTGGATGACAGGGCTGAAAGAATCTATTTTACCACAACTTAGTATTGCTGGGTTTCCTTCTAAGAAAATTGTCCAATTAAATAAAGAAAAAGTGACATTGAATTTACATTTGTGACAGCCAAAATCAGTTTTTGCTGATAAATAGTTTATCAAATAAGTACAGTATAGTGTGATGAGTCCGCTGGGAAGTGTGTTAATCCTTCCAGGTAATGCTTAAGCCAGGCATCTGTTATCCCTGCTTCCTTTAAGAGGGTTCGTCTTCAGTTGGATTTCTACTTTGTGAAAAATATTTTCACTTGGAAAGAAGTGAGACGACCTAACTTGACCAGTCTCAAATATTCCACTATTTGGCCACAATAGCGAAAAACACGCTCGGCGGTTGTTTTTGTAGTGTGTTGAATATCATTTTCCTGCTCCACTGTTAAAGAAAACAACAGAAATATGTCACACGTCCAACACGATTCACCCAATATGGATGTAAACAGCCTCGGAAAGTGTTAAAGCTGAAACCTCTGAGGGACATTTCACACAGTTGGGTCCGGACTGTCTTCAGACTTTGCTTTTCACACATGAACAACGCAGCAGGAGGTTCTCTGCTCAGAATCGTTCACAACAACACAGAAATATTCGAAGCATTAAAGGTGGCACGGGAGGAAGCAGAACGTAAAATATTAAATCCACTGAGGAGATCAAATGTCTTTGTTTACAGCAGGCCAACACCTTATCACCAAAATATCTTTTGACATCTTCATTGTTTCCTTTACATGTATGGCTCCACTTTCCCCTCTGAGATAATAGTATCCTTTTAGTTATTTTTTTCATTTTTCCATCTGTGTATGCTATTCCAAATAAGCATTGAATTGAAAAAAACAGATTAATATTTCCATTTTCCTATTGATCACATTATAAAGACCGTCACTGTAGTACAGTCACAATTACCAGTTCAACCCACCTAATTAGAATGTTGATTCAATTCTAAAAGCTTAAAAATGTGGGTCTGTTAATTTCCCATTTTCTATTGAAATGGTTTCTGTCCTTGACATTGAAATACCATGATGAGCTCCATATGCTTTTCTCCTGATCCTTTCAGCCCTATCAAAACCAGACAATCTATGAATACAGTCACAAAGAAACTGTGCCACTATGCTTGATATTAATTGGGGTCACAGTCACGGATTCTCTGTAGCTTAAGTTCCTGAATTAACTGACACTACTGACAGCAAGGGGTCTGAAGGAGGGGATAGTTAATCATGAGACTCTAATGCACAATAAAATGAATTTGACACTGACAAGCATTTTTAAAAGAGTGTGATTTAATTCTGTTTATCCAGGTTAGACAAGGTTCTTTAAATGACAAACGTTCCAGTGCTCTGAATGCATTTTGCAAAGGTGAGCTTTACAGGCTTCAGGACGCCATAATGGCCATGTGTAAACGCATCAAGAGACGCTACAAACACGTTGGTACGATGAATCTGCACATGTGGTGTAGTGGAACGACACACAGTGAGAAAATCTGAGATGGAGGGAGAGGGAGGGAAAAACTGTGATAGAGGGAAGTTGCAGGAGTTGACTGGAAAAGAGCCAGAGAGTGAAACTGTAGATAGTGTTGAGAAACAGTGCAGTTACTGTGAAACAGCTGTGTCAGCTTTCAGCATCCACACTGGATACCGACAAACACACACAGAGCATCGGCAAAAATCAAACACATATATATATATATATACAAATGCATACAAATGCATATACATAGACACACACACCATATAGTATGTCACTTCTAATGACATACTGTATAGTGACAGACACACACACATGTTTATGCGATGACCAGCATGCCAGGTCCAAACATGCAATGACTCACACATTCCTACAGCGACCAACGCGGACACAATTCTCATCCACATCCACGTGTCAGACAGACAAAACTATATTTTGACAGGTCCAAAAGCATGTCTCACACACACACAAGAATGGAACTCAGTAGAGCGCATTCTGCCGATCGTCCCAAAATAAATATTGGTCCCCATAACATGTCCTGATATGTTTTATAAAGAACCATGAATTATTCTCTGAGAAATCAATGGAAATGTTGAAAAACACCCTTATTTCACAATGTTAAAGAAAGTGAGAAAATAATTCTTGGATCTACACCGAAATGAACTGGCTTCGTTCTTGGGTAGTATCCTAGCCCTCCACAAGGTTCCATGAAAATCGGTCAGATAGTTTGTGTGTAATCATGCTAAAAAAACAAAAAAGTACATTAAGCAGATGAAAATGTAACGTTCTTGAATGTGCTAATAAATACTGTGAATGTGCCGTGTAAACAAAGGATAGATGGAGGATATGTGAAAGTCGGAGTGCAGTGAGAGCCAGCCTGGTAAACAGGCCACCTGCCAGAGAACCAGCTGCTGTGAGATGGGTGCACTATATTAAAAACAGACACAAAATGACACTGTAAAAACACTGCCATATATATATATCAACACATCTATTCAAATCTTATTTGCCAAACAAAGTTATAGTAGGATCACTTCAAATTGGGCTTTGGTTTAAGTTGTCTGGCTTCTACGGGTAGAAGATAAAATATAGGTACTGCAATCTTCTCTGTGTGGAAGTAGAATGATTTTATGTTAAAGTATAAAAACTGTTTAGTTCCTTTTGGTGTGGCTGCAGTCTCTATGCTGCCAACTAGACAGCCCAGCAGGCTCATCTGCAGACAGAACATCTCATAGAGTGCTCAGTTTCAAGGTAATAGTCAGTGAGGGTTAGTTTATGAGATCAGCCTTGGTGGCCTTCGCTTTCTCTTCATGTTTTTAACACTGGTGCGGACCGCTCCTTGTTTGTGTATGTGTGTGCTCACACACAGACACGCTGTGTTCCCTCTGCAACCTTGTTTAACAGCCCAAACAGCTTAATAAAATAAAACCTTGCTCCTCTTGCTTCACATAGGTCATATTCATTTTATTAAACCATCCTGCTCTGGACTACGGCTGCAACCTAATATTATTTTCGATAAATCTGCAGAATAATTACTATATTATCCATTTGTCATTCTGACAAATGATCAATTGATTTACTTAAATGATTTGATGATAAAATGAAAAATGCCTGTTAAAATTCCCTGCAGCCCAAGGAGCCCAAACCCCAGTTTTCAGACGAAGAAAAGTTGAAGTAAATAGCTGGCATTTCTGCTTCAAGCTATTAGTAATTTATCAAAAGGCTGCATTTACGCAATTAATACCCAACTTAAAATACATGAGATCATGAGGAACCTTGTTATGTAAACTGTTTCATTACTTATTTTAAAAACAGGAACACACTAAATATGTTTTTAAGCTACTCACTCAGTAAGATTTAAATCATTTCAATCCCCTTTGGCACCCTGAGCCTTTCATCACAAAACCTATCCACTATAGTGTTGCATGTGATTATCAAAATATAATTTCATTAGATTATAAGCTAAAGCCACTCTTCACTGATGAAACAGAGCCGTCCAATCAGCCAATCGAACAATGTCAGAGCAGTTCAAAATATTTTAAACAGCAAAAAACAGTCATCGCCACAACAAACTCAAAAGAGATATTCATATCCACAGCAGAATGCAGAATATTATAGAAAGAGAGACTACGTGTTTGTGTACTTGGGTTTTTCTTCTGCTGCATACTTTAGGGCATATACTACAAGCTACGTTCAGCTCAGCACTAAAGCAAATCTGTCCTAAGCAGACTACAGCTCCTGCCAAAAGCAAATAGAGTCTTAAATGCTACATAATACAGCACACAGCAGGAGAGAAGACAGGGAACGGAACAGAGGCAAAAACAAGAAGGAAACCCCATAAGAAGGGGAAAAAATTGCACCATGCAAAAGTAAGGACAAAGAGAGGGAGACAGTGGTTCAGAGAGAAGACAATAACAAGCGTAAAATGCTGGCGGTGCAAGGGAGGGAGGAGAGAAAACGACAACAGATAGAAATGAGGCAGAGACGGACTGTAAGAGGAACGAGTTTAGAGGCAAATTAAGACTTTACTGCTACCAGGAATTTGATTTAAGACCAATTTTGTAACCAATGCAAAAAAAGAGAAATCTGTGTTGCATTAATCCCATCCTGTTTTCATTTGACAGTGAACAAGTATGCAAATAAAACTTCCTTTAACCACCTGAGGTGACCAATAAAGACAAACATTTCTGCATGTCTGCTTCTCTCTCTTTGTATTCTTTAAAATCTTAAAATGAATATCCACACATTAAGTTCTTATATATATATATATATAAGGGGCATTGAGGCAGTTAAATAATTTACAATAAGCAGAGTCCAAAAAACATTCCAAGAAAACAAAAATAAGAAGCGTTTTCAAAATAAGCCTTAGGAATAAATACAATTAATCTAAAGCAAATCATTTATTTAAAACAAGAACAGCTGGGGGTAAAAAAAGTTGAGATTAAAAACTTAAATTGCACTAAGGAAAAATACTTGTGAATATCTGCCTGATGGAATTCATAATTTAAACTGCTGTAATAAATAACTTAAACGTTTTTTGAATGTGATGAAACTGGAACTTTGTGAATTTAGATAAATATGAGACGTATTTTTTAGATCCGTCTTTATTTAAAACTACTACACATACTATGCAGAGCAGGTTTTCCAGTCCAACTCATCCCGGTTATGAGGACCAGTCCTCTGACTAAACGGGGAAATATAACTTTCAGCAGGAATATCTGATATGAAAAGCT
This sequence comes from Pseudopleuronectes americanus, assembly GCA_038501795.1. Taxonomy (NCBI): domain Eukaryota; kingdom Metazoa; phylum Chordata; class Actinopteri; order Pleuronectiformes; family Pleuronectidae; genus Pseudopleuronectes; species Pseudopleuronectes americanus. The sequence continues at coordinate 5,652,678 of CM076725.1, forward strand.
TTATGGGACCTCATAATAAAACATGAAGGGGGTCATTGACACTCCTAAGGAGGACATGACACATTAAAAGAAAGACGAGCAGCAGGCTGCACAAAGCGCACAAGAGCTGGATGAACAGAAAAGAAAGGTGGTGAAATAAAGAGAAGGGAAAGAGATAAAAAAGGATTGATGAGGTGCAAATGAATAAAAACAAATGTGAGAAAAAGAAAGTTGTAAAATTATCATGAAATTAATCCATTTGGTCTTTTACCTCAAAAATGTCATACCCATTTAAATTCCACCGAAGTCACTTCAGACCCAATTATCTGACATTAACGCTAGTTTGGTATTTTAGTTTCATTATGCTCACACTGACTGGAAATTAAAATCCCTCTTTTATGGTTTCATCGTGACACTGATAGTTCTTGGTGTTTTAGTGCCACTGACTAATTAATTCAAACTTTGATGCATTGAGCATTATTTTATTTACAGGACACACGTTTGTCTTTTCTGGAAAGCTCTGATAAAGCCTTTCATAAATGAGAAATAAAACACGAAGACACAAGTTGAGATGGAGTGTCAGGATTTCTTTAAAAGCTGATTTACAGAGAGGACAACCCCAGAGCAATGTCAAATCTTGTTTGTCAAAAAGATGGGACGTACTCTAAAAGTCATTGTAGATTACTTACTATCACATTCTAACAATTTAAAAATCAGGAACTCGATGGGAAAGTGAGAGTTTAGTGTTATAGCTGTGAGCTACAACATGCTTTGTCCTGTCGGAATCGCCCTGCTGTTCAAGAATTGCACTGGATTCATAGTGTGTGTGTGTGTGTGTGTGTGTGTGTGTGTGTGTGTGTGTGTGTGTGTGTGTGTGTGCGCATGTGCGTGTTTAAATGTACACGTTTCAATAAGATACAGGCAAAATGATAGTGAAACACAGTGAGGCGTGAAATATTTATATAGTAATGACACATTGACATGAACCTTGTGTGTGTGTGTGTGTGTGTGTGTGTGTGTGTGTGTGTGTGTGTGCGTGTGTGTGTGTGTGTGTGTGTGTCTGTGTGTAGCCTCGTGCCTGTTCATCCAAAACACTCTCAGATTCAACATGTCCCACAAACAGGATGAGAGGGGAGGAGCCTTCTGTGGGGGGCCTGTTGAGCTACAACCAATCACCCTCGGGGGTGGTCTCTCCCTTTCTGTGCTACAGTAACATCAGGAAAGACAAAATGAGGAACGCAGGGGGAAAAAAAGGTTGAGAATGAGGGTTAGCAGCTCGCTGAAAGCCCCTTACACTGGGGCCTCAACAGACAGACACAGAAAGAGCGAGCAACAAGGAGACAAATGTTTCCTTGTCACTCCGTAGCAATTCCCTCAAAAACATCCAGAAATGTCAGGGCCCCCTTTTGGGAGAATGATACTAAAAGATGACCGTCACAAAAATATTTGATTTCCGATTGTTATGTGTGAGAGCAGCTGCTGGTTCTCTCCAATAGTCTGAAAACAAAGCTCCAAAATTAAAAAGATGTATCATGTTCAATCCATGGAATAACCCTACAAATTACGTGTTTGTAGAGATGAAACGGTATGATATTTTGTATCACCATTATAGTGACAAAAATGATCACGATTATCAGTATTTATGTTAAAATGTGTTTTCTATAGGATTTTCATAGGAGCCAGAGCAGCCATCCAAAAAAAATACAACCAATGTATCGATTAATAATACATGATAAAAACAATAGCCTCATTATTTTGAAACTGTCCACATATATACCAAGGCTTGTGTGGTGAAAAGCGTGGGTTGTAAGCTTTGCACACTGTGGTGAATACTTGACAGCTTTTAACAGCTTTAAAACCTCAGTAAATGATACATTTGACACGGTTATACTTACTGTCAGGAATTTTATCATAGTTAATCGAAAAAACTGTGACTGTTTCATCTCGAAGTAGTGGATTTAAGGCACAACATCACCACCTTGAACAGACCATTTCAAAAGGGGCTTGTCACTCTCCACTCCAATACTCAGGAAACTTCATACGTGTCCAAACACACACTTCCAGGTTTAATGAGTGGCTGCACTAATGAGCAAGCTGTGCTTTTAGTGTGGCAGTAAAACACATGCAACCCGAGTCGCACATCAGTCTAATTAAAAAGCCTCCATTTAAATCAATGGAAACAGAGTCCATTTATCCACACAGAAGGCAGTGATGGTTATAAGGGAAATATCTTTAGCCTGGAGTTTGCCAGTCTGATTCCAATTAAGCTAAATCAAAATGCAGGGAGACTTCGATTGCTTCTTGTCCGTAGACCTGATCTTTGTGTGACATGAGAAAATGCAAGCATTTGTGCATATTTTTGAAACAGTCAAATTGAAGGCTTTCCCATCATGTCAATCAAGTTGCATGAATAAACTCTGACCAACTTGTGGCCAGATTTTTCACTACATTACCCTATCTGGGAGACAAAGGTGATAAACTAACTTTTCCTGACATTTACAGAACCCATACAATAAAACTATGTGTCAATATGTCTGACCTTTGCTGGGCCACATCAATTTATGAATTTCAGACTAGAGGGTCAATAAGTAGCTGCCACTTGAACACCAACTCAGATTTGTTATCGGAGTCACCTCTGCAAAGTCCGGCTGATGGTGATTTTAGTCTCTTGTTAAGCATTTAAGCTGCACGTTAAGCCCCACATGACCCTGCTAAAGGAAAACTGGGCCTATGCTTTATCTTTACTTGCAGCCAGTTTGATAGAATTCAGGAGCAGGAAAATAAGAAATCCATGTATTCCAAAGTGTCACTATCTCTAGGCACATCAATGCAAGCCTTGAATTGATGTATTGTTCATTGCCAAGTTGCACAGTACTACACAGAGGCGTATCTCATATTCAACCCATCCTATCATGCAACTTGAAAACTGCATGAAATAAGAAATCGCTCTTGGAGAAACACTCCACAATCAGGCTATGAATTTCAACAAGAATCAAACTGCCACAAACGCCATCTCTCTGTACGCAACAAGAAAACAGCAATGCACTGCATCCTGATGGGACACTATTATCTAAATAGCCTTTCATTTCCAATGGTGAATATTTTTTGTTTCATGGGAACTGAGACCTGTCAGTGTTCATGTTGCGTTTAGCACCATAGACCACAATCTGCTGCACAAACCCTGAGATCACTATGGTCTATGCCTAGGTTTACCACCACCATGATTTTCAGTTGTTAAGGCCTGGGAACTTCCAAATCCGTGAGCACAACTCCTATGGTGTCTTGTGACCTTAAACAGTGAGGTGAGCAGCTATTGACGTTTATCTCGCCAAGCCCCCTTAGAGACTTCAAACAAGACCTAATCACCCCAGCCACAACACCGGAGCCTTTGCATCTACACAAGTACCTCCCATAAGGAATCCATTAGCCCCTGTTTAGCACATTCACATTAAAGAGGGAGGAGGCGAGAAGGAGACTGTGGCTGTAGGAATAACCAAGATGGAATAATGTGTTACATGTGAATGTCATAAAGAACACAAACCAAACGTCCATTTTATCTCCTCTCTACTGCAGAGTTATTCCACAATAATGATTCAACCTTTGACCAGTTCAGGAAAGCTTTAACATTTTGCTATTGCAGGCACCTGGTGTCAGGTAGGTCTTTCCTGGTGAAAAAAAGATTGTACCATGCAGGGGGTGGGTGACACGTCACGTTCGGCAGAGGAGAAACTGGTCAGTGTGAACACCATGGTTTGACAGACAAAGGGGAAAATTCAAGAGAAAAGACCACACCATACAGAGCAAGTTGAATGACAGCTTAAAATCATTATGTGTAATTATATGGTTCATAACCTCTGTTGCGAGGGCAAAAAGTAAAAAATGTATGGCTCCATCATTTTCCCGATGAGCTTTATTTATAATTTTACCAAACAAACAAACATGCACAAAACATACAATTAATACGAGAAACAGAGGAGTTCTACGGCTTGTAGCAAGTAGAACTGTGAAAGAGAATGTCTGTCAGATTTAGTAGCCACAGCTGTTGTGTCAAGATTAATCTACAGTTGGGTGAATAGAGGTATTGGATAGGACTCAGAATTGGATATGCCCAATGATAAATAATTTAGATGGGGATTTAGGCCAAAACAAAAAAAACTTGGTAAGAACATCCCTACACATCACCAGTTGCTTTAAAACATCCCGAGCTGAGCCCGAGCTTCCATCTGTGACAACGTATTGCTACAGGGGATTATCTAAATCTGAGATGATCAGTGAAGATTAAACTGGAATCAGTATACAAATATTTGCCTGAACTTTGAAGACCCATAACCACAGCGTTGACTCCGGACAAGACCAAGACAAACAAACATCACAGCTTTCCAAAGATAAATGAAATCACTGAGAGCCACATAACCCCAAGCAATCACCAACTGATTAAACACAGTTGTCAAAAAACAGTATCTGCATGAATCCAGCATGTGACCACTAATACGTATGGGCAGAACAGTCTTCTATAAGTCATGGTAAGGTTTTACACACAAGTGACAGATTGAACAGTAGCTATAGCAAACAATGAAAACCAGCATATTTTGTGTTGGGGTGGCCAATGTTACAATAATGTGAGACAATACATATTATATTCTGCCACACAATGATAAATCACTGTAGCTCTTGTAAATTAGAAACACTCCTTTGAGGGTATTTTGGATTGTTATAAGATATTTGCATGAATGTTAATAATAATTTTCGAATACAGAAAAATAATTGTGTCACATCTTCCATCTATATTTGTTTTTCTGGTATAATTTACATTGTTGCTTAATTTTATCTTTTGTAACAGTAATCAGATTTTTGGGACTGCAAGTCATTTTTATAGACCAAAAAAACTAACTGGTAGCCCCCTTATTTCTTCATCACACTTCTGTAAAGAGCTTATCCAAAATAATGTTTCCTATTAGTTATTACATCAAAAGGTAACGGTTAGAAATTGGCAGCTCATCCCAGTGCAATTTGTCTGCTACAGGTTCTTAATGCACCGTAAAGATGTTTCCACTTCTCATAAAAGCATAAAAAGTTGTCTAGTTTAGCTTCATTCTAGAGCTGTGTGCACAGATCCCTTTGCTTCGTCCTTTGTTGTCCTGCTGTCTCTCTCTCACAAATGCATTGATAACAAACCTGTCTCTTATAGTTGGATTAATCATTGTGAGTGCTGGGAGAAATCCTGCCACATCAATGGCCCACTTGACCGCCAATAGACGCATTTCTTATTGGCAGGCAGAACTCAACATTACACCGAGAGATTCTGCTTTAGCTGTACATGTTCCTGCGACGGGCAAGCAGTTCTCAACAGGCAGACAGAGCTCATCATAACCTCGCCCTGCAGCTACCTCGCTTAGATTAAAACTGTGTGAAACGCTGCAATATCAGGATAGAGCTCACCTTGCATTTGTCAACACAACTTATTTTAAATGTCTGTTACTAAAATCCCTTTCATCAAACAAAATGAAGCAGCCCCATCTTTACACCCATGAACCAAACACAGACACTGGAAACTTTTAACTCACGGCAAAAAACTGTGTCGGTGTGCAGACCTGTTGGTGCAAATGTGTGAATGTGTGTGTGTTCATAAACGACTGCACTCAAGAATTCCATATTGTTGGGAATTCGCTTATGTTTTTAAAAAGTGTGCTGCACCTTGAGGCCCTTTGCATCTGAGGCCCCTATGCATCTGTTATCATTTTACAACCCGCCTGTAACTCAGCAGAATACAAACCTCCCGGGCATTATGTGCTCCAATGAGCACTTCATTACAGAAAAAGGCCCTTTATACTGGAGGGATGCTTAATATGAAGGAATCAACACAGTGACAGATATTATTACACCCTCATTACAGCCTTATTACACCAAATTTTGCACATATGTGTGGGCTCTTTAAACAAGGAAAACCTGCTAAAACATGATTGCCTACTTTAAGTATATAAGCTTGACTTTCTTTTTTGTTGTGTCACATTCAATCAAAAATGTGCCAGAAAACTTTTTCTCACTCCATTATATTAAGTAGATGCAGATGCATTTTATTTATCCCACACACATGCACAGACATGCAAACGCACACTCAAACAAACATATACACTCATTATATTTTACCTTAGCTTCAACACACTCAACACCAACTGAATGATATTGTAGCTGTGCTTGAATGGCGACAGATGGAACGTGTACAAGAGACAAAGAAGTTACCAACGGTGGTGACTGAAAAGGCAAAGAGTAATGTGTCCAACTGGGTCCCATGCTTTAAATCACGATGGAAAATATAGAGCCGATAAAAACCTGTGAATACAAAGGAGTAATTTGACATGGAAATGAATGCCGACTGTACCCTTTACCACTGAAGACAAAAGCAAGACTTTTGTCTTCAGTGTGACGGTGTGATTGTCCCTTTCCAGCTATTTCCAGACTGATAGAACTGTGATCAACATGTTGTTGACTCCAAAGATCCAGTGCATGTTGCACTGTATGTCCTTTAGCTGGCAACATGAAACCATCCAGTCTCTGAAATAGAAGCTTTTGGCCCAGTGGTAGTGGGAGGTAAGTGGTCAGTGAATCATGTTATTGCAGGTTGTAGTGTTTTGTGTTTACTCAATGTAGGAGGTCAGCTTCCATGTAAAATCACATAGTGCTAAACCAAGCAAACATACAAACCAAAATGAGGAAAAATAACATGTCCCTCAAAGAACAAAACAAAAACGTTACATTCTCATGCTTGTGTCAAATCTAACAAAGGTGCATTGTGTTTCATCAAAGTAAGTGGAGTTAACACTACAAAAAGAAGGCTGGAACCATCTCTTTAAGTCACCTCGAACAAAGCAGTGTTTTCACATACTATGCTGAAAAAAATGGGGAATCCCCTTTTCACATAATCACCATTATTATTCTAAGACGGTTATACCCCTGCGAAAGGATTTAACAAAATATTATTTATCATTCACAGCCTGACTGATGGTTTTGTTTAAATTCAAGCCTCAACGTGAAACACAATTTCACTATGAACATAATATGATCATGGGCATTAGCCACTGATATCTTGATTTGGGATCATAGCATATCCACTTAAACTCTACAAACTGTAACATAAGGAGAGTATGAACAATCAAAAAGGCAAAATACTCCTGACTGATAGTTGCTTGTCAACACACAGTTCTGTCCACTCCTGTCCATGGTTCCTAAGATTCATACAAACTATGCGTGTATATTGTTATGGACTCAAGGAGGAGAAAAAACGACTGAGGTTTTTTAGGTAAGCAATTCATGAGATGTATTTTTTAAAAGTACAGTTAGTGCAGAGGCAACGCAATCCACAAACTTATGTCATTGATTGCGAAAACCGCACGTTGCAACGATGGCTTCCCACGATCAAAGCAAGATGCAGCTACAAACCCTTGCACTGGATCCTCTGTTGTTTGGGAGTATTTTAGACAAAAGCCAATAATCCGCAACTCGGAAATGGCTCATCACTGCGGCAATACATCTACGTGCAGTTACTTGAAGCTTAAGAGCTTCCCAAAGCGCTTCAAGACGCAGCCACAGTTTTGTTTACATGTCCTAACCAACGAAGAATTATATATTAGAATTATTATCAACAGGGTTTCTTTTGCCATACTGCTGTTGTGGTAATGTAGCATGGCACTGTGTTTCAACCAACGCTTCTATTCAGCCATTATACATTTTCTGTTTCTCTTAACGTCCAGTTGAGAGTTAGGAAAATTTAAGAAGTAGATAATACAACCTTTTCCTCCTGCATTCTCATTGAGGAAATACACCAATTTCCTACCAATCTTCAATGTTAAGTCGAGTTCTTCAGACATGATCCAGTTAATGGAAAGGACTGTGCTGTGACACACAGTGAATAAATTAATCTACACTCATTAGCTAATTTAGTAGGCACAACTAAATTAAAATAATGCAGCAGGATACAACAGCCCTGCCACTAATCCTCCTGTGTGTGGTCCAATGTTTTCTGATCAAATACGACAGATGATTATCATTTTCCATCACAACTCCATAGTATTAGATGGTGATGATTTTGATAAATTATTGGACTATTGAGGAACTAAGTAGCAAGTGACTGGAGTCAACCCCGTGTCCATTCTGCTCCACTCAGCTCCATGCTAATCGCTCCCTTTGTCCTCCCCGCCTAAAGAGGAGCAGCCTCCCTCCTCATCAGCTGCGGACCACCTACAGGGGAGACTGACAGGCAGCACCGCCGTACTCCCCAAATGAACCCATCACAGACATCCATCTGCATGAACACAGCTTCGTGGAAACCACGATAACACCGTCGATTTCGATAGGTGCTTTCGAGGTTGGCAGGGATTTGCGCACTGGCCCTGCAGCAGGCAGACATCCACGTGTGGAATGTGGAGGGAAGCACCCGCCTATAACAATAACAGCACTCACAAAACACAGTCGGGCCGCAGTGGAAGTTTGCTGATTCGCGAGATGAATATGCAACGCGAAATGCCATGAGGCCTCCTCCACGCACGTAAACACGAGTGCAGCGTGGAAACAAAGAGGGAAAATGCACGTTTTTTGGGCTAGTGTGCGGGCAGCTAGCTCGGGACTCGCTAACCGGTCGCTTTCCCTGTCACAGTCACATCACCGGCGGAGGGTCTTACCTGATGTGGCATATCAACCGTCACTTTGTGCAGCAGCAGAGGGGAGGGGGCCCGAGTGGTGTCGCAGCCAGGGTCTCCGAACGTGTCCCCCCTCGGGTCGGTGGAGTTGAAGTCGGGTTTTTAAAAACAATCTCTCCCCACGCTGAAAAAACTTTTCCCCTACGAAACAAAACTGTCAAGAGAGGAGAAGGAGAAGAGAGGGGAGTGGGTGATTAGGCAGGGCCATGTAACGGTCAGACTGGGAGCTGGGTGGCGACAGGAGCCCCGGCGACGTCCCGTTATCCCTCGCAGCCGCCCGGACGAGCCCTGTCACGCCAAACGCCATTCAAGAAATCGGGCTTTCCCGAAGTGGCCTCGCTCGGGCTCAGATAAACATCTCCGGGACTCGGACTTTAGACCCGCGACCAACCACTCCGGGTCCTGCGAGGGGTTCGGCGCGCGAGTTACACATGATGCAACACTTGACACACAACGAAACATTAAAGTTGAAAATGTTGGGACAATGTGCGGAGCAGAAGTGCAGCGGTAAAAGTTCGCGTGGGCTCGCGTGTGGGCGTTATTTATGAAACAAAAGGCTGCTGAATACCCACGATACGTTTCGAGTCCTGTCACTTTACTTTGCTCGTATGCCAACACAGCACGGCCATATTCAATTGCCACATTTTTTGAGCGGAGTTCCGCCGTCCTACGGATTTGGTTTCCCGGACGCAACGTAGACGGAAAAAGGGCAACAAAAAAAAAGACACGAAAACGTCCTTTAATATTCACACACGTTGAATTACTATAATTATTGCGTGGCAGGAGCTGCAGTGAAATGGCCTCACTGCACAGTGACACCAGGGCCGGGCTGACTGGCCACATTGTTCCAGTCATGTCAAAATAACTGCAGCACCACGAGACAGCGTTAACAAACAGCTAGCGCTACGTTACCAGCGGCTCACTTCGCTGGCCTAAAACAGCGTGTGTATGTCTGCGTGTGTGTCTACGTGTGTGTGTGTGTGTGTATGTCTGCGTGTGTGTGTGTGTGTGTGTGTGTGTGTGTGTGTGTGTGTGTGTGTGTGTGACGGCCTGGAAAGGCACTTCTCAGCCAGGACCCCACACGAGAAAGAGCCCACGAAGACATAAAGTGGACCCTTCCCCCCCCCCACCGGGACCCCGCAAAGTGCAGATTCACTCACATTAATCCACGCGAGCAGCGACGAACACGACTCCCTGTTAGTCCCGTTTTTTTTTCGATCTGAATCAACACAGCAGCAGGACCGCACTTCTCCCTAATCCCCGCCCCCCGCGCTTCAGCACTCAGTCATTTCTATACATATATATAATCCAGCCCCGCCGACCAATCGCAGCGCCCGAGCGCCGGGCTCCAGTCCGCGCCCATTGGCCGAGCAGCTGATCAGTCTCCAGCTGCCTGCCTACCATATAGGGGTGTGTCGTGACGTAGCAGGCGGCCTTGGTAGGTAGTAAACAATTTGATTTGAGTCGTCACAGTTATAAATGTCATTAAAAAAATAATCATAAAATGTGGGCAAAGAGCAACCGTGTGCGCTATAAGCAGCGTGTGATGTGCAGTGGATTTATTTCACTGCATTTATATAGAGTGGGAGATATTGGGAAATGTCACTATTATTACGTTTTTGCAATATTGAGCTTGGATGTTACAAAGTAATTTCTCCTACTTTATTGTTTAAAATGTAATTATATATGTTGTATAAAATGACTAATTCTGCAACACTTTTGCATTTATAAAGAGACAGTGACATGTTGATAAATGCCACTAATATCACTTTATTACCAACATTATGGTGTAAACATTTGTTTCAGGAATGCTGCAATACTGTGTTTGAGTTTTATATCGTTGTGAATTTTTGATTATTTAGCTTTACACGATGTCTCAAATATCATTGAGAGAAATTCTATTTTATTTCTTACTTTTCATTTCACAACATTAGGTGTATACATTGTGGTTTTAGGAATTCTGCAAATCTTTTAAATGTTAAACATTGATAAATGTATAAAAAGTTGTGCTTTAGGAATGATGTAATACTTTTGAATGTCAAAGTTATCTTTTATTATTAATTGTTGCTTATTTACCTATACGTAATATGCGAAAGGTCACTGGCGAGACATTTCACAATTATTGCTTTTTTTTTAAAACATCTATGTGTATTCATATAGGTTCTAGGAATGCTGCAATACTATTGAATGTTGAAAGTTATTTCTTGACATGAATTATTGATGATTTACCTATACATAATATATAGAAGTTCCACCATCTTCTTCTCTCCTCAGATCTCTCTGTCCAGGAAGCTGGTGGTAACTGATAGTCCACACATACCAAGAACATGTGTGTCCACAGTGTATATATGGAGACACAGCAGAGATCATTTGTCTGCTCGGTGGAAGAATTCAGAGGCAATGAAATAGGGCCTTGCATCGCTGTTGCTATAGTGTGTGTGTGTGTGTGTTTCCCCCCTCTGCCCCCTGGGAGTTTTTTTTTATCACCACATTATCCAGTCTTTAATTAGAAGTTATTCTCTTCTAAAAAAAAACAACATCTCTTGTCATCTCTAAGGACGGTCCTGCCTGGAAGAGCTGAATTTGGCGTCTTTTTTTTGTTATCAAGGAAACTGGACATGGCTGTTACAAATAATCAGTACAAGAATGGCCATGCTGGCTACATGCCAATGAATTATCCCACACTTTTATACATTTCAGACCACACAAATTAGACCGGCAGCCTTACCCCCTTTTCTTTGACAGATGGAAAAAAGGCAACTTGAAGCCTGTTTATTGGAGGCTTTGAGTTCTCTGTGAAAGGATTAGGGTTTTTCTTTAAAGCTTACTTTTTGTGCTGTGTGAAAGAAGGCTTTTAAAAGACAAACAACCTCCTCATTCATTATGTGATATGTGGCGTGCTGTTATTAAACGTTAAAAACAACTGTGTCATCATGTCTCCTGCCTTTCTAAAAGCAGCGTGAATGAGTCCCACGTGCAACTTATACTGCTGCGTGTCTAAGAATACGTTTAGCTGACTTCTCTGACGGAGCTGTTGTAAAGCAGTGGAGATGTATCCATCACACATGGAGTTTGATGTTGTTACAGTTACATCAACACAATGATCACCGTTGAATGCATGGAATGTCCGCTCTGCTGACAGCTGCTGTTATCCTGTGGGTGTCAATAGTTTAAAATAAAATACCATACTATAGTTTCTACCTATGTTATATGATACTGTGCTACACACTAATGCACCGTACTATACCCTTTTCTATAGTATATACACTACTGAACTGTAATATACGATAACATACTACACTATATTATATATATATCCTACTACACTATACGATAGGATACACCCTACTAGATTATGCTAAACTGTGCAATACGCCCTACATTATATTTGACCTTATCATAGCCTCCCCAGTATATGCACTACTTACGATGATCTTGTATTAACCTGTTTACTCAAATGATACACATTTTTTATAATTTATTTTATTCATATCAATTTCATTGTGATAGCTAGATACCAGTGGAAAAGTGGGAACTAGAAAGGTGTGTATGAGAGATTTGAGTGAAATAAAAATTTTTCTTCCTTTTTGGTTTGTTTTTATTCTTGTACTTGCATTACAGGGACTGTGTCAGAGCTCTTCGGCTCTAATGTTAACTACCCGTAGGCTAATTGAACCGTTGCCATAATTATGACATTAATCATTTAGGACTAACCGCTTGATGCCTACATGTAAATGCCATATCCTAAACTGATAATGCACAAATATTCAGTGAGTAAATTCTCTGACAAAGAGCCATGAGAGATTCAAAAACTTTTTTGTCTCAATAAATGGATTGAATCCCTTTTAAAACAGTGTGGCTCTGCACAGCTCACACCAGCCTCTCCTATCTGAATCTACAACTATTTATAGAAAAACACTGGATCCCGTGCTGATGAACATCAATCACAAACAAACACATTAAAACTGTAGATAAATCAGTTGACTTTCTTGGTTACTATAGACTCAATATACTGAAGTAAACTAACATGTTGTGTACATATACAATCTATATACCTGACATTCATGTGTCTATGTCTGCATGATATTCTTCCTTCAGCCTGCCTGTGTGTGCATGTGCTGGAATCTAGGCCATCCCTTGTGGCTTTGTGTCTGAGAGGCGGATCAGTCTATATGAGGGGCAGCCAGGCATATGGGCGTGTTTGTGTGAGCACATGCGCACACAGGATCTCATCCACCAACTGTGTGTATGTGTATGTGTGTGACAGAGAGAGAGAGAGAGAGAGAGAGAGAGAGAGAGAGAGAGAGAGAGAGAGAGAGAGAGAGAGAGAGAGAGAGAGAGAGAGAGAGAGAGAGAGAGAGAGAGCGAGAGAGAGAGAGAGAGAGAGAGAGAGAGAGAAAACATACACTGTATGGTGCTTGAGTTATCTGGGGTGTTTCCACTGTGTAGACGCACTACGGCATAACAGGAAGAGGAGACACTCTCACTTAAACTGTACAAACACAGACACACACTCTCTCTCTGTAACCCACTCTTCCTCATATCTTCCTTCCTAGAACTAGGAATCTCTCCATCGCCCCCATCCCCATCTCCTAACCAACACACACACACACACACAAACACACACACACACACCAGACTTTCTCTCCCACTCGCAGGGCGAGCCTAGGAAACAGCTGGAAAAGCAAATAGTCACAAGCAGGCCTAGCCCTGGCCCGCTGGCTCTCACAAATGACTGGACCTTTACTTGGATGAATGCAGTCCTCACACTGGCTTCTCAGCTGCAGTCAAAAACGCACAAGGAACAGTGCAATTGCACAAACCTACAGGAATGCTGCAGCAGTTGGCAAACGCACTGTTTGATCCACTTTGGAGTGTGCGTCTAGGAGATTGGTAGCAGTGTCATCCACATGCCACAAGTCTCGCAGGGGCATTTTGGGCAGCTACGTCCACACAGAGGATCACACAGTCCAGTGAGGCCGCTGCCCGAGTAACAACCTGGCCTTTCCTCTGTCCCCATTTCAGATGTGTAGTACGCTCCTCAGCTCTGCCTTGTCCTCCGACTCCCTGACAATGTCACTGTCAGCTTCCAACATCAATAAACTCGACCCATATTCACAACAAAGTCGCTGCATTCTTTCCGATCAGACAGGGAATTTGATAGCCGAGCAAAACTGGAACATGGAGTAAGTAAGTCATGAAATACTGTATGTTGTTTGCAGCTCACACAGTGCCTTTTGATCAAAACTCACATCCGGCACTTGGTGCATATACTTTCTCTACTGTCAAGCATTTGAGCTGCTTTTCCTCGATTAAAGGTGCTGTAGAAAATACCTTTATTATCATTATCAATATTGTCATTAGCTAATAATGATAACTGAAGCGTTCCAGTAGAAACTTGTTCATTTTGAGTCCTCCTCAAACAGTTCTACATTACACTGTCACCCTTTATTGTTTGTGTGCTGGACGTTGTGTGCAGAGCTTTATATAAACAGTCTATGGTGCAGAGTGAAGTTAGCAAACTTTGTGTTCATCCCACCTGGTTTATCTGCAAGATTTGATAATCAATGTTTCTATAAAAATGAACTGAATTTGCTTATTACTGTTCATGTGTGTGTTTTTTATATAGTTTGAATTATTTGATCTGCTGTGATTTTCATACCCTGCATGTGAGTTATATCAGAGGTTAGTATTTTTCAAAATAATAGTTCAGCCTGATATAAAACATTGCAATAACAAAACAAATTTTAATTTGAAGAAAAATTGCCAAAAAGAAAATTATTATTTGAATGTTGTTGCCTTTAGTGTGCTGCTGTGCTACAGAGTGTTGGTCGTTTATTAATATTAAACATATCATGTGTTCAGATTGCACCAAAATCAACACTGCACTTCCCTGGGCCATTAAGCTGCAGACATCACCTGTTCAACACAAACCACCTCCATCCACAGCCTGCTCTGTTTGAATCCTTACAGGCCATACAAAGGAAATTCTCCTCTCAAGACCAATGGTTCAATAAAACGAAAGCCTTTGACCACCACAATCCTACTGACTCTGCAGGCCACTGTCTGGAACATAATCATAAATCTTAAGACCTCAGCCACAGAAAATACAAAAATGTCCAGGGGACTTGGCCTCTTCTACAGGATGTAATCCCGGTTTTATTTCATTTTTTCCTGTGCTTGTTTGTCTTGTTTGTCTCTACTTCTATTTCAGTTATTCAGTGGGTCAATGTGATTGTTGTAAATTGAATGGTGGACTTTTCTTTGCATAAAGTTTATGGTTTTTATTATTCTTGTTTTTCTCTCTTAGAATTTTTTCCATTAGGTTTTTTGTGGGGGCAAAATTCTGAGTGCTGATGTAATTTTTATGCGTCTCCTTTTATTGGGAACGCAAAGTACATGTCTGACATTTTCAGAGGAAGTGAATCATCTTCAAATGCATCACATGTTCTAGAAAACATCAAACCTCAAAAGCCAGTTTTACTCCTGCTCCCTCTGAGCAAATGTAAATGCTTGCTGTCACATTGTGATTCCATTCCACTTATTTAAAAACATAAAAACATTGAATGAAACATTAAATCAGTGTAAAAACAAAACAATGTTTTGTTTTTACATCCACTTGGCCGAGGGGGCAAGTACATTTGACGGATTGTTTCCACTCATTTCAGCTCTTCAGGAAGCGTCTAATGAGAAGTGTCTGGGCTGGAGAGAGGAAACACGCCCAGCTGGGACACTTTGAGCCAGACTGAACGCAGCCCACTGCACACAGCTACGCAGCCGTAAATCAGCTCTATCATAACACACCACCTGTGCATAACAAGTGTCAGCCAAAATAGTTTCAGACAGTATCCCTAAAACCTGATAAGAAAGAAATAGACAGAAGATAAACATTTTCTGAAATATATATTTACATTCTTTATTTTCTGAACAAGGACTTCGTTCACTGCTGACACTACATTACTGTACTTCACAGTTTGTCTGTGGATACAATTTCTTATTCAATAGACAACCCTTCAGTTTTGGAAGGTGTATTCAGATCCTTTCCTTGAGTAAAAGCAATAAAACAGCAATGTGTAAAAAATCCTTTTGTCCAAATCCTCTTTCGGTAAATCACATGTGTTATTAGTAAAATGCACTTCTAAGTATCCCAACATTTTTTTTCAGGTCACATACCTTAAATTCCTTTTATGAGTTCCCTGACAGTTTCTGTATTGGTTTTCAAAATTCCTTTACCTGCCTTTAAAGTATTTCATGATCTTTCATGACTCTACTTGTCTGACATGTTTCCAATGAATGCGCTTTTCAATCGTGTCCCATTTTATATAATATTAGCGTATCAATTTATTATATTCTTTATGTATCATTTATGTTGTTTATGATTTTCTAATTGATTTTACTGATACTATTTCCACCATTATCATATATCATGTCAAGTTATTTTCACTGTTTACATTTTAACTGTCTAATTATTAGCTTGTATGTCATACACACTTTAAATTGCATTCATTTGCATAGCAAATAAAACAATTTTTTTGCAGAAAACTATCTCACCCATGACTTATTTTTTTTTCTGTTCAGTTTTATTAGACCGTTTTGGGTTATTTTGATGTACCTTGTTTGAAGTGGTCAAATTAAAGGGTCGGCCCCCTGCTAGTGGTTGCATGATAAAATCTGCTGGGTCATAATTATTAATGGGAGGGAGAAAGCAGATGGTAAAATAATCAGCATTTCGAAACATTTCTTATTTGTCTTTTGTGTAGTCGAGTTGAAGTAAAGATTATTAAGTTGCATAAAAGGAAATGGTAAAGTTTAAAGACTCTGGACCTTTAAATCGTGCCTAAGTTAAATATCAACAAATCTTGAAGTTAGTATCTCTGTAATTCTTCAAATTTCAATTCAAAATTGGAATTGTTTAAAAACTACAAGACCATCATCATTGTTCGCCATACAATGACCTGATAGGTTTATTAGATTCCTATAAATGAAGAGCTGTCATGACACATTTACACCAGTCCAGTTGCAACAGTAACACACACTGCTGACATATGTTTCTCCTCTGCCCGTCACAATCATCAAGACCCATATTGATCCTGCCTCTGAAATGTGGACACCATGGTCCACGGAATGTTTCCGTGTGGAGAGAGTTGACAGGGAGTGCAAGCGAAGACGACAGAAAAGGTCGGGAGAAGCTGCACGTTGGAGACAGACGCGACAATAGACTGCCATGTCATCGCTGATCAACACTGATCAATGTCAAACTGTTGCACAACACCAGACCCCCTATGCTTTTGTCCGATCTTATTGCTTCACATCTTGCTGCCCCTGCTGGTTTTCTAATTTTCTCAACTCACTCCTGGCAAATGTAATTCCTGAATTTTCAAGTGTAGATAGCGTGTCTCATGTCTGATCCTGAAGCACAACCTTTTGCTTTGCTCTCTGATTTTAGTAAGTCTTCAAAGAGACATGACAATGTAGGGACTCCCTCGACTAGCTGTTTTCATTCCTGCCACCCCTCCCTCTCCCTCCAGGGCCCTCCTGACCTCTGCCCTAGTGGGATTCATCGCAAGTGGCGAGGAGGAAGCCCGGGTCAAGGCTTTTGAATGAATCTCTCTGTGTGTTTGGAAACACTGGACATCCCCTCCCACAACAAACAGAGTTATTTGACATATGCGCTGTAATTCCAGTCTAATCAACAAGCCTTCTGCACATACGCAGATATTTAAGATCCTCCTTTTTATCAGAGGCATATGCTGTGAAGTTGCCTGTTCCATCCACACAGCAGTGTAATGTCATGCTCCCCCCAGCGTTGCGTCAGAGCCCCAAAATGGACCCTCACATGACAGGAGTGCCAGCGTGAGAAGCCCCGGTCCACAGACGGCACGCTTCCTCACGAGGATCCGCAGCCAGAACAAGCTCAGCAACTGCTGCTATAATATAAACTTCATTTATAAAAGATGAGGATTGGCTTTTTATAACACACAGCGAGCAGAGCTACCCACAGCAAGGGGAGAATTTTTTTCCCCTCTGAGTGCATTTCTTGGCCCTTATTTTGGATGTTTTGTGGCATTTTTGTCCCTTTTTTATTCACTTTCACCGAACTATGAAATCATATACTTAAAGTACATAGTTTGTCTCCACAGAGATGTCTCCTTTTATGTAGCACACCACACGTCCCACACTTGTTCCCCCATAGCTGCAAACTGGCAGCAGGTTTCAGAGAAGGAGCCCAGCGCCCGTCCTCCCTCCAGCCCGTCCATCCTCAGCTTTCCATTGTTGGTAATTCAATTTTTTTTGTTGACACAGAGGTTTAGGCTGGTTGGCATTTCCTTCCACACTGCAGGCTGATGTTCTAAATCCTAATTCTGAGCACTTCTCATTTTCTCTTCGCACTGAGAAGTCTCACTGTTCACTTTCACACGTTACAAGTTGCCATATTAAAGGCTTTTACCTTTTCATTTTCTCAGCTTGACAAACTTTTTTCATTTTGGGTATCGTCAGAGAAGCCCATGAGTAAATAAGTCATCCCATAGATCGCAGTTACACAGTTTTGGTTTTATATGTCTAATTCTTGATGAATTAAATTCGATTCTCTTTGAAACTTTTTTAACTTGATCGAGTTGTGATATATTATTATACCTAAATGTTTTAGTTCCTTCACTTCTTCTAATCTTCTTCCTGCCACAACATCAGGTTCTGGGTCTTTATAAGCAGTCTTTGAGAAAAAAAATACACACATTTTTGCCAACATTAAAGGTTCAGTCTGTATAAATTAGTGACATCTAGTGGTAAGGTTTCATGTTGCAGCTGAGTGCCGCTCACCTTTAAACTCCCCATCCAAACATGTGGCAGATTACATCTGACACACTAGGTGGTTAATGTAAAAATAGAACAGAGGACGTGGTACACCTTGTGGTACACTGAAATGATTGTTGACTCTTTGTGAAGTTTAATGACCCATATGCTCACCTTGTTTTCTGTATGTAAGGTAGGATTTTATCCATCAAAAAAACATTGCTGAAAAATTCAACTTCTGTAGCTTTGCAATTAAAATATCATGATTGACTGTCCCAAAGGCTTCCTTAGATCAAGGTAGACAGCCACAACCAGTCCTCCCTTGAACAGAACAACCTTGAATGATACTTTCTGCTATTTTTGATCCTGCAGGCAGGATGCTAACAGGTCTATAGTTACTAACAACCATGTGCTCAACTCATTGGAAAACTGGTGTCATTATTGCAGTTTTCACACTGTGTCATCGAACCAGAAGGTCAGTGGTTCGATCCCAGTCCTCCCCATCTGCATGCCGAAGTGTCCTTGGGCTAGATACTGATCCCCAAATTGACCCTCATAGAAAAAAAATTGCTAGATAGATGCACTGTATATGTGTTTCATCAAGACTAGAAGAGGATTATATCAACACAACACAGACCATTAAGAGCTTTTTCTGACAGTACATTGCACTGAAAAACTGATTCTGCTCATTGTTAACAAGAGGCACAAGCGTAAAAGGGAAACTCATGACCTATTTGTGCATACATTCTCTAGAGTTCATGACTGAACATCTCATGACAACAAAAGCTAAAGGTTTTAGTGGATTATAACAGATTATGTAGTTTATAATAATTTGTTTTTGGTAAAAAACACAATAGTATATATTTGATTCTGACATTTTTATGCTCAACCTTCCCTGCTTACACATTTTATAATAAGAGGATTTGCGTTTTTTTAATTTGACAATTTAAACAAAGTCCCTTGGTCGCTGGGAAATGTACTTTGCACATAATTCTGATGTTTTGCTGAATCAAAAGTCAACCAAAGGATGTTATGTAAATGTTTTACACCAAATTAATTCAACAGACTATTCTCTATTGTCTTCATCTTCTAAGTTTTAGCAAGCAGATGGCTTCCGCTATAGATGAAGATAGATGGATGGATGGCTGGAAGGAAGGATGGTAATGCCTGTGTGTTTCTATGTCTGTGTGTGGCCGTACATTAGCGGGACCTCCCTATATGTTACCCCTGCAGAGCGGACGTATACTTCCCCTCTCATTTTTGTTCATACTCCAAAAAACTGTGGGCTGTTCTCAATGTTTTTGTTCTCTTTCCAAGGAAACAGGTGCAAATCTGTCTAAGCCCAACTGCTTTCTGCATTATCCTGCGTAACTTCTCCCGAGGGAGCGACCAGCAAGGGGGAGGATTTTAAGAGGAAGGGACAACTTGAGAAAGTGCTAGTTTATCTCCAGCCAAAGCCAAATGGAAAACTATACACTAAGTATGTGTCCCCTCAAGTCAAGTGAGCATATGTAGTAGATTTGTTCACATACGTACAGTAAGTATGTGTTTCTTCTTTGTGTGGTATGTGCTCAGATCTCATGTTTAAGAAAAAAACGGGAGGAAGAAGAAGAAGAGGAAAAAGAAACACAAGCTGGCAACCTTGACCGTGATGCCTCGGAGCCAGGGTTATACATAGAAAATTACACACTGCTGTGCCAAGCCCTCCTGACTCAAGCCTTCAAAACCAGCAAACATAGACATACTCCACACAGATACGCAAGCACATGAAATGACACAGGCTATACAGACACACACTCTTAGCAAAACCAAGACAACAATCATAACAACAACACATTTATCCCATTTACACCCCGGTGAAGTTCTGCTATGCAACCATGCACCCAACTGCTATGTAACGAAAGACGACTCGATTTAAATTTTTCAGACGCAGGGTTTTCAGAACCTGAGAGGTAAAAGTAGGAGAGGCAGGATTCTCCAGGCAAAGCAATAAGCTCCCTGACATGCTCAACCTAAATCTTTCATGTGAGAGGGGAGGAGTGTGTGTGTGTGTGTGTGTGTGTGTGTGTGTGTGTTTGTGTGTGTATATGTGTGTGTGGCAGGCAGGGCAGAGTTAAACAAGCTTGGTCATTCTGTAAATTGCCAAGTTATTAGGTAAAAGCAATCTGGAAGGTAGTAATCTACAGCATGAGCTTGTGCGTGTTAATGTTTGATGCAGACTAATTTAGCCTACATTTTAAATGTAGCTCACACAATTCGACCAGGAGGAGACAGACAGAGAGAGGATAGACCGTGCTCTTAGCTCCCCAACCTGCCTTGGGTAAATGTTTGACTAAGAGTGTCCCTGCTTGTCGTATTTGTTGCACGCTAGTGTGCAGAGGAGGCCCAAGGAGGGGGGAAGAGACACTGTTGTGACTTAGAACTCAGTCAGTGGGATAAGCACGCACAGAAATAACCTAAACCGAACTCTTCTTAGACGCCTCAGTAATTATATCACCTTGCTGTTCATACTGTGCATACACTCCTGTTTACAGGGCCGTAATCACTTTTAGTGTGTAAACTTGTGTGGTTTATTTTTTATTTACAAAATCACTCCTGTATGTATTTACTCACCACCCAACTGCACTCATACTCTGTTATGAATTGAATTGATTTCTTATGGACTTGATGTATTGCTCACTTACACAATATATCTTTACTGGGTCTTCACAGCAATTCTAAATCATTTTGGTCACAAACTGATCATTTAAAATGCTGATGGTGGAACTACATTGTATCTAACAGCAGTGGTTCTTGGGACATTTCATTAAGACGCTATAACAACAAAAACTTGAAATCGCTTGCAAACTATAATTTTAAATGTAAAGTAAACAAAGAACATTTAATGGCTTTGTTAACTTTGTAGTATTTTCTTCAGCTAATTTAGCATTTGTAAAGATTCATTTCTGTACTCACATGATGTTTCTGAATATTTGCCTGTTCTCCTCTGAAAAAAAGATGAGAGACTACTGGTTGAAGTGCCAACAACTGCTGAGGTGTAGCTGTTAAGGACATGCCGGCAAGGCCAGCACCGTCATGTGCCGTCATGTGCCGTTCCACAAGATCATCGGG
Organism: Pseudopleuronectes americanus; assembly: GCA_038501795.1. Lineage (NCBI taxonomy): Eukaryota > Metazoa > Chordata > Actinopteri > Pleuronectiformes > Pleuronectidae > Pseudopleuronectes > Pseudopleuronectes americanus. The sequence continues at coordinate 5,674,253 of CM076725.1, forward strand.
AGGCGCACACAGCTCGGGGAATTCCACAGATTCCATAAGAAGCTGTGTCTGGATTGCTGTTGTTTCCAGCACTACCTGAGGCTGACCAGTGGCCAGTTAGATAACCTGGCAACCTATCTCTAATTTAGTAAGCGAATGATGCAAATTTCACATCTAGCGTGTAACTGTCACTGTTCTCTTTACTGATTTAAATCTATTACAGTCTTTGCATCGACTTTGTAGGGGAAATTTGCTTTACGTTGGTGTGAAGGCACCATACTGGCCCACACATTTATATCTATCTATCTATCTATCTATCTATCTATCTATCTATCTATCTATCTATCTATCTATCTATCTATCTATCTATCTATCTATCTATCTATCTATCTATCTATCTATCTATCTATCTATCTATCTATCTATCTATCTATCTATCTATCTATCAAATATAGACTCAGTTGTGAAATCTCATGTTGCAAATGTGTTTACATCTTTTATATTCTTGCAATCTTATGTGAAATTTTTCCTCTTAAAGTCATCTACACACATACAAAAACTGAATGTAAAAAAAGTAAAAAATTTATACAAATTGCTTCAGCTTTAAATGCAACCACTGACAAAGGATCAGAAGCCAGAAAAATGTTTAAAAGCCCTGATATGCATAGAACTGTACACTTCCAGAGTCAGGAAACGGGCAGGAAAGATCACTGCAGACCCCTCACACCCTGGACACAACCTTTTCAAACTCCTCCCCTCTGGTAGGCGCTACAGGTCTCTGTTCACCAAAACCTCCAGACACAAAAACAATTTCTTCCCCCTCGCAGTCTCACTTCTAAACAGCCAACCCACGGTGGCACTGTGCAATAACTCTGGACCTTTATAATAACCACTGTACAGTTACTCCCGAAATTATATTATATTATATATAATATATATTATAATTATATTTAATTATGTTTACTATTTCACCCTCACTGTATAATTTTAATACGCACACCTGCACTTCTTTTCTTAGACCGTCGCACTGTTCTGACTGTTTGTATTCATTGTTTGGTTTGTTTTGTGATGTGTATTCTGTGTAAGCAACTGAGAGCCACTTTACCAGTCAAATTCCCTGTTTGTGCAAACTAACTTTGCCAATAAACCTGATTCTGATTCTAATTCTGACTTTGTCAACTAACTTCCGCTAGCAGTGCTGGTGCTTTATATCATAAATGGTGAAACAGGATCTGGATCTCATATCTCAGATCTCTAAATATACTGGAGTTTTCCTCTTTGAGTGGTTGCAGGGGGCTGCCAACCTGAAAGAAATCTCATTGTTCTGGTTTTCAGTGGAAAGTTAACGTCTCATGACGGACTAAGGAGCCACTAACTTCTTGTAATTTGGGAGCAGAAAAATAGAAACTCTTTAATCTCAATGGAAATATCAGACACTGCTTGGGGGCCTTAAGTGCCCGCCCCGCGTCCTGCATGGACCTTTTGCAAATCAACACCATGAAGTGCAGTGTGTAGTCACACAAGTCTTAAAATGCTAAAATGAGAACATAAACACTGTTCTTCTGTCAGCAAACCCACTTAACCTTCCCTAACCTCGGATGGATTACGGCCCAAGACTTTCTAAGCCAATCAGACAAGACGATCCCTGGAGAAACTGTTACACCAGCATTTCTTCCATCCAGATTGAAAGATGAGTGTAAAGTTTTTTGAGATGCAGTGACTTAAATTACTGTGACTAAAACAATTTTTTTATATATAGATATAAATTAAATTTTTTGATTAATTCGGCAAATGAATTGACCTTACATACAATGATCGTGTTATCTAACTTTACAAGGCACCAGCTAAGTTTGGCAGTACTATCGACCTTTTCACATTTTGGCGTGTCATGAATCAACACAAGTATAATTGGCAACCTCAGTGCGAACTTCATTCCATTGAGGTGATCTAGTTGCATACTGCTGGCATAGTGCATGCTGCCTCACTGGCACAGTTTACATAAAGACCTAGTAGAACTGAGCCATCTTTAACCACACTGGTTTCACCTCTCCTCTCCTTGTTTTGACAAGTCAACATTGCCTTTATCAAGCCTGCAGCCAGATATGTATTTTATTCGGAATATCCTTTAACATGGAAGATTTTTGCTGTGCTTATTGCATTTATCTGTTATTTCATTCAGTTGAGATTGCACTTGACATTTCGTCTGGTAGGTCTAACACATTTTACTACAGCTAACAGCAACTGCTATCAGCTAACAGCAACTAACTAGTACATTACTAGAAGCTGTTTTCTAGAAACAACTGAAAACATTTAAAAACTGAAACAACACATATCATTTATAGACTGTGTATAAAGCTGAACAACATGACCACTCCCCTAAAGTGAAGCCCCAGTGTCTTGATGCCATTGCTATCTCCTCCATGTTAGTGGATGGGACATGGACCAAACAAAAAAGGAAATGTACAACTCAAATACATTTTTCTTGAAGAGGGGTTGTGTCACTTTAGGTAGTTCTTTTCACACTGGTTAATTTTTCTGATATGTTTGGTTTCAAATAGTTATTTGATGCTATAGCTCAGTACCGCAACTCCACCTCATGTCCACTACAGCCTCAGTCTAAAAAAAAACACAAGATGGTGGCGTTCATATCCGGGATACTTTGGCTTCAGTTTGTGATAGTTAAAGGAAGTGGAGACTTGTCATCCATCTTTTATATACAGTGTATGATATCCTCTCAGTCACTCATGCATATATGTTATATTTGTTAATAAATGCACTGTATAGTTAAGTGTTTTGTAAAGTATACATCAATTCAATTCAAAATTACAAAAATGCACATATACGTGTTTTCTTGCTTTGTATGGCTTCCCTTATGTCTCAGTTTTATTTGTCTGACAGTCTTGCCATTTCCTTTTCACACGCAGACACACACACACACACACACTCAGCCCTTGCTTACAGTATAAGCCTGTCTGTGGGAGTTCTCCCTGGTACAGTATGCAGTCTGTGGGTTTTATCAGAGGCGTCCCACCTCGGGGGAGTCTGGGACCGAGAAAACACAGCTTCAGACAGATTTAGAGCCCTTTCTGCTCCCCAGGAATGAATGAGCCGTGTTTGTGTTGTGTGGTGTTTGAGTAGTGCTCTTTTTCTGGAGCGAGTCTTCCATTGGTAAGTGGCTCTTTGAGTGTGAGGATGCATAATGACGCTGTTGGATAAAAGTTTGTCAGAGAACTGACCAAATATTTTTACAGTGAAGACACTGATTTGTGTATATTCTTCCAAATTATAATAATCAAAAAAATGAAATAGTCTAGGACCGCTGTCAAAAAACTTATTTTACCCAATAAACAACAATGTCATTGTATTTTCCCAGCAGAGTACCTGCTTTTAATGGAGTGAGAGAGATGACAAAAGCCTCAGTGAAGTATATTTAAAAAAACACAGTTAAGCCAAAGTAGCTCCCGGCACCAATGGAAGTCCTGTCTTCCTTTATCCATAACCTTTGTTTTCTGTTTTTTTTATAACCTCAAATTTAATTAAATGCTAAGTGAATAGGAATGAGGCAACATTACTGTCTCAGTTATAGACTCAATATGTTATATATGCATGCATGCATATACAGTATAAATATACATGCAGCATTTAAGTGGATTGATGAAGCAGCCATGTGCACAACAGCTGTCTCTGTTACAGAACAGTATGTCTTCTTAAAATATAGTTCAGGACCCAGAGTAGGTCACAGGTCTTTTCCTGGTATGTGACTCAGATTAAATTCAGTTGGGCAAGCCAAGACTCAGACCAAATTGAAAGCAGGTAGCTCATAAAACCTCACCTTGTGTGGGTTATTTATCATTTTTAACACATGGCTAGAATTGAGTGTGTTCATATACTCTATACTATTTTTTGTTATTTTATAATGATGCATGTGGTTACAATTTGCATGTAAGCTTTGTGAATCATGAAATATTGTAGGCCTTTGTCTAATTTTACAGTGTAATGACACATGGTTATGTATATACTGTACTTTTATACTATAAAATAAACCTAAAACAGTATGTTGTCCCATATGCATGTGTAGGATAACCACGATGCCCTTCATGCATTATACACATCAATAAGATGACATCAAGTCAAATGACTGTACATTTGCTGAAAAAAACTTATTTAGAAGTTTTAAGAAAGTGAATGATTAAATGGATTTCCCCACCAAAGAGTTGTTTGTTGGTTTGTTTGTTTTTCAGCAGGATTACGCAAAAACTACTAAACGGATTTCCACAAAACTTGGCTAAAGGATTGGACATTGGCCAAGAAAGAACCATTAAAATATCCATTTATTAGTTTCCTATTTCTTTTTTTTACATTTGAATAGACCCTGATGTCTCCGTTAGGAGAGAGATATCTATAAGTATGTGCAAATTAGTCTGAATATAAATAAAAATCCAGATGAAGCGGATTTAAAGATGATGTCATAGGCGCTGGATTTTTATTGGTGCTCTACAGTACTTCCAACACATTTGAACAGTTTGAGCAATTCTATCAAATTTTTTCAACATATTGATTTAAGATACAATGAATCTATAGCATGTATCTATATCACAGTTCAATCTATTCAATATTTGTGTTGATGTAACCACATCACATCAATCTGTTTAGTTATTTGAATCATTTTTTCAAAGGTCTCAAAAATAAAAAGTTAAGTGCTCTTTGGGCTTAAAATGTGGAGACATATTTTTCATCTGTAGTATGCACACAATGAGCAACTTTGAAGGAATGTGGCACCCTCTTGAATATGATATCATGTTTCCTTCACACATTCACAATTGTGGTGAAAAAAGGCCCAAACAGAAGGAAAGTACTAATATATGATACCGTAATTACCTCTGATGGCAGCAGTGGCTGCTCTGTAGCAAACATACATGTTGAGGGCAACCTTCGAAATAAGCTGAAACATTTACTAACTTTTAATTTAAATGTTCCCCTTTACTAGTATTTGATAGAAACAGTTTCTGAATCAAATGGTAGCTGAATCAAATTGTATTACATACCAGGCTTGGTTGTTGCTGCTGATGTGGCAGGGTTCAGTTTCAGGTCCTGTCAACAACTCACAAAGAGAAGTGTCAGGGTGGGTTAATCATGATCCTCTTAGAGCACCACTGCAGCCTTCTATTTTGTACATCGATTAAAGCACAGCAAGTAAATATATGAGACAGCTGTAACAAAAGAGGGCAGAGGTGCTGGACAGTGGCGTGACAGCAGGCACTGAGGCAGCCACCAAGGTCAGTCCTGAGTCAAACTAACCACAGCGACGAAGGTCACTGTTTACAGAGACATCTACTGCGCTGTTGTGTTTCCAGTGTCATGTTTGTATTAGATTATTTGATTAAAAACTACTGTGTGGTCCTTGCAGAGAATTTGCTGTGATGTACAGAGACGGAGATGATACAACAATAAACGGCAAAAAAAGCTTTCAAGTGATGGTAAGATGAGTCTCAAATGGTCAACATTAATCAAAACAGAGTAGGCTAAATACAGAGGCACAGTTAATTCAGCTTTAATTACTCATTGATTGTAACTGAATAGAAGTTGTTTTGGGATATTTTCAGGGTAAATCCTTTAATAAGAAGACAGACAGACAGACGTACTTCTTAATCCCATAACATAGAAAAGACAACCTGACTTTGACTCAAGATAAAAAGCCAACAACTTAAAAAATAACAACAACCAACACATTGTCTGAGTTTGTGATCTCTGGACAGGAGGTTGTTCTTTAGATCAGGTTCATAATGATTACATAGTGATTGTGCTGTGATGATCAGTGTGTTCTGACCTCCTCTGCTCTCTCTACCGGAGTGGAGGTCGTCACCTGACTGTTCTCCTTTGCTTTACATCGCTTCTGCAGGAGTCAGCCGGGGTGAGTTGCGTGAGAAGAGTACACCGAGTGACTAGATCACATGTGACAGAAATGCAGTGAGGGAAGTTTGCATGTCAACCGGCGGTTAGGGAGAGGGACGCGGGGGGAGATGGAAAGAACAAAGAACGCTGGAGATCTGGAAAAACGCTGAGGGAAAAGGGCAGTCACAGCCTGGAGGAACTGAGGACAAAATGGAAGAGCGGAGGCGGGTATATGATTCTCCTATAGGCTACTGTACATCGCCAAGAAATTATCAGAATTTAAGAGATAAAAGAGGAAAAGAGACTCAAGAAAACTGACGTGACCCGGAGGTTAAAAGAAAGAGTCATGAGACGGGTGTCGCCATGAGATTCGGCCGACGCCATGATTGACAGCTGAGACTGAGTCACGATCAGTCGAGTTTGTGTATCAACGAGACCTACATGTCCCGGCTCCACACCAAGATCACTGCAGTACAGACTCTGGCTCTAAATGACAGAAGAACTGCAAGATGGTGGCACACCTATTCTGGATAGACAGCTTGAATGGTGTAGAACGGGGGTCAGTGGAGAAGAGTCGACCATCTTTCTGTACAGTCTTTGTGCAAAACCAGGATTGTGCCTGCTCGTATTGTTTACTTTTGCTTCCATTAACATTTGAAATCTTAAAGCAGCAACCACTGATATTGGAGCAAAGCTTTTAACTTGACATTTAAGGCAACACTGATGTAAAAAAAAACAGATGATGTAGACGTGTCGAGAAGAGAAGAGAACGTCCTGATTCACCTACTGCATTTAACAAGCTTTTAAAACCATTAATGCTTGACACATCTACTCATATGTATGTAATGGCTAAAATCACTTTTCTTTTCTCCATTTCCTCATCAGCCTAATTGTCTCCAGCACTAATGTTCAGGCAGGCACTATTATCTCAATGTCCAATGGTCCATGATTAAAAATGACTGGCATGTCTCTTTCAAGCATACACTTCAAGACTGTCTTGTGCTGATCTTCTTGCTCTAGTTCTCAAAATGTTGGCTCTGTTAGCTTTGACTTTTAAAACTTCATTATAAAAAAGGTTTGTATCGATAATAGAAGTTATTCTATATTTTATTCCAATATTGTAAATAACACACAAGCACTCTTTCTCTCTCTCTCTCTCTCTTTCTCTCTCACACACACACACACACACACACACACACACACACACACACACACACACACACACACACACACACGCACACAAACACACACACTTTTTTAGAGGGTATATCATTTTCAAATATATAAAATGTCATATATGACTCTGGCAAACGCATTGGCCCTGCAAAGTCCAAGACAGTTTGAAACATGAGTTGGCACTATGAGCTGTGTTCAGCCTATCAAAGTAAGATTATCTCTCTTATAAATTTGTGTATAAATGGGACTTTAGAACCAGCTGTGTGTAATCTAATAAAACATTATGTCAAAGAGAAGAAGCTTTAAAAAGATAATCTGGTCTATTCTGATTTGTATTTGTGCAGTGACAGGACTTGTTTATGTTTTTGTAAATCATACACTTGTCCCGTTAACTGATTAGAAGATTTAAAGTCAACAGAATCTCAAAGTGGACCAAAGGTGAATCCAGCGTCTCACTGACCAGTGTTTTGTTTGGACTGTGCCCCGATCAGATTCTGGAAACCTTTTTCCAGCAGTGACCCTGAGCCAATAAACAAGTGTCTAAGTTGGTATTTACTTTAAAAAGAGTACAACATTACTCAATAGGATCAACACCTACGTGAGAAAAAGATTCATGAGAAATCATGAGAAAAAAACATAGATAAATAGTACTGAATTCTTAAACACTAACAGTAAGGTCTATTGAAATAGAACAGAAAGGTGAACTTCATTATTTACTTTTTCTTTTGCATCCTCGTGATTCTTTGGATCTGTGTCCTGAACTGTGGCTTTACACATGATCCACCTTATCTCCCAATTAGGCAACAGTTGAGATTATCAGGAAAATAGGATTTAGGCCAAATTCAACAGACTGTGATTAGAGGGTGGAGAAGAAAACAGAGACTCATCTACCCTCTGTGTGCTTGTGTACACAGCATGTTTGTTTATATAGTAAATTCACTCTGCGCTCTTAATTAGTTTTTCCGATGGAAGTTTCCCCATAACACTGGTAAATATGAACTAATATTATTATTTTCTAACACTGGATTGATTGTTTAGTATAATATTGTGAAATGATAAGTGCCATATAACTATTGTCAGGGAGATTGAAAACTATCTTTCATACATTATTAATTTCTCTCTTTGTGTGCTTGACCCACTTGCAGCAGCATGGATTGAGCCAGTAGTGACATTCTGTAAATCAAACAGCGCAGCATCCTACCCGATTGATTTAATTCACATTCCTACAGCCACCACATTGATTAATCACCAATCCTGTGTAGCTGGTCTGTGTGTCTACTGATCTTTAATGGGACTAAAGGAGCAGCAGGCCAAGTGGAAGTGGTGCGCTCACATGTTGGGGATTGTGATGACAGAGTAGAGTGTGCTACAGGCAGAGCGGCCAGGCCACTGGGATCCATCACTTCTCTCACTGTAGGTGAAAGCTGACTGTGGTTATCTGAATGCATTTTAGAGGATTATAAAAATAGAACTAAATCTCGAAAAGGGATGTGGTGTAAATAAAAGCAGAAGTGCTAAGCTTATAGTGTTAACAACATTTATGTACACAGAATTGCTTGAATTAAATATATAATGATAATAATAACATAATAACTTTATTCACATAGCACATGTCGTGCACTTTTAGAAGACCTGTAATGGAAATAGGTGATCTAATTCTAGATCTAGATCTCAATTGACAAAAACTATGATAAAATGGAACTAATAATAATGTAGATAGATAGATAGATAGATAGATAGATAGATAGATAGATAGATAGATAGATAGATAGATAGATAGATAGATAGATAGATAGATAGATAGATAGATAGATAGATAGATAGATAGATAGATAGATAGATAGATAGATAGATAGATGGATTGACAGACGTATAGATGCGTAGACAGATAGATTGACGGATGGATGGATAGACAGATAGACAGATAGACAGAGGGAAAGAAATTGGATAGATCCTCTGCTGCCCCCATGTGACAGGTTTTATCAGTAACCCTCTGCACTATAACACGACACCATATCTACCGGTATGTCACATTTTGCCACAGTAAGAAACGTATGTGGAAAACATCTAACTCCTGCTCTTTTAATACTTTAAAATGCGTCGTCCGTGTTGCTAATGCTGATGCTAATGCTATTGACGTTTAGCACAGGGGAGGGGGCGACATATCTCCGCGTACTTTCCTACACACAGTTGGGCTACATTTCGTCTACGGTTGAAATGAACACGTACATTGAGTCACGGAGCATCAACATGAGTTATATTCGGTACCTTAACATTAGCTTGGAACCATTCGTGTTTACCTTATTTTCGAAGCCACCGAGCACTAAGCGACTTCAACGGTGCACATTTAGTCCAACGTTAAGATTATGCGATTGTTTTGCTGCGTGATTTATCTACAGTTCAAGAAAGAAAGACGTTGTATAGGCAAGTATAAAGTGTATAAACGGAACCCATGAGCACCAATTGGTCCCATGGTGTAATGGTTAGCACTCTGGACTTTGAATCCAGCGATCCGAGTTCAAATCTCGGTGGGACCTCTCCCTTTTTAATCCCCTCTTGTGACAATTACCACCCGAGTAACTGGAAAGAGGTAGAAAGAACATATTCTGAGGTCAAATTAGGAGTAAATTAGTTACGAAGAAATAGAGCTGTGCTGGGGTGCAGTAAAGAGCATTCTATCAACCTTGGTAAACAAAGTGTCTCACTTTGCCAGAGATTAAATAATGTCATTATGAAACACAACTCACACTGAATGTGTCGGTCCAAACAATTTTATTTCCACACGTAGATAACATTGTTAAATACAGTAAGATTCTTGAATTAAAGGTTTTTTGGAGACTCTTTATTGGAATGTTTCTTGAATTCATTGCAAACATGTCCGTGACAACTGTTTCTCTACTGGGCGAAGGTAACAGGGTTTGGCTTCTGTGGATATGTGTTGAGAAACAGTTTATTTTTTAAACAGACGCTTCTCTTCTCTAATAAGCTGATTTCTTTCCACAATTACGGTTCATCATCACAATACCCTGTTGGATCCACACCGGAGCTTTCGTGTTCCTACAAGATTGTGCATTGTTGACATCAAAATACATGTGCTCTCGCTCACTTTAAAACTTACGTTTTGCCTAATAATCAAATGAAAAGTGAAATTGGTTCTGCACTGACCCGCAGAACTAGCCTTTTTGATCAATATAATAATGTTGTTTATTTATGCATTTTATTTTTAAACCTTATTTACAAACTTAAAGAAACAGTAAAACAGTACATTTTGAACAGCCACAACTTAATATAAAATAATATTGAACTTAACAAAGCAGATTGAACATTATTACAATAAAGACATGACAAATCTTTAAAAGTCTCCTTCCAATGATGACTGAAGTGGAGTTATACAGAAGAAAAACTTGGCACAGTCCTGTGTCTGTAAAAGCTCTATAATCCTCAGTCAAACGTTTTAAAATGTTTTTTTTTAATGTGTAGCTCTACATTTACATCACATTAAATCTTCATATCAGATTAAAATCTGTAAATAATTGAGAGGGGTATTTATGAAAAGAATATGTGCACACACAGCTCAGAATAGATTATTCAATACATCACTGTGTTTATGAACCTCCTCTGTATAGGTTGCTGTTGCTATGTTTAATGTCTTTCACACCACAGCTCCATTATTTCTCTGTACTTCTCAACTGACACTGGAAAATAGTGTTAGAACTCTAATGTCTAATATATAATGTAGTTCCAGGTAAAGTAAATAGGTTTGGAGCAAACCAGGCTTATAATTCACTACACACTATGTACATAAATATTTGATACTTCCAAAAATGTCATTGATACATTAGGCTATAGTTTGACAGCTGTGTAAAGAAACCGTGAAAGCCCTTTCAACATAACATAATTCATACCTCCCAAAGCAAACATAGCGATAATGAACTTCTTCAGTGATAACGAGGCAATACAACTTTTCCTCTGTTCGGTATCCAAACTTGACTGCCAAGAACTAGTTTTACAACTCCAAGCTGAGGTGTGACATCTCTGTTCGATGTTAGTGCCTTAAGAAAACGGGTTTTCCCATCTGCGAGAAAACTGTCAGAAAGACTCTGTTATAGTGCCTTAGTTGTTTGCCTTTTAAGCTTTGATTTACCCAACAAATTACTTTATAGTACTTTTGACATTTTTATAATTGATTTATTGGTTATTATTCACAGCCCATTCCTACACCCTATCTGTTTTCCTATGAGTGACTGCTGCTCTACTTAATTTTAGCCGCAGAGTTCCGCTGGGTACTTCCTTCTGTCAATCCTCAATGCTGCTCTCTGATTCAGTTATATTGAGGCTCACTGAATCGCCTGATTTGATCTAACTTGATAATTACTCAATTGATACCTTTGCCTGATCTTTGCTGAAAAGATGGTTGCAATCAGTACTTCATTCTCCGAGGGCAGAGCACCTGCAAGATAAGCAGAGCAGATCATTTCCTTCATTCACTACTTTCTGAAAACACAGCATCAACACAGCAGACACTTAGACATCCTACCCATGTCTGCTTGAATCCATTCCTACCAACCTCCCCTAAGCCATAACTGATACCATGGTACCAGCAATCCCACATATAATAAATGCTTCACTGGCGTTGGGAACAAAGCTGAATGTTTACAAGCTTTAGTAACAGCTCTGCTCTAAAAGCCTTGACCCCGCTTTGGTTGAAAACTATCTGTCCGCCTTGTTGCCTTATTTTCTGAGGCTATTGAAAGTGTGGTTTTCCAACAGATCTGAGGATTACTCATACTCATACAATTACTCATTCTCTAAGAGTGACTGCACCAGTGAAACAGTCCCAAGGGCATTTACATCTGTGGTTCAGTCCTCAGTTCTTAGTAGCCCTTGACAAGGCGAACCACCACTTCCTGTCATCTGCATTCTCTGATCATTGCATCCAGGGAAATATTGCATTCTTTGTTTGAATTAAGCTTCACTGCATGTTTTTTTCAGAGTCATGGCAAGGAAAAAATGTGGGGTGCCCCGAGGCTCTGTGCTGGGCCCCCCTTCTCCGCATTACACCACTTCCTTGGGTCCAGTGATTTGCTCACCAGGCTGGTAACTCTCAGACATATCTACATGGATAAAGAAACAACAGCCTCAACTAAATCTCTCTAGTATAATATAGTTATCAAAATTAATATCTGACCTCAACCAAGGTTATGAGAAACCTGGGTGTCATGATTGATGAACAGTTAACCTCTTCTGATCATGTCGCATATTTTTCCTGGTCATGCCACTTTCCACTCTACAACAACATAAAATAAATCAGGGCAGGACCTACCTGACTCTTGGTTGAGACCATGGTTATCCCTTACCTCAACTACCGACTACTGCAATCCCTTTTAGTGGGTCTGCCTTCACACACAGTGAAACAATTACAGATAGTCCCAGATACAGTGGCATGTCTGTTCTTCAATCGGCCTTAAAGATAGCAAGTTATTCCACCACTCATTAACCTCCACTGCCTAGCCATGGCTGCCCAAATCAAGTTCATAGCACTTCCTGCACGCAACCTACTCACAGTCCAGACTCTGATTGTGGAAGGAGCTATTAAATGCTTAGAGGGCAGCTGGGTCCCTCTCCACCTTCAAGAACCTCTTGAGAACTTGTCTATTCCTCCTAACAAAAGTATCTCTTCTCCTTACACCTCGAACACCTGCACACACTTACATGTGCTGATCTCCTTGCTCTTTGTCTTATTGAACAGATTTCGTACTTAGTGTAATCTCACACAAAAGCATCTGCAAATAAGTATTCAAATCAGTTCAATGTATCTTATATATCTATTATATTGGTTTCCTGTTTCCCCTTGTTTCAGCAGACAATATTTATGTCTGTGTTTTATTGTATTGTAAAACAAATGTCAAAAAGTCATACTCTGGTCTTGACTCAGTTACGTAATTACTGTGTTAGTTTATTATGTTCTACAAATGAAAAGTGTACGTTGAACTCTTAATACACTTTGCACACTTCGAACCCATTCAATCTGAATCATAATATGAGCGATTACTGTGTTGCTTTCGCTTTTGTTAACAGTGGGCGGCAGTTTTACTTTTCTGAACCGAGCTAAGATGTGGATGCTGGGTTTCCTTCAATAGATGATTGTCTTTCTTCAATAACAGTGTGTAAAAATATATGTGTGATAACATCAGTGGAATATGACTTCATAAGGCAACAGATTTCCTGTGAACAGCATACAGCATGTCTGTGATATAAAGACTGCTGGTTTGGGATTTGCATCTTTCTCCTTTCTACTATAAAACAAATAGTAACTTAATTACATAAATCGAGCTACAAACATAGGCATATACTGTGATTATACGACACTATGATATAAATCAATTATCTCCTCAGTTCCTACAAGTCCCAAAAAAGTTGCCATACAAATCTTTGTGCTTGTGTGTGAACACCACATGCTTTTAAGTGCTCTTCAGATATTATGTACAACGTCCAAATCAGTTATCCTTTATTTTGAAAATATACCTGCAACCTCAGTCATTTTCCTTCAACGTCAGATGTCGGTGGTCTCCAGGTTGTTGAGCATCTCCACCTCCCCATTGCTGGAGGTGTTGCTGTGTTTTTTTCTGCCCGTTGGCTCTGTGCTGCACCTTGGTCAGGGCAAGGCTGCATTCATTTTGGTCAGAGGTCGAAGCAGAGGGCTGCTCCAAGCCGATGGTGGCGCGGCTCGTCTCGATGATAGAGGAGTTGGTTTGGGAGTTAAAGTGGTTGTTGGCGATAGGTCTTTCTCCCCAGCCAGTTTTGCCCCAGGCAAACGTCCGCTGATACCACTTCCTCTTCAGTGCTGCCTGGGCCTGGAAGAAAACCACGAGTCGGAATCAAGATCAAAATCTGAATCAGCTTTATTGGCCAAGCATGTGTGCACATACATGGAATTTGACTCTGGTTTACCATTGCTCTCAATCTGCTAAAATATTAAACAACAGTTAGTTAATAATAGTGCACAAAATAACAAGCCACAATTAATACATTGACTGATGAATGGGAAATTAATCCAACAGGACTCTAGTGTGTACAAATCAGCTGCTCTGTATGATTACACTGGAGGTAACTAGTGCAATAAAGATAGGGTTTAAATAAAATCATCAATGCAATTTTGCTTATTCTTCTTTTAACAATTTTTTGTCCAGATTCTGCCCTCTGCCTATTAACTAGTGAACACTGTTTATGTAACTGACTTTCTGGATTTGTGTTTGGTTATTTGTTTGCTCTCTGAGTTCTTTGTTTCATGTTTATTGTGAAACTCCTTTCCTTGTGTGTCTGTCTTCATTTAATTCCTGTCTTTGTCCTGTTTCTTGCCCTTGTGATCGTCTGCACCTCTTATGAATGAGTTTTATCTCCCTTGTGTATATAGCCTCTGTGTTTTCCTTTGTCTCGTCAATCCAGCTCCTGTGAGTTTTTTGTTTCAGTTGTGTATCAAACACACAGTGTAAGCCTTTTCATTTTTTATCAAATACTTTCAGGAACTTGCTGTATTTGTTGTGTTCCTGTATTTGGCTCCAGCTCAGAACGTAACAATTCCAGGGTTTGCAAAATTTACCTAATCAAAACAACAGATTTACCTGAAATATAATTTAGTTTCTAGCAGTGAATATTATCTTTGAAAATATGCGGTAGACAGCTCTAACATACCTCATTATTGCAGAAACAGAATATAATCGCCACCAGGAGTCCCTGCAAAGAGAAAGTGATAATACAGAAGCAGATGTCAGTACGCATATCTGTAAATTATAACTATAAATTAAGAAAATCATCAGGTTTACTTGACAAACATGGATGCATGTATTCATTTCCGCTCTCGCTCCTGTGAATTTGAAACAGGATTCAGCTGTACGTCCAATATCCGAACACAAGCCACCAAGTGGCACTTTCTTATTCAAATTCAAGAGCAGAGAATGGTTATATCATGCTTTAGTGGAAATGGATGGAAGGGCTCTTTAGTTTGATGTAACTTAATGAAAACGAGTTTCAAGACCCCATGCCAAATACCAGCCGAGGAAAAACTAAATTGACCAAAATCTGCAGGTTATGAGTGTAAAAGTAGTTGTTGTTAACTGCACAGTAAGATTTCAATCTAACACATCTTTAGTTTGAAGGGGTCTCTATGACATCAACACTTGATGCAAACTCTCAGTTTACTATTGACTTTACCTGGAAGTGGCTGAAGATATTTACAAAGAAATCATAGATGGCGCGGGTAATGCGTCCCCCTGGCCTCCAGGGGAGAAGGATGAACTGGACCCCAAGCAGAGGGATGAGGATGAGGGTGGCTCGTACTGCCTTCATGTAGGCCGTGGACTCAGCACGGTGGGTCCCCTTCAGCTTGGTGATCAGAACTCGGACGATGTTCAGGAGAAATAAAAAGTTCACCTGGGTGAATCGAGGGTGGGTGGGTGAGCAGTCGGGTGGAGAGATGAATGAAGGGACGCAGAGAGAAATATGTTAATTATACTGATTTGACTTGATTAAGTTTTAAGTGAAGGAACATCTTTTCATATTATCTAAGTATTGCAAGAACTGGCCTGATGGTGGCACTGTAACAACGCCTTCTCTTAAAACCACTATTCCTGTTGCTCCCTATTGTATGGGGAAAGCACAGTGTCGTCCTGGTAAGTTTTTGTTGTCATCTGCATAGGTTTGAGTTTAACTTTTAATGTCAAAAACACAGTTTCACAAATTACTTTAGAAGGCTGTTTGGTGTATAGAAACAATTATAAAATGTTGTTTCTTTGTTGGTTTAATCATAGGGAAATGTCATCACATCTCAGTGGCAAGTTTTCAATTCTCTTTTTTTATTTAGTTTCTGTAGAAAACCTCAAAAAGTCAACAAATTAGCAAATGTTGGAGAAGACTGTATGCTTGTCACAAAAATGAACACAGCGAAGCAGTGTCCACCGAGTTCATGCTGAATCCTGTCTGGATGCTGAAGACAGTAAAATCTTTATTGGTGTTTTTGATGGCCACAGATACAGGTAGGATAACCCTAACCCTGCCCATGGTCAGTGTCTGTGTGGTAGAGAAGGAGAGCTGGGCACAGAGCACTGTCCTCCTGTTCTTTTTGATGCCATTTAGTTTCAACTTTTCAGTCATGTCAGTAAAAAGGGGATGGTATACCCACTCATCCACCTACAAATCACCTGCCGTGTAAACACATACATATACTATAATGTTATTGATTACATACAAACAGTGCAGCTTGAATGGGCCCATGGATGATGTAGAGCAGCTGAGTGTGTGAGCTGATCCAACACCTGAAGGAAACACAGAGAGCAGGTACTGAAACTCCTGAAACCATTGATCTGAGTATTCTCATGCACAGTGATATAAAAAGACCAAGGGGCTTAGTGAAAGTCTGAATCCGTCATCATTAGTCCTAGACTCAGCCAACACAGGGCTCACAGAAATTCCACCTTATGAGGCAAATCAATATCTCTCAATACCTTCTCGGCCTGAGAGTGACAGAGTAAAAGAAGGTCAAAGAAAAGAGGAAGTTGGAGAAATCCTAGTCTGTAGTTAATTTTACAGGAGGTTACCTTTCCCAATCTGGGTGTTTATCACTGACATACATACAGAGAATTAGCTTGGTAGCAACATCTTACTTGTCGTTAAAGTAGAGCCCGCGAGCTACGGCATATGTTGCTGCAGGAACGATGGGAAAACCTGAGGATAAAGAAAAGAAACACAGACGGAAATATCAAAATGTTTTTGTATTGTTATAATCAGCATAAGCTGCTTCCTGCATATCCTCATGTACACGAATGTGTCTCTGCAGATATTATTTCAATCTACCGGCCATAGAGGCCTTTGTGACGTTTTGTCTCATCACAGCCACAAGATGGAAGCAGATCACACTGAAACGCCCCAAGAAGCGGGAGGTGGCATTGAACTGTCCAATCCTCCGGACTCACCCCATCCCAGCACGTAGTACCAGAAGAGCTGCTGTTCCCCAACAAACACGGCCACTATGATGAGTGTGTGGAGGTAGATGCCCTGACACAGCATCCAGAAGTAATTGGAAGTAGATGCATACTGAGTGAGCACAGCCAGGACCTTACAGCTAACCTGACGGACAGGAGAGGGAATTAAATATATCACGATGCAGTGAAGACAGATTCAAATCCATTAAGACTCAAATTATACTGAACGCAGCCCTATACTGCATTAAGTGCAGGACATTATTAACATGGGGAAATTAGGCATGTTAACTTAAATTGATTGGTAAAATCAGATGAAATATAACACAGTGTCTCACGGAGTCGCTGGTGCTTATGCTTTGGTCATTGGCTGCGGTGAGTGAGAGCCACATTATGGTGACAATGGAGTTCAAGATGAAGGAGAGAAACATGTTCTTGTGGAGCGAGATTCTCTGGCAGCTGAGACTCCTAAAAAATCAAGAGAGAGAGACAAGGAGTCATTATTCACGTAAATGAATAAAGTTTAAATGCTTACATTATTATTCTATTATTGTTTTTACTTATCAAATTAAATAACACTTTTATTTTAATCTGACTAATACAAAGTATATTGATAACATGTAGAAATAAAAATGCATGAGGAATAACGTAAAATTATTTTAACACCATCACTCATGCGAACTATAGTATTGCAGTGTTGCACAGTACTTGTGGCATAAAACTCACTCATCATATTATTCGGAACACTGACCATACCAAGTGACTTTGATATATTAGGTCATCTATAATATATATGATAAAAGGGTCAATATTATTGTCATGTATACATGTGCAAATACTCGTTTAACCATCTAAGAAACACTGAGGAACAAACATGAAAGAAAAAGGTAAATAAATCCATATAGACTATAACAGTGTTCAGTCTGACAAGACAGGAGGAAACATTCCCTTGACTCACTTGAAGTAGGAGAAGATGATCAGACATATAATCAGCGAGACAATGGACAAACAATGACCCACCATGGCCAGGTAGTAGAGACTGATGGCAAACTGCAGGGGGAAATAAATGCACGGCTCTTTTAGAAAGGGTTATATAATGTATACGTTCCAGATGTTTGCACAGTGTCGGCACAGTATGAACGACGCAAAGGAAACATCTGTAATGAGACTGTTTTGGAAAACTTGGAAAAGTGTCTCCTGAATGGCCACGTATTTAGATACACTGAAGAAAAGAATCAGTCTGGGCCAAGTTTCATGATGAATAATTGAGAATCTTTAAACGTCCAGGGGCCCAGACAAGTCTTTACAATGTCAATTCTTACTGAGGTATTGGTGTACAGGGGCTGAAACAGGAAGTAAAACAAATCCTTAAATTAAAGTTTTTAATGTTTTTATATAAGTGGCACCGGACCAAAAAAAACAAAGAGCCAGATTAAAAATTTCCATAGTAAGATTAAAGTAGAACGATCAGAACTCATCTTTGAATTCCACAGATATCAATAGGGTTGGGAGGAGAGTTTAGATTGTGCAGAATTCTAATCATCAATTTCAGAAATCAACATCTGTCATTAGTCCCTATGGTGTTATTTCCACTGGTCACTTCAGGGTACATTTTCAAATCATGACCCAGAAAAAAGGTGCACTGTTGACACTATATAAGGCTCAGTGCAAGTTAAAGACTCCTGGCCACAGGACATGCACTGAATGTATTTTACCTTGAATTTGTCTTTGGTGTAGGCCTGACACATAGTGTAGTTACTCCAGACTCGGTTGCTATCTGGATGATGGAACCACTGGCCATCAGAATTACACACTTTGGAAACTTTCTCTATGGAACACAAGGATAAAATTAATTAACATGACGATCCTATTGTACAAGCAATCAAAATATGACAAGAGAAGTTTTTACACTGTTTATCCCTGAGACTCCTGAAGTGTTTTGTGGACTCAAACACTTCACCCACCCCTCCATCGGCATAGTGGTGAGTTGATATTGAGACAATTATCAATGAACTATCCCTTTGAAGTCCTGTACTTTATTTCAAAATCGAACAGCTCAAAGCCAAAAGATCATTATCTGGACACTTAACATCTGGACCGTTAATGTGTTTGCATGTGTGAACGCATGCATGCATGAGTGTTGAGGCCTCACCAGCTGGGTCAAAAGTCATGAAAGTATGCAGGACACATCTGCATTGCGGTCCCAGGAGTTGAATCCCCCCAGCACAGCCAGCCGTCCCACGTACGGTTACAGTAAGTACCTACAGAGAACAGTGCAGACATGATGTCTAACTCACAGAGCTTGAGACTAGACATGACAGATGTTTGATGTGCCTGTTACACTGAAATATATACTGTTATAGCAAAATCAAGAACTTCTAATAATGAAGATTTACAGTTCTTTCTTGGCTTTTAAAATGAAACCTTTACTGAAATGCTGCTTGCTATAATTTCAGATATGATGATATGGCTACTCTGCGCATGGCATCCCTTGTTCCCAGGGACACTGACAGGACCTTTTATCCTGATTTGCCCTTTGATTCGATTGATATCCCTATAGTCTCTAAAAGTAGAGTAGGAGGCCGAACCTTCAGAGATCAAGCTCCTCTCCTGTGGAATCATCTCAGTTCAGGAGGCAGACTGACTACCTCTCCACGTTTAAGAGTAGGCTTCAAACCTTCATTTTTGATAAAGCCTATAGTTAGAGCTGGTTGCACCTCGGACTAGCTCATAGTTATGCTGTCATAGGTCTAGATTGTCGGGGGACATATGACACCTGGAGCTACTGTTTCCTCTTCTTCCTCTCCATCACAACGTAGATCATAGATCATGGTGTCAGATGATTGTGGATTATGAGTACAAATAGATTGCTTAGATAGACAATATGACTATCTATACTTTACTACTACTTATCCTACACTTATTGTCAATACCTCTATCTTTACAATTGCCATTACTGCTCCTTTCATGTCTCTCTGCCATTTTTTAGGTATAAAATAGTTTAAACATTGATACACCTCTCCATTCATGTTGGACATTGTTGTTTCCCATGAATGTTGTAAATAGCGTTATTTTGTTGATGCGTTCTGCTACACACAACATCTAGTGCACTTCTGTCAATTGCTGGCTAACGGTTCATCTATGTGAGGCTCCAAATCCTGTCCTTGGTTTTTAATTGAGATGTCTGTAGGTGGTGCTGTTCCTCTGTTTAATAGCAGAGGCTACAGTATCTCTGTGAGCCACAAAGGTCTTCTATTTAAAACAATTGAAGCAGAAAAGGCATCATATAGGTGTGCAGAAGACATTTCAGTCAGGGTTTAAAACTACACAAATTTAAACTAAAGAGAAGGAAATCAATAATGATCAATAATAATTAATAATCAGCTCTCACATAGATGCTATATTTTAAAAGATACAGGGCAGCATTTAACTCTAAATCAAAACCTTGAGTTGTATGATTCTGAAGTGAAAAAACTGAAATGACAAATTCATCCTCACCCTTTTTCACATGCTCCTCAATTAAAGATTAGCATACTGGGGACACATACATAAACTATAGATTTTGATTTAAGAATAGTATAAAAGCCCAAACTTAAGTTTATTGAAATGTATTATCACTCAACACATCAATACAAACAGCTGTGGGATGAGTCAGTGCTGTCATATGTCAGGTAGGGAACATTTAGAATTTGGAACTAACTGCCTTACTGATAAATTATCTATTCAACATTAATGGTGTTACACTTACAGAAACTACGTGTCTTACCTCAGCTAGCCTGTACACAGAAGTTCAACAATAGACGGAAACCTGGTCATACCAGGTTGCACTGTGCCATGTTGGGAAATGGAGCACAAAATAGCATTTCAAAGGCAGTAAAGTATGAGCGGGTAAAGAGGCACTGGTGGAGAGACAAAGGGGCGAGTTTCCTTTCTTTCACACTCACTTCCTCTCTCTCTCTCTCTGTCGCTCGCTCTCTCTCTCTCTCTCTCTCTTTTTTCTCTCTCTCTCTCTCTCAATCTCTCCATCTCTCTCTTAGTGTGTCTAAAATATGTTAATATATAGCAAAACCACTTATTAATATTTTTAAATCTGCCTGCTATGAAAAATGTATCTGCATATGTGCTATTTAAAATATGTATAAAATTGTCTCATTCGATCAGAGACCTATCTCACACCTGGCGCCAATTTTACACCACGCACAATGCTGAATCATTTTCCCACCATGCACACACCCATCTGAGCACCCATGGCTGTGTCGGAGTGTGGTTGGGTGCATTGTTGTTGAATTGCAATCTTGAGGCGAAACAAAGTGATTGCGCTTTCGACAAAAAAAAACTTGGTTTAAAAAATCTATAGCCCAGTAATATTACTGTTATTACAGACCTCTCCTTACTAAGCTAACTTATCGAAAAGAAAAAGCATTGTCAAGATAGTATAAAGTACATGTAAACTACACAAAAAACAACAATGATTTTTTGTTACGGGTGATTATACAGAAGTGAAAACGTCATTATGGATACTGTATTCATTTTCTACAAATAGATCCCCCTCAACTGGACCTAGAGATATAGATATAGATAAAGATATATTGATACCATCATTTTGAGCAATGTGTCTGGTTCTGGGGCCTTTTTAATAGCTCTTACTGATGCAGTAAACACATTTATTAACTCCTCTGGAATTATTTTTTTAAAGTTTTATGTACTGTTGAAACAATAACCAATCGCGTTCCACCTACTATTTCCACAAATGTCTTTCTCTCTGTTGTTGAAATACATATCTTGCAAAGTGTTCATCTCATCAGCTTCACACTTGGCATGTTTATTGCTAATGGCGGCAGGGAGTGCAGTGTCGAATTTGGTGTGATTTGAACATAAAGATGTTATAATGAGTTGAAAAAGGTGAGCTTTTGTTTAGAAAAGTTGTGAACTTGGGTCTAAAGATTGTGTCTCTTTCTTAACAGACCTTTGACCTGATCGCTGACATTTAAAATTAAAAATAAAACTCCTATTAAGTAATTCATATGTGTATGTATAACACATACATATGAATGAAGCAAATTCAGTTCATTTCATTCTATGAAAATTATTGACTAAAAACTTAATTGCAGATAAACCAGGTAGGATGACCACACAGTATTCTTACCTGTTCTGCTCCAGAGACTGTTTATAAAAAAGTTCTGTACACAAGGTTTCAGCATGCAAAAAACTAAAAGAGTTACAGTTTATTGTAAAATCACTAATGACAAGGAATAATTCAGATTTAGACTCCGGAGCAACAATATAGACCCAAAGAACAGAACGTGACAGACAGGTTTACAACAGGTAGGCACCTGTACTATATGTAGAAAATAAAAGGAACAGCTCACAACAAAGCTTCCACCATCAACCTGTCAAACATGGTGCTGCTTCTGTTTTGAGTCTGGCCATATGGCTCGCTTCTAAATAAAAATATTGATGTCTGGCTCATGTGGATCATTGACTGAAAGTGAAAATATTTGCTATATTCATATGTTTAATTGATGCCAGCACAAGAGTAGAGCTCCATCTGGAGTCATGTAATGAATCCAGCTACAGTATAATGAAAAATACTGTAAATTATACCCTGGTTAATGTTTTTAAAGGGCTTCAGCACAGCCACAAAATCTGCCATAAACAAAATATGACGATAAGATCAATGACTAGAATTTTGTCACCTTTTTCAGTAGGTGGTGGATCATAGATGATCTTCAGGTAACACTCATACTGAGCAGCCAGGATCTGGTATCGGGATGTTCCTAGAACACTGGATATGTCGCTGATATTATCATGGTGTTTTGGCAGCCCTGTTTCATCAGCTGCCACAGACCCAACATCCTCACACTGGGACACCTGGGTAGGGAAAAAATACAGATACGGGGTATTAGTGATATTACCATGGAAAATTATCTACAGAATAATTAATATATTCCGTAGTAAGAAATACCGGGAGTGAGTTAAAATGAAAAAAAATCACGAATAATAATAACATTTAGTGATCAGTTCAATTTTGTAACTGTGAACTTAGTTGTTGTTAAGTGTGAGCTGGCACAACACTTTTTAATAATTTTTGACTTGGCACTTGACCTTACACAGTCCAGCAATACAATCGGTTTTGACCAAGCCTTTCATTGCCTTACATTAGATAATATTTTCTATGCTATATTTGTGAAAAGCATCCACAGACACACACTCACCTTTGTTTCCAGCACCAGCACAACTATAAGGGAAAGTGTTAGAGTCCTCCACATGTCTCTGAGAGGGAAAAGGAACAAGAACACTGCATTAGGACAATTTTACGCTAGTTCGCTGGGCAATCATGTGTCATTACTGTGACTGCACTTCTACAAGAGGAATCTGGGAACATGAAGAGCACTCGACTGTCATAGCATGTGGTCACCAAAGTATCCTGTGTATAGTGCGATGTACAGTTGTGATTTGGATTCACTGTGCGTGTGTGACTGCATGTTTTTTGTGAGAACGCCTGTGTGTGTTTATTTACAGTATGTGTATTTTCTCATCTATCAGGACAGGAAGTTCATGCTTCAGCAGTCGTTCCTCTACACTGTCCAGTCAGGGTCACTGAAACAGATGTGTGTTTATTATTGTTTTTGGGTGAAAGGGCAGCAAGTTCCCTTTAGTGTTTACTCTGCTATGAGCCAAAAAAAGCTGAGAGAAATATAACAGGGGGACACAGAGGTGATGGTGGCAGAGACCCTCATTAATAATAATAATAATAATAATAATAATAATAATAATAATAATAATAATAATAATAATAATAATAATAATATAATACAAAAATGAACAAATGCAACAAAAAAATGTCACTTTAGTGGAAAGCCTGACTAGAGGAAGGAAAAGGTATTTTAATGATTGGACCTCATGGCCACCATAATGTAACAAACATAACTCAAGATAACTATTCCAGGTGTGTTTTTTCATTAAGCTGTAACTGTCAATGAAATTTAAATGTTCTGATCATTTGCACAGGTTATTACTATTAATATATAAATTGTATTCATTTCAATCCCAAGATTGAGGTACTACTTTGTTTAGTATGTAATACGAGACATTTTACGAACATATAAATACTTTGGTATTAATGTGCGTATAATGTACGACTGAATATGTAATGGTTGCTGATGAGCTGTTGGAAGGTAAAGACGACATAGCCCAGTTTAACTGAAAGAGAAGATTTTAATTAATCATGTTTCATGAGCATCTAAGCATAATTTAATGTAAAGTTCAGTGATTTGATGTGAGGCTCACAGGGAGCAACGTGCAAAGGTTGTACAGAAATAAGCACTTTTGATTCAACGCAAGACACAAAGGTAATTATTAAAACATTTGCAGTAAATAACTTCTCAGTGTTCAAGATTTTAATATTTATGTGGACCTAACCTACTGGAGAAGCATTAAGTTGCATAACGTTTACATGCACGGAAACACAATGTGCTGCGAATAGTGATCGCTACTGCTGTGTTCTATTTTTTACCTAGATGGTAAATGTTAAATATTACCATCTAGGTTAAATTATTAGAGGAAAGTCCAAATTCTGAATGTGCTTACGGGGGAGGTTCCAGGGTTTTTCTTCCCATTTTCTTTGGATCCAGGTCATGATTATCTGTACTGCTTATCCTTCAGAGGGGAGCAGGGGGAGTTGAACCCAATTCCAACTGATATTTGGTGTGGGTCACAAGTCCAAGACTGACATATGGAAACAAAAAACGTCACGCCTGGTTGATGTAGAGTCTCCAATCAAACCCCAGTCTGCAAGTCTTTGAACTGTGAGAGGAAACCTAAGGACCCAGAGCGAGCACAGGGAGAACATGCAAGCTCCACTATGAAATAGCCCAGCAGAAGCTTCCTGCTGAGAGGCAACCGTGCTTCACACTGCACCACCGAGCGGCCCATCCAGATAAATGTAATCTCAAAATGAAATATGGCAATCATACCTTGGACGTATAGCTCTGGGAGCTCTTTTAGTTTTAAATCTGAGGTTTTCTCGTGGCGAGTTACAGGACAAAGTCAACTCTCATGTCTGACCATCAAATGTTAACCTACAGCCAGCAGCCATTTATCATAATGGGAAAACAGCTTCTGTATGAGGATGACAAAAACAGGCTTGTATAATATAATGTTTTAAACTATCATGTCGTAACTTGTTAATTTTTTAAGTTGACAAATCGTTACACTAACCCTGTTTTCAAATGTACATAACAAATCTAATGTAACATGTTAATTAGTGGGATCTTATCTTACAGTCCCAGGCAAATGTGTACTGTTTCCAGGCTTTGTTCAAAGCAATGCTCTGGCTGCAGCTTCATGTTTAACAGTCACGCTTACTCTCTGCCAGCAAGCAAATACGTGTTTATCTCCAAAAACCTGGAACTATTCTTTGGTGTATCCCTCTTTTTGCAATTAACACAATAATGTGACATCTTTCCGAGTTTCTAACGATAAACAACACAGAGACCCACAATCGCCCTCAAACAGACATTCATTTGTAATTACGATTCCATTTATGAAGAACCAAACAAAGAATGGTTTGCTATCTGTTATGTACACAGTTGCCTCTAGCAGTGCATTGTTCACAATCATGATATTGTAAATCCAAGGAAAAAACTCACTCCTGTATCATAATACGTTGGCAATACACAGTGTGGGCCATTGTCCCCAATAGGCAGTGCTTACAATCTATCTGTGAATTGTTGCCAAGTAGTTTGGGTTCTCTGCTCTGGTAACAATACAAACTGAAAGGCTGTTGCCTTTGTCACTTCCTTTGCCGCCATCTATTTGTCCCCGTATTTTCTCCAGGGTCATCACCTCTATTAATGGAGATGATTCAGAGCACTAGACATAGATGCACGTGGGGATTCGTGTCTTTGATTTCATCAGTGTTTGGATTAACGACTGTTTCTGTGTCCGGACAATCTCTTTCTGTGGGGTACTTGAGGAAAAGAGGAGTTTGAAGGAAGGTCAAAGAGTCTCCTCTGTTTTCTCTCTTCCTTCACCATCAGATGTCAACATTTATCACAGTCACTCTATCACACGTTGACAATGTGTATCCCTTAAGCTTCCCAGCCATTCAGGCTTTTATTGAGATTGCTCACAAGTCAACAACCTTTAAGAAAGTTTTATATCTCCTTCTTCTGTAGCCTAGAGAATAGTGCTGATGTGGTCGAGTTTACTTTAAAGGTAAAAAGCATATTCTCATTCCAGTGGATATACAGCTTTTGCAAGCACCTTAACATTGTTCTTTAGTTTGTTGACAAGGAGCTGTTTTCTGGAAATGATTAAACACACGTGAGCCACGCTGTAGCTCTGGGCAACATTTTTTTTTATTCAATTGCACAGACACTGTCCTGCTTAAAAGTTCAACATAAGAACACCCTGTAGTTGTGTTACTACAAAATTATGAAATTACTGTGACCTTTGACCATTGAAATCGAATAAGCTCATCTTTGAATTTGAAGCATCTCTCTCAAGGCGGTTTTGAGATATCTTGTTGAAAAGGCCAAAAAACATGTTTTGCGAGGCTATCAAGAGCTTGAACTTTGACCTTTGACCACATATACTATGTTATATGTTATACATATATTATTTTATTTAATATTCCCCACTCCTTCACCCTGTAAACTGCTGCTGCATTTGACTTTGACTTTGATTTGACTATGTTATATGTTATACTTATATTCATATTATTTAATTTAATATTCCCCACTCCTTCACCCTGTAAACTTCATTTGACTATGTTATAAGTTACGATGTTATGTTATATGTTATGTTACATAGTATGTTTTTTTTTCTATTTTGTAAGGCCGTCTACTGCGTAGATGTTGCCTGCCATGTCATAAGAATTTCACTGCTCCGATGATGCTGTCATTGGTGCATGTGACACTAAACTTTGATTTGATTTGATTTGATTTAAATGCATTCAGTTAAAAATTAGCCAATTTTCCTCCCATGTGTTCTTTAGATATCGCATTCTCAAGAAAGGGATGGAATCGTCCATCAGTTCAAACGCGTGACACTACCTGAAAACATACCTGTATTATTACGTTTTAAATTTGTTTATTGTTTTGAATTTTGTGACAGTAACGACTATGCTGTCGATAAGCAAACATACTGTGAACTAAAGAGAATGTAAGTTTGGTAACTCCTCCTATATTTTCAGTTTATTCCTTTGCAAACCACCATATTTAGTTGCTTAGAGCCAATGAAGACTCCCTCCCTTACCCATACTACATGAGATATAAAAACATTGCAGCCAGTCACGTGAAAACGAGCATAGCTACTGTCTCTTAGCTTAAATCCTCCACTAGCTCAGTGTATTCCTTTCATGGTGTACTCTTTCTCCAGCTTGGTGTTTAGATGGTCTGAGGAATGCGTGGTTCACTTTGGTAACAGCTGTTGAAAGAACACTGAGACGTGAGTGCACCATGTGAAGGAGACTCATAACAACATAACCTAACAAGGTCATGCAGCTTCCATCATAAAAATATTAACATGTGTATCAAGCTTCAACAATCCTCATCGGTTGTTGCCAACCACGATGCTCGAGGTAAGTGATGTCTGTAATGAATGTACCATTTATAATCATGAATCCCATACATCACAGTATACAAACAGTAATCACAGGGTTTTAACTGTTCTATTAGTTTTGGAAGCAAACAGTAATTCACAAAAAATGCTGCCAAGCTGTATAAACATTAAAAACAGCCTTCTGTAACTTGGCTAAACTTCTACTTCACAAAGGTTTGTGGGAAGGAAGCTGGACTTTCGGACACAGTTAACAAAGAATATAGCAGAATATTTAATGGATGGAGGTAAAAGGGCCTGTACGAAGCTCAACATATCCTGGATATTTCTTTGTTATATAGCTTTACTGAGGCTACATCCGTACTACAGTACTATATTTCCAAACTATTCTTTGTACTGGTGTGGAAGCATTGAAAAACATATGCATGGAGCCAAAGCCTACCCCCCTGCATCTCACTCTCAAGGGAATCAGTTCTTCTTTAGAGCCACCATCATAAGGCAGGGCTGAACATGAGCTTACGTCGCTAGCCACAAAGTTGTTGTAGTACAGTTCTCAGAAAGAAGGAATAATAATATTTCTGTGTCTAAGCCCTCGGGGGCCCTTACTTTAGATTTAGAACATTCCAGTGGAGACAAACTTCTACTGAGGAAATTGAAACACAACTTTTTTTTATCCTGAAATTCACACGATGCCTTAGGATCACAGGATGACTCAATGTCATTGGTCATATGGAAGAGCTTCTAAATCATTAAACTTTCTTATTCATGCCAAAACAATTTCTTATGATTCCACGGTAAGCTAAAAGTTTAAAATTAAAACAGAAGGCTTTCAGTAAACTATTGTTTTCTTAGAGCAGTGTGTTACTGAGACATGTCTGCTAGTGGCCTGTACATAACATACACATTATACTTTAATGTGACATAATCAGACTTACAGTAGAAAGGCCACATCTGCTGGTAACAGGGAACAACTTAGAAAAAGCTTTCCTGGCTACTGGTTACCTCATAACAACAACAATCCTGAAGTGTTGTCTGGGGGGGCTCTAGACTTTCAACTCCTTCCAACGTTTAAGCATCACCACTCTATGTTATTTGATCCATTCCTGATCAACCGATGTCCTTTTTTTCTACTCCCATCTCTTTTCTCCCGAACTGCACTCTGCCACCCTCTAAATCAATTATGCTCTCCCACAATTCCCAGAATACCTTTGGATCACTTCCAAGGAACCGTAACTTTCCATTTAGAATCACAGTACATCCGATTTATAAATGTGTAGGTGGGGGAAAAGTGGAACGTTCCAGTGTGGGGGAAATGTAAGATGCAGCAAAACTGCATTGCTTCCTGATCTTTGGGGATAACTGTTTTGGAAAAACTGGTTTCTTGATGTATGATCCTTTGACGACAGCTCTTCACTCATACTGTATCACATCTTATGTTTCTGATTAAGTTTTCTGTGCAACCTTTGAGCAGAATTACCTCATTTTTTAAACCTCACTTCCTTGGCTCTCACAGTGAGTCACACTGCTCTCATGAGGCCATGGCTCATCAGATAGGATGATGGGAAAACCAAATATTGTTGTTTTCCTTCACAAGATTGAGGGTTTTATTGGCCCTTGCACCCTGCATGAAATGGCCTGCAGCTGTAAAACAGGATATCGCTGCAACCCCAGAGGCCAATTCTGTTTATGAGCAGCAGAAAACTAAAAGAAGCCCTTTAAGATCAGTTCTGAACTTCTTAAGGCTCGGATATTGATCTTAACTTTAGGAAAATGTACATTTGTTTCAACAAATGCAGTAAATGGAAGCCTACTGTGGGTAAGTACTGATAATTTGATAAATACAGACATAGATATAAGAATATGTTAGAGCAGAACAAAAGCATGAACCCCCCTCCCTTCCAAAAATATAGTATATATATGTATATACAATAAAATAAATAAGCCTATACAAAAGAAAACAATCTGATCAAATCCGACTAGAATTCTTCTGCTGCTGTCGACTACTAAAAGTTAGTTTTTTTATAATTAATGTTCTTTAAAGTACTTAAATAAATATGACTCAAAGGAACGATGGCAGAGTGTTGTGCTGCAGATGGGAGTGTTTGCCTGAGATAAGATAAAATACCAGAAACACACAGCACCCAGTTGTTGAAGGAGGGAGTAAAAACACACAGCCAATAATTCCAGACTTGGCCGACATAAGAAAATACAGTGGCTTAACCTCTCGTCTCTTTCACACAGTTCACCTATGATAAATAAGATCTATGTGCGGCAACAAGTCTGTGGACACACAAACTAGGGCTAGAGCTCATAATATAACAATTAATCATCAACTCATCTGCTGATATTCATTCAATGGGGGGGGACTTCACACTGCTTTTTCAAAACCCAAAGACTTTATTATCAAATACAACCTATCACCACCGTATAGTCCCATGTGGGAAGCTAGAGACAGAATATTTAGGCTTTGCTGCTAAAAATTTTTTGGATCAGGAATTGATGATTAATAAATAATTTAAATAGTTGAAGATACATTTTCTGAATATCCACGTAACAATGTAATTGAACTCTACAAGCTACAATGTAAATAATAAGTGTTGAATTAAGCTGCGCTCAGAAACATTACTTAAACCTAAGTACCATGATGCATATTATCAGCATTTTATCACCAGCTATGAGACTGTGAGATGGTGTTTTGTGTTTCTGTAGAAGCCACAATTGGCAATGTGAAGGAGAAGTACACTACCCACAAGCCTCATGTGTGTGTGTGTGTGTGTGTGTGTGTTTGTGAGTTTCACGTCTGCATGCTCCCGTACTATTCCTATTTATTTTGTATTCCAGCGGGGTATCCTGAGTATCACAGAGAAGCTAGGCGCAAACACCAAGTATATGCATGTGAGTGTGTGTGTCTGTCTGTATGTGAGGGAAGGCAGAGGAAGGATGGTGGCTGAGGAGGACGGTATTATCTTCCTCTGTCATCCTGCAACCACTTCCTCCCCTCACCCCCCTCTCCACATTAAAAGAGGCCACCAGGTTAAAAATAAGCCATTGTTACACACACACAAAGGGCCGTGGAGGAGACACTCATAGTGGGGAGGACACGACTCACATCCTTGTGGCCTTATAACACAAAGTCACTGGGAGGTGAGGACGTTCATGTTTACAGATTTCTGACAGGGTGAAAATGTTTGATGGTGCTGCTGGCTGTGTGAACTGAAGTGACACGAATTACAACTTTCACTGACACCGTAATCTAGTCAGAACAGTTGAGTAAATCACAGCATATGAAATCACAAACATCTTCATCATTTATATTGAAATAAAAAAATATTTCTCAATAATTCCAAATGATTCTACAGTGCAAATAGCACCAATGATATGAATAAGTACAGATGCCATCAGCATTCATCTGTAGTGCGACATTTTAAAACAAACATATCAACATATCACAGTCCAGCGTTCAACATATTAAACTGTACGGTGGATACAAAGGAAGGCCAAATATTTCCTCTCTTAAAAAGTTGAGGAAAAAGTAGAACCTACATTCTTTCCAATTTGACTGCATTGCAGCATCTTCCTGAAGATTTGATCCCTTTGATTTTTTCTGAACTGACACAGTACTAAACCCTACTCTCAACATAAGAGAACCAAAGATATCACTTTATATTTTCACTCCTCTCTTGCTTTCTTTGTGTATCACCTGGTTGGGCTCAGCTTGTGGCTTCCTCAGATATATTCATTCACGAGCCCAAAGATATTTAGAACATATCAAAGAAACCTGGTTTTCTTTTTGCTCTGGGTCATTTAAAAAAAATATGAATCTGTTACAATCAGCAGAAGAATCAAAACCACAGGACTCAGGCTCAGACACACACAGACAGTGGCGCATACCACCGCCTAGGCCCAATAGACGGACTACTATCCCAGTTATGTGATGATGGCTACTGTGTTAAAGGTTTCAGTAAGCTTATATCGAGATAGGTTGTATGACGTGTCTAATGAAGCCTAAAGTGTTGGTTCCACATTTTAAAGCAGATGACAGTCTGATCTTCTGATATCCTCCCTCTACAATAACATGTAGCCAAAAACACGCGGAATTGTGCAAATCTGGACAGAAGTGCATACTTTCTGGCAGGGGTTTCCTCACAAATGTTTAAGTATTTTAAAGGAAAAGTTTAAACAAGTGGAATCAATCAATGGTTGTGAACAGGGGGCCTGACTGTGGGATAGTCTGCTGACAAGCTCTTGTTCAAACCATGGTTAACCACAGCTAATTAGCACATCCAGAAGATAGTGACATCTGTGGTCATTTTGTATCAAGTTGATGAATTTAAGTTGAATATAACTTGCTTCTCTAGATGTTTGACTTCCTTCGCTAGTGAGGCCTTCCACTCAAATCAGCTGCCCTGCTGCTGGAAAACAGACTGATGATAGGCCACACACAACACTGGGTTATGCAATGAACACAAAGAAGTTCAGTTCCAGGTCAAACAGGGTAACCAGCAGGCAGGGGGTGACTGGAGAAGAATAGCTGCACTAAGCCTTCACTGAACAAATGTTTTGGATGCTTGACAGAGATGTTTGTAACATGAGTTGATCTTCAGAGAATATAATGTTTTTTGCGCACCCCTCAACTTGCTCTGGGTCTGTGTTTCCTGCTATGACTAAGCGCACGTCTTCTAACCCCACTTTTATCGTTTTGTGGACAGTGGCCTCATAACACCGTCTGATCCTGTAACTGCTGTTGTGGGGACTTTGTACAGCAGCTGAGTTCTCTGTGTGAATGATCATGGACTTGGTTATTTTCCCATAGCTGGACCCAAGAATAGCTCCACCAGCTTGAAACTGAACCATGTGGTGTCTTTTTATTTCCACATTTTGAATTTTTTATGTCCCCAGGGTCGTCCAAAGCTGCGAAGACAGTACAGTCTAGAGAATAGAGCCCGAGTCCATGGACGGGATGGTCCAGCTAAGACATGTAGAGGAAAATCATTTTACTTTATCTCTTTCTCTTGATATTTTCCTATTGCACCTAGATCCAACTATTTTGCATTAATTAACAGATACCTGTGTAAAATTCATAAGGTATTGTTCTACTTTGTGAATTCAATTGACCAGAACCCTCCTCATGCAGACAGAGATTTGCCAAGCTGTTTAACGGATTGACCAAACAGGTTCTCCAGAAGATTGGACCACACTTTATTGTAACGGATACACCTGGAGTCCATAGTACTTCAGTTTTAGAGCCGCAGAAACAGAAATGTTTGTAAAGGATGACGTAGACACTCACAACCACTTCATTATTGGGTCTTTTTGACAAAGCCTTGGCTGATTCGTCAGGCTCCCATCACATGACCCTCTTCATTAAACAACTTGCATTTGCCTGAGCTACCAGTGTATATCACAACATGGCTAATCAATTACAAGAGTTACTGACCCTGTTGTTTTTACTAACAGCTGTTGGGCAGTTAAATTCAGCGTTTTACAATAATACAACTCTTGACATGCATATGGGACGCAATGTTATTTGAGCAACATACAGTCAGGTAAACGTGAGTGGTCACGTGATATGCATGTGTGGCCAGATATTGTAGGAACGTAGAAGTATGAATTTAGCCAGAGATGGCACAAGGTGTTCAAGATTGGAGCACATTATTTTGTATTGTAAACGAGCCTGTTCACGACTTCCTGAGTAATATTCCCCTATTCAGTCGCCTTGATTAGCCCCGCCCACGACCTATTGTTTTCAGACTTGCCTTCATGTAATGGTATAAAAGCTTAACCCTGAAGGTTGACAATCAGACAGGCATGTACCGCCTTGCTGTGATGTCCGTCTCCACTGTGCAGGGAGAAACTCATCTGTACCAGCAACAGAATTTGAACCCGGAAGATTTGTATTCTTCTACATATATAACCCCCCAATCGTCACCAGTACAGCATAACCATGTCCGCCTCAGACCTCTCCCACCACCTATCAGCTGACGTGGGTCTCTGCCAGCACACGCAGTTCTCAGATGCGGTCAGGCTGACACCACGTTCACCAACACAAAGCATCTGCGCTGATGCTTTGTTCATCTCGTTTCATTGGTCACTGAGGTCTTTCCTTCGTTTCCCCCTGAGAGTAAACAAATTCTGTCGTGCTCCCTTCTCTGGCTCACGCTCCTTGAAATGTCCAACCAAAAAAGGCCCACATATTCTTATACTTTTAGAGCATAAGATAAACACAATGAAGGAGTTGGAAGTGTTCAGGAATACCAGTTACTAAGTGAGGAGAGTTGTGGCTTTATGTTTTATGCCTATGGTCCCATTATTTCTTCAGCAAAACTCTTGTGAAAATCTCTGTCACTCTTACTTCAACCCCTGCAGCTATTATTTACAATAATATTATTTACATTATGCAACTCTGACATGACACTTATCTACAAGAGAGCCTAAAATAAGCACAAGCTTTTCTTTTTTCTGGTACTTGAAGGTTGGGTGTCTTGTTTGTGATATGAAAAGGGGGTGGGGGGGGACTGAAGGGTGACTAGGGGGTTGGGACAAAACTCGAAGCCCAAACACCTATTAATACACTGATAGCTGTCTGGCAAGAGCAGACTGTTCCAGTCAAAGACACACTGCGACACAGGGGTGAGTGTGGGGGGTGGAGAGGTGAACGTTTCCCACGGGCAGACGCACGGTCAGACCATAGAGACGGGAATCAGCCAAGCAAAGAGCGGCTGCTCATCGATGTCTTGGGTGTGAGGATTACAACTTGGCAACACTATAGCACAGAGGGGGCAGGGGCTATTCCTGAAGACACTCTGCTCAAATGGTGCTAATCATAGACAGAAACATGGAAATAGACTTTTTGCATGTGAAATAAAAAGCTGCCAGGCAAATTTAAGGTGATGCTACGGCTGCTGTGTCTATCTCAAGAGGCTAAGCATTGACCAGAGGGTTGGCGCTTCAAGCGACCCCTTTTCCACTTGCCAAGGCGTCCTTGGGCAAAACACTGAAAATGCCCCAAATTGTAAGTGATGTATGCTAAAGTGGTGTGTGTGTGAATGATTGAAAGAGCTTAAAAGGTCATCTCAATCAGAAAAGTATAAATATAGACCATTTACCATATTTGAAAAACACCAGTGAGTGCCACTCTACTAACCATAAGAATTCATGAAAACACTTAATAGGTCTCGTTTTCTTGATGAATCCGGGAAAGGGAATTATATCTCCACAGAGAGCCACTCCTGTGAGTCTCTAGAGTTTACTGGTGATTGCTAATGTGCATGTAAAAGCGAATGAAAATGATCTGGGTGAAATGCAAATGTACAAAAAAAAACAAGAAAGCATTAGTCCATGCATGCAGCCTGCTGGGAACAGGTTGGAGGTAGACGTGAAGATTTGAGTGATTGCACCTCCATGCTGCTCTACACACATTGTCCTCCCCAGTCATGCTTTGGAAGCGGACTGAAACGACAAATTATGTTTCCATGGAGTGTGGACGAGCGTGTGAGAGGAAATCTTTTACCTTCTTTGGTATTGTTTTGAGTGGATTCAACACAAAAACCCTCAGTCAATAATATACATGAGACATTTCTTGGCATGGACAGAACAGGTACACCTCAGTTTAAAAAAAAACTACTCTCCAACTGATTATAGCTCGTGGGAGTCTCGGCGAAGGACAGGAAACCCTTTGACCTGAAAGTAAATAACCACATCACAGCAATGTCCATCTTTACTGTCCCCGACTCACAGTATGAGCTACCTTAAGTTGACCAAGGACTCTTCGGCTATCTGCTGTGTGTCATATCTTCAGATATGATCGCAGCAGGCTTCCATTTTATTTTACTCTATTCTACTTATGTTTCTATATTTAATCATATGCTATTTAAACATTTGCAACTGAAGAAGCAGGCAAGCATCCAGCTGAGGCGTGTGACCTTCCTTCAACCTGCATTCATCCTCAGTGATATACTTTATCCGATGCAGGAAAAACCACAGTGGTGTGCATGTGGAATAATGCAGAACTGTTTGCCTCCTCTGCAGCTTCATGATAAACTCAGTCCTATAGCATCATAGTCTATCTATGGAGATTAACTTAGAAAAGTATCAATTTACTTACGTGTATCACAATCTTCCCACAGTAAATATATTTTTGAATCATGTATTTCCTTGCTATATATGTTGCCTTTCTTTTTCAAGAAGGCTAAAAAGCATTGCATCCTGAGTTTTATGTGTGATCATAAATGTAACACAACCTTATTCAATAACACCACTACAATAAGTAATATGCCTGGAAGCCAGGCTTTGTTAAAAAGCAGAGACTTGTGTTGTCTTACCTTCTCAGTGAGCGAGCTGTCAAACTGACTTTTCCTCCAAATATCCCCATGCTTGCATGTCCCGGGCAGAGAAGTGTCTCATGCTGCCCCTCTGTCAACACTGACAAAGCCCCAGCACTCAACAGCAACTGCTGTCAAGCCAGGCACAATACCAAATATATGGTTTCCTGTCACCACTTCCAAAATAAAGCTCTGATGTCATTCTTATTATTTAGTTTTTAATAAAGGAGGGAAGACATTTCTCCTCTATTTTAATAAGATTATTTCGAGTAGAGTTGCAATTTGTTTTGTTATTTTGGTCATGTATAGTTACCATACCCTCCTCTTCGGTCAGACCTTAGCACACTATCTGGAGTTTTAGCATTAGGTGTGACCAACAGATTATTATTTTTATCATTTCTATTTAAGTCGATTGTCTGAATCAGTTTCCAAGTGAGTATATTTTTAAAGAGCTTTACTGTGTCACTAAATATTGTAAAACAGCAAAGGCGTAGAAACACTATTATCTTCCATATTACAACTCATTGTTTGAAAAAAAAATTGAAAATGACTTTTTGCACATTATTGTCCTCTTCAAAATACATGACATGTAAGATATATAAATGTGTGTAAAATAATTGGGAATTATAGTATATTATTTTTAAACAAATATATATAAATATATGTGTTTTTTTATATTCATTTCATGTTGTATTTTTTATTTATACCTAATTATACATCGATATATATAAAGCACATTTTATTCATTTCATTTCATTTACCATATATAACAGTCTTAAAAAAATAAATCTATATTTTTTTCTGTTTCAATACCTTCCTATACTAATCATCCTGTACCACTGCACTTTACTGAAGTAAATATATCTATAAATAATGTTTCAAACCGTAGTTATAGGTGAACGTTATGTACATATTATATCTCTACTTTCTATTTTTCATTTACTATTTAATTGCCTATTTTATTCTATTTTTACACTTTCACGTTCTATCTTATCTAACTCATTCGGACATGCTGCTGTAATTAAGTCTGATTTGAGGTCATTTTGTGAGTTGAGGACATTTTCTGCTACGAGAGCAGAGTCGTTGATCTACATTGTGGTCTGGGGCAGCGACCTGGTACAACAGCGCCATCTGCGGTTTGAAGTTGTTTGCACCAAGGGAATCCTCTACAAACACAGTAAAGAAAGTCTTAAAAACAGAAGGAATAAAATATAATAACCATATTGTCATAAATATATGTTTTAGTTGTATTTATCATTATAACCAACATAACGATGTAAGGAGTTGATATTCTAAAATAGCCAACATGAGCCAGTAAGTATTTTTCAATGATGCTTGTGCACGGCACATAAATATTAATAACGACGCTATAAATAATACAAATCTATTTGTATAGCACTTATCCAAAAAAAGTGCTTTACTAAACACTTGGTGATAAAATGAAACTGGACAACACAATAAAAAAAAAGAAGAGAGATAACATAAATAAATATTAAATACCAAACAATATTGAATAAAAATGGTTAAAAATCTGATATAAAAAGACTTTCCTTTCCTTTCTTGGTTTAGACTGGGTCCCTGGGCTCCAAGATGCTAGAGACACACACCCTTGACTGATCAGCCGGAGGTGGGTCTGCCTTAGCAGAAGGTGTTTGTGATTTAAAGGCTGAAACACCGGCTGATGCTGAAGTACAAAACTTAATGGTCCGTCCCAAATCCAATTTTTATTGACTAAAAACAACAAAAAAACATCACAACATGTTGTAAAAGAAATACGCTTGTTTCAAGAACTTTCTATCAATGATTGTGCAATCATTTTGAAACACTTTGAAACCTGCTGACATTTTCTTTGTTTTGAATGAAATTTAAATTATATTTACTAGCATAAATAACTTATTTAGGACTGTAAGTAAAGTGCACTGGATGTAATCGAGCTAGCAGTGTTAAGTTAACTGTCCTTATCTGACCACAGACATATTCTACTTAATTCAGTAAAGTTATGTCACGTTATGCTCACTGGAACATATTCCTGTGTTATGTTCATGTACAGTTTACATTGGATTGAGCATTTAGCATTTAACATTATATTAAAGCTTGATTTTGGTGCATTGTACTTGTGTAATACCTGATTGAATCTCCTGCTCAAACACTTTCATTGCTGCTGTATTTTTTAAATGTGCTGTTTGTCATACATCAGTGTCTCTGCCTCCACTGGATCCAAAAGGACGTGCCCCTCTACCACTTGTCAGAGTAAACATTCTCACAGCTTCACATGTGAACTTTAACGTAAACGAGTTTTACCATCTCAGTGTTGCAGTGTTTGTTCATCATGTTCTCTGGAGTCAGAATGTTATATACAGGGGCGCCGAAAAGGGGGGGTAAAGGAGACGGATTCTAGGGGCCCATGATGGAGGGGGGCCCAGAGAGGCCCCTAATGATGATGAAATTATAATACAGAAAAAATAATGACACTAAGTTATTAACTAACATATAATCACACATGTTTTATTTTCCATGTCCTGGTAACAATTCCTTTATTTGTTTTGGAAGCATCAACCCCTGCAGGGCCCCCCCCCTTCCCCCCCTCTATTTACGTAAAATGGTTCAGTCCGACTGGATCAGCTGCTGCCGGTAGCGCACCAGCGATTTGTCACAGACAGCGCGCCACAGCGGGCAAAGCGGAGGAGACAGCAGTATGCCTCAAAAATCAGGCAGCCAAAAAAGAAAGGAAAATAAATTAAGAGAGGAGAAGGAGTTGAAGGGTCGACAATATGTCACCCAGTATTTCCAAAAAAAAGGTGGGTTTGTTGTGGTGGAAAGTTATGGATATTAACTTTGTCCCTGTCTGTGGTCTATAAGCTAGCTCACTTTTCTCACCATGTTAGCTCAAGAAAATTCTGGATTTTTACATTTTACTGCTATATTAGTTAAATAATCAATCCAGTCAAACATTTATCAAGCTGTTCTTATTCAATAATAGTTGATCTCCCCTCTGTCAAAATGATGCCTCATTCTGAACAGAGTCAAGTGCACCAGAAGATGCAGCAGCTGTCTGTCAGCCCCCAACTCCCCCTGCCCCTGAATCAGCCCCAGTGCCCCCACATGAGGAAGGAGGTGAGCAGCTGTGTGTGTTGAAATAATAATAATAATAATAATAATAATAATAATACATAATATAATACAAAATATAATACATTTTACTACAGTCTCAAAACAATACAAAGATGAAGGTAATTCATTAATTAAAATGAATTAAATAAAAGGCATTTTGAACAATTTTAATGGTTTAAAAAGCATAAACCCTTTTAAAAAATGAAATAGAAGACGTGCAGTAAGAACAGAGGAGAACATCTGTGGTGTGTGCAGCAGACTGGGGTGACTGCTCTCAGTCCAATCAGAGAAGTTTACATGTTGGTGACTATGCTATTACAAATAGTTATATTATAGGAAATCCTATATAATTAATGTATGTCATGTACACTCTACAGAGCCAGGTCCAGGACCCTCTTCTGGTTTGTCAGGGAGGGATGTTTAGGAAGTGGAGGAAGAGATGGAAGAGGGTACAGATGACAGTGAGAGTGCAGAAACACAGGCGACAGAGAGTGAGGGTGAAGAAGTTGAAAGGAATTCAGAGGAGGATGGACTGAATACAGAAAGAGCCAGAAAGACAACAGA
This sequence comes from Pseudopleuronectes americanus, assembly GCA_038501795.1. NCBI lineage: Eukaryota > Metazoa > Chordata > Actinopteri > Pleuronectiformes > Pleuronectidae > Pseudopleuronectes > Pseudopleuronectes americanus. The sequence goes on from CM076725.1 coordinate 5,713,833, forward strand.
GAGGCAGGAAGAACAACAAGCTGATGTTCAGGTCTTTGAAAGGGAAGAAGATCATTTGACTGATGACCCTGGTTTCTGGCCAGCAGCTTTAACTGATCAGGATAGGGAGAAGATAGTAAGGAAATTGGCCATGAGAGAGAAAGAAGTAGAAATGCCATGTGATTCAAAGGGGAAGCCATTCCCTGACTACCTGAATTATACAAAGGCAGCAAATAAAAGAGAAAAGGTAAACAGAGACTGGCTGACTTTTAGTCAAAGTAATAATTCACTTTATTGCATACCATGTGTGCTTTTCTCCCATGTACAGAAAAAGCCTTCCACTAGTGCACTGACCAGTCAAAATGGGTATAAAATGTGTGATGTGAAGTGGTGTCGAATGTACAATAAATTCCCAGTCCATGAGAGGAGTGAGGCACATAGAGATTGCTACTTAAGATGGAAAAATCTGCAAGGATCTGTAATGAAAGATAGAGGTGTGGATTCTCTGTTAAATAAGGAGTTTCAAACAGAAATAGACTTCAAAGACCTGATAAGTGTGAGAAGGCTCGGCGTTGGGCTTTTGGTGAGAAGAGTTGAGCAAGGACCAGTGATTGAAAGGTTGCAAAAGGAAGCTTGACTCAGTCGGCAACGTTATATTATATATATATTTGCCATTCTTTCATATATTAAGTTCTACTTAAATGATGAGAAATCGTATATGGCCATTTTGTATTCTGATGGCGTTTTTGTTTTTGCTGAGATTTTTTTCTCTCCACTGATTATAATTGCTATTTTTTCATGGAAGAGTTTATTTCCAATTTAAGAATCAGTGGTGCAGCAAATAAATGACTCAAAATGAATTCCATTGTATTCAGAGTGCTCAGTTCTTCCCCTACTGTACATGTCAACTGTCATGCTGTTATTCTTTCACAAATATGGTAATGATAGTCAAAAATACCATTAAAATGCATAATTGTATGTAAAATAGCATCAAAAAATGTTGCCGCTGTGTTGGGGGCCCTGTAAAGATTATTTTCATGGGGCCCAAAATCCCTAGCGGCGCCCCTGGTTATATATATATATATATATATACACACAAACACACACACGTACACACACAAACTATAAACAATCCGCACAATAGATATAATATAATAAGAGTAAATAAATATATGTTGAGGTGTGTCATATCTGGAGAGAGAGAGAGAGCTTGGGAGAGAGAAAAAAAAATTAAAAAAAACTCACATATAAATAAACTAAGTAAATGAGCTGATTCTGTTTGCCCGGCACATTATTCATAGATGCAAATATTTACTAGTCAACACGAACAACAGATAGAACAATGAATTTAAGACATTAACAAAATAACACAATACGTGACATGACAAAAATGTTGAAATGTCATGTTGATGCCCGCCTGACAGGATGGTGGTAACCATTGTTTACAATAAAGTTGGGGGGGAAAAACAAGGGCAACTTTCCTGCCGGCGTGCGCGCGCCCCACCTTGTTTCGGTCACGTGACGTGAGCTCGCGAAGATGGTGGAAGTTTCTTCTTCCGTGAAGTGAAACCCGGGACTGAAACCCAAACAAGCCTCACGCCAAGGGCTGGGACTTGGCTTCAGCGGCACCGGCTCGGTTGCACAGCCTCTCTCGGGACCAGGGTAAGTGGGGTGGCTTAGTGAAGCGTCCCCTCAGCGGAGCTGTTTGTGTTTCTGTCCGCTCAGCCGCTGGACTTTGGGATTTCCAGCCAGCCATGATGATGACATTAGTTAGCATGCTAGCGGTTAGCCGGGGCTGGGATGGCAGCAGCAGAGTGTCAGAAGGGACATTCAACACGTACTCAGCAAGTCCCTGCGACAACAACACCTCTGTGAATACACACAGTGTTTCATAACAGCGGAGCTAACACGCTAATACACATATACTGTTCATTACTGCAGCTAAAACCAGTTAGCGCTAGCTCTTTATCCACTGCTAGTTGGATTAAATTATGTAACCTTCCCTAACGTGTGTTATATTGTTATACAAGCCTAAGCCTGCGGAGGGGTAAAGATTACAAGGAAGTGATATCTGTCGATGATTATTGGACGTGCTGGTTAGCACAGTTAAAGGGATTCATGTGAACAAACATCAAACTAATCTAATATCTGGTTGCTTGTTGTTGCTTTCTGGCTTTGCACAAACCAAAACATATGGAAACCATCAGGAGCCATCCCTCAATATAGTGTCTACTATTCAAGGTTATCCTTAAATGTACATTTTAATAAGATGTCTTGATTCTTCAGGTTGAACCGAGGAAACCAGTTGTTATATTTTCTAATATAAGAGGTGAACAGTGGAATATCCATCAAACCAGTTGTCTAACAGTGACCCCTGAATGCACCAGTTTAGGTTGGACTCTTTGGACTTTTGTTGGAAAGGTATAAAGGGAAATATCCCTGGTATCTCTAGGTTTGGTTTATTAGTCACTGGCAGCTTGGCAAGTTTGTGGCTGCATCAGCCAATGCCGTCCTCTGTAGTTTGAACTGATCAGACAGGCCCTGCTGCTCTTATCTGTTTTCTTTGGTGTTTCTCCTTTGACGAGGATATATCACATATCCAATGCGATGTATGTCACCTGGCTTTAGTGACATACAAAATCATGTTTAATTGTCACTAGATACTAGTTTCTAGTGAAAATTTTCACTAGATAGTTTCCGATACCATGTTTCATTCCCTGATCTGGATTCTGATACCTGGACTTTGATATTGGTTGATACGAGTACAATTTGTGCATTTAAAAGCAATAACAAATTTGTCAACCTTTTGCACCGGTCAAGAAACCCAGTAACATCTGGCTTTTGGTTGCAATGGGAATGGATACAATCAGCAATCACCCTCGGTTCATATGACTGCAGTAGACACAGGTTATTGTATGCTCCAGCTAAGATCGTCATGGATGGAAACCAAAACCAAACTGAGGTGAACTGTTCTAATAGGTGATAGTTTCTTAGTTTTCAGTGCATTTGTAACATTTAACAAGATGCACTACACTACTGTAACAAAATTACTACATTCTCATTAATTAATTCCATTCATTAATATATTTTATTTGAGTTTATAAATGTATATTAGCTATATATTTTGTATATATATATATACATATTTTCCCTTTCATTTATTTTGACATATTATTTTTTATCCGTTTTTTTTTATTTGGTTGTGTGAATAAAATATTTTTGAGCATGGCTAGAAGGTAGCCTCAATGGAGTCAATCTCCTTCTTTGTTTGCGGTTTTATCCACATTTAAATAACCTGTGTTTACCTGCTAATTTAGGTTCAAATGCCATGGATCTTCTTTGCAAAGCACTTCTTCCCAGCTCTAGAAACAGTACTTGAACCTAACTTGGTCCAGGAGTGTTGAAAAAGGGATTTCAGGGAAAAGAAATTGTAGCTTTATCCAGGTGAAACTATCCTAATTTAATGACCTGGTATCAGATTAGTAAATAGATTGGCTAACTCGCAATGAGTGACCAAGCATTTCCGGCTGTATCCGAGGCATTTCCGATGCTGGATATCTGTATCAGAACATCTCAAATATTTACTGGAAACATAGTTTGTGATCTTTCTAGATTACCAATCTAATCTATCACATTATAAAACAACACATACATTAATTATTTCAGCTTTTAAAGTTCAGTTTTTAGATATCAGTTGGACAGTTTGGTGAACACTGTGCTCAGTTTTCTAATGGTGAACATGTAATATCAAATAAAGGACTCTTGAGTGTTGTGGCCAAAGAAAAAAATTACCTTATTGTCCTTTTACAATCATACTGAGTTTGTCAGTATGAAGTTGTTTTGGAAATGTACCCCAGTTTTGTACCCTAAATACTGTCTATGGATTAACATGGTCATAGAGTTTATGTAAGACCAAATTTTGGTAATATTGTTTGAAGTCGGCTGTTCAGGTGCTCTTAATTCATACATATACAACACGCTCTAAAGCCGAAGAAAGAGACATATTTGACCTCAAATTTGATTTGCCCACAAACACGCCCAGAAGTTATTGGCTCGTGGATGACGTTGTTTAGCTGGTTAGAAAAATCCAAGTGAAGGTCATTTTAGAGTTTAATATTCTGTGAGTACTCTCGTCTACAAAACGTGGTCGGCCCGCTCATGAGGCTGCAAAGTCAGCCGTTGCAATGAATTATTGACAGCGACTAAAGCAGCAGCCAAAGTGAAAATTTACCCAGGAGCTCCCCACTTTCTCCCGCTCTGCCATGTGAATCCTGGACGAGATAGACTGAGGAACATGCATTATTCAGCGACGGATCAGACCAGATTCTCAGAGAGATCACAGCAACAGATTTCCCTTTTGATTGACACATTGTAGGTGGTACAGCTTAGTTTGTCACTGGATTTTCATTTTGGAGCTCCTAACTGTTGATACACTGTCAAGGAGACAACCGTCCTTTACTTATTTAAGATGGAAATGTATCTCCTAAACCTAGTAGCTTGTCTTTTGAAATTAGGTTTCCATTGCTGCGTCAGTGAAGTCCAAGACAATTTTCCACTGATAAAAAGCAGAAAGTTTAAATATTATGACAGCATTCAAGTTATCTCTGTAGAACTGCCTGTTGACAGTTACATTTCAAAATTCCTACCAGGACCCATTTATCACAGAAGAGGAAAACACACAGTAAACAGTTCATTCTCAGTCTTAAACTTTGTCAAGCTTGTTTAATGGTCTTTGTTAGATGTTTTGTTTTTGCTGTTAATGCTGTTAGGTCTGAATGGTAAATTTAAGCATGTCATTCTATTAAAATAAACACTCCAGGTGATCATTACTATATTTAATTATGTTCATTTAATGAAGTTGCTTTTGTATTTGCAACAATTCATGCACTTAAACTCTTGTTGACACACTGTAAGTAACATTTTCCTCATCAAGCTACATTCAATACCCCATAATGGCTTATGATGGCAAGCGATTTGAAAATGTATTAACTAGGCCATTCTTGCCCACAAATCCACCCAAGCTCTGACAGGTTTCATGTGAATTATAAGTGGTCTGGACCGTGTTGTCTTGGCTGTGTGCTTTGGGTCATTGTCTAGTTTGGAAGGTGAAACTTTGTCCCAGTCGGAGGTCCTGGAACTCTGGATCAGTTTTTCATTAAGGATATCTTTGTACTTTGCTCTGTTCAGTGTTCCTTCAAGCCTGAAGACAATGCGCATGTCCAGTCTACCTGACCCACTATGAGAGGCTACCCACATAAAAAAGGGTTGGTTAAAGCCCTATCTATGAACCAAACCTGACCCCACTCATTACCCACAGGCAGGGTTGTTGTAACTGTGCTATTCCTAAATCTGCAATAACATTTCTAACAATTCTTTGTATACATGTATATTCATGTTTTCTCACAATACACTGCGCTGGTGAGGAAAGTAAAACAAGTCAGTTGTTCAAACTCCACAGAGTTTGAAGTAGGTCATGAATGAAACGAGTGGAGCATGTTGGTCTTTAGTTTTGAGGAAAAACCACATCATGAAAAATTATTGCTGACTATAGCATTGCTCATCATATTCCTTAAACTTATCAGACCATATAAAGAATGACTTCCTTAAATTGGGAAATTGAAACAAGTGGAAGGGTTGATGATGCTTCTAACAGGAGACAAAAATATAAAACAAATATCTCCGGTGATGAAAATGAGGTGTTGCACACGTATAAGACAACGTCAAAGAGAGCTTGTGGTGACAATGGCCGACGCCGTTGTTGATGACTCTAAACAAAATGTACGCATAATCAAACATTGAAGTATAAGATGTATACAACAATATAATTGCTATTCTTTATGAATGCACTGTAGCTGGCATCAGAATTTGTGGTATACGTAACACTTCAGTTGGCTGAGGGCTACATAGTGTAATTTTGAGGCTCAGCAGACTGTTTAACCGTTGACAACAGAAAATGTACTGCTTGTCATCGTGTTGTTTTTTCTACTGTGAATACAGCCAGGAAACTTAATGCTTAATTTAATGCTTCAAGCAGAAGCAGAATAATATGGAATTTTAGCAACTTAAAATACAGTCCTTATTGTTGAGATATGGTTCTAAGATGCATGTTTTTTATGTGTTAATAGTTTAGAGTATAATTTATTTCAAGGCTTTCATATTATGGGCTAAATTTACCTGGTCTAAATGATCTCATTCTGTCTGCTGCGATTTTTCACCACCCTAATGATGTGTTGTCTGTTCTGCAGGCCTTCATCCCAGCCCTATGTCATGGCTAGTGGAGTCACCAAGTCGGGCACTTCCAATGGTTACCCTATGAAGGCACAGCTACAAATCATTGGTGAGTGCTCTGTTTTGATCAAAGTGCACCATGTAAGGTTCAAGTAAAAATAGGTGGACCGCTTTTATATATTCACATAAGTTTTCCACATAAGTACATTTTGAAACGCTGCACACAGAAAATCTGAAAGAAAAATAATGAAATGAAAAATTTATAAATTCAATTTAGCTGCTTAATTTTCTGGATCCTAATTCTGTGTGTGTTGGCTTCACTGTCACAATGTCACAACACAGTGGGACAATTAAATAGGATATGATTATCATCTGCCTTGTCTTCATTGCCTTATGTGTTAAATCCTGTAGTGATGTCCAACAATCATTGAGTAATCTCAGTGATAGCAATTTAATGTAGAGCCTGCATTCATATGTTTATTATAAAGATATATAATACTCAAAACTGTTGCATTTTGGGATTGTGAATGCACTGATTCTCAAATAAATGTCACCTAGTTCGTAGCTTTTAAAATGCTGGTTATCTTGTAGCACTGTTCCAATTCAAAAATGTATGCTACACACAGGAATTCATGTTTTTATGTCCATGTATTGTCATTCAATGTTTCTGCATTTTTATTCTTTCCACCAACAATGTGTTTTTTTTCTCTCTCTGGCACAATTCACCACTAACTGTCCGCTACATGGTCTCGTCTTGCTGTTTCAGTGCTATCAGCAAAACTCAAAGAGAACAAGAAAAACTGGTTTGGCCCCAGTCCTTACGTGGAGGTGACAGTCGAAGGCCAGTCCAAAAAAACTGAGAAATGCAACAACACCCACAGCCCAAAATGGAAGCAGCCGCTCACTGTGTGAGTCAAAGTCTTTCCAATAATACCAGAACCATTCAATGTTTGATCACATGTATGATCATCAGAATGTAACTATTCTGTTGCTACACATGAAACAAATAATTCCGGTGTAACCTGTGTGGAATAATAATTCAAATGCAAAACACATAGAACTAAGGGTGAAAGTTAATATTTGAATCTTCACAAAAAACATTAAAGTCGATTTTACTTAGATTTTGAGAGACACCTTTCCTTTATGTTTTATTGTTATTTTATTTATTATTTTTTTGATCTTACCTAATTTATCTGTTTATCTGTTTGTTTTTTTTATCCTTTGATATGTCTGCATAGAAATAGTATCCCACAATATTCACTGCATTTATCTGTGCATGTGATAAATACAAATCCTAATTGTGTGTTCCTTAAAAGTGAGAAGATGCTTTAGTTGAGCAGACCCTGAATTGACTCGAATTAATTTAATGCCCTTATTTTTTTAACTGCCTCTGCATAGCATCTTGGTTATGCTTTAGACTTGATAAACTGTGTCTCAAATTAAATTCACCGAATCACAAAGATAACTCTGATAGAAGTAGAGACAGGTGATGGTAAACAAGGGCAGTTAAGGGTGGACTATTCAAGGCTGGGCAGCCTGACTAGTTTCTGTTGGCCGCTGCGATTCCTGAAGCTCCGGTGTCTGGCGCTGTCAGCAGCCTGGCAGGAGAGACAGCAGGGGGTTAGGATTTCATATCTGAGCTGTGGCCAAGATGCCAACTTTTACTCTCTCTGACTGCTGGATGTCTTTCAAGGAAATCTTAGGACACTAATAATCAAAGTTTAGCACTTGTTGAATAACAGTTTGAAAGCATCTGAAACTATTGTCCTCCGGTTTATGTTACGAAGTGGAACAAGACAGAAAATATTTTCTTTGTCATAAGAGTTTGATTAACAAAATCATTGCCAATAACTGCTCGTCTCTGTAGCTCTTCACAAAGAAACTGACAATCACATTTATTGAGTTATTTGTCAGTAGTGTAGGATCATGAATCTGGATCTGATAATCTGATAATGATTTAGCAGCTGCAGGCCACAGTGTTGAAACCCTGAACGTAATCTAAATATGCATATCATATTATAGCATAGTACCGGTTCTTGAGACCATCCCTATTTTTTACTCTCTAATATTGACATTGGCCCCCAAAAATCCAAATCTCTCTCTCTAGAAAAACAGCTACCTTTTAAATTGAATTGTTGGTGTAAGATATGAGCTTTATCAAGATGTATTCCTGCAGCAGCTTTCTCCCTGACTTACCAGCTTTTAGTTTTGGGACGTGTAGCTCTGAGTGGAGGATATTGGTGCACAGAGTAAAGATGCTCACTCCAGGGGATGGTCATATGTTGCATTTTAATAAAGAATGCCCTTAGCAGTGAGAGAGTGTGTCCTGTTCATTGACATGAATCCTATCCCAACACAAATACTGTACACTTGGTGCACTCACACCTTTTGCCTCCCTACACTCCAACACATTCACACATCTGATGACCACTTAATTTTAGCCTGTGCAGGACCTTCTGCTGTGTACAGTGACCTTCTTAATATAGAGTTCTCCTACAGTTTCTCTTGTACCCAGAGGGCAGAGTTATTATATGTCAAGTGTTTACTATGGAGTGTAATCAGACCTGAGCCCATGTGTCCACAAAGGTCTTTTCCGGGAGGCTCTGAGGGAACGAGATAAACAACCGTCATAGTGATGGTTACAGACACTGGTTGTCCCTGAATACCTTCTGATTCTCATTGTTCATGTTTTCCTCTCACCAAAAGACAAAGATGTATGAGCTGTCCTCACAGACACTCTGGCTTTCACTCTCTACCAGCGTATTAGGTTTTTCACTACACCGTCTAAATGGTGATCAATGATGTGAATTCAAATTCATGACACAATATCATTTAGACCAATTCTTCATGAATTGATGGTGTTAGAGCTTAAACTTCTGATGAATAAAATGTTGGGAAAGAGAGTGAGTCCCTCGAGGGTGTTTTGAAATCGGTTGCTCAGCAGACAAAAGGACGTCATCACTCTGTTTTTCATTTACAAGTACAAACGCACTGCATGAATTAACTGAACTGTTTGTTTTCACCAGGATTGTGACTCCATTCAGCAAACTGTCGTTTCGCGTGTGGAGCCACCAGACCCTGAAGTCAGACGTGTTGCTGGGCTTTGCCACTCTGGAGATCAGTGACACGCTCAAAGCTAATGACATGAAAAGTAAGTGTATGAGACCCAGACACACACACACACTACACTTGTTGTCCTTTGTGTATGTGTGTATGACACCTTTATGAGGACCATTATTAGCCTTTATTCGCTTAGAACCTTTTACATACCAACTTTCATCTGTCATTAATGTTTTCTGAACAGGTTCAATTTGCTGCGATGTGTGTTAAAGACGTAGCAGGGAGTTGTCTCAGCACCTTTGTGTTGTTCATTTTTTTTGTACAAAATGTCAGAAAAACACAATGTGACATTAAAACAGGATGTGATTTGCTTTTTCTAGTATTGTCAGGCTACTTCCTCACTCTTCTTATTGAGGATATTTTGTCGGTTCAGCTGTTCTGACCTTTACTCCCCCAAATGCCTGTTCTCCTTTTTATTTATTTCGAACGCTCTTGAAGCTGCCAGAAAATAGCATCACTTCCTGCACCCAAGACTTTTTGGAAAATATTTTTTTGTTGTCATTCAGGTTCTGTGTAACAGAAGTGAAACAAAAAAAAAGGAATTAAAAAAGTTATTTTAAAAGTTTTTGACAGTTGTAAGAACATCTCTACACTACAGAAATTATTTCAGTTCCGATTTATCAAACTTTTATATTAGTAATAATGAGTAAATAATGCATAATTGGTGTGCTGGTCTTTACATCTCTGAATGGAGCATGTTTGCATACATTATGATGCATACACCTCTTAATTATACAAGACTTCAACCCAACTTTATAGTGAAAAAATAAATATGTGTAGTGTGTTATTGTAGCTGGACACCAAAATTAAATCAATGTGTGGGAAACACTGAGGTAAAATATTTCAGTTGTTACTGTTTTCCTCTGACCATCTTGCCTTTTGTCTCACTGTAGTCTCTGAGGTTGTGCAGACCTTACAGCTGTGTACAGACAGAGAACAGACGGATGTTGTGGGAGATCTGTCTGTCTGCCTCGACGGCATGACCGTTGACCCCGAGATGTTCGCCCAGTCGGAGGCTGACCATCACAGTGAGTCACAGAAGAGCCACAAGCTGTATAAAAAGGCTATTGTATATTTGTAAGGTTTATTTGTCATAACATCTGTAAAGGATACAGTGAATGGAGCCCCTTGTCCTGTTAGAAAAACCTGGAGGCAAGTAAACAAGCAGATTTAGTGATGGTTTCAACTAAGATTATGCAATTTTAGATCCTTGAAGGAAACTGAATTCCAATTATCTTTCAAGTCTGCCGATTATTCTGCGGTTCACACTATCGACTTCCTGATGTGCGATCGGGTGTCTTGTAGTCTTTGTGATCTCACACTGTCCGACTGAGTGGGGGGTCACACACTTCACGGTCCTTCAGCAGGAGCCCGATGCAGTCAATGTAGCTGCCCTGAGTCTGTTACCCTACATGATTATTGCGTGATTTCCCCCGTTACTGATATTTGTAGTGTAAAAAAACATGTGACACCTCACCACTATATGCACACTTCCCCCGTGCTGCACTCAGACTGGCTGGAGTTAAACCTGAGTGCATCTAGGTCTCCACCAGGTGGAAAATCTTATCAGAGTGTGCAACCTGTCAGGGACTCAGCATGAGCTTTTCTAATCATGTGCTTGAATAGTGTTTGCCGCTTAGTGGCAAGCAGAAGCTTTTGTCTGAGACAAACTTTCAATCAGGCTGAAAATTGTGTCGCGTGAACTCGGCTTAAGCAAAACTTTTGTATTGAAATCAACAGGGTTTAGATGTAACATTAGATTTTATTTTACTTGACTGGTTGTGTTATATGTGAATAGGAACTCCTTTTTTTTTAAGCTTCATTCATCTTGTGTGTTTGTATTTCAGGTACATCAAATGGGGAATCACAACCTAACGGGGATCCTGTCCAAAGGTACAGTACCTTTCCTCATATTCACTCCAATTTTACTTCAGTCACATTTCTAGCTTTGATTTCCTGTTTTGTGTATCTACATGCACTCTCACTCTTCACAGGCCGAGTCGAGACAGCTCTCCAGCTCTGGATGGTGTAGAGCACAGGTCCTCTCCAAGTGCCCGGAGGTCAGTGAGCGCCTCCGGGTCTCCCTTAGTGTCATCGGGGGGCTCAAAGCCTCTTCGACCACCAAGGCCCTCGAGACCTCCTCCTCCGACTCCCCGCAGACCTGCCTCTTCACCAGGTCAGACATTTACTAAAGGAAAGTGCTTATCTGTTGTAGACATTTTTCTGCTGAGAACTAAGAACCGGATCGAAATTAGATCTAGAGCGCGTCTTATGACACTGACTTTATGTCACAATTTAATTAATGTCAAAAAGTACCCCAAAGCCTAAATTGGGCCAAACCATGACTCTCTCTGACAGATATTGTTTGAATGATATGAGCCTTAATCACGAAAGGCAATGTTGTTGGGAAATGGAAATATTGAGGCTGAAATGTGTTGTGTTATGTCTGGGAAGTTAAAACATTGGTTTTGGGATAAGGGTCAAGTTTAATGTCATTACTTTCCCAACTTGAGGTGCAAATCTAGTCCGCCTTGACAAAAATAATTAGTATTCTTGTAATGTGTCTGACACATGTTTCTACCCACATAACAACAACCTGTGATCATCTGGTCCTGGTCTGACGATCTACACTCAACTTTTCACTGATTCTCTCCTCAGCGTCTTCCAGCAACGGCTCTGCACCACCTGATGGTAGTGATGCTCCGTCAGGTTCAGACACACCAGTACGAACACCGGCATCAGGACCCTCATTGACCCCAGACTCCAGTCCATCAGCAGGCTCAGACAGGAACTCCACTCCGGCCTCCAGTGCAGGAGCGACAGCACCCAGACAGCCAACAACCAACCCAGTGGTCACACCCAGGGTCCCTGCTGTCAATACCGGCCCACTGCCTCTGGGGTTCGCTCTCATTTTGTTATCTTTGCTATAGAGCTTATGCTACAGTACAGTGGATGGAGTAGTGTCATGCTGAGCAATATTTATTATCATTCTAATGCTCAGCAGATGATTATATATGTGGTGGGAGTTTGTGTTTAATTCCCTGGTGAGGAAAATAAATCATCAGACTGAATGATCAGTTCAATGATATCAAAGTATTTAATTAATTGTTGAGAAACAACTTACAGAGAATATATTTGAACACAAACAGAGTTACAATGTAACTATTTGGCCAAATAGTGACATTACCCCCCCCCCTCTCCTGAGTGTATAGACACTGGGCAGAAAAACAAATAGTCACAGGGATGTTTAGGTCCAAAGTAGAGAACATCTCTTGGTATCAGACAGATGCAAACAGTAGAATTATACAATGATGTTTCAGGTCAATCCAACTGAGTTTTGAGCATAGTCATGACGATCTGTACATTTCCATAACAGGACAGTTAGATTTAGTACATTTTCATGGCAATATACTTGTATAAATGTTTTCTCTCTGCTAGCAGATTAGTATTAATATGATAGTATCATGTTACCTGTTTGTAGAAAACCAAACAGATTTGCCTGCACATTCATTACATCAGTGAGTTTGTCACTCTGAGCATTTCACATTTTTCCTGGGGTTGTAACTAAACGCCTTAAATTCCCCTTTTTGAGTTATTCCAGTGTCGTCATTGTCAACAACACTGCGACCTTCACTGGCTATTTGCTGCTTTTGCAGCAGAATGAGTCATCGCTTCAAAGCTCCTTTAAATCTCTACTTATGTCATGCACCACTACCTAATGTCCTGAAGTTTACTGTCGATGTTTCATCTAGGTGGGAACAGAGGGTGGATCCGAATGGGAGGATGTATTTTGTCGATCATGTGGAAAAGAGAACGACGTGGGAACGCCCTGAACCATTGGCTTCTGGGTAAAAAGTCCTCCTTTGATCTGTCTCCTCTCAGATGCAGATAGTAGGTTAATAGGACTGTAAAATAGTAAGTCAAATATGACGGCCTTTCCATCTTTAAAGATAAAATTACTGGTACAGTAAATCCTGTAGCTAGTGATTTGTGTGAGCTGCACATGATCATCTTCAGGCCTCGACCGCCAGGAACTGCAGCACATAAACACAAGGAACCATTGTAGATTTCTCCACCAGGAACTTTTCATATTCATTCATTTTGTCTTTAGCTGGGAGCGTCGTGTCGACCAGATGGGGCGAGTCTACTTTGTCGACCACATCACACGAACCACCACGTGGCAGCGCCCCACAATGGAGACGGTGCGGAACTACGAGCAGTGGCAGCACCAGCGCAGCCAGCTGCAGGGTGCCATGCAGCAGTTCAACCAGAGGTTCATCTTCGGGGTGAGACATCCTCTTTAAGATTATAATATTAGGACAGATCAAGGTTATAGTCCAGCTACAGTATTTACAGTCTGAAGTAAACTGTTTTTGTTTGTGATATAACTTAATGTCTAACACTACAGATTCTCCAACAGCCATAATTTACTCATGTGAACATTTCTGCTTTTCTGCTGTGTAGCAACAAGACCAGGTCACAGCCACTCAGAACAAGGAGTTTGATCCTCTTGGGCCTCTGCCTCATGGATGGGGTAAGATCATTAAGTCCTGCCGTCCACACTACTCCAGAGTTTGAAAAGCTAAAACACAGACGTTTGAAAACGCTGCTGGACACCGTGTTAGTCTGGACGTGCAGAAAAAGAGATGTCTGGAAACTATGACTCCAATCGCTAGCTGATTGGATCTTCCGTCATAACGTAGCCTTCACTGATTTTTCAGACCCTTATCACATGAACCGCTTCCAGAAGATCAAAAACAGCATTAGCCTCGGCTCCCGTTATAGAACGCAACATGGATAATCATTTCTTTCTGTGCACCAATAACAAAAACATTTCTTATTGTATTGCCATTCCTTGATTTGACCAAGGACCATTGAAGACTAAGTGTGTTTATCTTATCTGAGCTTATTATTACCCAAGTTCATTATACACTCCTGGGACCTTTTTCTTCTTAGACTGGACCTTGATATACTCCAGGGAGTGTTTGCTATCAGCTGCCCTGTACAGTCCTGTTAATGTACAGTGAATTTCTGCCACAGGACTCATTTGCATAGTTCAATATGAATTTGTTAAATACCAGCATTAGTGCTTATCTTTGATTAAGGCAACACATTTACTTTGTATTCCACAAATATACCACAGGTGCCAACTATTAAATTAACCTTAAAGTTGACAGTTTGTCATGTGCTCCCACTATGAGTCTCCACCTCTCTGCATTAGACTTAAAAATCCACCAATTGTTGCTGTGTTTTTCAGAGAAGAGAACAGACTCCACTGGCAGAGTTTATTTTGTACATCACCCCACACGCTCAACACAGTGGGAGGACCCACTTACACAGGGGTGAGTTTGTGTGTGTGTATGCATGTCCCTTTGCTGTCTGATCAGATAACATACTATAATTTTGTATGATGTCCTTTCTTTTTCTTTTTTACTTTTCCTGCAATAATTCATCACTGAATATTGATCTGATCTCATTATTGTAGGTTGCTCAATGAGAAGCCACTTCCAGAAGGATGGGAGATGAGGTTCACAGTTGATGGCATTCCCTACTTCGTAGACCACAACAGAAGAAGCACCACCTACATCGACCCTCGCACTGGAAAGTCCTCGCTGTACGTCCTCCACCATATTGTTTTCCTCTTACTCAAAATCAAAAAAAGAAAAAAAAATCGGAAAAAGTAAAAAAATCGCTATGATTTCTAGAAAAAAGAAGGAATCAAGTTGTTTTAAGATCTGGATCGATATATCAATTCAACGAGCGACAATGTATAGATGTTAAAGTAAGAACATTGACAAACATCGAATCATACTTCCATATTCAACATCAATGAGCATTTATTTGAGATGTGTGTGGCAGTGAACTTTTGCGCCTCCTTCTGAATTTGTCAAGACCAGCCAGCAGACTGCGGAATTACACCCGTACTCACTGTTAGAAAGCTAGGGCAGATACCCAACAACCAATGAAAAGCCAGTGTATTCAAATGTAATAATAAAACTGCCTTGTAAGTTCTTTGCTTTAGAGCAAGGCCTTTAGGCGTTAAACCTTTGTTATGGTAGAAAAAAACATTTTACTCATAGCACCATTGCTTCTATTAAATGAACATGTTTCCTATTTTTAAATGACATTATGAGAAATGATGATTGACACAACAAACGTGATCTATCTGCTTCAACCTGATGGGGATCTCCTTTGAAACTAGAAGCTCCTTCACACTTAGGATACATGTTTCCTTGAGCCACTGATGGTGACGAACTGGCTTAGTATTTTCGGTACTTCTCCGTACCAGAAAGGAACGAGTCATGTTTGCTTCCTGTGAGAGAGAGACTACCAGTCAGACTGTCAAGAAAGAAAGAATTTGCTGAACTAATAAAGCTAATATTAAGACATAATAATAATATATAGTTTTCTGTTTCTTAGTGTACTCTGAATTAGATGGTTTCATTGTTTAATATATATCCCTTTCCTCTGTCGTACCAAGTCATTGTCTGTGAAATCCCTCTCTATTTTTAGAACCTGAGACACATTCCCCTGATATGACGAATGGGTCACCTCGTCTCTTGTGCTTCCTCACACCTCAGCTCACTTATGATAATAACCTGGGAGCGTTACATAACTTGAGAGTAATTACTTAGGTTTGGTCACAGCAGTGGAAATACCAGTTGGGCGACTGGGGATGAGAATGTGACAGTAACTTCCTGGAAACAAATATCAGCTTCAGATAAGATTAAAAAAGACAAAAAACCTGTATAATTATCTGTTCATATGTTTTAAAACACATTAAGAGTCTGTGTGTTTCTTTTCCTTCACAGTGAAAATGGACCTCAGATCACATACGTGCGGGACTTCAAGGCCAAAGTGCAGTACTTCAGATTCTGGTGCCAGGTAGGGCTCGCTGTTTGTCAGTGTGCAGATTGACAGGGTTCTCTGAATGATTTTTCAGTTACCGGTACACCATTCAAAGTTGCCTCCTCAGTGAGAGAGGTTAGTGAGTCATACTGCTGTTGTGTAAATTTAGCTGAAGCGCACTCTTAGTCCTGTCTGGTGTGGCCTTCACGCTCTTTATACCTGTGTGTACCAACCTTAAACACACACAGACCTTCAGCAATTCATACATTCTTGAATTGGCCACAATATAACGAATTATTATCAATATTTTGGATTCACATCACTGTAAAGAGAGTAAAGAGAGAGTTTTAAGGTCTTTGCACACCAAGTCCGTATTGTTCATTTGAAATGATCACACGTTTAAAAATAATAAATAAAACCACATCATGTTTTGGTGTCCAAAGATGATTATCCTAAATTAATGTACCCGTCTAAACACTGACCCTTGCATTCTCTTTTCTGCAGCAACTGTCGATGCCTCAACACATCAAGATATCGGTTACCAGAAAAACCCTCTTCGAGGACTCCTTCCAGCAGGTGAGGTCAGACACTCAGCTCAAGCCAGATGTGCTTTTACTGAGCCTGTTGCTTTGCTTGCTGCTCAGAAAATATGCCTCAGTAGCTCAAGTGATGTTGTCCTGGTCACTGCCCTTTTCTAGTGTACTCTAAAATCAGTACAATTACGACTAACAGTAGGGTGTGTGCTGAAAAACATCTTAAATTATGCAACTTCACAAATGTGCGTGAAACTGAGATTTATGTCAAAGTACCTCAAATGTATCCTGTATTTTTAATGCGCTTTTTCTATTTACGCGTTACTTTAATTCTTACCACTTAATCTTAAAAAGCATTGTGTAATTGAGTTATTGAGTCATTATATGTAAGCGATTGGATTTTTGTCAGCCTGACAGTTTCTTGATGTTTGACAGTCTCAGGTATTGATAAATTCATGAAGTCATTTTGGCAGCAGTGTTGAACTCATTGATTTACTTTTGCTCTTCATTATTAGCTGGTGTGGTGATGGATTTTAGAGTAATTCCTTGTAGCAGCTGTGAGAAAAAAAAGTAATATCCTCGACAAAGGTACTGTTGTGTGATACAGTGAGTGAGCCACATGTCTTTCATCACATTGTCTTTGCTTTAGATAATGAGTTTCAACGCTCAGGATCTACGAAGGAGACTATGGATCATCTTCCCTGGTGAAGAGGGCCTTGATTATGGAGGCGTTGCCAGGTAAGTTAGAAAATGACTTGAGCATGATATGATGATATGTTCGCAATGTGTTTGTGTTTCATGGATTTTCTTATTTGAAGCTACTCAAATTTGAATGCTCCTGATTCTTTAATATGTCAGCTAGTTAGTGACAACAGCTCTGTCCCAATTAAGGGGCTGCTTCCTTAAGAGGCTGAATCGAAAAAAGACTTCTGGTCTAGAGAGACTTTCAATGAAGAGCATCACCAGCTTGTCCTTACTGCTGTTGCCTAGCAGCGGAGCTGCAGTTGGACATGACAAGAAAGTTTTAATGCCCCATGTTTTTTTTAAATGTGTACCGTTAGCTTCTTGGTTGAGATGAAGCATGACACTCACAAGCATCGGAAGGTCTCATCGCTTATCGGCTCCATTAGCTTTTTTCGAAAAACAGTTTATCTCCGAAACACAGCAAATCTTTGAATAGTTTGGGCCAGGAAGGATCCACCCATTGGAACCTTTTGTTTCTTGGGATGAAAGGACATATTTGTTGGCAGCATTTGAAGGAGCTTACAAAAATCTGTATAGTTGTACAGGTGTGACTCAATCGCTCTTCAAATGCAGTCTCTGAAGGATGCTGCCTTTGGTCTTTTCTCATTTGTGTTGTCTCTTCTTGTGCAGGGAGTGGTTCTTCCTGTTGTCCCACGAGGTCTTGAACCCCATGTACTGCCTGTTTGAATACGCCGGTAAAGATAACTACTCTCTCCAGATCAACCCCGCCTCCTACATCAACCCTGACCACCTCAAGTATTTCAAGTTCATTGGACGCTTCATCGCCATGGTTTGTCATTTTATCATTTGCTAGTTACAGGTTTTTGTATTGTAAAGAGATATTATCAGACATTTAACAGCTTTTCTTCCTCTATCAGGCTCTTTTCCATGGCAAGTTCATCGACACTGGTTTCTCGCTGCCATTTTACAAGCGCATCCTAAACAAGCCATTGGCCCTGAAAGACCTGGAGTCAGTAGACCCTGAGTTTTACAACTCCCTCATTTGGATCAAGTGAGTACAGAGATCACTGTGTGGTCACAAGAGGTTGCATTATACATGTGTTTAAGGAGTTCATGACACAGAGCTATCAAAGCTATTGGATCTTGCTTTTATGTGTCCTTGAAAAACACATAGCTATAGAGGGAACTGTTGCAGATATTGATTGGCATTAACTGTAACTCATAGCGCTAAATCTGAATCATACCACCCTCAGTAACTGGTACCTCAACAGATTTGTATTAGACAGCTAACAACAATTAGATGAACTATTCACACAGGATTCAAAATGGGGAAATGTATTTGTCCTTTCATGGGGGCTTTAAGTTACAAACAAAAGCAACTTGGAACTGACAACTGACACAAACATCCTGGTGAGATTGGATGTCAGTACACTCGGCTTGGCTGTGAGAAAGAATATGGATACCTATGGTCTCTGCTTGTAGTTTGAGAGCTAATGATGCATTTTGTGGATCATTTTCCACGAGGCTACTTCACCTTATCTTAAATTTTGATGAATATGAGTTGTGTAACTGTCTGTGCTGCTCTGTAGGGACAACGACATTGAGGAGTGCGGGCTGGAGATGTTCTTCTCTGTTGACAAGGAGATCCTGGGGGAAATCACCACCCATGACCTGAAAGAAGGAGGTGGAGACTTGCAGGTCACAGAGGAGAACAAGGAGGAGTACATCAGGTGGGTTTTTATTTAATATGAATTTGAATTTAATGCATTTTAAATCCCGGTGTAGATTCTATGTTAGATTTGTTTCTAAGGTCACATGAGCACCCAAACACTCCGGGGATTCCTCTGTTGTTGTGAATGCGTCTGCTGCATTGTTCATATGTGAAAGAAAAACTCTGGAGAAAGTCCAGACCCAGTTTTGTGGACATTCTGTGGAGTTCATGTCTGAAGACAGCTTTACTCAACATGCTGTCCTCTGATGTCATGGAGACTTTGTGTGTGTTTGTGTTTGTCCCACACAGGCTGGTAGCAGAGTGGAGGCTGTCCAGAGGAGTGGAGGAGCAGACACAGGCCTTTTTTGAAGGCTTCAATGAGGTCCTCCCTCAGCAGTACCTGCAGTACTTTGATGCTAAAGAGTTGGAGGTATGAACCTGACAACTCTGTCATTCACATGATTCATGATCTGCTATGAGATGCACTAAAGAGACCCGAGTTATGTACCTTGATTGCAAATACTGGACAGTAACAGCTTCATAATGTGAATAAAATGATGCACATGAAATATGTAAGTAACTTGCATTCTGTCCCAGGTGATGCTGTGTGGCATGCAGGAGATCGACCTCGGAGACTGGCAGCGAAACACCATCTACAGACATTACGCACGCAGTAGCAAACAGATCGTCTGGTTCTGGCAGGTCAGTGAGCTGCAGCAGTAGTGACATGTTCAAACGTTTTTCTACTGAAGTAAGGTTGGATATATTGTTTGAGTAAATTGTAGAAATATTTGAAGAGGATTCACTGATGACAATAATTCTGAAGTAGCTCCACAGCGTTAACACACACCAAGAGAACAGCACATTCAAAACAGGCAGGTTAGAACGAGCACTGCACTAGTTTGACCCTATAGTCTGCAATAAGGTGTAGTGCTAAGTTGTGACTTTGTACCAAACAACTTGCTGATTGATGCAGCACCTTCAACTAGAGAAGCTCATGTTTATACACTAGTTTTTGTGGTGCTTGGCAGTTTTTGGACTGTGCTTTAAGCAGGCTTCTGTGTATATGTGTGTTCAATATACCTTTTTTATGGATCAGGTATTAGGATAAAATAATTCCCAACCTGTGGTTCTTTACATGTGACTGATTTAATCAATTGTATATAATCTGTGTGTTTCTAAATGTTTTCGTCACTTTTCCCTGCAGTTTATCAAGGAGATGGACAATGAGAAGAGAATGAGGCTGCTGCAGTTCGTCACCGGTACCTGTCGCCTGCCTGTAGGAGGCTACGCTGACCTTATGGGTAATTAAAGCTGAATAAATTATATATAAAACAATGTGTCTCTTACATAAATGTATGAAACCATCACCAGTCGTAAGCAGGTTGGAGATTATTTCTGATACTCAAAATTGTAACACATACCACTGGTCACCTTGTTTTACAGCACTTCTTTGTCCCAGTTTGGTTGACTAGACTGGTTCATGTTGTGTTCAATCCACCACGACCTCTCACTGTCCCACTGACCTGTGCTTCATTTTACAGGAAGCAATGGTCCTCAGAAGTTCTGTATTGAGAAGGTGGGAAAAGAAAACTGGCTTCCCAGAAGTCACACGTGGTGAGTTCATGCGAACGACCGTAGAATGTTTGAGGCAGGTTATTGCTATTTCATTTTTGGCTTGTTAAAAGTCAGTACACGTGTAGAATCATGGTCTTGTTAGCTGGGGTAGGCTGGGTTACTGGTGTTTGCACAGTGGTCAGGTACATACAGATTATATTACCTGCCCATGGGCCACACCTTCTCTTTCATTTTTGCTTATCAGTGGTAGCACGTACATCACCAGTTGTTCATACTTACTGACGCTGCAGCTGTACAGCGAGTGTCTGCTCCAGGCTGTCACATCACAGAGTAGCAGGATGATGAGGATTTGACATTAAAAGAAGTTTTGATATCGGACATGCCAGTGCAGATCTGGCATGTCCGATATCAATTATGAGAAGTGGACCATCATGGACAGTCTGGGTAATTAAACCATGCACATAACCTCAAGTAAACCAATACAGATCTCACTCAGTAAACACAGTACAGACAATGAGCCAACACACATATCCTCCTCCTCCTCCTAATTTGTAACAACTGTGTTGTTCCAGGTTAATTACCCAGTGGGTAAAATTCCACACCATGGCATCCCTGTTTCTCAAATCCTATTCAAAGAGGAATCTAGAGTAAACACCAGAGCTAAGGGGGGCAGATGTTGATCAAATTGTCTTATCTTACTGTCTCAGCTTTAACAGACTGGACCTGCCGCCCTACAAGAGCTACGAGCAACTAAAGGAGAAGCTGATGTTCGCCATCGAGGAGACCGAGGGCTTCGGCCAGGAGTGAGAGAACCCGGGAGAGGTTTAAGAGTGGGTGCAGGAGTCTGAAGGAATAAACGCCACCAGTGTTCAAATCAGGGAGTCTCTTCAGAGTCGGGGAAGGGTTGTTGTCTGTGTTTATGCTCAGGCATGCATGCACCTGTACGCTACTCGTACGGGTGCATCAGCAAGACTGCATGCAGTACCACAGCAGGATTTGGGAAGTGGCTACCGACCGTTCACACCACGTTCATAGCAGATGTGAAAATGTTATGTGTCTTCTAAACCAAAACACGGAAGCTGCTCCCGTCTCTCTCTGAATGTGTGGCAGTTTATGCATGGGATCCTGAAAACCCGAACTCTGCGACACCTGTCTGATGGGACCGCAGTAGTTTCCCCTTCCACACACGTGATCATGTAACGGCATGCAGTCAAGTTCTCAGAATCTCATTAGCAGCAACCTGATTTTTTTTTCTTTTAAAGTAGCTCGGCTTAAAGATGCATTTTAAGCTAAATTGTGAGGGTGCACTACTTTTAAAACTGGGTTAAATTTCACAAAAAAGTTAATTCTGTTGCTCTAAGATTGTTTGGATTTTTCCTTCATTAGTGACATTTCTCTTCAACCCCTTTAATCTCTCACAGTTTTATTTGTCTGTCTCATGATTGAAGTGGATCATGATTTTATCAGAAGAGTGCTCCAAAATAACACTTAAATAACAACGTTTGTGCTTCAGAAATTATGAGTGAGGAGAGAAACAGATTTGTGTTCCTGCTTCTACAGTGTTGTATCTGTGAATGACTTGATTGTGAAAAGTGTTGTAACCGCCATTATTTAGAGTGGTGGAAGACTTGAGCAGAATTTAAACTGACCCTAGTTTTATAGGGCCAGAGGCTTGACCGGACGAGACGTCCTAGAGTAGTGCGCTCTGGGAGAATCTTCAAGATTATTCATCTTGATATCAGCTGCAGATATTTTACACCATCCTCCCGTTGTGTCCTTGTGAACCAACCAGGATGAAGAAAGTATTTTTAGACACATTATGAGTTCAAGATCAGAACATTAAAGCTTTCCAAGACACAAGAGAAAAACACCAAATTCAAGTCAAACCAAATCGAAATGAACATTTTGATTCATGCTTTACAAGCAGAAACTTCATGTGGCTCTTCACACACGTGTAGCATTTGAAGGTTAGCGATGGAGATGTTTGCTTATTTTAACTGTTTGTCTCATATCAAACCACAAAATTAACAGGAGCAATAAATGGTATTTTAAAACCATTGTCTTCCAATCTGAGTATTTTCACATCTAACAGACAGAATTCCTCTTAAGTCAAAAATGAATATCTGACATGTGTGAACTGATTAGATTATGTGGTTATGCTTTTATTTAGATTTGAATAGTTAATAGTTTAGGGTTATCAGTTCTGTTCTCGCGAACACGATATTTCAGGAACTCCCTAAGGTTATTTATTTGAATTTGACAAATATTCGCCTGGACTCACAAATTGGCTGATTAGGATTTTGTAATTAAAGACTGCAGGCTAAGGTCATTGTGACCTTAAAAGCATATTTTTGGTCTTGTGAATGCAGCGTTTCAGAAACACCTCGAGGGAATGTCTTGGATTCAAAGATGAACTGATCTGATTTGGGAGGTCAAATTCAAGGTCACGGTGACCATGTAAAACGTCTTCTTGGCCTCTTTAACCTGATATCGTGAGGCCGCCTTTAAATAATTTCTTCAAATTTCGACGAGTGATCACTCAGACTCAAATAAGATTGAACTCGACTTCTGTAGTCTCGGTCATGGGGACCCTCATGAGTGAGGAAGAACAATGTATGTACACTTAAACTGGAGTGGTTGGTGGAGGGATACAACCACAGTGGGACGTGACGATTTTTGATAAAGATTGTTTATTTCTCAACACCCAACACTGTGTGTACAGAACAGTGTTTATGATATAATAACTGTGAATACTGCAGCGTCTCTCGACAGTACCATTGGTGTGCTTGATCATTTTTGAGTTTCCTCTTGAATAATTTATTCTACCAAGAACCCAGGCTTGGTTACTCTCAGCCTTTAAGACGTTTTATATCCACCCTCAGGCATCACATGTCTTGTTTTAGCAGCCTGATGCGACATGGTGATCATGAACCACTGAAGGTTTATGGACAAAAATAATTGTTCACATGAAGAAACTGCACTAGTGAGGAGAAGCCGATGAGGTGACCTGATTCTCTGGCTTATCGTGGCTTTATGGAGGATAATGAAGTCGGAGACAAAGATGTGATGTGACGAATGTATCCTGATGAAAAGATGATTGGTAATCTCATTAACATTTTTTCTTGCCTCCCCCTATCAAAGAGTGTGGATTTGAACTTGTTCTGGGTCGATGACATAGTAACATCCCGAGTGTATAGTAGTTAAGTGAATATGTAAATATGATCATTCACTTTTTTATTTATCTGTTCTGCAGAATGCTCCATGCACAACTCAACCACTGTCTTGCTCCTGTATATTGAAAACAAGTTGTAAATGGTGTCAATAACAACAATTTCTTTTGTAAAAGAATGGTTTTAATAAGAGGTTTACGGTTACTCTATATTTTCTTTTCCCTGTTTAATTTCTGATGTACATGAAAGATGTGTAATATAGAAATTGTCACCTTAATAAATTAAATCAAAATAAATTGTGTTTGTTGCTTGGATGCATAAAATAATAATCATTTACTCTTAAATCAAGATATGAAGATTTCAGGGTTGCTCCGGTCATGAAAAACCTGGAAAAGTCATGGAATTGTTAAAAATTGTTTCCAGACAGAGTTTTAAATAATTCATATGCTTTTAAAAGAAATACGCTCAAAATGTAAACAGGCTTACTCTCTCATACTAATTGAAAAGTTCGGTGGGGAAGCAGGCGGGATAATGCACTATGCCAGGGAAGTGCAGATTTAACCATGCTTGGCTACAGATGGAAAGGTACATGCCATGTGTTACAACAGACAAAGACCTTAATCAAACTGTTGTCTCATTAATTTGTGTAATTTAAGCTATACTGTATGGTTTGAAATTCTTATTGTTAGCCTAAATACAAAATTGTCACTTTTTCATGTTTACACCGAGAATTCACAAAATGTTTGGTCATGGAAATTTGGTTTAAAGTTATTGACAAGTCATGGACAAGTCATGGAAATCCAATGGTCAAATGTGTATGAACCCTGAGATTTGTAGTGGTACTATGTTATTGTACAATAATGGGTTTGGGAAGTGAACAATCACAAATAACTAAGGCTATTATAATGAAACCCTATTATATCATATTGTGTGTATTAAAGCATAGCGGAGAATATGTAAGGGGACATGCAGTGGGAATGATTAGAGGCTACAGTGTGCAGTGCGTGCATGAGGACAGTCCCACAGGAGATGGTGGAGCAGAAGGAGCTCTCCCAAGCACAGGAGTCAGGTACTTTCAATCCATAATCAGAAACTGATTGGTGGCTGTCACTATAAGGATAAAAGAGCAGAGGTGCCTCAGACTTGTCTTTACCTTCCCAGCGCTGAGCAGAGTAGATCACTGGACGGACTGGAGGAAGCTGGTCCAGGTAACTGGACCTGGAGAGATTCTGACAGACACAAGGATAATCCTCTTTTCTTTTAGGAATAGCTTCATCTACCACAAAGAGCTCAGGGTGGATTCAGCTGATGTAAATATGTAACATTCAGTGATTGTCTAAATTCACCCAGGATTATTACATTTGTCTTGATATATTCTGTAGCCATTAAAATGCTCAACATATTCACTTAAATGATCATAAATACAGTTGGTGTTGTCTCATATTAGAAATGCTGCACTGGGGTTGTATGCCTCCACCAATCAGTGCAGCTTCCGTCTACTTGTATTCTGTCCCAGCTTCACATAAGGTCACTGTGACCTTAGTCCACCAAAATTAAATCAGTTCATCCTCGAGTCCAAGAATGGGACAAACGGACGAACAGGGCAAAATACATACCGCCCCCAGCCACTGGTCGTCATCTGCACAGAGGCATTAATAGATTTTATAAATGAATTATAACTTTTAGAATTGTAATCTCATCCAGAATAATATGCAATAAACTACTAATCATGATGGATATAGCCCTTGTTCAAGGGTTTGAAGTGATTGATCATCCACAACAGTACAAGAGTCAGAGTGGAACTTTACCTAAAATAAATATATGTCACAAATATTCTTTCAGACACTAATGAACTTGAAATAATTTAATTTTTGCTTCATAAAAGTTGAAAACGACCACTTTTGTGCAAAAGAACATAGACAATGTCCACTGGTTGTCTTGGCGATACAGATGTACAACGTAACATATTCCACATGTTAACATAAAATAAGTAAAATTTGTGTGTAAAAATTTAAATAGCGTTTTAATTTAAAACAAATCTTTTCCCAGACTCAGGTCTTATATTAAATAATGTAGAACTCTGTTTGTTAAATGGTCCGGGTCCGGGAAACGTTCGAAGACGATGCTTCAAACTACAAACATGGCTGCTGCAAACCGATTGGTCCGTTGCTCTGAATCTGCTCCAGTGCATCGCTGCCATGTTCCAGTCCGTCATCTTCCTCCTCCTCTTCTCTTTCTGTCTGTGCTTCGATGCTGGTGAGAGACATGGCAGCCTGACAACCCTCATCACTCCTCTCCTCATCATCATCATCCTCTTCTTCCTCCTCCTCCTCCTCCTCCTCCTCATCGTGTCTTTCCATCTGCTCGTCGCTGTCCTTTAGGCTTCCATCTTCTTCTTCCTCTTCTTCATCGTCGTCGTCATCGTCATCATCGTCTTCGTCATCACCCCCAGCATCATCTTGCCTCTCCCCATCTGTTAGGAACCCACTACACCTCCCATCATCCTCCTCGTCCTTATCCTCCTCCATCGATGCTCCATCGAGCTCTCCTCCCTCTGCCTCTCCGGCCCCTCCCTCGCTTCCTGTCCCGTTCCCCACTGCCGGACATTTGTGATCCCTGTAATAGCTGTGCCTGGTGAAGCCCTTGTTGCAGGTGGAGCATCTGAAGCGGTAGTTGTCTGTGTGGGACTGCTGGTGCTCCAGCATGTGAGCCCGGCGGCTGAACGCCTTATGACAGAAGAGACACTTGTAGGGTTTGATACCTGGAGAAGAGCAGTTTATACGAATAAAGAGGGTTAAACCTACACTGTAAAAGATAACAGCTTTTCTAACTTGCATTACTTTAGTGTTTTTTTTTACTTATTTCACACTATCAGGTTGATTCAGCTCATGTAATGTAGGTTGTGTATGCATTTTGCCACTCCTATTTGTTAGCTTAGCTCTCTCTGCGAATAACCAAATATTTCCTGTTTACACTGGGATGCTCAGTGGTCATGTGATGTGCATTTGTAGGCTTGTAAGTATGGACACATATATGCAGAGCCAAAATCGCTAGTGTAGACAGATAATTTTGGAATGCAGTAGTAATAGAAGTAGTAGTAGTAGTAGTATGGATGTATCCTTTGTTTAAGTGTAAATAATTAGCAGCTTTATTCACTCACCAGAGTGTGACAGAATATGAGCTTTGAGTTTGTCTGGTCTGTTGAATTCTTTGGTGCAGCCAACATGTGTTCTGGTGAGAGAATACAAACGTTAGTGCGACATTTAATGGAAAAGCCTGTTATTAAACTAAGACTAAAACGAAACTGTGACAGAGCTGAACATGTGAGGAGGAAAAGGAACAGACGGATGTAAGAAAAGTTAAAAAAGGCGGAGAGAGGATTGAGTTAAACAAGAGTGACTGTTTCTGTGACTTCACCTGAAGGGACACTTGTATTTCTTGAAAGGTTCGTGGATGAGCATGTGTCGCTTCACTTTGTCCTTCCTGTTGAACGTGGCCTCACAGAGGGAGCACTTGTACGGCTTCTCACCTGGGAAATGGAGGAGATCTGCTGTGATGAATGATTTATACAGATGCACTTTAGATTTATGTCAAACTGTGAATTTCATCAACTTACTATTATAATAAGTATGAGTAAGTACATTTTTCATGTAATTTCACTTTGACTACTACATTCTCTACAAAGCATTACTTTACAAGGTCAGACTTTGTTTTTGTAATTCAAAAGTAATCAATCATGAGAGGGGAACTGGTCCCCTCATCCAATCAGAGTGAGAAGGTCACATTAACTACTGTAATGTGGATTCGGAAGAGGCCGAGAATCATGAAAAATTATGTAGTAGAGCTTTGCAATGGCGGATAAGCTACACTCAATACTTTAACTTCATTTAAAAACCAACTTCCTTTTACTCAAGTAGAGTGTCCATTTATTAATGTAAGGTAAAATGTTAGCTTACTTTCTCTACCACTGATTTTATGAGGCCACAGTGTTTACACACACTCTAGCACTAGTGTTACCTGCCAACACTTATCAACACACAATCTACTTCAATGTAACAATAAATATAGTAATGCACCTGCCCTTGTTTGAGCTCAGTCTCTCTGTAAATGCACAAATGTGCTCCCAACAAAATACTGTGAGGTTTATTCCCGACCTGAGTGAATACGAGTGTGCAGTTTGAGGTAGTGCTCCGTCTTGAAGGCCTTTTTACAGATCTGACACTTGAACCTCCCGCCAGCGCCATGAGTGGGGAGGTGGCGTCGGAAGTACCTTTCACACGGAAACACCTGAGGGCCACAGAGAGAGCAGATCGGATCAGACACTGGGATTTGTAGAGTTTGTGTTGGTTCACATCAGTGTGTGTTGTACCTTCTGACAGTGTGGGCAGGGGTAGTTGTGTGAGGCGGTCATTAGATGTTGTTCCAGTGCCTCCTGGGTGGAATATCTACTTTGACACTTCACACACCTGAGGTGAAAGACAAAAACAAAGAGAAGCGTGGTGGGTTTAGTTGAGATTAATAATGATATATTGTAGCAACCGACATTCAAATACAAACAGAACATGAAATCTTTTGATAAAAGGTTAAGACAGCTGGGTGTGGTACCTTAGAGTAAATGTTACTTCCCCAGGGATAAAACATGTGAATTCCCTGTGTTCTGCTTTAACTGATATGGAATCAATAGTTATGGATGAGCGGTCGAGCTGACCTGTAGATGGTTGGTTCTTTGTGTGTGTTCTGCTGGGGGCAGAAGCAGTGGGAGTACTGGTGGACCCCCAGTTCAAACAGCGAGGGGAACACTTTGCTGCAGAGGTGGCAGCGGTAGGTCAGCTGCTCCTGGTGCGTCCTGATGTGCTCCAAGAAATGATCCAGCTTCTGGAAAGTCTGCGAGCAGGACTTTAACACGCACTTGTAAACCTGCAGGGAAGCAAACACAGAGCACAATCCATCGTTTACTCCCACCAGTAACAAAGACTTTACTGCCCACCAGTTCAGAATGCCACTGCTTTCTATACGACCTGCAGATACATGAAATAACTGAACTGGACATTTCCCTGACATTAACATGAATGGATTTAAGTGTATGAACATGTGGCCTGTTGGGACAGGGATCATCTGAGGTCAGCAGCTTCCTGTAGTTAACAGGCTGCTGTTTAGCATGCCCAGTGTAATTGGTCATGTGATCTGTTTTCAGGCGTGTTAGTATGTACAGGGTTTATAACTGAGTCAGAGCCAGAAACGCTTGTGTGGACAGATTATAGCGGTACAGATGTAGCCAGGCAGTACATGACTGTCAGAAACAGAGGCAGCCTATTTACCCTCTGACCACTCGCCACAAACACCCCACAGGCACTCACCTGCTCCCCCTTGTGCAGGGTCAGGTGGGACTTGAGCTGGAAGTAGGTCTTGAACTTGCTGCCGCAGAACTGGCACTGGTAGGAGCTGTCAATCACCACGACCTGTTTGGTCTGAGCTTGGCACGGTTGGATCTGGTCGCACTGGGTCTGCATCTGAGCCTGAGTGTGCCCGTTCAGTGCCGACTCCCCCCGGCAGCCCTCCGGATCGGCTTCAGGTCCACTCTCCTCCAGATGCACGTGAGCTTCTGTGATCAATCATCATATTTACATTGAGGGCTGGAGCCACAGATCTGACACAATCAGCTATAGCTGCTTCAGGAACTGTGTGTTTCAGGTTCATCCTCACTCATCAGCACCATCTAATCGGAGCTGGGTGAGTGTGCTGAGAAGCTCCACAGCTTTTAGTGATGACCTCATCTATATAATGTTACAAAGAGTAGGATTTAACTAACGTTACCTGTTTGTGCCGCCTCCTCTTCCTCTGCTTGTGTTTGACACGGCGTCTGTTGCTGAGGCCCCTCCTCCTCCTGCTCCCCTCGCTGCTGCTCCCCGCCCCTCTCCTCCTCACTGGACAACACCGGCACCACCTTCACTGTGACGGGTAACCTGGACACTGTGCTGGCCACGCCCATAGGCCACACCTGCAGGGTGAAGACAGCTCAGTTACAGAGGAATCTCTTCATGGCCAGTAATAAGAAATGTTTTCTAAACCAGATACTGCTGCATATTCCAAGAAGTCAACAGCTGTGTCGGTGACAGTTCCTTACATTTTAAATGAGTGTTTAACTGACACGCTGTACTGCAGGTATTTTTTCAGGTGTTCAGAATTAGTGTGTGAGGTTAAAGAAACTGTCAGGGCCGTTCCAACCTTGTGTGTCTGCATGTGTTTCTTCACGTTCGACTTTTGGGCGAAGGCTCGGCCGCAGACGATGCACTGGAAGGGTTTCTCTCCGGTGTGGCTGTAAAAGGAAAATTATAATAAGTCACTAGATTCTAGAACATGGCTCTCTGTTCTTAGATGGGTACAGTGCGCCCCCTGTTGGCAAGTCACTCACCTTCTGATGTGCTGCTGAAGGTCAAAGTTTTTTGAGAAGATTTTGTCACAGAAGTTACACTTCAACTTCGGACCCTTTCCCTTCAGCTGGTCGGCTGTGGAGTGACATTTATTGAGCGAATAAGTATCATATGATCCTTTTCAAAACCATTGTCTTGATATACAGTATCAATGATTAATAACTTTCAGTTTAAAAATTATCAGTACTTATATACATATAATATAATATATACTTGCATAATTTTGGACAGAAGTCAGAACAGAACAATTCTTTTTTTTTGGTGGAAGCTGTGACAATAGCAGCAGTAGATAACAATGTTTTATTGACATGTGTTAATTCTCTTATTTGTATTTTTTACAATTTATGAGTATTTTGGGCAGATTGAAGAAAATAAGATATTGAGATTTCTCAACATTATGAGAATAAAGTTGGGATTTATTGAGAAGGGTGTTTTTTTCTATTGTTAGTTAGGCTTGGCTGGTGATGGAGAATTTTTTCTTCCATGTATTGTATTTTTCGCCCTAACAAAACGTGTGGGACATTTCTAGGCATTTTGCTATACTCTAAAGTGCCTACAAGTGTCCCATGTATTTTTTAAATCTAACACAAAGAGTGAGACATTTCTAGGCATTTTTCAGCACTCATGGTGGGGCTTTATAGTTGGTCCCTGGGCTTGGCTTGTGCTGGAGAATTTTTTATCCCTTGTATTGTATTTTTCCCTAACAAAATGTGTGGGACATTTTTAGGCATTTTTCAGCACTCTATAGGCAACAGAACCTTTGAACAGCTTTGGTGCAAAAGAACCATTATCAGCATTTTATTCCCTCACAGACCTGTTTCTCTGTCGGGGCTCTTCTTGCTGCACCTGGGCCGTTTGGGGATGATGACCTTTTCAAAGTCACCCAGCTCCGTCAGGTTGCTGGTGATGCTGCACGTCTTGGTTTTGGTGCACTGTTTCCCAGGGCTGTAGACGGGAGGGGTGTTGAATGACTGACTCTCTACACACTGACTGGGCACCTGGGGGATGGACACACACACACAAAAACACTCTTGGTACTATGTTGTTTTGAAACACATTTTTAGTTTTAAATTGAATTCCTGCAGAACTTTTTACTTTTGTTTTTCTTGTGCATAACAAGTAGTGTTCAGGGATGCACAGCAAACCGCAGACTTTACTCACTTGCACAGGATGGAAAGGCTGCAGACCCAGGGTGTGGATCTCTGCACCACCAACTCCGGCCATGTGAGGCAGTGTGCTGTACACCTGGACCACTGAGTTGCTGTGGCTTGCTGCGACTTGAGAAGAGAGCGGCTGCTGGGCGGACTGGCCGGCCGGTGTTTGGCCAGGGGGGGAGCGGGTGGGAGGACTGAGGCTGTTGATGCTGCTGGTGATGATGATGATGGTGGTGGTGATGGTGCTGAAGGTAAGATACTCCAGCTGCGTGCATGCTCAGGTTACTCTGTGTAATAAACAGATTTGAAAAGAGATCAGCATTAGTGAATTATTTCAGATTTATTCTATATTCCGACTCAAAACGGACATTTTCAGTTAAATAGAAAGTAGGGCTGCACAATTCATGTTAAAGTCATATTGCAAATATTCTGGACAATATTGTGATATATGACACAAATTGTGTTTTGAGTAGGAGTGATTGTTTGTCAAAGAGAATTCACAGATTACTTAACTTTTGTTCAAGTATATTTCTGAAAAATTGTTCTATTGAACTTAAACATACAAACTTATAAACTTAAAAAATGACTAAATAATATTCTCTTTCAAAACAAAGGCATTTAAATAAATTTCAGTATTTTAATAGAATAATTAAATGAAATTAATTAATACATTTAAAAAAATGTTTTTAAAGTGGGACATTTTGAAGGCCCAAACAAACAAGACCATTTCAGCACAGTGTAACAAAACATTTGTCATGCAGTTACAAATGAACAGTGACAAATGTTTGTATTTGTACGGACTTTCTGTTCATAGTGAACACTGAGTTTAGAGCAGAGCGATGTTTGCACAATGAGTTGTGAGGAGCAGAGAGTGGTTTGTTGTGAGTGGTCATGTGACCGCTGCTTTACAGGGTTAAAACCTGTGTAATGTCGCCCCCTGCTGTTTACCTGTATAGGCGACTGCATGGCGGCCATGGGCTGGTCGATGGAGGTGAAGGCTGAGATGGCTGACATGAGAACGTCATCACTGACCAACACGTTGCCTTGGACCAGGGTGTGTGTTAGAGGGGAGGGAGGGACTGTGATGTAGGAAATCTAGTATGTGAAAGAACAGTCATACAAAAACATTGAATACAAGTTTAATATCTTGATACTTAAACGATACAATCCACTATATATCTTCATTATTTATTTCAGAGCACAGTGTCTTTAAGCAGCTACAGCTTTTACAGTTTTTAGCTCTTTAACAATTTTTGTTTTGATATTTTCTATCAACATCGTTTCATTATTTGTTTCCTCTAGCAGTTATTTACTTGTTACCTTCAGTAACTGACTCATGTAATGAGAAATGTTTACCCTCACCTGTCTGTTGGGAGGGGTCTGTGGTCCGGAGCTGATTGAGGGGACGGTTGCGTAGGCGTTGGTGGAGGCCAAGGACACTGTGGACAGGGAGGGGGCGCTAGACTGGCACTGCTCCCTCTTGTGCGTCATGAAGGCTGTCAGAGAGTTGAACTGTTTCTTACACTTCCCGCACAGGAACACGTCCTCGTCATCTGCAGGAAGGACAAATGAGAGATTGAGGCCAACACAACAGGAAACGATGGAGAGATGGAGCGACACATCTACACTGCAATACCATGCAGTAATAACCTCCAGTATTTACATAAAGAATGTCAGTTTTGATAATATGACTGTATCCACCGATGGTCATGAGCTCTGGGGAGTGACCGATAGAACAAGGCTGCAAATACAAGTGAGAAATAGAGTTTTCTCTGTCGGGTGTCTGGGCTCAGCCTTAGAGATAAGGTGAGGAGTTCTGACATCTGGAAAGGAATCGTGGTAGAACCGCTGCTGCTCCATGTCAAAAGGGAACATATGAGGGGGTTTGGGCATTTAGTCAAGAGGCCTCCAGAGTGTCTTCCTTTGGAGGTTTACCGGGCACACCCAACCTTGAAGAGACCCTGGGATAGACCCAGAACTCCCTGGAGGGTCTTAATATCACATCTGGCATAGAAATGTCTCAGGATGTTTAATTTGAGGAACAAAAGAGGAGTTATATGGTGTAATAAGCTGCTGGAGTGACACTTTGAGTGACATTGTGATGCTAAAAAGAAATCTAGGAGAAGTTTGATAAAACTAATATTTGAACATCTGTTGTCACATATATTTTATTTGTTACACATACCCATAGACTGGATGGTGGACGTCCCTGAGACGTTCTGGTTGTTTTGGTCGGGAACTCCGCCTTGGCCGTCCAGCAGAGACTGTACCGCTAACACAGTCTGGTTGTCCATCCCTGAAGAGGACAAAGAAGAAGAAGAAGATGATGGCGGAGGAACAGAGAAACAAACACACACAGGTCTGACAGTATAAGTGTAGTTAAGTCTCTTAAGGGGCGGCTGTGGATCAGGAGACAGAGCTGTTAGGGACATAGATGCACTGTATGTTGTCGAAGGACAAGAAAATGACCTTGTGTGATTTAATTGAAGATTATGAGTTTTGTTTAAGGTCATGCAGTCACTGCGACTCTACCGTTCTCTTGTAACACATGAGGTCACCTGTGTCTTCTGAGCAGGGCTTGGTAGTTAAACAACCAAGCAAAGAGGGATCTTGCATTTGAAACCATGACTCTGACATTATAGAGTTCCCTTGTGATTGAAATAGCATCTGCAGTCTCATCCAAAAAAAGTTTCGAAATTAATTTAATGCAAACTGGCCTTTGCCTAGTTTTCCAGATTTTATATTTTTCTTTTAAGTGTGAGAAAAATCTTTTTCTGTTTCTTTTATTTGATACCTGCTCTATGAAAGGTGTCATTTCAAATCACCTTGATTTATTAGGGACAGTAACAGAATAAGAACGATGACTCAGGGGAATGAAACAATGGGTCGCTTTAGATCCACACACTATATGTGTATTGTACATATAGTGTGTGTTACCTGATGCAGAGAGACATGGAGTGTGAGCAGCAGGAGGAAGCTCACATCATTTCACTGCCTGACTGCGACACACGATCATCGCAGTCGGTCCATAAGCTCTACCCCATTATCAAGAATCAATCTGTTGGTTTGTTTACAGTACAGACACCCTGCCTTCATGGGATGTTTTGATTGTTGCCACTCATATTAACGTATTACGCGGTTTGTGGTGAGTCTCCTGTAAATCAACATTGACCCGGTATATTGGCGTTGATTCTAAAATACATTCAGGTTCGATTCTCGCTGCGGTGACGCGGTTAATAAGAAAACATTCCCACCTTCAAGCACTTCAAATATTGCCTGCGCCATCTTGTCGCTCTCCTGCTGCGCGATAGGCGCTCGATTAGCAGAGGCTGCCGGTTCACGTGCACCGCCCATGGAACGTAAATATATCAAGCAGAGAGGAAACAACGTGAGCACGAATAAGCCACGAAGACGACACTTCATCGTTCGACATTCGCAATACACAGCTGAGGGTGTGGGAATATGAACCAGCTGAACAAACACTGTGTTTGTCTGACGCCTCGACATAGAAGAACTGAAGTTACCGTTCCTCATAAAAAAAACATTTAAAACTCAGAAAAGAACACAGTAAGATGTGAAGTATTGTCAAGCTGTGTATGTTTAACCTAACATAATATAATGTAATGAAGCACTTGTTCATAGATTAAGTAAATTAACAGAATGGAAATTATACTAGTAATTCCAATTTAACCGTGCAACTTGAACGCATCTTTGAATCGACAACTCTGCGCTCGGTGGCGTAAAATGACAGGCGTTTGCACCAATCACAGAGCGTCCCTGCAGCCCGGCGGAAGCTGCTGTTTTCTGCCCAATGGTAGCCCTCCAATAGGCACACGTGCCCATTTCGCGGTAAAAAAGATTTCGCGCGAAAACTGCCCGAGCCTTGTTTAGCTGTAGATCAGCTGGGACAATAACAACAATAACAGCCGAAAACGGGCTCGGGTCGGCGCTTGTCAGACGCGGACCACACCCGGTGTGAACAACCGAAGCACCGGCGGCTGGACCCCGGGAGGATGCGTGTGTTTTCCGCCGCTTTATCTCCTGTTTGCTCCAGTTTTGTCGGACTGCTTCCTGCGTGCCCCAGACAAAACGAGGGGGTAGACGAACTGCGGCTAATAACTTAGCTAACATGCTAACCTGCCACACAACACCTGAGTAAACCGAGCCGTGGGCTCTCCGCTGAGCCGAGTGGCGCTTTCACAAGTGGGCTCTCAATTGGACCTGTGCGACATGGCGACGGCTTGTGTACAGTAGCTTATCTTAGGTCGACAGCTCACTTCTGGAAAGCTGCGACAAAGTTTGACCTGCCTGTCAAATAAGCCCCTTGTGAGGCGTCAGCGCTCAGGACCCAGCCTGGGAGCCGTACATGAGTGACCCGGAGGCGGCTGCGGGCTGTGGGGGAACTTGCGCCGGTGTGTTGTTGGAGAAGAGCTAGCTCGTTAGCCGGGTTGTGGTGGCTGTGAGGAGGGGACAGGGGGGCCGAGGCCTCGCGGCTCTACTGTACTGACAGATGAAAACAAAAGATTAGCACGCTAGCTGCTAACCTCCAGCGTTTATTACCCCCACGGCCAAAGAGCATCTCTTTAGCCGCTGAGCCTCGAGGCGCAGGCTTAGTGTACATTTAGCCACTGTATTTTATCTGCCTAATTTCCTGTTTGGCAGCACATCCTGTCTTTGCTGTTACACCACATATCTGATTTAGAACGTTTCCTGTAGGAGGGATAACTTTGTGGAAGTTATTTGATGGGTTATAATGTGTTTATAGGATGTTTTGTATGAACGGTAGCTGGGGCCCATAGAGAGGAAGACGCCTGGTTTAGAGATGTTGGAGCTTCCTGTGATCACCTGCATGAAAACCTCCAGCAGCTTCCACCATCCTTCCCTTATTTCACAGAGCGCAGCAAATGCAAAGCGACGTGGATCCTGTGTCTAACCACCGCATCGTAGTTTGAGTCCCGCACAGGGGGCCACTCAGTGAAGCCACTGCCATGTCAGAGACTCTGATCACGGGCCACACGTCCGAGGACCTGCTGGCCGACTTCGAGACCCTGCTGAACTCTGGCAGCATTGAACTGGGCGAGGACCACCAGATAGTGATCATCACCACCCCCGGCACCGAGGGGCTCCACCCGGCCACCGCCCCCACCAGCACAGGGGAGATCCTGCTGTTCGCCACACCCCAGGGCCCAGCTGATGTTGGGGTCCAGGACAAGAGGCGGCCGGCTCTGGGGAGACCTCCGGTGAGGAGATGGGGGGGCAGGGGCAGATGTGGGAGGAAGTGAAAGAGTGAGAGGGGAAGTGGTGAAATTAGGTTTTTATATATATATATATATATATATATGCATAGCAGAATGCTTGGAAATGTTTACACACAGCAGACCTATACACCTGTTGCTTATAGACATTTTTTGTTTTGCTCCTGGTTCATCATTATACTAACATGTAGTTTATAGTTATGGTAAGTAAGGTGTTTTGAAGCCTGTGCATTTGGATCTGTTTAGGTAAAGAGGAAGTTGGACCTGGATAGTGACCATCA
This sequence comes from Pseudopleuronectes americanus, assembly GCA_038501795.1. Lineage (NCBI taxonomy): Eukaryota > Metazoa > Chordata > Actinopteri > Pleuronectiformes > Pleuronectidae > Pseudopleuronectes > Pseudopleuronectes americanus. Next base: position 5,750,827 of record CM076725.1, read on the forward strand.
GTATGTCAGCACCACTCGAGTGTCCATTGGCAAAGCACCACCCTCAACACCTGCCCCTCCCAGAGGTACCACACACACACACACAGACACAACACACAACAGAGTGTTTCTTGGGTCACAATCTTAACCTGGCCTAACCCGAGAGAAAATTATCTTACCCTTGACAGGTGTTCTGTTTTCTTTGTGTGTTTCCCCAATTACAGGCCCGTGCAGCGTAAAAACATGGTTGTATGCACTTACTAAAAGTTGCTTTGGATGAAACGTCAGCTAAATGAAATGTAATGTAATGTAATTAGTCGACCCACCATGAATGAATATAATTTCAAAGTTTCTTGTACTCGACCCAACTAGCCCCACTAGCCTCGGGCCATGTATCCCCACTGTAACACACTCGACTTCTTTCAATTGTTGTCCAAACATAAGGTCAGAAATGGGAATGTTAGTTTTTTCGGGTTACACTGTACTTCATGCACCAAAAGGAAACAATGAGCTGGACATTAAAAAAGTATGGTGCTGCGGCTAACGGTTAATTTAAGTATCGATTCATCTGTAGAATAAATAATGGTCGAAGGAGCTGTGGAAAACAGCTAAAAATACAAAATCTTTCAAAAACAATAATTTTATTATTAAAAGAATTGCCTATTCATTTTCTTTTGAATGACTCATTGCTGCAGCATTAAAAAGTACACGGTATCGCATCAATTTATTGACATAAACAAAGACCTCAGGTCAGTTCACCAATGGTGCAATGTTGTTTCTGGAATATATTAATTAGTCAGATAAGCACAGATCATATAGCATATGTAGCTGTCCTCTGTGAAAGGGCTTATCATGCTTCGCTGAGACAGACCCGGGTCTAGTTATTTAAAAAGGTATCTGCAACAAAATAATCCTGATTTGGAAATTCCACAATTTTCCAGTTCCCCGAGCCACAACGGAGAAGTCGCGGTATGACACTTCTTTGAATTTGACGACCAAGCGCTTTCTGAGCCTGTTGTCCCAGTCAGCTGACGGCGTGGTGGATCTGAACTGGGCCTCTCAGGTCCTGGACGTCCAGAAGAGACGCATCTACGACATAACCAACGTCCTGGAGGGAATCCAGCTTATCTCCAAGAAATCCAAGAACAACATCCAATGGCTGTGAGTGTAAAACAAGCCTGTTATTTAAAACAATGCAACGGTGAGGCAGCTGAAGAAGAGATAATTATGTTCACACCAAAGTCCTGTATTACTACGATGAAATACTGCAGCTGGTGTTTGTGTTTAGATTGTTCTGTGCCCTCTTCACCTGCAGTGGCAACCGAATCGACGCAACATTGGTTTCCCGCCATAAGGAGTTACAGCAGGAGGTGTGTGACCTCACTGAGGCCGAGGAGCAGCTGGACCAGCTTATTTCCAAATGCAACCTGCAGCTCCGGCTGCTCACAGAGGATCCACAGAACAAGAAATATCCTTTTGATCTCGATGACCTATGATGGGATGAATGGAACATGATTTCAGCAGTACCAGTGAAGCCTGATTGAATGTCCAGGGGTCCATTTTTGACCCAGAGGTCTCTGGTCCAATCTACAGCAGGCCAGACAAATCTGTCACTGAAAGAAAGAGGTGGACATTGTACTTGAGTTAGGGGCTCAACGTTTACCAGCCACGATCGAAACATAGCTGCTCAGTGACGAGTAGAGGTGGCCGGTCGGCCATTGTTGTGTTCTGTTGTGTCTATTCTTGTTTTCATATATTTAGCCTTGGACAACATCTTAGTTTTCTCATTCCCTTACAGCTGTGTTGTCCTTAACTATTATTTTCAGCACATTGGGCTATGTGCGCTGCCAGGACTTGAGGAAGTCATTTGATTCCCCAGACCATCTGGTGATGGTGATCAGAGCTCCACCTGAGACCCAGATGCAAGTTTCAGAACCCAGCGAGGTACGGGTCTAATAAAAGTTGAACCCATTGAGACCTATGGCCAGAATCTAGCCAGGGCTTGCAGTGTGAACATCCTCTTAAATGCTGAATAGAACCACACCCAAAAACCCTAAGTGTTGTTTGAAAACAACACCTAAAACCTCAGTGTTTTATGAGGCGCAGACAGAATTGCCAATGTTTACAAACACTTTAACTTCCCAGCCTTTGAATCAGATAGTGGTTAGAAATTAAAAACACATTTGATACTTTAAACATTTGGCTTTAATTGAAAGTCCTTACAATCTCCCTAAACTTTGTAAATCGTGTTTTAAAAAACCAACAGACCAAGGACATTAAGTGTGATCCCCCATTCCTTTCAAACATATCTCGTTCCGATTGAGTCTTAGTCAGTGGATCTGCAGGAACATCATCTGGGTCTCAATCTCCTTCATTGTTATTTTAATTTTCAGTGTTCTGCTGTACTCTGCTGAAATACTGCTTCCCTTGATAGGTTTGCCAAATGATGTCTTTAACGCTACTTTGAAAACTTTTTTGACACTAATGGTGCTTACAAACTACATTTCCCATAATGCATTTTACCTTTCCCACACGTATTTCAGTGAGTCCTGATGCATTTTATCAGTCACATGTCTTTCAAATGATGATACCATAATATAAAATCCAAACACACCTCAAACATCGCTCTCTGTCATAAAGGTGTATACACTAATATAGAGCATTAGTCTAAATGGGTTAAATCACACTCCTATTTATTTAAGTATATTTGTTTCGAGGTTATGCGGTTTTGACTTCTCGGTGTGTGTTTGTCAACGTCCCTCAGGGTTACCAGGTGTCCCTGAAGAGCACGCACGGTCCTATCGACGTCTTCCTCTGTCCAGACGACAGCTCTGGCGTGTGTAGCCCCGTGACAGGAAGTAGTCCCACAAAACCCAACGCTGACCCCTCCCTGGTCCCGCCTCACACACAACCCACGGACCAATCCCTATCCACAATCTCTCTGGAGGTGGGTTTATCATCCCCGGTGTCAACGTCTTCCACAGTGACAGCAGCCTCCCAGCAGGACCCCTCATCTCTGGTGTTAGGTGGAGACTCGGGTGAGTATTTACATTTTCCTGTGACAAGCACAACGAAGCAGGAGTTTCTCCAAGAATAGAGCCCTGTGGTACCTCACACGTCAGTCGAGCTGACGATGAATTATGATGACCAATAGAAACACACAATTCTCTATCTGACTTAAACCATTTAAGGTCATCTGTTAATATACCAACACAATGATTAAATCTATTCATGTTGATGCTTTGATCGACCATGTCACTAGCGGCACTGAGGATGAGCAGCAGAAAATCATCTGTGACCTGAATGACAGCTGTTTCAAAACTGTCGCTTGTGAACCCCGACCAGAACAGTCCATAATGCAATGAGAGTAGTGTGGCAATAGGGGTATTACTAATATTCCTAAGAAGGCTTTTGCTTTGTTCTTGTGGAAAGTGATGAAGCAATGAAGGTGACACACCTGACTTGAATGCAGTAACATCTCTGTTCTCCCTAGTATGACATGTCAAAATGTCTGCTGTGAAAAAAGCCTTAATGTAAATAATCTGTCATGTGCGATGTGTACTTAGGGTTAGGGTTACAAAACCAGAAGGGTGATCACAGAGATTTAAAGGGAAGTGAAAAGAAAATTCCTGGCTCTGTCAATTTATCCTGTTCACTTTCAAATGTAAAAGGTTATTCCTCGGGGTATGCGCCAATACTCTACAGATTCCCATGACATTCTTTGGAAGGGTAGGTCATGCCCCACCTGCAGTTTTTGCACAATCCTGCTAACTAACAAACTCAGTTGAAAATATTACTTCTTTGGCTGGAGTAATGAACTTAATAAATCAGTTATTAACTGAAATAAGTAATTGTTTGGTTTGGACTGAAGTTGATTAAGCATTAAAAGATCATTGGCCAATTTTATTATCTTAAATCATTTTGGTTTGATGAAATATTAGGTTTAGAACTGCACACGACCAGTCCCAGCTGTGGAGTCATTGGTATAGTTGTGTCTTTGCAAGACATCATATAAATATATGTATACGTACATATATGCATATTTTTCAAATCTTACTTTGTGTGACAGAATCGCTGCTGGGTGGTGATCCGTTCCCCAGCCTCGGAGACATGCCCGACTTTGACTTTTCACCCCTCTCTTCCTCGGACTTCCTGAACGGAGACGGCCTCCCTCTCCCATTGGACGGTTTCATCAACCTCTCTCCCCCTCACAATCATGATTACCATTTTGGACTGGAGGACCACGAAGGCATCAGTGAACTGTTTGACTGTGACTTTGGGGACCTGTCACAGGTTTTGGGGGACAGTTAGATGAAGAATGAGGAGGAGAAAAGTGGCGAAATAATTCAAAATTTGGGAAATTATCCTCTGTCCCCTGCGGCTTCTAAAGGAAGGATGGACAACAACATTTTATGGATAAATATTTGTAAAAGTTGAATGTTAATGTTTAAATTGTGGGGGGACCGAAAATCATTTGCACAGCAATTGCCTGTGAATCCCCAAAATGTAACAATCTTGAAGTCCCCCAAATTATGCAGCACATTATTAGCAGTTCTCTTTGGCCATTTAAACATTTTAGACCAAGACTTCAGCTTTAGAATAGCTATTTAAATTATTTATATGAATGTTATTTTGATACTTTGTACCAAGTGAGTTTTTTTTTGTTATTGATAGTGTTTTATCCAAGTGGATTGTGCAGGTGTTTGTGTGTGATTGAGTATGGATTCAATCGGCTGGTTTCCTTAACACGAATTAAGTGCAACTCATAATGCTGGTTTCTTACACGGCTGCGCCTGGTGTGTTTTCAGTAGGAAAAGTTTGCATCCCACAGCTTCAGTCTGTTTTTAATTTACAAAAAAAAATGTGTGTGTTGAACACTGCAATCCTGAAAAACTGGATCGACTAACGTCTCTCTAACTGACAATTAAACCCCAGGCCCAAGATTTCCACAGTCTCTCTGTAATAAATGACTGATGGTTTCGTTCCACCCTGCACTAGGTGGATTTGAACTCATTATCAGTTGGCAAAACGCTTACTTAGAGCTAAGATGCTTTTGGAGAACTGGACCTCCCACCCTTTCTCTGTGTAAATGCTTACATTACATTTTCAACAGTGGTAATTTTACTTTATAAGAAACCTTTAATGTTGCCTCAATATAAAGCCATTTTAGGGAATCAAAACAACAATGTTTGACAAATAATTAGGTCCTGTAGGATAAATAAGAAATGAATATTCATGTGTAGGAAACCAGGTGATGATAGACTGCTGCAGTTATGCTAGCGGGTAAAAGCTAATACTGAATATATTGTTCTCTATTAGTTAGCTAGGCGTTTAGCCATAGTCTCAGGTGTTCAGAGCAGAGCAAATTCTTAAATGTTTGTGATGCAACATGAGTGACGATTTTAGATGTTTCATGGGTGATGCGTAGGTTGACAATAGATTTTCACAGGTTTAGAGAATGTATGACGTGGGTGATCAGTTCAGGAAGTTAATATTCATGCCTTAAGTCAGCATCTCATATACCAAGTAAAGGGATGCACATCTTGTCTTGGCCCCAAAACAATCAATTCCTCCTTGTTTTCCTGCTGCAATGGAATCAGGTGTCATCTCCACATGCCACAACACACCATGGTTGTGTTTCTGTTAAAATCACATTTAAATTTGAGCCGCAATAAGCGATGTTTTCAAATCAGTGTCAGATAGAAAACTGCCCCCCTACATGTTGTGTGTTATTGTTAGAAATGTCTGCATCAAACGTGTTTTTGTTCTAAGTTATGTAAGCTAACATGATTTTGTTTTTTGAGCTCTTTATGTATAGGGTTTTAATGTGTGCTCGTTTATGTGCGTGGGAATAACTAATTGTTTTGTTTAATTTCATATTTATTTATTATTAGAAAAAAAATGGTACAAAAACTTTCCATACATTTTCTGGCAGGAAGGGACTGAACCCCCACACTGAAACTTGTTAAATTCAAACAAGTTGTGCTCTTGTAAATGTGTCTATAGTGGTGAGAAGAAGTATTTTGTTTGTAATGTAGCTTCTCTTTTGTAGCACATTTATTTTTCCTGCTCGTGGGGAAAGAACATTACTTTCTTACCTGATTTTCATTTGCAACCTTTGATTTGGATGATGAAGCCAAAAAAATCGTTGTCCTCTTCTTTTACGGCCTTCTCAGTCAGACCAGTTCAATTCATAAATATTGCAGGTTCGGGCTACATAGATATTCTAAGGTTGTACAGGGATTATCATGTAGCCTGTGTGTGCCTCAGACTGTCTTGTGTGAATGTGTGAAAAAGCACATCAGTGTAATCAGTCAACCTTTTTTTATCTTTTTCGTTTTAATCTTCAGATCTGCGGAAAGGTAAAGGTGCTATATGAAAGTTTTTGCCATCGCTTCATGGCTAACATTAGCATTAGCAGCAGATTTTTTTAACCAATCTGCTGTTATCGCAAATTCATCATCAGACTTCTTCCCTTTCCATTGTGATGGAAAACAACACCAGTCTAGAATCTTGTTTGGCTTTTATTTCCTTTCTTTTATCGAAGTTATCATGCCAACAGGCTAGCTCCAGCCGGGTCCGCCAAAGTCTGGAGGCAAATAACACTTACATATAGCACCTTTTACAATACAGCAAATAATTTCAATACAATCTGCACGATTTCCACCTGACAGGGTTGGCACAAGCCACTGAAATGTTCTTAGAATTGAGCTATCTTTTTTTTTCTGTCTGGCTTCCATTGGCAGCTGAGCTGTTCAACGTTGTCTGCCAAAAGTGAGCAGTTTAGGTCGTCCTGTGTGGAGGTCGTGCCATGTTCTGTTTCTCTGCAGGACAAATGCAGTGCCTTGTTAGGGTAAAATATCAATTATTCATTAAATGTTGAATCAGGGTTTATTTTCTGTGCGATCTTGGCAAAAGAATGCAGTGTTTCTGTGTTATATTTTTTGTGTGTGTTTGCGTTTGGGGAAATATAATCAAGTCAGCAATGCACCTGGGTTGAAATCAAATCACGTTCAGTCCAAATGACCAAAAGGCCAGCTGGATTTTAGGTTATAATGGGTCTGAGTTTTAAGGAATTCATCATGAAATACAACATTTGATCCAGACTGTATAACATTTTCAACAGCTGTAAAGGGTGTTCATTTTATAAAGTGTGTGTTCATTTGTTGGACACAGAAATGTCGAAATCCAAGTGAATTGACTCCAACCCTGATATAGTCAAAGTGCTTTTAAGGGAAAACCTGTTGAAACATTCTGTGTTTAGAAAAAATGCAGGTTTGTACTTGTCAATTATTAACAGCCTCCAATATGCCCTTTTGTATCACTCTTTCTTCGACAAAATAAAAAGTTAACTATAGTGATTCAACTATTTGCTTGTCTTTCTTTATTACAAAAAAGACAAGTTATGCAAATTATCCAGCAATTTTGCTAAATGAAGGACTAAACGATTATCAAAGCTTGGAATAACTGGACAAAATGCATTTAGAGGTTTTTGCTCGTTTTTTCAGCAGTGTTTGTTTTAGAGAAGTGAAAAGTATCTCACCTATGCAGCTAGAGGGAGCTTTTTACTAAAGACTGAAAACCAGTTGAGAAACCCAACCTGTCGTTAATCGAATAGTAAATTATCTGTTTTTATTTAGCACTTTCTTAGTCTTGATGAATATTCAAAGCGTTTTGCCATTCACCCGTTCACATTCATTCAGTGCATCTATGTCATATTCCATCACGCACTTCCTATCATAGAGCACGTTTGGGTCATTATTTCCAATTGGATCTAATTCTTGGTCAATTAATTGAGTGCCAAGGGTAAGAGCTAATATAGTATAACGCATCAGGGTCTACTTACAAGTCGTATACGCTCAATGAGTGGGCCACATGGCTTTCATAGTACTGCCATACAAACCAGTAGCCAGTCAGACTTACCTTGAGCCTCAGTGTACCCTCAAGTTCAGCCTGTATAATTGATAACAAGGCATAAAATGCTGATGACGCCAAGGTGCAAAGGGAATTTATGACACATGACACACGGAGCTTCTCTTTCCAACTTCTTCATCCTTATCACATCAAGGTAATTCATATCTCATCAGTACATGTTTCCCCGGAGTCCCTTTGCCTTATCACCCGCAGATCCAGGGCCGCAGCTGTGGCCACATGATCATGGATTACGATTTGTGGATCGCGTATCAGAGGATGCAATGGTGGATCCAGTATGGTGGATTCTGTATCGTGCAGGCTGATCGTAATAAAAATGGCTGATCCTTTATCGCGTTGGCATCAGATAATGGTGATGGACCACGACCGAGCTGGCAGCTGATGATGGATCCTAATTGGCTGCAGTGGACAATGACTGTGGACTATAGTGTCATCCGATCTTGATGGTGGATCATGATCTTGCCGTGGCTCTCTCTGAGGTTTGTATGTATTTTAACCCTATTAAAAGGGTTTTTAGTAGTTTTTCCTTACTCTTGTGGAGGGTTAAGAACAGAGGATGTCACACCATGTTATATCCCTATGAGACAAATTGTGATTTGTGAATATGGACCATACAAATAACAATTTGCTTGATTGATTGAATTAATTGTTTGGGTCTCACTATTACACTTACGGAAATAAAATATCTGTTTTATTTGTAAAAAAAAATATTCCAAGTAACAAATATGACATGGCCAACATTGTAATTTTATAATGACTAAATGTGAGGTAAAGTTGGTTTAAGGAGCTTTTTGTAAGGGAAACTTTCCATTTGAGACAAACCTTGTTGCACATTGATGGTTTAATAATTGTTGGAACCATTATTGCACTGCCTTGAATTGCAGCTGTGGGTCACAATTTTCTGGATCAAAGCCAACAAAAACACAGCCTTGTGTCTATGTTTGGGTGGTTCCTAAAAGTCATTCTCTTTGTCACTTCAGTTTTCCAGAGAATCTTGGTAATAGGGCGTGTGAAGGAATAAAAAGGACGGAACTCAAAACGCAGAAGCATGCACCGGCCTTGAGATCTCACAGTGCGCCTCTCCGAGCGATTGGGCGGGATCAGTGACCATCGTTTGCCAAACTGCCATTTCTTACACAAACCTGAATGTAAAAGTGAATTACTAACGTGAGAATAAAACTACAATGAGCTTTGGGGAGCTCCCACAGGCCTCAGGCTCATTAATCAATAAATTGTGATCTGTGTGGAAACTGTTCTGTGGTGTCTTTAGAGCAGTGGCTCTCAAAGTGGGGGTCGCGAACACTCTCCGGGGGGGGCGCGATGTTAAAGACGGAGAAAAAAAACAAACGCCGACCTGTCACTGGTTAGGACTGACACAAACAAATCAAATACTGTTTCGTTCCTGATCCACCAATCAAAAGAGGAGTGTTATCATTTGAACGCGAGTTGCACGTACGCTTCCGAGTATAAAAGTAACTGCAGGCATGGTCAGCGCTCACCCTCACTGAGACGACACCCTGCAGAGTTGTGCGATTGCTCTTGTTTCCTCTATAATTCAGATATTCATTGCTTTACAAACAGTATCTTTAAAGACTCACTCCTTCCTTAGTAATACCTTCCTGCACTTGCAGTAGGGCTATTCGTAGCCTAATCTAAGGAGTAATTTGCTCCACAGTCTTTTTAAGAAAGCTCGTAGCCCCAAGAGCTAGCCTTCTAGCTAGCTAACTTCTTCCAACTGCAGCTAGCCCTTTTCTCCTTAACAAGTACCTTTACATCTTCAATCCTCCATCGTGTTGCAACAAATAAAACACCAGCACTTGAATACTATTCTGTTCTGTCCCTGTCTACATTGTGTACTGTTCGTTTTGTTAGGTTCCATTGCCTAGCACAGCCTTATTCATTATTTGTGTGCAAGTCGCTCACAGCCACACATACAAACACCCAAGATTTGAGGACCTTTGCAAGGCATAGCAGACTCATGTCTCACATTGACAGAACTGCAAAAAAATGTTTAAAGATCACAAGAGGTCCATAGTAATAACAGTGTCCTAATGTTAGCAATAATAACACTTATTATTATTAGGATAATAAGTGTTATTTTTTCAAGCTTTTGGGGGGCCCCAGCTTGCAAAAGTTTGAGAGCCCCTGCTTTAAAGGAATTGATGAATTGCATTATTACATATTATTGGATTATGTTATATTTAAAATGTAATGCAATAAAGGCTGTGTCAAAACTATTTATTTTGCGGCACCTATGGACACCTTACACTATATCAATCAATCAAATTATATTTGTATAGCCCATATTCACAAATCACAATTCGTCTCATAGGGCTTTAACATGGTGTGTTTATATATCATAAATTAACACTAGAAAATTCAATTAAAATAATTGTTCAACAGAAAGAAACCTGCTGCTGCTCAACAAGTTCGGCTCGATTGGTTTAGCTATTGTTTAGAAAAAATGGTGAATACTTTGCCGCTGTTGCAATGCAGAGAGCAGGATATGTTAAGATGACTAAGATGTTTTTCATAGGGTAGGTGGAACATGCTTCTCATTCCTTAAGTCACTTGCAACTCACTTCTGTCACACCATGGACTTCATGCAGCAGACAGCACACAACATCAGTGGTGAGTACACGCTGTAACTCGGGCTCTTTTTTAACTTCTTCTGCTCCAGACAAAGACGCGGGCAAGCTTTTTAAAAAAGAGTGGCATTAATGTCATTTATCATAATTTTACACAAACATGCTCATTTTGACTCAGTTATTGAATTTGTGGTTTGGCAAGAAGCCTAGAGAGAAATGTAACATGACAACCTCTCTATCTCAATCTTTATAGCTCTTTTATTTCTTAGTTGAAACGATGTCTGTTTGTATTTTAATAAGTTCAGTTAATAAATGCACAACAAGGCTGATAAGGTGTGAAGGTAGAAAAGTGTAGTTTGAATGCGACTAAATGTTCTTGCCAAATTATGTGACATGTGGTTTCTCAATAACACTTATTTACTTCAGTATTTCTCTGGCACTAAATGTCGTAATATTTTGTATTTGACATTGTTTAACCTTTACCTTTATTTCCCAAACTGTCCTCTCTCCTTGTTTCCTTCTACAGTCTTTCCAGTAACACTACTTCCACAATACCTGATCTGTTGTTTTTTTCAGGCACTGACATTGGCCATTGCCATCTGAGGTTAGTCGACTTTGAGGTTCATGAAAACCACATTTCCCATGAGACTCAGGGTCTGAGCAAAAAACACCTGGTGTTGCGGCGAGGGAAGCCGTTCAAGCTGACTCTGCGGTTCCGTGGCCGGTCATGGAATCCTCACAGCGAGGGCCTGGTCCTGGAGGTGTGGCTAGGTAACACAGACTGGAAAACCTCAGCTCATATTTAAAACAAAGACTGTGAGAGAGAAAAAACAACATAGACTAACTCTTATAATAACTTATATTCATAAGGATAATAACCATCCTTAGTGCACTGAGGACTGTTGTTTCTCCAACCTCTTTAGTCTGTGTTTGAAGATGGAGGATGCATGTCCACTTCCTCCGACTATACAGAAATGAAGCCAAAATGTTCTGCATACAAATGCTTCAATGTTGCACATTCGGAGCCCCAGTCCATTTTACATGTTCACACGGATACACGGTAGAGTTTTTGAAAATCTGCACTTTGTTAGGTGTTTGCAAAAGTCATTTGTTTATGTGGACGAGAGACTGGAACACAGAGGGAAAAGTTATAACCAGCAGTTATAGTAATGATTTCTGTCCGAAACAGAATGGCACGTTCTGAGAAAAGAGGTTTTCAGTTTGTACAGATGGAACATTTAACCATCAGCTACTCACAGAGACAATAATTGAAATTAAAATCAAACAATCAAACAGGAGTGAAATGTTACAATAATATAATAACATGAGGAATATACGTGGAGAAAACTGTTCTGGATCTTGTCATGGGAATAAAACATCTGCTCTGAGTTTTTTATATTAATGTGGATCTGCCAAAAGTGCATCTACGAGGCTGGGTCATTTTATTGTGCTGGTGCAATGAATTATGGGACGTCATTTTCTCCTTTCCTTTCACTAAAGATGGTCCAGTATTTCCTCTACTGAAGGAGATAAGGTTGGAGTCATTGACGCTCCTGTCTCCATCCTTAAGAGAAGCTCTTACAATAGCGGCGGCTGAAAGCCTTCAGGGTTGAATCACTCAGTGAGGAAGGTAACAGGTTCCTCAGCTAAATGGACTAATCCAATACAACCAAAGTCATCAAGTCACCTGATAGGTCTATCTCACAGCAGGCATTTTGATTGGTCACAGGGCCCAGGGGTTCCTGAAGACATTCACGATGACTCTAACTTCATCTGTGATACCTTTGCTTCTCCTCCTGTTACATTTCAAAGTTGTCCCTCTACAGTGCATTACACAGCTAAATCAATCCAGAGAGCTTTCAATTTAGAGTTGGTGTTTTATTGTTAAAAGGGAATATGTGTATATCAATCAAATGTTGCATCGTCCTGCTTTAAGTACCTTCTCCTTCACCGTGCAGGGAGTCTGTCAGAGAGAATCCCAGTCCAGTTCTCCGACAAGTGGCCCAACACTCAGCACTGGTCAGCCAGGATCCACCCAGGCAGCGTTCATTCAGAGTCAGTCACCATCCACATCTGCTCCCCTGTTCTATCCTCCGTGGCCCTGTATAACCTCCTGTTGCACATCGAGACCAGGCAGAACATTAGGAGCTTCGCAGTGGGATCATTTGTGCTGCTTTGCAACCCCTGGCTGAAAGGTGGGTCCATGAAGAAAAACTCCATCTTGTACCTGTTTTATGCTCCTGTCTCTTTGTTGGTTTGTTTGTTTCAATTTTGCTACAGATCTGGATGAGGGGGGCAGATCCAGGAATGTTTTATCACTTTCTTTAACAATATGGGATAAGGAGCTTTCACTTTTTTCCAAGGGAATATTTGATATAATGAAATATTTTCGAGATGAGAAAATCTGGTGTAGTTTGATTGAATTTTTCTGAGTGCCGTTCAAATAACCGAAAGCTATTTTTTGCCCCGCTAATGCGTTATCTCAGCATCTCCATTATTCATTCAGGTAATTTTTTTAGTTTTTATTATTTCTTTCCAGTCATCCCACAACACTTCTATTGCTTTCAGATGATCCAGTGTACATGCCACACGAGGCCCAACTACAAGAGTATATCAAGAGCGATTATGGCTTGGTGTTCATGGGCACCAATCTAAATGTTTGTCAGCGCCCGTGGTCGTTTGGTCAGGTATGTAACAATCGGCAACATGCAACCATCATGAATTGCTCGTGTATAATCACAGCAAGTACAAATGCAGCAGGTTTCAGTTTGTGTTTCATCATGTGCAGTATGAGCCTGGGGTCCTCGAGGCATGTCTGACGCTGCTGGAAGTCAACCCTCAACACCTCAGCGACGAAAACAAGGATAACATACTACGAGGAGACCCTGTTTACCTCAGCAGGGTGGTCTGTGCCATGGTGAGAGAGCACTCACAAACACATGGGCGATAAAAGTACACAAACTGTCCCTCTGTTGCCAAGTCTATGACTAATGTTATCAAGAACATAACTTCAGTGGAGAGAGGAGTAACAGGTGTCCTCGTGTTCCAGGTGAACTGTAATGATGACCTGGGTATTCTGCACGGGAAGTGGCAGGGCAACTACGAAGGTGGTGTTAATCCCACAGAGTGGAGCGGCAGTGCTGACATCCTGCGTCGCTGGGTCTCATCCAACTTTAGCCCCGTGCGCTACGGACAGTGCTGGGTCTTTGCATCTGTCCTCTGCACTGGTACGAACAACTGAATCATTTATATTATAGGCCTATCATTTTTAGTGATACTCATATCTACTATATATATAATATGGTTTTATTCCAGTTATTAGCCACTCATCCATCCAGAGGATTAACGCTTAGGATGATTATGTGAATAGTTCATGTGGAGCTTTAAAATCATCTGTATTTGTGTTGTTAGGGTCAGTAAATTCCAAATCTGATCTGAGACTCACTATGAATATTTCTTCATTCATAAAATGAATATGGCATCAGGCGATGGAAATTTGAAAAACCCCAAAGGACATTTTCAACAGGATGCCTTTGTTAGGAGCTTGTGTACCAGGTAGAGAGAGGCTAATGAGAAGAAGATATCACATTGCATTACGAGAATTACAGTGACCATTCATTTTTTTAATTCAAGTTCTTGATAGTCCAAACGTTCAATCTTATTAATTATGCAATACTTGATCGGTGATGGAAAAAGTAAAAAATAAAAGTCTAAAAGTATAATTATTACTATTCCCTCATGCCACACAACATTATTACGGCAGAGTCTTGGCCTCTACATTTTTTTTTAAATTGTTCACATTACAATAGATAAACAAATTATTACTCAATAATTAATTAACTAAATATAGTAACCTTGCATGACTGGATACTATTAGGAGTAGAAATGATTTACTCAATACATCTTACCTACTTTATATTTCTACTAAGATGGTTTAAATACTTCAGGACTTTGGTTTTACAAGTGATGACTGATTTATGTTTGTTTTTGTTCCAGTAATGAGAGTGCTGGGGATTCCCTCCAGGGTGGTGACGGTCTTCAATGCAGGTCATGACACTAATGCCAGCAGGACAATTGAAGAGTTTTACTCGAGCACAGGGGAGAAGCTCAACCTGTCCAAGGACAGTCTCTGGTTGGTGTCACTAACTCTAACGATGATATTCTGTGTTTGAATTGCTTAGTCATCAGCGTGATCTCACAATTTACACTCAAAGTAAAAGCAGCATTGACTGTTGTGCCCTTAACTTAGTGAACATATTAATCAGGAGAAGAGTATCTACCCATGTGTCTGTGACCATCTGTTTTATTCATCTCACACTTCATAGAGATTTTCTGTGTGTGTGTTAATCCTGCATGTCCTGCAGGAACTTCCATGTGTGGGTTGAGTGCTGGATGAGTAGACCAGATCTCAGTGCAGGGTTTGATGGCTGGCAGGTAGTGGACCCCACACCCCAAGAGAAAAGTGCTGGTGGGTCCCTGCTCCACATTGTCCTCAATATATTGTTGTTAATTTGTGGGATTAGAATACAAGATTCTTTAGGAAGGGGACTGACCTCTGAGTGCTAATGACCTGAGATGTGATAATAAACTGTTATTTTAATATTAGCAATTTTTCTACATCTGCTGCTATGTCACTGAAATTGACCTTGCCCTTTGATCTTGTCTCTGCAGGTATATTCTGCTGTGGCCCATGCCCTGTAGCTGCTGTTCAGCAGCGCTGCCTCACTGCCCCATACGACACCTCCTTCATCTTTGCCTCTGTTGACGCTGACGTCGTACGGTTTATTGTACGCAATGGAGTGGTGGTGGGGAGGATGGTGGACTCTGAGTTGGTGGGGCAGGTGATCTGCACCAAGAGAATTGGTTCAGACACTCCGGAGAATCTGACACCTGCTTATAAGAGGAAGAAACGTAAGAAAGGCTCCTTTGGCTGTGAGGGGATTCTAGAGAGGGATTTATTGAGATACAATAAACAGAGTACAATTTCGTGTTTTGAGAAAAGTCTGCATGATGCAAATGCTAAATGTGGAGACAGCTGAAGTAAGATATGCTCTGTCTTGGTTTTCCATATGTTCAATAAAGATTATTCTCCTATTTTCTTTCCCTTTTCAGGGGCGCAACTTGGATTTGGAAGAATGACAACACAAGGTCAGTGGCTTCGTTGCCAAAGCATCTTCACCCTCATCTCCCCATGCAATAATCAATATGTGCAAACAAATTCCTCAGCATGACTTTGTTTTGCAAATGTAATGTTTAGTTTAAGGTTCAAAGATTGAGAAATGGAGCAGAACGGAAAAAGACAAAAAACAAAAGTTAATTTGTGACAATTTAAAGTTTAATTGGCAGAGTGGGCTCACAGCATGTAGTCCAGCTATTTCCCTTGGGGAACAACAATCTCACGAGTAAAAAAATCTCCCTTTTTCAGCAGGGTCTCTCTGCTTAATGCGTTCTGCTGTGATGACGAATGGACTGGTAGAACAAGCAGGTAAGCTTTGATTCATCTCAGCGACAAAATCAAACACTCTTCTGGCTGTAACTCAGTTTGTGGCACCCAAATGTCCCCTTTGTGGGCAGTGTGTGTGGTGTTCAGTAGAGAAAGGGTTAGGGCTGCGCTGTATGAATGTGTGTGTGACCGGGTGAAACTGGTTTAAAGAGCCTTGAGTGTTCATCAAGAATAGACATTGTTTATGTTTTTCAAAGTTTAACAATGTCAGGATCAGGGGTTCGATATCCATTGAATTGCTTTGCTAAAAAAGTACATACTAATCAGTTGTAATAAACTTAACAGAAAAAAGTATTCTTATTTGTAATATTAGTTTGAGCATTTAAGTAACTGCGGATTCGGTTGTATGTGCTGTATTTTGCAGTGGTCTCTATCGGAAGTTAGAGGTCAAATGTTACATCATTCACACTTGCTGTGATGATCAAGTATTTGACTTGGAATCTTACCTGAACAACATTTTATCATGTTGTGTCTGATTTGTGTTCTGTCACTGAAAAGTAAGCATTTATCAACTTGATTCACAGTTGAGCATTTAGAGTTTCTCTTAATTTTCTATATGAAAGTGTTGAAACTATTCTTCTATGTGTGTCATTCTGCTTTACATATCTACAGTTGATGCTCTTAATAGTTTCCACATCACATCATTTAAATTTGGAGGCCATTCTACGGCAAATATTTGTCAAAGGTGATTGCATGGCGTCATTATACGTTTTTAACATTTCGCTGAATGAGGTAGATGACCCAATTTGTTAAAAGAGGTTTCCACACACATTTGGCAACACTGTGTTTCATCAAACTCCAAAACCGGTTTGTTCTTGGGCTGATAGTGTCACCAATAGTAATAGCACATCTTTTGAAATATTACAAATGCAATCTTCTCTTCATCGGTTTATCTGTTTAACACAATGTACATGTCTCCCAGCTTCATCTCCAGGACAAACGTCATCTGGTTTGGAGGTGTCCCTAAACATAAAAGGGAAGCCATCATTTGGTGGGAGCATTGGCATGAGTGTAAAGGTCACTAATAACTCGAGCAAACCCAGGGTCCTGATGGAACATGTCGACGCTCAGATTAAAGATTACAACAGCAGCCCACAGGGGAGCTTCTGGAAAATGCACAGAGAGGTGCACATACTCGCGCATGAAGGTAAAGAATCCTGTAACAAATACTTTGGGGTACCCCCTGGCAATGTTGTTGGATAACCTTACTTTTTCATTTGAACACTTTTTATTTTATTTGCTTGCTTAATCAAACCTCTAGAGAACCTTAACTCCTTTACGTTCTCTGCAGCTTTGACTCTGCAGCACACCATCCCTGCGTCTGAGTATGAGTTGTTGCTGGCGGATGATGGAATTGTGAATATTGCAGTGGTCATAAAGGACGTGCGGACTAAAGAAAGAGTCCTGGATTCACAGGAATTCAACATAAGCTCACCACAGATAAGCATTGAGGTAAACAGCAGCCAGTCTCCCCACTCTTCAGTTCACTAAAGTATGAGGAAGAAATTATGTTCACTTTGATTTCTGTTATGGTTGTCACTGTCCAACACATATCAACACCAGCTCCAGTGTTACCTTTTGAACTAAACTCAAAAACCTGTGAGCAGAAAATACAAATTTGTTGAGTCCTGATGTTTGATACACGGCAGATAAAAAGTAACGATCATATTTTTCACTCTGATCAACTACAACATTTTTGATATACTGTATAGTGATGCATTTATTCATCACTATACATTATATCTATCAATCCAGCAGGTCACAAGGCCAACATACAGAGATAAACACTCACATTCACAACTATGGTCAATTTCAAGTCTCAAATGTGCCTGCATGTGTTTGGACTGTGGGCAGAAGCCGGATTACCCAGAGAAAACCAACAAAGACACAGGGAGAACATGGTAACTCTACAAAGAAAGACCCGGCCCATATTAATAAAAGGATAAATAGAAGTGGGCCAAATCAACGTAAATGCATAGTGACTCATATCGTTTTTATGTTCATCAGCCCCCTCCGGGTATAATGGAGTGATCACAAGTCTCTGGCAATGTTATCTTTGAGCATCTGAACCTGTAACCTGCTGCTCTGCAGATCGAAGGAGGGGACAGCATCCAGATAAACAAGGAGCACAAGGTCCAGGTGTCCTTCACCAACAAGTTTACTAAAACTCTGACTGGAGCTGTGCTGACAGTGGAGGGATATGGCTTGTTGAAAGGAAAGCACGAGGCCAGGTATGTGTGTTTGAATGTTCTTTTAAAAATAAACAATAAATCTTCATTCTGTGGAGCGTAGTCGTAAAAACAACAGCACCTTTGTCCTGTGGCTACATTCTAGGGATGACACACATATTTAACCGTTAGCATTGAGTGGGTCAGAAAACGCGTTGTTACGTTTGAGGCATGTGCTGTGGGGAATGTGGTCAGGTGTGTTTTTGTAACAGCTGAAACATGATGTTGCATCCAAGTGTGTGTGTAAGTGTGTAGTTCTGTGGAGAAAACAATGCACCATCACTATCAGGGGTTAAATGTACCTTTATATTCATTTATCTCATTGTCAAAGCAAGCAGCGCAATAGTTGTGTTTACACCAGGGCAGAGCCTGTTGTAAACCTGCCTGTTTGGATTGGTAGTGATGCTGGTTGAAGTTTTCTTTTTGAAACTGTAAGAGTGACCTGCAGTGATTGAGCCACAGAAGGTAGAGACCGACTGCTGGACTCAGTCTGCAGAACCACGAAGCTGCGACTTCACCACTTCACAAAGAGCTGTTCACCTGTTGAGTCAAAGTTCTTTGAAGCTCGACCAATACACAGAGCTCAGAACTGGAGAATCAGTTGTCGACTCTTAGATTGATGAGTCCCAGCCTGATCAAGTAAGTTTTATTGATATTGAATGCACCGCGTGTCCAAATCATACCAAATGTGACACTGCGCTTCTTCGGGCCCTTTGCAATGCACATGCCAAGTGTGAAGGGGAAAAGATTATATATATCATCATTGTTAAGGATAGGGTTGTTTTTGGTTACCACCTCAACCTCCTCTCGCTCTTCCTCTACTTTTCCTCATCCTCCAGCTCTTTTATTGCTTCAACAAACTTTGTTAATAAAAGAGTGAACTTTTGAGTCCAACTTTTCCTGGCTCGGTCCCATTCCCCTATTAATCCAGTCCCCTGCAGCCATGGTGGATTTTTATTGGCCCAGACGATAAAGACAAAGTTTTAACCCAGAGAGGAATAATAAGCGAGAAGAGCTTCAGTGGAGATATTAAGAGGTGATAAATCATCAAGCTAAATAGTGAACAATAAAACTGCTCTGGCATTTGTTTCATGAAAAAGGGGCAAGAAGTCAATTCTGGTAGTCGGTAGCTGGCAAACGACTGGCTGTATAATTGGGGGGATTAATCAACCCTCACATCACCCATGTACTTACATTATAATTGATTTGTGCTGTGGGACCACAAACCTCTCATAACCTCTTTTACTCGCTGTCAAATATGATCTTTCTTTATGCAAAATATCGGCTCTTTAGATTATTTAAGGGTGTGTGTGTGTGTGTGTGTGTGTGTGTGTGTGTGTGTCTTTGTCTTTGTCTGAGTTAAACTTTGGCAACATTTGGTTTCTCTCCTCCCTCTCTGCCAGGCTGGCTCATCTAAGGCAAGGCGAGAAGATGGACAACACTATCTCCATCATGGCCTCTTCACCGGGCACCAAGGTGCTGATGGCCACGTTCTCGCACAGCAGCAGCCCCAGCGTCGTGTCAAGGAGCTTCCACAAAGTCTCCATCATTGAAGCATAGGGAACGGTGCATCCTCCTAAAAGCTTCAGCAACCTCCTGAACCCTATGTGTACAGTCAGATAGCACACACTCGTTTGATCGCACTTAGATTGACGGATTGTATCTTTTTTAACACTTCCTCATAATGATTAGTATTAGTCTTATGCTGTGGCTTACATTTTCATCAGCTAAAATGAGCTAGAAGCATGAAACTCTGCCTGATTAGAACATTTGAACTAAACCATGTTCATATTTGGTTCTAGGGGACACTACAATCCAAAGCGTGTGTGTTTGTCATAACACAAGTCAGTCTGTAAATCACACGTTGATCACATGTTGAACTTACTAAACTATCTTAACATTTTCTATTGGGGAGCGATGGACAGTAGGGAAAGGCTTTGGAGTAGTGGCAGAAACTTGGACTATGGGCAGAAAAGGTCTCTGGTTCGACTCTGGTTCGACTCCACGGATTAAAAACAAAAGACGAACCTGGATTGATCTGTCCAAAAATCCAAGAGGATTCTCCCCACCCTGTCTAGTGCCCCTGAGCAAGGCACCTTACTCCCTCAACATCTGCTCCCCGGGCGCTGTACATGGCTGCTCACTGCTCTGTGTGTCCTGCACCAGATGGGTTAAAAGCAGAGGCTAAATTTCATAAAACTGCATGAGTGTGTCTGTGCATGTCTGTGCATGTGTGTGGGATAAATAAATGTATCTTAATCTTAATTTACATATTAATACCTTAACTTTTCCTGCCATGAAAAGCAAAAATCTCTGCTGTGAAAAAACAAACCTAGGGTTTAAATTCACAGAGTCACAAACCATGTGCACAGGAAATGAGGAGAATGTGCAAAAGAAATGCATGAACCAAACATTTTCGACCATATCACAAGGAATAAAGTAACAAAAGATATATAAGAATCAACCACTAGTGGAAAAAATATCATTCATTTTTCGTGGAAATACAAATATACACCTGTATCTCCTTATGAAGACGATTGTGGTTTATTGCTTAACAACAAAAACACCACCAGGTGGCAGCATGGGAACATCCAATAAATGCATATCTGATATTTTCTACCTGCGTTTCACGCTGCATTTTTAATTTAATTTTTATTTCAGTCAACCCAGCCTGGTCATGTGATCTTACTCAGGTAATTAAAGGGTCTACTATAATAAAAAAAGGCGAGGGCCAACTTGTTTGTGTCTTTGTGTTTTCACAACAAGATAAGATAAGATAAGATAAGATAAAGTAAGATATTCCTTTTTTAGTCACACCGGGAAATAGTCGAATATGAAAAATATGCACAATGTTTATAAAATATAAAAAATGTTTAGTATTGAAATTGCAGTGATAGAAAAGGATTCTTGCACAGTTAAATCAGATGAAAAAAGTGAGATACTGAAGGTGCACATGGTCGACCGGGAGCAGTGCTAAGGCCAATTCTTTACAAGTTGTCTGGAGTCAGAGATACATGCTGAAAATTGGATTTTGGGAGTCTGAACTATTAACCCCCCACTGGTGACGGACAAAATCATTTAAAATTCAATATTAGAAACTTCCATTGAATTTACCACTGTGACATTTTGACAGTGGAATAGTAGCAAGCTTAACATAATTCATATACATTTTTGTTGTCCTGATTTCATTGAAGAAGATTCAGTGTTTTTTTTCTGTGGAGCCTATTTGAAGTACAAATGTGAAATAGATGACATTAAACATGAACTGAAAGGATTATGGATATTTGCTTGTTAAAGATGTCTCAAAAAAGAATCAGTGAGGCCCTTAAGCCAAGTTTGCTGATCGTTTGCTTTTCTAAAACTTTTAAATGATGTTGGTCATTCAGATTAGTAGGAACTAGCAGTGCAAGTTCGAAACCTGCCTGTTTGTAATGTTCTGTTCTCTTGTCCTGTGTTAATGTTCCTGAGCTACTTTAGAATGATTCCTTGTCATTACTGAGTCCTCCTCAAACAGTTCTACAATATACTGTCACTTTTTTAAATGAACTTATTGTTTGTGTGCTGGATGTTGTGTGCTGAGATTTTTATAAACATGCTATGGTGCAGAGTGAGGTTAGAAAACTTTGTGCTCATCCTACCTAGTTTATCTGCAATGAAGATTTTTATTGTCAATGTTTGGCATTAGTTAGTAATGATACAGTAATGTGTGTATCAGTGTGATATGTTGAAATAAAAATAATCAGAGTACTGCCGACCACTGCTGTAGTTTATCCGAGGATGTAGAAGAAGACATGTTCAGGCCTGTCCACAGACTGTGAGTCCCCTGCCCTGTCTCCACTGACTGCTACAGGGGTTTCATGTTCAAATGTTATTACTGAACACATTGTGTCTAAAAGGCGTCAGATTTGACACTGCATTTCCCTGGACCATAAATATTACACATGGCAAGTGTGAGGCTGATAAGATGAGCAGTCTCAAAGACAGACAGACATTTGTGAATCACTGAAAGAGAAACTGGTTCAGTGTAAGAGAAACGCTTTCCCCTGTTCAGAGCCAAGCCCATCAGACAGTCTGTAAACCAAACTGACAGACCTCAGACAAGGGCACATTACTGCACATCTCACACTTCTCCCTGTCAATATATCCGCCTCATACATAAAGGATATCTCGGGTCGGAGTGAGGATATTCAGTTTCAGGCTGTGCAGAGAGGTTCAGAGATGCATCATGACAGACACGTCCTGTATATACTGTGTGTGTATAGGTGCTGCTCACAGGTTTTTACCTAAACGATTCCAGGCTGACGCTCAGCACAGCTTGTGATCCTATACCTTGGTGTCAGGGAGACTGAAGCGGAGGCGTTGGCAGACGGAGACGATAATCAGACTCCACGCTCGCTGATTTTCAGACAAATTAAATGTCAGGGGAAAGCAGAGAGCGGGACCGCTGGGCCGCTTTGAAAAGCTGAGGCCATCATAAATTATTAACGGCTCCACGTCACCGCCTCCCTTTCGTCATCCCTCGCTCTTTACAGCCATCCCCTGCTCCATCCATCCCTCTCTCCTGGTTCCTTAGCATTGATTGCATTTCTTTCTTTCATCCATCCATCCATCTTCCCTGGTTACTTGGTGTTGATTGAATTTCTTTCTTTCATTTTTACACCCTCTATTAATTCTCTCCTTCCTTTTGACTCCACTGATTTCCCTCCCTCCCATCCATCTGCTCTTCATTATCGTTTCCTCTTATCAGTCTTGATCATCTGTCTTTCCCCCGGTTTCGTCATTGTTTCTCCTTCACCTCATAAACCCCCTCCCCCTCTTCAACCCTTCATGTCCTAACTCATCTATAGCACACTCCTGGGTTGTGAAGTTACTGGACTTCTTTCTTTGACTAGTTTTAATAGACCCACATGTTATTTTAATCACAGCAAGAATGACTTTTTACATCTTTTCTTTGAAATAAGAAATGTATCAGATTTGCATAGCGGACTATTTTCAATGTTATAGACCAGTGTGAGGTCTACAGGCACTGGGGGGTTCTGGAGACATCCAAGAAATTCTGTTGTGATGTACAAATTGTTGAACAAAGCTTTGACTCCACATTGTAGAGTTTATGTAAAGATGGACGATGTCTCTCAACTTCCTCACACTGTATAAAAAGTTCCCCCGGATACAGGTGCTGCCACTTGGAGCTGGTCATGATGGAGTGGAGCCACAGTACCAAAGTCCTGCAGATGCACACTTTCAACCAATCACGACCAATAATGACGTTTCACCTTGTTTATATAGAAGTAAATAACTTCTTAGTACCAAATTTACCTAAAATGACAGAAACCATCTTTAATTTAATTTTAGTTGGGGGCAATCCAGATTTGGCATAACGTTTTTAGGGGCTGTCATCTCATCCATCTTCATGTACAGTCCTAACCAAATATAGAAGGAAAGTAATGTTGACACAAAAGCTGAGTCAGCTTGTGGGTCAGGAGGTAGAGAAGGTCGAACATTAACCGGAAGGTTAGTAGTTTGATCCCCAGTACCTCGTGTCTGCATTCTGAAGTGTCCTTTGGCCAGATAGTGATGTCTGAGCCAAGAGTTTATGAATGGTACGTGATAGTGTTGTTTATAGAAACACTGTATACATATGTGTGTGAATGGCTGAATGCGTCTTGTAATGTAAAGCACTTTGATTTGTCAATAAGACTGGAAAAGCTTCATATAAATAGAGTGATTTACTTCTTTGATCTGCAGAAAGATCCTCTAAGACAAATTTGATCCTATTCAACAGAAATGCAAAATGTATGTGTTAGTTGCGCGTGTTTGGTTGTGTGTGTGTGTGGCTTCCCACCTGGTTCCTTCTCAGGTCGCTTCCACTCGATCACCTTGATCTTACAATCCTCTCAACCATCTCCGCAGTACAAAACAAAACCTGATTCATGTCCTCATACGTCCGCAAGTTCGTTTTCTGTTCTTCACTAATCCTTTGCTCCGATTAGGCCTCAGAATCATTACATCTGTTTCCCTCCAGACCTGTTACATTCAGCAACTTCCTCGTTGACAAACAGCCCATTTGGATCTCAGAGCCCAGTCCGTCCGTCCTGTCAGACCCATCGCTCTGCTCTCCTGCCTGCCCGGCTCCACCAATCCTTTCCTTCAGCCAAATCAGAGTCTGACAACCTGCCAGCTAAGCCACCAAACCCATCTGCATGCCTCTTAGAATTAAGCATTTTCACCTTGTTCCCCATGCCCCCCTGCCTGTGATTGATTGTTGTAAACAGGAAAACATTACATGAAATATGAGCTACAGCATATAAAATCAATTTGGATTGATCTTCAAATACTAAAATACTTTGGATAAAAATGTATTTGGTCACAAATTCACCTGTTTAACCTCACTTCACCCTGTACGAGTACATTTTCTGAGATGTGATACCAAAGCTCATGATTTATGTGCTCACACTGTGATGTTCGATCATCTGACATAACTTGATAACTAAGTCGTGTCAGCTCCTCCAGACCAGCTCCAGAGAGGTGTTTTAGGCATTGTGTCTGATAATAATGCTAACAAGGGAGAAACATGCTGCCCGATCATATGAGTCATTCTGTGCCGAAGGTTAAAAATTAAAAGGCATTGGCATAGAGACATGCAGGTGGCTTGGAAGACGTGAGCTTTTTGGTACGGCTGTTACTGCATTACGTTAAAATACATTGATCTCTGTAACACTCTGTAAGAACCCCTGAGTTTGGGAAAGCAACTTGTGACTTTGCTTCAACTGTGCGAGAGCCTGATAATTGGTCAAAATCGTATGACCTGTCGCAACTTCTGTCTGACGGGTGGTCGGGAGCATCTAATCGCTCCTCTGCACACTGTACGACACGACACGTCCCACTTTTCAATGAGTCAGATGTTTAAAAAAAAGAGTCAAATACGAACTCAAATCGCACAACCTTTTCAGGCCAAGGCTACAATGTGAACAAAAGCTTTTATAAAGACTCAAACAGCAACGATGCATCAAGCCACATCAATTGTAAAGTTAATAAAACAATATTTTTATGCACTCAGTGCTGCTTATCTCACCCTCATTGTCTTGCAGCCCAAGAAGCAGAAGTTTGCAAACTTCCTGCTGCACATCAACAGAGTGATGGATCGGTATTTGATGGATTTTCATGAACAGATGGAACAGCTGCAACGCCCTGAAGCTGCCGTCCATCCTCAAACCCCTGTGAACTGACTGAGACAGGATTTCTAATGGGCCTGTTATCCAGAGTTAGAGCTGGAGCTTTAAAAATTCAAAATAAAAACACTTGAGACATCATTCCTCATTGTGAAGGATAACGTAGGAGAGATTTCAGTCAAAATACTCCGAGCAATCAAGGAGATAATTCTTCACTGTAGTGTTATGGTCTATACCTGCTGTTAACACTCGTATTCTTGTGCTTACACACACGCACATACACTGGCATGCACCTCAACAAGTGACCCCAACGAGCTGCAATAAAGGCGGCGCTGATAATTATGATAATGAATCCAGCTTCTGTCTGCTGTCTGTTGTCACTGGGTAATGGGTTTGTCCCGAAGGTCACTGGCATAATAGCTCATTTGCAACATTGGCTAATGCTGCTCTGTGATTCAGCCCCCAATAGCCGGAGGTGCAGTGGTCAGCGATGCTATTTGTTTGCTGTAGCGGCTAAACAGCCGCCTGACTGGCCTGTCTTTCACCATCGATCAGTGTGGGTTTCATTAACACTGACGGACAATGACACTGTGTAGCTGTGTGGGACTGTGAGTGCCTGCAAGTGTTGTAGAGTGGACTGGCATGAATGTTTGCATATCCACAGTAATTTACATGTGTGAAGACTTCTGTTTTTGTTCTGTAGGGTTACATTCAAGCAAAAACGTGTGTACACAAAAATTACACAAGGCATAGAATTTCAGAAGAAGGTACACTATCTTTCACAAGAACTTCTAAAATTTCATAAAAAACGATTTAACAAATCCCAGTGTTTAAATGTTTCTCAAAACAAGTCATTTCACCAAAAAACATTTCACTAATCACGTTCAGAGTAGACAGTGAGTTGCAATAATACAGAAACGCTGCTGCCTTTCAGAAAGACATTTCAGACATTAAATAAGATAATTTAGGAAATAGCCTGTGTAGACTTTTCTTCAAATTTAATATTTCAGGGAAAAGCTTCTCAGAAAACACAGCATTAAAGAAACTACGACATTTTGGACATGAAAGAAAACACAAAGCATTTCTAAAATAATGTTATGTTATGCATGTCTAGGGCGAAAGTAATTTTGTCTGTTTTTGTCTCCTGTGTGCCTGAATAAGAATGTGTGTGTGATCCAATATGAACAATATTCACAAACTCAGCGCTGCCTCATTAGCTCAGTGCAGATGGATGTCCCCGGTCAGCGCATTTTCCCGTAGACAAACTCTACGGGGTATCCTAATATAAATGGATTGGCCCCAGCAGGTTTTTGCAAAGGCACTTGGCAGCCCACCGAAAACACATTTTCTCTCTAATATAGGCCTTATTTTTCAGTCCGGGACCCAGATGACAAATTCATCCTCATTGAAGAACCAGGTCTCATGAAAACATCTCTAATTGTGCCATAGAAGTATAAGTCCTTTAAAGTTCGTGCATAGTTTATATACAATTTATAGAAGCCAGAGTTTTTAATGAAAGCTTGTAAAAAGTAATACTATGGGATTTGTGGTTTTCGTTCTGGACTGGATAATAATCAAAATATCTCCTTTGCTGGAAGCCTGCATCGAAAATAAAATGACCTAGTTACTAAGTTATTGCAGAGTACTGTACATTGGATCCAATTTCCTATGTTAATTTACGGGAAACTACCGTTGCCAGCAAGATTATTTCATGCTAGCATTCTCAATCTGACATTGCTAGAGGCTAAATGATCAAAAGGATTTATGTTACACAATTTGAATCTAAAAGCAGGAAAAAATTGTTCAAACATGAAATGGCCTTGAACCATACATTCAGGTTTTGTTGAATCATTTCAGGATAACATTCCTCACGTTTGTTGGTTCATCGCTACCATCCTGCAGCAAAAAGACCGCAGTGCTAGCACGTTAGCCACACAGGACAGCCTCTACCTCAGCTCCTTAGCCTGAGTAGGTCTAGTTGAGCTTTGAAGGCATGGTTCAGACACCAGTCTTCATTCAACCTCAAGATGGCGACGATTTGAGCTTCAAAACCACTTTCAGAAACCTATGGGAGAGACTACTTCTATCTTCATCAACATTTTTTGACTTCAATCTTTGGGATTTTGTGAGAGTCAATTCTGTCTTAAACATACCAAATACCAGACAAAATACAATGCAGTTCATAAAATAAACAAACATAATTTCTCATGCCAAACAGGTTCTCATTTTGCATACTTGTCTAAGTATATATTTGTGACAATAGACAATGTCACCTGGGTGTACCAAACACAGCTACAGACGAACCTCTCGCTTTTCAGCATCTTTTTGTTTCTTCTTCTAACACAGGCAAAAAACATATATTCTAATAACTATACTCAAAGTGGTCTGGCCTGGCCGCTCAGTCTCTCTCTCAGTCTGTCTTTGTGTCCCACGAGTTCCTCCTCTTTGCTGCTGCCTCTTAAACCTGAGGAATTATCAGCCAACAGCCCTCAACTGCGCTGGTTACTCCCCTGGTACAGGTGGAGCTTCTCTCTGAGCCACCTCCATGCCCACAATATTGAATCATGTATGTTATGTTACAGTGATGATGTCATTGGTCAGCGTCACAATGGCAGTTCTATTGATTGGGGAATTTTGACCGGGTCATCTCAAAGACTCAAAGGTCCATATCAGCATTAAAATAAAATATATAAATAACAAAATGCAGCACAAAATATAGAATATAACTATCCAAATACAATTAAATAAAGATTAAAACACATACAGAGTTTTCTTCCAGTGGTTCCAAAAACAAGATTAGCCCCTATCTCTCAGTGTTGTCTCGGTTAAGGCCCTATTATTATGTATTTTTAGTCAGTTAATGGAAACATAAAATTATACAATGGGTTCTCTAAATTGCTAGCATCTCTGTCACGATCAGCGTCCTCTTTGGCGGTGGTGGGGATCGCTGGGGATGCTGCAGACGCTGAACTACCATCACTGCCAGAGCTGCTTAGCTAGCACACCAATTTAACGGCACAATGTGTTTTGGGAGAAATTCACATCATTATTGAATTTTATTAGAGGCTTATTTAGCTATTTTAAAAAGGAGCTCAGGGGCTTGTGATAGGAACTGCCCTACTCTGCCTGTGATTGGCTTACTATGATATTTGTATCCAAACTTACCATTTACCACTAGTCATACCTTGAACTACCCAACAAAAGCAACAAGGACAAACAAGTCAGAGGCAGTCAGAGGGTCATGCTATGCTGATTGACAAATAAGTGGGTATATTGTATACCTTATTATAACCTGCACTACAACACTGGCAATATGCTCATTATTTAAATTATTGCCACGTTTGTAGCTAATATCTTTCAAAAAATTCACTAGATACTCTAATTAAAAAAAGTCAACCAACTTGATCACAAACTCAACTCATCACTCAAAATTGTCAATCAGGGATGTAGTGCCCCAGTGTCAAAACATATATAACATCCTACTGCCCATAAAAGTCAGATATAATGGATTGCAGCCAGCCATTTTGCACCTATAGTTTGTAGTTCATTGAGTCAGTCAGCCATTTTGGCTTCTGGAGACATGACTTAATCAGTCAATTAGAGTGGCAGTTGATTAATATGACTGAACTGGGAGCAACCTCAGCCAGGAGAGAAATGGGCCGGTGAATGAATAATCAGCCCCAGAGTGTTGGAGCGCTGCTGCGTGAGTTATAATCATCAAAGATTAAAGGGGAAATAAACTCAAATTTTAAATATGGTCCTGGCTCTCAGCCTCTGAGGACGATGAGACATGGGCAATTTTTCTGGATGAGTAGAGAAGGAGAAAAGTTGCAAGACGGTTATTTGCCAATTGAACAATAATGATACCCCGGGGCTATGAGGAACAAAGTAATGAATAAAACGGGACTGCCTGTAATTTTCAACACTCGTCGTCTACACTCTCAAAATGCTGAGAAGTTCTTATATGAAAGAAAACGGAACTGTATGTTTTAACGATCAATATTTTATTAGATGGAGTAATTCTCATTTCCTTTTCAGCTCCCTTTTCGCCCATGTTTGAACGAGCATATATCTTCGTTGAGCTGCTGCAGTAGAAGGTGCTATAGGGCTATCAAAGCTGATCGATTGCCAAGGCAGCATTGCTGGAAACCCCCTACATAAAATTTAATGCCGCAACTTTCATACCTTTCAAACAACAAGTTATTGCATATGGTGCAGAAATCACATCCTTTGCTCCCCTGTGTGAACTTGAGTCATTTAAAGGACCAGTGCTAAAAGAATGAGTTATTTCTACTGTTCCAGCTCTATTCACATCAGTTTTAATGTTATCTACCTACTGATTCTGCAAACCTCTGTCAGTCTGTATGTGAAAAACATATCTCAGGAACCGTTCATCGACTTCCCACTTTGCATTGGTATTGTTAATGACCAAGGGAAGAGCGGTGTTGCAATTTGGACAATATGTTCAATACTAATAAAAAACAGAATAAACAGGTGACCAGCTCTCTGTACCAGTTAGTGGGGGCTGGGGCAGCAAGCCTTCAGTCAGCCCACTGAGGTGAACATGTTTTCTTCTTCATCCTCAGATGGACTACAACTGTGATCTGCAAAGGGGTCAAACAGCAGTTTGAATTACAGAGCTTTCATTTTTAATAGTTTTACACTTGCTTAACAGACCTGTGAAATAGCTGACATGCAATATATAATGAAAAGCTGACATGCAATGTATAATGATAACAAGAGTTAAGTCAATCATTCAAACTTTTACATATATATATATATATATATAAACCACACACAGTAATGGAGCAAAACCAGGTAGGATGAACAGAAATGTTTTCTAACCCTACAGGCAGGTTAATACAGGGCAGTGTGAATACAGTCAGCATTCCTGATGCCATTCATTTAGCCACACAGCATACAATACTCCTTTTTATATATTGTAGATCAAATCATAATTTGAATACAGATTATTGAAATAAATGAGTTGCAGTGGGCAGAAAATCCCCTTTGTATATAGTAGATGGGCAATTTATGAGAGCAAATGTTTGCAGATGAGAGAAGAATTGATTCCCTATCAGGCATCAGACTGTTAACATGACACTTGGTCAGTGTAGCTGGTTTCAGACATGACCTATGGGTAAAATCTCGAGAATTGGCTCCAGAGTTTAACCCACAGTCTGCCTTTCATACCTGCAGGATGCAGCAGACAGAGACAGGAAGTGACGTATTAACTCTGCTAAGTAAATTACCTGATCAGGTTTACATCACACAGACACCGTCATTGGCTCTTAACACCACTGAGTCTTTTGACCTCTTTGCTGGTGTCTCCACATGCGTCACTGCTTTTTCACTGGAAGATAGTTTCTTTTTGTTTTTAAATGTGTGCGTTTGTCTTAGGTTAAACATGTCATCACTAGGTCAGACATCATTACCTCTATGCATTTTTAAACCAAACACTTCCCCATTTTAAAGCACAGTTGATGTTATTGGATGTTAGTGACCACCAGCCAATGTAAGGGACATGTCTTCAGTGGTGTACCTTAGTGACATCAGGTGTTTCGGCCTTTTAATCACAAGACACCCTCTTCTAAGGCAGGCCCACCACAGGCTGATCAGACCTGGATGCATGTCCCTAGCATCTTGGGGTCCAGTTGGGATATTTCCTCCTGATCCAGAGCCACTGGCTGCCGTGTTCTGCAGTTTGTTTCTTTTATGGTCTGGCACAAGGTTTGTCCATGGATCCCAAGAGCTTTAATCAACCTGATGGTGGATGTTGCAAGGAAACCCTGCAGCCAGCCTCCACAGGGCAAACTATTGCTTTCCAGCCACTTTGCTCTGCCTCAAATGCCATTTCTCATT
Source organism: Pseudopleuronectes americanus (assembly GCA_038501795.1). Taxonomy (NCBI): domain Eukaryota; kingdom Metazoa; phylum Chordata; class Actinopteri; order Pleuronectiformes; family Pleuronectidae; genus Pseudopleuronectes; species Pseudopleuronectes americanus. Next base: position 5,782,088 of record CM076725.1, read on the forward strand.
CATCAACCTTTTCCTTTCAGGGTTCTGTCAATTCTACCAAGTAGATGACATGCAGGGGGTTGGACCAGAGTTTCAGGTCAGGGGTTAGGGTGGTAGTGACGATATGTGCTGGGACGCCAAGCCGCTGGGACACATCCAACAACATCTCCCAGTCTCGGGCTTGCTTCAACCTACGTGGTCAAATTAAATTCTTCTCTCCTTCATGGAAGAATTAGTCAAAATTCAAAGGAAAACAAGGATCCTCTAAGAAACAAACCGAAATGGAATCAGTCGTCAGAGAAAAGGGCGAGCTCTGCTGACCATGGCCACCACATTCCCAGAGGTGAGAGTCATGTATGCCAGACAATAATAAGCAGTGGATAATTCCAACAGGAAGGAAAATAAGGGTAAAAAGTGTTTTCATCGCAGAGCCTTGGACCAAGTCCAACCTCATCAGACGGGTAAATTTATTTCAGAGTCGGAAATGCATTGGCTTTAATTTCACGCTGCTCGCATTTCGATAGCAGCAAGAGGGTGGAAAAAGAGAAGGAGTGAGAGACAAAAAGGAAGCGAGAGAAAATATGAAGTTTAATTTTCTGCCAAAAGTCACCATACCAGAGAGAATTAAAGTTGATACACTTACAAACAAAAGGAGGGAGAGAGGGGAAATAAGATACGGTGACAGGGGGAATGGTTTATATCGAGGCTATGTAAATTCAGCAAAGGTAATTGGAATTTAGGTTGAGAAATAATTTTATTCATTCAGTGTTTGATTGTCTTTATAGCTTTGTGGAACTGATCATCAAGAATGCCGCAGTGCTTTTCAAATGCTTTCATTTTGTGGCTGGGAGCAGCGTCAAAGAAAGCTTATGAACACAGGGAAATGGAAGCAAATTAAAATGAAACAAAAGTTGTTGTGGAGCCTCCGATTGAAAATTCAATGTTCACATTCAAGTTTTTTTTGAATATGTTTGAAATGTAATGTTTGCACTGCCTCTTTGAATTTCATGAGATTGATGAGAGCCAAAGAGGCAATATTCCCATCACGGCCATGGATGAAAACTTCCATTAATTATTTTTTTTCTTTCGCAGATTTTATGGAAATTCTGTTAAAACTTGCAATACAGTTGGATGAAAGCTGGACCTGTGTGTGTCTGCGTCCAGTATCTGACCAATGTAAGCATGTATGTGTTGTGTCAGGCTGGTCTCATCAAAATTTCGGGGGAGAACAAACAGTCTGTGGCTGGGGTGTGAGAAATTGGGTTATTAATGAACAAATTTGTCTCTAACTTGGTCCAAACAAAACACATGATTGTGTATAAAGCAAACATACATGTTTTGACCATATCTGGCCACTTAAAAAAGATTTGACAGATGATCCAGCTTGGACCTCAAAGGGGTCTGAGAAAGTACACCCCAGAGGATCTGTGCTTGGAGCAAGATGAAATGTAAACTTTTACAAAAGCAAAGACATCATTGTAAAGGTCTTGACCTCGGGAGTAACATTATGTCAGTGGGAAAAGTTGTGGATGGCTCCTGCTCCTCAGGGATGACCTTTGAACCTTGCACCTGAGTCAGTTTTGATGGCTTACAGGATGGAAACTAAATATGCGACAGACATGGTATGAACTGTTTTGGAAAGGTCTTGAACTCCACTACCATAGCCCAATGCAAACTTATGGCGGTCACCACTGAGTAGGGCCAAAACCTTGAAAAAACTAGATTTGACCGTTTTAGAAAAGAAAAACTAATCTGACTAAACAGGTTTTTTTCTCACACCAAAAAAAACACAAAGAAGCAAGCAAGGTTCCCGGTCGCAATCTCACATACTAGTGAATACACATTAGACCTACAAAAGAATGGAACAACACACACGTACTGGAACGCCAATCAATTTGTAGTTCTCTGTATGGTTTTTCCGGGTTGAGATTAGGGTTTTGAAAATAGGGTTTAGAAAACATATTAGTGGTTTGTTTTTTTAACCATGAGTGAAAATATTGAAACTGAAACACACATATCTCGACATAAATATCATCAAAACACATTTTTATTAAGAAACATTGCTAAAATATAGAGTTTTCCACCAAGAATACAGCAATCTCTGCCATCTTGCTTGATCAGAGCGCTGTGGAGGTCTGCACAGGCGTACTTGTCGTTTGAAGCATTTTGTAGGATTGTCTCCAAAAATGTAGATATAACTTTTAGTACGATATCTTACGAACCATTTCATGAGACCACGTTGGTTGCGTGGGTGCAGCAGGCTGTTTCTTGTACTTCAGTGAACTGAAAGTTGACTGGTTTTCATTGGGTATTATTGCTGCTGCTTCAGCTCGTTCATCATGTGGGCTGATACATGATGTCATCATTTACCACTTCGGTCCACAAAGATGGAGGTATAGGCCTTGACAGTGCATTAGGATGAATGAGGCAGAAAATGCCCAATACTCTCTATGTGTGTGTCCGTGTGTGTGTCCGTGTGTGTGTATGTCCGTGTGTGTGTGCGTTTGTGTTTTTGTGTGTGTGTGTGTGTGTGTGTGTGTGTGTGTGTGTGTGCTCTTGTACAGCTATCTCTGTGAGGACGAGTTTGAGCTTACAACCAACAGAGTGAGGTAATTTTGGGAAAGTGAGGACCTTTTGGCCAGTCCTAACTTTTTGACCCATTTAATGGACTGTTTGGGGTTTAAGACTTGGTTTTAGTGTTAGGATAAGAATTAGGTTAAGGCTAGGTTATGCGTAAGGTTAGGGTTAGGTATTTATTTTGGATGGTAAGGGTAAGGGGCTAGGGAATATATTTATGGTTATGGTGGTTATTTTCACTGCCAACAGAGAAGTGAGTATGTGTAAATAGTGATCAACTGAATGTTAAGAGCTGAAAATACTCCATAATTTTGTCGTTTTGAAGACAGTGCCACATAAAAGCAATCCTCTCTCCAGCTCTGTCACAAGACTGCCTGCCCTGCTGTACCTGCCAGGAGCTGTTTCTATTTATGGAGCTGATACGCTTCTGCAGGAGCCCCTTGATACAACATGCATGACAATGCATACACACAGGTAATCACACAAATGCACTGGCTTTATGGGATTAGTGTTGTGCAGAAACAGAAGTGGACAAATAAACTCACAAAAAAAACATTTAAAACAGTTCTTTTATTGGTTAGAATTTAACTAACAATTTTTTTTTATATATATATATAACACCAGAGTGACACTACACAGGGTGTGACCTCTATATATACAGTCTATGGGTGTGACTGTGAATATTAATTCTGCAAACCAGAATGCAATGTCCCTATTCCTTATTCAATAAGAGGAAAATTATAGAGAAACAAATGAAAATAAGTTAATTAGAAGGAAATTATAATATATTGGGAAGAGAAGAATCTACCTTGATTCTCAGATCAAGAACACCGTGGAAGCAGCCCTATGAATGTGTAGTTTCTGATACAAATTAGCCCAGACACTGATGGTAGTGATGAGGAATAGAACAGGATGTTGGGACGTCTGATGAACACTCTTGATTGGATGGTTGACGGGAGATGACCAGGTATCTAGCATTAAGGTGGTGTATGGGTGGATTGTAGTTCAGTGGTCACATTACTGAACTGCCAGCTGAATGAAAGCAGGGAGAGAGAACACTGTAAACTTTTGCTTTTCCCATAAGGCTTAACATGGTGTGACATCCTTTGTCTTTTACCCTGAGGATAAAATTAATAAAAATATATATCAACAGGGGGAAAGAAAGTAGAAAACTCAGAGAGAGGCACATGTGAGGGATCCCTCTCCCACCATTGACGTCAGGACAAAAGGAATGCAGGGAAAAGGTCAAGTCAGTAACATACAGTACATTGATGAGACATTCATTTGATAAAGAGGGAGAAGAGGAAAGAGAAGCTTTATGTGTTGTGTGTTCCACGACATCCTAGACGTATAGCAACATAACTAAGAGCAGGTTCAAGACAGACCCTGAACCAGTTCTAGCTATAGATATAAGCTTTATCTATAAGGAAGGTTTTAAGCCTACTCTTAAACAAAGACAGAGTGTCAAACTGAAACTGGGGGATGAATCCACAGGAGAGGAGCTCGACAGCTGAAAGCTCTGGCTCAATTGCGGGTCATCCAGCACGTTTTTCATGTCCTTAAAACATGCTTAAACTTTAGTTAATTGATTTTATTGTTCTGGTTTCATTGATAAGATTGTGTCCTGATAATATTTCCTTGTGGAAGCATATATATGGATAATAAAATGGGGCTGAGCACAGAACTCTGAGGAACACCCTGATTAACTTTTGTGTGAACAGATGACTCATCATTAACTTGCACAAATTGAAATCGGTCTAATAAATATAATTCAAACCAGCTCATGGCGGTTCCTTAAACTTCGACAGCTTACAGGTGATTGGCTCAAAGTGTGTGTGACAGGTTGTGATTGAATTTAAAGAGAAAATGAGCTGGTGGAGCTTAGAGATAGCTACTGACGAGGCATACGCAAGAATATAGACAAGTTAAGGTCAAGGAGTCTGAAGAAGCATATTATATTTTAAATGCAATCAATCAGTGGCGTTTCTACATTAGGGGCACTGCCCCACCTGATGGCGCTGTGGTGCAGAAAGCTCAATACATCTGTACTTTGTGGGAAAATATAATTTATTTTATTTTATATGCAAAGTAGTGTGACTGTGTGTGTGAATAAACTTGTCTCACAAGCATTATCTCCTAAAGCTCTTTATGCAGAGTATTGATGTTGATGTTGGTGTGAATTAAATGTGATGCTGTCAAGGCATATGTTCAGCAACACCTAGAGAGCAAAGTAATTTGTGAAAGTTGCATTCAATTTGCCTCTACAATTGTGGTAGTGAAGAAAGACTCAACCATCAGGCTTTGTGTTGATTATCGGCTCCTGTACCCCAAAACTAGAAAGGATGCTTTCCCCCTACATCAAATTAAGGAGTCCCTTGAATCTGTCGAGGGCCTGCTGGTTTTCCAACCTCGACTTACCCAGTGGGTTAAATCAAGTTCTTGTTGCTGAACATGATAAGATGAAGATGGTGTAGCAACTTACCTGATAAAATCTCTATTGTGGGAAAAAGTGAAAAAATATTGCTGAGCTAAGATCATTTCTAGACTTTGTACCATCACAATCTGTTAATAAGACAAACAAATGTACATTATAAAATAATTTTTAATTGTATTATATATAACATTTACAAAAATATAAATTGAAACAGTAATCTAAGAGAAACACTGTGGCAATGGACGTTGGCTCCGGGGTTTCTCAACAACAGCCAGAGATGAACATTCCCCTTTTCAGCACGTTAATTGAAGAGCAGCAAACATTAACACAACAAAACATAAGTTGTCTAGCAGTTTCTGCCTGTCGTGACAGCTCAGCTCTGGCGTGTGTCTTCTCCTGTATCTCCATGTCTCTCTACATGTATCAAGAGACACTTAATTGGCCAACTAACTTCAGCTGTGCCAATTAACTCTCCACTGGAGTGTCTCTTTGTTCTGATCTTCCTGCACCGTCATCATCTCTACCTTGAGGCAGCAGATTGCTTGGACCTGCTCACAGAGGATATGTGACCGTTCCTCCTCCCACTGACGTTTCGATTTTTCTTGGTCTCCTCCACCTGTCTGCTGAGGCATGCCTCAGCCTTCTTCCTCCTGTCGGATTGAGCAATGAGTTCTTTCTCCAGTTTTTTTTATTTCTAGGGCAGTATTCCGCTCCAGCTTGATATGATCGGACAGCTCACCAATACCAACAGCTCTTTCATGGTCTGCCTGGGTTACTTGACAACCCAAATGCTGTAGCTGATTCATAAGCTCACTCTTCCGTTTCAGCAGTATAGATAAGTTTGTCTCCTTCTCTCCGATCAGCTTAATGAATTCGGGCTTTGTGAGTTGAGGGTTTGCTGGGGTTGGCAGTAGGCAGACTGTGTGTGAGATGAAACAGCATTTGCTACCGAAGACAGAAAAGGTTTGCCTTGGTTGTAGGCTTTATCCTGGTAAGTATAGCCTGGTCCCAGGTTTTCGCCTTGATCCAGGTGATAATAGACTGGTCCCTGGTTGTCGGCTTGATCCTGGTGATAATAGACTGGACCCTGGTTGTCGGCTTGTTCCAGGTGATAATAGTCTGGTCCCTGGTTGTCGGCTTGTTCCAGGTGATAATAGTCTAGTCCCAGGTTTTCGCCTTGATCCAGGTGATAATAGACTAGTCCCTGGTTGTCGGCTTGATCCTGGTGATGGTAGACTGGTCCCAGGTTGTCGGCTTGTTCCAGGTGATAATAGTCTGGTCCCAGGTTTTCGCCTTGATCCAGGTGATAATAGACTAGTCCCTGGTTGTCGGCTTGATCCTGGTGATGGTAGACTGGTCCCAGGTTGTCGGCTTGTTCCAGGTGATAATAGTCTGGTCCCTGGTTGTCGGCTTGATCCAGGTGATAATAGTCTGGTCCCTGGTTGTCGGCTTGATCCAGGTGATAATAGTCTGGTCCCTGGTTGTCGGCTTGATCCAGGTGATAACAGTCTGGTCCCTGGTTGTCGGCTTGATCCAGGTGATAACAGTCTGGTCCCTGGTTGTCGGCTTGATCCAGGTGATAATAGTCTGGTCCCTGGTTGTCGGCTTGATCCAGGTGATAATAGTCTGGTCCCTGGTTGTCGGCTTGATCCAGGTGATAACAGTCTGGTCCCTGGTTGTCGGCTTGATCCAGGTGATAATAGTCTGGTCCCTGGTTGTCGGCTTGATCCAGGTGATAATAGTCTGGTCCCTGGTTGTCGGCTTGATCCAGGTGATAATAGTCTGGTCCCTGGTTGTCGGCTTGATCCAGGTGATAATAGTCTGGTCCCTGGTTGTCGGCTTGATCCAGGTGATAATAGTCTGGTCCCTGGTTGTCGGCTTGATCCAGGTGATAATAGTCTGGTCCCAGGTTGTCGGCTTGACCCAGGTTATAATAGTCTGGTCCCAGGTTTTCGCCTTGATCCAGGTGATAATAGACTAGTCCCTGGTTGTCGGCTTGATCCTGGTGATGGTAGACTGGTCCCAGGTTGTCGGCTTGTTCCAGGTGATAATAGTCTGGTCCCTGGTTGTCGGCTTGATCCAGGTGATAATAGTCTGGTCCCTGGTTGTCGGCTTGATCCAGGTGATAATAGTCTGGTCCCTGGTTGTCGGCTTGATCCAGGTGATAATAGTCTGGTCCCTGGTTGTCGGCTTGATCCAGGTGATAATAGTCTGGTCCCAGGTTGTCGGCTTGACCCAGGTTATAATAGTCTGGTCCCAGGTTTTCGCCTTGATCCAGGTGATAATAGACTAGTCCCTGGTTGTCGGCTTGATCCTGGTGATGGTAGACTGGTCCCAGGTTGTCGGCTTGTTCCAGGTGATAATAGTCTGGTCCCTGGTTGTCGGTTTGATCCAGGTGATAATAGTCTGGTCCCAGGTTGTCGGCTTGACCCAGGTGATAATAGTCTGGTCCCAGGTTTTCGCCTTGATCCAGGTGATAATAGACTAGTCCCTGGTTGTCGGCTTGATCCTGGTGATGGTAGACTGGTCCCAGGTTGTCGGCTTGTTCCAGGTGATAATAGTCTGGTCCCTGGTTGTCGGTTTGATCCAGGTGATAATAGTCTGGTCCCAGGTTGTCGCCATGATCCAGGTGATAATAGACTGGTCCCAGGTTGTCGGCTTGATCCAGGTGATAATAGTCTGGTCCCAGGTTGTCGGCTTGATCCAGGTGATAATAGTCTGGTCCCAGGTTGTCGGCTTGATCCAGGTGATAATAGTTCTGGTCCCTGGTTGTCGCCATGATCCAGGTGATAATAGACTGGTCCCAGGTTGTCGGTTTGATCCAGGTGATAATAGTCTGGTCCCGGGTTGTCGGCTTGATCCAGGTGATAATAGTCTGGTCCCTGGTTGTCGCCATGATCCAGGTGATAATAGACTGGTCCCATGTTGTCGACTTGATCCTGGTGATAATAGACTGGTCCCAGGTTGGCGTGTTGATCCATGTTATGATGGACTGGTACCTGGTTGTCGGCTTGATCCTGGTGATAATAGACTGGTCCCATGTTGTCGGCTTGCAACCAACATCAAAGTGCATTTACTTCATCTCCCAAGCCTTTACAAACTAAAATTTCAAAGATCTTAGCAGCAACAAAGATCAAAGCATACAAAGAGGGCAAAACAGATCAAAGCGCTTTAAAGGACAGGTCATAATTTCCTAAACCTTGCCTGCACTTGTTTATAAAGATTAAAGAACCTCAATGCAGAAAGATTGAGATCCAGTACATGGCAGTAATGCCCCTTGACATTGATGCCACCCGCCAATAAACAAATCAAAGGAAGAAGAAGAACAGAATTATATTAGAATTATAAAGAGGTGCTAGCAAGTGGTTAGGAAAATAGTAAGAAGAGCAAAAAACTAAGTTGTCAATCTAATAAAATATGGAAGTTAACACTTGTTGGAGATGTTGGGGCATGAGTGGGAGCATGAGGAGAATCATAAGGGAATACACTCCGGGCTCGCGAGCGCTCCCCCCTCCCCGGGGAGAATTAGTCTTGAGTACTAATGTCGTTAAAGACATTTTCATCTAACAGTAGTCAAGATTTAGTTGATGAGATATTTGAAACTCTCTATAGAGTTTCAAATATGAATATTGTGACTTCTTTTTTGTGGATAACAGCACACAGAGGAATAAAGGGAAATAAAGGGGTGGATTCATTGGCTAAGCAAGCACTAAATCATGAAGAAATCATGGACATTTAACTTAATAAATAAGAGGCAAAAACAATAATCATAGGAAACATTATTAAAGAATGGCAGCATAGCTGGGACGTTGCCAATGGAGGGAGACACCTTTATGCAGTACGCAGGAAGTGAGCACAAATAATTGAATATGGCCTAGATCCAGTGGCGTTTCTACATTAGGGGCAGGTGGGGCACTGCCCCACCAGATGGCGCTGTGGTGCAGAAAGCTCAATACATCTGTACTTTGTGGAAAAATATAATTTATTTTATCTTATATGCAAAGTAGTATGAATGTGTGTGTGAATAAACTTGTCTCACAAGCATTATGGTGTTGTTTTTGAGTCAATTGATTCGTGTGTGTTTCTGTCTGTGTGCTTGCTCTTTGAAAAGCTTCTCTCTTGCCGTCCGTCTCTGCTCTGGGGCAACGGCCCAAGCTTAAGACCGTTGCCATGGAAACACCAATGAGCGTGAACCTCACAGGCCGAAGTTAACATTGGGTGAGTGGGCGGAGTAGGGACACATCTGAAAGTGCCCCAACTCCGCCCACGAAATCTGCCTAGCAACTGGACTCCAGCTCTGAGCCTGTTGCCTGCTCGGCTCCACATGAGCTAACAGGCTAACAGGCTAATCCCTGTGAACACTCCCCGAGTCTGTGGAGAGGTTTCACTCTCTCACATATCGGATGAATAATAAAGTTTGAACTTCGGTTTGTTTTCCTGACAGAGAAGCTAGAGACGTCTGTGCTCCCGTTTCTGTGGTGAGTCAAGTTTAGTATTGTATTTCTGTGTTAGTGATGAGCAGGTACCTGTACATACGGCTTGTCAGCTTAGCTCTGCTAGCCTGCAGGCGATGCTAACGGGACCGTACGGAGTTAATAAACTGACATGGACCGACATGATGCGGTCCACCCAGCGGGGAAAAGTGTTAGAGTTGATGGAGTTGAGGATGAGTTTGTTTGGAGAATAAACTCCACCACGTAAGATATCTGATGGTATGTAAAGTTGTTTCACTCACCAACCCATTTGACTTGACTACGTTACACAGATAATTATTCTGCAGAAACAGATTTACTGTGATCAACTGAAACCTGAGTATTTAAAGTCACATCTGCATTTTAAGAGCAGCTGTTTAAAGTTTCTCCTAAAGCTCTTTATGCAGAGTATTGATGTTGACGTTGATGTGAAGCTATGTGTCTGTCTAATCTTTTTACTCTGTTGCAATCATTTTACTTTAATGTTGTATTATAGGGAACATCTTTGTGTTGCACTGACCGCTAAAGCATGTGAAACGTATATGAAATAGGATTTCTGCTCCCTGCTGGCACTCAAAATGCAGCCCATAGTATATCTTACTGGTCTATATAGGCCTACTGCTTATAATAATCAGCTACCTCTATTTTTGTGATGGTGACATGACGTCATACAAAATTGCCCCACCAGAAATTTCGGGCTAAAATCGCCACTGCAATCAATATATAGCTAAATCCATTGTATAATTCCAGAAATCTGTATGAATGTGGAATGCATATTAAGAGAGTCGTTCACCTTATTGCTTTCCCACTTTGCATGTTTATTGTTAAACACCCAAGAAAGTGCAGTGTCCAATTTGGTGTGATTTGGACATGAGAGTTTTTCAAAATCATGTTTATTACACTTCGAATAAACAGGCCAGTGCTCTGTGGCAGCGAAGGCATGAACTCATTAACCTAAGTGACATTTTTGATCATGACATGGGTTCTACATATTGAAATGAGCTTCACTGAACTTTGAATAAATAGGGCAACAGCTCTCTGTGCAGCAGCAGTAGCTTCAAGGTCCCACATGCAGTCGGTTCGATTACTGTACCATCAGAACATAATGTGCATCTATCTTTACCACATGCTCATTTTAAAATGTAATATGTTCCTCAAACTGTGTGATGACACACAGACAATGATGGATGACTTTATAAACCGAGTCCAGCACGAAGAAACATGCTCTACATGCACAAGGGAGAAGGCTATTACAGCACAGATAATTCTCATATATACACAAATGTCCACTCACTGGTTTTCCATCTTCCAACACACTCCGTCTGTGTGTGTCAACCTCACTACGCCTTTTTCAAATATCTGAGCCATTGAGCTGCACTGCCTGTATTTGATGTATATATTCAGTGAGCTATGAAATTAGATTCATCTTTATATGACAGGAAATCACAGGCTTTGACCGTATTTCAGGTATTTAAAGCCCACCGACAAATTAATTATGTGAAGCTTTTAAACCATGAAGACGCCGAGTGATTGTCGAGGATGTCACACTGGCAGGCAAATAGATTTTCACCAAGTGGCAGCATAATGAGTTTTTCTCAGGCAAAGAAAGCGGCTGCTCTGAACCCAAATTTTATTATCCTTAAATTTACAAGGTCATAGAATGTTTAACCCACCTTTATTCAATGCACAGTTGAATTTTGAATATGTTTGAATCTATTCTTCATTTTGCAGTAGTTTTCATTGTGACTGCATAAAGTTGGAGGACCCCATCTGTTATTCTGATGATAATAATCCAGTAGTTTATTCTTAATTTAAATTAACATGGTATCTTAACCTGGAGGGTAACTTTTGTGTGTTGGCTCTGCGATACACTGGCAACCTGTCTGGGGTCTGCCCCGCCTCGCGTCTGATAACAGCTGGAACTGGCCCCAGATCCCTAAATACCTAAATATGATAAGCAGTCTACATCATGGATAGATTCCCTTTTAGGGACGATCACACAATAAAATAAGAACTGCAATCCTGGAAATTTTGTAGGGGATGGAATGACGCATTTGTCGATTGCATTTGAAGGCGCCTTCGAAAAGACACAGTCTCACTCCCCAGCCTTCAAATGCAATCTGCAAAAATTAATGCAAGGCCTAAAATATCCATTTACTACCTGCTCAAACTTCAGATGTGAACAAACCCTAAATGTATGAAAATAGGAACAAACTCATGGCTCATTGCTCACCAGGCAATGTCTCGAGACCTGGTATTAATTTGGCCAGAAATGTACAATTTAGATTATTCATACATATGTGATTCATGATCCCCTTTACCTGTTATACATCAGATTTGAATGCATAATTTTGACCTCGCATCTGTTAAATATTTCAATGATTCAATCATTCATTGCTTGAAATTATATTGTTGCTTTGGATTTGTCAAAGTATCATGAATTCAGACAAGTGATGTAACAGCAGCAACAGTCATAATACCATTATACTGACTCAAAATCTAAGAGCCATCCATCCAGCCACTGCTATTTTATTCTTGAAGTAGAATAACACTAAGTCCTATGTGCAGCATCTTGGTTCCTGCCAAGAACGTTCGGATTTCCACCTTGTCTGTTTGTTTTATTGCCAGCAAGAATACTCCAAAACCACGGAACAAATAATAGAAGGATAGGACGTGCCGAAAGAACCTGTGGGGGCTGGATATAGACAAGGGGTGAGATATTTTTTTTTCTTTTTGACTTTTCTCCAAGTTCCCCTGTGAATAATTTATGGTTCTTGATGTTTTTTTTAATCAGGCACATTCAGGGAACTGATATCTATGGCTGTGTCTCAATTCAGGGGTCCCATCCCCCGGAGGCTACATTCGAAGACGGATGGTGTGACAGCAGTGCAACCTGACCCAATTCAAAGGCTCCCCCAAAAGAGGCCGACAAATACGTCCTTCCACTCTCGTGCAAAAGACACTCCACCAGGTGGATCCTTTACTATTCAACGTATCCCATGATTCATTGCACTTCTATCACAAACTGTTTTTCAAAGTGGGAATGATGGCAAAATGGAAACAAACACGTTTCAAAAATGTATATTAAAAGGTAAGTACTCAACTGAACAGCTAACAGTACACATGTTAAAAATATCTTTTCAGTGATTTTAATCAGCTGCAGAACTTTAAGTCTGTCATCCAAAGTTTGCAGCCCCTGTATTGAGACAGCTTTCAACTTCAGGGGACTTTTGGGCCTTGAAGTTTGCTACTTTACAAACCTGTCAAGCATCCACTCACATACCCATTGATTCCACTGACTGATACAATCCATGCTATTTCTGATTTCCCACTATATTTCTTAATAACTTTTATTAAACCTGTCAAAATTCTGTCAAGGTTGTATGAACAGGAACACTGGAACAGAAGACAGGCAAATCGGAGTGTAGCTTCTTACTCTCTAGCTCTGTTTACTCTTTTCCTTTACTACTTTTGCTCCTCCTTTCCTGCCTTTTCTTCCTCACAGTGCAGGGTCCAGCAGCACAGCAACAGGACATCACTTACTGGACACACACACACTACACATACACACACACACACACACACACACACACACACACACACACACTCCCTCTCTTGTCCCATTCTTACTGTCAGAGTCGCAGTGGGGTGAAATTTCCAAATACTGACATGTGAGATGTTCATTCACACAGCACCAGGACTCTAAAGCCACACACAAACACATACACGCACACACATACACACACTGCATAAACTCTGCAGCAAGGTGCCCCACAGTTCTGTGGGAACCCATGTAGGCAGACATAGGAAATGCAGGCTTACAAGAGATGCACATGCACACACTGTGCATAGAACTGGGTTGCTGTAGTGACATCATTGGAGAGAAACACCAAGCATCTTGTTTGGTCAGTGCCCTTTTGAAGTTACCGTCCCTTGAGACACTTGTATGAACGGATGAGGGTGCAGGCTAAATATTGTCACGACAAGGTTACTGACTTGTGTCTGTTGGAGTGTTCTCATACAGTAAAAAAGTATATGTTTTCATTCATTTATTCTCTTTAGATGTTTATTCGTATGCAAGTATATTTAAAGAAAATAATATTTGATATGTTTGTTTATACACTTTATTTATGCCATTAATTCTGTATTACTATACAAACTGATACAAATGCTACAAATCTGACCTCATGAAGCTCTGATGTTGTACTGTTGTAATATAAATGTATGTTCATTACACTTAGGATCATTTATGACTGCAGTTTAGGATGCTGATGAACTGTATTGTATCAAACAGACATTAAACATTCAAAAGAGAAAACCCTTACGGTTACAATGGCAACATCAATTGAAGCAACTGAAAACTGAACCTTATCCACACACACAAACACACACACACACACACAGCAGAACTTATCCTCTTCGATGACTGAAATTACCCCTTAGTTTTGGTTATCTCTTCTAATTGTAAAATTATACTCACCAATTTATGATGAGATATTGGAAGCAGCATCTCATAGATAGATAGATACTGACATGGAGGTTATGCTGAAAGCAGAAATCCTTACTTATAACAATGGCAAGTTGGACGAGGAAGTTGGTCTTTGAAAACATTAGGCTATTTAATATGCACACATTTGGTTATTTAGATTATTTGCCTTAGTGAGGATCTACAACACTTATAAAAAGAAAGAGAAAGTGAGCCAGAGATGTAAATGAAGACCAATAAAAGGATTAGAATCCTTTAAAGCAGGAATTGTGCACCGGGCTCTCCAACTCAATAAAGATGGTGGTGCTGTGGCACCGTGCTCTCTGTGTATAGCCAGCAGATCTTTCCGGATGCCAGCTGAGTAGGTGGTGATGCACTGTGGTCGATTCAAACCGGGCCTTCAATATCACAGCATCACACATTCTCTTCATCTCAAAGCTCCATCTTAACAGAGGTAATCATTTATCCTCTGTGGATCCACTGAAATGACTGTCTGCCACACACACACATACACACACATACACACAAATGTATTAGTCAATTCTTGCTCCCTCCACTGACACCATCACAGATAGAGTGATGAAATGATTTTCTCCTCCAGTGCTTTCCAATTCACATTACAGGGAATATTGTGCTCCCCGTTTAAAACGAACTTAGATAAATCAAACTATATTGGGTCCACTGAAAGCAGACCCTTGTCTCTTTATCAGCGCGATCTAAAAACCGCCATATATGTGATTGCATATCCAGCTTTTTTAAAGCAGGTAGCCATTGTTATTATATAGTATAAGGGCAATGGGAGTTTTATTTGAAAACTAAATGAGGTGAAGCTTATAGTCATTTTTCAAGGTATATCTATTTAAATATTGGTTTTACAGCATGAACTATTTTAACGCTATCCTTGTAAGGGTGTCAAATGGCATTTGCCACCTATAAACCAAGGACACCACTGAAATATTAAGACGTAATAGAAGCTAAATATTGTTATGGAAGTTTTCTGGAGGATGGTAAAAGGAGAAGGCAGCAGCTGATGTGTTATGCAGAAGATTTTAATGTAGACTTGATGCATCAAGGAGACCAGAAAGTGGAACAATATAGAACCGCTAACAGAGTAGAGTACCATGAGCAATTGTCCCCCCCAAGTCTAAAGATGTCTCACACAGCCTCACCATATATCTCCCTCTACTTACGTCACCCATTCGAACATCACATCCAGGAATGGCTAGAACTGCTGTCACTCGCTATGTTACATGTAGGTGCTCGCATCCCATTGGATAGTGAAATGTAAATATGTATTCCTGAATCAAATTATGTCCTTATGTCTTGCCACTGGTGAACTGCGCAAAAGAGTTGACGTTGGTGAGGGTTGAAGTTGGTGTCTCTCTGTCTGGTGCATCTGAGTTAGATATAAAAGTCCCTCAACGTTTTCACTACAATGTACTGTTGTTGTCTATCACCTGACCTGGGGTACTGCTTAGAGAGAGAATGGAGTATCTGTGGAATTAGACAGGCACTTTTCTCCTGTACAGAATATAATGTAATATACAATATACATAATAAAGTGTCATATATATAATGTTTGAGGATGGGCAAAAAATCCTCAACAGATATTAAGACAGAAATCAGGTCTATACAGCCACTGCATGCCTATTTTCTAAATATCCTCAGGATTGGAACGGGTTCAACTTTGTTATTGTTTGTAAACTAACTGCCTCACAAAAAAAAATCAAAGAAAACAGATTTCTGTTAAATATTACTACAAAATAAATCTCCCTGAACAAGAGCAAAGCACTACAAAGCAAATCAACACCCAGCACTGCAAGCGTAATTACTTCGGGGAATTAAATCACTTTGGAAAGCTGCAGTCAGGTATTACCATCCTGCACTAACTTAAAAAAAAACACAACAACAAACTCTGGAATTCGATCTGTCACTACAGAGTCAAAACATTATTTTCTTTTTCCATCTGGCAACGGGTGGATCTCCTGACAGCTGTTTTTACTGCTCAGACTACCTGGCAATTTGTATTTATTGGCTCAGTTTTGCCCTAGTGATTATCTCAAAACTAGTTTTCATTTAAAATTATGCAGAATACAACTTTATTCAGCACCTTCGTTTAACTGAAAGCAGATCCTGGTGACTGTCACTGGAAATCAGACTAATCTCTACATAGTCTCCTCTTATAGGTTGAAAATAATAGTTCCTGTTGTTTATCCATGACTGTTCGACAAACTCAACTGCAGTTTAACTAGTGTGAACTTGTTATGTCCAAACCATTTGAATTTGAGGTTTAGCACTAGTAATTCCATAAGACAACTATGTGTGCTCTGTTATCTACTGCCTGTAGCTTGACTCCAAAAAAAAATCCTTCAAGGGAGGATTTCCTACATGGATTAAACTTTTGCTGGATTCTTACAAAGGGAGAATTTGGTTAAATGGGAGCAAAGCTGTGACAGCACTTTTTAAATAAAATGACCCTTTGGAACTGCAACATCAACATCATGTCACTTTTTATTGATGGGAGGATAACAAGAAGCCATGGCCACATCACACTTCCTGCTGTTTGATTTACCACTGAATGTAACACCCACTGGCTGCTGGACTTTGTGACTTTATCACTCTCCACAAGTTTTTCCAGGTCATCCATCTATAGGTTGAACTGTGTGACAGGGATTGTGTTTTTGTACACATGTTAAACATCTGTAAGAGAAGGGGATGCAGCAGATGTTGAATCACAGACACGGTGCATAGATTAAGTGAGGTTCACTACACAGGAGGGTCAGGCTTCAAAAACAAGATTTCGATCATTGAAATGCACTGATAATGAAACATTATCATATCTTAGATTTCACTGTTTTCTGTATTGTTTGTATCATTGTCATCCCAATTGTTTGTTCAGAGACTTTGTGGCCTGAGCTGCTCGCAAAACACAACACTGAATATTTACTTGAATAGGATTATTCACATCTATTCATTTGTCATAACATAAGACTGTTTCAAGTGTTTTTCCTTACTTCATGATGCACACACACACACACACACACACACACACACACACACACAAACACACAGAGGTGACAGGAATGATGAAAGTTGTGGGCTCAGCGTAATTACCCATAGTCCTCTGTGGGACATCAGTTTGTCTGATAAGACTAAGGTTCATCTATCTCTCTTAAAAATCAGATGGCTTCGAGAAATTGTTGTGGACTGATGGCATGAAAAGACCCGATGGGTGTGTGTGAGTTTGTGTTTGTGTGTACAAGTGAGCAAGTGCATGTGTTTACCACACCACCAGGATGTATTGCCAAGGACAGAAATAACAAATATAATAATGATATTGATAATAATAATACATTCACTTAGCACCTTTCAAAACAGAGTAACATTTTTTGTTAAAAATTAAAAATGTATGGAAAACAATGGGAAACAATTAGGAGCAATGTGAAGATCACACATCATCACAGCCAATATACAAGAATTCAAATGTTATAGATGAGAAAAGAGTAAAAACTAAATTACATGAATAACATTTTCAAAATACTATAAATTAATTCAGATGAAAGCACAACTATAAACATATGTCTTAAAGAGAGAGTTCAAGGAGGATAATCGTTTTTAAAAGAGGATATTGATCAAGTTTATATTACAAGTTTATACGTCTAAAACAATCCAAGTGTAAGAAATATATAAAAATCAGGCGCTCCTCATCACAGAGATTTCTCAGATTTCTCAGGACGAATCCAAAGGTGCAGCTGCAGCCAAACAGAAGAGAACCTTCTGTGTGATATGATCCACGTGCCTCTGAGTCTGAATGTTCACAAAGCTATGCAAACATTGTGAGTCTATACGAACACAGACAACGAAGAGCAGGCAAGACAGAAATACCATTTCTGCGATTCATTTCTACTGCACACATTTGAAAAACTTTAAGTGGAATAAAGCTGTTAGGAGCATTTACTGATGTATTTAAAGCAGTAAAATTAGTTGTTAAGATGCTTTCTTCTTATTTAAAACAGACATTATGAATCCAAAGCAGCATGAAGAGGAAATAGAGTGATATATTGCAGCATTATGAGCAGGAGCTCTTATTGTGGTGGTTAAAACCAAAAAAAATTCATGGCAATATATCTGTTTTAGATCAAGTGCAGTGAGAAGAAGAGAAAATAAAGAAAAGAAGACTGTGCAGAAAAGACAGGGAAGTTAAGAGAAAGAGAGATTGCCACCTTCAATTTTCTGCCAAGGGATAAAGAGATCGCTATCCTCCATTTCACAAGTCTGTCCCTGATGAGCTGGTTTAGTCGGTTCTGCTTAGAGGTGGGCCAGCCACAATTACTGGCAATCCACTTAACTGGTGACAGCACCCCTAAACGTGATAAATTACACTGGTGGGGCAGAAATAACATTCTAAACTTTTCTTTGATGAATTTGGTCTCTGTTTTGTTCCAAAACTTTGCGACTAATGAGCAGAGTCCCACAACTGCAGAGCTTCTAATTGGTGTGTTTTACTGATTGTTTTTTTTAGATGAGTGTGCAAGAGACTCTATCTATCTATCTATCTATCTATCTATCTATCTATCCATCCATCCATCCATCCATCCATCCATCCATCCATCCATCCATCCATCCATCCATCCATCCATCCATCCATCCATCCATCCATCCATCCATCCATCCATCCATCCATCCATCCATCCATCCATCCATCCATCCATCTATCTATCTATCTATCTATCTATCTGTCTATCTGTCTGTCTATATATATATACATTACATTACCATATGTCCAAAACACACAAAATGTACTTCAACTGTGTAATTCCACAAGTTCTTCTAGAACCAGCCAGGATACGGCAATGGGAGGACTATCCATGTTGTCTCCTTACAGGCTCCACATTTTCATGGAAAAATGTCAGCTTACATGTTCATAATGTCAGTGAGGAGCCTTTTGAAGAAGGTGTAAAGGACAATCTAATTTAATGTTTGTAGGTTGTGGCATTCGTCAGTCAGTGATGCGCCACCTAAGTACAGTTAGCAGCAGTGAGGAGCCAAGTAATACTGGTCTCTTGGCTGCGAGGCCTGGAAAAATGAAAAGCCTTGACACCTCATTGCTCATGCAGCAGCAGCAGCTACGGCAGACTCTTGATTTCGCTCTCTGTATACTAAAGACTTCATTAATACAAGTGTACACTCATTATCAGCAGTGGGTTTAAAATACAGACAGGCATCACAATCATATAATAAATTAAACAAGTCACTCTCTCTCTTTATCCCTCTCTCTGCTCTCAATCCATCCGTCCATCCATCTGGCCCGCACCATCCCAAACACTGTTGATCAGATTCTGAGGACACTGGGGAAGGGATGCATATCACTACAGCTCTGGCAGAACTGGATAAGGATGGAATACAGGAAATCCAGAACTTGGGAAATGTGCTCACTTTTTTCTTATCAACTGTCAGACAGTGAGATTGATATGAATCTCCTGTCTGTGTGTAAAGTACAGAGCTGAGTTGGGAGCTCAGCTGTGTGAGCCTGGCTTTGCACTGTGAAAAGAGGGAAGCAGTTATCCTGACTCTGCCCACAGTAACTAGCACGTCTACTGGAGGATTCCAATCAATTTTTGAGTCAGTCATAAAATAACCAAGAGTGGTAACTAGGATGTCAGTCAGAGAGTGCTTACCTCTGTCAAGGCCCACCAGTCTAATGGGAAGGGGAGAATACGGAACCTCCTTGGTGGAGGTAATAACCCAGGAGCGGTGAGCATATAGGCTACTTCTATTCTATCTTCCAGCATTGTGCCTCCATCTGACTTGTTAATATGCTGATCACCTTCCTTCTTTAGCTCAGCAGTGACTTCACATAAAGGGAAATGTAGCATGAAAATACAATTACCATGCAAATAAGTCATGTAAATGACACCACTGCTTAGAAGCTGCAGTCTTTATCTCGACTGTCCAATCTCCATGATCCATTCAGTAACTGTTTGAAACTCAACTACTGAACCTGCATCTGCTTTGCTCCGGCTCAAAGTCAAATATATCCATCAGATGTGGAGAATAATGATCTTTCCATCCTTCTTTCCTCCTCCACTTATCATTTCCCCCTCTCCACTAAATCTTGATCCCCACTTCTTGCCTTTCCTCTTTCAGACTCTTTTTTCGTCTATCTCTAACCCTTCTTCTGTCCCTTTATCCTTCTTCTCTCTTCTCTCCTTTTCATCCTCCTCATTCTCTTCCATTACTTGTTTTTCCTCTCTCCCCATTCGTCCCTCAGTCTTTCCCAGGACTGACAGATGGTGTGTTGAGGCAAGGTGGACGGACGGTGGGTGAGGGATTGCCCCTGCCAGCCTCTGACATTGGGCCCCATTCAGACTGAGGAAATGATCGATGTTAAATGTAATTCTAAACACCCCCACTTTAACTCCAACAGACAGACGGAGAGTGTAGGCCAGCGTCTGGCAACACAGCTGGGGCAGGCTGATAAGACCTGTGGTTCAAGTTTTACTGCAGGTTTGTTTGTGCGTGTGCATTTGAGATAGATGCCTTCCTACTTGAGACAGCTTACCTGACACAGCAGCCATCTGTCCTGTACTTAAAGGGGAGTTGGAGGGCACTACTTTAAAGACGGACATGAGGATTTCTGTGCGCTTAATGCTAAATCCACTCATATTACCCAATCAAACAACAAGGAGAAGGTGCTGACATACAGCGAGAGGAAATGTATTACATGCCATAATTTTGTCTTGACTTGCTTGATTCAGTTACAGTTTTTCACAATTGTTAAAACACGTTTTTCAAAACAATAACGGGTTTCTCAAAACTGCACACACAAACCTGAAAACCTCACACACAAAATGCTAAACCTGACACTCCCTTTTCAAAATGACTCTTTGCCATCAAATCTCTTACAGTTTTTCTCAGTTGTTAACACACAAAAATCAAAAATTCGGCACAATTTGCACAACCCTCACTTCATGTACCAATCACTCGACCCAATTTGGCACTACTTCACACTCCCTTATCTGCATTAGACTCTGACTTTCCTTCTTTACACTCTGATGTCAATTACACATCACCTTGTTGTCAAAACACTACACACAATGTTCAGTTGTTGCACACACTTCTCAAGTAAAATCTCAAAGCATCAAACTACAACACACAAATACTCAAATCTCTAAACATTCAGGTCTGTTGAGCAATTTCACCGTATTTTCACAGCCGCACAGGAGACTGAAATTGTAGATATGGTTCGTGAGAACAACTCTATCACACTCAGACATATGACCATGCTACATTTAGAAACGTCCAGACCATCAGCCTCTCTACATTGGAACGTATTCTTTATAGGAATGCCATGCTGATGAAACCAGTGTACAGGGTCCCATTCAAACAGAACACATCAAGAAGTTAGGGTGAGAGTTTGTGCTTGTAATTACCAACATGCAGCACTGACCCATCCATGTATTGTACCTGTAATCCAATATTGTTCCTTTTCTACAGTGTCTCACACTATCCCACTGTGTAGACCTCTCTGTATCCATACTGTAACTTGCATTCTCATGCTGTCTAAAATCTCACACATTTTTTTGTCTAAAAGTCTATTACCGGAGTTACCTTAAATGTTTCTCCTTAGACTTTAATTAAGCTGAAATGTGACAAATTGATGCAAACAAAATTAGATGGGCTCTCAGACAGGATCAACAGCCCCCATCTGTCTCTGAAAGGATCCAGCTCTAGAGGCCAAACATTCATGACAGACTCATGATCATACGTCATCAAATCTTTTGGTAGGTATTCACAGTAGTGGTTGACTGACATTGCACCAAGTATGCTGCATGTTGATTTGAGAATGCAATAGATTACAAACATTGATATAAGATCGTTTTTTCACCCTTTTCCACATCTATATACCATAGCAGATGCTTATTCCTATACAACACACTCAGAAAGTGGACGCTAGCAAGCTAGTTTACTCATGTTAGCACTGATTCCTGCTAGGAATGATTCTTGTTTAGTATTTCAACACATGAAATTGTGGCTTGCTTTAATCTCACTTCTGTAGACTTAGCACTCCTTACACTAAAATGTGTCAATGTCAAAAACTGATATTTGTCCAATTTCTTTGTGCCAATACTGGAAAAAAAATATAGACATTAAATTCTTGATCACAATCAGTTTACCCACCATGGACCATATCATTATTCTATCAACAACAGAAGTCCATGCAACAAGTTTTTCCCGAAACAAAGTGACATGAGTTCTGGAGTTTGCTGGTGTCTCCCTTTAAAGTTTTTGTAACTCATCCTGATGATGATTTATGGCTGGCTGGGTGAGCTGATTAAATCACTGAACAGAGCGCCAGGTAGCATTACCCTGGCCATCACCACTTTAAGTGCTCCGTCGCATGGCAACCAATGCGTTCCTTCTGCTTGTCTTTCATTTGAACGGCCTGACTACGTCTCACACTTCCTCCCTTGTTTTCTCTTGCTCCATCTTATACTATCTCTTTTTCTTTCACTAAGTGCAAAAAGGCTCTAGAGAGAGAACAGGAAAAAGCGCACCATGAATCTAATTAATCTCCCTGATACAGCACTACAAGCTGTTATTTTGCATGGCTCAACAAAGGACATCAAAGACGTGTGAGGGCTCTTTAATGGGTTTTAAACATCTCAATCATTCTAACATGCAGGTCTTGTGCAAATACAACTGTATATATTAGAGTTAAACTCTAATGTAGAAATCACACTAACATTTTGAAACCAGAATTCTGACTTGCAACTTTTTTTTTAATGAATTTTAAATGAATTCATTACATGTTGCATCATTTGACTTTAAAGCGAAAACAGGGACTATGGCCACTGTAAATGTTCTGTCATGTCAGACACCTAATATAACGGTTAAACAGCCTCTGAGTAGTCCCAGCAGTTGATGGCCTGTAAATTGTTGATCAGTGGCTTGGCACAGGTAGGGTAAATTGATTCCAAGAGAATCCTCAGGAGCTGGGCTGTCTCCACAAAGGCCAAATATACAGCCATGAATCACAATTAGATGGTGGAGTAGAAGGTAGAGAGAGGCTGGGTAAATGTGAGAAAGAAAGAGGGAGAGAGCAAGAGAGAGTGCCAAAAGGGTGAAGTGAAAATGTCAGTGATTGTGTGTGTGTTAGAAAGGAGATGTGTACAAGAGACACAATGGAGGGAGAGACAACAACTAGTGAGAGAGAGCAAGCGAGAGAGAGAGACAGACTTTTTTTGACTTTTAAGTTAACCTTCATTTAAATCATTTCATGAAAATAAACGTAATAAATAACACTTTGATAATATCACATTCTACACAAGAAAACTACATGTCAGACGCCCACACGGAATTTCAAAATAAATTAAGGATCAGTGAACCGTCCTCCTCTATTGCAGTGATTTTCAACCAGTGTGCCGCGGCACACTAGTGTTCCGTGAGAGATCGTCAGGTGTGCCATTGGAAATGATCTAATATCTAGTGTTGCACCGATGTATCGGCCGAACATCGGTAGCGGCCGATATTCGCCTCGTTTACTGACATCGGCACATCGGTAATAATCCTGACTTTCTCCGATATCATTGGCCGATGTTCATTGGTATTTGTGGTTAAACCGCTTGGCACGTGCCGTGGCTGGGGGAGCAGTCGCCCTGTCACTCTCCTCTCCACGCCACCGGAGGCTTGGTGTGCGGCCCGCCTCGAGGTCTTTGGGGGGGGAGGTCCTCGTACGCGCCTCGTAATAAAAATCAAATAAACTTTTGACTCAGATTGGCTGATCTCATAGTTTTGTGTGAAACCATTGCACTTACATTGTTTAAGATTGGCTCGCGACATTTGTCAAACACATGACAGACATTTCATTAAGACCCAAAGGAACCATATCAACTTGCAGTAAAATGGGCTAAATATGTCTCTGTTAAATAAAGTTTAGTTAAATCAAAGATTGTTTCATAAATCTGACTCAATTTGTGCTCATTAAAAGATAAGAATAATAAAGGGCTGAAATAATTTAAAATAGTGCTTTTTAATACATTTAGAAACTATATCACTAACTAAATGTATTATATGTACTGTGTTAGGCTATAGAGTGTCATTTTGTGTCATTTTGGTTGGTTGTGTGCCCCAGGATTTTGTAAATGTAAAAAATGTGCCGCGGCTCAAAAAAGGTTGAAAATCACTGCTCTATTGAACATAAAACCTGTCTGATCCCCCACTGAGATGTAAAAGCTTCCAGGTTACTGGTCAGGCTGTAGAAAGCGTGTTCTATTCTCACGTGAGCTGCTACCAAGCCTTTAAAACACTTCACCACATCTGTCCAGCCTACCCCCAACATCTGGTTCTTCCTGCTCTTCCAGGTGGCTAGTTTAGCAATGCCACACAGGAAGTTAACCAGGACGACCGTTTCTCTGTTTCTTTTTTTGCATTTCGGCCCCAAAACAAACATAGGGAGAGAAAACTTATCCCCAAGAGCCTCCACCGACTGCTGTAGTTGTTTAAATAAAAACTCTAGTCGAGGACAAATCACCAGTAGGTGTTCTAGAGTCTCCCTGTCACCACAGAAATCACATCCCTCCCCAGCGCTCGGGTCCAGGTGATCTCTGTGTCTGTTTGTAGCTAAAGCTCCATGTATAATCCTCCACTGGAGGTCACCCACCCGTTTTTCAACAGGAGGTTTATACAGGACCCTCCACCTGCCTTCAGGGGTGAAACCTGCAGCAAATACCTCAGTCCACCTTATCTCCTTGACTCCAGCCAGAGAGCGAAGGTTCAGCACCTTCACACAGCTGACATAAAGCTGCTTCTTCCCAGAAGAGCTGAAACTGCCCAGCACCGGTGTTCTGAAGGAAAGAAGCACTCCACTCTCCTCTCACCACCCGTCAGCAGCAGGGCTGACGATCAGAGAGGGAAACAGGTACTCACAGTCATCATCCCATTGGTCAGCTAGAGTACTGTTTTCAGCAAACGCTCTCAGTGGCACAGACAGGGACTGCATCACTTCCTCCACAATCCTCTCCAGCACTCTGGAGGACCTGATGTTGGTGGTGTCACAGAGTGTTTCCATGGAGGCCTTTGTGAGGTGGCCCAGTTTGATGATATAAACTTATTCCTTCATGTTTGAGAGGAAAAGGTGTCAGTTCTCAGGAAATCGTTGTAGAACAGCGGCTCAAGAGAGAGAGAGAGAGAGAGAGAGAGTGTGTGTGTGTGTGTGTAGAGAGCTATGGTACGACACCATTCAAAGCTTACTACGACTCAGTCATCTCTTTGTAAGCAAGGTTTTAGCTAGTTGCAGAACTGCAGCTATCACACAGTAGTCAGGACAACATACTCTCATTTCCTCCCACTCTCAGTGTTTCGTTTTTACATGTTAGATGTTATGACCAGAATGTTACCAAGAGAATGTTGGTGAGTTTTATGGAGACTGACATAACCTAAGTTAAAAACACAAGTTGTACCCAACCTCAGGTATCTCAATGCAATCTCTCATTAAGTGATTCTTGCATTTTCTTTCTGAAAAACTGAAGCTGTCACAGATACTTCTAAGATTATTCCTCTGTCACACTTGGTAAAGAAAATTTAAATCGTGATGATGCAAAAATTACCGTTGTGAGTATAGTTGTTAACAATGATGAAATATGATGATGAGTCGTTGGGGTCCATTTCCTTCTTCCTATGAGTGCTGAGTAGAGAATGATTGAGTGATTTCAGAAACAGCCTGTGGCTCATCAACATCGTCGCCAGAGGGTTTCTATGGTGTCCGATCTTTTAAATGCTTTTTTAGAACCGACACCTTCATCATTTTATCTTGGTCAGGTGTTGACTTGGTTGTACTGGTGAATTTATCACCTGACCTTGGAGTTCCCCTCGATACACTTATTTTTTTATCTGCAGTTGTTGTCATTCACTTCCATAATTACTTATTAACACCAAGGAAAGTGTTTAATTATTTAAAGGTGACAAAGAAATCCAGGGATGGTTGCGGACATTTTGGTCACATCTCTGCCACATCAATCAGACCCCTTAACTCTGAAGCAGTTGGTCCTTTTACAAAACACACAATAAAGTCAACACCCCATGTTATGGCTATGCAGCTTTACTGCCCGCTCATTGGTCCGTTGCTTCTACCATCAGCATCCTTGTTATTTTTGTGAGGCATGGCCTTTTCAAATGCAAGGAACATTGATTTTTATTTTCCTCCTCCCAGCAAGGTGTCTATCATCTATCTGGACATGGGTCTTTACAGGGACAATATTTTTGAGCGAATATAATAATTGACCAATTGAGGAGTTTGTGATAAACATTTGATCAGCGATAAGATGAAGTTTTTCCCCTTCGTAAAACAAATCCTCAACTCACATCATCCCTGAAGTGGATTTCTCATTACCACCTTAATGGATGTTCAGTTAGAGTTACCATCTTCGTCTTTGAATTGCAAGTGAAGTTTCCTGCACGGTCGTCTTTGAAATGCACTCAACTGTTTGTACAAAAGGGGCCATTCAAGTATTTATTTGATCCAATTGTACTTTAAGGAAGAGAAGAGGGGGGACAAAAGTAATGTGAGCCTGTCATGTGAATCTACGGGTAGTTTGTGTCCCTACTTTAATGGCACCAAGAGAAATAAGTGCACGTTCACCATAGGTGTATGTGATGAAAATCATTATGTGATTCTTATATGGGGAAATGCTCCTTGTTTTGCTTATAGATCTACAGCTATGGCTCTGCACATCAACACATTTGTGTTGTGAACCACAGAAAGGACAGATTGCTGAAGAATTTGACTTTATTAGAGGGACTTTATATCAGAATACTGAATATGTTCAGTGTAATAGAACGTTCAAGTGCCCATTTCCTGGCATCTTGAAGTGTTAAGTGTGTGTGTCCATTTGTCCGTGTGTCCATACCCTAGAGTGCAAAAGCTTCTTCCTACTTTTCCACTTCATGCTATCTGTCAAAAATCTGAGAGAACCCTAAAAAAGAATACTCACACAAACCAGTTTTACTGTGGCTTCTATGACCTGAAAACCACTCAACCACAATTTTTAACCTTTTGGACCTGTCAACACATTAACTCTCCTGTCTGTCATACCATACATTTAAATCTTTTACATTTTTTTAAATATCTTTAAGCCTCTGTGCAGGCAATAGCCATGTGGCAACTCAGCATCTGAATTTCAGCTTAAAACCTGGCAGCAGTGTTAGTGGAAAAGATCTTTCCAAGTTTCCAGTCTGTTGTTGGGTCTGAGCTATGCTAGCTGCATAGCATGGTAATATCATTCATTGTCCTACCACTTAGAAACATCTGAAACTAAATCTGATTGACTGCCATACTCCTTGTAAAGTACTTTGTGGTCACCTGAGGATGGAGCCAACTCACTTTGGTGAAAACCAGACTTTTCAAGTATCAAGTGAAATATTTGAATTTCTTCTTGATGGATAATATTTGATGTCCTGAATCAGGCTCTTGTTCTGGATCTGCACTTATATTTAATTTGTAATTTCCTGATTCATACTGCATTTTCCGACCAAGTTTCATGTTAATTGTCCTGTAATATTTGTGTAACGCTGTTAATAAACAAACAAAGGCTGTCAAAACAACCATCTTAACAAAGGTAGCCAACAGCCATTGCTGTTGCCCCCAGGTGTGTTCAGTACTAAAGCTAACAAATATTAAACTGGCCTAGCACATTAACATTGTTGTGAGCAATCTGGCATGCTGATGCTAACATTGAGCAGTGGTGGAACTAGACTAGATTATCTGAATCAGGGGGCATAAGGGTGGCCACAGTTTACACAGAGGGGCCAATTAATGCCCAATATCCATACACAATTCATAAATCAGTCAGGTGCACATTTAAGTAATTCCTTGTTTACTGTCAGCTCTCGCCCCTGGATGCACCCCTGCATTGAGTTAAGACTGCGTTAGCATGGCTCTACATCCCTTGTCTAGACAGTCAAAACATTAGTTTAAATATTTTAGAGAGCAGGTTTAATGCAGTTAAAAAAACAACTCCCAAACAAGTAGTCAAATGGCAATACATGTGGTGCATCATTTAGATAAAACTGCGTTCCACACTGATTTTCTGTCTCATCATTAAAAGGACTATGAACTGTCACTCATCATATCCTTCCTTTACTCCCATCCAAACCGAGTTGATTTTCTTTCTCTATTTTTTCTCCATCGCCACCTTCTTCCCTCTTGACCCCTGTGCGATATCCATCAATCCTTAACTGTTGAGAGACACACTCATTTCACGGGTCAATTAATTTTAATCAGCGTGTGTCAATTTAATCTGAGTTCAAACCACTAGACGGACACTTTGGGAAAATCTCATTAACCTTCCCATTTCCAATCTGCTCACTTCATCAGCGGGGCAGAGCAATGACTCAGACATTTTCAAATCCACGCTTTCCTTTTTTTCCCCTGTTGGTAAACAAACTCCTGAATTTGGATAATGTCACAGGAACAGAGATCCCCGGGAGGAGAAAGGCGCAACATCCTCCCAGACCAAAAATGACACTGACATTGATTTAGTGTCCTTGGGTTGGGGGTTTAATAGCAATAACACCGGCAAGAAAATCAATGTGATCTCAAGATTAGTTTAAGGTTAAATGATTGCTGTGCGCATAAAATGGCGACTGCAACAGGAATCCACACACAAGATGCACAACAAAGTTAATGCAAAAAAGCAATCACCGAGACAATAAATCCATAATCTAGGTCTTCACCTGACCGACCAAGACTGACCATTCTATACTAGAGTATCTCCAAACTATAGTTGTATATGTCAGTTATCTTTCATTTAAATAGTAAATGGTCTGTATATGTAGAGCAGTTTTTTTAGACTGATGACCACTTTAAGTGCTTCACGGTACAGATGTTGCCATTCACCCATTCACACACACGTCCATACAGTGCGTATATGTTAAGCACCGTTCTCTATGAGGCAATTTGGGGTTTGTTAACTTTGGCATGCGGAAGACTGGGATCGAACCACCAACCTTCTGGTTAGAGGTCGACTGCTCTCACTCTGCATTAGACAATTAACTGTCATTATTGTCCATTAGGCAAGAACATCCAGGACAACAGGTTTGTCATCACGCTTAAAGACAGCAAGCTCTCAACTTAATGTTTGAGCAGCCGCTCATATCCAAACTAAATTACAAGGGGCACCTGTAATTGTTTGAAAAATATGCATTTACCAAAAGGAAAAACTATTAAAGCCACAGTTAATTATTTGCTCCAGTGATGACAGGAACCTTAAAGCTGTATTAGTCAGTTTTATTAAATAATTACATGGAATTCCACGCCTGTGTTGCTCAGAAACCTAGTTTCCTAAACTCACCTTTAGGATATGAGCATTCCCTTGTAGCAAGATGTGAGGTGAGTTTGCATGCAGCGGACACAAACCCTGGCAGAAATTATCAACAAACCCCAGTCTACATGAAAACCCTTGCAGAATTGCTTTGTTGACCCCATTTTTTGTTTCACTCAGGTTTAAAAATTAAAACGTTGTATTCAGGGCAACTTTAAAAAAGTTAGTGGAAGATAGGTTTACAGAGCCATCATCAAAGCCATTATCTAAAAATCTAAGTTATCTGAGCAATGTTCAAATTTTTGTTTTAACACTGCAGCTATTTTGCAGGCTGTGATAAGATAACCCACTGCACACTACTTCACAGCACCAAATGGCACACAAACACATTTAAGGACGAGTTAGTGCGACCACAGAGACAGATATTTCCCTCAGCAGTTAATTAGAGACCAGAACAGCCAACCAATGACCCTCAGTTGAGCGCATACTTCTGCCAAGACCAAACTGTTCCCCATAAATTCAAATAAGTCTTTGTCCACAATACGTCATCTTAACTCAATAGTGGAAGTTTAGTTTTTAGGCCGATTTACAGCATTTGCAAAAACCTACCCTCATACAAAAACACATTTAAATCTATTAAATCAATTTAAGTCCAGACTAAACTGTATATACTCAGGGTAACCTGCCCCCACATATGCCTGATTATTTTCATCAATATCCATGGATTATTCCCTGGCGACTCATTGCTTATGTTGCTCTATGTCAGCTAAATCTGTCAATAGGAAAAATGGACTTGATTAAAGTATTGGTTTGAGAATTCTATCTATCTATCTATCTATCTATCCATACATCCATACACCCATACATCCATGCATACACACAAATTCTGATCCTCTCAGATTTAAAGTCTCTTCTCTGCTGTGATAAGCCACAGCTCAAATTACTGTAGTATAATGTGAAGAGAAAAATGTAAATGAGCTGTTAGTTATACTTTATACACTGGGCTCTCTGTGAGTAACTGCAAAGAACAAAACATAATTTAACTATGTAAGTGTTGTGCTGACTGCTCTTTTTGTTTAAAAAAAAGAAATATCTTTTAATTCATTTTTAAATTATACAAAAACAAACGTCCTTTATTTCATCAAAAAAGGAGCCCTGAGTATAAAGTTATCAATTACAGCCAAACAGATGTGCATGTGTGCATAATTAGCACCTCGTCATTATCAGATTTACAGATGGAACCACACATCACAGTGTAAACATGTGTGCATGTATATAGTGGGCCCGACGCTGTGCTGCTACATCTCTAGTCGAGGTTACACACACACTTCATTAAGTCCGACTGAGTGCTTTTTATTCTGAGATTTCAATGTGCTTGACAGAGCGCATCAGGCGCACGCCACGTCTACAGCTAAGTGCTCATTATGTGGACTGTAGGTGTCATAGAAGGCTGATAAGATGCAAGCTCATTTGCATGAGAGGAAGAGACACCCTTCAGAAACTACAGAGCCGTGCCGGCCAGCCGCTGGAGTCAACACCGGCCTTTCTCCTCTCTATCTACATTACCCTCCTTCTCTTTCGTCACACACACACACTGCCAGGCACCAAAGAGTAATCGACGCACACTGTAAGAGATGACAAGGCTGGGAGGAGATTTTATCCGCTATCACGGCCTATCATCCTCATTTAAAAGACAGTTTTAGACAGCTCACGACTGGATTCCTGGAATGATGTGATGTATTTCAGGAAGTTTTTTTGTGGAGACTTTATGATATTTCAATAAAAGAGGACATTTTAAATGAAAGTTCAAACTAATGAGCAGTGCTAATGAACAACCCTCATTGTGCAGTTCACAAT
This sequence comes from Pseudopleuronectes americanus, assembly GCA_038501795.1. Lineage (NCBI taxonomy): Eukaryota > Metazoa > Chordata > Actinopteri > Pleuronectiformes > Pleuronectidae > Pseudopleuronectes > Pseudopleuronectes americanus. Next base: position 5,813,213 of record CM076725.1, read on the forward strand.
GAGGGTGATAATTCCTGCGACAAAATACAAGCCCGTGCCAAGCTTGTAATTTTTACTGCTCGGGAATATGAGGATAGGAACACACACACACACACACACACACACACACACACACACACACACACACACACACACACACACACACACACACACACACACACACATTCTCTCTAAAGGCACTCTCTGGCCTCTTTAGTATTCTGATGTGCCTCGTGATTCTCTGTCAACATTTGACTTCACAGGCGGTGGGGATCAGAATCGAACAGAGCGAGGCCAACTGCCTGTGGCTTGCTGCTGCAGAGACCTGTAGGTATGGGACAGCACGGACAGAGAGATGGACTGACATGATGACACACAGATGCCGACACCTGCATTAAAAGCAACAATTCCCACTCTTTGTCATCAGCTGTAAATCAGAGGTTATGAGTTTTCTATAGAACACGTTATCTGTGTCTCAATTCAGGAGCTACATTCAGGCTGTTCTATTTCAAAGGCTCCTTCAAATGCAGCCGACAAATGCGCCCCTTCCATCCACGAAAAATGAAAGCTCCAAAAAGTGGATCCTTCCTGGCCTAACCTATCCCAGTGTTCATTGAGCGTCAGTGACAAACCATTATTCAAAGTCAAGTGGTTGGGGATCACGCTTCGCCTCAACAGAACAGCAAATGGTACAATTGTTAAAAACCAAGGGGCATTACAAATTTCTCGTCATGTCCATCTTCAGCTCTGTTGCTAAGCAACAGCAATGAGGATGGGACGAGGTGTTGACGCTGATCACGGACATGTAGACCAGACGGTCCCATTTCAGTTCAGCCTTCGCGGTCTACGTACCCCACAAATGCCTCCTTTTTGTGGGCTGGGTGGACTGCGTCCTCTAATAGAGACGACCCCTGAATTACAACACAGCTGTTGGGACCTTGAACTATGGTGGACCGTAACTGTCACGAAACAAATTACATCAGATTGTCACCAAAAGCTAAAAATAAGGCTGCTAATTACATCCGAGCCCTTTACCACAGCCCTGCAGATATGTTACCTTCAGTTTTGTCCTAGGAGGCAGTATGCTACTTCTGACCCGTTTACCATTCATCTCACATCCACTTTGCTTCTGGGTACGATTCAGCTCGAGTACATTTATGCCTGACATTAAAATGCGACTGCGATATACACAGTGAAATTGGATTTTCTCTTCCCCTCGCCTAAATGCAGATTGTGTCCTTTACGTCCTTCAAAACTGACAGTAAACATTTCGCCTCGCTTGTTGTTAACCCACAAGTATCCCTTTCTGCCATGGATTTAACAATCCCAGCCGCCTGTTGGCAGTGTGATTTGCTTTATCTGGGTCTGTAGTTGCTTTATGTGGAAGTGAAGGTGTTTTACATGCTGTTTTTAGGCCACTTCGGGGTGTGTGGGAGAGCGATGTAACATCCTGCTCATGCACTCACCTCTGCTCGGAGAAATACTCTTACACATGCTGGTCCAGTGGAATTCTGATAGTAGCAAAGCTGATAAGTAGAAGAGCTTAAGAGCAAATGCTGAATATCTTAATATGCTTACATGCTGCATGCTTATTAATGGTTCAAACTTCTAGTGGAGGCTGAGACGGCCTAATAAGCAAGTGCTGTGCTTCCTGCATATCTGCCGCTGAAGTGTCCGGGAGCAGAGCACTTCACTCTGTCTGGTGCAAGTTCTTATCCCCCTTGTGGTTACGCCTTCGAGGCGGATTAGTAAAACCGAAATAGTGTGTTTTTCTCACTGCACTGAGAGCTCATTGCTTATACCATCAACCTCCGGGCTGTTAGTTCAGAGCACATGCTGACCTCTCACATCCATTACCCCAGACCACCCTTGAGGTTTTCAAACATGCAGTGGTTGGGGAAATGCTTACTTTTTTCCAATTTATTAAGATGGTATATCTAGTTTGTTAATTCAATACACAAACATAAAATTAAAGAAGGTTAAACATATATATATTAATCAGTCAAATTTTAAGATTCTGGTAGACGGAGCGAATTTACCCCCCTCTTTTTCAAATAACTGCATACAGGCCATTTCCTATGAGTTTTGTATCCGTCTTTATTCAAGAGTGTGGTCTTTCAGCTTGAGAGCAGAACTTTCCATGTTTCATGTTCAGAGATTTTAATGCTTTCAATCAAAATCATGCACTTGTGCTCAAATAGCCCTTGCATGTGTTTGGATATGCCGTGCTTGTGCTCAAAGTGTGCGCTTACATTCTGATATTTTGTTGCTTGGGCAGATATCCTGCCCTTCAGCTTCAGCTCCTCGCGCTCACGCTGCATCTGTGCCTGCTCTTCAGTTTCTCCCCTGCTCTTGGATTTTTCCATCTTTACTTGGCTTTTTTGTGCAACAGATCTGTCAAGCTTCCAAGGGAAACAAAGAAACGCAACTCTACCTATTTAGTTGTTATTGCTGCTAGCAGCAGTGCTCCCAAAGGATAACAATTTTTTTACTTGATATCCTTGATTTTCTCTATCCATGTGGATCTGCATGACCCCTGTCGACCCCTTAAGTACCCTTAAGACTTGTTCGGCCCCTACATGACTCTCGAGAAGTAAAGCTAACCCACCCACATTACTATATATGCCTTATCTTTCTAGTTCAAGTTTTGAATGAATATCATTGTTCACGTGAGACAGGACTAATTCTCAATTACTCTAAACAAAGGTATGAGCGTCTGGATGAAAAGTGCCCGTCAGAGTATTCATTTAAATAGAAAAATGTCTTGTACATTTTCGTAATTTTTGACAATCAATGTCAAGGCATGTTTATAATTAATTGGTCTTGCTGACTAACTCTGGTGTGTTTATGAAAATCAGATTAAGTGTTCAGATAGTTGTGATGATCCTGAAGGTTTAATCCTCAGTTCCTCCTTCAGGTCTAAGTTTTAGTGACTTAATGCCCAGTTATAATAATCAATGATCATTTGGCAACATGGAAAGCCTGTTTACATGATATAAATGTAAGGCTACCTGCCCAGCATAACATAACATATAACATAAAAATGCTTATTGAATTGTGTTTTAGGTTGTGCATGGACCTACCTAAAACAAGGTACATAATAAACTCCTTTAAATGAGTTTATTATGTAAAAATCTGACATTGACAATGATACTGGGGCCACTGCTGAAGGGGAACGTATGGCTGTCTCACTTTAGGGGCAAAGCAATTGGACAGACTGTGCTGTCAGTATAGGGAAATAAATGTTGGAATAGCCTACTGTCACAATTTGAAAACTCATCTTTGGCAATGGCTCATGGTAAACCAATCCCCATCACTTTAATTTAGATTAAATGTCATGTTTTTTTTATGTGTGTACTGGTATACTGGTTTTACTGTTTTCAGCGTCATGTGTTTTTTTAAATTAATTTATTGTATTGTATTTAATTTTATACCTAGGGATAATGAATATATTATTGCTAGCACTAATTTACGTTTAGTAATTTATTCAAATTTTCATTAATGTGCTCTATGTCTATGAAATAAACAAATAAATATAAATAAAACAAATAACTACAGGAGTTCTATTACTGTTAGTACACTTAACCACACTTCAGCCTCAGAGCTGCTTCTATGATTGTGAACACAAAAATGATTCCATAGAGACTTAAGGCTTACTCATAACCAATGACTGTGTAGTCACAGTCTTCATATCGTTTTATTTATTTGCTTTACAGCCACTGGGTAAAATCTCTGTTCATTTGTGAATTACAAGCCTTTCAAGATCACTGCAATTAGATGGTAAAAAAGAGTTTCCATGGATTAAGTGATTCTGTTCCTTTAAATCCCCCCTCCCCCACCCATGCACAGTAAGGGGGAGCAGATTAATTAATATAATTAATTTTCATGCCTTTATAGGAGCTGCTAATCCACCTCAAACACTTTCATCCCTATCTCTGTCTTTTGAGAGTTTTTGTATCACATCTTGCTCTGAGTTCTGTTTCATAGGCTTTTTCCATCCTATCAGTTACACTGTGTGTGTGCGTTTGTGTGTGCGTGTGTGCACGTCTTTTTGTATGTATAGGCTGCTCTGATTAGCTACCCCTGGTCTACTATCACCCAAGGGAGTAGGCCACCACCACCGCCATCAAATTCAATACAGAGATATGAATCTCCTCCCCCTCCTCTAACTGCTGTTCTATACATATGTTTCTACTTACATTTAGCCCTAAAGTCTACATCCGGCACTCTCTCTCATCTCTCTCTCTCTCTCTCTCTCTCTCTCTCTCTCCTCTCTCTCTCTCTTTCTAACTCTCACTCTCTGTGGGTTTTTTTGTTGCTTTTTGTTTCTACAATGCAACATGTCGTTTTTTTAATTGTATGCAAATAAATCCCTGCTAATAAGCTGTTGTTAATATTTAAATAGCGGCAAAAGCAGAATATAAATGAGAAAATATGATAGGAGTCTTGCCAGCAGATGGATTGTGAAATATCCTTCCAGGCCCTTAAATAAGCCTGTGTTAAACTCCCCCTCCTGCTTCTCCACAGCAGGAGGGTCAGAGAAAAACTGGAACCTTTCCAACCTGCCGCAGTGATAATGTACATTAGCTGAAAATATGCTACTGCCTTGACGTCACTGGGGAATTGCTCTCAGAGTGACTTGACCAGTTAATGTGACAAATTTGAAATGCTTATGCTATAATCTGCTTTTTGCCACACAGCACAATGCTAACAGTGTGCTCATGTTTTGCAGTAAGCCACGGAATTATAGCATACAACCTTACAACCCCGACACCTTTAAAATCAAGCGCAAACGTCTCTTTTGCAAGTTTAAAACAGGATAATTTGTAAACCCTTATGCGTCAACACAGAGACCGAATGTAAATGGACGATACCTTGTGCATCTGTAGAAGACAAGGCACATGACAAGGCAGTTGAATGTGATGCTCCTGGATGGAGAATGAGTTTATTATTTTCAGGTTATTAGAAATAAAACATGATCAGTGCACTGATGAATAGAACAGTCAAATCAGATATCGATCATAAATCAAATTAAGTTACACAGTGGAAGGCTCTGTGTATATCTGATATACTGGGTATTGACTAGTTCATGATACCATTGTTCATGACTAGGTAACCATGATACATTGTGATTCCAACTAATTCTTACAAACTCTCAGGGTTGTGGAGATCCAGATAAGCACGCCAGTGATGTGTGTGTGCTGCAGGGGGGGCAGTGGCCTTTAAAAGGATGCTGTTGATGGGATTCATCATTAAAATCTTACTTAAGAAGAGAGAAAATCATTTGATTGCACCACTTGACTTAAGACAAGGGATGGTGATGAAGACGACTGGTCCTCATCATCTGTCCCCCTCTCCCCCAGTAATAGCATTGCAACTGTGAATTTCCAGCACACTTATGTCAGCCTCCATGGTGTGATGCAATCACACTGGCCTCATGTGATTTAATGCAATCAGCCCTCACAGCGTGAAAATTATATTGTTCTTTGAAAAGAAAAAAAAGAAGGTATGTTTCTTGGAAATCACCCTTCATGGTATGATGAGGAGACTTCATTAAGCACATGGTTGTGTATGAAAAGTTGTCGACTCCTTCAGGGATTGTGAAATGTGTTAATCATTGTGTAGAATGAAAAGGATTTGTCATCTCTTCAGCAGCTGCAACAGAGGAGGACATTCAGAGTAAGTTAATGATGCTAATTAACTGTATATGCATGTTTAAAATGTGCAACAGTTGTTGACCTCCCAGCTTGTTAATTGGGGTTTTGAACATACTTATCACATAAATTTGTTCTATCATCATAATACAATTAAATGATTTTTGGATTCACCTTAACAAGGAGATGGCTCGACAGTTTCAAGTCAAATCAAGATAATATGAGCTTAGTGTTGTGTAGGATCGTATAGAGTAGTTTAGTTCCGTATAATTTCATATAGTGTATTAAAGTATAGTATATGGATAGTATAGTATAGCAAAGCATATACTCCAACTCCAAAGCTGAAGGATCTTGTAGTGCAGTATGGCACAGCATATCATATCATAACATAATAATTTAGCATGGTTTATGCATATTTCAAGAATTAAAGTTGCTTTGGTTTTAATGACTGACAGCCAATCAGAAACTTCTAAACAGTCAAATATCCATCTCAACCTAACCAAAGGGCCTTTGATTAGAAAAGTTTGAACAGGTTCTTGATATTTATTATGGTAATACATCCATCTGTGTTTCTTTATTTAATACTGAACACTCATGAGTCTCCATAACAGAGATCACTGGTCAAGGACGTTCTGAGGCTAAAAACAAAGCATAATTATTTGTCTTTATCCAAGAAAAAATATTGAATATTTTAGTTATACTCATTTATCTAAAGTTATCCAGCTCTTAAATTGAATGCATTTATGAATTATGATGTATTTTATGAAACTGAAGTACCTCTGTTATTACTGCGAAAAAAGCCCATGGCTATAGAACTTACCTTCCATAGGTTTACTTTGATCAAATTTAAGTCAGAATTTCCTGTGTACATGTTTATCTACGAATTGCTCAAAAGAAACCTTTCCTATTGAACCTTCCACACAATGTTTATTATGTAACATTCCCCACAGTCCCTGACCTGTGCCCATCACATGAAGAAGTGGCTCATCGTCATTGTTTTCACACAGTAGCTGCCTGTGCATCCATCACCAACATAATACTCTTCATTATAAGCCTGTAAGGACATATAACCTTTGATAAATATACATTTTTCATGTATTAACTCACCTTCAGCATTCATTTTAAAGTATCAAAGCGTAATTTTGGAATATTGGTCTATTCTGATCTAATGCACAGATCATTGGTTGGATACATATAAGAAAAATTCAACTAAATTGTTAAAGGTATTATTATTAATAAACCAAATTATTACCTCGTAAACAATACTAACTACTAATAATTCATCCAATCAAAGTTTTGTTTTCATGTGAAGCCGTCTGCTTGGGATTTCTATGTACAATTCTCCATCTTTCCCCTTGTTTGCTTTTATTCTCTTTCACCCTGTAAGTTCAGGACGTCAAGCTCCCCAGGGATGTTTTTTTTCTGGTTGCTCTACCGTCACAGATCACTAGCCAGAGACTGGAGTGGCAATGTAGGCCTCTACTCACCATGCACCACTGATACATTTCCCAGTGATGCTCATTGAAAAGGTGATTTTCTGCCTGTCTGGAACAATAAGCCAGCTTGGCACATTGAGCTCTGCTGTTATGAATACAGCAAAATTGAGCTCTTGAGACCAGGATTTCTTGTGCAGGGTGTGATGAGGAAATCATGTCTAATTGTATTTGTATAATGAGACGACTCGATTGGTGAGTGAGCCTCAAGGATTTTAGTTGAGGGAAAAACACATTTTTGTGTTAGCAGTGACAGTTAAGGTAGCTTGTATGTATTGTGTAAATTAATAATCCTTTACAGTATTAAAGGTCCACTGTGCAAGATTTAGGGGAATGGGATATATTAGCAGAAAGTGAATATAAATAATTCTAGTGATGTTTTCCTTAGTTTTTAATCATCTAAATAGTACAAATTATTGTTTTCTTACCTAAAATGGGCCCTTTATATTTAAATACTTTATACTTATATTGGGAGAGGGTCCTCACAGAGGCCACCTTTTTTGTTACAGTAGCCCAAACTTGACAAACTAAACACCTTTTCAGTTTTTATTACAACTGCAGTCTACCACAGGTTTACTTGTATATTTGGAAGAGGAGGGGGAGGTGAGGGGTATTCAGCTGCAACATGAAACTTCACCTCTAGATGTCACTAGATTATTCACACTGATCCTTTAAGTGCAACCAGCTTATTTTAAAGGTCACATCCTCCACCTGTCTAACCTGAGTGTCTGTAAAATAATTTACTTTAAAATGTTGCTGTTAGTTTATAACGCACTGGATGGTTTAGAGCCAAAATAAATTTGTATATTTTTATTCTTAATGTAAATCTTTTAACTTATTTTTAAATGCTTATTTTTTGTAATGCCTTGTGTTGCTTTAACAAATGGTTATGGTGCCTTTCATATTTTATGTAAAGCACTTTTCATTGCCTTGTTGTTGAAATGTGCTGTGCAAATAAACTTGCCTTGTCTATACTTTTCCAAACAATATCTACAACTATGTCTGTATTTGTTGAATGAAAAAACCTTAGGTACACGTACTACAAAATTATACTTAAGTACATTATCAGTACTTACCTTCCACTGCTGGGCTGTGCTGTGCTGTGCTGTGTGTCAATGCATTAGTGGTGAGGCCCAGAAAAGAATACAGTCAGTGGACAGAATAACATGAAACATCTGTTAAGCATTTTATAATGCAGTTCAGTACATCTCAACAAACAATGAGGTTTAATAAAAACTTTTATTCAACAACTCTCTGATGTAGTGTCGACAATTTTTTGAAAAGTAATATATTTATTACAAAGCTGCATTGTATTATATTATACAGTTCAGTCATTGTCCTTACAAGTCTAGAAACACCAGGCACTAACACCAGGCACTATTCAATACTATCCTATTCTGTACTATATTATACGTGTTTGTCACAGCCATATTACATGTAATAATGTTGTAATCATGTGTCTGCTCAAGATAAGACCTGACCTGTGAACGTTTTAATCTTCTTTTTTTTTATTCAAGTACAAATAAGACAGAATATACAGGATACATATATATGGCGTCTGTGTGCGTGAGTCAGAGAATAAATAAGCCAATAAAAAGAGAAAAAGAAAAGAGGGAAAACATTGAACTGGGCACAGGAGAAGAGTTATTTTTAGTTTCACTGACATTTCTGGTTAAATCAACCAGACCACCGTAAGTACACGTTAGTAGTTTTATATACAGACGTGGTTCATTTTATTGAAGACATCCAATACATCAAATCTTATCACATTTTAAATCTTGAGGCTTTTGTATCACCAGTGATTCGTGTTTACGACAGCGTGTCGCGACGATAACAAACAACCCCAGTTTACGGCAGACATGTGTACCAAGGAAGCTTGTTATTAGCCGCACTGCTGCCTGCTAGCTCTTGTTCTGTTTCCTAAGACCCGGACTAAAAAGTCACCAGTTGAGTTTTGTTACCGTGACAAATGGATGTCGGAGAGCTCCTCAACTACCAGGTAGACTTTTCATTCTGCGTGTCAGAACTCAGCTAACATTAGCTCACCGTATGCGTTTGATGTCATGCTGCAGCTCTGCTAGCACTTACTTCTGAACGTTAGCAAAGCGTTAGCATGGTCCCGCTGTGCTTTGTTGTGTGAGTTTGGTTTTGTTAGTTGACCACCAAAGAATAACACGAGGTTTTCATTGTGTAGAACCTGAGAAATTAACAACTTGAGTCCAGTTGTTATTTACATAAACAACGTACGTCGTTAGCGGGCTAGCTACACAGGTAGCTCTATGGCTGCAGAGAGAGCCTGTGATACTTTAGACTGTGTTGCCTAAACTAGTTTTACATAAATGATTGAGATAAATACTAATGCATCTTTGAGGGGAAGTGCTTTGTCGAAGTCAGTTACGTATCTTGTGTTGTTTGCCAAATTCCATTCAATGTTATTGTAATTGATACATTAAAAGAATTGTCGATATACATCATCATATCAGAAGAGGAAACGTGTTTATTTGTTGAATCGGGACATGACTGATCTTAATAATCGCCTCTTTACATGTTTTGTAAACTTGTTTTCTGAGAGTAGCTGCTGATATTGGTGAAATTTGAAACTATGTTAAAAGAAAGAACTAGATAGAAAATAAACGTACAAAATTATATGCAGTGTTTTCCAATTTTTGTTTCTCTAGTAGTTTCTGACATTTATTGTGTGGTTGGGCACATATTTTTCAATTTGACACTTTCATGTTTTCACCTGTCTATCTTATTTTGACTATCTGCTGCTGCAACATGTGAATTTACCCAGCTTGGGATCAACTATATTAATCTTATCTTATCACATACAGTTGTTTATCACTTAATAGTTATCTCATTCGGTCAATTTGTATGTGTCAAGCTTTAGGAAGAGTATGATTCTACTTTCTGATTTCTCATTTTACACAAACCACACTTCATTTCAAGACCACACAGCATCCCTATAGATATGTTCTTCTCTGAATAGACCAAATTCCTGCTCACACAATTTAATTTCACCATCCCCTTTTATCCTACAGCCTGACAGAGGAGCAAAGCGTCTCAGGCAGGAAGATGGAGGAGCAGCAGGAGGAGATGACTCCCGAGGAGGGAAACAGCAGAAAGGACAGAGTCTCAGAGATTCTGCCAGATACAGAGAAGGCACAACAGGAGGTGGGATGGAAGACACTGATGAGCTGACTGTGGACAGGAAGAAGATCCTGGAGAAACTGATGGACCGGGATGAAGATGAACCTGAGGTGGGCAAGATTATTATTATAGCGTTGTTATAGAATTGTCACTTTTTTTCTGCAAAGTATGTTTCTTCTAAAATAACCTACTACCCTTTTTTTTGTAAAATGTGTTTGTCACTGTCAACTCAAAACGTTAACAAGTGTTTGTTTTCACATATTATGCCTCAGATATAGCTGTCACTCACAGTTATACTATTGTAAGTAAGTTGTTTACCCAAGATGGAACAAAGAAAATATCACTATTTATTAACTGTGAATTTGCTGGTTAAATTTCAAGTTGATTTTCAAAGCACAGATTCATCCTCCGTTATCTAAACCAACCTAATCTCATCCATATATATTTTTAAATTTAAAGTTTAAAGTTACTAAAGACACAACTGATCCATTTTATTTGCACGGTAGAGATGATAAGATTATCTATTGTCTATCAAAATAGGTTGAAGTTTATCAATAGTAAGTCAGGGACCAGAGATTAGTAGGAAAACAATTGTACATTGTAGTCAATCACTTTTGTTTATCCTCATTGTTTTGTCTCATTTTACTCTACACACAAAGCAAGATTTATTCTTCTGTTACATCCTTAGTTAAATCGTTTGTATATCAGGCACTTGAAGCAGAACCGTGGGGCGACCCATTTGGTTGGAAATAAATATGAAAAAAAGACTGAGCTCTCCTTTTTTGCCACTCATCTATCAAAGCCACCTCTACTTAAAACCGTCTGCCTACTACCCCTGCTCTCCATCAGTCATTTAAACAACGTAGACACAGTGAGCGAATGCTTTTATATTCCGTTATGAAGCAAGAACAGCATTCCTGCCATGTCTCTTCTCAGTTAGTGACTAAAAGTGTAACACTGATTCTAAGGGGAATATAATAAATCCACTGTATGATTCTATTATGTATGATGCAGGTATCAAGTTTTGTGGTGGTGGTATCAACTGGAGAAATGTTATGCAGAACTGTAACTCACGACCAGGGGCTCCTATAAATACTTTACCCTAAGCAGAAGTCCATTTAAGCCTCTGCCCGGGTGATTGAAATCATAAGCTTCACTTATATACAGCCCCTCCAGATGATGTCAGGAGATTAAATAGAGTTCAGTGTATGTCTGAAAGCAGATGGGGTGAATACGATGAGAGATGTGTTTGGTGTGTGCATTTCCCATCGATGCGTTCACCCAAAAACAGCAAATGCAGGGGGTATGCTCTCTGTCCGCTGGCTGGATGTGCTCACCTGTGTGTGCGCGCACGTCTCAGTATGTGTGTGCGTGCACGTGTTTGTGTTTGCACATCGGGATGGAACTCCGCCCTGCGCGATACAGAGAGCAGAGGAGAAATCTAAACCCGCGACCATGTATAGACAGAAATTACATGCCGTCGTATAAATAAGATAAATGATATAAGTCCATTTAGTTTGTTTAATAAAAGAGCAAGCTGTAGACCTGTTTTATAGGAAAGGTAACCTTAAATGACCCCGTAATATAATGGTAGGGGAAAAATATTTCTGAACACGCCCTAAGCTCAAATTGTGGATAGATTGTTTAGGTCAGAGTGTTACTTTTGTCTTTTGTGTTCACTCGATCCGAGTGGCTTTTGAGTCCAGACAGTAAAAACAACATTCTTACCTGACCCTTTGCAAAGGCAGTGGATTCAGAAAAAAACAATGACACAAAGAAACATCTGGAGCAGGAAAGTTTCTTTGCAATAACTCTTGGTCAATTCCTTTTGTATCCATGTTATGTGGTGAATTAGTAAATTGCACATCTATTATCCTGTTCTTATTGTCCCTCTCTGTGGCCTTTTAAAATATTCACTGTGTCAAGAGCTACTGAGAGAAAAGCGCTGCTCTGTTCCATAATATCAGGCAATTGTAATTTCCCAACCTATCATTAACTGTCGGACACTTCACAGGCTTTTAAGCCATCATGAGTTCTATAGTGTTCACTTTCCAGTGAAAAGCACTCAGGTTTGTGGGTACTCTGCTCCACTCACATAATAACTGTGATTCTGTATGCGCTCAAATGTAAGTCCATCATCATGACCAATAAAAGCCGTTTTTCTTCTCTCCTTTTTTTATTCCCTTTTCTCTCTTTCCCATTATGTGCTTATCAAATAGGCAGAGCTGGTGGATGAGAGTTCGGTGAAGAAAATGATCCTGACCTTTGAGAAGAGATCATACAAAAATCAGGAACTGAGGATTAAGTTTCCAGACAATCCAGAGAAGTAAGTCCATTAAATGACCCTGTCCGATCACAATGCCATACTGTTCCCAAACATAAAATGTCTCTTATTCTGTTATGGCATAATACCATAAATTCATAACCATTCTTTTTTTAACCAGGTTCATGGAAACTGAGCTGGATCTAAACGACATTATACAGGAAATGCACGTGATCGCCACGATGCCAGATCTCTACCACCTGCTGGTGGAGCTTAATTCCGTCCACTCGCTGCTGGGCCTCCTCAGTCATGAAAACACTGATATCCTTTCAGTAATGGACAGATCCAGGCAGTCTGTCAAATTTTGATCCATCTGTTCTGTCTATAGAGAATAATTCTGCAGATATTTTATCCTATATTTTTTTTCTTTGGTCAGCAAATGTTGTGAAAGGAACTTATCTGACAATGAAATGATCCTAGTAGCAATTACTATGTCTTCAGCCTCATATTTGTTGTATCTCTAGGCCATATCGCCATTGTTCAAAAACATCAGTTAGACCCAAAATTTGAATTTCAAACTTTCCATGTTCCTTTATTAACATACTTGAACAATGTACTGTAGCTAAAATTATAAGCATCAACAGTCACTACACAAAAAGCACTGACGATTTTCTGTGGTCATCCCGGACACAGGCTGAGCAAAACTAACTTGATATCCAATTCCCAGCAACTAAGCAGCACCAGCTTATTGTCCTTAGCCCGAACCACATGTTGCTATAGCTGTGGTGGACCTGCTGCAGGAGCTGACGGACATCGACACGCTCCAAGAGAGCGAAGAGGGGGCCGAGGTGCTCATAGATGCTCTGGTGAGTTCTTTGGTGATATTGATGAAGCAACTCTTTGTTGAGTCAATACTTAAGTTCCTGGGCTCTGACATCTAAACCAGGCAGGGATGATTGATTACCTCGTCTTTCTTAATGAATCAAAAGCGAGGCCCTGTCTGCCCTCGTTGACTGAAAAACACGAAGCTATTTTGAGTTATAATGTTTCGGACTACAAGCTGTGTCGTAGCGATGCTGCTTCAGTCCAGTGTCTGTATATACTGTATATTAACTGATAGAATATAGTATTTTTCTGCTAGAAGAAGCAGATTACCATCTTTGTTAATGGGGATGTTTTCACCCGACCTTTTATTTGTTTGTGAGTAAGCATGATTAAACAAAAACTACTGAATTATCACCAAACTTGCTGGAAGGATGTAGTATCCGTTAGGAAAAAAACCTTACATTTTCGTTAGGATCTGGATCAGGGGGCAGTTCCTTAATTTTATTTCTTTAACATTGTGTAATAGGGTGTTTTTCAAACTTTGGTGGATTTCTCAGAAAATAATTCATGGATCCAGTAAATTAAATCTAGGACCTTGGTGTTTAAAACCCTTTATTGGGCGCCACTCTAAGTAAATGTAGAAAATGTTCAAATACAATTTTGAATGTAACATACATTTTACAGATGTTGTTGAATCATATAGTCTATTAACTTTTAAAACATATTATGGTTCAAATTGGGCACAAAGATGCACACTATTGAACTCAGTCTCAGTTTATTGATTATTAATTCATCCTGTTAACTTTCTTTTTGCCAATGTCGGATGTTCTTGCAATTACATTAATTTGAGATCAGTTTTATTAAGTGTCAAGAACTTAGTCAAGGGGAAAAATGCAACATCTTAACATTTAATTTCATCTTCACAATTACAGCACTTCCTTCCAGACTCTACCTTTCTCTGACCACCCGCAGCTGTGTGTGTTGGCTTCAGTTTTAAGTTTCAGATCCACTGTCTTTGTCGACCCTGTATATTAAGCCTTCTCTCTGTCTCTTTCTCGGCCTCTTTCTCGGCCTCTTTCTCGGCCTCTTTCTCGGCCTCTTTCTCGGTCTCTTTCTCGGTCTCTTTCTCTGTCTCTTTCTCTGTCTCTTTCTCGGTCTCTTTCTCTCTTTCTCCCTTTCTCCCTCTTTCTTTCCATCACTAAGCATGTCGGGCTGTCTATGAGCCAGGGACAAATTTTGATGGCCCATTATGTTTGCTGACATTTTGCGGCACACACAAAGGTCGAGCTACAATAATGTGCTGATATACTGTTAGAGGAGGAAAGAAACGTCTGCACCTCCTGCTTCATGGCTGTTGCTGTGGCACTTCTTTAGAGATTCGGTTGGCTGTGTAAAATGTGCCAAGTTCTCTGCCGGGCATCATCCCAGTGACATCTTTTGGATGGTTTCTCACCTATAATGTCAGAAGTCTCATGGTTTTAGAACAGTCCTACTACTAGAGATGAAAAGGTGTGAAAATGTTTGGCCACAATTATAGTGGCCAAAATTACGGTTATCAGTATTATGGCCATATTGTTAAGATGTGCTTAAAATCCGCACATGGTAATGATACACAAAAGTTTTATACTTAAATAATATGTTCAGTATCAATAAAAATAACAATATTGCCCTGAGATCATAGCAGATGTACAACATTAACATTGAATATTGAAGGCTTTTGCTGGCTAATAAAGCTTTTGTTTTACAATGAAAACTTCCCATAATACTAGTTTGCTTATATGAATACAATTGGCATATAAAAGCAACACAAACAATACAAACATGAAATGAGTGCAATACAGTCATATTCAAAGGTATACAATGTTGGTTTTGATGATAAATGAAATAACTTATAACAATCAAAGCAGAGCTTGAGCGGAGAATAGACGATTACACCTGTTATGTTATGTTATGTGCAAAGAGCCAACCCCAAATGTCTAAGAGTCGGCCAAAACATAAACTTTTATTAAACACTTACTATTTGGCTACAGTGGAATCTAGCAGTCGACTCGCACTGTTAACTAACTTAGATGCAATTTAAACACTACTGTGCAACCTGTAAAAGTTTCATCCAGAATATCCCCCAAAGTGAGCCCACACTATGATTTTCCTGGCAAATGTTTTATTCACATCCTCGTAACTGCCTGATGATTTGGCTTGCGTGATGTCATGTGAATGAAATTTCTACACAAGACTTTTGTTTTTCTATAAATGTTACTTTACAGGGTTAGGATTATATTTGATGATAATTGCACATGATAATTGTACATGATGAAGATAAGCTTAATCACTGGTGGATCTGCCTCAGTCATGTTTCAACATTGTTTAACACAGCCCTGATGTCTCTTTCTGTCTGTAGCTGGAGGGTCAGGTGGTGGCCTTGCTGGTGCAAAATATGGAGCGACTGGATGAGCAGGTGAAAGAAGAGGCTGACGGCATCTACAACACACTCGGTAAGGAGATTCACACCAAGCCTTAAACAAATAATATCATGTTTATGTTTATGCTGAGAAAACTTACATTAACATGAATAAAGTTGTATTCATTCATTAACCTCATTGCCATACCCTCTATGTGTACTTCCACATAATCCCTGGACAGTGGAACTGCAGTAAAGCTACAATACATTTTTTATAATTCTAGATATCGTCCTTATATTTCTCATTGATTGTGGACTGAATTTGAAAGTGAAGTACATGAAGTTAGTTTTACATTATGTTAGGGTTACAATAAGAGCAAGAGTTTATATAAAGAATAGCATCATAGGGTGATGTGATGACTGCACCCCATCCTGATAATGAGATCAAAAATCATCTATCATTTTAACCAGCCAGCAAATAGCTCAACTTGCTTTTTGTGTTTTTTTTTACAGCTTGGCTTATTGTTTCTAATCAGTATGAAAATGTTATCTGAATTCCCTTCTTCCCACCATCCAGCAATAAAGCTTAAATATCTTGGATACTAACACTGCCATCTTTAAAATTCGGGGTGTGAGTTTGCATAGTAAAGATCGGTTGATGGGGCTTTGGAAGCAAGTCGATATATGCACTCGATCAATCAATCAGTCTCACCTGTCAATAATGACCTTTTACTCCATACTTGGAGCACTAAATACCTAATTAAAACCCAACATAGAAGAAAGATTTACAGTTAGACAAACAGCTGTGTTATAAGAACTACCTTTACCAGGATCATCTTTGAGAAAATATTATTTACATGTCCTTTTTAGCATGGTCCATGTCCCATCCATTAATATGGAGGAGGCTACACTTCCACCAGGGGGTGATGGAGACACTTTGGATTCACATTGTCACAGTTTTGTCATCCATCTTGATATATAATCTTTGCTTTGCGCAATGATATATTAGAAAAACGCAGGTAAATCAGACCATCACCATGACTATTATAACAGTAACATGATATGCTGATGCGGCGCTATGTCGGACAAGTTGGCTTTCATTATGATAACACAAGTTACTTACAAGTAGATGTCAATCTACACTAGGCAACACTGGCATAGAGAGAAATTAAAAGACAAAACACAGTGGGACTGACACATAAACACTTAGATTTGTCTCAACAGTTAAACAAGACCTAGACTGGGACTTTCAGTGGCAGCACAGCTTTGCACATTCATTCATTTTCAAAGTGTGGGACAAATATCTGGGAGAAATCTCATTCCACCTCAGAGACATCTCTATGGCCCTTTTCCAAGGATAGTTTAAAAAACAGGTTTGGCTAAAACTCAATAACATTTGCATATTTGGAGCAGGACTGACTGATCAAGCTCGTCTTATTTAGTTTTGAAACTTGACAACCTCCTCCAGAGGCAAGTAGGCCTGCAAGGTGTGTATGAGGCTCTGGGCGATAAAGTGACAGGGGGTCCTCATGGACCTGGGCTTGGGCGTAGACAAAGTTAATTTGTATTCTTTAAGCCGTGTCAGTGTGTCCCTCTGCTGTCAAGTGCCCTAAACTTTTTCAGCGAACAGAAGATGTCATTTAAATGTTTTAGAAAAGGAGAAGCACTTTTGAAACCCAATTGGGTGGTTTTGTATTTTTTTATCCGAGAGGTTTAAGACCTCAAAGTGGAGCATACAGGTTACAGAGTCAGAACCATTGGAGCGTGGATTCGACAGCGTTAAATAAAGACTCAAGGTCTAAGAGGGGGCATGGGCCAGCAGATAGTTTGAGAAATCACGGTCTCTCTGTTTAGCCTCGCATGAATCCGACTTTTCTGCCTCTCAGCTCTTTTGTGTGCAGTGAGTCTACTGAGATGATTTTTTTTCTTTGTTGCCAGATTGAGGCCGTGTGTCAGGAGGGTTGTTAAGGTGTGTGTGTTTGGCTCTGTTCGAGTGCGGGTTATATCGAGGGAGGAGAGCTTGTGCATCCTTTATTCAAGCTCCTGTGTGTGCGCGCACTTGCGCGTTTGTGTGTGTGTTTGTATCATCAAGGGAGCTTTCCAAGCTTGAATAAGCCTTTTGTCTGCCTTGGCTGCTCTCTGCTCTGAGCCTGCTGTCCTCCAGGATGCTGTCTGTCTGCTCTGTTTGAGTCACTGATAAAGGCGCTCCCACTCTCTCCCTCAGCACCCTTCCTCTCCAACTTTTCTTCCCTTGCCTTTCCTCAACGTTTCTTTATCATCTGCAGCCCCTAATTCCAGTTGTTGCGTTATTGAATTCTTTTGTATTTTGTATTTCTTTGTATTTCTCTTGGTCTTCATCTTCATCCACCCCCTTATTTTAACTTTGTTATATTATAGTTTCAGCAGCGATGTTATCATATTCCCAAAAAATGCAGCTGTTTCTTCACTTTCAGCTCTATCTATATTGTTCATAAATAATTAAATTAACTAAAAAAGTCAAATTTTGCTTAAAGTATCATTTGTAATGCTAAGAATAAACCTCATGATGAGCGAGAGACATGAGACAATGGATGAAATTTAACAGATAGTTGAATGATTCAGAATGTGTTGATGGATTCAGATATTGATTTCATAAATATGACTTAACTTAATTTGAACATACACTAGAACACTGTTCATTGTTAAAGTTCTGTCAAACATTTAACCAGAACATTTCCCCGATTTAGTCTCTCATGCTTCCATATGGCCTTGTCACTCTGCTGCTGGACATTGAATCCAAAATGCTGCAGCTTTCTTTTTGCGTTGGAATCTCTCTGTGTTAGTCTAAATGCTTGTTTTATTGTTGTCAACGATAAAATTAACAATACAACTGAGTCAGTAACTTCTTCCCTCATCCTCTTCGATGTCCAGTAAACAAAAACACCTCCTGTCTGAATTCTACGGAGAATTTCCTGCTGTTTTGAACGGGTCTGAGTGGAGAATCTCCTGCTGTGTTATTCATATGAAAGACAAGCTGAAAAGATTTAGCTCTTTTGTCAATGCAGCAGAATAGTGCCTCCTTTAGATCCAGTTTTTACTGAAATTCTATTTAAGAGCCTTTGACAGCTCTTCCCAAAATATTATTAATTCAGGGTATGACCTGAATATGAGGGTGTCATCATCAATATGCGTACCAACATTTCTCCAACATCTGTTTCAGTATGATGCACATCTCCCCTTTTTATGCTCTCGCTGTTTCTTCATTCCCTCACTTCCGTCTACCTTCCATTCATCATCGTTGCCTCGTCTCATCACCTCTTTTCGTCCCTTCTGCTCTTCCTCTCTCCCATCCATCCCTCTTAGTTCCTCATTCCTCTCTTTTCATCATCACCACCACCACCCACCACAGTCTCTCTCTCTGTTGGTCACCTTCTGCTGCAGTCTGTTCTGATAGAGATATCATGTGGCAGAGACGGCTTTCTAATGACATTATTAGAATAAGCTGGGACCCAACCAAGACGAACCTTCTACATTTCAGAGTTCTCTTCCTTCAAAGTGTGTTTGTTCAGTGTCTGCGCAGTATATGTTCACTTGAGACTGACAGGAGGCTTTGATATTGGCCTTCGACCATATTAAAGCAGTATAGAGTGGAAACACTGAATTTTATAATGATGGTGACAGAAAAATTGTTTATTGACCAAATAATACCTGATCCTCCTAATAGGATACTTATCGTATCGATCCAGTAGTTCACATCGGCGCATCCATATTTAATCTATCAGAAATTGGAGTTGGTACTTTTTCAATGATTCAGCTCGATGAGTAAAGTCTGATTTTTGATATCTTCTTCAGCGATCGTAGAAAATATGGCGGAGTTCAGACCAGGCCTGTGTGCAGAGGCGGCTCAGCAAGGACTCATGCAGTGGCTGCTCAAGAGAATCAAGGTAAGAATGTGGTTAGGTCATTAATAGAGAATCAACGATCAGTCACTTAATCGATAAGCCGATTGACATTAATTGAATCATGACATTACGTTGCACTGCAGGAAATTGTGATGAGCTTTTTTTAATTGTTTTATTATTTCATTTAGACCAAAACGTATCGACAAATGGCAACTATCTAAGAATAATGATTTAACCAATGCCCAGTTAGACATTTTTCATTTTATTTTCTCTTACGTAGATCATTTTGAAGATCTTTTTTTTTCAAACCGATTTTCGTGCTATGAGGAGATTTTATGGTGGACATTATCGAAATATAGTTTAGATATAGATTTCTGTCTCAACCATATGATCACTCTGTTGGCTTGTTATTATTAATTAAAAAGGTTACGTATGGAAATGAAGTTACATCTGAAGAAGTTTTAGCTTTAACAAAAACACCAGTTGATCCAGAAAATGAAAAATCTGAAATCACTGTTTATTGAAATCACTGTTGATATACAATATGTTAAGTATAATTTCTTTTTATGGTTAATAAAAATCTGATAGTTGTAGACTTAATGGTAATTTTTCCATACTTTCGACAACAGAGCTACTGTAGGATGAGTGATAATTGGAATTTTGTCTCTTTCAGGCAAAGATACCGTTTGATGCTAACAAGCTGTACTGCAGTGAAATCCTGGCCATCCTGCTGCAAAACAACGACAGTAAGTAAATAGTCTGGTGGGTTCCTCGAACACATCATCATTTATTTTTGGTCCCCCCTTTCTTTCCTTTAATTTTCCCCTATACTCTCAATTTATTTTATTCCTTTCTAACTATCCTTTTCCCTGCCCATATTGGCTTTTTTTCTTGTTCCCTTTCTGTCCTTCATCCCCCTTTTCCATCCCCTATTTTTGCATCCCATCATCTTTCTTTGTCAGTGACCTTCTCTGGCACTATCCTTTCTTGTTGTTTCTTGTCTTTCACTTTCTTTCCTCCTTTTCTCTTCCGTTGCTATTTGATTTAATGTCACCTGTCATGTTCTTTCCATTCTCTCTCCCTCTCCTCTTTCAGTCTGTCCATATCACTTCTTTTATTCCTCCCTCCTTGTCTCTTTGCCTCCACTCTTTCCCTCCCTCACTAGAACCCTGTAAAGCCTCAGATGGCTGCAGGTCTATCAGGTCCTTCGTCAGGTTCTCATTAATGATACCTGCCCTATTGATATTCAGCGGGAGCCCTGTCTTCATTTCAAACTCATTCGTGGTGCTGCCTCCATGCATTATCTTCTTCCTGCCCTTCAAATGCAAAATACTATCTAATAAAATTGTATTATTCACAAAACAAAGAAAACGTGCTGCCGTTAATAATGTTCCATATCACAGCGCTGTCAGTGTCTTGAAGCAGGAATGTGGCGAGTCTCAAGAATTAGGGTTAGGAAAATGACAATTTTGAATTTTTTTGACGTGCTAATTTAAATGTAATTATCGCGTCCTGCTGTCAAATCTGACAAGAAACTTCCCTCTGTAGGGTTTATATGTAAAATACTCACTGCTGTGAACGAGAGCCGCTTCTAATCCCGACTAATTAAGACCCTGCAGATTCACCGTATTGTTCGAATATAATTCTGCTCTTAATTACGGATATTTCACTGTTCAGGGAAAAGTATGAAACAGTGCGGCAAACCTGAGTTGGTTGTGTGTGATTTTAAACTTCCAGAATTTCAGTATGTTGAGATGAAGATGGGTCACCCTCACTTTTGACCACCAAGAAGCAGAATTTTTGTGTGGAAGCTTAAACACATTTTCATGCACCGGTCTAGATGGAATAACAATATATTTTCCAGTGCCTTCATTCTTCCTAATTTTCTCTCTTGAAACCCCTCGTGTTTGCCAGCATCCGTCCTCGGCCTACTGTTTTCGTCCCTGAATTTATCTTTTTCTTTCCCTCAACCATCAACTTAAACCTTTTTTCTTTCCTTCCTATCACTCCTTAAAGGTATGTTTTCTTTAAACCATCTCAATGTATTCTCCCTCGTTGTCCTCTTCCTCTATTTTTATCTCAAAGCCCTTCTCCCACTTTGTTTCTCTCTCACACAGATACCAGAGAACTACTGGGTGAAATGGATGGCATTGATGTGCTGCTGCAGCAACTATCTGTAAGATTTTTTCTATTTTTAGTTGGCTCCATCACTACTCTTTTTAATAACCCATCATCCATTTCAGCCTCACATGCAGGGGACTCATAAATCTTAGTAATTTCTCAGGGGCAGTAACAGGGGTGTCTTTAAAATCAGGTTTTTTTATATAAACACTGTGCTTTGTGGTGGCTCCACTCTAAACCCGGCCTAACACTAAACAATTAACCCCAGCCTCCATCCATAGATTCATTTTCATGGGGTTCTTAGCATCCTGCGACATTTTAAAAGACTTGGCTGCTCAAAACAGTACAAATAATTTATATCCCGGCTTAGGTATAGGCTGCTGATGTTCTCAAACTATGCCTCTCTCTCTGTTCTCTTAATTATTGTACTAATCTGTCAGATCACTGAGTCATACTCAGCGTGTTGCTCCTGAGCACTTAAAAGGCTCATTTTGCCAAATCATTCTAAAAAAAAACATTTCAGAAACTGTTGGTGTGTTAAACAATTACTCTTTCATGTAAAAGTAGCATGCCTGTCTGGGTTTCTTTTCAAAATGCTCATTATTTCATTGCTCTCTCCTGTCTCCCCTTTCAGGTGTTTAAACGTCACAACCCTTCCACTGCAGAGGAGCAGGAGATGATGGAGAACCTCTTCGACGCTCTGTGTTCCTGCCTCATGCTTTCCTCCAATCGGGACCGCTTCCTCAAAGGGGAAGGCCTTCAGCTAATGAACCTCATGCTTAGGTGAGCCTGAGCACTGAAAGAAAGTAATAATTAGGACTCACTTCTAGTCTACTCAATAGACCATACTCACACTGCAGCCGTTTTCCTACTTTACACCACAGTCCGTGTGGCAAGCTCAAATGCTGCTATGAACAGAACAAAGTTGTGCTTATATGGTCTATTGTATAAATAAAACATTTTAGCAGTATAAACTTGGGATGATAATGTTGGTTTTCTGTCCATTTGCAAGTCAATATGAATTTGCATGAAATTATATTATTCCACGATGCCCAGAGGATGACATCTACTAGCTTTTGTGAGACACTGTTTGCATTTACACTTAACTTGTTAAAACTACAAGAAGCCAGCACTAACACTTCACTCCCCCTCCCTGTTCGATTAGGATGTACCTGGCCCTTTATCTACATCCTCGTTTTGTATTTTGTCTCAGCTAACGCGGGAATCGGGACCTTTTGAGTCTGTGAGTTAGCCATGGCAATGTGACGTCTTCCAGCAGCTAAAACTAGCCTGATGCGTCAGTGTGAGCGGGGTAGTTGACCAGGAACGTGTTTATATATTGATTGACAGCGGTGAAACTTTGACCTTCTCTGGGGGAATATCTCTGCTCTGCTGCCAGGCTGCTGAGTCACAGAACCATCTGACAGCACCTCACCACATTAAGATAATGCAACAGTGGATTTGATCACACATGATCTCTACCTTTTTCGTTTTGGTCTCTAGATGAATCTCTGTATCCACCAAGTATCTCTTTATTTTTTAATGTTAATATATCACTGCTTACTGACTGGGAAAACCTATTCTATTGACGACTAAACAGAACATCTCTGCCCTTACAGCTCAGTGCAGAACCTTTCTATGTTGTGTAAACGTAACTATTGATAACATAAGAGGGTGTAGTAGCACTGCACACACCAGCACTTCTGTCTGCTGTATTGCCTGTCGAGTCTGCTAATCCAATCAATCAGCAGTCATTGGAACGCAGCAAGGCCGAGACGAAACCTGAAAGACTCATGAAGACACTTTACACGCCTTTATGAAACCTACTCTCAGCTTCTGCACCCCCCGCACTGATAATCACATCACTGGACACCTAGATTTAGGGTGTGGATCAATAGCTCATTATTGGAATGCAAAAATGCTGCTGTGTTAAATCGTCCACCAGGGAAACAGAGTAAGAAAAATACAGAAAAGGAGGGGAAAATAGAAAAGATATAACTTTGGGAAAGTTGTCTTAATATAAAGTTGAATTGTGTGTTTGTTTGATTCACAGCAAAGCTAAATGTTTTTTTCTTGATCATGCATGAACTATTTTCATACTTCCAGAATACACAGAGTATAGTACATGGAATAAGACACTGGTTGATTTATACACCTCTCATCCTCAGTGTATGATTTCACTTGTTGATAATGCCTCTAAAACACTTGAAGGATGTCTCCTACATTATCAGTACCTTACCATACGTCATCTACCTCTAAGGTGCTGTAAAGTTAACAGTCCTTCTTTCATTACTCTTTGCTTTTACCAACAGTTGGTACAAATGAATGTTCAATCTTTAATCAAGTAATCATTTGAACATATTTTTCATTTACTTTATGATCGAGAGCGATGACCGTTTATGTGTTTAGTGTTAGTGAAAAGATTCTAAAGCCCTTATTTAACACAATTTATGTTGTCGTTAACATCAGCACTTCTCCACCGGCATCAAAAACAGCAGCACAAACTGACCAAACAGAGCATCTTTTAAGTTTTGTCTTTGTAGCTGCTGTAGCCCTGGTACATATAGTGATATTTAACATAAGCGGTTTGTGACTGCAATTGTTTGGTCAATTGTGCAAAACAATGCACATTATACAATTTTAAATACCAGGGGCCATTATTTATATGTCTATTCTATTAGTGAATTCTTAATGTGCACTCAGTGTAGTTTTAAAGAATTGATTGGTTTAAATAATTGGTGGCTTGATTGAATTCTTATCAAATTTGGTTTTAAATGTTTGGTTTTACAAAACACTGACTAGCACAATTTCTGTTCAAACCCTTCAAGGCCTGAGGGAAACTTGTTTTTGTAAAAATCAAAATTTAAATAAAAGTATTTTGTATGTCAATTATGAAATCCAACTATGATGAACAACTTTTCAAAAGGCTGCAGTTCTAGCAGCAGCTTGATGTCACAAACCCGTTAAAGTAATATTAAAACATCAAACTTGAAAGTTTAAAGCAGTTTCATTATAATTTTGAGGATTGATCTTTTCTTGCCTGCTAACCAAGACACAATGCAGCTGCAAAATAACAAAAACAGAGTGAGCAACAGAATACAAAAAAATAATCATCTTCCCTCACTGAGACACTTATATTGGTTTTTCATCAAAAACTCTATTTCAATTCCCACCAGGCCGCCTCTTTTGTTTATAGCTCTGAGCTACATACAGATTTCACATCTGGTGCCTTGATGAATTCTTGGCAGAGCAATGCTTTGTCAGACCAAACTCTGGAAAAAGTTTATTTTACTTTACTTATACTATTTAAAGTATCGTGAACTTTTTTGAATGCACATCCTTTCTAACTTTAAGGGATCCTTACTGTTGTCTGCTTTAGCCGGTGTTTAGGGTTAAAACAGGTTTACAATCTCTCTAGCCAGGCCCATGTTTGAGGGATTCGCTCTCATGTAGAATGCGAGTCTAATCAAAAACCTTCTGTCGTCTTTGTGCACCGTAGCACTTCAAACAAATCGACCCACTCTCCATTTTGGAGTGACGACGGCACAGTTCACAACACCAGGATGTTGAGTAAACTCAGCTGCCTACCAACTGAACTGCCCCGTTTCCCTTTGGAAAGTACACAGAGTACAGCTCCCCATCGGCTTCTCCTGCCGTCCATCATATGTAATGTGTCTGTCTGGAGAACCAGACTCAACTGCCTGAAATATGTGTCCCTCCTCTGAGATAAACACTATCATCTGTCATTGGTGGGAATGGAGGAAGTGACACCGTGACAGACGGCTACATTTCCTCAGAGGAGGTGTGAAGTGGTGATGTGTGTGTGTGTGTGTGCAGGAAATGGTTGGTCCCACTTGTCACTGCTGTGATGATGAAAAAACAGATGAGTATCTAAGTTGCAATTTACTTGTTTGTCAGAACAAATATTTTCAGGTTCATTATGGTGATAGATTATCAGAGTAATTTGTTTGCTTGTTTTATCTCATTTAAACTAGGGTGTTAGTGGAGCTTATGCGAATAGGATTTATTATGGTTTTGTTTGCTCGACGAGAGAATATCATCTGAGCTGGTTCCTCCTCACAGAGACCTGTACAAGACACAGAGGCAGCTGTTGGAGTGAGATGATTTTACCTAATGACTGCTGAGCCTTATTAGTTTTTCGTGACAAAATTTGCCCATGAGAAGAGAAAATAACAACATTGAACCTCGTTGAATCAGCAAATCCATGATAAAGATATGGTGAAAAAAAAATTATGTTCCGTTTATGGTGTTTTTTATAAATTATTAAATTCTGTTTAAGGGGGTGAATTTTTACAAATTTTTTAAACATTCCAACATTGTTTCTTTGACATCTTCACCAATTTTAAAGGAAATAATGAATGAATTGAGATAAATAAATAAGGCAGATTAATGTGACGGAGATATATGAGTGTGTACAATTTGGTTCAGCTTGATATAAGAGGACTGTTGGGCCTATGCGCTCGTCTGAGTGCCGTTGTAGTTTTGTGTGTACCTAAGAGGGAAATGTGTTATGAGAAAAACTATTTACTTTGTAGGTAAATGGTTTTGAAGTTAAATACATTTTCTTTGATACCGTACAGTTAAAAAAATGTGTCAAACTTTTTTTGTTGTTATTGTAAATGTAAATAATACGTGCATTGAAATAGGATTGTGTTACTTACAGTTTTCTCAAAACTCAGTGTTTATGGCTGTTATTTCAATTGTGTCTTTGCACTTCATTCGAAACGTGGATGTTCTTTCTATATATAGAACTAACAGTAAGTATCTCTGGCTTCAGCATCTTTTCCTTTGATTTCTTTGCTGCAGAGAAAAGAAAATGTCTCGAACCAGTGGTCTGAAGGTGCTGGACCACGGCATGATTGGACCAGAGGGAGCGGATAACTGCCATAAATTTGTGGACATCCTGGGCTTGCGAACTATCTTTCCACTCTTCATGAAAACCCCAAAGAAGTTGAAAAAAACTGGAGCATCAGAGAAGGAGCATGAAGGTCAGTCACTAGTGTTGTGGCTCATTAGTCCAAAGAGTGAAAGCTGCAGTGACATGCATTGTTTTGATTGAATCTATTAGTGCTGTATGGAATGTTACAACTGACAGTTATAGGAAACAAACCGATGGAACCAAACCTCATGGGTAAAATGTCTCCAGCATTTCTGTGTGATAATGACACATTTTGGTTTTTACCGGTACAATGAAAAAAAGAGATAATTTTCAGATTTCCTTCTTGTCATGGATAATATGGATGTGGAGTAGTTATAGCAAATAACTCAAAATATCTTGGAAATCTATTATTCTTTATTTTTTTGTACACTCATACACTTGATTCTTCAGATTCAATTAAACACCTATTCTAAAATATAATTCCTATCCATAAAAATATATTTACCATTCAGTTGCTTGATTCACATTGTACAAGGAAGTCACAGGAAAATGAGACATGCATGTAAAATAGGCATTTTATGTCAGTTTACTATACATAGCTAATTGTAGTATTTTAAAATACTATACTAATCATGACAGACTTTTTACTTCTTCTGCTTTAACTTGTATGCATCGTCTTGTCACACTTGTCTCCTGCAGACACCCTCAATCCTAATCTGCTCATGTATCACGGTCTGCTGCCTCCTCGGCCTGTCAGTTTACCCTATCAATCCAATCTTGATTGATTTTACTTCCCGTGCTCTCAAAGCTCTCTTGGTCACTCTTTCTGAGTGAGAGATAGGAAGCGGAAACAAGAGAGGGAGCGAGAGAGAGAGAGATGGGATGTCCACATGATACAAAATAGAGTAGACTGAAAGAAAGAGGCAGAAACCTTGTCCATCTCATTGCTCTGAGTTTTATTACCTGTGTCGAAAATATGAAACCCCTCCTCTCCTTCTGTCCGTATTAATTAAGTTTGATACATCCGGTGGGGCTTCCCAGCCCTGCAGAGTTTATTAAAGGCTTCTTCCTGTCTCACCCAGGGACTGTATTAATTAACCTTTGACATCCTGGAGACGCTGAGTAGTGAAAAACAGTTAACCCCCCCCTGCCGAGAACCCTCAGGAGTAAGCTACTTATTTTTCTTCAAAACCAACCATGTTATATCTACCAACGTCTGTCTGTGTGTAAAATGCACAACTCGCAAACGTTCATCTTCACACTCAGCATGTGTATTCTTTATTGCCCGAGGAAGCTCTATGTCGAATTTTGTGCGATTTGGAAACATTAGGTATTTTATATAAATAAAACTATTATAATTGCTTATACTAAAATGAACATGCCTTCTTCTACGTTCTCTGATAAACTACAGCAGTGGACGGCAACTGGTGGACGGCAACTGGCAGCCGGCAGCCAATAATGTCTGTCCCACCAGATCATTTTGATCATGTCGTTGCTGCAATGCTTTATGTCGAAACGTTGTGAACTTGGGTCTGAAGATAGTGGCAATTACTTAAAAGACCTCTGAAATAAGTGACATGTATTGTAAGAAAAAACAGCTGTTCATTAAGTCATTCAGACTTATATATAAACCACACAAGTGAAAAGTAAAAAAGCTATTTAACTTTCATTCAACAAAGACTATAAAATCTTCACTGCATATAAACCGGAACAGAACATTATCCAAGTAGAACTGTTTGAGGAGGATTCACTAATGTCAAGGAATAATTCTGAAGTACATGTGGAGCATTAACACAGCATATTCCTAATTTGATTTGATTCCCAACAGGCATGTTTATAACAGGCACTGCAATAGTTGTTTTTAAATATGAATAAATATTCTAATGAAATAGACTGATTCATGTTTAAAGGAGAAGCAAGCAGGTGATCATTACTACCAAGTCAGTAATGCGGCATGTATGTGAAATACAAACTTTAAATTGCTTTTGTGCACCATCAAATGTCCTAGATATCTTCTAGAACTTACTACATATTAAAGTAGAGTCATCACTGCCGATGTAAGACAAATACTGTATGTAATCTAGGCATCTTAAAAAGTATCCAGTTTTAATAGATGCAGAGATTTGTTTATCTACAAATCCGGCTTAGTGGAATATTTGGTGTTATCAGACGCTCCAAAAAATGATACCATTCATGCAACATAAATTTACATATACATACACAATCATGCACACAAACACATACTCCAGTAAGCCTATATTTGAATAAACATATAGCATCAAATATAACTAAAGGGGAAACTGAAAGCGCATATCTCCGCCAAGGCCTTATCACAAACAGATGTCAGTCCCCTAAATTAAAACAAATCTATGAATTATCTTCTGTGAAATTGGGGAATATGTAAAAAAAAGAAAGACTTCCTCTCATTGTTAAAGAAAGTGAAAAGATTTCTTGATTCACCCCTTTTGTACGTGTTTGGTCCCATCCTTCCACGAGTTGATGAAATGAAATGCACAATTGTTTTTATGTAATCCTGTCAACAAGCCATCTCACAGCATGACAGGGCTGAAAGCCTGACCTTTTCAGAGCTAAAAACAATTTGACAACCTCCAAAAATGTGTTATCAATTCAACCATTTAACATGAGCTCAGCTGGACGGTAAATACAGTGATGGTGGTGCTGAAAGAGACAGCGACACATAAGGCAGCCACCCAAATGCTCTAGATTAAAACTTAGAGGTCAAAATGTAACATGCATATATGAGGTGTATAGAGTGAACCCTCCATCTCAGTAACACCACTAATTGAATATGCAGTGAATCAAGTGGTTCTCCAGAATACCAGAATAACACAGTAGATTAATTAATCATCAGCTGCTTCAAACAAAAGTAATTAGGAGGTAGACTTCTCTGTCCTCCAATCCCAAGTGCTCTCTTTCTCTCTGTCTCTCTCTCTCACACACACACACACACACACACACTGACTCCGTGGCTCTCTATCATAAACGTCAAAAGATTCATCCCCGTAAAATCCTTTCTGAAATTGAAACAGTACAAATGACTAGGGATTTTGAGACCGTATTAGCATGCAGAACGACATAATTAATAGAGACATTGTAAATTAATAAAAAACAAAATCAAACAAAAGGGACAAAATTCTATCAGTTTCCGCTTATGTCTCCCCCCCACCCCCCTTTGAGCAGCCTGGACTCGAACCTTGTCTGTGGCTCTAACAGTTTAGATACCTATCATTAATATTCTTGTCACAACGCTGCCTTTCACCTTGTTTTGAGGTCTCAGTTTATTGGTGGATGTACTCTGTCATTACCAGTGAAATGAGATTGTATGATGGAAATGGGTGGCAGCCGGTTATTATATTTACATAGTTAATGATGCGCGCGAGCATAGGAAGGACCAGAAGTTAACAAGTAATTTACATGGCAAAGCCAAGTCCAAAAAATGTTTCTTTGTGGGCATGTGAGCACATGGGTGTTTGTTTGGTTGAGAGAGTGAGTGCTTTAGGGAGAGTCTGAGGGAGGGAAAGGAAGTCTTTGTAGCTGAAGTGTGAGACTGCTACAAAAACACTTTTTGAGTGCTAAGAGTGTCCTTAACATGAACCTTATCTTTTAATCATTATATTAATTGGAATGAGAGAAGATTTCATGTAGTGGCTCTGAAGTTCAAGTAAATGTTTATATTCTATATCTCCCACAGTTACAATATGGATAATAGCAACGACGTCAGTATTGACTGTAAACATGAATAACGAATATGTTCAAGCAATTTCCAGGTACCACCAAAGCTACTTTCAGAACTCTAGATAATCTCCTGAAATTATCTGAAAGGGGGAACGAAGATGTTTCAAGCCTGTGATGCAAAACTGAAAAACTAACACAAAATACAAATATCTCAGGATAACAAACGAGGTGTCATAGAAGACATAGCAGAAGATGTCGTGTGCTGTAAATCAAATAAAAAAGATTTCTGCAGTGTCGTGTTCTGCCTTCTGCTTGATCCCCAAAGACGCGACCACTGAACTTTTCAGAGATTTACCTGTTGTTTTAAAATTATTTAGAAGAAATAAAAAACAAAGTGGGAGAGACAAACGAGAGATGCATTTTTTTTCAGAATATTTACAGTTATCTCATTGGCAGGACAGGAAGTGAGACCAATCCACTGGCAGGATAATATTAAGAGGTATTACACCTGAAGTAATCATAGAATAACCTAAAGTTAAAGTTGCTCAGACAGGTTTGAAGAGGCCTACTTTTTTATCTTTTTGTAGGTAAATAGAATCCCCACCAAAGATGAACAGAGCCCAAGAAAAGGAGGCAAAAGTTGTCAATTCTGAATTTGGTTAAAATCGTAGATGCAGTATTCAGTACTATTTGAAAGCTTTGAGTACAAGCTTTGGCACATGAGCACACAGAGAGGGGAAGAGCTGGAAAAGGCCATCTGATAGAAATAGAACACTTTTATTAAAAATATTTCTCCATGAATTATTGCAGCTTCTCGACAAAGATAAAATGTGGAATTTTATCAGCCCATTACATTATCACCCTGCAGTATCTCTCTCCTGTTATTACCAAATGGAGATTTAGAAAGCATGACCGCGTAGCAGAATATATAAGACCAGATAAGTGTCTATAATGGAGAAACTTGGTTATCTGGATTTAATGATGAAACTTTCATCGCATATTTCAGTCAAAAGCAGACTATCAAATAACACTCTTGTTTAATCATATCCCCTCCCATCACTGAGAGCCTTTGGAAAAGATTGTGATTAATACAATTTTACATATTACAAGTTATCATGTAATCTATTTTGTCAGAGTCATGCTGTGTAATCCTATTATTAGTGTATTTCACAGGGAGAGATTTGCGGTTAGATCCCTGTGTAAATACACATCTAATTAACATCTTCCTCACGTTTTGTCTTTCCTCTGGTGGGGATTTACCATGTTCCATCTCTGTAAACTCATACTCTAATGAGATATGCCGAGGTATTTTTTTTAGAAATATATGAAATGTTCCAAATCACTCAATATTCTGCTGAGAATCAGACAACCTCATTATTCAGGGTAAATGCATCATCAGAGAAAGGTAAGATAGACCATTGGCATTCAACGCCTCATTGTGAAACATAATTGTAATACGTGACATGTTTTATGAGAAATTTTAATAAAAGCTATACTGTCATGTGTGAAAAAAACTTCTTCTTCTTCTTCGGTCAATAAAGACCATCAGCCTTATTCGTGAATGTGGAATTTGTTTAGAAAACGTCACTCCTACCAAAATTACAGTACCTTGTTTGAGAGTCGACTAAACGTCTCCAGAGAACCCAACACTTTAATGTTCGTAATCAGGACTTTTCCAGGAACCTTTACCAGAACTCCGGAGCATTTCTTACATTTTGATTACAGGAATCTAATTCCTGTTTACTCCCTGGGCTGTTGTATCTGTCTGCCAAATGTTTCTGTCGTACTAATCTCAAGAACTTGACTAGGAAATGAAATTCCTGGTACGTGTTTATGTTTCCATCTCAATCAGGCAGATCAGGCAAATTGTACTGATGACAGATTTGAAAGGGAGGGCAACAAAATACAAATTAATTCACTCTAGCTAATATCTCTCTTAATTGTTGTTATCTCATGCTCACAGCTTGTTCCCATGGTCTCTCTTTCTTTTTTTTTAATGCGTAAGGAAAGAAACAAACATGTAGCTCAGATATTATAAGTTGAGTAGTGGTTGCTGCGCTAAATGATTCTGACCAATCAAAGACATTCAGCCCTGGAACTTCATCCATCCATTCATTCATTATCTATACCACTTATCCTATGATGGGTTTGGGTGGGCTACAGCCAATCCCGGCTGACAATGGGCAAGAGCCAGGGTAAACCCTGGACAGTTTGCCAGCGCGTCTCAGTACTGACATACAGAGATAACCAACCATTAATGCTCACATTCACATCTACGGACAATTTAAATCCTCATTGGCCTAATTCCAATCTGCGTGCCTTGGGCTATTGGAGGAAGCAAAAATACTCAGATAACATGCACACAGACACGGGGAGAACATGCAAAGTCGAAAGTGTAAGAAGTCCAAACTCACAGATCCTCAAATGGGTCTCTGTCCCCCATGTAGAGTTTGGTCGATTTCAGGTTTTGCCGGTTTGGTTTTATGTGGGAACTCTATCTGAGTTGATTCTATTCAAACCCACTAAATAAAAATTCATTGCGATAAGTGCTGGCAAATTATAAAATTGTCTACAAGAGCAACGTGTGGCGGCGGTATCGGTAAATCCAGCTGTATTGCATTTGTGATAACTAATATAACAATATGATTAACATAAGATTATGTTTAGTCTACAACGGAACTACTAGTGTCTGATGAACCATGTCCAATTTACTGCTGAGATGAGCATGGCACTGGTTGTGTGTGTTCAAGTTTTTTTGGGGGGGTTATGACAACCATAGGCCCATGGAAAATAATATTGTACACTTGTACATACTACAACAAGAGTGTCCCAACAACAGTCTTTCATTGGTGGAGACTGGCCCAGTGTTTAAGACACTGTGAAGTCTGTGCAGTATCTGCTGAGCTTTGTGCTGTTTTCTCTCTACAGAGGTCTTTTTAAATGCTGCAGTCAATTTACAATGATAGTTGTTCAATTTATTAATACATGGCTCCCAGGAAAACCTGTGTTTACATTATTGGCATGTACGACAGTGACCCAAGCAACATTGTTATTTGACTTTCTCAACAACATTGTGCAACATATTTATCTTGCTTGAGCACATTTGAATTATACATTTGAAGAGATTTTTTCAAGGACGTTTCCTTGCTCTCTTCTTTATCCGTAGGTTTTATATCTGATATTATAGTTTAAAGCAAAGCATGTAAATTAAGTATCGATTGGACACCTTTCCAAGGATAAATGAGGAAGCTGTTTTTACTCAGCCTTGTCGTCCATCTTGTACCCACAATGTAGCCTGCCTCCACCCCTTCACAAATCTAAACCAAGAGCTCGCTGTTTAGTTTTAAACTCTTTGGGAGAGAATATTCCACAGCCAGCGATCAATAGCCTCCTCGGCAGGGCGTGAAGGTGGCGACATCAATTACCACTCGGATCAACTTGATAAAGTAGTGTCCTTTTGGAAATGGCAGTTAGCCTCCCTGTCATTGTGTACAGGAAATGCGGTTGTCTACATGAAAATAAGGCAACATTGGACTAAACCTAACTGAACCCTGAGCCTCATGTAATACCTGTCATAGCACAGTTAAGTGCCCTCAGAGTTTCATCTGCTCCTCTGGACTAACATGGAATTTTATAAAACCACAATTTCCTTTACTTAAATTACGTGTTTTATAGCAGTGGCATGATTCTGTTTGATTATTAAGAGTTTCAAAACAAGTCATTCAGTTGTCAGATTTAACAGGGATTAGAGCCAATCTCAAAACTGGTAGAAAAATAATTCTGCTTTTTTTCTTTAGTGTAATTTGACTTGGCGGATAAGTATATATATTGAAGTATTCAAGAATGACATGGGCGCTACAGCGTTAAGTTTTGTCAGTGCTCAAGTCTTGTGGGTGAGGTTGCTGTGGGTCGTACAGGATTGCACAAAAGGAGCTGATAGCAAACACGACCCCTTTTAAAAAAAGCAGAAATGGGATTGATTCCTGTACTCTTGTTGCTTAGCAACTGCAAAACCTTGTTGAGAGAGAATCTTGACCTCTTGTTGATAAAGTCCAATTACATTTTTTCCCTCCACTCTGTATATCCAGAGATTTTACAATATCCCAATCTGCTCTCCCTGTGTGTACAGTGTGCCGTTCATTCAATATCATAGAGAACTATTACACCATGCTGTCGCCCAAGGGTGAAGCCTGTCAGTAAGAAGGCATTTGAATGAGATCCTACGTCGCATGAATTGGTTGACGAGGGCACTCAATAGGAATAACTAGTTTTTGTAGCTAATTTAGTTTATTATTCTACCTCCCTCTTGCTCTATTGGCCCAGAGCTGCTACAGACAAATTTCCATCACCTTGAGAAATGTAATTAGGCAACAGCCACAACCATTACCCATGTTCCAGCATGCCCTAATACGAAAATTGATTCCTAAATTTCAATAACATTTTCTCCTCTTTTTCTGCGTACTCTGTGTAAGAATACCCATGCCTTACTGGCTGTATGCTGTAATTGCAAATCACGTGCTAATCGGTTCGTTCTATCTGAGGTTTGTGGATGTGACTGTTTGTGCCAATTTTCAATAATTGTTTAAGCACATTCACCTGTTGGCCTGCGTTGGTCAGTGTAATGAGCTTTTTAATGAAGTAGGGGGTGAACGCGCTGCAAGTGTTTGTCTGAGAAGTTAGTGAAGAAAGAAAGGCAGTTCTGTAATATGTCTGTAAGAAATAATACACATGTATGAAGCTTTCATTTGACATTTTATCAAACTAAACTTATGGACCAAGAGTTTGGGACAATCGGTGACAATAGAGCTCTTGCTAATGACCGAGAGGACAAGGTCAGTAATTCAAGTGTCCGAAATTAGTTTTCTCCGTCAGGTGTCTGTGCTCGTGCTTAGACATGAGGGTGAGAACTGAGGACTTCAGACAGACACTGCTCCTTTAAGTTGAAAGAGGACAGTTGTGGTGGTTCAGGGATCCACTCAGAATCCCCCTTAGGCACTTTTAATTGGAAGTTTACAGGGCACTCCCAACCAGGGGGAGATCCCAGGGTAGACCCAGAACTTGCTGGAGGCCTTACATATCCAATGTGGCCTGTGAACACTTTGGGATAGCCCAGGAAGAGCTTGAAAGCCTGGCTAGAGAGGGGAATGTCTGGTATACCATATTGGCCAGCTACCTCCACGACACTAGCCCGGAAATGAAGAAGACAATGAATAGATTGATGGAAAGCTTCAGAGATTGTTTTAAAGGCTGATTTTTGATATAAAGAATCTTTAAATGAACTCCTCACTTTTCTCTCCTTAGAACATGTGAGCTCCATCATCGCCTCCATGCTGAGAAATCTCAAGTCCCAACAGAGAAGCCGTCTCCTCACTAAGTTCACAGAGAATGACTGTGAGAAGGTAAGTTTTCGTCATCTTATTGCTTTCCTGTTCATTCTTCCCTTCTTTTGTCTTTTTCTTTTCAAGTCTTGTTTTTTATTGCCAGCAGATTGCTTCATCAGTAAGTCTAAGCCGAGGTATTTGTGCGTCTGATATCCATATGCTTTGGTTGCCGAGGATCTGCTGCTTATTGAATCAGGAGTCCCTACTAATTCAGTACTTAAAAAATATCCTAAAAAGAAATGTTATCGTCTTCCAACAACAAGCGTGTGGGTTTAACATGAATACTTTAGTTACTACAAATGTTAGAACAGTTATGATCATTTCACTAAAGGGATTTAAGTATTTCTGTCTCTCTCTTTGCTCTAAACATCGTTTAAAGTGAACATCTAAATTAGATCAAATTATTTATTTGAACAAGGCAGAAATATCTTTCCACAAACATAACATGCAGTCTACACATGTAGTCAATATATGTACTTTATATGTAATATTATAAAACTATTTAATGTATTAATCTCATCTTGTTCTTTCTTCTTTAGGGCCTCACATTTCTTGCTCATGTCTCTCTATTTTCACGGTCCTTTTGATGTGCGCTGCATCTCACTTTTTGCCTTTCTGCTCGTTTATGCTCTCTCCAGGTTGATCGCCTGATGGAGTTGCATTTTAAGTACCTGGAAGCTGTTCAACAGGCTGACAAGAGGATCGAAGGAGAGAAACATGTAAGCGTCTCTCCTTTTCCTTCCATCCTTCGCTCCCTCTGTCCCCTCCATCCTCCTTTGCACTTTTTGCACTGGCTTCATATTAAACAGCCTGTCAGATGAATTGATTGATGGATTCACATAAAACGCAGACATTCAGCTTTGTTTTATTGACCATAAATGACATGCCGCCAAGGAATTGTGTCTGATCAAGACATTATTAGACACACTCGTGATCTACAGGATGTTTAGAGAAGTGTATGAACACAACCTGACAAACACTTTGATCCTGTTCTGACTGTCACCAGAGAACGTCATGTCTAAACCTGATCAGAATCTGAGCTGACGTGTAAAATCAGCGCTGCTTGTATTAATAATGACATCCTCTGTTAACAAATGTATTTCATTGACTTTGATTTTTGAAATTGATGAAATACATTTGCATAACTTTTTATACAGCCTTTTGCTAACATATTTTTGTAATTTGTCTCAGCTGTTGTGTTTTTGCTTTTTGTCTTGTTTTGGCTCCACATCAGAAGTCATCTATTAATACCAACACACCTGAAGACTCATATCACATGGACATTCATATGTTCTGTGCATGCCAGTTTAAACAGTTAGGACATTGTCTACTTTGACGTTGATTGCTTAGTTGCAGAAAATATTAGTTACAAGAAACGGCAATGATGAAAAGTAAGAACAGTCTTTTCTTGGACTGTCGATGAGGTGGAACTACAACACTTTGCATTCACTGTCGATAGACTGACTGACGGAGAAACTGGGAAGCAAATGCAGGGGACCATGTCATACTTTCTAGTTGTATGTTTCTGTCCATCCAGACTAGCACACACCCCTAGTTTTCCAATTAAAACAGGGCCAAGTTCTCCATTCCAAGTGCTTAAAAACCTGCGTCTTGTAACAGCAAGTGATGTGTTTTCAAATGAAAATTATAACCGTGGATGCAGCCTTATTTTTAAACAAAATAGCATCTTACTGAAGTGTTGATAATAATATAAATTGTAATGGTCCCTGTTATTACATTTTTTTTTCACAATTTTTTTTTCTAAAACATAAATGAAAAACATATAAAGATATATTCAGGAGTCTATCTAGAGTTTCATCTCAGATTTGTTTTAAACCACAAATCACTACAGTAGGAACAATAACCTTCCATCAGTATTATCTACAGACAGACAACAACACAGACTCCAGTGCAATCCCATAACATTTTGGGTTTTCAATTCTCTATTTTAAAAATTTCAAATTGCACCAAAGATGCTCAGATATCAACAACAATACCCCTTATGAAAGGTTGGACTGTGTGATGTGGTCAGCTTTTGGTAGATAAGATGCACAGTTTCACACAGTGTCACATTCAAAGCCATGAGGGTAGAGGAGCGAAAAAAACATCACAATCCTGACGATAACAATATGACAGATTACAGAGGAATGGAAAACTTGATAGCTGTGTTTGAGTGTCCTATTGAGCTGCCTGCATGTGTGTGTTGGTTAGTGCTTCGAGCTAGACAGACCATTGGAGGGATACAAATAGAAGATACGTGGCCATGCATGGGATAATACCTCAAACAGAGGGTGAGAAAGAGAGACAGAGTATCCTGTCTGCAGAAATGGAGGTAGCACAGAATAAAGGCAGATATTATAAATATCAGCACAGGAAGTACAGAGTGGACTTTAAATAAAAAAGGGAAATCCAAGAAAAATAGACAAAGGAATTTGAGTGAAAGGGAATGATGAGGAGGGAGAGAGGTGTGTGTGGAGAAAGATAAGTGTGAGATTCCTGTCTTCAGATGACAGAAGATTAATTTCTCAGACAGACTTCGTGGTGGGATTGTCGAGAAAAGGCCAGACAGTTTGACATTTTCGCCTTGCCTCTTCTCTTTTTTTCTCTTTTTCTCTCTCTTGTCTCTTCCTCCGGGATGAGCAGAGCGTGACTGCGATAACCTGGTGATAAGAAGCCTTGTCTGTGTGTGCCACTATCTTTGAAGCCAGACGGTTAGCTTCCACCCAGTTCAGAGCCACACTCTGAGCCAGGTACATGGGAGGCAGAAGGTGATAAAACACCTATTAATGGCAAAGCAACAATATTTTATTTATTCAAGATTAAAAAGGGATTAAAAAAATCATAGCTTCCATGAACTTTTTTTACCAACAGATGTGTCAAGCACAGGACACAAGGGAAGTTGAACTTTTGTGGACTCCTATAAGTCTATTAAAAAAAAAGTACATGAATATTTACCTATTATAAACATATGAATAGATAAGAGTAATGTCCTGCCATAATAATAAATAATAAATAATCCTGATAAAGGTCACAAAATCTCAAACCAGTCTTGCAGTAACAACTACTTAAATTCTTCCATCAACATTTGGTGCAAGGATTTAGCAATTAAAAATAGTGTCTCAGTTAGGTGAACTACTCATAAAAGAAAGTGTCTCAAGGTAACTCATGCTGCTCTTTAGTATTGTCTGTGTCTCCACATAATTGAATCAGTCTATGGCAGTAACACAGTGTTCCACAGAAACACGGGTTCATGCGCAACAGAGCCTGAATGATGTGCACATGGACTAGAGTGTATAGAGAGCTGCATTGAATGCCACTCAGGTTTACGTATACTTCGAGCAATAAGGTCTATCTGCGTGGATGGTAACAACTTTTATGGACGATGGCGCAAGCAGGCGAGTGGGAGCGTCCGACCGAGTACGAGGCAAATAGTGCTGTAGACAGCTCTACTAGGAATCCATACAGTCAAACACTAACTTAGAAATCCCTTGTGTTGTTGTGAGAAGTGTAAAGAAGTGTTTTGATTCAAACGATTGAAATGTCTGCTTCGCTGTGATCCCTCTACATAAACATATGAGCATTCTGATATTAGTATTTACACTAAAGCATCCCCTTACACAGATTAGTGACTGCAGACTCAATTTGCTTTTGATTCAATCATTTTCCCACTTGGCAGACAGTAGATCTAATAGGACTTGATGTTTCAATCCCTGTGGTAAATCAGTACTTTGGATTTTGGCAGTGGGATTGGATTTGAGAGGTGACAGGACGAAACTTTATGTCATTGGACAGTACGCCCTGCTACTTTGACAATTTGTTGATTGGCCCACAACGCCTCCTACGGGCTTAAAGGTAACACCTGGTATCCCAGATACAACCCCCTCACCTCTAAACCCTCATGTCTTAATCTCGCAGCCCAGTTGTTGTCTTGTTTTCCTATTAATTCAGATTTTCTACCGAGTTTTGACAAGGGCTTATTTGATGGAGTGACCCCTCACCTCCATCGATCGTAGATGTAGGGTTAAAAATATACCTCCCTAATTGAAGTATATAAAAGTGATTTCTCCAGAGTGGTGGTGTTGTAGGACTTACCCTTGGGCTGAAAACTTGCAATTATAATGGCTGTGTGTGTGGATTTAGTCACACAAAATGGATGATATCTCACTTTCTGTTCTTCTTAAAGGATGTTGATTCTCTCTGTAGTCTGCTGTTGCTTTTTTCCACAACTTTCTCAGACCTCTTTAAAAATCATTGGATATGAATGGAGACCATGAGATTTGAAGGAAATTAATTAGCATTTTTTCCTGCTTTACATTGTTTATATTTTTTTACTTCCATTTCGTCGGGTAGTGATTTCTCTTTTAGTGTATTAAGTTTGCTGTAAATTCATATCACTTTAATATATTACTGATCCATGTAATTAACCTAGCATGGTTGAGGTTCTTACAGGCTATCATGTGTAGCTCGATGGGTTTCAGCAAAGGCGGTGGTTACATTTTCTCCTTAAACTCTTAATATGGAAACCTCTCCGGTGATATTTTTAAATCTGCTTGAGTCAAAGCTTCAAGCAAATGTCACATGATGTGTTGAATAAGGTGATGTTGACGGCAACCCAGTTCCGTCACTGGCGCTGTTTTATCTCTCTCTGCTGTGCCTTTTGGTTTTCCCCAGTTAAACCTGTTTTTAAGGGGCGGTAAGCAAAATGTGTTTCCTCCGTAACACATTATCCACAGATTTCTCAGGAGGATAGCAAGGAAAAAGCTGCTGCTGCTTTTCCTCTGCATCTTCAGCTCAGTCCCTTTTAATAAGCTGCTTATTTTCCTCCCACCTCTCTTCTCTCTTTCTATCCGTCTGATTCTCTCCTCTTGCTTTAAGCTGCTTTTCCATCCAGCTATACGTTTCATTTTTTACTCCCGTACTCGGTCCTGTCCTGTTTCAGTATTCCCTCTTTTCCTGTCTTTTATTCACCCCACTGTCCATTTCCTTAAGTGTCTTGTTTTCTCTCCCCATGTGTTCCCTTAAATTTCCATATTCTCCTGTGACATTTTCACTGTTTCCCTTTTCTTGTTTGTAATCCTCTCAAATGTTCCACTTTTTCTGCATCTTATGTAGCTTCCATCTGCTTTGTCCGTTTCTCTTTCATATCAACTCCTCCGTCCTCCCTTTCTTTCACTCCCTCCCTCCTCATTCTCGTATTTCTTCTCTTGTCCTTACTATATGAGACCTTTGCATTCACCCCTCTCCACCTCTTTTCTTTCAGAACATTCTTTCTGCTCTCTCCTTGTTCCTAACAGCTCCTGGAGATTGATGAAGCTCAGCAAAACATGGCCGAGGGCAAACCTCAATACTGTAAAATTCACAGGAGAGTGCACTTTCCTAGTATCTAACAACCCAGCTTCTCACTCTATTTTGTGTGTGTGTGTGTGCATGTGGTCGTGTGTGTGTGTGCGCGTGGTCGTGTATGTGTGTGTGTCTGGACTAGTTTAGCATTGCTGACAGTAAACTTTCTCTCTTCCGAGATTTGATTTTACACCTGGATGTCATATTTTGTTTTGTTAAATGTTTTCCCTCGCTCTCATCGTCTGACTCCTAAGCATACCCAGATTTTAGTGAACTTTTTTTTGTCTGTCGAAGCTTATTTATCCTCCCTTCATCATTGCTCTTTGTCTTCTCTCAATTTCCGTAATCCATCATTCCGTCCATCAGTAGTCACCATTCATTAATTAATTCATCCTTTCGTTTAGGATGCAGAAAACTGGAGCACTAGGCAACTGTGAAATTCTGCTCTAATAACTCAAAGCAGCACATTTGTGTTTGGAATGGTTTATGGTTTGTGTTAAACGCTTGTACCTGTTAAATCCATCTCATTAGACCAGCTTTATGATTCTTGGATTGCACCAAAATGCCTCTGTGCTCTTTATTCTAACTCCTACAAATAATGATCGTATGCTTCTAATTTGTTTTTCATAAATGAGTTTTGGAGGAAACAATATCATCATTTGTAACAGGCAATTACATTACACTGCAATGTCTTGTGTTCCAGTGCAGGAAGAAGTGTCAAGTTGTATAAAGTGGGTGATTGGAAGTGAGACACTGAGTGTCAGTGTAACAGTGTGTAATAGTAACACCACAGTGAACATTTTGTAGATGTATACACTCAGTGGCCTGTATATTATGTGACAGCACAGGTATAAGAGGAAGACTAGTTTG
Organism: Pseudopleuronectes americanus; assembly: GCA_038501795.1. Classification (NCBI taxonomy): domain Eukaryota; kingdom Metazoa; phylum Chordata; class Actinopteri; order Pleuronectiformes; family Pleuronectidae; genus Pseudopleuronectes; species Pseudopleuronectes americanus. Next base: position 5,855,164 of record CM076725.1, read on the forward strand.
TTGTCAGGTCTTAGGAATTTAATTATCACAAAGCTTTATGGCTACAGCAGCTTGGCCATCACATAGACTTATGCTTTGGTTGCCAGTCAACAAGAAAATGATACATACCTTACCTGAATAGAATAATTATTGAACAACCTTCTGCTGTTGCTTTAGTTATTCTCCATTCTGTTTTAACAACTTTGCACTGAGCTCAGCAATGGTTTTGAGTTAATTTAGGTTAACAAATAAGCACATTGTCTATTACCGTCTCATTCTAATGTTCTCTGTGCATACATCTGCTCATGGCATCTGCAAGACAGTCGGCAATAGAATAACTTGTGGCTATTACCTCATTTACACCAGGCATCAAAGTGTGCTTTGGGTGTCGGCTGGCAGAAGGATAGAGCTTGACCCCATTAAAGTGCAGATGATAATGCATCCAAGACATGTTTAGGACCAGGTGTAAGTGATCAGGTTGAAAACGTATACCATTTGAATACCAAACATGAAAATCGTCAGTTAGGTCCACCTATGAAAATCTACAGTCTAATGCAACAGCCCTGCAACAAGGGTTGGGTACCGTTCACATTTCGAACCTGCACAGAATTTACTTCAACAGCTGTCCTTTAATATGCTCAGGTTTCAGAGCATTTCTCTGAGCTGTAACTATTTCTCCAGCGGTGGAGAACTCTCTGCCGCTACACTTGTAGGTGGGATGCAGAGGGTACGCAAAGCGCTTCACGTGCACTAACTTTGCCAGCTGTGCCGCGATTGCCAAATTGGAGGCGTTATCTGTCACCAACACAGGGTATTTGTCAACAAGCCCCCATTCTTCCACCATGTTCCGCAGCAAATCTGCAATATTTGAACCGGTGTGGCTGTCAATCATCAGGTCTGCAGGACATGTGAGAGCTTTTCCAAGTCTGGAGAAATATGGTGGCATGTTAGAGGTACATATGACTGGGTTGCTATGGACGTCCAGGCATCACATGTATTGACTTCCCTGTTTGCAGAAAAGATTGCTTCGGTGACTCTTTGTTTCACACATGCGTACAGCTGGGGAACTGCAGTTTCTCTTATTTGTTATGCACCCAAAGCACAGGGCTGTTGTTGCTTTCAGAGATTATCATAGCTTGAAATTAGCATGCTGTCTCACGCTCTCACAAAGTTCTATTTTCCCCCCTTAAAGTTTACCTCATTATCGGCCTCAGTGTCTCTGTTTTTAATGAGGATATCTAACCTCTCTCTTTTCAGCATTTGCTTAAGCTCCATAAAGAGCATTGCATCCTACCCAGACACACACGTACACACACTCGTACACACAGAGTCACAGTGGGTTTTTGCAAAGTGCTGACAAAGAAATAACTTTAATTCTGCATCTAAGGATCCCAGTGGAAAAGAAAGCACATGAATAAGAACCAGCTACACACCCACACACACTGTCTCATACAGGAAAGCAATCACAAAAGCATATACACATTAAGTAGCACACACTGATGAAGCTTCTTGTTAAAACCTGCACACATACTTTAACACAGGCACTGACACACATGAATGGTTTGGAAATGCATACACATCCTTACATAAATCATTCAAACCCCATCGTACAAGCACACACGATGCAGTTAAGTTACAGTAGAGGGACAGAGAGTGAAAATCACTGCTTATTACTTTGTCTGTACTGAAGCCAGGCTGCCAGGCTCCCCTGAGGTTGTAGAAATTGACTTGTCCAATCCCGCCTTTAAACACGTTATTCTTCCTCCACCTCTTTTGCCCGGTGTTTGCCAGAGGGACTGGGCTGCCACGTAGAAGATATTGGCCGCAATGTCAGAACTCACCAGTGGACAAATCTCTGCCGCTGTAATGAATACCGCCACGCTGCTCACATCCGCCCGGGTTTTAATATCCCAAATGTCCACTTCCTCTGCTCCGAATAATGAATATTTAATGCACTTGTCATTGTTTGAAACCGTCCACTCTTTGCACAGATTCAAAGGTCTGACTTGATTCATCATGTGTGTTGAACATATTTTCTCTTATCCATTACAGTGAGGCTCCCTGCTGAGTGTAGCAGTCCACCTGCAGGGTGTAGCCATTGACTTGTCCCAGAAAATGTCCCTTTTTGCCAAAGAGTAGCCTAATAAGAGGTGTTGTTGCATGGGTCAAAAATTAGGAATAGGTTTTTGTGGCTTATTGGATTGGCATGGAGCTCTTCTTGTTGAAGAGCTCGTCTCTGTTGAATCATCAAGTGAGATGTCTGTTTCTTTGATGTTTTACCTTGCTCTAGGAATTAATTTCTGATGCAGTATTCTTTATAATCTTGCCACTACACACATCGTAGACCGCACCGTAGTCACATGGCTTCATACGGTTGAGATAAAGTCCCATTCATCTGCAACTGACGCCTGTAATGGAAACATGTGGATATGAAGTAATTGAGTTGTCCAGGGCCTTCTCAGAAATGCCTCCAGCTCTTCTTTGTAGTGGTGGCCAATCGGCAGCGTTGAGGATGACAGGAAGTCAACTTGCTTCTTTTGTGAAACAATGACAGAAAATGCAAAAAGCTGCATGTGCATGCTGTTTGTAACTTTCCCCGAGGGTTCGTATTAATGTATTGTGTCCTATCTATTAGAGAATTAAGCCTACATCCTGTGTTTTTTATCTTGGCTGAAGTTGGATTGGAAGATTTGTGCAACTTTGCCGCCAGCCACTATTGCCTCTGAATAATGAGTTGAGTTGTCCTGGAAACTGAGATAATCTTTTTCTCCGACAGGAAATAAAGGGAACACAGTTTATATTCAGATATCTTTGTTTCAAGTTTTCCTTTTTGCATATTTAATGGCCGCTAGTTGACAGCAAGGCGGAGCCTTGGGACTATTTTACAATGTGATAACTGTCCCTTTTGTAATAAAAAAGAATACTGGGCCAGTGTTTTACCCAGAGGACACACAGACAAATGCCCTACATTCACTGGCTATTAAAGGTTCTTGTTTAAATGTTCTGCCTTATGTGGCATCTTTAACAAGCTACAATTCACATTGTACAATAATCCTTTGTTCTAAAGTTGTATCTGCTTGTCTTCTGTTCTTGCCCGATGAAATCCCTCTTTGAGAACTCTGTGCTATCTTGTGGTGGGTTATTTTAGAGGACCACAATGAAAATAAGGCTTAAGGCTTAATTGTATTTTTTTCCTCTGTAATTACTAATGCCTGTAATGACTATGTTGCAGTGTTATAGGTGTTTTTTAATATCTAATAAATATCAATCAGTCTGTTAATACATCACAGAATTGACATGCTGTTTTCCATCCCAGCTCTCGAGTGTTTTATCCAAGCTAGTCTTGCACTGTAGTCCTCACTCGCTGCCCTTTTCATTATCACATGTTAATGAGCTTAACGTCACAGCTGTTATTGTGTTTAACGGTGTAATTGATCTTAAAGGACAAAGCCTTTCTGAAAGTTTAAATTTTCCTGGAGATTAAATCATTGAGATCTAAATGTCATGTGTAGTACCCTTTAGCATGGCAGGGAAAGCTATTTGTTTTCATTAGGAACGGTTTGAAAAGTTGCCCTTTTTCTTGATCTACAGTGTAGCATTCCATTGAACACCAGCAGCTCAATAAAGAAACAGGTTGATTTAAAGAGGTTATTTCTGCTGCCAAATCTGATCACAGAGAGACAGCTGAGAGCTGGTTGATTCAAAAAGAGTTATCGATAAATTCGAATAATCCCTTAATTTGATAATAATAGATTATAAAAGTCATCAGGGAAATAAAATCATGCTTTTTCATTGCCTTTTTGTTGGAATGTTAATAATCCGAATTTAATACTATTCGATAGATGGTTTCAACACTATTCACCCTGTTTAGACCAGGTTATGCGTTAACACTGCAAGATGAATGTGGCCACAAGCATTCCAGAACACATCCGAATGTGGTCTGACACCCAGTTCAGACCTGGTACTAACATCTGTCCTGAGGGATTCCATCACATGTGCTCGGAGTAGAAGTCTGATTTTCCACATGTGATTGGATCTCTCAGGATGGATGTTCATATCAGTTCTGAACATGGCCTGTGTGATCGGATCTCAAGACCCATTGAACTCTGATTTGCATGCATTCACACCTGAACTTAGAGCTAGCCACATGTGATTGGATCACTCAGGATGGAACCAATCTACGTGTTTTTCAAGCTGTGTCTTTGATATATCCAATGAACATGTGTTGTGCAAATAGTCCTGTTTGGAAAATATCTGCATTAAAAACCTAAAATGTTGATATATAGCAGCATCAATTGCTTTGAAATCTTCATTTCAATAACTTAGCATTAGCTTCAATACCATACAGTAATTCATCTTCCCGCTGTTCATGTATAGAGTTTAAATTGTGTGACAGTTTCTATGTTTCTGTCCCACTCCAATGGCTCACACTCCAGACTCCCCTCTCCCCCTCAGGTCTGCTTCTTAATCTCTAATGATGATAAATGTGGCCTGTGTGTGTATTGGCAGCTCTGGGTTATTGGCATACTGACAGGGTTGTTAAGATGGATAACTATGTAGGTGTGTGTATGTATGTGTGAGTGTGGGCCTCCCCCCTCCCTTTTTTGTTTTGCAGCGTTGTCGTGAAATCAATTGATTTCTTTGTCTGGTCAATGGAGAAAATGGATTTGTGGGAAAGGCTGAAAAACAACACCTAAATTAAACTTAGTGTCTGATTTTCTGTTTGTTGAATCTGTTTGAAATGTGCAGTGAACAATGAAAAACCACACAAAGAAAACAGAAAATTAAGATGTATTCACCTCGTCATGCACTAAAGCGCATCTCTTTTTATGAGCGTGTTGTAACTTTGTGTGTTTGTGTGTGTGTGCAGGAGATGGTTCGTCGTGGGGAGATCTTGGATGACAGCATGGAGGATGAGTTCTACCTTCGCCGCCTGGATGCCGGACAATTCGTCCTCCAGTTGATCTGCTACATTATGGTGGAGATAAGCAACTCTGGGATCTCACAGGTATACACACATACACACACACTGGTTTGCCAAAGATGTCTCTCCGGTAATTATTGTTACGAGGACATCTGATCAGACAAGATATAAAGGCAGGCGGGACTCCGATGTTTTTTATGGCCGCTGCAGTCAAGTGGCTCATTCCCTTCACCACTATTTTGGGTTTCACTAGTGTCTTGCAGTTCTGTGGTCTCCAGAGTGGACACAGAAACTATTTGTTTCTGCAGTTTAAATAGCTGCAGTTAAGCTCTGTTCACTTCATGTTATTTAGGTGTTTATCATAAATTAGTTTCCTCTTGAAATTGCAGTTCCTATGACTATCCATCATGCCGCCTAGCTGGTATTATGACTTCAATTTAAATTCTCCTCATGTTTAGTAATGAAATGTGAGCTGCTATAATTCTGTGGCTATTTTGCATATTTTTCCCATTTAGTTTTAGTTCCTCAATGAACAAACATTAACAAAAAATCAACCTTGAGCCTTTTGAGTGTTTTTTTTTCGGTGGAAGTGACTGACATCTCTCGGCCCAATGTTGCCTGGAGTCATGCTGTCTCTTTCTATGGCGAGCTACTGACTTGACCACATCAAAGCTTCAAAGTCCTGTATAGCCTATGAACATTGATACAAAACCATCCATCCATCCTTCATCTGAACGCTTATCCTTAGCAAGTTGTGGGGAAGCTTTTTGATCATGTTATTTTCAAATCTGGTGAGTCATGATTGGCAGCTTAGATCTAGCACCATGGTTTTCCCATATAAAAAGTTAAATTCAGTCTAATTGAATTAATGACAAGTGTTGTCTTTGATAATTCAATAAAGATTTAGATATACACTGATTTATTCGCAGGATTGGATTTCAATTTCACTTTGACTCTTAAACCACAGCGTGATTCTGATCCTCTTTTTCTCTCCATGTAGCTGCAGCAGAGAGTCCATCAGATCCTCAACCTGAGAGGAGGCTCTGTTAAAGTAGTACGCCACATAATGAGAGGTGAGTAACTTTATTATTTCTCGACACAGTAAAAAAAATTAAACGCATTGGTATATACCTGCCATTTCATACATCATGATGATGCAAAAGTAAATGCATCACTACTGCATTTGATGTCATTGCCTGACTTCATAGTGATTGCATAATGACATAACTAATCATATGATCTAAATGTTTTGGTCTATATAAGCTTTGGGTCATGTCTGTAGTCCAATAAGATGCAGACATATGGTGAAACATGGAAATTAGTTAATTCATCAGATAATTGTATGAACTGTAACTTATTTATAACGTCCCCTACCTCATGACAGCATATGATAGGGAATCATTTACTGATCAACATATGCTGCAATAATCTGGGATATGTTTTTCAGACCATATATTCATGGTCATTGACCTTTGACCCATCAACTCAATATATCTGGCCTGCAAGTAATGTTAATACCAAGTGTCCCGAAAATCTTTCTTTGTATTATTGAGTTATGTTACACACGCTCACATAGACACCTATCTTGGTAACAAACAGATAAATGTAATGTAATGTTTCTCTCTTTTAACTGATCTCTTTTTAATGAATCCCAATCAGTTCTGCTCTGCTCCTGTTTCTCTGCAGTAATCTGCTCTCACTGAAACTCATTTCTTGCAGATGAATAAATTATTGTGTACTGCTGGAGCCTTTTAATGTAAACATGTGGAGGAATTGTGCGCAAATGATGTTGGCTTCTCGCCAAAATAAGGTGAACTGTACATACATAATGAGGCAGGTTAGAAATAAAGGCTCCTCTTTCAAATAAGCAACTTCCTCCCAATAAAGAACATAATTTAAGGTTTATATAAAGAATCTTCCATATGCAGTTACTGATAAGACAAATATTTTACCTCATCTTTTTGTCATTCAATTTCTTGCATGAATTCTGCACACTAAATATGATTTAACTCCAATAACAAACCCATGTGGTTGTGTCTACATAAAACTCACATTCCCACTAATTTGTGTAATTTGTGCTGCCCCTACATCTAAAACAGACCATATTACTTTCAGAGAAGGACTTCATTGACACATTTTTTTTTAATCCTGTTTTTGAGTGCTTCTCACTCTGGCAGGGAAGCAACATTTTGGGGGGGAATGTTGGTATAATCACTGCTCTTTGGCTGTGGCAGGCGTTTGATAGCAAGCCCGTGCTGCTCTCCTGCCAAAGCGGTTGCACTGGAATATAATGAAATACTATGAATAATGTCATTCTTCCTTATTCTCTGGAACAAAGAAATAAACTTGGGCCAACTGTGGAGCCTGGGTGTCAAAATGCAGCTTTCTATTTTTTAAGGTTGAGTAGGTTTTGTTTTTTATAATCCAAGCAAGTGTTGTGTGCCAATGTCAGTTCTCCATATTTCCTTTGAAGAACTGATCATATTGTTCTGTTTTTGGAAAACTTCTGTAGCATAGGAGCAGAGGTGGATATGTAATAATGATGGTCCCGACTATCATTTAATATAAAAGCCAGATGAGACACAGAATACAATCCAGCATTTCAAACATTTCAGTAGAAGTTTTGATGGGTTTCTTATTCACATGACCTCTGCACGGATGGTAAAACAATAAGAAGAAAAGCCTCCCGCTGTGTAAATATTACTGTTATTTGTTCATATTGTCACCGTGAGAGGAGCACACACTGTCGCTCATTCTCCTCTACCCTCTGTCCCATTCTGTCCTGCTGTTTTTTGTTTCCCTGTTTGCTTTTTTGAAACCCTGGCAGTTGTGTTATTTCCTTCCCGGTGTGACATCCATCCTTTCTGTATCATTGTCGGATAAAGCCCGAGGACGCGGCTCCGCTCACACACCCTCTGGCTCTCGGTGGCATGTAGCACTGTAGATAAAGCCATCCGTCACGCATGGCAGTGCCAGCTAACGTGGCAGTTCTCCAGTCCCTGCTCTGTGTGTTTCAGTGTGTGCATGCTTTTGCATGCATGCACATATTCATCTGCATATTTGCATAAAGGTGTGCATTGCTGGTCTGTGTACTTTTTGCTTACGAACACGATTTTTTTGTTTGTGTGTGCAAATAAATTTTTGCCCGTAGCCTGCCTACATGTTTCCGTGTGCATGCCCCTGCTTGCTTTCATGTGCATATTTTCTTACATACTAATCTATGCAGATATGTACATGTTGAGTTTACTCCTTTGTGATACAGCTTGCATATTGGACTCATGTCAGCCCTTGCATCTCTTTACATATTAATGTGCATCTTACTCGTCCTTGATCTTCTCGCAGCTTATTTTTCATGCATTGTGTTGCATTTGTGTGTTTTAGGCTGTGTGTGTGTATGCTCCTCTAATGTCTTGATGCTGGTGCCTCCGTCCATTTCAAAGTGTGTGTGTGCGCTTGTGTATTGTTCGCTATGTGTGCCTTCACCCTTTGCATTAGGCCACACTGTGGAGCCCTTGCCCATTTGAAATGCCCCACTCGGTCACAGAAAAAAGGTTAAGCACATGCAGAGTACGTCACCGGCTCTGATGTCTTGACCTTAATGCCGTTAGTTCGCTGAATGAGAAGCAGTTCTGCAGGAGGGAAGGATAAGCACCCTGCATGGAAGAACATTGATATTACTGACTTGGTGAAAATCTGCAGTGAGATTTTTCCTCTTAAATGGTGCTTCAGAAAGGTCATATCCCAGGTAGTTAAACTTTACGTAATCATAAAGAGAGGTTCATTGTCCCTCTTTACATCATATTGTTACATTGGGTTATGTTTAACACTCTAATGGGCCTTCAGGGTAATGTTAATGGAGCACTGAGAAACAGTCTGATGAGTAGAAGGACGTTCAGTTGATAGTAAATAAACCTAATTGTCCCCTTTGCCTTCCAGTTGGCTTAAAGATATAATAACAATTCTTCATGAAAAGGTCTCAAAACAACGAGACCTATGTTATATATTTTGTTGTCTTGCTCACTCAAATTATCCAATATGTTTCCAACAATGTACAAACCACAAGAAATCACGATTTATTCAATGTAAAAGAACGTTTCATTTTGTTCACTTCAAAAACACTGCTTGATGGTGAAAGTGTTTACAGAGAACAGCCAGGCGGTAGCAGATGGGAGGGAATGATTTTGTTAGGGCGTTATATGAGGGGGTTTTCCAATCTTTAATCAAGAGCATAGTCTTTGACCGTGTGACAGCAGGATTTGCTAAGTTCACGTTTAGATTTTTGAATACTCAAATCCCACACTCAAATATTACCTGCTTGTGCTCAGATTTGCTGCACTCCAGCTTCGGCTCTTCTCCTCTCACTCACGCTGCTTCTGTTCTCTCATTCCTCCTCTGCTCTGGCATTATTCTTTTGTGCTTTTGTTTGCAAAAAATAAGTCAAAACTCCCCAACCAATAGAATGCAGAGTGTACGAATGAAAGGTAGCTGTGGAACCTGGTCTTGAAAGGCAGCACCATCTGCCTGATACTCAACATTTCTCCAGGGATCCAAACTGCGCTTATTGTAATGAAGCAATATGTTGCCCAATGCTCATGATTTGATAGATACATAGGTGATAGTTGTTAATGCTGCCATTTACCTTCAAAGGTCTTGGGAAAGCACCTCGGCAGATGGTTGGCTGAATGTAGCCATACACAATAGCTGGTGTTTTGTGTCAAGGTGTCCTTTGTAATGGTTGGACGCTCATATTTTAGAGACACTATTGCACTTAGCATTACAGACCATTGTGTGTGTGTGTGTAATTGCAACCTACATAATAAGCCTCTGTTGGTCTTGATGATGAGAGCCGATAAAACGACTTAACAGAGCATGAGAAAGGCTTTGATTTCTTCTTTGTGAAGCAACGTGTGTGTGTGTGTGTGTCCGGGACGCTCTCTGTGACAGCTTCTGATGATTTGAATGCATGATTAGATTAACACACAACAGGATCATTTGTGAAATTGCCCCAACTGATGTAACAAGTTCTAGCAGCAGCTGTAATCACGCTCAAACATTCTGGAGTGTGTCTCTACCCGTGGCTGCTGCTCCTGCTGCTGGAAATGATTCTCCTCGTACTCATGGCAGATCAGTCCCAGTCACTGACCTGAGTAATAGCGATGCTCAGTACTGTATTGTCCCTCCGCCGTGTTGCCGTGGTGACAGCAGAGGAGAGTAGCAGCATGCCAAAGAAAAGGTTCTGCAGAGAGTTGAGGTGTCACCGAATCTCTGACCTTTCTGTCTGTGCGGCTGCCTGCACCCCCATTTATAGCCACGCGCCCACACACACGGGTACAATGGCAGGCGAACAATGAAAAGAGGCCGTAGGTTTTCATGTCTCTGTTGAATCGCTCCCACATCCCCGAAAACCTGCTTTTCTCAGTCAACCTTAAAATTCTGCCTTTTTTTAGGTGAGTAGCATCCCACACCTCCAGGGATCACATTTAAATCCCCGGTGCTGCCATTCAGGCACCCCCCCACCCCCCCACCCAGCCCCAGCGCCGAATCGTGGACTTGCTTTTTAACTTTACTCGCAGCGCTTTGGTCTTTCTCAGCCCAGCTCTCCTCAGAATACCCGATGATTGAGTGACCTCTGCGTGTCTTCTGAGCTCAGCTCCGAACTCAAAAAGCTGTTCACGTACGCTACTGGTCTGCTTCCCTTACAACTCAAAATATAACTGACGTTGCTACAGACTTAAATGCTGTCTGATCTATTCCTGCACTCCTCTGTCATGCAGTGATGGAGGGTAGTGCAATTTAGAGTACAGAATATTTTTTCTGTTCGCTTCATCCTTCTCCTCAATGGCATTTCAGAGAGAGATATTATACCTTTTATTCCTACACATATATTTGATATAGTCAGACATGGTTTTATATCCCAAAAAAGTTTTTATAGCTATTTTGACACATTTACTTTTGACAATTTGATGACTATACATCTGTACTTTTAGTTATGTGGGATTTTTTTTATTTTTTTACTTTAATGTTTTTTTACATTGCATATTTTCTACTTTTCCTTAAAGATTTTAATTTAATTTAGACATATTTTATTCATCGATGGTTATCGGGATGGGAAGAGGATTTCAAAACATAAGATAAAAAGTGTTTCAGTAATACATTATCATCTCTTCTTCCTCTACTGCTGTCATCCAACCTTGTGATACCATGACTTTGATTTCTCATTATCAAACAGTGCAAGTTTTTAGCTTGATTTCTTTCAGAATCCTGTTGGAAATGCTGGAATAATTCTATTGTAGTAAAACCTTGAATTGCCTTTGTAGGGTTGGCATCATTCCTATCAAGGATTATAAGATTGTACAGTTAACAGAAGCAGCTAGATAATCATAAACTTTTCAGTTAGCCAGCCTTAAATGGTAGAGAAAATAAAAACAGCACGGTGTCGCCCTAAGCCCTGCAGGCTCTCGTCAGAATAGCCCCTTTCATTCACTCCTCCCTGCAGTGTCTCCCGGCGAAGAGTCGTCTTTTCATCTTTCTGTCTGCGACATCCTCAGGTTTAATGTGTAATCCCTGCTTCGGCACAGAGGATGGCTGAGAGACAGAGCAAATGCCCCGCAATCCACTGGGGCTGCAGCAGCTGCAACTTTCTCTTTCTGCACATTAGACTCACAAATCGACTGTCGGCCGGTCTCTGAGGCCTTGTGTGGGAGGCAGACGCACAAAATGAAAAAAGCGCTCAGGAGAGTGCGATGAGGTACGAGCACGGCGCAATACACCTGGACCGATTACTGCTCACTGCCGGAGGACACGGCCACCGTCCGGGGACTTCTCATGATATGACAGCAATTTTTCAAGGAAATATCTTGTAATAGGACTTTTGTTACAAAGAGATGACTTGAGACCGTCTAGACTAGAAAATCAAATGCTCTTGTCTCTCCGCTTTGTCTCTAAAAAGTCAGTGTTTGCTATTTATAACGTGTTCTTTTTATTCAGTGTTTGTGTATATATATATATGTTTAAGTGTGGCCAATCTATGTGTGTCTACATTTTGTTGCTGTTAATATTCTCACATTTGTGGTCATCAGGTCATTAAAGCTCATTCTGCTGTTTAACTCTGAATATGATCAAACAACGTATTATCACATGTATCTTCCATTCAGTGGTGGGGGGATCTAGTTTGCGAGTGTCTTGCCCCTTCTTGCCTATAAAGTCAGAGAGCCCGGCCTGAGCTGTCGACTCAACTAATCCGCGGACTTTTCTTTGTCTTGTGCAGAGTACGCAGAGAGCATCGGAGATGGGAAGAGTGACGAGTTCAAAGAAGCCGAGCGGAAGAGGATCATGGATCTCGTCGAAGGCTTCTAATCTCACTTTTTCTATCTTACGCATACACAAACAAATCTGTTCTTTCTCATGAGAACACGGAAACCCCCTCTGGTGCTGATCTGGGACCAGATTTGACCGTGACCTCGATCCAGTCGTCTGTTTTTCTGTAATATTCTGAAGGTAAAGTCACTGAGGACGTTTTCATGCACGAATTTACTGCCAAGTACTTGTCTGCCAAAATCATTGTAATGTTATTTTCTTATTTGTATTTATTTATTTTTGAAGGAATTTAATAAGAAAAATTAACCTTGCCTCAATCTTTCACATCCACTTTGGGGGAAAAAGAAAGATAAATTCAAAAAAACAAGAAACTCATTATAAGATGTGTTATTCATCCTGATTAGAATCATGGTTAAAATCCAATGACAAGCGTGCATGTAAATGTTCTTATCCAAAAGCAGTAGGAAATCAGAATATTATAGATTGACTGAAACACACAACCAACACGAGAGATACTCAGAGCTGCAGATTCTGTTCAGTGGTGTTGGATAATAATACACATTCCTCTCACTTTGCCTGGTTTGTTTGTTTGTTGGAATTTTGTGTGTAGAATATTTTCTAATAAAACATTTGGTAATAAATTCCTAATTGCATGTTTGCTCTGTTTCATTATTGTCACTGTTTCATGAGTGAACTCGTGCAGCTGGATGATAAGCGTGTGCACATGAATCTCATTTTAACTGCACTTGGTTATTGTTGCACATGGGCATTGATGGAGACAACAAAGCTGTATGGAAACACACACACACAAACACACAGTCCTCACTCAAAGAATGCTGCTCCTCCGGTCACTGTGAATGCATGTGTGTGACCTTAATTGAATAATTACTAATATGACAGAATACAACCAATACTTATTTCATTACAACAAATTCTTATCTAAATGCAAAATCAATCAATTCTGAACTTATTTGTACAGTCCGTAATCACAAATCTATGAGGTGATAGATGGAGATATGTAGAATCACTGTACTGATGACTGTTCCTTCCCTTCCTCTGAATCAGATGTCAATGATTTGCTATTTGCCTTTTACGCCCTGTAGAAGTGAAAATGACACGACCAGAGACTACATCTTAAAACCTTGCATGTATTTGTTAATCTGCTTTTAAGAGGATCTTCAGTGATATGATCTGTTGTCTTGTCACACTTACTCATACTGAACTGATTTTATTTAATGGGTAGCATTTGGTGCTAAGGTGAACAAGTATTTAACAAGATTTAATGTAAACAACATTCTCTAATTGACATTTCTCAGTTCTCTTCCCAATGTGATACTATTACTATTCTCTTCTTACTCTAAATTCCTGCAACACTCATTTTGCGCCACACCCTTTCTGGGTCCCTGACCATGATCTCAGCAGGAGGCAGCCTTGTCGGGAGAGAACGGGGCGCCGCTGCTCACCGACAGCCGTCACATCTGCTGCCTTTCCTAAGTGTCTTCACAAACTCTAATATCGCTCGGTAACAAGATGGGTAGAACGGCGGGGCGTCGTTTGCATATTGTATTGGCAGAGGAGGCTCGGCCCCATGCATCTCTTATCAGTGATTATGACTGTGGCGTGTTTAACAGCAGTTGTACAGCAATTTCACAGCCGAGGGGAGGGAGAATAATTGTATTTTACGAATGAATGAGTGCAAACACTGTGCACTGCTGTGCTTTTGGGATTCTCTCCTTTAGTAGGGGACTGAGAGGAGAAGATATTCTGTTATTGAGTAAGCACACATATGGAGAAAAGTGCACAACAGGGGCATTGCATCTTAAAGCTTTGGTGTATACAGTACACAGGGCTCTTAATAATAAGCCTCCAAGTTTCTGTACCCATCGCTTAGAGATACTGTCCTTCTTTTGAACCACTGATGCAAATATAGGCCACTACCAGTGATCCTAAGTCGTGTTAAATGCACCCTCAGCAGAAGTAACCTGTATCTGAACACTTCAGAAAACAAGCCTGACTTTAACTGAGGCCAACAAAATGAAAAGGGATGAATCTTAGGCCTGGCAGGACCCATCTGACAGGCCCGTTCTCTCCAGGTAATAGGACAATAAAATGTTTTACGGCATCCTTGCAAATTGAGGGGAAACCTGAGGCTCCATGACTGCGTGGCATCTATTCAAGAGGTAGAGAAGATACTTTTTCAGTTGAAAAAAATGTAAATAAAATCCCATGGTGTAACAGAGCTAATATCAGAGCTTCCTCCATTTTACAGATCTCTAGTTCCTGAAATCCACCATCTCAGAAATGTATTTGAAAAAAAATCTAAAATTGACATGTTATCGTTATTCTTTTATCTTTCAATATTGTTATTTTTTTTGTATAGCTGTTATTCTTATTTATCTACATCCTTCTGTATTTTAATCATCTTTCTTGCTGTTAAGAGCGTTTTACTTTGTGTTAAAAAGTGCACTACAAATAAAGTTATTATTGTTATTATTACTATTTATGAAAGTGTCTGTAGGGGCGGTCACGACTTGACTCTTACATCCTCAGTGTGATTGAGGTAAATATAGAAAGAGAATCTTATTTCCCAAAAAAGAAGATTTGGGGATCTTGAGTCAGTGGGTCAGCTCCCATCAGGACAGGTAAGAGAGGCAGGGTAGGGAGGAAAGATGGCACTCACCCCTGTCGCCTGTCAAGTGAAATCACCGTGTGTGACATGTGTCTGAGCTGAACTCGTCCAGCGGACACATCCAGCCATGAACATGCTCACATACAGACAACAGACACTTGCTACAGTGTGATGATACTGACAGAGAAGGAGGCAGCCCTGTGCTGGGCTTCTTAACACCACTCTATAGTGGGTGAATATAGACGACAAAATAGCATTTGAATTTGAAGACTTCTGAAATTACAAGCAGATGTTGATTCTCAGAGAGGGAATCATTTGTGGTTTGGATCGAGGATTCACACAGGCGAGTTGGGGTGTTGATGAAGTTTCTTACATGCGATAGATGCAACAATGAAAAGAAGAATATCTCAGGATGAAAAAGCCGTGCCATACATGTGGAAGACGCAGATGAACAAAAATGTGTGATCTCTGCAGAACAATTCATACATTACAACCTGCCTCTCGGAATTGATTCGCCAAACATTCTCCGGTGTTTATGTCTGAAGATGACTTTAGATGTATAAATCAGCGATAACAGCTCTGTTTGCACTTTAAAATAATCTAAAATGTCCTTGATTCCTAAGGAAGATCAATCCTGCCTCGAAGCCTGTAAATATGTGAGTTCACTCATGCATAAGGCCGTCTGATACTAACACATGGGCTCAAAACAAAGCTGTTAATTGCTGAACAGGCTACAGCAGCGGCCAGCATGGGTCCTGAGCCCGGCTGCTAGTTCGTCCACTCTCATGTCTACATGTTATCTGACAGTGCAAAAACACATTCATTTCCCCTGACTGTTTTATTGTGGCATAGAAAAAATATGACCATGACATATTCTTCAGTAAATGGGGCCTGATGACATCCCAGAGGTAGACTGTCTACCGCTTGGTGACCATTATAAAGGCTTCAATGCCAGCAGTAGGAGAGAAATAAAAATTGTTCTGCATTTTTTCCCCCTCTGTGTTTAATTATTATGGAAAGCTGTAGGAGCAACATTTGAGCTGTTTTCTTTTTGATGTTTTCATGGAAAGTCTAAGGCTGAAAAATGAACACCACCTTCTGCCATAATGGGGCTAATTGAAGAGGGTAATTGGAGTCAGGTAGTGTAATCTGTGTGTCGGGGTCCGTGGCAGTGCAAAGAAATATCCACAAGGACTGGTGACCTTAAACAGAGGCTGTATGACCAGCTACTGATAATCTACCTGATGAGGAGATTAGGACATGTGTAAAAAGCAGCTACAGAATATAACCTATGTTACTCTCTCCTCCTCTAAACTGCATTAACAGGAACAGTTGTCACTTGCTCTCTGGAAACCGTGACCAAATGTTCGGAGTAGTAAAATACTGCGTGAGATTCTGGGATTGTCACATTGTTTGCAGGAACCGGTGCAGAGCCGAGTTTAAACAGTCTTAGCTGCTCGTTCACAATACAGTCATTTCTGCATCTATAAAATGTGTACACGGCAGACACATAATGTGATGTCTTTTAAGAGCACAACATGATTATCTGTAGCTTCTTCTATAAATAACCATCTGCTCAAAGGATACAAAAACCTTGTTGACAACACCATGAACGAATATCTCAAGTAACATCAGCTGCCCTCTCTGTTAGAAAACAATGTTTACATGGACACATGTACTCCAACTATTGGCCTTACTCAGAATAAGACATTATTTTGATCATGGTGTTTACATGAGTTGCTTATAGAATATTCTCTTCATATTCCTGTTTATGTTACATAAACGTAGCCCGATGATGACTAATTTCATAGTGAACAACATTATTCCACCAATTTAAAAACCCTAACCTGAAATAGCTTAATGTACGATGCTAGCGTAGACCCCTACAACGTCTTTATATATTTCCAACTTGTTTAGCTACACCCAGGGGCTGTGCCAGTCCCTCGAATTTGAAAAGTCCATTAGGACGTTAGCATGTGATAAAGACGTATACATGTTTACGTAATGTGATTAAGGACGTAATATATTTCAGAGCCTTGTTTGATTATTTTTGACAACAAGTTTGCCAATGAAAACTAAAAACACCTATCCCTTCTGTAGATATAAGGGGCTCCTATGACATTCTGAGCCGACAGTCCGACTTGAGGTGGTTCTCCAGATACAACTTCAGACTCAGGGTTCGGTAATTCAAAGCTCGGATATTTAAAAGAAAGCAACATTATTCTAACTATTGTCTTAATCGGGTTAATATCAGAATACTGTCCATGGTAACATAGTAAATGTAGCTTGGTGCGCCTCCATGTTGTTTACCTGGCTGTAGAAATATTTTGTTATTGTTCTTTGTTTTATATATTTATCTATACAACGTGTTGATAATACAGATGTTACCAATGTTTTTTCTGGTCTGTCATAAAAACCGCGAAAAATTGCACGTGGTCCAGATAAAGGCTAGTAGACGTGTGTTGAATATCCCTCCCCTTATAATTGATATAGCTTCATCTCAAGCCGCGGCACTCCCCGTCGGTGAGCAGTGTCCCTCCGCCCCTTGCAGAGCGCAGTGAGAAGAAGCAGAGCGTCAGTCAGCGCGCTGGATGTGGAGAGAGGCTGCAGCTCCGTCTCCCTCTCTGGTACCCTCACTCCTCCGCCCGACAGAAACTCACCTGGATCTAAAATAGAACAGATAGACAGAGAGAAGCCCTTCCACACGACGTGTCCTCCACCCGATGTGAAAAGGAACGAGGGGGGAGCAGATCTACACCAGAAGAGATGGGAGCGTTTCGGCTGCTGCTGAGGAGTTTGCATTACATGCTGGGACTCTCCATCCAACTTAGTGTCGCCACGAGGCAGGCTGGACACGGGCAGGTGGAGAACCACATCTCCGGGAACGGTAGGTCCACAGCCCCCCCTCGTTCCTCGGTGTGTTTCAGGTGCTGATGCTGTCTTCTGGGGACTCAACAAAGAGCAGGCTGATAGCAACTGATGCCACATTGTGTGCTTGTGCGTGTGTGTGTAAACCCAAAGTGCTTGTGGTTTGCACTGTCAATGGTTGAGGAATCATCAGCCTGTCATTCAGTGAACACATGTCTATTGTCCATCATATCACTCCAACAAGGCTTGTACAGTATTTAATAGTTTCCACCTATAGATTTATAGATTTATAGAAATGTCTTGTCTAGAATTAAAATGTGATGTTAACGTAACACATATGTAATGGGATGGAGGCAGAGAAAATAAGAAAAACAAAAAATAAAAAAATTATTGAAGAAATGACGGCTATGCAAAAGTGGAGCCAGATTGTCTCATTTGCCACTTGGTGTTTGGCTGCAGTAGAGGTCTTAAATCCCACCTCCTTCATGTTAATGGATGGGACATGGAGACACCTAAAAAGTAAATACACGTCAAATGAAATGTTCTCAAATATGGTTTCTGTCATTGTACGTAGTTGATCACAACGATGTTTGCATATTGTATGTCTGGTAAGTTACGTTTTAATTAGATATTTGATGCGGTAAAAATGGCAGAATGTCACATCTGACAACTGAGACTGACTCATTATTGGTCAAGTGTATGTATAGATTCACCTCGTAAACCACGGCTCTGGCCCTGATCACTATACTGTGCAGACTCTGGCTCCAGCCCCAAATACGCAAGATGGCAGCGATCGTATTCTGGATATTTTGGTTTCTGAATATTGGGAGTAAGTGGAGATGTGTCATCCATCTTTATTTACAGTCTATGGTTAGAACTAAGGCAGTAAGTAATGTATTTCTTTAAAGTCCCATTGCTCATAGAAAACAACTGAGACACATTTTCCGGGCTTCTGAAGAAATCAAAGTTAATTTCCCCATCTTCTTGTTTCAGAGTGTAAGGATTGTGTTCCCGTGATGTGCAGTGAGTCAGTGCTCATGACTGACACAGGATTCAGTTTCCTCCTCACTCTCCTTTCTTCTGATCACTTATTTATTCAGTTGATAGAAGTTAATATTGCTCTTCTAACATCAGATGAACAATCTCTGCCCCAGCTCCCAGCTGCCTCCTCCTCTCCGTCTGAGAGCTTCCTCAAATGGCCTCCAGTGTTTACACTTGGTTACGTCATATCATTTTAACACGGAGGAGTGTGTGTCACGGCTCTCTGGTTTGTCCCAGCAACTCTGCCGACCTCCACAGGTGTCCGGCTGGCAGATGTGCCGACGCCACCGAGTGCGTTTGAAAAAAAAATCGGGCGAGGGGCAGAGGGAAGGGAGATGGAGTGGAAGTGACGGCCAGCAGGTCTGAACGCCTCGGTGCCCTTGAGGCAATGACTCTCCTCCTGTCGATCAGCCTCTCTGGCTCCTGTGAATATGCTCCATCATCATCACACACAGCAAACAGCTCCTGCACACTGTATGACACCCACGGCTCTGTTTGCAACCCATAAACACTAAACTGCACTGTGCATCCTTACAGGGGCTTCAGTTTGATTAAATCTCATGGTTCCGACACGGGTGAGATTCCCACTCCCTTTCACGTGAGACACTGGTGTCGGGAATGAGCCAGTCCGCACCCACAGAAAAGGATTCATTGAAAGTTGAGAAGAGGGAATTGAGTTAAAAGTCGTTCTGCAAGCAGCACAGAGCGAGTGCATCCACAAGAGGAAGCAGAACTCAGGAATGTTAGATATTAACTAAAGAAATAGTTTCAAGTATTGGGAAATATTCACTTTCTTTCTCTCTGAGAGTGAGATGAGACAATCAACTGTATATCACTCCACTATCTGTTTATTAAATGTGAAGATGTAAATGTTCAGATATGATGCCCGCACTGTAGATGCAGTTTTTGTCTGGTGTTGTATGTTTGCATTGTTCATTCAGTCTCTTAAGCGTCTCTGCCGTTTCACCTCTTCATACATTCACCTGTAACATGTGATTTAATCCACTACAGACGTGTTCCCCAGTGAGCTCTGTGTCTTCAGCTATACCAGTAGAGACCTCAAGGTGTTGAATGTTTGGTTCTGACTCCTGCTCAGATATTCTCACAGCCCCAGCTACGTAACTGGGTCTGTCCCTGTGGAGTTAGCAGTGTCCATCCTGCTCGATTACATTAGTATTATCAAATACCATTAGAACATTTGTCCAAATGTACTGATGTCATGTTAAATAATGTAGTGTACAAGTGTGTTAAATATTCATCAAGCTGTTGCTATGTGTAGTAACATGAGTGATACCTCATGGCAGCCTAGGTAGTACATAACATAAAGAATCTGAGTGTGTTTTCACACTGAATAATATGCTGGTGGGAAGAGATATGTTAGAACAGTGTGTGTGTGTGTGTGTGTGTGTGTGTGTGTGTGTGTGTGTGTGTGTGTGTGTGTGTGTGTGTGTGTGTGTGTGTGTGTGTGTGTGTGTGTGTGGGTGTGTTTATTTCAACCTGAGTGCAAAATGAATCAAAAGCAGCGGTACATTCTTGAGGTCTGTCAGTAGATTCATATACTTGCATTTCTCATTGAAATAGCAAGAAATGTAATGATTAATGAAATATTCAGTCATAGTGTAGCATAATTCTGTTGTAGAAAGTGAAATCCAATAGGGCCGTCAGAAGACTTTTTTTAACGCTGGAATGATGAAAAACGACAAAGAGGACCAGGTTAGGCTCACCTCTTTAATATTGATATATTTCTATGCAGAGTTTCTTTTTTTTTACAGTTCATAGATATGATTTGAATTCAAAGAGTGACCTTCACCACAGTGAGTCATATCAAACAAAAGAAACAAGGACAGGGTCAGCTGCAATCTTCTGTTTTCCCGTAGATATTGAAGCCTTTCCAAACGACTGCTTCTTCCTTATAACATTAAAACATTGAGTCAGATGAAGGATTGAGTTATTCAACGTTATCCAAAAGGTATCCTAAGTTATCAGAGAAACAAGCTGGGCAGACAAACCCCCTTCGGATGTGCCCTGTCTGCCAAAGAGCATCAAGGAAACACAGACTCAAGGTGAAACTGCTAGAGTCTGTATTTTTACTGGTGTAAATTATTTGTTCTGTTTATTTTGGAGAGGTGGAGACCCGCACGGAGAATTCAGCTCCTGGTAAAAAAAAACACTGAAGGAATCACCCGAAAATGTCACCAGAAAATGAGTTGTTTGACAATGAGGACAACATCCGCTCAAATGAGTGTCAATAATGAACAAATATTGCATGAAATACATTTTTCAAAGGTTAGGAGCAGTTTTTTTGTGTTTTTAATTTAAATTTGAGAACACGTCCTCATAAATCTATGATGATAGATATTTGGCTAACGTTGTCACCTTCTCCCATATTATAAAGCTGAGCCCCCCCCCGTCCTATTGTTTTCATCCAGCTTGACATTGAATGCAATAGTGTCAGACCCTAACTATACAAACAAATTCTGGTGCTTTTGTGGTTTCTGAGCCCCTGGAAGTCTTAACTCATCCCCTCTTTGCACTGGCTCTCCACCAGCTGGACTACTGAGCAAGTAAAAAGGGGGAGAAAAAACTAAAGAAAACCAGTTAGGAAAAAACGTTACTTGAATTTCCCAGTGCCGCTGGGCCATATCTGCCCAGACGTTGTTTTAGTCGTTGATACTTTTCAATTAACTCCTAATTAGAGCGTTGTTATCCAGCGAGGAGATTGTTCCAGCCAATCAATTGGCTTAATTAATTTGCTAAGGGTAATTTAGCTGTTCGGCCAATGAGATGGCAAAACTTTGCAGAGGAAAACAAGTTGAGAAAGCAGGAGCAACGATAAAAGACACGCTTTTTTGTTCACAGTTCTATTTTTAAAATACCCAATCCTGCCCTTTTACTCATTAATGGATTTAAATTATAATGAACTTATTTCTAGATTGGATTTGAACCATTATTTCATATTCAACACATGAATCATTTCCCATTCAGTGAAGACAGAATCTTTTCACGGCTGCTTCGCCACCTTCTAAGGCTTCAGGCCTGGCTGCTCCTCTACACTATGACAATATTTGAGGAGAATACAGAGGGATGTGTGAGTGTAAACTGAGGTCTGGCACAGATGCCATCACAGCCTGAGATGGATAAGCCTCCTTGTCTCTTTTTCACCATCTCCCCACTGTTTTTTCTATTTTCCTACTTTGGAGTGAGTTGCATGATGAATATTATTGTGGCTTGGGAGTGGGACTTCCGCTGAAAGCAAGCTGGAGGACAGAGGCAGCATCACCACTCTACTGTTAGACTATTAAAAATTTAACAGTGGCCAATGCAGTATCACTGGCAAAGTTTCAGCAGCAGCTTGTGGGGTTTACTCCCGTCTTCTGCAGTATCAGACACCAAATGTTCCCGTCTGCTCCTCGCCTCCAACTCACAGTCATGTGAAACTCCAAATCAGGTGCATGTTGAGTTTTTCACTGTTAGCTGGATGAGCTATGAACATAAAAGTAGCACTAAAATTCTGAAATATAAAAAAAACAAGCTCCATCAATTAACTTGCTATCATCAATTAGCCTTATTACCCAGTTTACTAATTACAATATCTACCCAAACATCCAGAATGAATGAGGTCAGTGTTGTTATCCATCCCAGATCTTTTAAAATAACAACAGTACTGTCATATATCAGTACTGAAACATTTAGCCTAATAACCAAGTAGTTGGACAAGAGAAAATAAATCAAGAACTGTCATAATTGTAATTTATTATAATATTAAGACATTTAACGGTTCCAGTTTCTTAGTTGTATGCTGAAACGGTGAGTCTTTGACAATTATATAAATCGGGCAGTCTCACTTATGTAAATGTAAATATAATGTAAGCCCAAACCTTTATGTAATTGTGCAAAGTAACACAGTACTACCTTGATATTATTTCCATACTTGCTTTCAAAGCTCTTTCCATCATGTGATTTATAGTAAATTTCTTCCTGACTTGAAATACTTGGAGCCCTTTTACACACACACACACACACACACACACACACACACACACACACACACACACACACACACACACACACACACACACACACACACACACACACTGTCAGTATCCATGTTGCTCAGAAGGAGACATAAAAGTGTAAGAAGCAACGTGTCAGAACAAACAGGAAGGATGGGCGAGGAAGCAGACAGGCTGACAGTTTTAAAGCTTGTTGGTGCTCAGCAGTAGGTAGAGCCAATGTGTTTAGGTCCTGACCTCAGTATATACTCGTCACTGAGTAGACAAGTGCTGCAGGGCATCCTGGGATAAGCTGCGAAGAGGAAAGAAATGATTACTGTAGCTGCACCTTCCCTCTGCTACATACACTGCCTGGTTGTCTAAGGAATTAAAGATCAATATTTTATGTCCCCCTGCTTTGTCTGCATATTCTTTCATGAACAAAGTGTACTTAAAGATATGATCCATGATATTATGATTAATAATGGCTGGATAAACATTGTGATGACGCTTAGCCGTCGGCTGTTCACAAGGCCATCGTCCTTTGGCCCACACCTACTCAACCATGAAAATAGAAGCCATGTCTTGGCAGATGTTGTAGCAGCAGCCATTAGGTTGTATTTACTTGTGGGCAAAAGTCTTTAAAAGAGCTTGAGGTCTCTTTCAGTTTGTTGCATATTTTGTACGCTGCAGGTTTCCGGTCAGTGTCAAGCATTTCATACCAAAACCATGAGACTGAAGTTACAGCTCTTTGAGATACAAGCTCCTCGATTTGTCTTAGGCTACTGGTCAGGGTCTTTCGCTTCTGAATTACCTTGTTCTGTGTCAGGTTTGATTCAAAGTCCTGCCTGCATCCATGTTGTGTGGAAAAGCTAAAGGCTCCATCCTATTGTTGAAAAATATTGCTGTGAAGAGTGATTTGTGATACAATGTTAGGAACCAACCTGTGGGACACTGCTGGAGTACCCAGAGAAAACCCTATGCAGACACGGAGAGAACCACATCTAATATACAAGCAGTATATGAGGGCGCTCGGATTGATTGAATTTGCTCACCAATTGCTTGAAACATTATCGGATTATAGCGATTAACAATTGGCGCCATTACAATTTAACAGTTAATAATATTAGCTCCGGTTGGGTGTCATTGAATCTCTGCAAAAGAAAAGGGTGCAACAAGATGACGGAATTTAAAAAGCTCAGGTCTAACCTCAAAAAACTAAAAAGACTTTAGAGAGCATGGTGGAAATACAACATTTGTGTTTATTTCATATATGAATGAAGGAACACAACAGTCTTGTTATTGTTCCGCACAGATCTCATGTTTTTGTCTGCTGCTATTTCAGTCTGTTCAGAGGCTTCAGAGAACACTTCATGCATGTCATGACTTAGTTGTACAAAATGTCCACATCATGGTTATACTTTACATTTCTTAAATGAAAAAAACACAACATGTGCCTCTACATCGAGTTTCTATGAATCTAAAGACATTCACAGCTCAGATGTTTCCTCCTATTCTGTAGTGGAACAGCTCAGCACTGCCGTACGTTTGAAAATGAATAATGACTTTCCAGGGAGATAAGAGAACAATGCAGAGAATTGATAGAATAAGCCCGGAGCGTTAAAAACCTCACTCCAGCTGTCATGGACAGTTGTTGTGTCGCTGTGGTCACGGAGGAAATCATTTGAGTGGACAAACCTAATCGGTTGTTCCTGATTCAAGCAGCCAATTTATCATCCTAACCCGTAAAGGAACATGGCAGCGGTTCAGGTGTTGACAAAGTAGACTTGGTGTCCTCCATCATCCCTGCCTCCTCCTTCCTTCCCTCGCCTGCTGCCACTCACTGAATTCGCTTCCTTCGATGAGAGCGCTCGCCTCAAAATGGGCACAAACAAGCTGTGGGGTCAGTCTGCAGTCAAGGACTCTCACTCTGTCTTTCTCTATATGTTCCTCTTGCCGAGCTCATCCTTTGCTCTCTCCGTGCGCATGCGGGCGTGCGTGTGTGATGGGACATACTTTGGAGGAGAAATGATTGCAGGCAGTTTTGAGCGTGGAGATCCAAAGCTGCACTCTCTCTCTTAGGTGTCCCTCTACGACTGAATCTCATCTCGGGACTCATCATCCAGCCCGTGTGTGCGTGTGTGAGGCTCTGCTTGTGTGTGAGATGATAAAGACAGCTCTGAGACAAAAGATCCAAACCCTCATCTGCATTTTGTACTCTGCACAAGAGTGCACTGAGTTGTGTACGTGTGTGTGTGTGTGTGTGTGTGTGTGTTTGTAGTCATAGAGATGGAGGGGGATAGAGTATTCCCTCTATTGCACTCAGCATGATGATGTTGGGAGAAGTGCTTGGCTGTGAAGACTTGTCTGAGAGAGGGTTGCTTATCTTCCATTAGACACATTACTGCCAATGTTGCTACCAACGTGGAGACACACACACACACACACACAGAGACACAGACACACACACTCCCAGATTTAGAGAGACACACACACACTTCTCCTGGGGAGTCACTTGGCAGGAATCATCTGTTGGCAGCGTCACTGAGAGAGGACAGAGGAGGAGGAGGAAGAGGGAGACAGGAGAAGAGGGGGACGTGATGTATCCCTGGTCCAGGATCAGTCATTTGCAGCCTGAGAGAGCTCCTCAACCTCTGACTGGCTGCAACATACTGTCTGTATGACTCTTCCTTCAAGTTCCATGTTGTATTGACATTGATTATTCTTTTTTGGCCTGCTCACCGTGTCAATACAGTTCTGAGACAATCTACATTTATTTGACAAGTATTCAGAAAATAGATGAGTTAGTTTCAGCACCTGACATGGCACTGTATGGCGGATGGAAATGGCACAATGCCTCCTCTCCCTACAGGGATTTTGAGAAAAATGTAATTAATCACGAAACAAGAAGAAATAGAAAAGTCACTCTGGCATTTTGTTTTGTTCCATTTTAAAAAAGAATCAAGGGCACGCTGCAAAAAAGCTGCTTTCAGTGCTTTCTAATCACATTTAATGGAGCGATGCTACGCTGCCTCGTCAGCCCGTCGCACGGAATTTATAATTCAAGCACAGCTGAGACCTCGGAAAAATAATCATCAAGTCCATTGTGCAGATGGTAAAATACACATATCATAGGCCACCAAACAATAGTTTTGTTATTGTAACACATCCTTAGACATACACACACACACACACACACATACACACACACACACACACACACAAACACACACACTGGCAGAATGCCTTTGGCTAAGCTCCACAACAAGCAAATAATTATTGGAAAATTCATTAGAAAATGTGTTATTATCTGCATTCTCATGTTGGTAAAGTTTGTTGGAGGGAAACTGACTCAGTCAAGCTCACTCACACAATTACAGGCATTCTTCTGTTGAAACAAATGTGTTAGTCATATTCGATTATTATGATGGGACACATCAGGGAATGGAAACGGTTTCAAAATTGCTGTGTTAGCTTGTGATTTGCAAACTCAACTGAAAAAGTAGTTTCAATGGTGGAAAACCATCACTGACATTAAGAACTACTATTAAAAAATCACTAAGGCTTTTAAGTGGTAAATCTGTCATCGTTGACATTGCACTGCATATTTGCAATGCAAAACACTCACACTTGACTGACAGTAACTGAGTGTTCTGTTTCAATATTAAGTGACAAACCAAGTTAACTCATCACAATACAAATGTTACTACTGTGTCAAGCAATAGCGGCATCTACCAAAGACATGAAAGAACCAAACTGATACGGATTTTAAAATAATGATATAAGGGATAACAAATTAGAGATCTGCTAATATTTATACAACTTTTTTGCTTTTGCTATGATTGTTCCAATGTCGTTTTCAAACTCTTATGACAAAGACATTAAATTGAGGCTAGATATTTTACAATTTAACCATAACCTTTATTACAAATAATAAAAAATATATAGAACTTGATTAAACAAAAAATATTTATATCTATCTATCGATCTATCTATCTATCTATCTATCTATCTATCTATCTATCTATCTATCTATCTATCTATCTATCTATCTATCTATCTATCTATCTATCTATCTATCTATCTATCTATCTATCTATCTATCTATCTATCTATCTATCTATCTATCTATCTATCTATCTATCTATCTATCTATCTATCTATCTATCTATCTATCTATCTATCTATCTATCTATCTATCTATCTATCTATCTATCTATCTATCTATCTATCTATCTATCTATCTATCTATCTATCTATCTATCTATCTATCTATCTATCTATCTATCTATCTATCTATCTATCTATCTATCTATCTAAAGTAAATACCATCAAAAGCACATCTTTCCTGTATTTGTATACGTCTTTGTGAACATTTAGATGATCATTGTAAACATATAAAAACAAATAATAATAAGAAACTACAATTTGTAATGGACAAACTATGACACCATCCCCAACAGCCAAAGTGTTTTCTGCATGATCAATAAAATGAAAATAAATGTTTTAATATAGACAAGCATTAACACTGATATGTATGTGAAAGACATAACCGATAAATCAGACAAGCTCTACTATCATGGAAATGGAACAAAATGATACCAACCTATATAATCTCTGTCTGTATTGTGTGTGTATGTTTCAGATTTTAAACTGTGTGTTGCTGCCTCACTATATGCTGTTCATTAGCTTCTATTTCCATGTCACTGGTCATGTATCACTTTTCATTGTTTTGAACAGCGAACCTCTCTCCTAACCTCCTGCCTCCTCACCATGGCAACCGTCTTTGGCGGGCCTCCCCTGTTCTATATGCCATGATGTTATGGTCCCGTGTCATTCCCTGGGAATGGACTCATCACATCATCAGCAGGCGGCGTCCTGTGACTTGGAGCATATGGGAGAAGCTGACTTTGAAGACTGCTTTAATGTATTTGCTTCCAACTCAGCCTTTCATGTGTCTGATACTGTAGCAAACATTTACATTTTGAGAGTTTTCTGGCGCTCTGTCCAAAGGACAGCATGGAAAGCTTACATTATTTATCGAACTCACAGTCAGGGATACTTTCAACATGAAAGAGCGACCCTTCCCCCCTGAACCTCTTTAATCCCATCAGGACCACCAATGAGCCCTGTTGAGCCCCAATGATTTAATGTATAGCCATAAAAACATTTGGATTGATTTGTTTGTATGTAAGACACAAGCTGAAGGCCTATTCAAGGTCTTGGTGGTGGGAGACAAGCACAGTCTCCGATTTATGGCTGATGTCATCTTGGCAGTTACACAAGCAGAAATAGTATGCAAAAGCAGAGATAATATATTGTGTATAGTGGTATATTTTTCCATTACAATTTAAGATAGGGTTTGTGATCCTGGAAAAGCGAGGGGGAGCAGGATACATTTTAACCGATAATTGTGTTTAGTACAGTCCTATGAGGGCCACAGACACTGGCTTTTTTAAGATGACTTTATTGATGCCTATCAGGATGTGAAGAGCATTTACAAAATATCTACTATACTACCACCATAACTCTTCAAATACCCATTTTATGTCCTCGTAGTTTCACAATATGACAAAATTATTTTGTCAAGGGTACACATTTGCATATTAATGCATAATATTTAGAGGCAAGGAAAGCTGATTTGTATTTATCTATGATCTGCGTTAATCTGAATAATGTTTGTTTCAGAAAGTTGGTCGAACTGAGTAAATCTACAATAAGTGATCCCAGGATTTGGAAATGATTCGCTGAATCTAAAATCCAGGCCGATCAATTTTTATTCTCTAATGAAGTTAAGCTTAATTATTGTCAAGCCTCTTTTAAATGTTGTCATGAGAAGGAGATGACGATTTTAATCATCAGTCTCATGTGTGAATAACTACTTGAGTCACTATTAAATGCAGTCACAGTATCATAGAGGCTCCAGCAGCAGGATAAATAAACATTGAGATTTAATGCGTGCTTTGTTCTGCCTTTTGAACAGCACTGCAATAAATGTGTCATCGAGCTATCATCTCTAATGCACAAAGAAAATCAGTTCATGAATCTCAAAATCTCAAAACCTTTAGAAGATTGTCATCATTTCAATAAACACTGGTTCATGGTGCAGGATGAAATAGATTAAAAAATAAATGCCAACTGCTTGAATATCCAGTATTATTAGATTTAAATATCACATATAAGCAAATGAGACTTTAAAGTGAACGTCTACCTGTGCTTATTTCAATTATCTTGAAAAATTGCTAAGCTGATCAACTGCAGACTTCACTCTTCTTAATCTCATTATAACAAAAACATGGACAGAGCTTACATATGACTGTTACACAACTGTTCTTGCACCCCTCTTCTCTCTCCACTGACTCTTTTACACCCACCTATCCCTTGCCCCCAATGTTCTCCACTCGACCCAACCGGTCAAGGCAATTATTTATAGGGGAAAGTATTTCCTCCTTCTGGGAAATGTTGGTTTTCTTATTATTGTATTGTAATGCCTAGACCTTAATGTGTAAAGTGCCTTGAGATAATGCATACTGGAATTTGGCACTAAACAAATAAAATTGAATTAAACAGACTTTGGAGGAAGTGCGGGTTGGACTCTGAAGCAGTTGTAAACCGTAGGATAGAGATGGACAACTGTAAACGGCACTTGATGCTTTCTTTTGAATTCACACCCATCCCATTGATGACCACATTCATTTGGTGTCAACTGAAAACACAACGAGCAGCAGGAAGTGCCACTTCGGCAGCCCTCAGTCATGAAGTGCATACTCATGAACGCACATAGACACTTTTTCAGACAGTGTCATCCATTGCTGTGTTCCTGCAGTGACCGGGCCAAATTACATCGCTGTGGAGAGCCTCTTTCCTCCACAGTGGGTGTGTGTGTCTACAGATGCGGGTGTGTGTGTCTACGGACACAGACACGGTGTGGGTGTATTTTTGTGCCTGTGAATGACTCTGCATCCGGCGGTTGGAGTCATAATTACCCAAACTCAAGCCAAATTAACTGCCATATGTGTGGCTACTTGTTCAAAGTATTGTTTCAGAGTGCACCTACGCACACACGCACACGCACCCACACACACACCCCCACACACACACACACACACACACACACACACACACACACACAGACATACTGTGCTTGAATCCAATCATGCTCTTTCCCTCTCGCCCGGCTGCCAGGGATCCACATATTCTGTCTTTCATGTCCAGCTAATAGGCTCTTGGCTGTCTTTGAGGCCCTGCATGGTATTTATAAAAGGCTGCTGAGTTGGACGGCTTGATACCTGTGGGCATTGTAGAATGAAACATGTAAACACACACATACGTCATGCACACGCTAATACTATTAACTCTCAGCTTGGCGTGGCAGAACAGCGTAAGAGTAAATGGTATTCTCTCAGTGTGGTTTTGTAACGGTCGGCTGTGATGACAGCTGTTGTCCAGATAGACATTGTACCCTGTTGGTTAGAATTTGTGTTTTTAATGCGTGTCCTTCAGAATGTGTTTTGTAGTACTCATTGTTAGGGTTACAGTAAATATGTTCTAAAGCTAGGGTTGGTAATCCTAGAGAAGCTGGCGAGAGCAGGCTACCCTTTGCAACCGATACCAGCAACCGGTAAACCAGCCAGTCATTTTATTCGTTCCAATTAAATGTATTAATAGTGCTTACTCCATTCCTGAGAGGGTCAGTTCAGCTCTAATCACTGCAATACGATCGCTTTGGTATACATTTCTAACTAGCTTACAAAACTAATTCCTCGATGGTGTAGGTTAACTAGTTTCTTTATAACTTTAGTTCACAATACGAAACTCAAAGTAAAAGTGATCTTAAGGGATACTTCCGTTTAGTTTTTGTTTTTTATTTATGCTAAGCTAAGCTAAATGCCTCCCCCTAAGTCATTTCAATGCTAGAAAGGAATTAAGCACCTGATCAAAAGTGATTTATTATTAATATTAACATTATTATTTATCACTTTGTGTCTGTTAAAATGATAGACAACTTAAAATAAGGGAGGAGTTCCTCATACGTGGCTTCTGCAGGATAGTGACAGTTTGCTTCACTGAGTCTGGGCAGCGAAACACCTTATTGCTAAAGGGAGCCCCAGACATTTCATAGCTGAGACATGTTGAGGCCTCAACCCCGACAGAGAGCCTGTGGATGAGGCTGCTCAGAGCTCTGCTTTACTGTCCCCTGGGTGGATTTCTGTCTGCATCTGGCTCAGAAGACCAGTTTGGCCTGAGAGGATGCAGCTCAATATTGGTGCTTCACAGTCCTAAACATGACAGGGTGTCAATGTCGGGAGCATGCTGCATATCCAGCTGAATTGCTACTAGAGGGAAACTGTAACCATGGGCCCACTCAGTGCTGCAGACTGGGGATTGGTGATGAGAATATGTTGCATATCAAATCACCTTTGACTTGCATGCCCTGCCCAGCAGTGCATTTAGTATCAGACATGTCTACAGTGGCCATTTTGCCCTTTTCCCAGTATATGCATTCAGAAATGTGTCTTCAAAATGGGGAAGGTGCAAACCAGCATGTAG
This sequence comes from Pseudopleuronectes americanus, assembly GCA_038501795.1. Lineage (NCBI taxonomy): Eukaryota > Metazoa > Chordata > Actinopteri > Pleuronectiformes > Pleuronectidae > Pseudopleuronectes > Pseudopleuronectes americanus. The sequence goes on from CM076725.1 coordinate 5,886,464, forward strand.
GATACACCCATCATCATCATGTAAGGCTATCAAATTTGTCCTCTGCTGGTCCTGCACTGGCAACAACCTTTTATAGTCTCTGTAGTCCTTGCACATCACTACGCAATGTACATTGTGTTGACTTTTAATGGCCCATATAACATAATTGCATCATCTTTCATCCCACATCATTGTATGACTATTGTAAACCTAAACAGTAAATCATGTGGACCCTATTAGTTCTTCCATTGTGACACTGGTTTAATAAGTTGAAGTATCGTTCTGAAAGTAGACCCAAATTAAATGTCCCTCAAACTTCCTCTGTGACTGTCCGTGTCACACTGGCTCTGTTCAGACCTAGTATTATCATGCATCCTGAGAGACATGCTCACAAGTGGACAGCCTTAAGTTCATCTGTTCACATCTGGCGTTAAAATGCTTCCTGAATTTGTCTCCTGAGACCACTTATATTTAAATAATCATGAACATCATTTGTGATCCTGTAGACCAAATTACGTTGTTTTATTTCCGGTAAACTGAGTTTACAGATCAGAGTCAGGAGGAAATCAGTTACTCCACATGTTAGAAGATTTAACCAATTAAAAAAATATATACCAATCATTATGTGCTTCAAAACTTAGTAGAACTAGATCTTCTGTTATTATTATTTTTTGAGAGACCCCTAACGTCCAAAGTTACATATATAAATTACTCTGTGTGATACAAGAACATTAATTCAAAGTCTACTTACGTTGTTGGAGCTTTTTACCACATCACACTGCCTTCATCAGCAGATGTGGTGCACCTCTAGATCCTCTTGTCCACAATGGCTCAAAAAGTTAAAGATCATACATGAATAACGTGAGATATATTTGAAAGCAACAAAACAAGTTCACATTGATCTAGGAGCTGTTTCCAGGGTTAGAAATGGCGTGACATCGCTTTCTAATGAAAACTGGTTGTTGAAGCCCAATCAGAAAAGACCTGACCCTCTTTGACAGAACAGACCAGGCTATTTCACGTGAGAATTTCTTTAGTATGAAAGAGGTGGTATGGTCTTGATAGGAGAACTACAAGCACATGAATGCATGAGGGTTACTTGAGTTTTACACAGGCGTAAGTTTGCAGTTAATGGTCACAATGAAAACAAGTATATCTATTGGAAACTGCAGATGTGGTGAAGCCATGTGAGCTGACTGACTGCGTTGTGGCATGTCTCATTAGATTTAGATTAGATTGGAGAACATAATTCTTTCTAGTAGATTAAATGTTATTGTGCTTGTAACAGTGAGCCTCTGATAAGCTCTGATGTCTCGCTGTTGTCCTGAGATGTGCGATATGTCAAGCTCATTAGCTCAACCAAATTGTAGTTTCAGAAAGACAAACACAGCCCTGCTGCATATGAAATCTCCTGCAGATGAAGCTTAGCATCGCTACTGCAAATAGAATACAGCAGACGAGTTGTATTCCCAGTGTCGGCTCCGATTAGCACCACGAAGACGCCACTCATTCTGTTTTTAGAGAGTTGTTCCGGTGTGATAGCTCAGTGTCTCTCCATGGAGGCATGATGTGACGTGTTCCCATTTGATGTGACAGTTTTCACGCCTGTTATTCTTTTTTTAATCTGCAGTGACAAAGTCATGCTCTCTTTGTGTTTCTTATGTTCTTTTCCTCTATCTCACACTTCCCTCACCCTCCACTTTCCTCATCTCCATTTCCCTCTCTCTAGACGTGCTAATGTGTCAGCGGTGTCAGCGATGTGTCAAAGATAAGTTGCTGATGCAGGCAGGGCAGACATTCACCTCTCACAGGCAAAAAGTAGTTTCACCTCTTAATGTCTGAATGTGATTTAGGATTCTACAAAATTCCGGGCAAAGTAGGCCAGGTGCCCAGCAACCAGATTCATCATTTGATATTTATTCTGGATCAGTAAATATTTTTATGCTTTTTGGCTTTTACTGAGCATCAGTAAATTGCAGCCTTGCCAGACTCAAGCCCCAATGTTGCCTTCATAGTCACTACACGCAAAGTCACTGTTCAGACACACTGAATATCACCCTGTTTTTTCTTTTTTTTTATTAGAGACAAGACGCCATTAGGGTTTTTTCTACTTTGACTAGAATTGCTTTCAAGTGAAGAAAAAGGCCAACAATTCACTCTTAAAGGACCCATCGTATAAAAATTCCACTTTTGTGAAAAAAACAACTCCCGCGATTTGTTGTGGTTCCTCTATGTCAGAAACGATACACTAGAGTGCGTCCAATGGGATTACGACCCGATTTTAATAAGCATATAATTGATGAAGTGTAAGGGTTGGGGTCTCGACAACCACTCATCCAAAATCACTTTACAGTCAATGTTACTCTCCCTGGGGTGCCACATCAAACCAACCAAGTCTGAAGCCATTTAAATAAACTGTTAAGAAAATTGAAGCATGGACAGTCAGACAGACCCAAGCACATTTTCCACTGGTCAGAAAACCCAGAAAAAAAGACCCACTAACATCTGCTTGTAATGAGAAGGGATACAATTGGCATTTACTCCTGGGTCAGTAGATGGCTCCGATCTGCAGTGATGGAAACATGACATCTGGCTGAACTCACCAATTTAGCCTCAGTTGTCGATCCAATCGTGACGTCAAACGTGACGCACAGGCTGGTAAAAACAAAGAGGCAAACTCCTCTCTTGGCAAAAGAAAGTTAGAAAGTTTATCCACGTATACCCGCTAATTTTGGTGTAAAGGTCAGGTAAGAAATATGGTCCTCTCTAATAATTTGAATGGAGCAGTTTTGTTGGCACTATTTTATTTTGCAAATGAAAAAAAAAGTCACTTCATAATAGGGATGACGGGATTAAATCGATTTTACCGCTACAAAGGAGCGGCTGACACACACCCCCTCTCTCTGTCACTCTCTCTCTCTCTGTCTCTTCCTATTAACCATTATAAATGTAGCCGAGAGTGTAATTCACATACTGAGAAGTAATAGTATAATAAGGACACGAAGAATCCAGCTTAAACCAGGACAGTTTGAGAGTTAACTCCCAAAACAGAGTAAATTCCATTGGTGATCCTTCACAATAAAGGTCAAAAACAGACACACTGCTTATGATGACAGGAAACAAAAAGTCACGGACCAAACTTTCACAATATGGCAACTAAATAAAATAGCTTAAATAAATTACTTTTAAATAGCCAAACGTTACACAATAAAAACTATACTGGATATAGCTGGTAATGATAAATATTTTAGTTCATTAGCTGTATTATTAGCTTTATATAGCTTTTATCATAGTATCGATAATCGTTAAAACCGTGAAACTGTGATATTTACTCTGAAAATAATAATCAAAATTTAATATCGTTACATCCCTACTCATAATACTGGTACATTATGAACAATCTTTTTGTACTGTTTACATGGCAGTCTTTTCAAGAAGGATAGAATTGCTGCAGTGACATCTTACCAGAGCTGTGAAATTCAGTCTCTTAATATTTCACTCATAATCTTTACAAATGGCTGTGCAGTGTTTGGTCATCTGATAAACCTCATAAATCGTTGGTAGACATGTCAGTCTGTCGAGACGCTCCACTGTTGCACCGTGTGTTGACAAAGCAATAACTGGGCCGTGCTTTTTCAGGTACTGGTCCCTGTTGATACGATCCAATACGATCCAGGCAGATCTGACAAAGAAATCCATTAGATCCATCAGACTGAAGGCTTAAGGCCTATTCAAAATTTCGGCATATGCCAGTAAGCGTCCACTATGATTCACGTCCCATCTGGACCAGACTTTGAGACAATTCTGACTGTGTGCGTCGAATGCTCATGCTCAATCTATCCACCTACTGGAATGGAATGTGTGATCAGGTACGTGTGTGGAACACCAGGCCCATGAACACCCATTTTTTATTATGAATAACTCATGTATCCCAGCAGACACAGAATACAGAAAATATGTTCAACTCTTCAGAAGTCCGCTGCTCATCTGTTTAACCATGCTATGAATCTGGAATTTACAACTCCAGATTTTGCATTGTGTCGTAGGTAAAGTAGAGCCGAATATTTTTGCTGGACTAGGCTGTGTTGTTTTTCCAGCAACCTACATTGGTTCTTATAAAATGATGCTAAATATGGATTAATTATTGGAAGATTCTTCCTGATTGTGGTCTTTTTACAATCATTTGTATAATAGAATACTGTTAACTGTTTACTCTTCAAAAACATGTTATCAGCTTCGTGACTGAAAGGTAGGTTGGATCTCACGTTGTGGCGGCTTGCAGATATATAACTTATTTTTCTTTCTCAAATGCTATTTCTTGAAAGTCCCTGCCTCGCTCTGTAATACAAATGGCAAGGAGAGCAAGGATGAGACCGAAGGGGGGGTTGGCATTTAGAAAGGCTAAGTTGAAGCAAGTTTATAATGAGCACAGACTCATACAGTGCAGAACTGTAGTTCTGCACTGTATGAGTCCAAATTAGCCTTGACTTCTGTTTGGACAACAGTAATGAGCTCAAGTTAAGGATCCACCAACTTTCCCCTTCACAGTTAAGTAAAAGCTGAATCACTTTCTTCCAAAGTATAAAACAAGAAGTTTCATACGGAAAAACTTAATCTTCAAATGAATTAAAACTCATAAAATGAGTACAACTGTGTTGCAGGTGAATTAATCTCAGTGCTATCCGAGTTTGTTTTAGTAAAACTTTGATAAATCTAAGCTGCACTATCTCGATGCCTTTATCTAACAGTTGACAGCTTCAGGCAACAGACCTTTTTCATATAAGTCAACTATATTGCAAGAGAAAAAACTTACGTTCAGCACAACACAATATATTGACCAAAACATGGGCCATTTAATTATTTGAATGAATGTACACAATTTTTTTTTATATATAACCAAATATGAGTGAATATTTTCTTAACCTGGGCAGGATACACAACTTATTTTGCCTGTCTGACAGAAACAGTCCAAACCAAGACAAATGAATGAAATAAAGCCCTTGCCACACCTTTTCGGTTTCTCTCGCCTTTCCTGTTAGCATCTTGTAGAGTGTAACGTTCCCACAATGCTCTCTGTGTCTCTGTGTTCGAATACATTCATTCTGGGATGATGATCAGCAGCAGTCTGTCCCATAGTCCCAGTCATTTATCAACGTCAGCCTTAATTGAGGCTGAGAGGAAAAGGAGTGTAAATTAGTTTTTTTACAAAAACTCCTGTAAGTGTGTGTGTGTGTGTGTGTGTGTGTGTGTGTGTGTTATCTCATTTGACTATGTGCCTCCTCTCTAGAAGTCCATTTAATGTTACGTGTGTGCAGGGATATGTACTTCAGTTTCGTGGGTGTATAGGAGATGGAGTGTGAGGTAGTGCTCCTCCTTCTGTGGAAAGGTGTGTGTACTTGCATCCAACAAGCCAGTCCACTCGTTTATCTCTACTGTCAGCTCGCCCCATGAGAGTCGCTCACACGACAGTAACCTTTAGGGAGGAGGAGGAAGAGCGAGAGAGAAAAGAAAGGAAGAAAGAGGAGGGGAAGAAGGAGGTGTTAGTTTTGGTGGTTGGAAATTTCAGCTCTCCCTGCCAGAAAAAGAGGCTCGGTTCCAACTGTCCTGTCTACCAACACGCACCCCACCCTCCCTCTTCCTACCTGTGTGCCTCCAGCGATGGACGCAAAGGCTTTTCCCCGGTTCTGGGATTTAACAGTGTGAAGATAATTGGAGACATGTCGGCTCCGTGCAACTACCTGTGCTGTGCTTTCAGTGGAGCCAAACAGAGCATCAGTTACTCCACATGTCAAATAAGGATGTCAGTGAAACCAACATCCAATTCATCACATTTTCCATCCACAAATGTCTCCTGAATACAGACCAAAAAAAGCAACCTCTTCTTAGCTTTTGTTATCAGAGTCAGAATCATCTTAGGTCTGGTAACATCCTTTGCATGTTTTTTCGATTCAAATAAATAAATAGAAGCGCTCGGAGAGTTGATACCTCCACAAAGGCCCAACAGTCTCCTTATCAAACCACATTTAACTTCACTAGATCCAGATTTTAATGCACCAAATTGCCCAACCTGATTTTATCTTGCATTATAGATAATGAATGGATGGATGAACAACTCTTGTTTTTTTTTCATTGATAAAAATGATATATTATACAAATATTGCATTTGACTGCGGCTTTACTTTTTACTGACCTTGATTAAACCATAATGTCATACCCACTTTCAGATTAACTGTTAGGCTAATAAAATTAAGAAAACTAAAATACAGATTAAATTTTGTTTAAAAAAAAGCAGTCTGAGGTTGTGCGGTACATGTTCTACCCTGATGAATGTTTGCAGGTACCCGGTGTCAGACTAATCCAGCAGATATGGGCACATGTTTATATCAAATGAAAGCATCGTCCCAACAGCAAAACGCTTTATCTGTTTACCTGTAGTTAAGACTCACATTTTTCTTTGGTAAAAATCCACGCAAACTGAACTGGAAGCAAATGGCCTAATCTGATATTGGCAGTATGTGGCATATGTATTGAAGATAAGTGTTCAAATAAAATCTGCATAGGATTCTTGGTATGGTTGAATATTTTTAAACACAAACTCCAGGGATTCAACCGTTCTTTAATCCATCCTTCCTCCACCTCTAAACCTGCCCCCTCCTGCTCTGAGTCGGGCCCAGCATGGAAAGCTTGCCTTCAGCGGTAAAGCTCGGGTGCTGGGTTTTAGCCTGTGCAGCTGTCGACTGCTATCTATCTGCCTGTGTCAGTGCTGGAGAGGATACTCCAGGGTGCATTAGAGAGGGTAGGGAGATTAGATGCTGAGTGCTGATATCTCCCGTTCTTCCGCTGCTGCGTCTCCTCGCTGCCGCCGCTGCCTGGCCCTGGAGAATGGACTGGTGGATGCAGTTTTTAAAGAGGCAGAGGAAGAAAGATGCTCCCTGTTATGATATCTGCAGGCCAGTTTCTTTCATTGTGCCTCTTTTTCCCTCTGACTTCATTGTCTCCTCTTCTGCTTTCTCCTCCGAAACTAGTCTTCTTTCTATTGCTGGACTGATGCAGAAAATAAGAAAAGGTCTACTGCTTTACGACGAAAAGAAAAATAAAGAAACGGATTGGCTTTGTTAAGGATGAACAGGAAAGATTTGTTAGCATTACACCAATGGTCATTTCTCTTTCATGTATAAGCAGTTCTATAATTTTTAAATGAAGAATTAACTTCACAACAGCTGTTTATTCAAGAAAGACAACAGGGTCAGCTACTTTTGTATTAACTATCTGTCTATCTATCTGGTAGCCGAGGATAATGCTAGTTGTTTTTCTTCCAGAATGGGTCATGTGATAGGAGACTGGCGAATCAGCCAAGACTACATGTGACCAAAAGACCCAATCAGCAAGTGGTCGTGAGTGTCTGATTCCTCATTTGGAAACATCTTTGTTTCTGCCCGTTTAGGTTTAAGCTCTGTCCTTTAAATTTCTGACTAAAATGTGGCCAGCACCGTTTCTAAACTTCTCCGTTTTAGCGGCTATACATTTCCAGTGACGGGTACATGCACAGATAAAACAGACAATACCCATAGTTTTTTGAGGTAACACTGGCTGACCAAACCTCAGCAGCATGGCTACATAGACACTCCAGATTTTCACTTTGTGGAATAAACAGGTTTTTTACGAAGTCTCACTGTTGTTGTTGTGTTGAAAACTTTGCTGCAACTCTCTCTTTACGCTGCATCTCTCTCTTTCCTGGTCTGTTGGGAGGGTCTATAGATTTGCCACAGAGATGGTTTAATCTTGGAGTGAGCTACATCTTCAAATTCATTGACTGGCAGGTTGTTTTAATTGCTGTGTGGAAGCACACTGTGATGGTTGAAACAATAAAATTGAGCTATTGTGGAGAAGCAGCGGTGTCAGGAGAAATACTGCAGGACCAAAACCATAGCTGCAGAGGCTTTAAACAACTATATATGCAGGTCATGTACACTGATCAGCAACAACATTAAAACCACTGACAGGCGAGGTGAATAATTGATTATCTTGTTACATTGGCCCCTGTCAAGGGGTGGGATATATCTGGCAGCCAGGGAGCATTCAACTCTATAAGGTTGATGTGCTGGAAACAGGAGAAGTGGGGAAGTGTAAGGAGGACAAGACGACTGGGTCTCTAAAAATGGAAGGGCTATGCTCCAAGTATACAATGGTGTGTATCATAGACTGTATATAAAGATGGACAACACATCTCAACTTCCTCCCACTACCCAGAAAAAAAATATTGTGTGTATGAATGATGCCATCTTGGGCAATAATTTGGAGCAAGTGTCTGTACAGTAGCGAATTGGAGCCGCAGTATCTAGGTCATTTTTATATCATCAAATAACTAATCAAAACAAAGCTGACTGGCAACATACACACACACATACAGTGCATCTATGGGCAGCACTTTTCCCTATGAGAGGCCATTTATGGTTCAGTATCCTGCCCAAGGACACTTTGACATGCAGATGTGGAAGATTGGGATCGAACCTCCAAACTTCTGGCTAGAGGACAACCGCTCTACCCCTCAGCCACAGCCGTCCCCATGTCCCATCCACTAACATGGAAGTGGCAGGGTGTATGAGGGTGTACTGCATACAGCCACCAGGGAATGATCAAAATGCCATGGTTTACTTTTGGGTTGTTTGCATGTCATCCATCTTTATATATAATCTATGGTTGCACCTACACCAAAAGTGGGTGACTTTCGAAATTTGAATGTAGTTATATTGACGAATAACTGCGCCAAATAAATCTAATGTTAACCCAAGATAAAATCCCTTTCACACTAGAAACCAAAGTTAGAACGTGGAAGTTCATTATTGACCTTGGAAACAATAGAGTCTACCCATAGGTCGTTAAACTTTTTGTTACCTTATATACATGTTGACTTGTCTACTCACATTATCCAAAATGTTTCAACTGTGTTCAAACCCAGAGGAGTTCCCAATGTTATTCAAGGTAATACAGTTTTTCAGATTAGTCACATTGCTAGCCAGTTAGCCAGCAAGTTAGTCAGCTGTTTTTTCCCAATGAAACACATCCTTTTTTTGTGAATTTGAATTTAACAAAAACACAACCCTATCCTTGAACATGATAATTGTCAGGTAGATTTTCAGCAACAATGATAGTGAACAAGTCAATATCAGTGACCCCATTATGCTTCATGACATAGTAACATGAGCTGCAGCCCCATATTTTTTGTTTAATTTCACAAACAACACTTAACGTGACAGAAGGCTCAAGTTTGAATAACTGACTGACAGACAATCTCCATTTCCTACCTTGAGTATCCTTCCCTCAGTTAGAGACTCAGTATGCAAGTAGTGTGCATTTTACAAACCCTCATGAACACCAAGGTCCTGCTCATAAATACAATGGCATTTTCACATGGCTGTTTAAACCTCCTTGTCATCCATCACTGTTTTATGGCTAGTTAGCTCTCCTCCTGTTGTACTGACCACACACACCCTGCGGGGCAGTTTCACCCAGGCTTGTAAAAGTCATTACACACCTCACCACAGAAAGTCCTTTTCCGGTAACATTAAAAAGCGCTGTTGTTACCTGGTGTGAATACTGGCACATTATATTTCTGGGGATGTTTTTTTCAGCGTGAAACAAGAGCCGCAGTAAGATTTATGATGATAGATTATAGATGACAGGTATGAGTAACATCACTATTGCAGTCATATTTCACAATACACTGGCACATAAAAACAGGTTAATTCCTCAAAAATGAGGATAGATTCCCTATATTTACACAGAAGTTTCCCCTGATCCTCTCAAATCTGTTACTCAAACGGCTCTGATTATCTTCACCACTTTGAAAAAAGCACGTTAAGCACCTGACAAATAGCAGGATAGGTGGGATTAAGTACCTTTCCTCAAGTGTTAAAGAGGCTATGGAGTTGACTTTGGAGAGAAAATCTGGCTTCTTTCCAGGAAGGTCCGTTTATATAGTGTTTTGAAATGGCATCTCTCAAATCCCTTACCCTCGAACTATTTGACTCTTGTTATGCCGCGAAAACACGTCATCTCATTCTGCTGTTAGCATTGTAGATGAAAGTTGTGGAGTATTGTAGACTTATGAATAGGCAACAGGCATTGCAAATTCCAACTGTGGCATTCTGCAGAGAATTCATTTGGGCTTTCTCATTAGAGGTAAAAAAACCACGTTCCGAGGGGGCTAAACAATCTCTGGGATTCTGCTTGGTGGGTTTGTCTTTGGGTTTGCTTAAGGCTTCTGGCAGATTCTCTGTGTGACTGGTGGCAGCTGTTTACCGCAGAACTGTATGGAGAGGCTCATTATTAGAGCGTGAAGCTTGTTATGAGGCCGTGTGAGAGACTTGTTAGTCGCTAATTAATTCTGAGGAGCTGCCTGGAAAGTCTGTATGGAAATGAGTAGAGAGAGCGAGAAGCAGTGGCCTGATGGATGAGCTGCTGCTGAGACATGGGTCAGACATGTCAGAGTTTCTCACTATGTCTTAACATGATGGGAGTTCCTGTTTGGTGGAGCTTGTTCAGAGTCAAGTTCAACTCGTGTACAGGTATTGTGAGAAATATGATTTCCTTTGAAGAACAAGAGAAAGCGAGGCGGCTCTATGACTGACAGGTCTTCCTAATGACCCATCCACACCTGTCAGACTTGTTTACAGGAGGTGTTTAATGGACAGAACAGTGAGGAAGCGTTGGACTGTTGGCAGTTCCCAGATATCTGAGCTGATGTCATTCAGAAGGTTTTTTTATTATCACATAATTGGGGCTGGGCGATAAAACGATAAAGATAATTATCGCGAATGGAAAGAAAAAAGAAAAAATGACGCAAGAAAAAAGCTTTTCGTCGAAAAGCTTGTTCCCACAAAGACAGGTAGTACCACTAATCTTTTTTACCTTCTGAATCAGAAATGACAGAATTTCCATTTCGACATATAAAATAAGATTTGATTTATATCCTAATACATATCGAAATCGAAATATATCCCAATAAGACCTTTTTTTATATAGCCCAGCCCTACACATAATTGAAAAGTTCAGTAAAATTTCTTGTACAGTCCTAAGCACTAATCCATGGAACAAATATTAAATGTAAATACAGTATATGGCTGTTATTACCATGTAATTATTTTAATCACCATTGTCGTCAGTATCAATGTCATCATCACCACCAATGACCGCAAGTACAACAATAATAAAATCAAATTGTTCCAGGGACCCACATTCCTGTTAAATATTGCAGAGTAAAAAAAAGATTGAGCAATTTTAAGAATATGTCTGAGTAGGATGGGTTATTGGAATAAACCCAGTTCTCTCTAATGATCATTTTTGCTAACATAACAATGGGAAAAAAAAGTTTGTGGTTGCAGCTTGATGTATGCTATACCCTCCATCTACAGTTATTTAATCCTTTTAAATTCCAACACAAGCTGTTGCTGCAGCATCGCAGCATGTTGGACTATTACTATTGAGTTTAAATATAGATTTCTAAGTCTCTGTGGCATCTTATCCCGATGCTTTGCATTTATAAAACATAATATGTTCAACTATACATATCTGATGGTATTTTCATGTATGTCCTTTAATATTGATCAATAGACAATCAACCAAAAACGATCATAACTTTAAGATCTATTCAGTAGCTGCTGATATTCAGGACATTTCATATGCTGTGCCACACATCCTAGCTGCTTCCTGGAGCTGCAGTAGTGAGAAGTGTTGAGCTGTGTATCACTGTCCCAAGAGTGTCTCTGTTTCTGTCACTTCCACACTGTTGATGTCCACAGTCTGGCTGTCATCAACATGTTGGCTCTCTAAATGTCAGCTCCCCTTCTGCTGGACATCCTCAGCTTCCAGCGCTTTCTCATACTCATTTTCAGAGCTGCACTTTTTCTCTTTTTAATCTTTTCCACAACATTTTAAAGATTTATGTCAGTTACACATTTCATCCATCCCAAGCAGCTTTTTAATGACACTGCATTCTCTTGTCTGCGTTGTACAGTACAGACTGTGAACCCATTAATATGTGTTCTTAAAGGGTACTAGTAAGGTTAATGGGCATATTTCTTTTAATGTCCAGATTTGACTTTGCCAACAAGTCAAACACACAAAGGTTTAATTTAAGATTAAATAAAATGGTGATTACTTACTAAATAGGACATCTTTATTTTCTTTGAATGCAGATGTGTACGTCTGCTTTGTCAACCATGTTATTATTCATGATGACTCGTTCCATCATTAGTACCCATCTTCAATGGCTCTAAATGATGATGATTTACAATATGACTCACTTGATGTCCGGCTTTAGCCACGATTCTCATTGTTTCCTCATGAAGAAAGCAGAAACATTACAGCGCCTCACAGGCTGCATGTGTTTTTTTTGTATGCATAGCACAGAGGACAGAAATAGCCCCGGCTCTAGTCCTGAATTTCTTATTGTTCCAGCCCAGAGCTCTGAGCCAGACAACTGATGTGGTCCAACAGAACTAAATAAGGCCCAGACTGGATGAGAAGCCAGATTGATGTATAATTATTCCTGCTCGTGATAGAAAGAGCTATAAACATAAATATTGCTCAGAGAAAGACAAACTGCTCTGCGATAACAAAGATGATGATTAGCTGATCCTTTACTGTTGCTAATCATGATTTTGGGTTATCCAATTGTGATTCATTAATTTTTGGCAGTCTCTTGAATGAACAAGCGAGCCTCTTCCTCCGCCTGATGCCTCAATCAGACACTCGGTGAAACAAAAGATGCTAAAAGCACATTCATCTCAAATGTCCTTGTACTACAAAGGCGTCGTTGTTATTCTCCAATCCCTGAGCCATCTGTGTTTTTGAAAGGAAGTAATCGTTGACTGATGATGTGGCCATAATTTGTAGTGCAGAGGTGGCACCTTTTATTGTGTTGAATTACACACTTGTCCTCGGGGCTGTGGCGGAGCCCTTTGGCTCAGGAAGCCATGTTCTCTTTTTAACCTTTTTCGTTTGATTAAGAGGGAAAACACACCTCACCTGACCTGCGCTGTGGGGACGAGGGCCGGCAGCTGGGATTTGGGCCAGAACAGCGGGAAACTGAGCTCAAGTGGAGGGGCTGACAGAGCCAAGGGTGGTGAAGGTCTACACGCACGCATACACACACACACACACACACACACACACATACATACACCACATTTGCATGTACACATGTACTTGTGAGTGTGTATATAAGTTGATGAACAGAAACAAACAAATGTAGAAAATTTGAATATGAACATGTGTATGCAAAACACACAGTCTGGTGCGTGACGATACAGTACATGTGATACTGTGAGGCACTGAGAATACAGAAACATTACTTTATGACAGACACAAACACAATGGACTGTAAGAAACAATGTATCTATCGAATGTACATTTTAACGCCTTATACTACTTATCATTTATAACATATTTATATATATATATTGTATATAGGGTTAGGGTTAGAGTTATATCGTCTCTAGTGACAGAACCAACTGAGTTTTCAGTTACTCCTGCATCCGTCGTTATGGCCACATTAAGCTCATTGTTTTGGTTTAATGGTCGCAAATATGTTTTATGGTTCAGTCTCCACCTGCAGCAATTTTCATTGATCAACCTCAAGTAAACGCACTATAACATAAATTTGAAAATAGTGTTGGAGTTCTATTCATTTTAAGTTAGCATAGTTTGGGTTTTATATAATATCCTGTCATGTGCCCTCTGGAGACGTTGGCGCAGATCTTCATGTGACCACTCTTTGCCTTTTCTTGGTTTCTGTATGTTTGATGCATCACAATTTTAGTCACCAGACAGACACATCATTGATCGTCTGTCTGATACCATTTAAAAACAGGTTTGTATGGATATGTTGATTTTCAGACCATTGAAGAATACAATCTCCCGAAAATTCCTCAATCATAAACGTCTAACTTCTCATTTCGCTGCAGTGATGTAGCAGTGTCCTTACACTGTGACATCACTGTTGGGCGTGGCTACAGGCTCAAAACATCACACCTCAAGTACTGCACAGTCAAAATGACTGAGTTGTCGAGATACATCTGTAACTGTGATCTACTGTAGGCACAGCAAAAACTACTTGTGCATCAACTGCAAACGCTGGAAAGTTATTTTTCATTTCACAGGGAGCAGTCGCAAATATTTTTACATAGTAATCCAAATGCAAGGCCTGTATTACTTGAAAACTCCTGAGCACACAAAGCTCCCATCTGCTAATCTCAGATAAGACCGTGCACATGATCCAGTGGGTATAGCTTCCTATTTACTTATAATGAGGGTTTATGAAGCTTTATTTTACATGTAATAAGGAAAATGGCATGCTGTTAGGTAACAGCAGAGCACAGGGAAACCATATTGTACGTGGCTGCAGATGTGATGGTTCTCATGGGTCAGCAGCATGAGGTATGTGAGGAACATGTATCTTAATGCTTCTGGACCAATGGCAGCTGTAGCCTGAGGCATCATGTTTTAGGGTTGTCTGTCTGTTTTCATACTGTCTTGAACGCTGTAGCTCAGAAACACTGTGGGAATTCCTTCAAATGTTGCAGGAACGTTCAATCGGACTGGATGAAGTGAAACAATTTTGGTGGTCAAGCTCACTTTGACCTCACATTTTGACGATTTCATTTATCCAGAATGCTTTCGGGAATTTCACTACATTTGGCACAAATATTAACTGGGACTCAAGCATAAGCTGATCAAATGTTGTAGGTCAAATGTCAAAGGTAAAAGTCATTCTGACTTCGATACAAGTTTTTGGCAATAGTAAATGTATATTTTATAACGTCCTTAATGGTGTATGGATAATATTATTTCTTTGTTTTTCGGAAATTGGCCTTTTGAAAATCCTTATATATATAAACTGCAACGTGCCTGGTTGGCAGAGGCTAATAACCATGAGGCAGCATTGATCCCATTTGGGTTATTTCTTATAACTTATGTTTGCTGTATTGACGTGCACATTCCAAGAGCCATCCAGAAATCATAACAATCAATCCCAGTCTTCTTCAATCTTATAGCTGCTCATAATGTAACTACTGCTCATTGTTTGAATTAGCATTGAGATTCAGATGCTGATGCCAATGTTCGGACTTACAATAAATACAAACAAATCAGATTGTGACCTGATTGAGTAAATCAGCAACTATAAACATATTTACATGGATATAAGTCTAAGAACCTAGTGAGACAATATTTTTTTATGAGATTTGAAACATCACTTTATCAGCAAATAACATTTTCCAATTTGAAGATATATTTGACTGGCATCCTGACCACACAGTAAAGTCACACCCCCTCTGTGTCTGTTGTTATCTAAGCTCCTCTTCCTCAGCTGGACCCTCTGTGAGCCTGTTTATTGCACATTGAAATAAAATATCTGCCTCCTTCGATTTTCTGCACTACGGGTCCTGAAATCCTTCAACAAGTGCACGTGCAGGTACATGTGCATGTTCAGTCTCTCGCTGTAAAACGGTTGGTCCTCCTCATGTTTATGAAGCATGATGGCTTCAGCTCCCATCAGGGTGTCAATGTGACGGTCAGGATGACACACTGTATGTTTCCCCCTTTCCTACACTGGGATGTCTTTCCTAGCCCACAAACAGCAGACACACACCTGTCACCTGCCCAGTCCATCCCATCAGTCCCATGCCCCTGCAAATTCACGTGATTCATTTCACTCGCTTGAGTTGGAATATTTGAACTTGAATGAACATTTTGTGATGCAATGTTTCAAAAGCCAATCTGTGTTGAGAATGAAACTCAACGGAGACCGATCCTGGCACTGACCCGAGCTACAGGGTCATCATACTGGCAACTGTTGAGCCTCAGGCAGTGCTGGAAATGGCAGCCATTCAGACACTGTGAAATTCCCCAAGCGGTGTGCTACTCTGGATGATCTTGTGGACCCAAACACGACAGAGCTGGCTTCTCTGGTCATTTCCACAACAGGTACAAATGAGCCGTCACTTCAGGTTGTAGTCCTGTTTTTTTTTCCGGGGGAATGGAAAAATATTCATAGTTGGCATTGAGAGAATTGTGAGTATCTTGCTTCATATTTGGTGTGAACACAGAATAAGTTTTCAAAACATGAACCCTCCACCAACTAAAGCATCTCACATTGAGCCTCCAACACTGACAGGAGCACCAGCCTGCAGAGATAGATCCACGAGATAGATCCATTTCACCAGTGCACGGCATCTAGCTGGATGGTTCTCTCTCCTGTCGTCTCTCCTGTACAATTATATTAAACAGAAGTGTAATTGAACAACTGAGTGATGCAGACTCCTCTTTTTCTCAAAGTGTTATTGGGGATGCACACGCATCGGTCTAATTAATGCATCACTACGCTGTTGCTGCTTCCCTGGCTGTTATGAAGCCATTTTCAGGAGGCTGAATAGCTCTTGAGAGAACTGCATGCAGCCGGCATGCACCACCAGCCATCTTGCACACTGAGCAGCATTGACATTCAGAGGCTGATGCCTCTGGCTGCCCGATCATGATGGATTCAGATTGAGAGCAGAAAAGGCACGGAAGCGCTCTGTGTTGCTGGAGCCCTAATGTATGAAAAAACCTGACTGTTGCAGCAGTGCGTTGTGGCGAGGAGAGGAGAATGCTGAGTGAGTCTGGGTTGTACAAGCCCACAGGCAAAAACGAATAGAAGCAAATACATGACGGGTCTCTCAATACCCTTGTTAGGGAACTGTGAAATAACGTATGAGCACCAGTGAAGTGATGTTTTTTAGTTTTGTTGAGGCGTGGAGGAGCAGAGGGGGAGAGGTGAGCGGCTAAAGCGTTTCATGTGCAAGCTCTGCATGTTTTTAAAATTATGTTATTCACAGTCACCACAGTGGTTGTTGTCCTCTCTCTTCTCCTGTGTGTTTGATACAGCTTGGAGTAAACAGACAAATACAGTATATACAAGGCATGCAACGTGTTGATAAGGTTTAAAGGCCCCTTTGATGGAATTTCGTTGAGTTAAGACAATGTAAGTAACAAACCACATCATTTTTTCTGCATAGTAGTAATGTGTTAAATTTATGTCTTTTAGCATGGTCACTTGGTTTTAGTGTACATGTTTTTATAGAATGTTTTTCTCAGTGCTGTAAAATCAGAGGTGAAACATTAGTCATGCAAGTTAAACATGGGACATGGGATTCAACCATAGACTGTATAGACAGATGGACAACGGTCTCCATTTCATCCCACCGTCCAGAAATAAAGAAAAAATTAATCCTGGATAAGAATGCTGCCATCTTGGAGCCAGTAGCAGTCGGGGGAAGTGTTGTTGATACAGGCGATCAATGACCATGTTTGTCTGATTAGACAAAGTGGCCATGCTGCATTGATTGGTCAGTTTATTTCATAACTTTATGTGTCCCTCCCACTTATTAATACAAACTTGTCTGGCGTCCACAACTTTTGATTCGTAACTCCCATAAGTCTGTTGATTTTTGTGTTTTAAATTATGCTCCTTAAGCCCAACATACAACAGCCTCCCTCCTTTCTGTCTGAAATGTAATATCTCAGAAAGCCAAACTATTAAGTGGAGCGCGATGGAAGTTTAGGTATAGCTGGAGTTAGACATGGCCACAATGAAACACCACCTGCTCCTCTTTCATCACGGCGTTAATTACCACATTCCATTTCTCAAAGAAATAAACGATAACACGCGTGCCTGCAGCTTCTCCGCCCACTGCTATCTGCTACCTCACACACACTGTCCCCCGCCTTCCGCTTCATCCTCTGCCGCTCTCTCTCTCTGCCACATGCACATATTAATTCCTCCTTTTATACTTGCGATATATTAGTCTCTTGCAAACGCACAGATTCTCGCTTGCATAAACACCTAGCCGCTCATTAATTCTCTGGTGATGATTTATTTTCCCGCTCACTGTGCAAACAAACGCAGAGGCTCTTTTTCCTCACTATTTCTCTCACACTAATGTCTCAGTCCATCTCTCCTCACTCGTCGTGGTAAATGGGTTGAAGAGGAGTCGGACTTGGCTGATGTAGCGGAGCACTGATGTAGCGGAGCATCCGCGCGCTGATTTTCAGCAATTGCCTGAGAGCCTTCCTCTGTTTGTTTTGGAGATAATGATAATGCTTCAGGGTTAGCACGTCCATGTCATCGCAGCCTTTTATGGCCTCAACAATGACAGTGTGCAGATTGGAAATGACTGTTGCTAGAGATACAGCACGAGATAGCCACTTGCTTGAAGACTCATTGTCACGCATACAGAGGTTTAGACAGTGGCAGGAGATAATTAAATGTGAACATTTTAATTTGTGATGTGATATCATGTTTAAAATGATCCAGTAGGTGCTTGAATTACTGAAACTTGTCCATTGCACGTTCTTTTATGAATATGCTGTCTGCTTGGCCTGTGGTGATACTGGTCGCAGCTTTCTTTCTGAAACTGTAAATGTCACCTGCAGTTATAGAAAGAGTGAATTAAGTGGATTCTGGATTTGTTGACCTATTTTGTAGTCAATGTTTTTCATACATAAGAAACGGAATTTGCCCCATTACTGTTCATCAAGTAAGCAACAAAAATAAACATCTTTAGACCCAAGCTCAAAACTTTTCATCATACCATGAAGAATACACATGCCAAGCATGAGGCTGATAAGATGAAAGGTTTGTGAGATATGCGTTGCACAGACAGAGATACAGACGTTTGTGGAATAAATGAGTCAATAAGCAGATGAAGAGAAAAGAGAAAAGCGAGAGAAACTGGTTATATGATCAGTGCAACAAAAGGAACATTGCTGTTTGCAAGGCATTGTTTACCAGTTTATTTATAATGTATTAATATTCAACGTATTGCGTGTCAAAATCACACCAGATTCGACATTGCCCCTCATCGCACCATGAAGAATACACATGCCAAGCGTGAAGCTGATAAGATGAAAGGTTTGTGAGATATGCGTTGCACAGACATAGAGACAGACGTTTGTGGAATAAATGAGTCAATAAGCAGATGAAGACAAAAGAGAAAAGACAGAGAAACTGGTTATATGATCCGATTAGAATTTGCTCTGTGGATTTTGTAAATTGCTTGGTAAAAATGATCCAATCACTATACTACACTATAATGAACTGCTAATGACTGTCACATATTTTGTGGTCTCCAAATGTTTGAGGCATTACAGCCGAAGTGTGCATGGATTTTTTTGTTGTGGGCTCCGCAGCTAAGTGGGGAAAGACAGATTATCATTGCTGAAAGCAAATTTAGAGGCTCTATCTGTTACACAGCAGTTTTAATGTCCCAGCTTTGAATATTATCTACAAGAGAGGAACTGTAGGCATTGTTGCTAGCTCTGGCAGTGTAATGTCAAATCGATACCTGGTGCGTTTTGGGTTTCACAAATGAAAAATACAAGCAGATTTGATCAATGTACAAGAGGGATGTATGACTTGAGGCTTGTAGTACTCTCGTAATACAAGACAGATCCATAGCACAGGCTCAGGTTAATCTTTGAGCCCAGATGAAAATAGGCACATGTTTGACTCATTCTTATTGACCGAATAAGCCAGACAAATCTATGGGCTGGGGCGCTTGACAGAAGTTTAGAAATGTTAAAATATGTATAAGCAGTTTGCTGTGGAAAAGCTCAATAATTAAACACACAGGCAGACGAGCCTCTGAAGTGTCACTCTTCTTTCTGGGTAAAGCTGAGAGTTGAGGGATCCAGGAAACAATGTGGTGGAGCCCAACTCTTCATCTGTGACACAGGATTTCCCCAGAGGGAAAACACAACCTGGTGTAGTTGTTTGATGGGGAATTCCCACTTGGCAAGCGGATTATATTGTGCCATTCACTGCATTGAAAGTGCAACTCCCGATTATTTGTCATGAAGTGATTTATGGAGCCAGTAATTGCCTTTCATCTAAAAAATGATTATGGTTAATATAATCCAGCTCTGATGTGAGGAAGGTTCGGGTTGATTTGTATTCTACACTTTAATAATTTATTGAAATGTTAAAGAGGATTTTATAAAGATCAGCAGCTAGTAATGCTAAAAGAAGTTTCATCTGGGTTTCAGTGAAGAGCTGCGAGGGGTTTCAATCCCCAGCACCTCCAGTCTAACAATTCACCTTAGGGAGGAAATCACACAAGCTATAGTTATCTGAAGCTGATGTCTCCAGCTGACCTGCTTACAATGACCCAAATATACAAAATCTGATCAAAGATTCCTGCTCATTGTCCCACTAAAATATAAAAAAAAATTTATATTAAAGAAATAAACACTGATATCTTGCAAATATCATCTTATATCGAAGAAAAATAAAAATCACTTATCCCCCCTGGATGTGAGTTCTGGTCTCACAGTATTTCCCAAAAGATCTCTGAGGTAATATCCAGTTCTGGCAATAATCCTTTGTTGTGATTTCATTAGGATCATCCGCTTGACAAACCTCACTGGGCGCTGGCCCATCACCTGCACGCTCGCCCCTGAGGGACGTTACTTACCCCATTGACAACATCCAAGAGAGTCAGATAAATAAATGTTCTAATCAAGACTGAAGTCTATTCCCGTATTGCATACAATATACAGTTTATATTAGGTGAAAACAAAAAAGAAACAGAGTACTCGTCCCCATCACATGTACTATACAATAAAGCAGACTTAGGCGGCCCTTTCAAGAGCAGTCTCCCAGCCTAGTCTATTCACTTCAACTGCTATTGATCAAAGTACTGCAGAATAAAATAAGAAAATACGAAATACAAGTAAAGAATAAAATTACAAGAAAAAATGCTAAAAACAACTCAGGGACATTCAAAAGTGGAAATAATAGAAAGCTGCACTAAAGCTGAGGGTCAGCTATACAGTGAATGTACTATCAGTCTTATTACCCTTTAGCCTGGACTAAGGAACATCCAGGACCAGCTGATCAGAGGATTGGAGTAGAAAGGGGGCAGAGAAGTCTAGATATGTATTCAGGGTCCAGACCATTTACGTGCTTTAAAAACAAAAAAGAAAACCTTAACCTCATTACTATATTTAAGTGGAAGCCAATGCAGGGACGCGAGTACAGGTGAGATGATGTCTCTCTTCCTGATACCTTATCAGTCTAGCTGTACATTCTACAGTACTCTGCAGATATGAGAGCTTAGCTGATTTTATCGTTTTGGCAAACTTGAGATAGATGCTGCTCAGTTTTCAGTATTTTTTGTCATAAAATACTGCTGAGCTGTCAGCTGCATCTCTATCTGATGCTTGGAAAAAGAAGCCTATCTGGGCAAAACCTAATTCCAAATGTAGTTGAAAGCTTTGAAACTCCTGAAGAAGCCAGGGAGTGGACTTAATATTCCCTTTCAAACTACTATTTGATCCAAAACAAACTTTCATATTCATGTTATAAAGCTGGTTAATGAGAGTCTTGGGAAATAGAGCGTAACGTCTGCCATCATGCTGTCGTCACTTGTCTAGCTAATGTAACATGAATCTCAAGTGTAAAAAATAAGTGGTAGTCGTGTTCCTTAAAAGTTCTCTTCTTGTATTTAAGTGTGACCTGTGAGGCTCCACTCTGAAGTGAAGACTCTTTTAATCTCACATCAGAGTGGGGTTTGATGTGGATGATGAGAAAGATGAGAAGTTGCAGGAATTTTTAATTGGATGATTCATTCCCACATGGCTCACTGCTCAGATTATATCACTTCCAACTTGCTAAATTTAGGAATTCCAAAATATTCTGCATACCCATGATTAAAATGATTTGGAATCAGTGTCCACAAATAGATAACATCCAGCTTGAGCCTGTTCAAGTCAGATGACTGTTTGACTCACAGTCCAGATGTTGGCATTAGTGACATGGTGTAAAACAAATCCAGGTAAATAAGGTGAATGTCTCTTGGTTCATATCAAACTAAATATAATCTTCCCTCTTTTACTGTTGGGGGTTCTTTATAATGCAGCTTGGCGAAGACCAAAGTGTTCACAATGAGGGCTCATTTCTTTAAAATTTGTTTTACTATTTTGTCTAACATGCAACAATTATTAATGTCGAGGCAAAAAATTCACAGAAAGGACATTCAGTGTCACCTTTTTTTAGGAAGGGGACAGGAATGTGCTTTGATGCGGTTACACCACTGTGAAATAAACAAATACGTTGGGATAATTGCAATAGATATTACAGGGAACATATCCATACCCTAGTCCTCCTCTTCTCGTTATAAGTTATAAGTTATAAATTATGAGTCTGTATTTTTTTTAAATCGATCAGCCACAATATATTCAATAAAAAAAGTCACGTATTTTTACACTGCCCCTCATCTACATTGTACTTGACTATAATTAAACACATTTAATTCTCTTCCTCTTTCTTCATCCTTTCTTCAAACACACACCCTCCACCTGATCTCTTCCATCACAGATAATAACTATGTGACGTAGCATCTTGATAATCCTGTTGGGACTGAAGTCATGCATCTGTTCTGAAATGATTAAGATAAAGTTGATTTAGTTGCTTTGTGATACATTGATAGCTTTTTATAACTTGATGTTTCACACTTCCTTCTGAGTCTCAACAATATTTCACTCACTTCGTTCAGGAGCACAGACGTCAGACACTAACATGTCAGTATTTTCTGAACCAGTGTGAAGTCAGTGTTGTGAATCTTTTGTTTGGAGCTGCTCAACAAAAAAACGAAATTATAGGAAATAAATTGGAATGTCCACAGAATCAGCATCATTGATATAAAATGGTGCTTACAAAAATGACATTTTAGGAAAATCTTAAGTAAATGGTTGCTTTAATTGTATCTTTTTGTGTGTTTCCAGCCATGTTCACAGACGTGCCTCATGACATGACAGCCCAGAGAGGGCAGGATGTGGAGATGGCCTGCTCCTTCCGTGGGGCAGGGATGCCCTCGTATTCACTGGAGATCCAGTGGTGGTACATCAGGAACCACCAGGACTGGACAGACAGTAAACCCTGGACAACCAATGAAGTAGGTTTCAAAGTAGCATGAAGCTACAACCATTTTTTTTTACCTCTTTAGCCATTAAAAGGGATCAGGCGCCGTTTATCCTCCAGCGAAAATAACTAGGTTTTAGGGCCAATTTCTACTACTGTCAAAATACTTCTGTCCGAACAGTTAATCCATCAAGGAGAAAAATGACATGAACATACAGGATCCAACATTGTTGTTTTAGTCAATATTTTGTCAGTATTAATAATTATAAGGCAAAAGACGACCGTTGAAGGGGAGGGAGCAGAGAGAGTAGCAGAGCTTAATTTGTACAGTAGCCGAATGATCCAATAAGTCAAATCATTCCCACTATGAAATGCTATCAAATTAACCAAAATTCATTCATAATACTTTCAAATTGTAGTGTCACAGTCACATTGTGTGTTAACAGTCGTTAAGAATAATGGGAAACTGTGATAAGTTGATTCTGTATTTTATGTAAATTTACATAAAATAATTGTTTTTGTTCTTCATACTTCATTTTGAGTGTTTTTCATTGTTATGAATGGGTTTATTTTTTATATTTATAGTTAAATATTATATACATTTATATACATTTATTTGGGGGAGGGGGTTTCTCGCATACAAGTCAGACAATTCATACAAGTCAGAACCGCAACAACTAAATAGTCTGTACTGTCTCACACTGAGGCTCCAACACCATCAGGAGCATCAACCACGGACACCAAACATAGATTAAATTGGCAGCAGCATGTGGATGAGCCAAGATCCATCCGCCCGTCAGTACAGCAACTAGCAGATCACCTGCAGAACCTGCTGTGTAGGGCTGCCCCCTGTTGTTTGCAGTCCAGCCAAAGGCGATAAAGGAGAGTCATGTTTACCATAGAGTGTGGTCTTTTGTTGAATGCCATCTCTTCCTGGTGCAGTATAGTCTGCAAGAGTCATTATAACGTATATATTCAATAACTTTCTTGTAAAAACTTAATTTAATTAGTTCCCACTTCCAGCAATGCCATCCATGTAGGAGAATATAAAGGACGGGGATATTTAAATAGTAAATACATAATATATTTTGGTACATACCGGTAGTCAGCCTATTTTGGTTAGGGTTAGCCTATTTACCGTAGTGACTTTTCTGGGATGAAACCCAAGCAGTTACTCAGTGTCACCTGTCTGGTGCTCAACACAGTATGTCCACTATTGTCTTTACATTTCCATCCTTATAATATAAAAGAATTTTGATTAAATAATTGTTTTCTTCTTGTGTTTTTCCTAGGTGGCTCCAGAGGAGGATATGCCAAAGGATGCTACAAAGATAAGTGTGAGTGAACCACTATCTGCCTTCCTTGAGAAAGTCCTTTTCTTTGATTTTAGTTTGTTATGATGAAATGAGGCAGAATGTCAAATGTTTACAATTAAAGTTTTTGTTCTGGATCATTTCACAGATTTTGTACTTGTGTTGTAAGATACACACAAGATTTTATTTTCACTCGATGATGTTCTAAGTGCAGTGACCGCTCCAGACGACAGACACATTAAAATGTTGACTTTGTCCGTGATGGGTTTGTAGAATCCCAGCGTCAGCCAAAGAGCAGACAGCGCTGGGACTTGTGGGTGGTGTCCTCCCTGAGGGGGCACGGCCTGCGGTGCATCATCTTCAGATTCTCATAAACGCCCCTGCATCTTTATGAGAGCAACACCATATCCAAATAATTAACAGTGAGGGGGAACGCCTGGGAAGTCAGCAGAACATTTTATAACTCCTCTGGTTTCCATAGAGACCTTACGTAACTCATCCAAGCGAACATTTTTTCAAGCAGGGAAGACTTTTTACTGAGGAAACCAGCACAACCATACACTTATAACCGATTAAAAATGTGGACTTTTTTCCTTCTAATTAACTGCAAAAAGTAGAACATCACAATTCACCAATTTCACCATTCCAAAAATGTGCAACTGCTGGCTAACGCTACAATCTTTAATCTCTTATGTTTATGTGCGTGTAAGTTCATACTCATTTTTGTTACTTCTTTATGACCTTTTCCAGCAAAACCACTTACCCTGTGAGGACCAGTAGACCCCATGGCAACTAAAGCCCGGTCCCAATGAGGCTAAACAGAATTTCTGAGGTCCGGGTTAAGGTGAAGATAGATATGAATTGTGATTTGGTTAAATTTAGGGTTAGGCATGATCAGTCATGGTTAGGGATAAGGATTTAGTTAAACTGTCAACAGTTAATTAAAGTTTCTATTTTCTATTAAGGGAGTAAGTAGATATGTTGGTCGGTAGGTGTGGGTCGGTACGTATGTTGGTAGGTAGGTAGGTAGGTATGTTGGTAGGAAGGTACACAATATATGGAATTAAAAATAGTAGGTATGTAAAAATAAAAATGCATTCATTGTCCTTTGTGTGTGAAAAGACAAACACACCAACAGACATGAAGCTTCTCTCCTTTCTCCCACCAGGCGAGCTGCTGCTGATTCCCTGTAATGAAAGCACCAGCTGTGGTTTGGGTGACTGAGTGTGTGTCTGTACGTGTGTGTGTGTGTGTGTGTGTGTGTGTGTGTGTGTATGTGTGTGTTTTTGTGTGTGTGTGTTTGCTTGTTTGTGTCTCTGTTTGTGTATGTATGTGGGTGGAGCCGAACACTGCAGGCTTTGCAGCTGGAAAATCATTATGAGCTTTCTGTATATAATGGATGTTGGCCCGCATCTCTTTATCAAACAAAACCATGGTAGCTATACTCTCACACTATATCGACACATACTGATGATGATTGTAGGACTACAAAACAGTGCTCAGTGTTAAGCTTTTACATGCAGTCACAAACACACATGCAGGGGCCGTGTCTAGCACACATGCACACACATCCAGCATTTACTGGCGTCACAGGGAGGAAGGCGGGTGATAAACAAAGCATTATTTATATCTCGGTGCGTCACATCCCTAGACTCTAATCATCTCAACTGTGTTGCTCTGTGAACTTGCAAAGTGTCAAAATGTGGTCTCTTCATACTCAAGGCCACAAATAGAATTTGTTAAGCCGCACCTTTTGTCTGAATTTTGTGGCCGGGATGAAGAGGAGGAGGAGGAGAAAGTGCTGCTGAATGCATCCAGGCTGAAGTGATTTTAGAATTATCAATCTATCTATCTATCAATCAATCAATCAATCAATCAATCAATCAATCAATCAATCAATCAATCAATCAATCAATCAATCTATCTATCTGTTTTTAAATAGATAACTGTAACATTGTTCAGTGGGTGGTAAAAGACATTTGACTGAATTTGAATGCAAAGACGATTCTTTTACAATTTCAGGAATTAGCTTGACTTTTGGGGCTTTACCGTGATTCTCTTTCTTGCTAAATAGATTGATATCTCTCTCAAGTGAGCACACTCTGTGCTCTGATCTTGTTTTAGCTGCTTTTTGTAGGTCCAGTTTCTCGCTTTTATCATTTCAACACTTGTGGGCCAATCTTCAACTACATATACAATAAAGTGCAAAGACTATGAAGGACATCAGGATGAAAATGATAAGCTGGTAAGCAGGAAGAAAGGGAGAAGCTATATCTCTTTTTTTAGGCAGAAATCCCAGAGAATGTTCAGTTATGAGAATGTTAAGTTGGTCCATCCTTGCATGGAAATTCACCCAGGGCTTTCAGGTTAGGGTTGGTGCAGCTGGCAGGATGTAACAAATGTATTCTGCTGTGGAGATCAAGTGTTTTTAATTAAAGAACATCAACACTGTAGTTTGCCCATATCACTAAAAACTGTCTTGACATCTTTGTCAGCATCTTTATGTTTTTTTTTGCGCCTATCACGGTTTACAAACATCAATAACACACCCACTCGCTCACTGGGAATACTTTGAAGAATCTCCTGCTGTGTTCTCACATGAGCTCATTCTGACATTCTCTAGACTTTTACTCCAGGGCCTCTCACTCGCACATTTGCATCCTCACATGCAGCTCCTTTGGAGAAGATCAAGGGTTTATCCGCTGTCTGGAAATTATTTGACACTGTTCTGCAAAAGTTAAAAAACGTTGGAGTGAGATTTGGATTTTTTATAATTTCATCTTTTTTGTGTATCTTTTCCAGGTTGTGAAGGTTGTAGGAAGCAACATCTCCCACAAACTCCGCCTCTCCCGAGTCAAGCTGACCGACGAGGGCACCTACGAATGCCGGGTCATCGACTTCAGCGATGACGCCGGGGTCCGCCACCACCGCGTCAGGGCCTACCTGCAGGTGGTGCCCCCTAGTGACATCATCGACAGCACGCACAACAACAACTTCGAGGCCGTGGACGAAACCAAGAGAGGAGTGGCGTCCGTTGACGGTGACAACTTGGATTCTCGCGGCAGTGGAGGGAGAGAACACGCTCACGGCCACCACCATAATCACGGGCCCCACCAGGAGCACGGCAAGCAGCCTTCGTCATCGCCGGCTCACCAAGGCCACGGCGGCAACAGTCAGCAGCACAAGGCGGGCAGAGAGCTGAAGAAGAGGGACGTGGACAGTAACCACAGCCACAATGACTGCACCAACGAGCCAAGCTGTGCGCTGTAGATGTCGGCTCATTACACCTGAGTGATAGATTACATGAGGATTGCATAACATGATGAGCGTCACAGCATAAAAAGCTATTCTTCCCACACAGTGCAGGCCTGTGCACGAATCCACAATCCCTAGACATGTACAGTATGGTTAATTAGAGTACGGAGCTGTGGGCTGTGCAGGGAACGTAGCTTTTTTTGCTGGGTCTGGGTCCGACTGCTCACTGTCTTTTAAGCCTGGCTTCACGACATTCAGCATGGGGGGGAGGGGGGGGGCTGACATGTAGATCAAGGCGGGGCCTACCTGTTCCTGGTCTCAGCACCAACCAAAAAAAAATGACTGCCCTCCTATTAACCCATACTCTGTACACAATCCTGCTTTCATGCTCAATCTTCTCTCACTGCCTTACGCTGTCATGCGATACTCCCTCAGAAAAAGCATAGGCTAAAACTATACCTTTTGAAACTGGGTATATCCAGTGAAATTCAACCATCAGTAATTATTTCCTTGAAAAGCAAAAGCTTCATTACATCTTTTTGTTCAGTAAAATAATGATCATGAATATGGTGCGAAGTTCTTCAAGGATGAATAATACGTCCTTCCCCTTTCAGTTCAGTTGGAGTAAATACAATGGCAGTGTGGAGAGCATGGGATTTCTACAACCATGTTTGTGCAGAATTCTAACAAGCCACATTACAGGCTGTATTTCCCCCCCCCACAGCACTTTTTGAGTTTATGAACAACAGTGAAACAGTGTGATTTTTTATTCACCCCTTGTGCTGCAGGTTCGATTGATTCATGGCTGTCCAGGCAGGGAAATCAATGGAAATGTTCCACACGGACGCTACCTTTTTGGAGAGCCATGAAAAGATCAAATCCGTACGTCCAAATTTTAATTTTAATTTTGAATCTGGACTAGAAAGGAATAGAAAAACAGGATCTTGGTGCAAGGTGGCTCTGGCCCAGTGCTCATCAATCATTAAAAAGCCTCAATCCTCTCCACTACAAGCCTCTAATCCACTCTGTATATATG
The DNA here is from genome assembly GCA_038501795.1 of Pseudopleuronectes americanus. NCBI lineage: Eukaryota > Metazoa > Chordata > Actinopteri > Pleuronectiformes > Pleuronectidae > Pseudopleuronectes > Pseudopleuronectes americanus. The sequence goes on from CM076725.1 coordinate 5,915,007, forward strand.
ACTGTATAATATGAAATAAAGCGAGTGCATGTTCAGCAATTTTCTTAAAACTTTTTCAACCAACCATAAACAAGGACAGTGTGTTAGTTGAGGATATTTTGGTCATTTATTAGTCTGTTTCATTTCAAAGAAATCTGTTAGTTTTTTCTTACAGCAATTTTCTGTTGCTTTTCTGCTCTCCAAAAGTGCTGTACAGACAAATGAATGACATATTCTCTTCATAGCTGCTCAGACAGGGGGTTCCCTAATGTATCTTAGTACTTAAAACAGTCTTTCTTAATAAACTACTGTACTGGATGTCCAGGGCTGCAAACATGCGTGTTACCATACTTTGTTGAGCCTGAACACAGGATTCATTTCAATGGAATTTGGGACTTGGTCTGAAAAGATTTGGCAGGCCACTTTACTTCTGCCATTTTTTGTAACCTGATGATGATCTTTTTGCAGAGATGCTTGTGTGAAGCTCTGGCTGGGACAGATCTGCAGGGATCAAATGGGACAAAGTGATAACATGAAGCCTTTTCATCCTGTGAGAGTGAAAAATAAGAGGAAGGAGCGGTTAGTGAAACCCTGATATTGTCCGTCCCAAAGTATAGTCTGTGTCTTGAGTCCATAAGGGGGGCTTTGCTCATCAGTGTCCATCGGAGGAGCAGCAGTAGACTGGGAGGTCATCAGTCAATGGAATTGTTTTATCAACCTGTAACTTTGATTTGATGTTTTGTAAAGAAGAGAACACTGTAGAGGGACAATGTACATTTCTTCTAGAATGTCTGGTCTCACACTAAGTGTATGCCTTTATCAAATGAAATAAATTGTATATGAAACAACAGGGAATCTTTTCTCATTCATTTAGAAAATAAACATTGATTCAGTCTCCTGAAGAGTCACAGCTTATTGTTATCTGAGTTTTTTTTTATTATTATAAGAGGTGTTTGCTCAGGTCCAAGTCAGCTGTGGTTAAGCTTTTAGCTGCTGTGTGTGTGTGTCTGTCCATGTGCGTTAAGGAGAAACGGTATAAGACGGTTTGTGTGTTTAATAGGTGCTGCCAAACAATCTCCCCCCCACTCCACCCATTGCAGCTGATGACTAATGGTGCTATTGTCAGCCCTGGCAGCAGGATGAATAGCAACAGCACAGGACGAGATAAAGAGGCGCTGTGCTGCGCCCGCTGGAGTTAAGTTAGGCCGGCTTAATACAAAACGCGTGGCAATCTTGTTCGCCCCCACATGAGGAGGCTCGAACATTCATTATGGAGCAATGAGGTGTGGAGGCACCGGGCTGTGAGGTGATGCGATAATGGAGGGGGGCTTCCTGTTTCCTTCACGTACACGTCTCGAACCCTGTAGGGCTGACTGATCACATGTACAATGATTGATTACCCAGTGTCCCAATGATTTCTCTGTGGTTACAATATCTTGTCCACCTTGTGATGGCACATGTGGTGTGGGGGGGCCAGGGTCACTCAGAGGTTCATGAAGTTTCATTGTGTAGCAAATTTCAAGAAAAGACCAAACGATGTGCTGGCTATACACATATACATACACACATATATATATATATATATATATATATATATACTATATACTCTATAATGAACTGCACTGTGTACTATATATATATATATATATACATATATATATATATATACATATATATATATACATATATATATATATATATATATATAGTACACAGTGCAGTTCATTATAGAGTACAGAAACATCATTACTGAGTAATAATGCAAGAAAAAATAAGGGGAACAGGGAAAAGAGAGTTGTTAATATAACAGTTAGTTAGGCTTATAAATAGCACAGGGCAGAGATAACTCTCATAAAGCCAGAATAATGTTATCCACTCAATTAAAGGCAATAGATCATATAATGATTTAACTATAAAAAATTATATATATATTTTTTAAATAAGTGAGTGTCACATAGTTTGGATCCTGGGTCTTAAATCTGGGGCCACTTTGTCTTGAAAGATGTTTGAACCACATCATACATATAGTGAAAGGACATGTAAATTAAGCCTGTAATTATTTAACATTTCAAAAGGACTTAAGTGTAACTAGTGCTGACACAACACCTGAGATAAACTCACTTTATGGAATATTAACTTGTATCTATATAAAACCCTAAATAACACTTAACATAGCACAAACAGCCATACAAGACGTGTAGTTTAAAATTGGCCAAAGTTTCAAACGGGAATGTCATCAAGGATTATGTAAAAAGACCTGTCCAGATATTTGATGTCAGATTTTTAATTCTCACTTCAACAGACACATTTTGAGCTGTGTGCACTCTGAAGCGTGAGGCTGAATAATTCAACTCAGTCCGGGACCTAAGACGGAGACATTTCTTTAGCACATCCGGAAATAACATGAGAGGAAATAAAAAACATATTTGCATCCTCAGTACCTTGTTCATGTCAGTGCCTTGACATGATGTAAAAAATCATAAGAAGTGCTGCTCGTCTCCTACTACAGAGGAGCTGTCAGAAGTGTTCCTGCTTTCTAGAGCCGCTGCAGCAGAGATGCTTCATTGACACCATCGCACTGCTCATCAGAACCGTGTTCACCTCCGAGGTGATCACAGCCGCATCTGATGGCTGTTCTTTCTGGAACGATTGTTAGATTTCCTTTTAGTCAGCTGACATGTTGGAGTCAGGGGTTCAAAAAGGCATCCATCTACGAGATGAGTCAATCACATCTATCACTAGCTCATCAGCTAATTCTCTGGTCGACCGTCGCAGCATCCGAGCCATACTCCTCCCTCAGGAGCTTCAGCACATTGTCCGAGTACTCGTCTCTGGGCCGGTCCATCCCGCTCAGTTTTATGGGCAGCAGGTCGGGGTGGGGCGGGGTGTAGGAGGATGGGCAGTGCAGCTCGTTCAGAGAAAACCAGAAGGTGTCCGGGTCCACCTGGATTAGGTGTCGGAAAACGCTGTGAGGAGGAGGGAAAGAGAAACGGGTGGAGGATTAGCTCTGGGCTGTGTTTCTGCTAAAGCGCTTAATATCTGTGGTGAGGAAAATAACATGTTTCTGTTATCCAAACAGAGTGAGTGTCAGGTTCCCTGAGATTACTGTGCTGTCCTACAGTTTGACTATAAGCTCATTAACTCATAACTGTCCTCCTGCTGAAGGGAAAGTATTAAGCTTTCAGGTAGTTATTATCATCACCAGCTAGGAGCAAGCGTTTTTAGTCCCGTTTGTTAAGTTAGTAGGAAAACTGAAAGTACGTTGTGATGGTTAATAAGTTGTATTTAAGGTTTTACCTGACAAAAGCTCTCGACATCAATTATTCTTTATCCCCATTCCAAAAGATAAACGTGAAAGGTCCTACAGAAATCTCAAATCAAAGTCCCCCTTAGCTCTCTTTGCTCTCTACCAATAAAATATCTTCCTCTGTTGTCCGTCAATCCCTCTGTTGTTGCCATCTATAATAACACACTCTCCTCTGTCTTTATCATCTTTATCATTAAATCCAAACAGTCTCATTCACCTGTTTCTTCAACAAATGAAACTACATAAGAACCGGTTGGAAAGAGGCCTAAAGGTGCGAGTTCAAGGCGACTCAGATAACAGTTAAAAATACAAAGATGCTCTTAACACAGCTCAGTACATTAACTGATCAATCCTCAAATATTCTGGCTGCAAAATACACAAACTTTCAAGAAAAACAAAAAGCCCTGAATGTAGACTTTTATTTCAAGTGGCAAGTTGTTTACTTAAACTTACCATTGGAAAGTTAATAATAATATTAATAATTATAATAAATAATAGGCCTCACTTTCACTGTACAATCAAATTCAAAGCAGGGCAGAAGACATAGCTTTTTTTCCCCCTAGTAGCTTTACCCAGTACATCACACTGAACAAAAGCGCACAGTGTAGCCATGAGAGCCACTTGCATTTAGGATCTATGCTCATATTCAGAAGATGGCAGTAATGCACCAAAAAGCTATTTGCCAACCAGCAAACAACATCAGTAGAAGAAGAAGGAGCTCCTAGAACCGGGGAGAGGAAAAACTGTGATGGTAGAACAAGTGGAGTGATTGTGGAAACTCTACTCTGTGACAAAGAAGGAAAAAAGGGAGAGTGATAGAAACTAGAATGAACCTCAGTCGTGCATTCATTAGAATGAGAGAACTGAATTTGAATTATTTCCATGAGATCTGTCAGTAATAAACCTACCCATTAATCACTGACTCAAGACAATTGACCGTTTTAACCATTGTATAAAGTTTTATTTAATCTTTTCTCTTCTGTAACATGTTATTTTGTGTTTGTGCTCTAGGGCTGTTAATGCTTTTAATTGTTTCCAATTGTTTGCCTTACATGTTTTATTTTTAAACTATAAAGCAGCTTGTAGCTGTGTTTTGAAAGGTGCCATATATAAAGTTTCAGTTATCATTAATAATTACATGTTTGAAACTCCTCCATTATCACTGAAAATATAAAGTTGAAAAACTGTCTACTGAAAGAAGACGTCATGGCGTCTTTTAATACACAACTCTATTCCAACAGTAATCCATAACATGTAGCTTTGTATGGAAAATCTTGATCTAATAGGTAACTGACAACTTCAGCTAATAAACGAATGTAGTAGAAAGTAGAAAGTACAGCATTTCCTAGTGAAATGTAGTGGGGCAGATGTATTAATTGCTATAAAAAAGAAAGCACCTTAGTAAACTTGGTGAGGGTTAACACCGGTGCTACAGTGAGGTGTTACCTTAGACAGGCCTCTTGCAGTCGGATGGGTTGTCTGCAGCTCAGGTAGGGCAGACAGGCGTCAGTCACTGCATCCAGATCTGCTTCAGCTGAGAAAAACAAACAAGACGTTTACTTCATCCAATCCAAAGAGGACCCATTGTAAAATGCATGGTAGACTTCACACAATACAAATATATATGTGAATAAAATCTGTATGTTTACTGACATGATGTCTTTTCCAGTTGCACAAAAACCCGAATATCATAATAATCAATGGAAATCCTTCTCAATAATACAATACCATCTTTTTATAAAGTAAATGTGTTGTTTCCTTATAGATACAATAATATGTTAACCTACACTTCTTGAATCCAACTGATCAAACAAACTGAAGTTATATCACAGCACGTGGCATAGCCGGGTGCAATAGTAGATTGGATGGGAAGGAGGCAGGAGGATAAAAGAGCGGAGAGAAAAAGATGAAAGAGGGGGGAAAAAATACATCACTGGACTTTACCTTTTCTAACTCCTAATGAGCTGAGGGAAACTGCTGAGACGGCTGAGAAAAGCGTAGCAGGCTGTTTCCACATCTCTGGATTTCACACCTGAGAACCTGCCTCGCCTCTCTATTCTCCCCATCCCCGACTGGAACTTCCATAACCTTGCCAGCTCGCGCTCCCTCTATCAATTCCTGTCCTTTTCATTGTCACCTCCTCTTTCTATCCCTCTCTCTCTCCTTTGCACGCTCTCTCCATCCTTCCCAGCAGACTTTTAGTGATTCCCTGAGCTGCAAACTGGGCTGCCTTTCATTCCTCGTTTCAAAACATGTCTCCTTCTCTCCCGCGCTGCTTACCCTGCTTTGCCAATTCAACCCACACTCGGCTTGAACCGGGCCTGCTCACTGTGTGTCAAGAATAAAAGCAGCAGTGCACATTTCAGAGTTAAACGGGATTATTTAGCCACTGCTTTTATCCCCTTTCTTCCTCCCCTCTCGGCTGCTGCATGCCCAGTGTGAAGTCTTTTGTGGAATCGGGGGTGCTTGGAGGGCAGCGGTGAGAAATACTAAACAGGAGGGGACCAGGTGCTGTTAGGATTTGTGCTAAATGAACAACAGGGCAGAATTGGAGCTGAAGCTACAATTAGAGCTAAAACGTATTATTTGCTTCAGTCAGTTGGTGTTTCTGTCTTCCTCTCCCTGTGACTGAGGCTCGGTAATTGGCTTGCCGCAGGCGTCCCAGAGGTAAGCTGTAGCCAAATCGGTATTCACACGAGTAAGGCTGCAGCCACCGACTGTTTCTCTCCTGCTCTTTCACATTCATTCTCTCCATTCGCCAACACCAAATCTCTCCCTTCCTGATATGACAGCGAACAGCATCAAATGCCAGGACGAAAAATCAGGATCTGAAAATCATAAACTGGACCATTTCCTTTAATGTCACAGGGAAAGGATTTTTTTCACTATATTATTTATTCATATGGGGGTTTCAACTAAAATGTTGCAACTGCAGTTATGTTTTTATAGTCTTCAGTGGTCATGCAGTGGGTGGAGGCTGCTTTTTCACTGTTCGAAGCTACAGAAGGTGACTCCATCGTCAAAAATAAACCACGCCACAGATCCCTCAATGATTTTTTAAGGTTTCCCTTTTTTTCCCCCTGGGTTAAATCCGGATAGGGAAACCACAGTTAGACAGAAAGTAGTGCTTCATATGAATTTACATTGCTAAGCACAATTAGTCTAAAAAACAAGTGACTAGCTGTTTATACAAACATATGTTGGACTTCTCTATCCTTTGAGTATCATACCAGTGTATAAAGATGGGCGACGGGTCTTTCCTTCCACTATCCAGGAATTTATCCCGAATAAGAACTGTTGAACATTTTGCACTCAGTATATGACAAAGAACAAATTGGTAGTGCTCAAATTGAACATGAGCACTACCTGATCCTCATCGGAGACGTTCTATATTTTTCAAACATCTTCAACAAGATCATGAACAGGGCAGTGTTGCAGAATTGTACAACCTACAACCTCTGTCATTAAAGTGATACCATCCTCCCTGGCCTCTGTAATCGCTTGATGAGGACAACATTATTATAATGATAGAAATTGTGTCCAAAAGCACTATAATAAACAAGAATCCAACTTAGTAGCAGAAAACCTTACACTCTCTTTACTCTTAATGAGCACTTATAGTTAAAATGTCTGCTGTTCAATTTGGTATTATCGGCTAATTGCACTTATCTCAACTCATAAAACTGCCCAATATAAAAGTCTCCTTGTTGCTTTCCATCTTTTAGAGACGGATCCTGCTGAAAGAAAGTGGAACGGTGCTAAGTCATTTGAGTATTATGCTGCATGAAATGCATTATTTATAATAGGATAATAATACAGATGGGGTTTTTTCAGTGTTGAAAATATGAAAACTGGTATTAACCTTAAAAAATCTTGACTGGTGCACAAAATGTATTACACTAATTTAGTGAATGTGATCTGCACTTGTTTTGAAAGAAAGGAAGTCTGGAGAAAGAAAGCAGGAAAGAACTGAAGTAATGTAAACAGACCAACGCAGAAGGTTAAATCTAATGTTGTCTTTGTGATATTAGCTTTACAAGAAATGTTTTGATATTGGGTGATTGGGTCATTCGGAAAAACCCTTTTCGACTGAGTCAGGCACAAATGAAGTCAAAGTACTGTAATGTCTGAGAGTGCAGACATCACTACAAAGGAAGGGCATGCTATTAGTTGTGTTGTTGCACCAAAGCTTTTAAAAGAAGAAAATACTAATTTTATTTATGAATTTTCAATTTCCCAAAATATCCAAAAGTAAATTTACCTAAATTGGAATTTAATCAATTATTTATTTGACTTCATTAGGTCATGAGGATGCAAATACACCTTTATATGGCTTTTAGCAATAAGCTTAATGTTCGGCTTAATGCGGTCTATTCTATATTGAGACAAAGTAAAACATTTTCATAACACTATGAGTTTGTGAAAATGTGCTGCAGTATGAAGAGACTGTAGGCCCTCAGTAAAAGTTTGCGCTCTACTGGGCTGCCATTCTAGTTCGGATTTTATTATCACCACTTAGGAGAACCTTAAACCTGCTGTTGTCAGTAAAACGGAGAGAAAACCAAAGATGTGACAAATTATCAAAGTTTTTATGATTCGACTATGGGCCAGTTTACATGTCCAGCAAATGATAAGAGAAGAGTCTCTGGCCACCCGGTTAATGTAAACCCAATATTCACTCTCCTCTCTACTCTGCTTTGGTGCCAAGGGAAGCAGATGGCTCTTTAGCTGCTAAATGTTGATGCTGTTGCCAGGCATGAAGTGTATAGTAGTCTTATTAAAGCTTTTTCTTTGGGAAAACAAATTTGTTGAAGTATAAACGTGGGCAGGAAAACCAAAACAATGGGCTAAATGAGGCTAAAACACTGTAGATTGGAGCTGCACAGGTAAGTTGTGTTAAATAGATAAATGTGAGTTTTTCACTGTGAGTGACAAGTTTCTCATTACACATGTAATTATATAAATTTATTGATTAGTGCAGTAATAACAACAACACATTGGCTTTTTGGGTTAAATACTTTGGATTTAGGAGGCATACATAAAAACACACGCCTGGCATGTTGCTATGGTTACACAATTCAGAGTCAGTCTGTGAATCTAGAACAGTTATTGGACGTCTTAAATATTTCAGGTTTTCAGATGGAGTTGGTACAGTTGGGCAGTTAATGCTGTGAGTATTTATTCCAGACGTTGGCTCTAAATCCTCTGAATATCACGCAGATGTAAACACTGATGACCTCACATTCTACCACGTAACAAAACAATTCCTCCAAGTCCATGTGCTGCTATTGTCATTGTAAGTGTGTGTCTGGTTAATTCTTCCCGATGAATCTCACATTGACGTCATTACATAAAAGTCAAGTCATGTGACCAGCCAACATGTTTTTCCTACTGCAGGATGAGACTGATTTCAGAGGTTTAAAGTTAACAAGGTCTGTGATGACGGAAAATGATATGTATCACACACACACACACAATCTATTGTTTGCACTGTAAATAAAATAAATTCTGATTTGACCCGTTTCTTCTCATTCATTGTTAATTCTGAATTTTCTGTTGCCTCTACACTGCAGTCCTCATCACTGCTAATTCTACTGTTGCCCTGGGGAGCGCTGCAGACGGCTCGGGTGTCTCTGAGACACATGGTGTCACCAGCCGCTAACTTTTCATCTGTCAGTGATGAGCTACACCAGGGGGGTGTAACATGTGTGAGGTTCACACACCATCACAAAAGTAACCAGGCTGTAGATATCTCCACTCCAATCAAATCCAACGCTTTTGTGGTGGAAATTAGACATATTTACTTTTACACATGTTCCATTCCATATAAATCTATTTTTTTCATCCATTAAATATAATTTCGGCCAATTTTATTCAACATATAAATAATAACCCCTGTGAATCAGAGATATTTTCCCTTCTACATTTCAACTCCCCATCTATTACATTCACATTGCCCTGGCAACTAGAAGATATTGTTATTACCACTTAACGAAAAGAGGGTTTTAACTATAATTTTCATCACTGATTGCGACCGCCACTTTCCAATGGAGGGGACGAGCATCGCATTTTCATGACATCGAAAAATATCCACTTATGCGCTTAGAAATAAAGAAATAAGTTGAAATATAGTCTGGGAAAAGTGATCCCACACTGAAGTACTTCAGTTCCACTGAAAGTACCATGTTTCCCCTCGAGTATTTAGCAGTGTTGGAAAATTGGAGCAATCTGAGCCCAGTATGACTGTGACAGAGCTGTCGCTGCTTAATGAACATAATGACTGATGAAAAATTAGACAAGCAGCTCATAATTACATCACTGCGAACAAATCGGCACGGAGCCCCCAGGCCGTTGGAGATGAACATGTTCAGTTACAATAACAAAGCTGCATCGAGCACTTAACTGCACAACTCTAAAAAGCCATCACATGTCGAAGCTAATCTTTTTCCTGTAGCATCTGAACCTACTGATTGCTGTGCAGATTAGCCAACGTTGCTTGCTTAATTGTTCTTGAGGGAGAACAATGGCTTGCAGCAGCTATTGTTTTGTGCTATGATTTGATTCAGTCGCATCCTGGTCTCTCTGTTGATGGCTGGATCCAAGCAATGTCACAGCCTAAAACACACTGACAATGGCATGTACGCATCTTGCACTATGTAATGAACAGACTGTGGACTGATGTTACCTGTGCGTTTAACAAAGGATGCCAAATTAAAAACAATATTGATTTTGAGACGGATGGAAAAAACTGAAAGGGATGTGACTCAGATGAAAACTCCCCCCCCCCACACCCCTGAACACACACAAAGAAAAAACTTAGGGAGCCGCACTGAATTTCAACTTGCCACAATCACATTTTCAAGATTCAACACTTGATCACTTCTTCAGGTCTATTTGATGAAACCAAGGGACCTGAGCTACAAACTCATGCTCTGGCCCCACTTCCTCGTTCTTACTGCCATCTAGTGGTGAAAAACGTCACTCTGTTCTCTGACCACAATCTGATGAATATGTTCATGTTTTAATCGTTGAAAAAAGTTGTCTTAAACTTGTTTAAGAAATGAGGTTGCTTTATTGTCGTGATGAAGTAAGGGTTTAAACTTTATCCATGTCAATATTACATCAACGTAACTGTTTTAAAGGAATATTGAATTGACATACAGAAAAATAAACAAATAAAACATAAAGAACCAATTAAATGATGGCGTAGATCCAGGAATGTTTTATTTCTTTCTGTTATTTTGTGAAATGGGTATTTTTCATTTCCGAGGGGGTTATTTGTGGATTTTAATGAAAAAATCCACTATACTTAGGGGACAAATATATAAGAGTGTGTGTAATTTGGTAGAGATCCAGATAAGTAAGATAAGTTTCATAGGGGAAGACTTTTTCGAGGCTAGAAACCTCTAACTACCACCAATGTATAGCTGTGGATGAATAAATAATGGGGATTGACGGATGAGGATGTTGTGATATCCTAGGAAAACTTGTGTATGTTGGTGTTTCTGTGTTTCTAGTCTCTTACCCAGGTCCAGCCTCTGGCACAGCGAGCCCAGCCCCTGCAGCACAGCCAGTTGCAGTTTGTAGGCCACCGTGTGTGTGTAGACGGGTCCGGCCTTAGCGCTGATGGGAGCCTGTCGTACCAGCGAGGAGCTCAGCTTTGGGAGAACCTCCTTAGAAACCCTCCTCCTCAGGAAGTCACCACACAGGTCACCCAGAGTACACAGCATCTGGCAGCGAGATTTGGCATGTGATATACATATACAGCAAAAAAATGATCCTTATATATGACAAAAGACAGGAGTGGATGAGTCATAGTATTGATAAAACATGGGCATAGCTGATGAACACGACACAAATGTCCAGCAGCAGCAGCAGAGTGATGAGCATTTACAAACTAATTATGTCTGATAAAGAAAAATATATTTTTTGGGGTCCAATGCCGATGCCAATATTAAGGAGTTAGACATTTTCGATCCCAATATTTGGTAATAGTTCCTGGATGTCCCAGATATCATCGTCAAACTCTTATGACACGGAAATGTTATTTAGGCTTGTTATTTTACAGCTTAAATATAAACTTTTTTATCAGTTACTATATATTAAAAAAAACACAAATACTTGAACATTAATTATGAATATAAACATTTGTTTGAGAAAAATATAAACAAGATCGGCACATATCAGAAAACATCATGATTGAAATCAGTCAGCCTCAGCTGAACATTGGTTTTGACAAGTAGATTGATTTGAAGTGACATAAATGATCACAATAGACACTTGTGATCTGACAAAATATCATCATTCATCAGGGAACAAGGCAAAAAGCCAAGTTCAATGAAACCGCCTGTCAACAGAGAGCATCACGGCTAAATCTTAATAAAGTGAGAGACCACAATAGTTGAATGGTTCAATATGGAGATGTTTCATTGAAAAATGCCTGTAACACTGATGTAACGATGTATTGTAACATGTCATTTTATATTTAGTGCATTTCTACTATTCAGCTGCTGCACCTAATGACCTGATCCAGATAAAACAAAATCACATCAAATTGTTATTTAACTAAATGTAACACTCAATACTAATGAAATGAGAGAACAGACTTGTGTTGCATACCCTGAAGGCTCGGAGGACTGCTAACGGGTCGTCAGCTGTCAGTCTCTGGAGGAGGGCGGGCCAGCAGCGGTGAGCCATAGGCAGCAGCTCGTTCTCCTTCTCACTCAGGACACACACACAAAGCTCGAGCACGTCCAACACCTTAGAACAGACACACAGGACAATCAAAATATAAATTATTTGTATTAAATATATATATATAGTACACTGTACATGCCGTATGTGCATAGGCAGCTGTACATTCTGTCTACAGCTTCATTGCCTTAGTTAAAATGAAGAGTTGAACATGAGATAGACACTGAAGTTCACTGGTTACATTCAATTCCTCTGCTCCCTTAAATAACCCCTGAATTACAACTGAATCCCACCAGGGCTGAAGCATCATGTGGGTGTTTTGGCGAAATTTAACAAAGGGTTAAACTAAAAAATAAACAGAACCAAATCTTTGCCTTGTTGATATGAGGGTTTAAGTGAGATTTTACAGGTAATAACTCATGATGAGGTTACTGTGGTTCCTATAGTGAGTCTTTTTCTAGCTTTTTTCCTCATTTGACAACCACATTAAGAAAATGTATTTAGAATAAATTGACCTGCATTTCCTCATGTTGTCAGTAGGTCACGTATTTTTATCATGTAAATGGATCTTATAGCTCAGAGTTAGCCTGGGGTAGATAATGAGTTAGTTAATCTTGTTTTACCAGTCTGTCTGCAGAGCACTGACAGGCCTATTTCATGCCAAGTCATGTCAAGTCTACAGAATCTGGGAGATTTTTCACTTTAACAACATAGTGTAGAGACCAAAGTAGTCTCTTTCTACAGTATGAAAAGGGTTTCCTGTACAATGGTGAGCAATCTGCTCTAGGGTCATTATCATCACTGTCATAGTTCCCAGGTACCTTGAGTCGGAGCCTGAGGCTGGGATCGGACAGCAGATGAATACAGCGTTCCATTACATCTTTAGTGATGCTGAGATGGGAGGGAAGCTCTGCTTTCACGTTGGGACCATCGTTATCTTCAACGTCCTCACACTCCATGGGAGGAGGAACATCTGGAGAGAAAGGGAATGTGCAGTCAGATGGATGGGTTGGTGAAAAGTCTAAATGCTTATAATGCAGATAATATAAATCTAGTAAAACCTGCACTGCAATGTCACAGACAGATATGACAAAGACTTCATATTACCGAGGTCGTCAGTATCATCCTCCTCTATTCCAATGCCCTCTGCCAGATCTTTCTGTTTGCGATAATCTAGCAGGAACTGTCGGATGTCGATGTCTTCCTGGTCAGTGGACGTCTGTTGGGGTCTGGAAGACTCTTTGGTGGTATTACAACTGGAGGGAAACCACCTCGCTAACACAGGACAATAACACAGTTAGTCAGTGATTACAATAACGCAGGAATAAGTATGATTTTGTTTTTGTGGAAACTTTATTTTTCTATTTTTGTTAAATATGCAGTTCTCTTCTTGTGTTTGTGAAATGCCCAATAGCTGTGGGGATGCAGACAATCTGTATGAATATTCAAGCTTTAACATTTTGTTTATGTATGCAAAATATTCACATTATACAATATACAAAAAAAAAGCTTTCCACTTATTGTTTAACTTGAAATGTGATTATCTTTAATATAATCCTTTGTTATGTCTGGGATATGTCTGGGATTAAGAAATCCACTGTGCTCATACTGAATGTAAATAATTGGTAAAAAGCTAAATGACAGCAAGTTTCAAATTATTTAATTTATTATGTGGTAGAGAAGGTATTGTGTGATATAGTATGGCACTGCGCGGGTAAGGTGGAGTCACAGATCCACGACAATATGAGACAGATGGGTTGACCCCACTTTTCAAACTCACCCAGTGCCTTCATTAGCGCGTGCAGCACCGAGCAGAAAAGAGCCCCCGTGTGGTCGTAGCTGAGATCCAGAGCCATCAGCACATCCTGAACGATGTCCCCGACCAGAGGCAGCAGGCTGCAGTCAGAGTGAGTCAACATCACTGTCAACACCCGTGGAGCCTGGCCAACAAGACAGGGATATGATGAAACACATGCTCAGAGCACAGCAAACCCACACAGACCCTTGAACACACGATTCAGCTGAAAGAAGAGCCACAGACTTGTTGCCTCGAGCTACATGACCTGACTAGAGACATTTAGACCTCATTTAAGAAAATATGACTCAACATTAAGCTCAACTTTAACGCTAAATCACAACTGCACAATTAGACTTGGATTAACACGATATCATCCCTAAACCCAAAGAATAAAAACGTGCACTTAATACATTTATGATTTTCCTGATAACATATAGCTTAACCAGCTAATCATAAGTGTGAAGGATGTGTGATGGCAGTGGACACAGATTACATATATTCACTGTAATAAAATGTTGAAAGATACCAAATGATATTGTGCTTTCAGATTTTTTATTGTTTTTAAAAATGTTGTACCTTTATTTTAATGTCTATGTAGAGTACCTTGAAGCTAAATCTCTGTGAAAGGTGCTTTATAAATAAATATTGCCCTGCCTTATGATGACCAGTTAAAACATTAAGTTTAGGCTTTGACATGTTATCTGACTGAGGGCTAACTTGTAACATGGAATACAATGGCTTCTGAGAATGATTTGAATGTATGTCTGATTTATTTGCATAAACTACTTTTCTTGGTTCACTGTGGTTGCTTGAGCCTATTATGCTTATACTTCATTAATAAGATGTGCTGCAGTGAATAGTTGATAATCAACCCAACTTGAATTGTGACAGTCCAAAAAGAGTTCAGCCTGGGCTGCAGGAACTTCATTCACTAATTTCTAACATTCTTTAGACTAATTGATAAATCAGCTAAACCACAAAATATCAAATAATCAAATTACTCTTCCAGGACACACCACTTGCTTTAATAACAAATGTTGCCTCTGTTTTCTTAGTTCTTATTGCTTTTTTCCTCCTGCTGTGCATTACTGTGGGCGCTTCACCTGTGGATGCTGGTGGAGCCTCTGCAGGTTGAGGGAGATGTCATTGAGCAGGTAGTCTGAGTTTTCATTGATCAGCTCCTTCAGGGAGGGGTAGCCACAGGATCTGCTGATAACCCACATGGAGCCCAGCGCTGCCTGGCTGACCAGCAGAGTCTCCTCCCCAGCTTTCTCCAGCACAGAGTATAGTGATGTCATCAACAGGGGTCGAAAGTCAGGCCCCAGAGCCTGAGAGAAGCAGGCGATGCCCTCGAGCTGGATGCAGAGCTGCCAGATGTTGCTGTTGAGCTGGTGGATTGTGGAGGTGGACGATGAGGGTGATGTGGAGCCAAACGAGGAAGGAATCACTTGGAGAGAGTTTGCATTAATTTTGCGGACGTTACTGTTGGATATGGATAGAATCCTGGGTGGGCTGAGCAGCTACAGGAAGAGAGAGATCACATTACAATGTCATGTATAATACAGTTTTCCTTCTATTTGAAAGATGAGGACAAGGAACAGGATTCTACCTAGAAACTAAAATATGCAAAGGGGAGTTTCCACCACTAGTAGTGCTAGTGCTAATAAGTTAGTTGGGTAAATTGGTTCTGCTGTTCATCAGCTAAAGGCAATAAAGAAAACTCAGGTTTCATGTTCACCAAACATCCAAAGGGTAATTTAACTGGAGAAAAAAAAATCTGCCTCTCCCCAATTATCTAATGTTGAAGCGTTTGTGTCCAGAGACACATTTCAGCTGGCAATGAAAAGCTGGAAATGTATCTGCAGGCTAACAAGCCATTATATCCCTGTCTGGCGGGTGAGTAATCCAGCCTACAGAAGTCGGAGCAGTTAGTTGAAACACTGGAGCATCTCCCTCCCTCCGCTCGGTTTGTTGACGCAGAGGAGAATGCAGTGATCAGTCAAGGCCAAACTAAAGTGTGGTTGCTTTTCTCAGTAACGCCTGCAGCATTAGTTTGGACTCAGGTAATCTGACAATGATCAAATTTAAATGAAGAGAGAATTAGAGCCTAATATCACACTTGAATGAGATGAAAAATACAAAAGTTTCATATTCACATATTGGGAATACCACTCTATGAAGAGTAGATTAATCTGTTTCATGTATTGATCAATCGCATCCCATAAGACAATCTGGTCCCACATCAAAAAAGAAAAGGGTGACATAAATTGATAAGATCAATATCACTCTCATGTCTCTCGACAAAAATTGTATTGTTATGAACTGGTTAAAATAAACCCAAGTCCATTATAAACTGTAACAGAGCAAACATGAAAAATCTTTCAAACTGATTCCCACCTGTTGGTCCTGTCGGTCTCTATCCGTCTCCTCGCTGACAGTGATCAAGTGCCAGTTGTTCAGACTGGTGTATTCTTCCAGGACTGACATCACTGCTGCTTTCAGGTCATCCTTGTTGGCAGAGCGTCTGTGACCCTCACCCTCAAGCCCCTGACTCTCTCTCCCCACACCGATGCCTGCAGCGCCCCTGACAATCTCATTCAGGACCATGGCGGCCTGCTTTCTGTATGCCAACGACTGGCAGTACAGATCTAGAAAGTGATCAGTCAGCAGATAAATGTTGCCATAGTAACCTAAGGATAGAAGGAGAGGAAAAGTTGGTTGTTGTATGTCTTGCAGATCAGCTTTAACAATTGTAAATATGTACGCACAGAAAGGAGCTAGATTTAAACCCAGAGCATTCATACATCATATCATCTTTCAAATCTTAACTTGTTTAATCTAATTTATATTCCTTTTATATTTTTACATTTTGCTCAGGCATAAAATACTTTTATGTATGCATGAGGATTAGAAAATAGATGGTTTTCATACACCCTACCCCCAATGTTCATATTGATCAGTACTTGTACCTAATGTCCGACAGATCTCCATGAGCACAGAGAGGATCATCTCATCAGTGAAGTAGAGGAAATGCTTCCTCTGTGTTTGAGCAGTGCAGCAATCAGAGGAGGTGGAAGTTGTTTCTATGGTGGAGCTGTGACTTCTTTCCTCTACGATGCAAACATCCATCACGTCCAGCTCTAGCACCTGTTAAGGCAGACAGGGGTGTTGTGTTTTTCAACAATGTGTGATGGAAGATGATTTGTTAGTTCTTTCGACTGCTGTGATGATGACCAGACCAGAGAGCAAAGTCAGACACCGAAAGAGTCTCATATGAAATTGACAAATATCAAAATGTTTAGATATGCTGTAAAAATGTATAATTTTATAATGAGCAATTAACACAAATGGCCATACTAGTAATACAGAATTATACTGGTATTCTATTAGTAATGGCTGGGGGATAAATTCACATCAGAGTGTGCACCCCCGGACGTACAGTCCATATAATATCATACTAATAATAGAGAGAAAATATATTAATCCCCCTGTAGCCGCACTCAGGGCATTCATTACTACAATATGATGATTTAAAACTATAATGTAGAGAAAGTAAAAAGGTATAAATACAGTATAATACTAATGTCAAAATACTAATATCAGAATATTTTTAAACTCTTGTAGAAAGTTAAATACAATAATTAAAGTACTGGAAGTAAAGGTCACTGGGAAGAAGTAAATCCTGTTTTAGTGATGCATTAATCTGCTATGCTGGAACATTCTAGGCTCTGGTTTTATAACACCAATCAATATTGGCTATGATGTGATCACATGATGTTTAAAACAAACTGCATCTCCCATTGTGGTTTTCATTTTTTTGCTATAATCAATAATATATTTCTCAGTTTTGGCTTGATCTTTTCATGTATACAAAAGTAAAGCATACAAAAAGTCAGATATGAGTTGATTTTTCTTTACACACAGGAGGATCATGACAATAAAATAAAAAATATTACATGTAAAACCTCTAGATCTGTTGCTATAATGGTATAAAAAACCGACCTCATAAGATTTTTTATCAAGTGTATTCTGATACACAGCTGCAGACATTACCTGCATCAAGGCTTTGGAAATCCTCTCCAGATGTGCAGCCGAGTTCAGCACCACAGAGACGAGTGGTCCCAGGACTTTTAAGTAACCTAGAAACACGTTGAGGACAAACAGTTTCTTCTGGTCGTCAGAGGTCCTCATCAGTCTGGGCAGGGAGGTGGCCAGGGAGTGGAGATTCTCTGAAAGCACGTCAGTGAAGGTCTGAATGTTGCTGCGTTCACTGGTCACATCCCCACTGCTGCTGCTGCTCTGATTCCTCTGTGATACCTCTCTCAGAGCAACCTCACACCTAGAGGAAAAGAGGAGATTAGATAACATCTTGATATAAATTACTCTAGATTTTGTTCTATATCCTCACATCCTCACTCATCAAAAATGTCAATCAAAACAAACCTCTCTCTGACTCTGGGCTCCTCGTCATTGACTGCTCCCACTAGTGCTTCCAGCAGAGGCCCCACGCACTCTCCAAGTGACCGACTACACCTGGCCAGCAGGTGGTCAGCCAGCTCCACCATCTCCAGGCGAACCCTCCAGTGCCGGTGGGCTGAGGTCCAGGAGATGATCTTCTTCAGCAGCACAGAAAGCTTCCCTGCCGTGCTCTTTAACCAGTCTTGCTTTCGCTGGACAACCAGCTGTGAGATTTTACCCAGGTTTGGTGAGGGAGACTCACAGGGCTCACTGGCCTGAAGCTGGACGTCTTCCATCACAAGTTCCACAGCACTGGACAAAACCTGGATGAAAAAAACACTGACAATTGAAGAGGAGCACATTTTATCATGTTTGACTTATAGTTGTGAGTTTCCACCTTGAGCACACAACCTACCATGTTCAGAGTGTTTTAAGGTAGCTTTCCAAATATTAATGGCACAACTATGATAACTCATTACATATTTAAGTCATTTTCAGGGTGAGGGGTAGAGAACCCCCTGGACAGGTCTCTAGACCATCACAAAGTCATTGTAAATTGATAGTACATTTCTATAAAAAATATCGTACCTTGATGGCCTTGACTGTGACTGCGTGGCCCTGTCTCAGATCTCCGGTAATGATCCTAGCTACAGCCGTAGTGACCCCAGGTAAGAATGAAGCCATGGTGCTGCCGATAGCACGTCGTTCTTCTAAGGAAGGGACTACATGCACCTGAGTACAGTCACACTGCAGAATCAAAGCTTGGAGGCACTTCAGCGCTGCTGCCTGCACATCCCGGGATTTCTCCTTCTCACCTAAAGCCAGTAGCAGTGATATAGTGGCTCCCAGTCCAGGCAACATGACTGGTTCAAAGAGTTTGAAAACTATATCACCATATGCAGCATGAAGCAAGGCGTCCAAGCACCTCAGCACGGCCAATTTCAGCTCCTCTGACGTGTCAGCAGGTTTCCCAGGATCGGTTGGAGAGCAGAGGCAGAGGCAGAGCTCTGAGAGGAGGTCTTGGAGGGTCTTCCAGCTCTGGACGCAAGTGTTCTCCAGGACATGGCTCATGGCTTCAGCCACAGCCTGCACCAGTTTGTCCTTCTTGGGCCCGGGTACTTTGAGGACAAAGCGAAGAGGGAAGAGGACATAATCTTGGAGCTGCTGCAACGTGGCATCGTTGACTTCTTTTAGCTGACCGGTCACTGTCTCCACATTCCTTAAAGACGGCTCTTTGGTCAGCAGCACACAGGCTGGGCGCAGGTAGGCAAAGGCAATCTTTGGATCACTGATCTGAGCCATGGTTGGAGGCATCAGAGCGGGAGGCACTGTAGTGAGGGAGCGTGGACAGAGAAATAAAAATCAATCAAAGTCTATTCAATCACTGTAACCATATTAATGTTTCACTGGATATAAAATACTTAACATTCAACACACCCTTGGCAAGAAAACAAAAAACTTACTTGTGAGCGCAAATTGGTCAGTCAGGTGGAATACTGCTATTCCCCTCTTTAAGACTGACAAGGGCGATGGATGGAGCCCATAATAATACGTTATAAACTCTGCACTGACAATCTGGATTAAGATTAGTTGTACCAATCAGTATTAAATTAGCGTTTTGCAAGGTTGCTTTGAAGCCTTGTTATAATCGATCAATTGCCCACAATAACAACAATGTAACAGTTAAGAGACATGATGAGAGCAAGTCTGTGGAGTAGCAGTACAACAGCTGCACTGCGCATCTAGCGTAAACAAACAGGGACCTACCTTCACATTACTGCTCTACTGCGACTCACTGCGTAGAACACTCCTCCCAAAATATAGATGTTATATTATAAAACAATACTTCAGAAACCACCAAATGATAAAGTTAATCAACTCCCAGTATGGACAACTCCATGAGACTGCGTCGCACAATTTTGACGTAATGCCTGAATAGCAACACGATTTCCTGTATTTTACGGTTTATCTTCAAAGTAAAAGCTAAATCAGTTGAAAGGTGGAGAAAAAAATTATATTTTCATAGTGTAAACTTTAATCTCAGTGAAACACAAACGAAATCTGTTGAATATTTGTGATACAGGATGTTTATTCTGTATTATTACTCTATCCATTGCTTAAACTCTGTTATAGTAGAAACTTGTGCTTTCTTTATTATCATTATGTGGATAGTCTTATGAAAAGCAATGCACTTTAAACAAATGTATGAACTAGTTTCACACTAACACGCTTTATTCTCATGTTATATTAACGTTTTATTGACATTAGTTAGAGGTCAAAACCACTCAAACTCTTTTACCAGTCTTCAAATGTTTGTTTTATTTTGAAGGAGAAATACAATCAACAACAGAAATCCACTTTGCAGTTGCTTCCGCTAGCTTGATGCTAACCGGTATTCGTGCCTTTGCAGTTCCACTCTGTGTCTGTTTACTAAACTCATCAATAACGCATCGGCTGGATGTGACTGTCTGGACGGTGCAGTGGATGTCAGGCAGTCGGCCTCAATAAGAAGGTAACGCCGCTGTTGTTGATGTCGCTTGAGAAAGCTAGCTTAAAGAAGGCTAATATGTAGCTAGCACTAGCTCTAATGTGGACCTTACCGATTCATATCTGGGCTTAAGTTGATATTTGCTCATCACGATACAGGAGCTTTAAATGAAAAACTCCTACATGACACACAGGCAGTTGCTCTTATCATAGTCAAATAACATATAAATCATTTCTCAGATTCAGGGAAAACACTTTTCAACAATTTAATTACTCGTACTAAAATACGACAGTAAAAATAATTCGATATAGGACAAATCAACTCTACTGTTCCTCATCTGTTGTGATATGCTTCCTTTATCCTATTCAACCCCCCCACCATCTTTCCCCTCAGATTTGATGCTGTGCCTTCCTGCCCTGCCTGGTGCCAAGTGTCAGTATGGATGAAGAAACCCTGGAGGCAGCCATTGCTGCCTATGGGGCCCAGCTGCAGCAGGTGGAGACGGCCCTGTCTGCTGGCCTGGACCCCTCCCAGCAGGCAGACCTGCTCAAACTGAGAGAGGACCTGTCTCAGCTGATAGAGCTCACACAGGGCAGTCTGATCTCTGTGAAAAAGAGTCGTCTCCTGGCCAGCCTCGAGGACTTCAACGGTCTGCAGGCCCACACCTCAGAGACAGCAGCAGACACAAGCCGTGCCAACACCAGCTTCGACTCCGAGTTTGCTTCTTTTTACACAGAGCTGGGGGAGTCTTCAGGTGGTGACACCAGAGAGAGGGACAAGGAGGGAGGTGGTGGGCTAGAAGATGGTGAGGAGGGGGAGGAGGAGGAGGAGGAAGAATATGAAGATACATTCAGTGGTACCAGAGTACGAGCACCTCACCGGACATCATGGGGAACACTGGAGTATCACAATGCCATGGTGGTGGGGTCAGAACCGCCAGATGGGGATGAGGCACAAGTTAGAGTGCTCTATGTCTACCCCACCCAGAAGTCTCTGAAACCATGTCCCTACTTTCTGGAAGACAAATGTCGCTTCCTTGATAATTGCAGGTAAAGTGCCACTGTGTGTGTTTTCTTGTTTGTTTACTTTTACCTTATTTTTCTTATCTGCAAAAGGGTGTTGTATTAAGTTGACATAATCATATGGTGTCAAGAAAAGGTACAGAAATTAAGCAAACCCTTTGGAATTATCTTCATTTATGTATAAATGTGTCCTCAAATATGTTCAGAAGTAACAGTAATACATAAACTATTTCATCTTTAAATTTAATTCTTACTTAATGTGAAAGTTAAGTTGATTTTAATGAATAAATGATAAATGATTGATGTTTTAGGATTTTTAGTCAGTTGTGTCCCTTGTTCACTTACTGTATAATCCGCTGTGACCTCAGTTCCTCTAAGATATTTTCCTTTTCCTGAAGATTTTCTCACGGTGAAGTGGTGTATGTGTCGGAGCTCAGAGAGTTCCTGGAGTGTGACCTCAGTAACCTTGAAGAAGGCTCGTCCTGCTTGGTTCGACAAGAGGACGGCATCTGGTACCCAGCAAAAATACAAGGTATTCCAATGACATGCCCAGTTTGTTGAGGTATTCAACACTACCAAGCAGGTGCATGATGATGGCAGACGAAATGTTTCCATGTTCAATGTTTTGCTGACTCAAATTCTTTCTCTCAATGTAGAAATAGACAATGGTTTCTACACTGTGAAGTTTGACTCGCTGCTGCTGAAAGATGCTGTGGTGGAGGCGGACTCTGTTATCCCACCTTTGAGAGAAGACGACCCGCTCTCTTCTGACTCTGACCTGGAAGACACTGGAGACGATGTGGCTTATGCAAAAGGTGAGTTTGAATATGTGATACCATCGCCAGATCAATATTTGAGCTAGTTTTTTAATTTTTTTTAATTAAAATTATATTGGTGAATTGTATAATGTAAGTTTCCTGCATATAATACCATTGTATTCCTGTTGACACCAATAAAATTATGCATCCACATGTAATTTAGTTTTTTTGGCCATTTTGTCCTTATAAAGTAACTGTGTCTTCTATTTTCTCTTGTCGTTCAACAGTTCTGGACTCAGAAGTAGAATCTGTTGTGTTAAATTCTGCTGAGTTTGGTGGCTGGGAGGCACATACCAAAGGCATCGGATCCAAGCTTATGCTCAAAATGGGCTATGAATATGGGAAAGGTAAGTCCAAGTGTACAACATTAACTAAATTGAATGTTCTGAAGTCACAATGTCTATGGTCATATTGATTAGCATAATTTACTAACTATGTGGAGTTTGGTCCTTTTTTTCAAACATTCTGTGATATTTAGTCAACCAGCATCCATCAGTTTGTGAATGTCGGTTCTATTTACAAGCACCATTCATATCCATACAAAATGTATACTTTTTTCCATATACAATGTGCATTCCTCCACCAAGGCCTAACAGTCCCCTTAAATTCAATCAATTTCACACATTTACAGATATAAGTTCCATGATCCATGGATTACCCCCTGGGAAATCAGTGAAACTGTCCATACAATGACCTATCTCGAAATTTTAAAGAAAGCCGGAAAAAAAAATCATGAATTTCCCCCCTGTCTGGTTCTGCCTCAAAATGTAATGGATTCTTCCCAAAGCTATACTGCATTCTTCCACCAAGTTTTGTGGAAATCCACTCAGTTGTTGTTATGTAATTTTTTTTACAAACAAGCAAACCTGCAACCTACTTACACACAGGGGTGAAAACATAACCTCAAGGTGGAGGTAACAAAGCTCTGTCTGTTTCTTTTATAAATATATACATTCGAATTAGGCATATTTCCCTCTTCCTCACTCCGTCTCTTTTGTCCTCTCAGGCTTGGGAAAGATGCAGGAGGGTCGAGTGGAGCCAGTCATGGCTGTGGTCCTTCCCAAAGGGAACTCTCTGGACCAGTGTGCCGCTCTCACACGGAAACACACCCAGAACAAGGCTGCGAAAGACGGCACACCCACGGGCAGGCCCAAGAAACGCAGGAAGCCTCGTGCTGCCAGAGGAGGGCGCAACAACGTGTTTGACTTTCTAAACCACAAACTAGGCGGCCAGAGCGCCAATCATGCTGAGGGGGGTGCTGCTGCTCCTTCAGCAGCGACTGGGTTGGCGGCGTACAGGGGAGGGGAGAGCACCAAGAGGACTCTGAATGTGAAGCTGTTCCAGGCGGCGCAGAGGGTGTCCCAGACAGAGAGGGAGATCCAGAAAATAACCGAGTCACTGAGCAAGCAGATAGGCTGGTCAGTACTGAGTTGTGTTTGTTGAATATTTTCATATGTCTAATATGATCTCTGTGAAGGCTGGGAACCGATCTTAAATTCATTGAGGTGTCATTAATAATCAGTTAATTGCACTGGAACCTCCTTGTTTCTCCCAGATGTTCAGCAGCTGTTATTTCCTCCATGGAGAAAAAAGGCATTTAGCTACCATAACTAAATATATAAGTAAAAGCAATTTGAATTCACCCAAAATCTGGACTTTGGGAGTTGTGTGAAAATGCAAATGAAGTGTTAATAGACTTGTTTTTTCGTGGCCAACTTTCTCTCGAAAATGCACCTGAGAGCAACTTTTCATCCCTCTCCCGTTCCTAATATATTTGTTGTTTTGTGTGTGCATGTGTGTGTAAAGGGGCGCATCCAGAGTGAAGCAGCTAGAGGACAGGCTGTCAGCGGCCCGCCGGCTGCTGGCCCAGCAGAAAGCCCAGGAGCTGTCCATCCAGAGTGAGCACAGGAAGGCTGACACACACAAGAAGATGACAGAGTTCTAAGCTGAAAGACTCGGGGGACAAAGGGAAGCACTGCTTGTCTGAAACTGAACTGTAGTTCATCGTTTCTACTATCGGTTTTTTCGCTACACTGTATTTTAAGGCATTTTTTTAGCATGAATTTTTTGTTTTTACCACATCATGGATTAAAGCTGGCAGTGGAGCCCCCTTTAAGCAGAATGGATCATTCCGCTGAAGATCAGTTCTGTTTCTCATTTATTTTTCAAGGACTGGGCAGTTGTTCTGTTCCACGCTTAATTTGAACTGTTATAATATTGAAAATGTTTTTTTTATTTGTGATGAACATTCTGTCTCAGTGTTTATTTGGCACTAAAAAACATGTGTTTGGAAAAGCCACTGTGCATGTTGCGCTCATTTCAACCAGATACACCTTTATACATTTATACCTTTATACGACTCCATTGTTAAGAACAGTTTCTGTACCACAGAATCTACAATGTCTTCTTTGTTACTCTTTTCTTGGAGATCTGTCAGTCACTCTGGCCAGAGGCCGCTCAGATGGTCAGCGCAGCAAACCTCTGCTTGGATGTCGGCTGGTTTTAAAATTACAACCTCAGGAGTTGGACGACCTTTAGAGAGTTTTGAAGTGAAGCCCCTCCAATCGCCCACACCTGCTCACAGACAGCATCTTTGAAGCCATGGCCATAACCTCTCTATTGAATAATGAAATTGGGGAGACTTTGGACACACATTGTCCGTGGGTGGGTCGGGTAGTGAGTGTATCTACTTTTCTGCCTTTCAGACACAAGTAAAGGTTGAAGTCACGACTTTATATAGTTGTAGATGAGGTCTTCATCCTTCTCATACCCTGTTTCATGAGCTTTTCTGAACCTGATGGTATATAACCGGGCAGAATTTTACACATAGAAACAGAATTTGAGTATTCTAAACTTGCACCTGACATTTTAACTTTCCAAAAGAAACAGGCCAGCAAAAAAAAACAATGTAGAAGCTGAAACCACAAGAAACCACTGAAAAACTTGTGACCATCAGCATGTCACAGTGCCCCTAAGGGGAAGATGGGAGTAAATACCTCATCTTGAAGCAATAAGTGCTGCAGGGAGTTACGGTGCACTTTGTATGCCATCCATGGAGTCGGAGGATGGACTGGTAGACCAGAGGGCAGCCGCACACGCATGCAGGACTCGGGAACCCTCCACCTTGTACCCTGAGGGAAAATCCTGCTTGTGCTTCCATCTGTTTGAGTGGCAGCACTTTTAGATTGCTTCTGACTGGGGTGATCACACGGAATTTGCTGATCGTTGGGGGGGAAAAATGGCAAAATGCAGTATGTGTGTTGATTTAATGGGATCCCTCGGGGCACTGATGTTCACGCTTTACCACGTTTATCAGCCTCGGGTCTCTGAGGATATCGCTGCCCAGCCGACAGCAGATTGGTAAGTGTGTTCAGGTGCAGGTGTGTGCGCGCTCCTGCAGACATCTGTCACATGTATGTATTCAGACTGGGAGGTTTTGCTGCTAACTGGCACTTAATCAGACCCTGGATTATGTGATTAAGGTGGTGTGATAGGCGAATTAATTTGAAGGCCACTGTGACTTGTCTCGCTTAGAAATTCACACTGTTGCACAAGGATCAGCCAGGCTTCAGGGACTGGCCTCTGAATGTGGCAAGTAGGGTTAGATATCTTCTGCTGTTAACCTGGTTCTCTGTGGTACCAGTGTATATCCTAACCGATATACACACTGTAATTTGTAATGGTTGAGAGAATTGTGATGTATTTTTACTACAGGTAATTTCCCACATTACATAAAGGTGTCATCAGAAATATCATATCAGTATGAAATATGTGCCAAAGGCCGGGCGGTGGTGGGGTGGGTGAAGAGTTTGAGTCCACAAAACACTTTTGGAATTCAAAGAGTAAACTTTGTGGCAGCAGAATCCACTACAATTGAAGTCAATGGTGATTCCTTCAGACATAATAAAACAAAAGAAAAAAACACAACATGCCTCCAAACTGCTCATGTGGTGTCATTCAAGTGTCCGCAAGCCCAGACATTCATATTCGACCCGAAACCAGGTCATTTACACCAGGTTTAAAGCATTTGATTGGAACTCGACATATGTGTGTGTGGGTGAGCATTGAGTGGAGGTTGCTGTTTTCAGTTCAACACCAAGTGCTGGTTTAAATACTGAACAAAGAACTGGGAACATGTGTGCGTGCATTCCCATTTTTGTTTCCTATTTAGGACTTTTTCCAGTATAAACATAAACCTTGTCAGGAGCAGTTAACATCAATGGGACCAAATCCTGGTCCCGATAAGGCAAAACATGATTTCTGAGGTCATGGTTACAGGGATCAGATGTGAATTGTGATTAGGTTAAGGTGCATGAATTGGTCCTGATTACTGTCGGCATAACGTTTGCTCTTTCCACAATGAATGGAGGTAAATACACTGTCCTTACAATGATAGCTGAGGGCAGGGAAACACGGCAGTTGGGTGAGTGAGAACAGGAAGGAAAGACTAAGGACACGGACAGTAAGGGGAAGTCAGTCGTGGGGATATCAGTGTGCAGGGGTCGAGGGCAACTGAGGAGTCAATTATGACAAAACACTGGATGAAGTTATTAAATTAAAATACCTCTCCCTGTCTGAATAAATTAGTAAAGCCCTAGAGAATGTATCTGCAGAGACAATCACCTAATTGAAGTAAGCAGTGAAGGTGATGTTTTTTAATCAAGGTAAATTTATAAACATGACATTTACAGGAGTTGTAATGAACAACTTTGTGTTTTCATATGGGAATTTCCATTGTACAATAGAGGCAGAACTTAATGGAGTGCTACCATCTGATGTCATTAGTAATTTGCCATTGTGCAACAATATAATACGGAAATTATGCACATGGAGTCTATGCCGAAAAAGGTATGTCTTATCATTTAATGGAAATTAGTTTGACCATCCTCATTTCATTCCAAAATACCGCTGTATTAAGTGGCCAGGGAAAACCAGAAGGACAAATGGAAATGAATAACCGTTCATATAAATCTGTGACTATGGACAAAAAACTAACCTAAGCTTGTATTTTATTTATTAAAACTTCTAGAGCAGAGTTGAGGTGTGTATGTGTGTATGTGTGTGCGAGTGCGCGTGAGAGAGACGCATTAGAAAAAAGCCAACATCCTAATATGTATTTCAGACCATATTCCTGCCTTTTTCTCTGCAGATTACAAGCTGAAATCAATGAATAAATACATAGCACTAAGGGTATTTCACCTTGTTTGGAGTGCTGCGTTTCGATATTTTGCTAAATTGCCATTTTCTCTTGTCTATGATTTTACATAATGATCAATGGTTGGTCTTCTGCTGAGCCAGTGGAAATACAATAGGCAGGTGGCAGAGGTGAAAATTCCGGTCATCACTTTGGGCCTTCAGGTGTAACGTTACGTGGTTTTAAACCTAATCCTGTGTGAGGATTTACTGGGGTGGAACAGCACGATGAAGATTTATGGAGGAAGGAGGTGATGATTTGCTGGTGAACAGTAATTTAATATGTTCTGCTGTCGGTGGATTTATTTAAATTCAGAGAGGCTATCCAAATGACTTGATGTTAGTTTAGATCCTCAGGTGCAGCAAAGCAGTGACACTGCATTGTTAGGGTTGTTAGAGCAAGACTTTTTACTCATTATGTTTAGATTAATGAATTTAGTAAGAAATATGGACAGATGGACAGGTATAAATTAACTTGAGCTATCTCAAGAAAGATATAACAACTCATAACAAGAACAATACAAAATCCCATTGTGACAACAACACATGAACATACTTCAAATACATAATGTCTTCTTATTACTAATTTTCCTCAGGATGTCATTAGTGGACCTGTAATATAAAAATGATAATCATCAGACGAGTTTATGTGTCTTCATTGTAGTTTTACGTTATAAAAATTAAAACGGACAGAATATGGCAACAGGTATTTCAAGGGTCAAATTAAATCTCACACCAGAATAAATAGGAAAAAAACATATTTTGAGGACAGAATTTGGCACAAAAACTCAAATGGGATAAAAGAACTGCAACAAGTGTTAAGTAAAGCGGTCAAACTAAAAAATACCAAAATGTAGACTATTACAATTTAATGATAAGAAATAATTTATATGCATACAAGACGATAAAGATTATATATCTATTTGTAAAATGTAAGGAATTTTTATTTAAAAAAAGCTTAAAATAAAATTTTAAATTCTCAAATATATTCAAGCTGTTATGCTGTCATGAACAGCAGAGCCAGCTGTGCCATTGGTTGTAAAGCATTGTAAAATACATTAAAAACTGTAATGATTACTGTTTAACCCATTTCTTAATTTGTTTTAGTTCTGACAAATAAACAAAACCCTTCTGGCTATGAAAAAAAGGGTACAATTGAAAATGTGTTTTGAGATTACAATACCAGAGCCACAGCCATTTGTATCCTTCCTTTTTTCATTATGGAAATTCTCTGCAGCTATGCTTCTGGCTCTATAAGGCAGTGCAATGCTTCAAGCTAAAAGCTAAAATTAGCATGTTAACATATAACAAAGCTATCATGCTGATGTCTAGCAGGTGTGTTTACAATATTCATGTGATCCATGCAAATTTATGCCATGGCACTAAACTAAAAGTAAAGTTGAGGCTCATGGGAAATTCATAGTTTTGCAGGTACTTTGTTATTAATGTTGGACAAAGTAAATCTGTGACAATGCAAAGTGAAACACAAACGTCAGCACAATATTCCAAGTCAATCCACTCAAACATTTTCACTTAAACCACAAACGTGAAGCACACTGTGTGGATACTGTTAATGAAAGCTAAGGGATTACCACAGTCATTAGTACCCGTGAGGATACTCAGTAATTCAGGTCATTGTAACTTCAGGGTGTTTTACATGTGTTCATAGGCAACTGGGCACTGGAAACACAAGCGAACCCAGCTGCAAGTATACAAATGTACGATTCCTGGAAAAAAAACTAAGTCACTGGTATCCATCCTCTGGAGACCATGAATAGCTGAACAAAATCTAACAACCAATCTTAAAGACGCTGAGATATTTCAGTGGATAGGTGACCTGTTGGTTGTGCTCGACGAAAGGTCTGGGAATCACCAAAACCCTCTTGACTCATCATCTGGGGCCCGTGAATGTCTGTACAAAACATGTATGACAATCCATCCTGTGTTTGTGGTGAGCAGACAGACCTGCAGCCACACCACCCAATGCCAGTGTCCTTACATACACTTCATATACAGCATTTCATATTACACAGTCCCCTGTGAAGCTATTTCAATCCATCTATCTTGCAGCACAATTAACCTTTACTTAATGGTTTTAACATTTTTATACAGAACTAATGGTTTAATCATTACTCAGCTGAAATTGCATTAATAATTTAGCCATTTGCTGATGTTGAGTAGACCCATAAAGCAGAGCTGCAAAAGTCATGTCAGCATCAAAGTTGCCAGAATGGGATTTTATTAACAATTTTTTAGAGCAATTCAATTTTAAAGTCCCCAGAAATCTTCTCAGATTGGTGTATAGGGTGTTACACTAATGTTGGTGTTAATTAAAAGTTTCCATTAAGACTTGCGTGTAGGCATCACTCTGTGTTTGTCTTTTGTTTTATTTCAGAGGTCTTTCATTACACCATAAACATCTTTATCTCCTTCCAGTCTGCCAGCTATATTAATATTTATATGTATGTTTAAAAATATTTATAATTTACGCTGATTATCAACTCCAACTTCAATAACTAAAATGCAATTCTCTCACTCCTATTCTATTCATTCATTAAGCAACAGAAAGAGATAAATTTGCCCTTGCATTTTTTGAGTAGCCAAGGTTGAGGGGAGAGCTGTGCAGGACTGGAGAAAATGACAGTACATCCCTTCCTGGTAACATCAAATTGCTGTGGTGGTAACACAGAGACAGGCTGAAAGAAATTCTGAATAAATATGTTCATTCCACTGCTTTGATTAGAAAAAGTACAGAGCTGTACGTGGCCTTGCCTTGCACAAATCTTTCAGAGAAATCCTTCCCAGCACAGAGGTCTGACAAATCAGGTTGCAGAGAAACACAATTTTATGAATATTTGGTGAAAGCGCAGTTTTGTAAAACTGAGATCAAACCCAACTTTCTTTATTTGTTTTATTGACAGCTCACAAAGCCTCTGTCTTTCTGTGAGGTTATCCACCTTTGTAAATAGGTCATACTCCATTTTTCACTGTTTTTCATGAAAGTGACAGCTTGAGCAGCTCAACTTCAAAACGGAAACGGAAAGATATATTTTCGCTGTTGCCCTTTTGCCCTCATAAAGAATTTATATCACCCACTGGAATCAACGATAGATATTTCTTCTCATGTCCCCACGTGTTACCTTTTGACAACCTAGGGCAAGAACGAGGAATGTGACTCGTAGTTCCCTTAGAAAAAATGAAAATAAAAGATAAATGACAAATTCCTTTTTTTTATAGAATATAAGACAGCATGTCCTTCTGTCAGTGTTATTGGATTTTTCCTTGATGGCAAGTCTCTAGATCATTCCGGCCAGCCAAGGAGGAAGAAAGAGTCCCACAGATCCCAGTATGCACACCAGTACAAACATCCAGAGGAATATCCTGTCAATGACCATGGCCACATACTTCCAGTCCTCCTTCACCTGGCGGAGGGGAGGAGACACAATAGTAAGAGACATTTCTATTTCACACCATACAACCTTTCTTTTGACCAGCTGTCACTTTTACCCTTGATTGATTTCTCTCGAATGGCTGATTTTTTCATTATGAGGCAGCTATCTCCTAAATGTCAGTCAATCCTCGCTCGTCTCGCTTATGAAAAATTTAAGGTCAAATTACTGAGGTCACATTGTTTCAGAGACAGGCATTTATCTGGCTCCAGATAGGATGTGCATTGTAGTACTGACAATGACTGGTGTCAGTTAATATAATAACTTCCACCTCTGCTTTGTGAATAATTTTACATATTTGTGATCCTCTCCTCCCATTCCACAAAGACACCTTTTTTGTTTTTTCTGAGACTCAGCAACTAAAGGCCTATTTATGCTTCTCCGTTTTGACGGACACGGACAGATAGAACCGCCTTTTTTGCCGTGGAGAGCTTTTTGTGCAGCTCTGAATTTTGTAACTACACGTCGGCATGGGGGAGAGCCCACGGATAGCCCTTGGCTGTGATTGGTCCGCTAACGCCAACATTTCGGAATAACGTCATGCCCGGACCTCAAACTTCCTGTTTCATTTCCTATAGCACAATAAACCGAAACACAACTACGATTCTAAGATTAATGTGACAAGTTTTTCCAATCCAGCCTATGACCAGGCCCAGATGTTCATAGTTACAGTTATAAAGGGTGATTATAGACCAAATATAGATTTACAACTACACACAATAATGGTAGTTTAAATTTCAAATGAAAAGCAATGTTTTAAGTGCTGAAGCGATTTCACTCTCTCTCTCTCTTTCTCTCTCCAATCTGACCCAACTGCTCCTAATGACAGTTGTAATTGGTGCTATACAAATAAAATATAATCGAATTGAATTTCACTATTTTACTACTTACTTGAATCTATGTGGCTTTTGTCAAATTTGAGCACTTCATAAAATGTAATTGAATTGCCAATGCTTTACTGGTTACTGAAATAATGATTCTGTCAACTCACTGAAAAGTCTGCATCCTCCGCCCTGAGATGATCAGCGATGTACTGAACTCCCTCTATGGCCCGTTGCATAGCTGGGGAAATAGCTGGAGCTTTGGTGTCCTGTTGGGTGCTGGCATCCTTAGTGAACTCTGTTGTGAGAGTTTGTGATCTGTGGTGATCTGTCGGGGCTTGTTTCTTCACCCGCCCCGTGAACCGGATGACCCCTGACCCTTCATCATTCAGACAGCAGTACTGGAAGCTGCAGGAGCGACAGTGTTGCCCAGCTCGCTGAGTAAGCTCCGTCTGTTGGTTACACATTTCTTCCACGCTGACAGAGCGGCCGTTTGGAGCCAGTGTATTCAGTTCTCCCCTGTATAGGCTGTGAAGTGGGCCTAGCGGTAAAGATGGTGGCAAGGATAACTGGGAAGAAGACAAGCCTGTGGAGTTGTGTCCACGTAGGAGTTGTTTGTCTGAGAGAACTGAATATTGGCTGGATGTGGACTGGCAGAAAATGTTGCCCTTCAGCGGGTGATCCTCCTCGCTATGGCCCTCAGGGGGAGAAGAATGTGGAGAAGGGGAGCACACAAGGATGCTTGGACTTTCGGGTGGAGTCTTTGGCAGTGAATTCTCTATCTGTCCCATTTGTCTCAATCCTGTCTCTAGCCCGGACCAAAAGGCCAGCGAGTTGCCCGTTGCAGATACCGTTGTTGGACGGTGCATCATCTCAATTAGCTTCTTGCAGTTCTGCTTCGCTGTGCCCGGCGGACGCTTCATGAAGAGGACGCGAGGCACAAAGTCCAGGAACACCCTCCGCACCCACTGAGGCATGCTATGGGTTTGTGGCGAGCGGTGATGTACATTTAACACAAAGACTGTAATTACGATGGAGAGCGTGACGAAGACCATGGTGAACAGCAGGTATTCACCGATCAGTGGAATCACCAGTGAAGTAGACGGTATAATCTCAGTGATCAGCAGGAGGAAAACTGTGAGAGACAGTAACACTGAGATACACAAAGTAATCTTCTCTCCACACTGCGATGGCAAATAAAACACCAGCACAGTCAAACAGGAGATGAGAAGACAAGGGATGATGAGGTTTATAGTGTAGAACAGCGGAAGCCTCCGGATGATGAAATAGTAAGTGATGTCTGCATAGATCTCTGTGCAGCACTCGTACTTTTTGGTATTGTACTTGCCCACTGCATTAATGATGACCCACTCGCCGCTCTCCCAGTAGTCCATCTGGTCCACATCGCTATCCATGTTGATCAGATCGATCTTTGCGCGGTCGTACGTCCACGAGCCGAACTTCATCTTGCAGCTTTGCTGGTCGAAAGGAAAGAAAGTAACATCTATGCTGCATGAAGACTTATAAATCGCTGGTGGCATCCACTTTATCCGACCATCATGGAACAGATGCGCTTTCGTGAGGTGGGTCACTGCAAAGTCGCCGTCCGCACTGCAGAGGAAGAATAGCACATGAAAGGAAGAGAAAGGTAAAAACACATTCATCATATGTACTTTACATCTTTGCCTTCACTAGAAGACTTTAATTCAGGGGGATTTCTTCTAGCAATTAAAATTAAGATTTGTCAGGGGTTCGCTGAGTTGTCACGGAGATAGATAAGTTGTTTTCGGTTGAAAATTCCAGATAAGCTAGTAATTGGAGATTAATTTCCAACTTTTGTGTTCAATTGTTGACTGAATCGTGACTGTGTTATACTTTCAGTGTTTGGAGTGTTATTGCAATAAACATTTCTTATTACAACCAATGACCTAAAGGGACTACAAGCCCAAACTCTTTTTCATTATCTACTTTAATCATAGAACATTATTGAAGAATTATTCATAGATTCGAATCCTCTTTTATCCACCCTCTACATTAGGGGTGGGAATCGAAGGGTAACTCACGTTGTTGAAGAGAATACAAAATACCCCTAATGAGGTAAAGTGCAGGATTTGTTTATTTATTAGCTGCAATTTGGTGTAAGTTTCACAGTTTGACACAAACTGAGATGAAACATTACAAATAATGCATATCATTTTATTAATTTGACTAAGTTTTATATAAGTCTTCAACAAACACATGGCAATGTCCACATGAGCCGTCATTCCAATTTAAAATAGCCATAAACTGGCTATTATTTAGTTACTATATATATAAACTAAATATATCAAACTAAATATCACATTTGGGCCAGATCGTAATCATCAGATGAGTCTAGACAACAATATCAAGACAATTTATTCAAAGAAA
The DNA here is from genome assembly GCA_038501795.1 of Pseudopleuronectes americanus. Taxonomy (NCBI): domain Eukaryota; kingdom Metazoa; phylum Chordata; class Actinopteri; order Pleuronectiformes; family Pleuronectidae; genus Pseudopleuronectes; species Pseudopleuronectes americanus. Next base: position 5,949,443 of record CM076725.1, read on the forward strand.
CATTATTTGTTTTTGCGTGTTTGATGATTATACTCCTGTAATATATTTCTAGCACCCGGCAAATAAAAGATTGGATGCTGCAAAAATCCTTAATAATAAATGATAAGAATAAATAGCATTTGTTTTGGTGCTACAGAAGAAATATTGGAGGTAATCAGTGTCATTGTAAACTATCAGTAGTGAGTGACAGCTGCCTCTTTCCCTCTCTTTCCTCCTGTATCTCAATTATAGCTGATTGATCCCGGTTGTGCTTCCAGCTCAGTCATTATACACCCGAGCCTTTCTTCTACAGCTTATTATCTGACCCCCCCCCCATCTACTTTGTTGTGATTAACTTTAATTCATTCAAGACACCTAGAGAACAGTTAACGATCAGCCTGTGCTGGATCAACAGTTCATTCTGTTCTGGTGTACATCTGCATGCCTGAATTAGTCCTCTGGTTTCCCTTCTAATCGAAAATGTAAACAACCTGCCTATAGGTATTAGTTGGGAGGATTTACACCATTAGACCCGATGTAGAAGTGTTTGAAATGTCCTAGGGATGAAATGTCCATCCATCAATTATCCAATATCTATTCCCCTTAGCCTTTTGAGGGGTCGTAGGGGGATCTTGAGCCAATCCCAGCTGACATATGGCGAGAGCCAGGGTACAGCCTGGACAGGTCACCAGTACATCGCATAGAAACACAGAGGCAAACAACCATATAGACATTTGGTCCATTAGAGTCTCCAATTAACCTAACTCCATTCTGCATCTATTTGGACTGTGGGAAGAAGCCACAGTACCTGGAAAAAAAACAACACAAACCGAGAATATGCAAACTAATGTAGATAGATATTGCCTCATGAGAAAGCACAATTATGCTTCTACACTGAGGCGTTAATCTGAGCGTTGTATTGGGACAATTCTGTTTTACCTGTTTGTAATACAGTTTCTCATATTAACTCATTTCCCTTACTTAGAGTGAAATAAAGACACATAAACCTGAGGCACTCACACTGCATGCACTTGATCTGAGGCTCCTTCTGAAACACACCCAGTTACATCTCATCTTCTAATTACCTGCCTAATGTATTACTTTGTACCTTGTCCTAAGCTTTGTTTGTAATAAGATCCATTAAGGCTGACCTTATTCACATTTATTTCAGCTAAATTACTTTAGGACATTGGCACCGAACAGGAGGTCTGGAAAAATAACAGAATCTTCACGTTTTTTCCCTCCAGTCATACCATCTGTTGAAATAAAATCCTCAGAGTCTGAGGATTAGTTGTTGTGTGTGAGTATTCTTGCCTTGAAAACGACTACATTTAACATCCCAGCAACCACTTGGTGTGACTGTGAAAGGAAACAAGCCATAAAGCTACTGATGCCGAGCCTCACTTGTTGTAGAGGACAATGTCTGGCCTCCAGATGATCTCTGAGGGGATACGGATGGAGGTGACATTCTCGTATTCCTCCGGGTTCCAGCGCAGTTTGTAATCATTCCATTCCTGTGGGAACACATTAATCACGTTCACATACTGCAGCTTTATATTGGACTGTATCTCTAGCATGCATTTAGTCTTTAATACATACTTGCTTGACCCAGACATTTGTTGTCATCATCTGGTTCTTCTCGTCCTTATTTCATGTAAACAGACCAGAAAATCACCGTGATATTTATTTTCTTGTCTGCACTTCATCATTTCTCATTTTTCATTGTTGCCACCTGGACTCATGAATAAGTTATAAAACAAATCAACATATAAGCCCTCTATTTATACAAAGAGATTAGCTGTATAAACACACCAGGGAAAACAATATAATACAGTGCACCATGCAAAAAAAACAAACACCCTTCCTGCACTGTATCTGTTGCTTTGCTGGCACACCATTATCTCCGGCTCTTCCACATTCAACATTCAACATCTAACACAGAGTGAAAACACTCAACTTCACCCAGAGCTGCCTTTCGCTGTATGAGGCATGTGAAGCAAGCACAGTTACCTAACTGTGTGTCGAAAAACCTGGAGAATCCAGGTTTTTCATCCCTGCAGCATCACCAGCTGCACACATTCTGTCTTAGAGCTGCACCGGAAAATTTAGCTTGGTTCCAAATGGTAGCCAGAGTTTTACACACTTTTTACTGTCAACAGAAAAACCGCAACATAATTTGTGTAAAATGAAAATGTTTAAAATTCCAGAGACTCTATAAAGATGTAATTAGGTTGGGACATAAATATGTCTGGTTTGCTTTTTAGGAGACAGCTTTGCATATTTACTGTCACGTTTTTGGATATTTGACAACTGAATTCAATTTGGGAAAATAATTCAGTCTCTTCTGTTGTGGTTTAATTTCCGCTGATGATTGATGTGTGTGTCTAAATGTATCTCTCTCGCCTGGTATAGCTTTGAGCTGGTGGCTATTGGGATCATATTCATTCTGTTGCATATCAGAAACGTTTCAGTTGATTAACACATTAGCACATAAAGTATCAACCCAACATAATAATCTACCTACTAATACAACTAGCATCTCTTTGTCTGTCTGTATTTGGAACGCATTACTCCTGAGCAGTTCATTCATCAGCTACATACTGGAATGTGTATTGTAAATTGTGTTAGGAGGTATCGTGCAGAGTTTGTTGCAAATTGAACATGAAATATGTTCAATATTAATACTTTCTATATTAACAGACGACCAGCACTCTGTAGCCGTCATTGGTGGCAGGACAGTGTGCCCTCAGTCTGCGGACATGTCTACGCCCACAGTTAAACTACAGCAGGGCTGGATGCCAGATCATTTAGATAATTTGATACATTTTATTTTATGAATATTGGACAGAGATACAGACACACATCACATGTGCTGATCTCCTGCATAGCAACAACACTCATGAATCACTTTCTATTGCCAGTTGCCTAAAAAAGTAAACGCACAGATTAAGTTTTGCTGCTGCTATGCTTCATATCAACTAAATTGCAAAGCTTTTTTTTGGAAACATTGTGAACTAGCAGGCCTCTGAAAAAAACTGACACGCAATGTATGAACAGTCCAGTTTCATTTTATTAAAAAAACATTGACTGTAAACTCTTCATTGCAAATAAACCAGGTAGCATAAACACAAAGTTGTATAACTTCACTCTGCACCATAGACTGTTTATATAAAGCTCTGCACACAACGTCCAGCACACAAACAATAAAAAGTGACAGTGTATAGTAGAACTATTTGAGGAGGACTCACTAATGACAAGGAATAATTCTGAAATAGCTAAGGAGCATTAACACAGGACAAAAGAACAGAGCATTCTTAATTGGCAGGCACTGCACTAGTATCATTAATAAACCTTTATAGAAGATATTGTGTGTTTCTGAGTGTAAAACGGAACAATCTGGTGAAGATTTACTCACCACATCAATAAGCTGGGCAATGGAAAGGCCAAAGTGGACCATCACTGTGTCTGAAGTGTTTTCCACAGGCCTTGAGAGCTTATTGTAATGTACAAACAGATCATGGAGCAGCTTCTCTTCAGCGTGGGCACGAGGTCTAACTTGGAAACAAACTGAGAAAGAAATGAGAAATTAGGAAAGCTGAGACACAGCCTCATGTGTTTTAATTTAGTAGTTTAATCCAGGACATATTGACTTTGTTTAAAGATGCACATGCATGATATCACAAATCCTCTTTTTCATGCTCATACATGTCAGCTGCTTTTGTGCAAACTTTGCACTCATAACCAGTCTTTACTTTGTGTATCTACATATGAAATAGCAAAGACGATTTCAAATGCATTACAATTTTACTGAATATATTTGCCTCCATCCTACAATACTACAATATTATTTTTAAATGGATTTAGCTAAGACGGCCATGCCACTGTAAAGAATACACTGTTGTAGATATAGAGTTAAATCCAAAAGGAGGGTGACCTCTATTATACAGGTGGCGTGCGGTTACATGAGACCGTATCTGAGAGATGAGACTAACAGGGAGGGGAGGTGGAGGAAAAAGAGGACGGGTGAATCTGAATCTGAGGACATCCGCTGTGTCTCGGAACAGACGTGCTGATGGAGCGATCCGCCGAGACGTCGCTTCCCTTCCTCCCCCTCAACCCCTCTCTCCGCCTCCTAGTCTACAGCCACACTGATGGCTCACACACACATTTTTAGAAACAGCTCACATAGCACTGAGAATGACCAAACAAGGTCTAGGGACATTTAAAGAGACGCTCGCCCTCCACAAGGCCTTTACAGGATAATGTCTTTGTGTTCCAGTCCTGTTTTTCATATTCAACAACACATTTCTCTTTTCAGGCCATTGTGCATCCGTGTAGGTGACTCACTGACAAAGCATTTATCATGGCCTTTGATTTATTAACCAGCTCAACTGTTGTCTTGATATGCCTGGCAATACTGCATATTTCAATGTCTTGGAGCAATACATGGTATACTCTATATTGTGAATTGCTTATTGTGCCAAATACAAATTAAGAAGAAGCGAGGGGACATTTTTTATTACTTCATTATAATTTGAGTCCATGTGATTGCTGGTTGCACAGGAAGGAAAATATCTCTGATATCTGAGGACGGTTTGCTTAAAATAGGGACTCGGGTGTTGTCATGACGCTGGCCCTCCTCTCAGGTCCTCTCTCTCACTCAATCAAAGCTGATGGGCTGTCCTTCAGTTGCCTGAAAACTGGCATCCACAGTTTTTTAAGGATCAGGATCAATATCTTAATAAATGAATATACTTTTTATTTTCCCCTCCCCCACGTCTGCTCTTCCTGATTCCATCTGAATGTGTTTGACATGTGCAGACACAGGACAACCTTGAGACGTCTCTATGTTTAAAGATGAGTGGAACTTACATGGGTACCTTTCCTTTCATCACATCAGCTCTGAGAAATGTCTGTTGAATGCAGGTGATATTGAATAAGGAGAGATGCTCCAGTGGATACTTAAGCAGCCTTGCAACTAATGGGTTTAGATGGGGGAGCTGGCAGAGTGTCCTGACTTTGACGCTGTGTGGGTCAGAGCAGTAATGTGTACAGAAAGTAACTGTCAGATGGATTTACTTCTGTACTCTACAAGACACTATTGTGCATACTAGTGGGGCAGGCTTTGGTGTCACCACTTAGAAAGGAGACACCAAAGTAAACAGTCTACACTGCAGAAGGAAGTTAGAAAACTTTGTGTTCATCCTACCTGGTTTATATGCAATGAAGAGTTTACGGTAAATGTTTTTAATAAAATGAAACTGAATTGACTTTATTACTGTTCGTGTGTGGCTGTACATTTGAATAATTTTAACTGCCGTTCTCACAACAATGTTGTGCTTTTACTTTGAAGAAATAGGAAGTGATTATATGAATGGAGATTAGAACCAAAGAATCCCATTAATGTGTATGTCAGTCGAACGAATGGTGAAATAAAAATAATCCGATTATGAAAATGATCTGGCAGGACATTTGTCGACCACCATAGAAGAAGACATTTTGAACTCGGTCAATAGCAGGTTTATGCCATTGTCCTGGATATATTTCATTATTTAATTATCCTAATAAACTCGCACAATTTATTCATGTTCACAATGGAAACCAAATAAGGTTAATTATGTAAATCCAACAGAAAAGTTAAAATCTGTCAAATTATGGTAAATATCAGTTCTACTAATATATATATATGCAGGTGCCAGCACTTCCAACCTTGTTGGTTATGTGTCAGAGTCAGGTTTGCTCTTTCCCCCCTTAAAGGCCAATTATTCACAAGCAGCAAATATACAAAATTACAGGTGAATACTGTTCCTGTTCCAGGCCGACAAAGCTTGTTACCAGGTCGCTAGGCAACCAAGGCTGTTATCCATTAAAACTAAAAGAAAACAAGATTATTATTTGTGTCTTGAATGTTCTGGTTTTGTCAGAGATTATATTATTCATCTTGTCAGATACAAAATATTTGCCCTTCGAATGAATAATGGTACTAGAGTTTCTTATGGACTCTACAAAAATGTTTGGGGGTAGGTTGTAGGGCAGAATCATATTTATCTTCTTTTTTTTTAAGTAACATCCTCCAACTGCATTTTCAATATTTTCTTTGGATCCTTCAGGTTACTTTAAAACAATGCTAGAATGCCCTTCCAGCCAAATACTCAAAATACAATATTTATGGCATGGCTAAAAAGTGAAAATAAAGACATTGTCCATTTTGGAGTGAAGCTATTTGCACTGATTGAAATGTGAAACTGTATATACACTTTATTTTACATATATTTTAAGTATTCAATTTAAAGCAATTTTAGAAAACAACAAATTAAGAATACATTACCCTCCCCCTTTAAAAAACTCCCATCTTAATATGTTTTACTAAATCCCTTGCCCTGAAAAAGAAAATGAAAAGAAGGGTAAGGATTTACCTTGTGGAGGAAGTGTGAAGAAAAGTAAGCTCACACATTTGAACATATCCATAGTGCCTTCAGTAGTATCCAACTCTGTGAGTGAACTCCTCAACTTGTGCTGGAACTCAGTGCCGGTGGTCTGTCATCCCCACGGCACTTAATAATATCGAGTAATAGTAGGTTGTCAGGAGGTGCAGTTCAGATTAAACAGCTAGATGGAGAGGTCATGTCAGTCTCTGTCAGTCCTGGGCCCGGTGTTCCCCGTTTCCATCCGTCCATCTCTCTTCTCGCGCTCTATCTTGTCCAGTGTGTGAGTATGGAGGACCTGAGACCTACCGTCCAGTTCTCCTGATCCTACACTTGGAAATCCCTCCTCGCTCCAGTGGAATCCTTCATCCAAGTGTGGCTTATCCCTCTCTTCTCCACCAACCCTGTCTATATTATTCCCTCCCTCACCTCTCTTCTCTCCGCCTCCTCACCTCCTCTCTTCTCTCCCTCTCTCTCCCTCGCACACATGCACGCACCTCATTTCTCCCTTTGCATTTTTTCCCTCTCTCCTGCTTATTTTCTATCCTCCTGTGTTCCAGTTTCTCTGTCTCAAACACTTTTTACCGTAAAAAAAAATGTTTTTGTCAGTCAGTCAGTCAGTGTGTGTGTGTGTGTGTGTGTGTGTGTGTGTGTGAGGTGAGAAAAGAGCAGAATGTATCTGTCGAGATTTTCTTTCTAGTATAATATAAACCTGCTTTTCCAATGTGTGTGTGTGTGTGTGTTTGCTGACCAGTCATTTGTATGTGAGCTCTGTTTCATACAGCAGCCTGTGTACCTGCCTGTCAAAGTCTGTTCTGGCAGAAGTGCCAGTGAGTCATGGGACCCCTGGATTCTCCTCAGTCTCCTCTTCTCAGTAGCTTATCATCTCCTGTTCTCCTCATCCTTTTAACTTACCCCTCTTTTCTCTTTTAAGCACCTCTGACCCTCATCTGCTGTCAAGTCTTTCATTTTTCCAACATAAAATCTTACACGGAGAGACTTCAGTTTCACTGCAACCTCCCAGTGCTGTGCTGCCAGCCTCCTTTACAGCTTCTCTACGTCAGCAGAGCTCAGTGCCAAGGCTGGCCATCTATTCAGGCAGCAGCGTTTGCTTGAGGTGTTTACACTTGTCAAATATCTTTACCTTTAACTTTTCCCCAGCAATGCCTACATGCCATATTTTCATGACACAAAGAAAGAGATAAAATATCCGGAGACACTTAAAACGCCCTAACTTAAGAGTCGTGTTTACTTCAGATTGGATGAGGCAGGAGCTGGCTTTATGACTCTTTGATAGTTCAGTGTGTTATGTGATAAAGTGCAACAAAAAGAGAGAGAGAGGTCAAGGCAGAGATATATTTTGCTGCTGTAAATTTCTTTGTCAGATATGATTCTTTTCAATACACCATGAGCCCACAGAGACAAGCCTCCGCAGTGCACACATTGATTTTTGTCTAATCAAAGACACGGTTCTCTTGATCCGCTGATGACTAACACAGTCTTGACAGATGAACAGATTCCTCTCACCGGTGTGCCGTCACAAGTGAAGATGCAAGTCCTTACCATCAGAGATTTGATGGCTGATTGTTTAGATTGCACTGCTGACAGGGAGTCCAGCAGGAGTCCAGCAGGAGTGCATGTCTGAAGGCAGCAGGGCAATGCAGCAGCTAGCATGAGGCCAATGGAAGAGGAAATTTAACTTTCAATATAAAGGGCAGGGAACCATATAGTCTGGTAGCTGACATTAGTTTATCTCACACCCACATATAAGCAGACATAAGCTCCTTCTGTGGCCACATCAGCTGATGAGATTGAGCATCTGTGCCTGCATGCTTTTTCAGCAGTAAGGGAATACGAGCAGTTGTCCCCTCTTATAGGAGACTCCTTAACAATTTAAAGGTGTTTGCTAGTCCCCAGACAGACACTTTGACCTCTGGCTCAGATGATAACAACCTAAACACACTTGTCCAAGGTCCTGATTGACCTGCATCTTGAACGCTGTTCAAATTGGTTACAAAAGGTAAACTGTAAAGCAATTACTGATCTCAGTAACAATACGTCTATTGTATCGACATAGAACTCTCTGCCTGAGGAACTTAGGTTTGCAAGGTTGGTGTCATCTTGTAAATCACTCCTCAAAACCTACCTTTAGATGTACAATCTTTAAAGTTAATGATGTGTATTTTGTTTATTTTCTAGTGAACTTGCACATGTTTTATTACTTATCTCCCTTGTTGGTTCAACCGTTGTTTTGCTGTTTTTCTCTTGTTTTTACTGTGTTTTTATTTTGTAAAAGCACATTGTGACTGTGTTTTGAAAATTGCTTTGAAAATAAAATGTATTTTTATAAGTAGTAGTAGTAGTAGGCTAATAGTAGAAGTAATTTTATATTAGTAGTGAAATACTAATAATGATTTGGATGGATTAGTACAACAGGAACCTATTCATTGTCCCCAGAGAATAAATCCTATAATTTAAGTATTTTTAATCAACTAGATGCATGCACACAAAATACTGACAGATATACGTGGATCTCACACGCCATGTCTACTGTGGTGAGATTAAATGGAATGTCAACAAGAGTTGAATGGATTTCAATTATAATTGGTTCAGACATTTCTGTTTCCCTCAGACTAATTCATACCTAGCTGATCCCTTAGCTCTCTCTAGCACTATCATCACGTCAACACTTTCATTTGTACAGTATTAATTACATCCCCATAAGCCTCAGCTGCTTTGTGTTTATGCAAATTAGACCTGTTAGCATGGTAACAAACTAAATTAAAATCAGGAAAATTTAAAAAACATACCTGCTAAACATCAGCATGGTAACCATAACGACAAACTCAATAAAAAGATGGACAACACATCTCGACTTCATCCCTCTATACAGAAATTAAGCCAAAATATCTCAGATATTCACGCTGCCAGCTGAACACTTGGACAAAATTCAATGTGATAAGAACTAACCTAAATGAGTATCTTTTAGAACAATCAATTTGAGATTGTTCTGCAGTCAAACAAACATAACCGTCATAGCACAGTAGAAACCCCTTGGAATGTTTTTATGGTATTGATAAATACAAATTTTCTTTTGTGTGGATCATTGCTGTATAACTGACAATTTGACTTACAATTAACAAGCAAACAAGGAATCTTGGGACTCTTCTTTATAAACGTCTCTGAACTCCAATTAGGTCTCAGTCTAGCTGAAATGAGTTGATAACCTGCCAGACCTAAATTGTAAATTGTAATAATATGCTGGTGCTGCTTGTCATTCTCCCCTAAGCTTGTTTTACTCATGGGGGAAATGTGTAGGAGAGAGGAGGAGAGTTGTGAGAGACGACAGAGGAAAAAACACAATGTGCCCACACAAGAAATACTCTTCTTTGAACTGTAGTGGAGCCACTGTGTCAGTCAGTGCATGTTATTCTATATCTGACTGACTTTTATTTACTATGGCATTATTATCTCACTACTCCTATTTATTTAATCTTGATGTGTCCTTTTCTTAATTTATTTGTCCTTGTGCTTAAATATCATCAAGCAATTTGTAACATTGGTCAAAAAGTTAAATATAAATAGCGTTCATTATTATTATTTTGTAGAAAGGTACATGCGAACCAGGCTCTGTTTGCCTGTTTTTGTTCCTTCAACAGACTATTTAGGACAGGCAGAGAGCGAATAAATTATTCATCCACGTTTATCGTTGTTAATAATGTATCAATATTATTATTAGTATGACTTTATTGATTAAAATGTTAAATATTATTCAACTTGGTGAGGAAACTGTATATTCTAAGGCCGAAAAAATCCCAGCTCTGGACTCGGACAAGACTTGAGTCCTATTGTGAATGACATTGTCCCATTGTGGGTTTCGCTGATGCTGATTTCCCCAGAGTAAGGCGAGGATCTTGCATCAAGGTAAATATGTGCTCCAAGAGTTATCACAAGTTTCGCAATGGCAAACAAGCCAACTGATACTACCATTGCTGAAGGGTAGCATTTTTATATATTTTTTACTTTACTTTAATGTTTGCTTTAAATTTAATAAAGCTTTGTACCTTTGGTCACAGCCTTCAGCATCCTCCTATCTCACCCTCCACTTGTGTTATCATATGGATTTATCTTGGCGAAGGGAAAGATAATCTCAGACAGTGAAGTGCCAGCCTGCACACTCCTGTATGTCTAGGTTAACATTTGGGACCAAGATTCACGTCAGAACTTCATCGATTGCATCATTTACTTTTATGCTGTTGCATGATTGATAATGTAGCCAGACAGAGCTTAGAGTAGATCTTGTTCAACAACACTACAACTGTCCACAGCCCTTACTAGTTTTATTATCTATAGCAACTTTGCTGTAACTTAGTAAGAGCTCAGTATGACGACTACTGAGAGATAACTATGCAACCAAGATGCAGGTATAGGATTGCACATTTATGTCTTTTTGAAAGTGAAGCATCTCTTAATAATCTGTGTCACACTAGGCAAATTAAGTCTTCATAATTTTTTTTACAATTTTGAGCATGATTACCTATCATTACCTATATGAACTACATCTACATATACTTGACACTGATTGGTTAAACATTTAGAATTAATTAATGTGTAATTATACAGTTTTACCTCTAAATTCTCTTCTTCTATTATTTAATGCTGTTCAAATTCCGGGAATTTGTCCGAAAGTCTCAATTATCCCAGAAAATAATATCACACTGCAAAACAAACCGAACAGTGGTTCCGTTTCACCTTGTTGGACAAAATGTTGGTTGGTTGCACGGCTGGTGGTCTAAGGTATCTTTCACTCTTGTTATTTTGGTTTGGATTTATCTTGAAGGTCTTTGTGTGAAAAGCCCCTAACATTCCATTAATAGTACATGTATATGGCAACATGAGCAGTGGGAGTCTGTGTTGTAGATTTCATTTTAATCAGATAACTGTTGGTGGTCATGACAGGACTGAATCATGCATGTGATTGATAGCATTTTTGATGGACTCCCTGAAGCCTAGTGACGCATGTATAGTATTGATCAGCTCCCACAGCGTGTTCCCACTGAAGCCAGCCTCTTTGAGGAAAGCTCCCTAGAATCAGCCTGGATCTGAGATCCATGTTTTCCCTCAGTGATTCACGGGGGTTTTGTTGTTACACTAACGTGTATCCACCTTCACACACACAAACCCACACAGAAACAAAGATTCATCCCATGCATGCGTAAACACCTAGCCTACTGGGGTTGCCAAGATCACCTGTCAATCATAACTACTGCCTCTTTAGAGAAGCACCTCTCTCTTAATACCTTGTAGGTATATAAAGGATAGGGTAGATCTTTCAGGCTTAAATAATAAAAGTGTTGCTGCCTTTGCCGAGGTCTTCTTTCTGTCAAGTTTGCTGTAAGAGTGGAGTCAGATTGCATGGATGAAGTTAGCACCCTGAAGCAGAGCATGAATGTTGAAGCCATCCTCGGTGCTGTGTGCAAAGGCAAATAATGGAGACGACAACCATGAACCCACCTGCAACAGCTTAGGGGTGAGATTAGATGGCGACCTATCAGGTGCCGGCAAAGATGGGGCTTCTGCGACATTTGGGAGGTGAACACCATCTGTCAGACACATGCACACGAAACTCCTCTGAATGAACCGTCTCTGTTGATTTCTTTACAACAATAATAATTTTTTAATTTGCTGTGACAGACTAGTGACAGCTTCACGCTGTCGTTTCACACCAGCTGATGCCAGATGATGGTATCAGTGCTGCTTGAGATCAATATCATTTTGATTAGAATGAAAATCAATAGGCATAAACACTATTAAAGCAAATGTACAACAGTGGTCATGCCTTCATGTGTTGTATTCCACTAACTGTTGGTCATTAACACATCAATCATTGACATGATATTGCAGACCCATCAGAGCTACATTATAATGGTGTCCATTGATGTCACCAGTTAGTAAAAGTAATTATAGCTGCACTTACAGCAGAGTATTTCCGTTTAAATGTTAGAGCACACTTCGTATCAGAGAATATTAGTGGGGGAAGAAGACATTTAGTTTATTGAAAAATATATCGATGCTTTAACTTGGAGAGGAAATGTGTTCATTCATAGTATAAAAAAAAAGACTATTTACTCAGTTGCAAATAGAGGCAGAAGATTAAAAAACAACCGGAAGGGGAAGTGTTTTTGGGGAGTGAGGTGAGGGGTTTACAACATACAACTTCACGACTAGATGTCACTGAAGTCTACACACTGCACCTTTAAATAAAGGATTTGGATTCCTTTCATAAATGATTTACCAAATTACATTAACATTTCAATTATACATTAATAAATACCAATTATCATAAAATAAACGTTACCTAATAAGTTCATACTATTTCATGTTTTTTCTCTTTCGCTCTCTCTCTCTCGCCTGATTTACATATTCTATCATTGTTTCAGCAGGGTTTGACCCCAAAATACCACATTTCACTGTTTTTATTACATCGTTTCATCTGACAAATTCATCAAAATCCTAGCTTGTTTCAATTGTCAATGCTTAAATGGCCTTTTAATGGTGAATATATTAAATGGCCTTCCCTTAACACAGTTACTTTCTATGAATATTTTAAATGTTCCTATCATAGGCAGTTCATACCCAGCCCACCCCCCGCCTTACTTCTTTTGTTGGGTGTCTTTCATGAGTTGAGGAATTTTATATTTCTTCAAGCAGACATATAGTTCCTTTCTCCAGTTTTGATTCTCCTCCCTCTCTGTCTCTGTGTTGAAAGCAGCTTTAAGATATTAAGCTTGACCCTAAAATAGTTGGGGCACTTAATGAAATTGCTTTTAGTCCATAGAGTGTCTTCCTGGCATGGCTGTACTACTGAATGGGTCTATGGGGTAAAGGCCCAGAACCAGAGTCCCTGTTTGAAGTGACATCTCTTATTAGAAAGGCAAACAACAGCAATGAGACACATGACAACTAAAAAGAGACACAAACTAGGGACACAATCCAACCACCTTTGAATATCACTAATTACTTCTGGGTTTAATCTACATACAAACTGTTGAGTTAGTAATGTTGTGATATGATGTAAAACATTATTGTTTAGAACGGCTGCATCACTGATGAGTTTGACAATTCGTCTTGCCCTTGAAACCTGAATGACCACTGAGAGTCATGGTCGAGTACCCTGAGCAACCCCGGGCCCCTCTGTGTCGGTTCTTGGGCTGCTGCATCTGTTTTCGCTGACCTCTGCACGGAGAACAGGCTGCAGCCCAAGTATCTACAGCACGTAAGGCATCCAATCGTACAAACACTTAAATGGCAATTAAAAACCTAAACACTGTAAAGCAAAGCCGATCAATGGAATATATCTACTATGCAGCGGTCAGCAAATCACTGGGAAAAATCATCATATTAAACCGAAATTATTGACAAATTTGTGTTGCCTTAACACGCTGTAATTGCAACAAGGCTTTCAGTGATTTGGTCGAGATTCTGCAGTATCAATATTGGACTTGATTAACTCAACCGCCACCTTGGGTGGTTGGGGGGGTGTCAGCTAATACAGCAGTGAAGTCAGTTGCTTCACAGTGGATGCAGCGACAATTAATTCAATTACAATACACTGAAGATTTGAGCCCTACAATTTTCTGCTGTCATTGCTGATTGCAAGGGCAAGTGTGACTTGCGTCTGTTGAGCTGCACACACCATGTAAAAAACATGTGTATAAAAGATAAAGCTATAGTTTGAATCTGAAGATAAACTCACTGACATTGTTGGTTAACTTCTCTCTGTTTAATGAGTTTAATTATAATATTCCCTTCTGTGTGATCGCTGCTGCTTGTTTGAGGTTGCAGGCGTCAATATGGTTCTTGAGAGGGGAATAATCTGTCCTGCTTTATATGACACACGTTTGCATCATAGTCAGTATGGGAACACTTGGGGCACAGCATAATTACAAATGGGAAATAACAGGCAGCTGTAAGTGTGCCGCTATTGTTGTTATCCCAAAGGTGCGTGTTCATCCGCCTTAGTGGAGGACCACCCAATACAATTAGACCTTAACTCATCCTGCAGGCTCACCCTGAGAGTGCATGTCCCTGTGTAGCTGAGATCACACTGTCTTTGTCTTTAATTCCCCCGGGGTTACCCCTCAGCTCTGTCAGTTTGCTTTGTACTGTCTAAGATCCAAAAAAAAATATCAATAAATACAACCAACTCAATTCATCAGACCGCACACTGCAGAAGGTAACACATGTGTGTACTTATGTTACATTCATGGTCTATAATTTCTTATTATCCAGTTAAATCAACTCATGTAATGTGACTAATGTTCTTGTTCTGCCAAAAGAGGTTTGAAACTATGTTCACGCGAATAAACTCCAAGTAAAATAAAAGCTCAAATAGATTAGATTAGTGTACAGTTGTTATGTCATCTCTACACAAAAAACTGATGTCTTAAATCATGAAGCTGAGGGACCAACCCCTACACCACCCAAACACTGGATACCTGGTCATGTCCCTTCAACCATCCAATCAGAGGCCATCCCAACGTCCTGCTCCATTCCTCATCACCTTCATATCCAAAGATACTGCTGCTGAACACAAATATTCTAACAGATCCATTTTGATTCCTAGGCGAATCCAGCTCCGTTGATCACACATGCAGCAAAGGGATAAACTTGCTTACATGTCGCGATATGTGGAGATATTTCGCATGTTACTCTCGTGTCTTTATTGCCTCAGAATCTAATAAAAACCTAACGTTAGCCAACAATGTGGCCATAAATCAACTCCCAATGATGCGCAGACAGTAAATGAGCTATGATAAATATCTGCTCCATGCATCATCTTGGTGATATTCCAGCAGAGCAGGATATATCTGGAGGATGCCTTTCGAGGACAGTGTTGTACGTTTGTGGGGGAGTACGGTGTGAAGCCCCTGGTGTGTCAGCAACCTATCAGAAGAAACAGCTGAGGAGGCTCCTCAGGGAAATAGTGCAGGGGCACAAATTCACCTTTTTCCTGAGGGGGAATTATTCTTTAATCATTTTACTGTATTTGAGACCTTAGTTGATGCCAGTGTTGGGAGTAACGCGCTACAAAGTAACGCGCTACAAAGTAACGCGTTACTGTAATTCCACTACTCTTAGTGGTAACGAGCATGTAACAAAGTATTTTTTTAAATCAAGTAACGCAGTTACAATTACTGAAATTTAAATGAGTTTGTTACTCGCGTTATTCTCTTTTGTGAAAACTGAACACTTGCAGACAAGAAGACAAGTGAAGCAGATCCCCCGAAAGATGGTCGAGACTTAAACTGATGTTCTGGTCGTTTATTTGAGCTGTCCTTGTAACACCGTACACCTTAATACAACTTTGAACAACTTAGAAACACCTTAAAACAACCGTGGACACCGTAAGACATTGTGTAAAATAACAGAAAGTAACTCAAAAGTTACTTTCCCTAGTAACTAATTACTTTTGATATACAGTAACTGGTGAAGTAATTCAATTACTTTTAAAAGAAGTAACTAGTAACTGTAACTAAGTACTAATTTGTAGTAACTTGCCCAACACTGGTTGATGCCCAGACTCTTCAGCAGAAATACCTCAGGCTGTACATTAAGCAAATGTTCACATCGCTTAAAACTCAAGCAACACAAGTATTAAGGGGCTACTGGCTGAAGTGACAACTGCTGCATTTTACCTGTTGTGGAAACGCCAGGGAAGCGTTTGTGTGTGTGGGTCCATAAGACCATATGGAGGCGTATATAGTTCAGTGAAATTCTTCTCCAGGAGCTGGTCCTGGATGACTTCTGTTACCCAGAACTGTACCTGAGGCTGACCATTGGCCAATAAATGACCTATTAGCTCGGGTTGTTGCCTTGACTGATCCCTGGCAAGTTTCATTCCTAACACTGATTGGCTTTTTAGTCATCGCATCACGCACATTTTTCCCTGAAGTTAAAATATTTCAACCCGAGTGAGGGTAGCCGATGTACAGATGTCCTCCTGTCCTGAGACAGGTTGGGCCAATCAGAGCCATTTATCTCAAATTGGGCAGGTTTGGTTAGCTGCTTTTGTGCTGCATAAGTGCTGCACTTCAATCACACATCAACCACCCTGCCTTGCTCTGATGGGTTGTGGGTCTATCCAATTGGATCAACAGTTTTTGAGATCAGTGATCATTTATAACACCCCTTGGAAATAGATTATGAACTGAGACGTTGCAGACCCATTAACAAGGGCGACATATTGTGCAATAAACTTGTGCAAATTATGTAAAAATAAGCACCAATCACATCATTCACTATAGGAATTAAACACAGATTATCCCTATGGAAACAACGAGATATTGGTACACAGATTTTTACGGGGATGATTGGATCATGAATCATCTTTGTCTGCCGGTATTGTCATCGATGTTGCATACAACCTTTTCTTCAAAGCTTTATTGATATTTCTTATCACCACCTGTTATGCAAGACAGAATAAAAAAAGAAATCCAACTAAGCCCCCCAAGTGGTGAAGAGACACCACTACCTTCTAGTTCTAAAGCTATAAGACTTAATGTAATTTACAGATAGCAAACAATGATTGAGAAGCTTCCATTTTAGTCATTTGGGTGGTCTGTACCTGTTTTAAGCAGGACTATACATGTATCAACTACATTCAATTAAATATTACTGAAATATATGGTCACTGGTTTGTTTCTTTGCAGAATTTGTTAGTTCAATTCTGTTGTCTTTCCTCCACCAACAGTGAGCCTATACAGATCCAATTCCCCGATATGAATAGAGTATGAGGTAATTTGATTAATAAATCACAGTGATTTCAGTCAGACACACATCTCATTATACAGTGAAGAATACAGAGATATCCTTACTTTTAGCTTCTCTATAACAGCATTACCCTACTTCCTACCTTTGCAGAAATGGAGCTCTGACGGTAGGCGTAAATTGGTATCGCACGATTGCTGCATATGAATGTAATTCATAGGATATGGGGTGGAATTAACAAGACGTCTCTAAAATGTCAAGTGAATTAGGGGGAATCTCCAATGAATATTAAGAGTCATTTGTCTCGGCTGCAGAGAGCAGCCCACAAGGTGACACCAGGACCCTCACCATTCTTGGCTGCCACTAGGAGCAATAGACACTGTCATCCATCACAAGTCAACTTGACAGCACCCAGTGTGCCTGGATGACTTCTATGACTATTAGCCCTTGATCCCTCCTTAACCATCGCACTGTGTATCCCAGCAAGCCATGCGTGACTCTTTTTTTTTAACTAATGGTGATCAATCAATGACATTATTGGTATAGGTAACATTTCACCATGCTGCTAACATCCATCAGTGGCTGCCGTCAGGCAAGCACCACGTCCACAGTCGTGTTTATCACTTGTGTTGACTTGTGCTCCATTTCAGATTTTTTCATCGCACAAAAAGTATTTAATTTATGGATCCCTGATGTTACATATAATAAACAACTCCACAGTAATGCGCTTGTAGCAGTGTCTTTCAACCTGGGGCCCCATGTTTATAAATGTGGGTGTATAAATGAATAGTACTTACAAAAACCTTGAGAAACAATTCTGCAGGAAACAAGAACATGGCAGCAGTGGCTACAATGTAATCTTATGTCGACTAAAAGAGCTTTGTACTACTGTCAGAAGACTCACTTACTGTTCTACTGGTAACGAGAGACAAGCGAGAACAAGTGACTTTATAAACGAGAAGAGGCAGTCATCTGACGTGTTCCCCTATTAGGCTCTGTTGTTAAAACTTCAGAATGACCTAAGCTCTCTTTTCTCATTTATAACCAGTACATCCAGCACAAGATCCAGTAACTGCTTAACTTTAGAAATCCCTCATGTACGCACCAATATTGATAGAACCTGGATTCAGTAACTATGCACCTTCTAAATGGAATGATTTACTAACTTCCCTTGAACTACCGACTTCTTTTCCCCTTGGAGATTTTAAATATTGATGTGATGTTTTTTTTATATCTTGTGACTGTTTTAGTAAATGTATTTATATTATGTTGTTTTCTTGTTGCTTGTGTTAAATTGTTGCAAGATTGTAAGTGATTCTTGTTCCCAGACCTCTCTTGGAAAAGATATCTTGATCTCAACTCTACTGCCTGATTAAATTAAGATTAAATAAAAACATAAATGCTACAGCATTTTAAACGATGCTGTCTCACAGGCTAATTATTCTGTGAAGGAGATGCTCTCTGTGATTGCACTGGAGAAGCTGCAACACAACCAGAGCACCTCCCAAGATAGATTAATTAAAACCTGGGTCACCTTTACAGAATTAATTGAAAACATATACCTTAAACTTAATATCATCATATCAAAATAAGGTACTTGTCCACAACCATATGTACTAACTTTTTTTATTATTTATCAGCGTTTTCATTATATATACAGATTTTTTTCTTTCCTCGAGTGAGGTTCCAGAGAGGTGGATGTGTTCCCCTACTGCCAATGTGGGTTTTGTTTTTATTCTGTACACTAACAATCTGAAACTGTCACAAATAGACTATAAATAAGTATATGAGCTAATAAAATGAATGTATTGTGACCTAGTTTATTTTGTGTGCATAGGTATAGATATATAGTGGCCCCATCACAACCCTATTCCTTCTCCGCCAAAACTAAAAATAATAGTATTCAGCACTGCTCTCATTAACCGACATGTAGCTTCTGCCTGTGCCCACCAGCCGGAGCAACAATAAACATAATGGAGTCCATCTCATTTTCTCGGCCTGTGTAATACTGGAGGAGGAACAGCACTGTCTGACTCCAGGCAACAAGGTCCCCTCAGAGATTGACAAGAAAGTCATTTGAGATGTGCTGCTTTTTGAGGTGACAACAGCCAGAGGGGTTTGTTGTCTGCAGTTTCCACATCCACTTTATCCATCAGCCGACGACCGTGATGGAAGTCCAGCAAAGCATGTACAGAGCCTCATCATCATTTGAAGCATCTTCGTGCAGCTGAACATACTGTGTATTATTACCATGGGCAATATGTGTCCACATTCAATGCCTACAAGCTGTAACTCTTATACTGAAGTTAATAACATGGAAAGTTTTCCTATGAACTATAAAATTGAGACCTTGGCCACAGACTAGTAACTGTACGTGAGCTATTCAGACACAGCTCTATAAGGCTCTTAAACTTCCACACTGATAACTTCCCCACTTCTCTCCCTCTCCTCCCTCCCACTCGTTTCCAAACTTTTACCTCCCTCCCCCCCACTTCCTTTCACCATGAGTCCCTCTTTGGGTCACTATCCATCTCAATCTGTCTCCCCGGATCCACCTACTGTCGTCTCCTCAGTAGGACGAGAGTCAGGGGATTGTGTTCACATATGTGTTTGTGTGTGTGAGTGTGACCTGATTTTTAACAACGTATAGAAGCCCAGGCCTGCTGACAACATCGCCCACAATGATCATTTTTTAATTGGTGTGTGTTGGAAAGGAAACTGAGGTCAAACCTTGGGTATCTGATAAAAACTACCTTGTTTGATGAAGTTTTACCACATGTAAATTAGTGTAATATTGTCATATTCTGTCATATGCATGTACTGTTTTTATTTCCATACTGAAAATAAAGCATTGATGTCCTTCAGGGTTGGCTATGGCTTATAACTATTTAATGCTGCAGACGCTCGATCTATACCGGAGTGAGACTTTAGTGCTTGAAACAACTTCAGTGTCAGGGCTTTTATGGAGTTGCTATTTTTGTTCTGGCTTTAACAACATTCAGCCAAAGGTAAATATGTCTAATAAACATGCACCATTGAGTTGGCTGAATAAATAGTTTGACAATTTCTTGTATCTCAAACAACATCAGAGCTACTGAGGCATCTCCAGTTTTTCCATTTGATTGTTTACTTGTGTGTAGGACAACTTACATAATTGCTCTTCAACTTCAGGAGATATGGCTTGTTTCATTATTTTCAAAGTATCTCAAAGAATAATTCATTGATCTCGATGAAAGAGATCTGGTATGTTAAAGGTACTGATATTCATGAGTTTGTGTAATTTGGTGCAGATCTTAATAAAAATCTGGGTTTCAGGAGGAGAGTATTGAGCTTTGGCACTCATTAAGTTATATTCTAGTATTAATATGTATAGGTTTATATTGGTACGTGTCATATGTTATAGGTTTAGCAATTATCGTTACTGATGGAAATGCATCTTCAGCAGCATCAATAAAGGTTTGATAAATCCGACTGAGCCTGTAATATTATTAAATCAACTTGTGTTTAAATACTCTGTTGTTGATGTCAAAACATTTTACAAGCTGTGAGTAATAATTCAATTTAATATTGTAGTGTAACCAGATATTTTTAGGGGGAAATTCTTATAATAACTTAATAACAATATTACTAATCTATTTGTTATTGCAATATATATATATATATATATATATGGAAATATACATTAAGGAGACAGTGCTGATTATGTTATTGTTAAATGGAAATTCAATATGCTTATTATTCAAGATTACACTTAACTGTATTGATCTGATGGAAGTCTATATTTATAGATT
Organism: Pseudopleuronectes americanus; assembly: GCA_038501795.1. Classification (NCBI taxonomy): domain Eukaryota; kingdom Metazoa; phylum Chordata; class Actinopteri; order Pleuronectiformes; family Pleuronectidae; genus Pseudopleuronectes; species Pseudopleuronectes americanus. Next base: position 5,970,408 of record CM076725.1, read on the forward strand.
TAGAGGATTGAATCATGAAAGTGTGACCCAATGATTCTCAATACACAAGACACAGAATGTACTGAAAATACAGATTAATTTATCATACATAAAGTAAAAGGCTTGTCTTCATTCAATGAACAAGCCAAGAAAATACACAATCTGAGGCCAGACTGCACTGTTGCCAAAGAAGCTATGAGAAAATATGCAGAAAAATTATGAATAAACCACTTATAGACATAAACCATATAGATCAAAACAGTTTGACGACACTCATGTTTGTTTATCTCTCAATGAAAAAGTGAACTTTTCCTGGATCCACCCCATGATCCAGATCCACACTACATGATAACTGAGCTGGGCTCCAGTCTGGTGTCCTGGGTTTTCCTCTGAACAGTCTTAAGGCAAGATGACAGGCAAAAGTCCTGGTGATCCATGGTTTGATTCATGGTGATCTTTAATTTATAAGAATTTATCTCTGAATGGTCCAAACATTATACCAAAAAAAATCAAAAGTAAAAAAGTAAGTGTCCTTCCACCAAAGAGTACCTCAACACATTTAATCCCTTGTGTGGTACCAAGCCAGGTTAAATTGAGATGATGCTGCTGATGTTGTGTGTTAGTACTGTTGTAGAGTCAGTTATCCTATTGTGATTATTTTGTAGAATTTGATGGATAATTCAAATGAATAGAGTCATGTAAACCTCACTTATACTTTCATACACCTCATTGAAATAACAGAAACCTACTATCCTAGTGGTTCAAAAGAGCTCAGGAAGGCATATGTATGTTATTACAATCCTGTCCTAAATACATATTATTACAGACAGTGTTTTCAATGAATTGAGAGGGTACACAACACATTATAACATCTCTCGATCATTCTGAAATAAATCTCCTTTCGGACAATCGATAAATCACTTCTGACTTCACGGCATGAGTAATTCATTTGCTTGGTAATGATCTCTTTAAATTGGCCCTAACAGATGAAAATGGAAAAGAAAATGGTTTCTCCTGTGACTGGCAACACAGTTATTGCATTGCAGAGGAGAACAATATCAACATTAATATTCTTTTAATGATCTTTTTGTTTTTTTCATGTGCCTGTTGTTATCAGGCTTTGAGTAATGCCTCCCGGTCGCTCAGTTTAAAGAGCACCCCTTTTTTGATAGCTTTAATTAAATGGGAAATACTTAAGTGCAGCCTGGGTGACTAATGCTGCTCCCTGGATGTTAAGGTCACCATGTGAGGTCCAGTGGGGACGGCTTCTCGTCGATACCTCAACATATTGTTGATAGATAAGTGCCACTTTTTGCTCCCCTGAGACACAGAAACATCATGTAGTGACAAATGACCTCATAACCAGAGCATGCAACAGCTCCGAACCCTCCCGGCTTCTTTGCTCAGGAGAGATAAGTGTTAAATGCAAAAGCCAATTAGCTTTACGCAGTCAGTCCATTCTTAGTCATGCAAAGTTACTGTACAATGCAGTTAATTTAGAGTGCCGTTTAACCAAAGCCCTTGGTCCTTATGTGCACCTTTTAATTCATTGGATGAGCCTTGGGCACTCATGCCTTCAGGCTATTATCCAGTGGGACTTTTAATTTAATAGAAGTTGTTTCAACGGTGTCCAAATTGAAGTGGCAACAGTTTTACACTTGTCATATTCCCACAGGAAAACGACTAACTAGTCTAACATCCTGGTTCAAGGCATAAAACTTGTGAAATATCTCTAAGGATGATATCGTATAGTAAAACAATATTGTCATAATTCCCCTTTCTCTACAAAACAACACACATTCACACTGGACTGCACTCCAATTACAATCTCTGTTGTGTAATCTACCTAATGGTTGCAAAGTTAACAATAGACTAACAGTTTTTTTTCTTGTGCATTATACTATCATTTTCAGTTAAATGAGCAATTTAATGACAGTTTTTGTGCAATGTACACATGTACAATTAATTAAGTTTTCTCTGGTGCAATACATTTAGATTAGCCATTCATACTATGCTGCTTTTAAAAGTATTTATATATTTTTTTAATTATTTACCTCTCTCCTGTATTGTGAACAGGATGCAATGAGATTTTGTTGGCCACTAGTTTTGAATGACAATAAAATTATTATGAAGTTGATATTGAGTTAAATACTAATCTCTCTTTTTACTCCAGTAATAATAGCAGCATTAGCTTGAGAGTGCAAGGAGAACATGTCAAAGAGCCATTCACCAAACGGCGAACAAGGACACCACGAAGAAAGGGTACTCCGGTTAGATTGATCCTACATTGCAAGCAATACTCTACAAAATGTGTGGGCGTGTTCACAGGAGGGAGGCCAGGGTTCATGTCCTTGGTCTTCTTGCTGCACTAACATAAGTGCCTCATAATAAAAGGAGTAAGTTGAGTCAGATTTATGCTCTTTCATCCCAACTAAGATGCCTCGATTCCATGACTGAATTTATCGTCACTTGTTGATCATCACTTAGCACCACTGCAACACCATATATGCGAGTCATATATAAATCAGCTGTGCCACGCACATTCCTTGTATGTCTGAGGTAATCAAGCATATGTACTGTCTTTTTTCAGCAAGGGCAAAATGGTGAAAAGGTTTTTGCTCCATCAGAAAATACAGATTTTGTATCAACACCAAAAAAGGACAAGATCACACAACCTTTCTGCACATTTGTTTCCATGTTGTAACAGTCTCTAAAGTATTCAAAAACATGATGTAGGAAACCACGAGCCGCACAAGCTGAACACTCACAGTTGCTGTGGTTACCACATGGTATCTCCGCAGCATCTGCACGCTTGATGCATCGTTACAGCTCCACTGGTACATCTGGCAGAGCTGCCACAATGTAGTCGCCATAACACCCTAACGGAGGAGCATGCGTTGTTTAGTTTTAGTTAAGATTCTTCTGTGTACTTTTGAGTGAAGTTAAAAGAGCTCATATTATTTTTGTGGGGGTGAAAAAGATACTAGTGAAAAAGGGAGGAAGTCAAACATCAGCTCTTGATCAGTCAAACTAACTCAATGTCAGACTCTTCGACCAAAGTCTGGAAGATTCTACAGCGGTATTCAAACCCTACTGTCGCAACAACCCCTAATGGTGCCAATACTCTTTCCACCTCATCCTTTACCTTCATCCTTTACCTTCAGCACCACGTTTCAGATGTCCCCTCACATGATTGAGCCTGTCGACATCAAAAAGTTTGTGGTGGCAATTTCAGTTGAGTAAAGAACAAATTGAATGCTGGTCTTTCTGTGGTTTAATTCACAATCTGCAGATGGATTCAGAGCACATTCAAATACATGTGATGAGAGAATAAGCACAAGGAAAGGAAATATCATGATTTTGTACCTTCTGGGGAGGTCACATTATCTCATTCTTAAGACTGGTTGAGTTACATGCTGTCTTCACCTTGAGACGCATGGTGTTCTCTCGGCTGGTCGTTGGGGGTGCTGGGAAATGTATATTGATTTATTTCTCACTTTAAGAAGTGTGGGATTGGTTTGGTCACAGTAATTCAGCAGAATACACAGGATTTATGCATTCCTATCACAGAAGCACAAAGTAGGTTGTTTAGATCATGACACTTTTTGTTACAGACTAATGAAACAAGATCGGAAGCTGAAGTTGCCTACTCACCATTGAGATCCGTCAATCTTCAAACTGATCAATATGGAGTACAACAATCGAAATACATATTTTGTCTCCTTCCTCGTTTTTTTGGGACAACATCGATCAAGTTTGTTGGGCAGAGGATCTGATTCCATCAATTTGGACGCAAGCTGTGACAATAATTGCAAGGTGAGTACCACCCTGTCAGTGGAGATGAGGGAGATGGATGAGATATTAAAGATTGATGAGCGATAATTGTGTTGCAGAGCTTGACAAGACTTCCTGGGGTTCCCCATCTTGTCGTCCGCCACCACCCACTGTGGTCTGAGGCGCACTTCACAGCACTGCCGTTATTGGCTTGGTGGAATGTGGTAAAGTTCCCAGAGTCGTGTAAAATCTGTTTAAGATTATATTCGACTGATATATTGAGCTGTTATTTTAAACATAGACTTATACAAATAGCTTAATTTTTGACAATTTTATCAGAATTTTGTATAGCTTTTTTAAATTTTAATTAAAAAAAATTGTCAGTGTCATTTGTGCTTCTTTTATTTGGCTTAAACAGTCTATTGTATGCAGGACTATCACAATATCAGACTTTTGTAATACTAGGGCAGTGTCTGTTTTAAACCTGCTAATTTGGAATGGTCTGTTCTCTTGTCCTGTCTTAATGCTCCAGAGCCTCTTCAGAATGATTCCTTGTAATTAGTGAGTCCTCCCCAAACAGTCCTACAATATACTGTCACTTTTTATTATATGTGTGCTGGACATTGTGTGCAGAGCTTTTACTAAACAGTCTATGGTGCAGAGTGAAGTTAGAAAACTTAACGTTAATCCTACCTGGTTTATCTGAAGATTTTATAGTCAATTATTTCATGAATAAAATCAAACAGAATTTGCTTTATTACTGTTAACATGTGTATGTATGTTTTAATCATTTACTTAATGTGTATTTTTTCCTAACATTGCATGTCAGATAATTCGGAGGTCTGATAAGCAATCAACACAATCTACAAAACCAAATTCACAACTTTTCGAAATAAAAGCTCTGTAATTCAGCTCAGTATAAACCCATGCTGCAACAAAACGAATACTTTGCTCTTACTTTGGAAAGAAATTGCTTAAGAGGAAGTTGCTCTATGAACGTTGTAATGACGGAGATCAGCACCCACGGCACCCGTGAATGTCTGTGTCCAATAAATTTAAATAAAAATAATCTAATTATAAAAATGATGTGGTCAAGGTTTCAACCCACAGTTTAATATAGAAGAAGAAATGTTGGACTGTTAGCACACTGCCCCGCCCCCACTGACTGCTACAGAGGGATGGTCACATGTTTGATCAAATTTCATATAAAATCGCACCAATTTCAACATTGCATTTCCTCTGGCCATTAAGGACACACACTATCAAGTGTGAAGCTGATAAGATGAACAGTTTGAAAGATATGTGTTCCGCCTGCAGACAGACATCTGTGGAATTAGGAGGTAGATATACAGCCTTTCCAGGAACAGAAATTTCCATAATTAAAACATGACACCTAAAGCTCAAGATTTTTATAGCAATAATTTACAGCTCTTCTAAATAACTCTAATGCATCAGAGGTCAGAGTACAGCTTGTTGTCTCCGAGAGTGTGTCGTAACTCATTTCCAATCCAACAGCAATGGCAAAGAGCAAATAGGCTCAAACTTTCCTGCCCATTTAAAAATGTTCATTTCTGTTCATTCCACATAATCCACAACATTCAAGAGCTTAACTTTAAAACAATCCATCCTCTGTGAGTAAGATTGCTTTTTAATTAAACTAATTCCATAACCAAACGTGGCTAATTCTTTTGTCCCTCTCCTCCATTTTGAACGAGAGCCAGAAGCTGGCAACTTCTCCGCTGGAATCAGTCCAGACCTTGAAAAGTTGAGGGACACCATGTTGACTATTACTTTTTACATTACTGTGTTTTTTTGGTGGCGATAAACAATACCGAAGAATTAAATTATCCTGTTTATACAGAATACATACGTTTTATCTAAATATCATCCGACCTTAACTAATACTGGAAAAGCCTGCACTGAACATACAGGAGGATTATCCACACACTGGACTGTTTCAGAGTCGACATTATTTAAGATATATTGACATTGTGAGAGGGAGGTGCCACCAATACAGATTCGAAGGCTAGATGATGATGATGATTATTATTATTGAGCAAATTTCCACATAATGGCACTAATAATGGATAATCTTATCTTATCTGTGTCAACCAGGCAGGAAGGGTCTAATGAGAGACACAATCCCATTAAGGATGGTGTAGTATCCAAGGTGTTGGAGTTTAATCCATTGAAGTCCGGATATCCTCCTCTGCAGTTGGTAATTTTGACTATTTAACTGCACTATTACTATTAAATATAAAGGAAAAAAACTAGCGAATATGGTAAAAGAAAACCATGTCCAACACCAGAGCCTCTTCAAACAGAGACAGAGACTATGCTCTTCACTACAATTAGCTCTTATAAAGTGGCCAAGGTTTGTGTACGGATGACAATAAATCCTAGAACCTTAGTTATATATTATTTTACATACATGAATTAAAACATACAAAAAAGATTATAGATTGGGTTCTGACTGTGCCACAACAACCCAAGTAATGGTGCTCACATGAAACAGCAAATGAGTTGATGATCACATCTTATACCTCAACGTCTCCTCCTATCAGCAGATACTGAGTTAGTAGTTCAACTTCGAAACTGTCTAATACCTCTACAACACAATGGTGGCTTTTGCTGCTTTTACTTTGTATCCTGTGTTAGTGCCACGATGTCCATTCTTTATTAACCAGTCTGCTGCCATTCAGCTTTTTACTGAAAGAAAACTTCCTGTAGGTTTGAGGAACATAGCTGACTTACATTTTCTTCTTCCATAGGCTCAGGATGAACACGCTCACTCACTGTGAAGCCGGATTTCTCAGTGCAAGTGTTCTCCAGGCACTCTGGCCTGTGGGTTTAAGTGGGCTACAGTCTGTCCATGGGTAATCTTTAAATCAACAGCTACAGCTCTCTGGGTTTAACAGCTGCACATGTTACAAAGGACAGGAAAAAATACTTTAATATAAATAGAGAAATAGATTGCAGTAACTGATAAAGAGTTCATTATTGCTTAAAATAATACTACTAATTTTGTGGAATTATTCCCATTGAAATATAGCTCAACACGGCGTATTGCAAAGACTTAATACCCAATATAAATAAGTATAGTAATTAAAAAATTTACAATTAAAATGTATAATAGGATAACTAGTACAGCCGTCTGCATGAATTTGACTCCTGTAGATTCAATGCATTCCGTGTTAATTCAGCACAAACCCTAATGTTACCACGTGCAGGAGTGATTCTCAGCTTCCGACTGACCTCACCAGGTTTATGTGTCCCAGTAAAATGAGTGTCCATCGACTGTATACGCACTAAAATCCACCTCACGTCCTGTCATAACACACCAACAGCAGCTTGTAACCGGGGGCAATCATCCACTGCCTTGCTCCTCACACCACTCACTCCACTACCTGGCAGGATTGAGTCATTTCAAGACCTTCAATTTATCCCTTTTTTCCTCTACATTCTTCCTGTCGTGAGCTGCATGTCATAGGTCCGGGAGGGATTCCCCCCCTTCAAGCTGAATTCATTCACATTTGTCTCACGGAAATTATATTCTGTAAAACGGCTGATTGCCTCTCCCTGACCTTCAACATCTCGTTTCCCCACAGCTCGTGCGGAAAGTAAAAACTAACCTGCACTTCCGCTCCACTTCATATTTCTCACTTCAGACCTCAGTGGCTCCATTCAGACATCGTCTGTGACCATGAATGCTACGACCGAGCTCATGTTATTTGGCTGTGCAGCTCATCTTCCCCTTTGTGCAGCTACCTGATTACGACACACACCAATCATGCCTTTCTTCAGGACCTGCTCTTATAATCACAAAAATCAGGCCAGGTCACATCACACACACACTCAACACACTAACCCTAACCCTATTTTCATCCACAGTCTGTCACTCATTGTGTTTCCCTCGAGTTCATCCATGCCCCCATCTTCCATACCTTTCACAGCCCCTCCACACTCTGCTCTCTGAATTCATGACTCACTGATTATAACTGTTGAATCATCTCCCGGCCGAGGCATCTGATAGTGACAGTGCTCGAGTATCATGGACGTAAGCTCTAGACTCCACCCTAATCCTTCAGCTGTTGCAATCAGGGAACCACACACTCATACACAAAAACACAGATGTGAACCCGGCTCCGAGATTCTAAGATCCTCTCGAAGGCTTCCCCCAAGGCTGTGTGAGATCGGCCATGCTACTCCGAAAGAATACTAATGAATGTATGTAATCACACTGACAGCTACTTCCTCAGCCGCCAACTTTGGGTCCTAACCTCCATGTGGGGACAAAAAAGCCAATTTCTTTTTTCCATGTAGAAATAAGGTGCATCACATTGCTGCAGCAGACACAGACACTCAGATGTCAGTTTATTTAGAACGCCTAGCCCAGATTAATAAAGTCTAACTCTTTATTCCCACAACATATTCTGTCTGCATGATATCAAGTTTAGTTTGTGTTGAAACTGTTACAAATGCCTTAAGTTAACTGTATGGTCATTTTGGAGGATACGGTCTGTGAGCTGACAGAGAGGAGTTTTGTTATTTAGTCGACACATCAGTCACATATATGCAACACACATGAATTCACTGGATCCAGTTTCGTATTAAGATCTGCACAAAATTGCACAGAGGCATAAATATCAGTCCCCGCAATTTGTCTGACCCATCCCCTGATCTGGATCCACTCCAAATTTTAAGAAGTTTTTCCTTGGATCATGTCCCACTCCTCTACAACATTTCCTGGATATCGGTTAAGTGAATCGGTAATAATAGTACGGTGGCTCCTCTGTATTATAGATGTCATGAATGCATGATTTGCATGGCCACTGTATTAGACTGCATTAGTTTTGTCCGGGTTAACCTAATAAACTGCCAACTGAGTGTAGTGTCCATGTTCAGCAAATATTTGTACCCTGATCATTTGTTGTATGACGCAGGCATAATGTGTCTGTCAAGATCGTGTCTGCATCAGCTTGAGGTTGGCAGGAAAGAGCCTCAGAAAATATATAATGATAACGTATCTACTGTATGTCCGGTTTGATCTGTGGATCACGATAAAATCTATTTACCTGTGGAGGTCAGACAGTCATGAAGGTCATCCTCGTCCTAAGTCCATTTCCAGACAGGACCAGGCCGGTTTATCTCCAAGATGCTGAGCATGCTCAGTGCTGCGTGTCTCAGGCTCCTCCACTGCAGCTGCTGCTTGAGAAGAGTTAAGCTCAGGATTGTCTTGAACAATGTTAATTTGCGCTCCTCATATAAAAAAACACCCCACCAAATTAGCAGAAAACTTAATTGTGCTTCAGCAGCACTGTTTCTTTGTCTGCCTGGAGTTCAATTATGTTTCGTTCATTTTGCTGAGAAGGATTTATTGAGCCACTCACAGCAACCTTAATGAACTCAGCAACTCCTTCCATTGTTCGGCTGATTCCTGTTATATCTCCATTCATTTAAAAGCTGCGCTAAGACAAGAGACTATACAGTTCTCATATTGGCGGAATAACGATAGTAGTGGTATAAGTACTTGAAGTTATTCTTGTGGAAGTTTAACATTAGCATTATAATGGTAATACTCATCGTTACTAAATATATACAGAATACTAGAGTAGAAATCAATAGAGCACATACCTTCACCAAGACCACATTTAAATTCACTAGATCCACATTTTTATTTGCATTTGTAACAAACAGTGCATACTCACAAATATCAGTCCTCTCATCAAGATCTATAAAGTATTTTCTGAGAAATCTACGGCAATGTTGAAAAACATGTTGCAATGTTAGAGGAAGGGAAAATAAATCAAGGACACTGATTCAGATTCACACCAAATTGAATGAGTTCTTTCCTGACCCATCCCACATCACATGGACGTGCATAGGATAGAACTAAAGTTGCCTGGGCTACTGCCCATTTGCCCTCTTTGACTGAGCTGCCCCTCGGTCGAAAAAAAATATGAGAAGCCCAATAGTTTGATTAAATTAAATAAAACAATTGTCGGGTTAGAACATTGGCCCCCAAGGCACATCCTTCAAGTTTCAAGCTAATCCGTCCAGTAGACCTTTGCAGATCCTGATAACTAACAGACAAACAAACTGAGACAAAAACATATTCTATTTGGTTTGCGCTTTAGTGCAGAAACTTTCTGACACCTTGATTTAAAGTAACTAGAGCAGAGAAGAAGAACGGAGGTCTGTCTGATGATGCACATGAAAACCTCACAGAGTAGGCAACTCAATATCAGCGCGTCACGTTATCCAATTCAATTCAATATCCTTGACCAATCTGTGATTTACGTGGGCTGTTCCAGAAACAGCAGAGTGATCATGATTGACGTGAATAATCATCACTTCTAATGGGATGAAATGAAAATCTGTCATCTTTAATCTGTTGTTTTCATGTTGAGGGGAGGTAACGTCCAATGACTGAGTCCGGCAGCTGTTCCTCATATAACAAGCACACAATATATCAACTGTGAAGTTTATGTTGAGGCTTAAACAAACTTTTAAAAACTACAATTTACCCTTAAAACCAGAAACTTCAGTGGATATAAATTATTAAATCTAACATCAAAGCTCATAGATGAGGAATTTGCTTAGTTCTTGAAACCTTCACTTTTCTTCCGACAGATAAACACGTCTTTGTCATTACCTGTACTCTAAAGAGAACCGCCGCTGGCAAGCCAAGGACCAATCATTCAATGGAGTCTGCTTTGGTTTCAGCCTCAACCTTCATTTCTTTTTGACGGATGTCACAGAAGCTGCCTTGGTGCTATGCATAACATCACAGACATATAAAGCTGGTGAATAGAATAAAAATGCAATCAGTGCCGTAACAGTCATGAGTGCATTCTTTCTCACCTCAGTTTTCAAACGTTTCCATCTCTTTACATAACAGTGACGCATGTTGTTCTCAAGTTCTCAAGCACCTATTCAAATATTAAGTATGTTATTTTCGAGGCCAAGTATTTCTCTTTAAGGGCATTCATGAACTCCAAGACTTGTTTAGTGAGAGAAAAACTCTCATCTCAGGTTTATGAAGCTTTCTAGTATCTGTTACCTTCTTGTTTTTGGTTGTACGTCTGATATATGTCCTGAACCGTCAAGCAGACACATGCAAAGCAGGTAGAATCAAAGGAAAACACAGACTTACATTTGGTAACATGCAGGATTTCAAAAGAGGCAAACTGATGCAACAGGAGACAGGCAGGAGCATAGATATATATATAAAGGCTAGATGTCTCGGCCAATGGAGTCGAACATCCGCACATGGCGGCCATCTTGCCACAGGCAGCTCGCTCACCCATAACATTGTGTTGTAGTGGTACGTACTTTTTTAAATAACCATAACTTGCTAAATTCTCAACTGATTTTTTAAACGGTTCGGTTTGTTACAAACGTCAGAGATGTAGTTATGACACTGCATACTTATGAATAATTATGTTATTTTCAAAAAAATAGAATAATGTTCTATATAGGTACAAGCTGTGTGCCTGTGGCAAGATGGCCGCCATGTGCGGACGTTCGTCTCCGTTGGCCGGAAACGCGGACAAGACATCTAGCCTTTATATATATCTATGGGCAGAAGGGCCTCAAGGAGCAGGAAGTGGCAGTTGAGGAGCAGGAGCAGGTGAAAGGGAGAGACAGGAAAGACTGAGGCCATCTGGTGGACAGGTTTTGGATGACAAGATCTTGAGAGTTTCATAGTAAACGCTTGAGGAAGGAGAGAGCCGGAAGTGGACAGGGCAGATGCCACAAAGACGTGGTGGACACAGTGTAACTTTGATTTATATGCAAGATAAAGAAAATACACTTGAATGTAATAAACATTATGACCAAACACTCTTGTGTACATCTGTTTTTCAGATGAAGGTGTGTTTGTGTGTCTGTATGTGTGTGTGTGTGTGTGTGTGTGTTTGCGTGATTGTGTGTATGAATGAATGAATAAATAAATAAATGATCCAACAGACATTTGTAAATTTCAAAGACAAGTAAGATTAGCTTTTATCACTTGGTCCACACCATGCCTCACAGCTGTAGGTGCAGAGACCAATATACGTGTTTTTTTTGCAGCACACTCAGTTAAAATTCCTTCAACATATGTGTCATAATAAACCCTCGTCCAGACATCACTGTATTTTGGCAATAATTGTTTTTATTTATACTAGCACTGTGGCTGCAGGGATGGAGACTTTGTTGGTCCAACACACTGACTGAAATATTTCTTGGATGGATTTCCACAGAGATGCCAGCATAACTGGAAGGTCTTAGTCAAGTTAAGTTTCTGGAGATGAGATTCAAACCATGGTGGAATATTGCAAAGATGGACTGTAGATTTGTAACCTCACAGGCTCATAATATTTAAAATAATATGCTTTATCCAATATATATTGTTGTGTGATCATCTCAGTGCTTTATAAACTCTTGCCATAATTCAAACTATTTATACAGCTGACTTCTTTCTTTGTCTTCACACGCAAACATAAACAGTTGTGACTTTGCTGTCTAACAACTAGTACATCAAACTAATTAGTCAGTCAGGTTATGCATCAATACGATTGTTATATCCTTCCTCCGAGCTGATAAATGGATGACCCGACTTGCTTCAAGCAGAAGCATTGAGGGAACTAAGATCAATGCAATCTGGTAATTGTCCAATGATTAATGATGAACTGTGTGTTCTCAATTAGGTTTTGTTCAATGTATTATTCTCCTGCAGGAAACAGTATCTGGACGTGCTCAATTTTTAATAGTGTTTACCCAGAACTGGAATATTGTCACCATGGTCACAAGAATCAGATCACATTAAGTTTCCACTCTGAAGGTCCTTATGTGAGGAGAATGAAAATTCTCAGTGTGTTTTAAGTCATATGTTTACCGTAGTTAAAAAACATATTTTTTATATGTGTATTATATTTTGTCCCTTTTTAAGATTTATTTCCATGTGTATGTATTGATGCTTTTACACATTGATATGTCTGAATATATGAGCCAGGCTTTCCACTGGGTTATGAAAACAGCAATCGTTTGCAGTCATGAAGCATTAACCCAACACACATCGCCCTTGTTGTTTTGCAAAGCCTTTGTCTGAAATGCAGCCAATGTGTAATGAATCTAGATTGTGATACGCTCACCAGTATTATCTACACACCCGTTAATCCCCCACACCTATCGTCATTACAGACCTGTGTGTTTGTGTGTCACAGAGAGGGAGAGGAAGGTCACCCATGTCTGCTCTTCGTGGACATCGATGCCGTACATAAATAAAATGTTTGCACGGAGACCACCGGACCAGCACTGTGCACAAACACAGCTGGTGTCAAGGACACAGAGTCGCTTCTTCCTCTCAGCTGTAGATGTAGAAGAGTCACCTCCAGCAAATGAAGGCTTCATATTTGATCTGAGCTCATTTAGAGAAACTGCACATACAATACGTTCATTTATTGTATTTATACATCAGTGTCATTGGTTCTAATCAAAAGGTGAAAGTGGGAGGCTATGGAAGACCTTTTTATTGCATTGCTGTCATCGCAACTCGATGGTGAAACATGTGATCACACATACCATTACCAAAATGCATAGAGTCTGTTTTGGCCTCTGGTTCGACAGAGTCAGATCGCTAATGGTTTCATCGATTGTTGGCTCTTATCATTCATCACCAGGGTCAATGTCCCACCTTTATCTAATGCCACTGTTTTAAACACACATCTCTCATCATTGTGCAGAGGGGCACAAACAAAATGAGCCAGGCATTATCACTCTGTTCATGATGCAAAGGGGCCATGTTGAAGAAACATTCAAATTGCACAAATTCATTTTGGTGCTATGTTGCTGAAACTTCAGCAAAACCCTGAGTCTCTTCTTGATATATCACACAATGTTGCATTTTCTGACCAGGCAGGTAATAAGCAATGTCTTCCCTGCCACATAGATTCTATTTAACATGCTGGTCCCTGGTTGATTGTCTTCTGCTCTGAGCTGCGGGTGGTCAAGACGTCTGCAATTCCCTAGCTGCTGCACAGAGTAAATAAGCCTTACATGCTGTGTCGCCATCATTTGACTTTTATTAATGAGCCAATCAATTCCTATTTGTATCACCCTTTCAACTCAAATCCTGCCCTCCCCACACTTAACAAATTGGCTGACCTGGTGTTGATCACGAGGAACGGAAACGCTCCTTTGCTGCTTTGTTCACATTTTCATTTTCGTTTACAATCACCGATGGCTGTTAAATAGATTGTTAAATAAAATCCTTCAAGCCACAGCAATGAAGAAAATCAACACTCTGCTGATGTACACACACACACTAAGAGAGGAAGTAATTTACAATGTACATGGACATGTGTATGTGGATAGGCCACATGCGGTTGTGTAACTTCGGTTTTGGGTCTCTTTTGGGGGCACAACATACGCCATTATTGTAGATTAACAGTTTTGGTGTGGCTCTTTGTGGAAAAGAGAAGAGCATCCCAGTTTGGTATGAAGGAGCTTTTAAGCCTGCACAGAGCTCTGAAAACACCCAACACCCGTGCAGGTGGTGAACCAGGTCTCATTGTCCATTATCATTGGTTGTCACTCACTAATGCTTTTGTGGATGAATGGAAGTAAATCCTCTCAGCCAGGTCCCCAAATGTTGTTGAGAGCTTTTACTGGTTGTGATGAATCACACCTTAAAAAGGGTTTGCAAGTTGCCAATGAAGATTTTATTAGTGGTAATATAATTGATTACTAATGCTTTGTTGATCAGTTATATTGATCTCCTACAAGTCGCATAAGCTCACAAACTCATGTGACCATCTTTAGGCTCAATTCATTCAAATAAATATTATCACTTAGTGTCAATTAATACTTGTGGTTTCATATTTCTAATATTCTAATGATTTTGACCATATTCTCTGAGAGTTTGTCCAAAGACACAATTATCCATTACAGAGTCACAGCGACAAATGTTCTGCTGTAAGATTATTCACCTGCTGGAGAAACCATTCCAGTTACAGTGGTAAAGACAATTTGGTAAAACCTTTGAATTTTGCCCCATGTGTGTATTTTGTGTCAGATATCAATTATAAACACATATAATCGTTTTTCAAATCTATCTTAGTAAAATACAAACATATTAAATTGTTCTGGTCAAAATTTTGAACATTCTTATTGAAGGAAACATGTGAACCCTGAGGTGTCTATAAATCTGATCACCCTCCCACAATCTAAGGTTTTATCAAGCACCCACGCAAATTAAGCTCTTGGCTGCCATCTAGTGAAAAGTGGCCACCATTACACCACATTCCTGCTAAACCTACACCCAGCAGAGCATCTTTATGGATTCATTGACAAGGAAGGTTTGAAACAAGAGAAGAACAATGAGATGCTTTTCAATGATGTACAAAGTTTTATTATTGAAGAGAAAGAAAGTGCCGTTACATGAAGGTGCTGAACTAAAACCAGTGTTTCATGTAAGAGTGAAAGGAGGGGGAAAAAATGTCCGCAGGTTTGTTTCTTTTTTTCGGAAAACCTATAGATTGTGTGTGAACAGAATCAACTGGCTGATATCTTTCTTCTGCTATCACATCCATATTGTAGAGTTAATTTTAAAATGAGCAAATAGATTTTCTATGACTCGTGTTAGCATCATCCGTGGTCAAATGTATTTCAACCTTCAGCATCTGTTCTGAGGACATAGTCAAACCTATAACACCTTGAATAATACATGAAATGTTAATAATTAAATAACTGATTATGTATACTTATAAACAAAGGATTTTGTCATGAAAAATAAGGCCATGTTGATGTTGTTAAAGGACGGTTCTCGATTGCCTCGCTCTGTTTTTTATTGCATTTTCTCATTTAGTGCTTATCTACAAGTAATCTAAATGATTGACATATGCATCAGAGCATAAATCTCCCTTATGGTTTACTCAGTCCAACATCAGCACTAATTGTTGTGTAATAACAACATAAAACACACAAGTTAATGTCCACACATATAGACTGTGCTAATAAACATCTGCCCCTGCATACATAATCCATGAATTCAGGTATTTGCCCAGAAAAGAAGAGCCATGAAAGTAGCGAGCTCAGGCTGCCTCTCACAGGAGTGGAATTCCAGCAAACTTCCTTAAACTCAACACTGTATAGTAGCTTGAAACCAGTCATGCATGCAAATTGTAATGTGTATCCACTGCTCTGTGCAGAAGAGCAACACTCAGTGGGTTGTTGTGCTGACTTTTTGCCACTGTTTGGTTTGGAAGCCTGCCTTTAAACACTGTCCTTAAATCAACCGTTTAACATGCCATGCAGGACGTCCTCTGGTTTACTGATGGGGGAAGTATCTGCAATACTTTGAGGGGAGTTCTCTTTACTATTTTATTAAACACATTAATGATGCTGAAAAGCAAGCACTCTTTTTTTTTACTCTGCAGGAATCTAATTGATTATCATAGCTAAGATTTTGGCATCGTCATAACACCTCAAGTCATTCAAAGGTATAGAAGCTATCAAGACACTACGCTAACCACATGATAAGACTAACAATCTTTGCATTACTAACTGCCACTGTGGTTTCAAAGTTAAAGTGGTTTAACAGAAGAAGTGCACTCGCCACTAAAAGAAAGCAAAGGGATGTTCTCATTTCAAATCAAAGTCAAGTTCAGTGCAAAAATCTAATCCTCACCACACACATGTATCTGCCATCACAGACAGATCAAAACTCAGTAGAAGGCAATGCACGTGTAATTCAGCATTTCTTGTCAAGTGTAACATCACAAACAAAAAATGTGATAAAGGACCACCCCATATGTTTATAAGAACACATTTCTCCATCTTCTGTAATAAAGAGCTAATCACATCCATTCAATAGACCTTTGATAGTCTGTAGGTGCATCAGACATCAGTCATTTGGCTGCACGGTCTGGTGACAGGTCTCCTGTTGGCCACTGAAACACTGATCTCGTTCGCCATGACTCTACTTTAGTCCGGGCCACCCCCTCTCCACACATGAGACCTCTCCAGTGAAGGACAGAGGTGAGGGGGCATACAGGTCTGAGTCTGTGTCTGATTCCCCCTCTGCTATGAAGGGTCTGACTCTGGCACAGAGTGAAGTTCCAGGTCTGGCTTCAGTCCCTGCACCCGCTCCCCCTCCTGATCCCGTGAAGAAAGGAGGCCCAAAGAAGTCCTCCTTGGCCTGGGAGATGCTGAAGCCACTGAAGGATCGCTCCAGCTCCTCGTGGTCAACGGACGGGATGGAGAGGGACGTGTCGCTCTCCACAGCGACGGCATCCTGCTGACACCTCTGCCTCCTGTGGCGCCTCCTGTTCTTGGAGCAGCTCTCTCTGCTGTTGCCACCCTGGCCAGATGAAGAGCGGTCGTGGACCAGAGGAGGAGGAGGAGGTGGAAGGCGGAACGGGTTGGGCGAGTGCTCGCCGCTGCCAGCGCCCGGTGAAGGCGAGTTGGCCACGCTGCTGTTCCAGGCAGGCTGGCTAAGGGGGTGCTGCATTTGGTGCTGCCAAGAGGTAGAGGGGCGGCTGAGGCTGCCAGAGGGTGTACCCACTGACCTGGCCACAGACAGACCCAGTAGAGGATCTTTCTTTTCAGAGGATCCATCAGAGCATGGGACATCTGCAGGGGAGCAGGTTTTCACCTCCTTTTCTTCCTTCACCTCCTCTCGTCCCTCCTTCTCCATCTTGCTCTCCTCTGGGCTGTGGTAAGGCGGAGCTGGATACGGCTCTTTGGAGTTGAAAAAGGCGTCTGTTTCAGAACGAGGGATGCCCATGCGCTGCACATACACGTTGACCAGGAAATCAAGTTTCCTGTCCATACCCGTCATCTGCAGAGAAAAAAATAAAACACAAGATGAAAAAATGTAGCTCCTTCACCAGAATGAAAATATACAGCACTGCAGAAAACTTAGGAGACCACTACAGTGTCTGTTTAATTTAGAATCTTGGAGAAATGTTGCAAATAGTTCTGTTATTTTAATTCTGACACTCCAATGAATAATAAGAGCAGAGAAACAGGTCGTACACATTTTACATACCTGGGTGAAACATTCCTACCTGTTTCTCCACTTTGACCAGACGTCCATTCATGCTCTGGTCCTCTGCAGCGTCTCCGTCAGCTTTAGGACCTTTGCCAACTATCATGTCAACTCTAGCATTTAAGAAAGGTAACATCAGCGATTATCAGTCTGCCACAAAGGTGTAACATTTTTAGTGAAGAAATGCATGTTGCCATTATGATAATTACTTTTAAATGTAAAATAAGCAAAGAAAGAATTTATGTGGATGATATTCATCAAGATACAATACCATTAGTTTTGTATGAATGAACAGTAAATGTATGTAAGGATTTCAGGTCGAGGATGTGGATGCATGCATTATGAGGTGAGGCCGTTTTTAACCGAAACAAAAAGGCATCACTTGGCATGCTTCATGCTTCATTTCCATTGCATCCTACCAGGGGGAGCTCTCACTATATGGCCCTACAGTATGAGATCAAGCATCTAGCACTGTCAAACCCCTGTTGAGTCAGGCCATATGACAGGGCTCATCAACACTCACTGAGAAATTTGTTACCTTTTCTTAGTTAACAGCCTATATAATGTGACCTAAGAGCTAATATAAAAAAACAACATCATGAAAATGTTGCACGTAAAACAGTCCTACAGGTGATTAGATCTTCAAAAGGGATTTCATGCATCTCGTTTTACTCCGGCTCAATGAGACAGGTCACTCAGCTTGAACTCAAAAGGGGTGCCATCAATCAGAAAATAATAAGGTAGCATGTAACTGCTTCGATGTTGTTTCCCTGGTACAAGTAGCATAATGCTGGTCAAATGGTCATTCTAAAGGTGCAGTCTATTAACCTAACCTAGGACCTTCAGTGGACTTCTTATGGCGTGGTGTTGAAGGGGCAGGGGGGCCCACAATCATATCTATCCTGGCAAGGCACACAGAGACGATATGAGTGCAATGCAAAATGAAGCAACGTGGGATTCACATCAGCTGTGGAGAAGGAGTCCCGATATATTCCACATACCCAAGACATACAGTGAATCTGACTGTGGATGGAAGGTGTATGTATGTATTTGACTGTTGGAATATGTTTATCCTACATGTTCCACCTTTAAGGGATCAAGATGGGAGAAACTGATTTGTGGGGAGGAAAAACTGATATAGAAAACAATCTGAATCATACACCAACGCTGTATATCTCAAAGGAATAAGAGAGGCCATCAGAGTGAATCATAATTCGGGAGATAAAGACTATAGATATAAAACTGAGATCTGAATACAACACATGTGGCTGAGCAAATGAAACAGGGAAAGTGTCCAAACATGTGTGTATCCAGTGACACAACAAACATCTCACATCTTTAGTACTATACTGTAGAGTGCAACAATACTAGTTATTGAACAAAAGATATAGGTCATCCCTCTAATAATACCTTTTAAAAAACGAACTTACCGACTAAATGATGCTAAAACCCACTGTAGAGTAAAATTGCACTTGCCTGGACTGTAGGTTCTTAATGCGACAAAGCATGTCCAGGTGACCTGCAGAGTACTGCTCGATCACATCCATGACATCATAAGGCCGCAGGCTCTCTTTAAACCTCCTCTTTGACACAAGGAACTTCATGATGCTGAGGAGAGACACAACAGTGTGTGACACCTCAAACAGGATCAGTACAATAATTTGACACGTCCTTGTTATTCCTTGTCAAATGATAATTTATTATAACTATATTCTTATTCTTTATTCTTTATGATTGTTATTTTCCTAACTTTATAAATCAATCTATATTTTTCTCAAACTTTCCCCCAGGTCGCGTTGTCTTGACAGAAGGGTAAATCTTCAGGTCAAAATATTAACAGGGAGTAAACTCCATCTGATGATTTATGTTAGTATTGCCCTTGGTTTGTGTGTCTGTTAGCAGGATGGAGCTGTGAGCTGGAGATTTGGTCAATTCATGGATCCAGGAATTTCACTTTCTATGACTTTGCAAGATGCCGTTAGCCTTAGCGGATGGACGAGCACTCATTTAGCTCTTCAAGTTACCATGACATGTAGTTTACTCCAGGGACGAGCACTCATGTAGCACTTAACTCATAACATGTAGTTTACTCCAGGGACGAGCTCTTGGGTACATTTTGTATTTTGTCAAACCACTGTTTTCAAAGACATTAATGAACTTTTTAGGCTTGAACTTATAGTTTATTAAATAAACTAAATAAGTATCATTATGTGGTTATAATTAATTATCATATTTTAGCTTTATACAAAGAAAAACTGTCAGCAGACTGCAAACTTCCACCAAGGCCAAACAGTCTCCTTGTGAAACCACATTTGTGAAACCTCATTTAAATTCACTAGATCACTAGAACCCTGATTATCTAGACAACCTATCAAAAAATAACCCGGATGATTATATCTATGATATGATGCTCATGTTTCCCCATCTGAAGTATCTTAGTGATGTCCTCATAAGAACAAACATTATTAGACATCACAGATTTGAAATGTGGCCCAACTAAGAAAGTACACTAAAGATCACCCAAACCCTGCAACAGTGACCACAAACTTAAGAGAAACTACAAAAATTGCACAATGGAGTAAACGCTTACCAGATTGCCCGTATTGTAACCTTCAACCCTGGAGGTAATTCTTGGGTGGCAAATTCACAGTCGCAGCTCTTGTCGTCAGCCATTTCCTCTCCCGGGAGGCTCGCCTCTACAGAGCAAGGACAAGGACACGCTTAAAGAATATTTCACTGACTTCCACACGGCCAGCGTAGACAACTGAAGCAAAGCAGGGCGGGCGCTTTGAAGGTGTCAAACTCAACATTGGTTGGTTTCAAGCCAGTGAGCCGGTTTGTGAATGTAGTGAGCGAGCTTTGTGGAACAACAGAAAAAAGACCGGGTGCAGAATTGAAGGATAGTGCTGATGGAATAAAGCTTTGTTAAAACCTTTAAGTACTCTCTTCCCACCACCAATGACAGCGTAGATTAGCATAATCGCTAGCCTGTTTGGCTTAGCCAGAAGGCTAATCTATGGATTTTGGAGCATAGTGCATTCAGGCAAAGGAGTCAAGGCTTAATCACTGTTGATCAGATATAAGTTGAGAATCTGGTAGGGAAAGTGAGGTTTCTTCATGCAAAATAAAGCAAGGATATTGCCCATTTTTGTCACTTGGATAACTTTGGATAATCTCGGGATCACTTGACTTGAACCCGGTTTAGCTTCTAAAGTACCACCACTGTAAGTAAATATGTATAATCGCTCTTACACCTGTGGGGAACACTTAAAATGTAAGTGTTAAGTGTTTCATGCTGAGAGCAAGCATGAGATGATTTAAGTCATCACATGCTTGCTCTCAGGTTCAGATCCTTAACTGATGATGGAGGAAAAGCCATATAAGGCAAAATCCAAATAAAAAGGGTTCAAGTCAAGTGAACAAATATCAGCAGATTGGAGCATGCAAGTATCTCAGCCTGGTGAAGCTGACTTGTCGTTTGATTAGTTTCGCATAGTAGCCGACCAACAAAATATCAACCCAATGTCTTACTTATTAAACCTTCAATTGCTGCAGAAAGAGAGAGAGGAGAGACATGGGGAAAGATTTGTTATGGATTCTAGCAGGATGACAATGGCTGACAAATCAATTCCAAACATGGGAACTTGTGGTGTCCCCTGAATGGTTTCTAGTTCATGTTTGAAATGGCTTGTCTCTCTTCTCTTGCATTTACACTAACCACAGAATGTATGATTGTGTTTTATTTATGATAAACTACACATCTATTATATTAGAGAGTATACAGTCTTAACTGAAGACATGTCAAGATGATAACCTGGAGAACGCTTCAGTCCAAAGACTTCGTCCTGCATTTCATTCAGCACTTTAATGTGCAATGAAGCGGAAGAAGAAAACTAATGAGAATCAGTTAAAAATGTTGAACAAAAGGGTAAATTAACAGTTAAGGACATAAATATATTTGTAGATAGTGACACAGTGGCCTGGTTGACATATGGATGCAGTTGGGCTGTCTGGCAATAAATGATAGATGGACGCCGAAGTCCAAACCAGCAGCCATCTCTCATCCCAGCATTATGTTGAAATGTCGGCTGCAAAATGTCCTGCATGACAAACCTTGCACAGTTACAGCATCTTAAAGAGGCTTGTCTGCAATTCATTGAATGCCATCAACACCCTCCTTCTAAAAATACACACATGATGAGTTTTGAGCTGACACAGTTACACAGAGCTCTAGTGTACATTATTCCACATGTTCATAAATGTGGAAAGATCCACAGTCAACAATTTACATTAGTCGTTTTTTTATGTATTCACCATCTTGAAGTCTAATTCAAAACATTGATTTTCCTAAAAGAAAATGCATATTTCTGTTCTTCCTGAGAATTAGATACCATTCTAATCTGAATGCTTATTATGAAGCTAGATATCTTATTAGAGCAAAAAGCACATGAAATTATATTACTTGTATTTGCCCTTGCTTGTGGTTGTATACAATTTGTTTTACTTTCTCCATGTTATGTTTAGATAACGAAACCAACCACTGGTTCCATCTGGCTTTTATACTGCTTCCAATCTCTATGCTAAAATATGATAAACTAAGCTAACCTATAGCTTCATATTTACCATACAGATATCTTAAAGTCCACTTCACCTTCATTAGGTTTCATAGCTGAGTTTATCCATACATGATATCATAGACTGTATTTAAAGAAGGAAGAAGCATCTCCTCTTTCTCCTGTTGTACATAAATGAAGCCAAAATATTACGGTTATGGGTGCCACCATCTTGTGCTTTTGATATCTTTTGGAGCCAGGGTCTATGCAGTAGTTATTGTGGTGAGGAGCCATGGTATCCAGGTCCCACTGATAAATGAGCTTGACCAATCTTAGCTGTCAATCATAATTTCAACCTGTTTCTACACCATCATAAAGTATAACTAATGGAGCTCGCGCAAGTTCAATAAGGAAGACTTTAACCCGCTTCCAGATCAGCTGACAGCGGGCGGTCCTAAATTTTGGGAACGCGCACAGGAGGGCCTAACCTGCATGCGTCAGCTAATCATGGGCGCTCCCAAACATCCAATCAGGCCCGCACGGTTTCCTTCAGCCAGTCACACAGCAGCTGTCAAACTTTAAAAGTCCCTTCTCTTCTCTTCCTTAGCAGTGTCAATGCAGCGACTCGCTCAACCCCTCCTCCACCCCATTCTCCTCCAGTTCCAAGAAGAACATGCATCACCTCTTCCGGATCCCGATGACAACGGATCATGGCTAAGGCGGCAGCCGACTGCCTTCAACACACTCGTTACTCGTGGCATCCATTGCACTTCTGTCCATCCTGGAAGAGGGATCCCTTGCATGCGGCTCTTCCTGAGGTTTCTATGTTTTTCCCTTCAAGAAGGGTTTTTGTAGTTTTTCCTTACTCTTGCGAGGGTTAAGGACAGAGGATGTCACATGTAGGAAGTCCAACTGGACAATGCAATACATTGGCCACCAAACAAACAATGACTGATGAACCACCACCAGTGTCTAGACCCCGGGGGGTATTCCTGTATGATGTTTTTCTACACCCCCTTCTAATCCTGATAACATCACACAGGGGTCTAAAATGCCAAAGTACTATAAATATTCACATTCTCAATGCTCTGTAAAAATAAATAAATTTGCTAAATCAAAACCAAGTCTCTCCTGATTGAAATAAAGTTTCCCATTGACTAACATGAAGGAGGCAGGGCTTATGACCTATATTTCATCCAGCCACCAGGGGGTGATAAAAATAGTTTGGCTTCACTTTTGGAGAGCTGCTATGTAAGTCCATCTTTATGAACAGACTATGTTTTGAATGATAGTAATTGATGTGGCTAAATGAGTGATAGACTATTTGTTATTCCAGAGCTATCCTTGGATAGTTTACATTTGACACCACCCTTCTCTGCCCCCCTTATCTGGTCAGATGTTACTGGTCAGACGTCAGACGGGTGTAGGGTTTCCTCACCCTCTGAGTTTTGACGTGAAGCGCTGCCCCGGCTCCTGAGGCTGTGCATGGGCCCTCGGTTCTTCTCAGTGAAGCTCCAGGTCTTGGAGACCTTGCTGGGACTTCCCTCAGCCCCCTCCTCTGCCCCTTCAGACTGGCCCTTTCCCTTGGCCATGGATCCCTTGGACGGACTGGGAAACACCTTGTCCTTCAGGCTGGCCTTCCGACTACACAACAAAGAGGGGAAATGTTACATATTTCTTTCTTTATAGTTTCTACAATATAAATTACTAAAAAAGACTAAATGTCTTATCCTACTACTTTGTGGCTTGAAGTGTATTTAGAAAATGTGTATGATTCAGCACTGTTGTGTGGATAATTCTTACCTCAGCAGAAACGCAAAATGGGCAATATCCTACAGCAGAAGGCGCCATGTCCACAAACGGACATAGTGGAGCATTCAGTGGGTCAGGCAAGCAGCAGGAAGCTAAAAGCAAGCATGCATGGGAAGCAGAGGGACCCTGCACGGAAGAGCTGTGGTCTCACTCTGCGCAAAAAAACGTGAACACAAGTCGTGCAAAATAATTCACCATCATACTGTACACGCCCCGCCTGACATACGGTCAGTCAAAAGGACACATATTGTTAGGTACTCAGCGTTATGCAAGTTGCCCCCTGAACAGAAAGTTTGTATGGGCAAACGAAGGCAGCAAGCAAATCAACTGCACACTAAATTGAAATCATGAATCAACTGTGAAAGGGAGGCAAACAAAGATGTATATCTGCACTTTATCTGAGTAAATGGAAAAAGGTGCGGGCAGATTAGCTCTATTATAATAAGTGTACAGCTTTTCATGTAGACATTAAGGGCTGAGCTGCACTACCCTAGGAACTGTGAACTAGTCGAATGACTGGTGCGATTCCTCTACCTTTACTGTGCTTCTGTTTAAAGAAGAAAGGGGAACAGAGGTAGGGATGGAAGGAGACACACAGACTTGCAGTGCAGCTGTTAGTATCTGTGCAGCAACTATACCTAATGGTTCTCGGACAGCACCCGCAAAGTCTGTCTTTGTGTGCATTTTCATTACTGGAGTGGTGGGCAGTAGAGGAGACACAAGAAAAGATAAAATAGCAGTGGAAACAGTCACACAAACAGCAGTGTGTGCCATACTGTGATGCCAGTAACACTTTATTGTGCCGTATAGCAACCTCTTTGTCAACCATAACATGTAGAGCTGAATGTGTCTTTTGTGCTTGGACTGAATTTAGATTTTCCAAACTTAGACGCAAAACATGCAAACGGCTTACAAAGGGCTAAGTCACGACGAAGTGTTACTACATTGACAATATTTACACTTGTTTCTTTTGTCAAAAACAGAGTGATAAAAAGTCAATCAAGGCTCAGTGATCAAAACCATTTTTCCTGCGGTGATGCCGAAAGCTATAGAGTTCCAAAGAACAGCTTAGTGGTGAATATTTCATAAAGCTGCCGGTCGGGAGCGAGGCCAAAGTGAGCTGATCTTGGAGCACCATGTGAGCAAATGCAGCATGACTGTTCTTGAAGGAGGCACTTAACACACAGCCACGTCCATGTGTGACACGCATCAGGACTGACAGTGTGTCCCACAACACACACAAACAAATGCACGCAAATCCACACACACACACACAGGTATGGTATAACACACATTCCTCCAACATGAGTACACTCCCCCAAGAAGAGTGCGGTTCTTAGCAGCAGCTAAGAGCGGAATTGAAGAGAAGCCAAACAGAGGTGAAGGAAGATATAAACCAATCAGATCACAGACCTTGGGGAGGTTTCTGCCTGAGAATCTTTCCTGTGAGGAGAAAAGAAGCACACGGTTACACCTTGCAACTCATTCGTGTATGATACTATGATATCATCAACACTGGTCTGTTTTGAAGGTTGAGCTTTTCCTTTTCCTGAGGTTTCTATGTTTTGCCTGTAGGAAGTTTTTTTGTGGTAGTAGTAGTTTTTCCTCACTCTAGTCCAGGGGTTCAATAATACAATAAAGTTGAATCACTTTACAAGCAGGAGAGAAAACAGGAAGGACTATTAAGTAACTCAGGACACTATAAAATGGATGTGTATGTCGAAAGGTGATTGGTTTAAGCCTGTAGCTAACCATGTTTGGCGACTTGGAGGCAGTGTAAACAAGTTTTGAACTTAATGCACTGATAAGTACACAGATGACACTACTAGCAATACAAGCATTCATTTGAAATTTTTAATGAACCTTATAAATGTTAGTCAAACAGTTGCTCTCTTTTAACTCTGTATTTGTCTCTATATAGTCTACAAAGAAACATATAGCTCCAGTGAAGGATCTGGAATTTTTCTAAAAAGGGGCCACAACTTACACAGAATAGTATATATATATATATATGTTTATATATATATATGTTTATACACACGTCATTAAATATATTTTGAAATTACATTGTGTACTTCAAAAAAAGCTTCAAAAAATAAAAAATTGTCAACACATTTTCTCTTTCCCTATATTTCTCTTTAGGGGCTGTTTTTAAATAAAGTAATCCCTTGTGGCCATTTAAAAAGCTCTCGAGCAGCATTTAGCTATGACGTAAATTGGAGTCGGATTTCTGGTAACATGATAAATTTGACCCAATTAAATTTTCTTTCAGTGGTTTTGGTCACCACCATTTCTTGTGATATAAAATTGAATCTTAAGCCTTGTTACATGTTCCATTTCATTTTCCATTACATTCCATGTTTTGATTGGCTGCCTGCTGTTCAGTGATAGCTCTCTCTGGGTTTCCTATCATATCTGACCTCTTCCATTTTACAGTTATGGCAGCCTTGTTAATAAAATAATATTGATCGATGCAGCTTTTACATGGATGGAAAACCATTTTCTTTTTCAAATTTATATTCTTTATTTCAAGTTTATTGCTTCACTGTTAAATCATTATTATCATCACCTGTATTTTACCCATTAACATCCTGATATCTTTATCATCATCATTGGCTGCATCACTGCCCATCATGTTTATACCTGAATGACTTGCCCTTCAGATTTCTCAGCAGGTCCAGTTGATTCAGGGGTGGAATGAGTCTGAGAAAAGACAAAAAAAGCATTTTGTCCTTCTGTCAACAGAACTGATCAGTGTTCAAAGGTTAGACGTTGCTGTCGGGCACTTTAAAGCTAATTCCATTTAGTTTGGCAGTTCTCTGTTCTCTGTTCCTTCCGCTCATCACCTTTTCAACTCAAATTACGGCTGGAAAGAAAGTCATCTCCAAACAGAGCAGACAAGCAGCTATTGTCTTCTTCTTCCAGACACTTAAAAGGCAGAAATCTGCAGTGTGAAAGTCAAGCTTGACGGCTTATCTGCTGATTCATTCAGCTGGATGGCAAAATAAATGGTTAATTTACAAAGTAGCCACTGGCAGAGTTTGTCGTTTGAACAGCATTTCAGAGAGGTTTTTGGTGTCACTGCCAAATCCCTGCTCCCCCCACTGGAATATTACCCTTATTAAAGCAAAAAGAGAAAAAGCCACAGCACTGGAGTGTGATTATCCACATCACAGGGTATTTTATCTGATTCAACAAGGATTTTCTATAGTTGCAGTCGTCCACTGGCTTTCCCAGTATTCAGAATGTTATGGCAAAACTGTTATATTTGTTAGCTGAATAATGCACAGCATTTTGGACATACAAGATTATTCGGCCAGTTTCTTTCTCTTACCTGTACATTGGAATAGCTACAGTCTCCTCATAAAAGTCCCATGTGCAAAACAGATCTGTGCGGGACAGGTTGGTAGCATAAAACCTCCAAGCAGCCTGGAAGGAGAGAGAGAGATGTAAGGAGATGATCTGTTTGATAAATCTCTCCATGCTGATGTTATGGTGTAGTGTTTGGTAGACGTGTGAACCTGGATGAGGCCCGCTGCAGGGCTGCGTCTCTTCTGAAAATGTTTTTGCCTGTGCTGCTCCTGGACTTTGAGGGCAAAGCCAGAGCCCAGGATGCCCTGAACAGAAGAGAAGTTATCAGTGACCTTGATTGACCTCTACTGGCCAGAGGTTGGAATTGCAACAACAGAAAGTTGTCTCCTCCAACAGCTGAGTGAAACAAGTATCACATATGTTCACATGTCTGCAGAGCCTCCATGTTACAGAAAAGTTAGAGCATGCTGAGTTCCACCAAAACCATTACAAGTCTAGGTAGTGAACATAATGGGTGTTACTGTTATCTGAGTGCTGACACAGCAAAACACGTTCCAGTTCGACTGAACGGGTCTGAGCTGCTTATTCACAGCCTCCTGCTGACATCCTTAGATGTGCGGTAAAATGCTGAGCATTTAACAGCTACTGACAAACACATCACTGACTGGAGCTACCACATCATAAGCTGAGAGCTTTCTGAATGTAAGGTGGCAACAGGCCAAGCACCACGGTGGACAGATGTATGATTCATTTAGAGTGCTCTATTTACTAAGTAACTAGAGTAGCATCATAAAAGACAAAATATGTATTAGATGGCTTATAAACCAAACTGTATAAGGTTGTGCAAATCATTTATTGTATATTATTATTATGGGAGATATAGCGGATGCGGTGGTGATCGACATCCATGGTCCGGGATGCTGTTCAATTAGATGCAACCGAGTCATGATTGTTATCAGTTCCACCGCTGATTTTCCTGCTTTGCTAACGTTGAAGTCTATTTTGTGACCAAATGTGCTGTGAACTGTTTGTGTTCCTGCCCTTTGGTTTCTTGTTTCAGGAAGCTCCAACTCGTGGTCGACCTTATAAGAAAAGGGCTGCACCTCGGACCGCTGCCTGTCAGCTCACTGTGCTTTCTGTGTCAGAGGGATCAGAGCTGTGAAACTGAAACTGAGATGAACAACCAAAACCATAATCTGAAAGTTGCTGCAATGCTTCATAGAGCAAAAAGTTTTTCGCTTTGCTTTAAGATTCAACTACATAACTCATTGCCATGAGTTATAGGTTCAATGGTGAAAACACTTGGTTTTATCTATAAGGCCCTTATTGGTCTTTCACCCTCTTACATCACCTCACTACTATTTTTTAATGAGGGCTCTTATCACACACTTAAATGACTGGATGACACTGCAGGTCCCAACTATTTTCAGTGTGCTCGGTAAATCCTCATCATGTAACTACATTATAGAGTAACATACAGAACAATCTTGTATCAAAATTTACATTCAGTTTTTGTTGTTGATCCATTTGTTTGAAATTCAATTTGATTAATTAATTTATCTATTTGGCAAATTTGACAGCTGCTTGTTTGTGTTTTCTCCAGACGTTTTCTTTATTTTCTGTACTCTGCTGTATTGTAAAAAATAAGGTTGATTGAATAATTTGTCCATCACTTTAAGCAACACAATATAGATATTTTGTCTTCATTTATTTATACATTTTATATTATTTTTATATTTCTTTATTTCGAGATACTTACAGTGAAAGGAAATGGGGAGAGTCAGGGAGTGAGATACATTAAATAGTAATGCTCTACCATGGAACCAGGGACCTGCTGCTCAGAGCACTCATGTGGTATGTGCTCTGAGCATTACATCTACCAGGTCCTCCATTGTAAAGCATTGTTAACATAAAAATATTGATTAGATATCAACAATAAAGACTGAATTGCTTTGGCTGGTTTTAATGGCTGTGCATTTGCTTCTATCAAATACCAACGGGACACAATGTTTCTGGTGGAGGGATAGAGCTGGGATGCTGCACTAATGAGCACCACAACGGACAAAAAACAAATCTACACAACTGAGGCTCTTCTACTTCTCTAGCATACTCCTCTATTAATGTACAGACTGGGTTTAAAGAACTGCTGATGAGCCCTCATACTTACAGCAGGAAGGGCGAAGAAGGCCACCCCGATCATGCTGAATGTGGCGGCCAGCAGGCGTCCGTACCAGGTCTTGGGAACCTTATCACCATAACCTATGGTGGTGAGAGTGATCTGGGGACAAGCCAAAATAAAAGTCATTACATGATTTTCAGCAATGTGGTGCAGGTGATGAGGCAAACTGGAGATGAAATGATTAAAATCATATAAGGATATTTTTTAGTTTGAATCTCACCAGTCCCCACCAGAGAGCATCAGCGTACGTCTCAAACTCATTATTTAACTCCTTCTCCACTGAGTAGACGAGGAACGAGGCCAGGATCAGACACAGGAAGCCGATGTACCACGCCGTGATGAGCTCCTGCACACAAAACCAACACAACCAGCATGAGACAGTGTAAAGTAATAAAGTGACCTCTGCAGCTTCTCACAGGGTGGTGATGTCACCTCTGTGAATTGGTCAAAGATGCAATTGTGCAATAATATTGGATATGTAAGTCAGACGCCTTCTGTGGCAAACCAAGTATTTCATAAATGTATTTTTTTTTCTCGCAGCTTCACACACTCACACACACACACACACACACACACACACACACCACACACACACACACACACACACACACACACACACATACAGTCACACACTGTCCACAGCTTATTCGTGAAAGCTAACAAGTCTATTTTGGAGCTTATTAGAATAGAGCTGAGAGAAAAAGTGTTTCCTCACAGTGGAAAATAAATGGCTGAATATTTGATCTCAGAAACCATGTCTGAAGTGAACCTTTCATTTTTACTTTAAGTCTTTAACATAAAAAAATTCAGTTTCAACTATAAGGATGAATACAAATGTGTGTAAAACGTGTTACACTATATTTGTACCTGATCACATTGTTGACTGAAAAATCTGCACTTCATGGATGTGATTGTATCTAGTAACTTTTGAGTGAGAGATTTTTATAACAAAAACATAGAAGGGAAGTAAGAAAAGTTTGGCTTTGGTTTAACGCATTTTATTATTTTATTGGTCAAATATATTTTTTAATAATCATACTTTTCAATGATGAAAATGTTTTTTTTATATTTTAAATATTTACTTGCTCCACATAGTTTTGCGGTTACAACTGTCATTGTGGCTCATGCTTTGTGCAGCACATTATGTTTTATGTATATATATATATATATATATATAAATATATATATATTAAAGCTCAACATTTGTTAATTGTCTAATCACAATCATACCCTCAGTTTTAAGATGCACAGAAACTTACGATATGTCAATAATCAATCAAAAAGAATGCTGTCAAATAATCCAAAACATTTCCTTTGAATATTATCCAGGGTTTTATATAATTGTCTTGACCAGATCTGTTTCCAACCAGATAAGCCAGTGACTGGTTCAAACTCTTTAATGTTAAATCTGAATACACAGGACATCAGCTATGGTTAACGGAGCAGTCTACTCCTAGAGAACCTCTACAAACAAAAAGGAAACAATGTCAGGATCACCTTGCTGTGGGCGTAGACGACAGATCCGAGCAGCTTCCAGGTGCCTCCTCGTCGATCCATACGCAGCATGCGCAGGATCTGCAGGAACCTCAAGCTCCTGATGGCTGAGGTGGCAAAAACGTTGCCCTGAGATCCAGCTGCCAGAACCGACACTGAGGCGATCAGCACCATGATGTCTGCAGAAAGAGAAGCAGCGCACAGTCAGATGCTCTGAAGCAGTGGAAGCCAGAGACTAGTTTACCACTGATCATATCAAAACTACATTTACTGTGTACAATAAGTGGTTGTATTTTCTCACCTATGACACAGAAAGGCTTTCTGGCAAATTTCAGCCTCCCACTCCATCCTCTGTATCGACAGCAGCAGCCGGCAGCCCATATCCTCACAATGTACTCCACACCAAACACCACGATGGTCACAATTTCCTGTGGACCGGAGCAAGACGATGGGATTAACCCTGTGATGTGGACGGTATATGTAGCACGAGTGTTGTAGAATCATTTTTAAAAGACACCCACCAGTATGTACAAGGCACTCTCTGAGCTGTTTTTGAACTCTTTGATTGTTGCAAAGACAGAGAGGATGAGACAGGAGAAGACCAGCAGGAACCTGGAAGACATGACAGGGTGGCAAATATAAAACATGTCAATGCCTTTTCTTGATAATGATCCTGTATAAGATAAGAATTATTTCCAGTCTACACAGTCTATACAACATCTGATGTCAGCAAACACATTAAGACATATTTATTCCACGAATGTTACATGAAAGCAACATAAATAATTTGGATTGTTCCTTATCAAATGATATGTATATATGTAATTGTATTTTTCAGAAATAATGTTCATCTGAATCAATCCCAGTCGTCTGGTAACAGTTATAACAGATCTGGGTGAATTCAGTTTGAAGAACTGAATCACAGCTTCAGACCCTGGGTGGTGCCTTCATTAGTGGAAATATCAAAACTTTAGAATGAATAAGTTGACTAGAATGGTAACCATTTGGATCTGCACCTTATTGCACATAGGCACAAAAATATATTTCATTAAGATCCATAAATAATTCTCTTACAAATCAGTGAAAACGTTGAACAGCCCCTTGTGGCACATGTCAATGCCACCGGGGTCTCACCACAACAACCAGAGACAAACCAGTTGCTTCTACCACGTGAGGAAACACATATCGAACTCCGACCAAACCTTTTCCAGGTTTCTTTGCACGGCTCAGCCCTGTCTCTATCCTCTGTCCTCTGTGTGGGTCTCTCATGTCTTAACCATGTGTCTCACTCTGGCAGCTCTGTTGCTGCCTTTTAGACATGAGGATCCATCAGCTAACAGCCCTCAGCCCCCCCGCCCCCCCCATGCACACTTCGCTCACAATACTAAAAGATTTCCCATCCCCTGATCCAGATCTGCACTATAATGTAATGGGTTCTTCTCTGACCCAAACCACATCCTCAAACCAATAGTATAATACCGTACACACTCCTGACACATAAAAATATAATTTTTCAGAAACGACCTTCCTCTGGACAAACCTCTGTGAACAGTTAACACTGCAGCAGTTCAAGTGTGAGTGGGCTCACTGAAAAACTGAATGAGTAATTACAGCTGCAGATCTTGGGTGGAGCCTTCATCTGTAGAAACAACCTGAACTGCATCAACAGCAGCACAGTGCAGACTAGTGTAGAGGAATGATACATTGTCATCAACCTGCAAGTGTGCAACATTCATTACACAGACAGACAGACAGTGTGTTTACAGGCCTGATCAGTCAGTAGCTCTTCACAGGAAAACGTTTCAACCTCCCCCTTACTGTTCAAGACACGCCGTGCACCTTCTAGGGTGTTTATTGAATTAGTAGTTTTTTCTCTGTGCAGCCTCACATCACAGGACAGCATCAGGGGAAACTATTATTGGGGGATAACACATTTAGAAAAGATTTTCTGAAGGCAATCCAGAGCAGAGCTAATGGAGAGTGAAACCCAACACTGGGACAATGCAGGATTTATAAAAGACACAGGATCAATCTCAGCAGAGACACGGTAGAAACCTCCAGGATCTGCTGGTGATCAGGTGTTACATTTTAAAGCTTGAGTATCACTCTGCAAACTAATTCCACACATGTCTGTCTGTCTGTCTGTCTGTCTGTCTGTCTGTCTGTCTGTCTGTCTGTCTGTCTGTCTGTCTGTCTGTTTGTTTGTCTGTTTGTCTGTGTTTGCAAAAGATATGTCTCGAGCCGCTCACACTTGGCAGGTGTATTCTCGGTGATCATGAGAAGGGCAGTGACGGCTTTGCTATGATTTGGACTTGCAATATGGGGATTATAAACACATTTGAATAAACCTGAGCCCAGCGCTCTATAGCAGACAGAGGAGGCGGGGCAGAGTGTCTTGACAGTCTGCAGACCGAGCTGAGTCTTCTTCTTTGTCCTGAGATAAACAGCAGAGCTTCACTATGAGTAAATAACAGCAGTTCAGTAAAAAAACAGACACGTGAAGAATTCACTTTCATTTTATCAAAATGATGGATTATAAAGTCTTCATCGCGGATAAACCAGGTAGGATAAAAACAACGTGTTCCAACTTCACTCTGCACCATAGACCATAGTTTATAAATATCTGTGTTCACAAAATCCAGGACCCAGACAATAAAGTGACTCTAGAATATGACTTTCTAATGACAAGGAATAAATCAGAAGCAGAACTGGAGCATTAACACAGGACAAGAGAACAGAACATTCCAAACAGGCAGGCCCAGAACAGACACTGCACTAGTTTTGAATTAAACACACAACCATAAGTTGGTTTCCTCTTCTCATGTTGCAAGTTAAAGGATTTTTTAATAGTTGATTATTTAGTTCTGACTCTTCATGCAGAATAAGGGTTCAGAGCACACCGCTCTATTAAATTGTTAGAATTTCATAGTTTTATAAATCTTCCTTTTTTTTTCTAAGTTACGTGGAGTTTGGTGAGTACTGTATATAAAAATACGAAAACCCGACCTCTTGAACCAAAGCTGCCCCTCAAGTAGTGTTTGGGAACCCCTAAAGGTCATTGAGGGGTTCCAGGGGGCAAAAATTATAAAAAAATTACTAATTGAATTCAATAGACTGCCTGAAATAAAACGTATAAAATGAAAGGGAGTCCTTGGTCAGGTATGTAGGGTTGAGGGGTCGTTGATGCTCAAAAGTTTGAGAACCTCTGGTTCTAGACTGTGTTGCAGATACAATTATTATCTTTTTTATTATGAAACAACAGTTAATATATATAGTAGCCAGTTGTCAGAGGGCTGAGCCAGAGTATAAGTTAAGGAAAATGTCTGAAATATTACATTGACAAAGACACAGCAGACATACAGCAGGGTCAGCTCAAGTCTTCTGCATCCATAGGTAACTTTTTTATTATGAGTTTGTTTAAGTAGTTGGAGAAATTGTTGGCAAGATCCGTGGCAAACTTTCATCAGCTGTTCACCTGATTTCCCCTTTTCTGCTGCTGCAGCTCCACAGTGATCACGTTAAACTCTTGGCAGTGGCCACTGGCCGCCAGCCAGTCAGAGACGAAGAGGCAGAGATCAATGGTTTGTAGCAATGGCCCAAAAGAAAAAAAAGTCAATGGACAAGCTTTATCCTTTATTATATGCTGTATAATTCTTCACCAGGAGCAGAAACTCATGGCACGGCTGTGGCTGCAGCACTTCTGCATTTTCCATATTGATGGGTGAGACTCAGGTCATTCCCTCCCACGACTAAGATGTGTGTTTTAGGCGTGTCATGCATCATTAATAGCTACAGCAGTCGAGGGGCTGTCTTGGTAAAAGGGAGCTCTTCAGGCACTAGGAGTCTGCAGCTTGCCAGTATGTTGAAAGGCATCATGTTGGAAATACAACCACTGTATATTTTGTCCATTTAAGTAAACAAAGTATAATAATTCTTTAGTAAGGTTTAGTTTTATTTTATTTTACATCACAAAATTTAACAGGAGGTCTTTTTAGGCCAGGAATTATTATCCTTCGTCTTTGTAGCATTTCCCAAGTCCAGAAAAACAACAGGTATATGTTTTTTGTGTCTTTTCCACTGCACTTGAAGCCACAAGGCATTTTAACACCAGTCATTCAAAAGTCTGACTTCACATCTTGTTGTTTGCAGCACTCTGACTTGTCACATCGTCATTTCACCATCTGGAGAACAACTTCTTTTTTGTACACTGGAAACACTGGGGATTTCCTGATCCTGTCACAAGGAGGTTGTCAGACATTCAGCACACACTCCAGAACATGGACTCACCATGCGGCCCACAAATGCACAACAAAGATATTCCCTTTATATTTAGTTTGTTTAATTGCTTGGATATCATTGCGTGTGAGTGTGAGTCAGTGAAAGGTGATGGAAGCTGATTTGGATGGAGCCAGGCTTCCTGTTTCCATCTGATAACAGCCTTAATGCTAAGCTAAGCTCCGGGTTATAACAAAAATGGCTCGTTCCTGTTCTTAAATCAGCAGATCTCTTTTATTTCTTTGACTCATAAAGACTAAAACAAACGTGGACAAAGAAGCTCGCTGACCACAAGTCTTATTGATCATCACTCTCCTGACTCGACCTTGCCAAGCTCATCAGTAGCTACTAATACTAATGAGGACATATGCTGATGAAGGATGGGGACAGAAGCTGCCTCCAGAAGCAGCCAAACAATTAGCTGGTGCAGCTACTCACTTATCCTCCACTTCACATCAGCAGAGCCCAGCTTCCAGAGATCTGTTCATACCTCTCCACACGGAGCTGTCTGCAGACACACGCAGCAGCTAGGGTGTTATTAGATGGATGGGAGACGTGGTCAAATAAACACAAGCTCGAGAAGGAGCAGAGACAGCAATGAGCTTTTCAAGCATTCAAATACGATAGCTGAGTTTGACAGTCCTCACATTTGTCTCATCTATGCTTAAAGAAATTGAGATGACAATATAGATACCATACATATCGACATCTGTACATCAAATATGACTACCAACAACACAATACAATATACAATATGTAAGTAATGAGTATTCCCAAAACGAATTACCAATGTCAATCAAGCAAGTACAGTTACATTTCCAGTACAGTCCTGATCTCTTGAACCATACTACATACTAAATAGTAGTTAGTTGCAAAAAAGAAAGGGGGAAGACTTTCATGCCACTATACAAAGAAAATAATGAAAAATAAATCAATGATAAAAAAAATTGTGGATTCACAGAGTAGAGTCTGTAGATCTCAGTCCTTG
The DNA here is from genome assembly GCA_038501795.1 of Pseudopleuronectes americanus. NCBI lineage: Eukaryota > Metazoa > Chordata > Actinopteri > Pleuronectiformes > Pleuronectidae > Pseudopleuronectes > Pseudopleuronectes americanus. The sequence continues at coordinate 6,006,809 of CM076725.1, forward strand.
TTCCACATTGTCCCATTTCTAAGGCTCCATTAACTGTGGCAGACAAATGTTCTCCTTTACCACAGAAAAAACCATTGCTCCAACCGGGTGGATCCCTCCCGGCCCAACTTATCCTTTCAAAGACGTAATGGTGCCAGCAAGTGACGAGACATCCAGTGCTTAATGTATCACAAACTGCAACCGAACAGCTAATGGTACACTGTAGCCATGTACGAAAAAAGGTGGCTATTACAACTTTCTCTTTGTGTAAAATTTTCAGATCTTTTGCCAGGCAACAGCAAAAAGGGCAGGACAGGCTGGGGACGCCAATCACGGAAAGGTCTCATTTCAGTTCGGCCATCTCAGTCTCCTCAGGCTACAGAGGAAATGGTTTTCATGGGTTTGGTTGACCGCTTCCCTGAAGGATGCAGACTCTGAATTGAGTCACTGTCGAGGAACGTATTCAACAAAAAATTTATATTTACTGATTTAATTATTACAATGGAGCTCAGCGTAAGTTCAATAAGGAAGACTTAAACCTGCATACAGATCAGCTGACTGCAGTTGGTCCTAAATATCGGGAACGCCCACAGGAGAGCTTAACCTGCACACTGTCAGCTGATCCCAAACATCCAATCAGGTCTGCGCGGGTTTCCTTCAGCCAGTCACACAGCAGCTGTCTAACGTTAAAAATCCCTTCTTTCCTCTTCCTCAGCCAGCGTCAATGCAGTGACTCGCACAACCCCTCCTCCACCCCAATCTCCTCCAGTCCTGAGAAGAACATTCATCGCCTCTTCCGGATCCTGATGACAATGGATTGCGGGCTATGGTGGCAGCTGACTGCCTGAAAACACTCGTTACTCTTGGCATCCATTGCACTTCTGTCCGTCCTGGAAGAGGGATCCCTCGCATGTGGCTCTTCCTGAGGTTTCTGCGTTTTTTCCCTTCAAGAAGGTTTTTTGTAGTTTTTCCTTACTCTTGTGAGGGTTAAGGACAGAGGATGTCACACTTAGGAAGTCCAGCAGGGCAATGCTCATATATTGGCCATCTAAACAAACTATAACTGATGAACCACCACCAGTGTCTAGACCCCGGGGGGTATTCCTGTACGACGTTCTGCTCCACCCCCTTCTAATCCTGATGACATCACACAGGGGTCTAAAATGCCAAAGACTATAAATATTCTCATTCTGTGCATTGTAAAAATAAACTTTGTTAAATTAAAAACCAAGTCTCTCCTGATTGAACAATTTTCAGTCAGATCATCTGAATCATCTCAACGATTGTTGCAACTTTATCTTTATTTCAGCATTCCAAGTATTATCCTGCAATCGGAGTAACTCGGTGAATAAGGAACTCAACATCTTTACCATTGTTTGTTCAAGATTCAAGATTCAAGATTTTTATTGTCAAATGCACAACAATAACATTAAGCAGTCGCTGGCAATGAAATGCTTGAGTCACAGGCTCTCTTTTATCAATGCTAAAGTGATTACAACCTAAAAAATAATATCAGTTCAATAAGAGTATTCTGATGCCACAGATTCCACAGCACACACACCTGACCACAGAGCTCTGCTGTTGTCCTCTATCTAACGTGTTCCCACTGGTTTGTAACACACCCAGTGTTTACCAGAGGTTCAGGCGACATCATTTTCAACGTCACTTGAGGAGGCGGCTGCTGTTGTTGCAAGCAGAGTTGTGTGTTTCCCTCTGAGCTGCAGAGATAGAAACATTGATTTGCGCTGTTCAGCACAACACTGCCTAAAATTAGACGGTGATGAATTCAGAGGAGAGCAAACGAGGAAGAAAAGATCTTCAGAAAGCAAACAGAGCCTGCGACAACCTTGAGCCCCCACTGCTGAGTCGTCTCTGGGCCCCTTGGGGATGTTTGAGGGTTACGATGACTTTCAGGGGGAATTATGTTCCCTGAATAAATGCACGAGTGATACTTCTGCTCCAGCGACTGTCATTGTTTTCCCTCTGAGCCAAAGGGACGCCTGCAGCAGCCATTACTGAGAGATACTGATCTTTACATCTGGTCTATTCTACGTGAAAAATAAAACTATTCATAAATGAAAATAAAGAAATCAAATCCACCAGGAATTCAATGTACCAATTTCCCATGTATCTTTAAATTACATATAATTAATAATATAGAGATAGTCACTGCATTAAACCCTGATAATAAAAATAAACTAAATAATAATGATGATAATAATCTAAGTTATGTGTGATTATTAGTAAGCCTAGAATTAAGATTAAGATGCATTTATTAATCCCAAACACAGGCACACTCATGCAGGAAGGGAAATTTACATGTACGGTGACCGGGGAGCAGGTGTTGGGGGAGTAAGGTGCCTTGCTCAGGGGCACTAGACAGGGTCTAAACAGACTCTTGGATTTTTGGGCAGATCAAATCAGGTTTGTCTTTCGTTGTTTCTCCGTGGAATTGAACCAGAGACGAACCAGAGACCTTCTCTGCTCATAGTCCAAGTTTCTGCCACTAGACCACCGCCTGTCCCTGAACCCTAGAACTCTGTAAATATTCATGTAAATGTTATCCTGTTGGCTACACTATACAATGATGTAAATGTTAACTTATTTGGGAGAAGAAAAACATTTACGAGGTTCATGTTGAGTAAAAGCTTTATTGACACATAACACAAATAGTGTACAAACACAACAGGCCTACAGCCGGACCTGTGGCATAAGGTTAGACTTGAAATGTCTCACCAGCCGCCTCTCGTCGGCTTTGTTTACATTCTGTCTGAATCTGCTCCACAGTGAAGAGGTCTATGGTGTGTGTGCTGGATTCTAGTCTTGCAGACCTGTGTGGCACAGGTCATGGCACAAGGATGGAGGCCGCACTCGATTTAATCTGCCACTAGCACACTGCCTCTCTTCAATCAGCTGTAAACACAATCCGTACAATCAGCACAGTTGAACGACACAATAACCTACAATTGTACCTGGAGAATCATCTAATGAATCGACTCTGGGCTGACAGAAAGGTCACTTTAGTGAACAATTCTTAACAACAACAAACTCTTAAGATTAGGTAGTTTGTACACATTTATACATATACTAGTTCTGCTCATGCACTCATAGTGGACACTCTCTTCTACTTTTAGCTACTTTCTCGTTAATCCCACAGTTGTTTACACGCTAATCAGATCTGCAAGTTACTTAGATTACCGGTTCGAAATTGCTTCCCTCTTTAGCTAAGCTCTTACCGCAACTTTGGGCTTGTGCGTCTGTCTGTTCTGTTTCGACTCCTCCACGCGGGGACCGCAGGTTGACTTTGCTTTCCAATGCAGCCACCCCCTCATCCAGGGAGAGAAGTCGGGTTCTCACTCAGGGATTTGTTGAGACAACTCACTCACCACATCTTCTACCAGTGTGTCGTCTGAGAGGCTTCCATCATCAGGCTGTCAATGGGCGGAGGAGTCTCTGGGAGGAGGAGAGACGTCGTCCAGTGGCAGTGGAGACTCGACCAGGAGGGACACAGTTTGACATCTACTCGTGTCTGTGTTTACATACTCTTGACTCTCGAGGTCCTCCATGTGAACAAGATCTTCTATAAGAACTCAGCTGCTGCCTGAGTTCTCCTTTCACCAGCTTCCAGAAAGACTTCCGTAACACTTATACCAGAGATTTTCATAGTTAGGACCTCATAGAAAAAGGTGTTACCTGTGCAACACTGGTGAGTCAAACTAAAGCCTGCACTTCCACTGTGATTTGCAGTGCTGACTGATCCACTTTGCATGCAGTGAATATTATAGAAGTAGAAAGAATGAGTTTTTTTAAATCAAAAGTAAGACCTTGCAATCTGTGGTGTAAAAACAGTCTACAAAGAATCCTTCAGATCAACAGAAACACATTTTAATAGAAAAATATAATTAAACTAACTTTAACCTAAAATGTTCTATGTCATTGCTGCTTACCAGGACCTCAGTACTTCATTCCCTCTTATGTACCTCATGTTTTGGAATGAGAATAAATCTTCTTGAATCTTCAACCTGTAGTAGCTGCTGTGGTGTTTTTATTCTTTTCAGTTGTAGAGGGGCACAAAAAATCTGTGATAAAGTAACATATTTTACACAGTGGAAGAGATGTCTCCCAGAAGTGCATTAATGGAATTTACAATTGCAAAAACCACAACACAAAACCACACAACTGAAACACAACCACAACGGAAGTGAGCAACAGCGAAAGCTGGCAATGAAAGGAGCAGATTTCCTCACTGCTGTCGTGTGAGTTGTTGTTTGTGAAAAACAAGACAAGCTGACATTGAGCAAGTGGCAGTGTAGCACCTGGACAGATTGCCAGTGTTAAACATGTTCAACGTACAGCGGTGAACAACTAGTCACTCTTATAATCACAACAGGTCTTCAATAAACGAGACTGACTGTGGGAGGAAGCTGGAGTACAGACAGAAAACCACAGACACCAGGAGAACAAGCACAGAAGTCCGAACAAGATGCATGTACACACAAATCTGTATCAATGAAACGTTTCCAACTCAACCTAGTATACTGATCACTACTATCAAATCAGTAGCTTTTAGGAGTGGAGCTGCACTCTCTAGCTTTGTTACTTCCACATAAAAAGCTTTTTTCTGGAGTGAAGCACCTCAAACCAAGCCAAGACCCCACTACAGGACTCACAGTTGAACCTCTCCCCCTAAAAAAAAACTCTCAATCACGTCCCAGCAGCTTGGCAGCCAACATCTGTCTGCTGCTGTCCTCGCCCTCTTTCCTCCCCAGCTCTGTCCTGATTCAGCCAGCTAAGCAGAACAGTGAATACCTGGACCAAATCCTCAACCCGCCTCTCTGAATCACTTTAAGAAAATCTCATTGGGGATTTACTCTGGTTTTCTCTGATTGATCACACTCTAAACTCTTTGTTAGTCCTCCTCTCTTTTCTGTGATATTCCTGCGTTCCCCCTTTGGTGCAGTACTGACACATTTTGTCATATTACAGCGGCAGAGGTCATTTAAGTTTCTCACACATCGGCTGCTTCCTGCAGGAGGACGCACAGTAATTAGGCTCCTGTTGAAGCAGCACACAGCAGAGGCACCAGATCTCCAACCTCTGGATCAGTGCAGGGACGTGGATCAGAATAGGCTGCTGAACTGCTGCTACAGATGAGTGTCTGTGGGACGAATTAAAAGTCTGTTGAATTGTTCCTCCCAACAAAAGAAAGTCTGCAGCGGTTCCTCTGATGACAGGCTGTTGGAGGAAGCCTTTGTTTTCACATTTTCACTAATAAGGATTTGAAACGCTCTCTCACAGAAGTATTGTGATGACGATTTAGATCCACAGGGAATATCCTTGAGTGGAGATCAGCACAGTTAAAACGAGGATCACTGAGTCTCTCTCCCTATTCGTCTGATCTTGGACTGGTGAAAACACTGAAAGGGAAGAACAGATCCTGACCTCAGATGGCTACACAACAGGCGGTGTGACAGAGACATACAGGCAGCCTGTCAGAGAGTACTCTGGAGATACAGTGGGTACTCGTGTTCCACATATTGATGATCCATGCATGCATTACAAACGGGACCATGGAACAAGACACCTGCACAACATTTCCAGTGGAAGGCAGCAGAAAAAGAAATAGAGCAGCTGTTGTTGTCATCAGTTGAAGGTAGCGGTGTTGTTTGGTTTGAAAAACTTTGTCTTGTTGAGCTGATAAAAGGAGGAGATTGAGAGAGGAAGAGATTGATGCCACTGAAGTCAGCACAAGATAGTTTTATAAATCGGCTGAAGTAAAAAAAGTTGGGAGATTAAAGGTTCTGTGTGTAGAATTTAGTGACATCTAGTGGTAAAGTTGCATGTTGCAGCCGAACACCCCCTCACCTGACCCTCCCCTTCCAAACATGAGAGAGAACCTGAGGTAACCTTCAGTTGTCATAAAAACTCAAAAGATGTTTAGTTTGTCCAGTTTGGGCTACTGTAAAAAACCATGGTGGCCTCCATAGAGAGGACCGGCTCCAGATGTAAATATAAAGTACTTAAATAAAAAGGGCTCATTCTAGGGTAAAGAAAACAAACATTAATACATTTTAGAGGAAACACACTACAGAAAACATCAGTAAGATTATTTTATACTCAACATCTGCGATTAGATCCCTTTGTCATGTGTTCTGTCACCTTTTCTCCAATCACACTCATTTATCCCTCTGCAGCACTCGTGCTACTGGTCCTCCTCTAACTAGGTTCCTGCAGTACTTTGGCTGCAGATGAATCTTATCATCTGACAAAGAGAAAGCTGTTCTGCCTGCACTAGATTCAGCCACCATGACAGCCCTATTTCCTGAGACATACAATGATCAATGAAGATCAACCGAAAAGCAAAAAACAAATGGCAAAGAGGGGGAAGATTTAGCTGGCTACCATGGTATTCTGTTAATATTTCATAAGTGCTCACAGGGCCTGTGTGAATGTGAGCTTGCGCACGTGTCTGTGTGGTTTCATGTTAGCGCACAGGCTTACTTCTGGGCATCCAGCCTTCTCGGGGGAGTCGATATGCTGTGCACTCTGAATTCCTTAAGGCTGTGGCTTTTTCAACTCCTCACTATCAGGCATGTGGTATCACTTCAGGTGTGGCTGGAGAGAGAGCTTACATAGATATGCAGCTGACATTATGAAAAGACCATTTCACACCTGAATATAAAGCACAAATCTACTGTTGATCACATGCAATAAATCACCAATGTTTTTATACATCTAGATCAGTTTGTGCACCAAATTGTGATACATCAGCCTCTGCTGCACAAATTCTTATCCGGGTAAGTCTGCCAACTTTATGAATGAATAACCACTGACAAATTGCTGCAGTAGCCATTTAACATGTATGAATTGAAGAACGTATTTCCCTAAAGGTTGTTCTTGGCCTTTGTTATATGCCTCAGTGCTGAGAGGTCGCTTATCATCGAACTACATATTTATGATGACTACACTGGAGTCTGAAAATGTTCCCAGACAGTCTAGTCACTGGCTGTAGTACCCAGAACACTCCCTGTGTGCTGCAGGCACACACACGCACACACATTCTCTCTCACACACACACGCTACATGCACACACGCTACACACATGTTACACACACACACACACACACACACACACACACACACACACACACACACACACACACACACACACACACACACACACACACACACACACACACACACACACACACACACACACACACACACACACAGTGCAGAGCTGGACTGCAACGTTAATTAGGGAAAGTGGTGATGCGGTGCGGAGCTGTCCACGGTGCTGAAACCTACTGCAGCAACATATGAGGCACAACTGTGTGTGTGTGTCTGTGTGTGTTAGTGCACATGCATGAGTCTCGATATGAGGAGTTAGAGCAGGAGTTCTGCAGGTGAAGTGATGCCCTCCTCTAATCACACTACAGCAGGTTGGCAGCTTTGCCACATTTAACCCTTCAATGCTCCATCTGAACTGGAGAGACCCAGTCAAAGGCTCCCCAGCAGCCCCCCCTCCTTAACCATGACTCAGTATCAGCACATCACGGCAAAGTAAAAAAGGCCAAAAGTCCACAATCACTCAGGAGGCATCACTTACACATAAGCGTGGTAGATGAACGCCCATCCCCGCGGTCTCTCCAGCGCGTTATAGAGGAAATTCTGCAGTTTCCGATAGCTGGCATGTTTCTTCGACGGCCGGGGTCTGCCTGCGGAGAGGCTGGACCTGCGTCTGCAGAGGATGCTGCCCCGCTTGGTGCTCCCCGAGCCCTCGATCAGCAGCGCGCCGTCCCTGCTGGATTCGGGAGCCCCGGGGTCCAGTCCGACGAACCCGACTTTGTGCTTCTTCTCTCCGGCTTGAGTTGGGTAAGCCCCGCCGTTGAGGGATTTCTGCACCATTCTAAAGTCGCGACGACTCTGCCGGGGAGTTGTCGGTGCCTCTGCCGCGGGGCTGCATCACCGGCGCTGAGGGGTGTGTGCTGGATGCAGTCCGTGTCGCCCCTCAGAAAACCAATCGCAATATCCACGCGAAACTGCACAGTGCGAGCTTTTACATTAGCCCCATCCGGCCACTTGACACACACGCATCAGGGGTGGACATGCATATTCTATTCACTCCAGCCTGCTCAGGTTGGTGAACAGCAGATTATAGGTTATTTCTAATCATCGAACCGCCCATTGCTGAAGACGTAAGTTAAATAGAACATGCACAGCCAGTCTTGCATTCACTTCTGAGCTGCAGGTGTCTTCATTTGGCCCCATTCTGTGACAAACAACTACAAGTTGCTGAGTTGGGTGGGTTTAGGATCCTAACTGCACTAACTTCTGATATTAAAGTCAGCATCTGTATTTTGGGTTTGTTTTCCCTGAGATAACCTTCCATCCTCTTCAGTTCTTAACCCGAGCCCAAGAGAGAAGCTGGGAGGGAGAGTTCTCGTCTGGTGATGCATGTTCATGCAATATTCATAAGTGCAGCAGCCTTCAGTCAGGGGGTAATGGACACTGAACACTGTGTCAAGCTGCGTTTTTAAGGTTTGACTGAGCAGCGGTAAAGGAAGCACACAAACAGTTCAAACCAAGAGACAGGGCACAGAAATGGAACATGTCAACCTCGTAGCAGGTTCACATGTGTAACAATGGCCTGGAGTTGAGCGCACACCTCTGCCAAAGAGAAACACTCCTACATATAATTGTCACGGGTGCTTAGAGAGAAATAAAATTGGCAGAAAACTCATTTAAAGAAAGTGGATCTGACCTTTAATCTATATCTTCACCTAAATGTAATTGGTTCTTCCCATCCCTCCATCCCTCTTTAGTTTGAGCCAGCAAACAGACATGCGTGAACACATGATCTCTCCGGTGGATATAACCATGTATATCGATTTGTAGCCATCAGAAAGTGAAAGATAAGAACTAAACGAAGTCTATCAGAGAGTGAGTGAATCCACTTTCCCAATGATAAGCATCAGGTTCACTTGAAAGTAGGAGATGATCAAACATAATGTGATATTTCCTCTGACATAAAGCTGATTTAGTGCACTGAAACTACTTATTGTTCTCTCTCAGCAGCACTTCTTCACTGCTTTTGTGTTTCTTGTGTGAAACCGCAGTAAGAGACCACAGAAACATGGTAACACAGGGAAATTACAATTTGCCAATACTAATTCTACAAACATGTCTGTATGAGGAACTCATATCTGGCTAACCGTTCATATATCAACTCCACACTTGGCGTGTGTATTGTAAATTGCATGAGGAAGATTAGTGTCGAGTTCGGTGCAACTATGACATATGTTCAATATAAGTAAAATTGGGAAAAAAGGTGAATTTTAACTTATAGATATACCACACGTGAACAGTAAAAAAGAAAAGTTTCATTTTACGAAAAAACATTATATAATATACTTGATTTTATATAAACCAACTAGGATTAATACACAAATATTTGTGCTTTGCTGTGAACCATAGAGGGCAAACAAGGTCCAGCAAACAAACAATAAAAATTGAGAGTATATTGTAGAACTGTTTGAGGAGCACTCACTAATGACAAATAATAATTATGAGGAAGGCCTTGTTTATATGAAAGGACCAAAAGTCCTTATTGGACGGAAACCACTTAATATTTGTGTATTTGCAATTCTATGTCAGATCATCAGGGCTCAACACTGAAAAACATTGTCATACTGTGAAGATTTTATTTACTAGCTTGTTAAGATTGCATTTACATGATCATTTTAGAAAGATTCAACAAAGATGCTTTGTACAGTTATTTTCAGGCAACACAAAATTGCAAATAAAGTATGTACAGTCATGAAACATTAGAATAATGTAAATCAAATGTGTAATCAGTGACATATTTCTTTGTCCGGCTACACCAACATGCTGCAGTCATTAGCTAATTTAAACACACACTTAAGACCAGGGGTTTTCACAATGTACAATAAGAGCAAACTTGATATGGGAAATGATGATAATGCAAATATCCTCTGAGTTGTGTAGGCAAACCAATGGATGTAAATCTACAGTGACCATGCTACCGCCAGGCGACGTGTCGGGTCGGTTCCAACATGCTCATTTGGAACCAGACCTCTTTTAAACAAATAAAAAGGACCAAGTGATCTGCCAATGCAGAACTTCAGGGAGGATTCTGGAACTGCATTCAAACACTAACACTTGTAAGTGAAGTTACACTCAGGGACGAGAAAACCTTCTCTTCAAATGCACAGCCACAAATACAAAATGTTTTATATACTATATTATTTCCATAAAAATAATACATTTTAATGTGTAGCATTACTCTGCTGCCATAAGACATAACCTATCTCTTCCTCTGTCATAGTTACAGTTTGTATGTACAAGAAATTAAAATCTTCAGTAAAATAATAGTAATGTTACTGTGAATAAGTCCTGGAGAGATCCCTTTGTTTACATCATTCACAAACTGCTTACAGTACTTTTTTTTACTAACACTGCCACTTGTACGGACCAGTCATTGTGCTTCTTTTCATACCTACAGAAAATATGAGAACATAAAAGCCAATTTAAAAGTAAACACAATGTCTTAGTTAAAAGAAGGCCAATCTTCAACTAGTACATTTTAAGTCATATATTAATAATTTAACGAGGATTCGACATCCCAACCTTTTGACCTGGCTTGTACAGTTAGTCGTAGCTTCCTTTGTCCTGATTTCAGATGAGCCAGCTTCTGTTCATCTTCACTCCCCTGAAGATTTCCTGATGTAATCAAACTCTATAGACATAAATAAAATGAAATACACAAGCGGTAACGTCTAAAAAAAAATGGCATGCCATTGGTCCTTTAAATATTATTCAATAAGTAGGCTGGAATGCTTTTAGATTCTTTAATACCTGATATAGAATAAGTGAGGGATAACAAAAGCTCCTTCCAGACACAATAAATAACTATCCTTCATATAGTGCAGTAATACAGTACTCGCACTAATCCTACAGTAATTGCACAGTAACCACATGCAACAGGCTAAGGAAAAGAGCAGCCCAGTCTATCATCTGACTTTCTTTTTTTTACCTGGCCCCTAAATCCCTACTTCCGTCTTTCTGTCTATTCTTTGACTTTCTGCGTCTATCCAGTCTGCTGTCTCACATGAATACCACATGTTCTACTTCACTTGGGGTCCCAACATTGAGCCCTGGGGAACACCAGCCTAAACAGAGAAAGAAACACTCTGGAGTCGCAGTCCATGGCAAAATGGGATGACATCTGTGCTCAGGGTGACAGTCAGCTCAGCTACAGGTAGTTTGGTTAATCAAGTTAATCATACGAGCTCGGTAATGAGCACAATCGATGCGGATGTCGTCTTTGTGAGATCTCCCTTCCACTCATGTTGTGAATACTGCGCACCAGTTGAAAGTCAATGGTGAAGACAGACAGCCATAGTAGTAATACTTCTCTCTGGGGTGTTTTCTCCCAGTACAACAGTACATGATTGGTCCTGAGCTTCAGGCTGTGTCAGTGTTCCTGTTGGTGATCTCAGGTAACTGACATTAGTCATCTGCGTCTTCTTGTTCAGTCTGTACTTTGCACTGAAGACTCTAGTGGTATCCATGTTGGAATGATCCCTGTGTAATTGGGGCAGTGGAGGGGTCAAAGGTCTTTCCATCAGCACTGTCTCTTGGAGGAAATCCGGTGAGACTCGCCCTCCTTTGCTGCTGTTGTCTCTCATCATATCTTCCTCTTCCACATCCTTCCTCTCTCTGGCGAGTTCACTGGAGTGATACTTTTCTTAGAGCTCTCCGTCAGAGGGTGGCAAACACAGCTTGAAGAGCCTGCAGACAAAGACAAAAATGCAAATGAGACAAACCACCTTGTGAACGACCACAAATGGTGCAGTGTACTGACAGTATGAGCCGAGGCGCCTGCTGGAACTGGTTTCTTTGAATTACCTTGGAGCAGACGGAGGCATCTGGTCCATTACCTTGAGATTTTTAGCAGAGAGCTCAACTCTTGCCCCCTGGTGGAATAGAGAACACATGTTATAAGCTACAAATTGCAGGATGTTTGATTGCTCTGAATGGCAACGATACTTATAATGTGAAGAAATACTTGTTTTATACAAGGAGACCTGATATTTTCAAGTAAGTATGTTTTGTATGATTTTACCTCAGGGATCCATCCTGTATCAATGTTATGACTGAGTTACTCATACTGCATTTAACTATAGCTGGTCTATTAAAGAATATGTTTAACAGTGACAACATGATCATACATTGTCATTATTTAAAAATATATTTATAAGACAACGCAGAAAGTCACTGACATAGATATGCCCTCCAGTCTAATGTAACTGTTCTGCCATGAAGTGCTAAACTTCTATGATGCATATAATACTCAGCTTTTTTACACTGTCAAGGAGGTGTTATTTCAGTTATATTTAGCACTGAGGTGAGGGGTGCTGCTGCACTCGACTATTATATTCAGAAGCGTTTCTAATATTCTGGTACATACTCTCATGTACATAAACAGGGAGGACAAGAAACCAGAAACCTTTTACTGAGACCTCATTAATAAATATGAAATTAAATGTCGACAAATCTGAATCTTAAAGACTTCATTAAAAGGTTGAATTTATGGCAGATCTATTGAACGTGAAGTGACAAATGAGTGTATATACATGGTGCCCACACCTAAAAGGGATAGCTCACCCCAAAAAGAATATTACACTGTAATCCACGTGAGAATGTGGCTCCAGAAGAGGATATCAGACGACATTTAGGCTAAAAACATGGTGTAAATGATGCTGTTTCAAATCGAACTTGAATGTCGGGACTAACAGAGACTTGGATGACACCACAGGAGAAGTGTGGAGGCATTTGTTTTTTCTGTTGTCTTTTTATGTTTGAAGAATCTCTAACCATTTACTTCTATTGTATTGTATTGGATTTGGCTGAAACGCTGTTTACCCCTGAAACTCCGAAAGTGTATTCAGGGATAAACAGCGTTTCATCCACCCCTCCATCCGCAGAGTGGTGAGTAGACATTTTTTGGGTGAACTATCCCTTTAAGGGACCCCTACTGGACCCCAGGCTGAGATAATGGGCCCTGTTGTTTACCTGTTTACGCATAATGTCCATGGTCTGCATGATGCAGCGCGGCATGAGGCCGTGGTTCCTGGCTAGGATCATTGCCTGCTCCAGTGTCACACTCAGAGTACACCTGCAAAGAGCAGAGGAAATGAAGATTAGTGCTTGAAACACACACAAACACATTTCCTGTAAACTTACTCTATCTACTACTGCTATCTAAGTTGCTTGACCCTAATAACTTAACTTTAAAACATATCTTCCCCTTAGAATACTGGTTTACCTGGGGACATGATTTTTGTCCCCATAAGGAAGCTAAGTCCCTATAATGTGAGTGATACCTGGAGACAAACATACACACACGGATGGATCTGCTGAATCTAGTGAATCTTAATTCAGACAGTGAGGTACAGCTTCTTTTGAGGGTTCAGAAGTGTACGTCCTTCCCTCTGCACCATGTTGATCTTTCTTTTAGCTTGTGATACTACACGAGCAGTGGAATAGTGTTGGTCTGGTGCCAGACTGACCTCTGCATGCCTGTGCCACACATGGTGATGTGGCAGGCTCCCAGGCGGTTACACAGCTCAGACGACACACACAGCACGCTGACACCCGATGGGTGGCCTTGGGCACCCGGGCGCATGTTGATGTACGACTGCATTAGTCTACAGAGGTCGTCCAGTGTGTTGAGGGGTCGCAGCAGCTATAAGGGGAAAGAGGTGAAGGTCAGAGAGGTTCAGGTTAGACTTTTAACAAGAAAATAACAATACAATATCACATAAGTGTCAATCTTACCGAAACGTTTAGACACTATTGAGTTTTAAAATGAGGAGGAAATGTCACTTGTTTTCTGTTAAGTTCTATCACTTTTGGCAATTTACCCGAGACGTGACAGAATAATGTCTCGGGAAAAAAAATTCAAAATTATTAGGATTGTAGTCGAGACAAATTCAACAAAAAACCTTTAAAAAGTTTATCTGAGTTAGAAAGAAGTGAAATTATCTCACACACTTTATTTCTCTATACTAGACTGAATTGAGTTACAGACTTGTTTAGGTGGTTCACCAGCGCAAATAACAGGAGAACAATACACAATAACAAAAGTACAGGTTCAACTCTCTGCAGTCTCGAGGATCATGTAACAACATTAAAACCAGTCGCCTGTTTAATGTTGTGGCTGATCCGTGTATATTACAACTATTCTCTATACAGTTTTATTCATTGGAATCTATTGCAGCTACTGTAAGTTTGGGTCACTAGAACTTTCTTTCTAATCTAATAATCACTGAGGTTGAGTTTAAAATGTTGATGTGTTGAGGTTAGTTGGAGTTATTGGGGGTGGGGCGGGGGGGATGTCTTGATGAGCTAGTGGAGGTTTCCAGTGGAGGGAAACAGGACAACAGTCCCTCTTACTTTGGAAATGCTTGGTTGCAGGTCTCTAACTTCAAGGCCCAGTATCTGTACTTGCATTTATATTCAGTCACAACATTATATACAAATGGACTTATGTTTACAAGAGCATGATATAAATGGATCAAAGTTCACATCGACTGTAACGTACACATTCTCTGGGCACAGCAGAAGCAGCATATGCAATATTTACATCAGGATAAATGTATATTTACCTGGTCAATCTTCATGGCTGTGGTGTTTGAGTCTGTCGGGAGATTGGACTTCTCCAAATAGAAAGCCCTGTTTGAGACAAGAACACAACTCTTCATCTGGTTCAGGAATCTATACATTTCATCCTCTGACTCACTTTATGAAAGAGCTGAGTCACCAAACATCTAGAGTACTTCACTTAACAGAATATGCTTCAGTTACAGCAAATACTTCATCAACAACATGAACTCTAATAGACCTTTTAAAAAAAAGTCCTATCAATACATTAGCCAAGCATTTTGTAACCGTATGAAACGAACTGTCTGTAAAGATTCTTACAAGTTAACAATCTTGTTTTGGAATTAATAATTTGTTGTATAAGCAATAATCCTAGTCCTTTTCTTTTATAGATGTGTATATTTTGTGAGTCCTGCAGGCAAATGAAAAAAAAATTCTCTTCCTGAAGCACAACTCAAGTTTATAATCATCGAGCCAGAAGAAATGAACAGAGACAGAGGACTTTAAAAAAAAAGTAACTTCCCTTATTGCCTCGTAGACATGACAATAGAGTGTTTCACATTTATTTTCTAGACTGTTGGCGACTCGCCATATTCCGATTTCACCTGCCAGTTTTATAATGAACCAAGACATTTTTGACACTTCTCAAAATAATATGAGAGATCTCTAACTTAGTGTGTGCAGCAGTATGTGCTGTGTGCTTTCTCTTAAGCGAGAACTTATCTTTCACTCTTTAGTCTGTGCACCTATCACTTGGAATCAGTTACACATAAGAGGGTCCTACGTCCGAGTGCACCCCCCCCACCGACATAGATTGAATTAATTCTGTGTGAAATACTGGAATCTTTCACTGAGCTCACACAACAATGAAAGTTTGTTGTTGTAGTAGCATTAACTCTGCCCATCTCTAGGGATAACATAGTCTTACAGTCGTACTTATGTTAGAGAAACAATACGATTACACTATGAAGGACTTTTGCGTTACTTAATGAGCGAAGTAAAAAAATCATGTTAGCTGATGTGGGACAGGTTTGAATAAAGGAGGAAAAGTTCTCATTTAGAACAATTCTTGACCTTGGAAACTGTTAAATGAAAATCCACACAGTAACCGAAGTGCAGTTTCTGCTTATGCAATACCATAGGGTGAACTCTCCCTTTAAGGTGAAACATAATAACAGTGCTGGTGAGTAAACTGTTGGAGGGCTGTGATGCAGTGTAGCACAGCGTACCTGAGTCTGCGGTAATAGGCCTTGACTTTCTCGAGTGAGACAGCGTTGGTGCGCTGCTGGAACTCCTCCATGGCGCTGTAGTCCTGCTGGGACACTCCCTCTGGACGCTCCAGTGCTGGGTAAAACAGGCGGGAAGCATTCGGGTCAACACACAGTAATGTGATCACATTACATTACACGCTCAAACGTTAACCCTCACTTCTGCATTTTACATGTAAAGACATTTTACATGTAAAAATGTATCTGTACTTTACTCGAGTAAGTATATTTCTGAAAACTTTTTATTTTAACACTAATATCTGTACTTTTACCGTACCTGGCCTTATTTAAATTCAGAATACTCAAGTCAATACATTTCCTCCTGGAAAATTTTTCATGCTCAAAAAAGTTTTCTTGCTTGAACCCCGGTTATGAGTACATCTTGCTTCAAATAGAAGCGTGGTTGAAGTTTATTAGTCTTTTGTATGCGTAATTTGTACTTATTACTTTATTACTTAAAAGTACATTTCAGACCCTGTACTTTTATAACTTTACTTAAACAAAGGGGTTGAATTAGCACTCTTACTTTTGATTGAGTCAAAGTATTTTTTAAATTCTACCTGAGTAACGACTATGTGTACTTTTGCCAAAATCTTCTTGATTTACATGACTCTTTAATCTGTATGAGAGCATATACTGCTCATATATATGAATGCAAACACACAACTCTCTCTAAGTCACACTTAAAGACCTGCAGTTTCACAAGGTACCACATAACTTCTCCTCAACCTGTAGCCTAGTCTCTTCTCCAGTAGGTGGTGATGTTGTTTCAGATATCTGCACTACTGAATGTTTTGTTGCACTTTCTTCCACACTGAAGTGCCTAAGAACATTACAAGCTCTCTTAATGGGTTAGTTTTCCAACTGAATCATGTATATGGGAAATTAATGGCTAATGGCAAATGGGCAAGATGCATAGTGGTATCCACTCACACTAGCGCCGGCTGTGGCTGATGGAGGATTAGAAGGAGTTTGGAAGCAAAAACAGAATGTAAAGGTGGAGATTTCGTAACGGGCAACAAAAAGATTTAGTGTAAAACTAAAAGCACATAAAGCGGTCAGGAACATGTGCAGGAGTGAGAGGCTTCATGAGGCACCGAGTGTATCTGAATGATTCAATTCTTCATAAGTGATTTTGTCTGAAGATAAAATCAATGCATGTGAGATATATGGCTTCATTGGAATGTAGAAAAGCCTTTTCATACTCAGTAATATATGGGAATAAACACTGAAGCTGAGGTACTGTGTATCATAAGGACAACAGCCTAC
The DNA here is from genome assembly GCA_038501795.1 of Pseudopleuronectes americanus. Classification (NCBI taxonomy): domain Eukaryota; kingdom Metazoa; phylum Chordata; class Actinopteri; order Pleuronectiformes; family Pleuronectidae; genus Pseudopleuronectes; species Pseudopleuronectes americanus. The sequence goes on from CM076725.1 coordinate 6,024,013, forward strand.
CCTTCTTCATAGGACTATTGCATCACACTCTACCAGCTGATCTACACCCTGCACCTATTCCCCTGCAGTGTTCTCACTTTCTCCAGTTCCTCGTTCCCAGCCCGCTCAGTCTTACCCTTGGTGAAGAGGACCGTGTGGAGCTTGAGGCTGCCGCCGTTCTGCAACCGGCTGGGCAGCTCGCTGAAGTGACAGCTGTCCAGGTACAGGGTGACCCTCAGGGCCTGTCGGCTGCCCTCCACCTGGTAACACACCGGTGTGTCTGCAGCAAACACACACACACAAACACAAACAAACACAGGCAGTAGTTATTATATTGATTAGTTATAGTTTTGGCTTTAAGATATTGTGTTACACATGTCTACAGACTGAATGCTAATGAATTGATTTTGTTCTGCATTAACATTAGAGAATAACAGTAAATTGATAGCAATGTTTTACTAAGACCAGTAAAAGAGGGCTGGGGGCCTCTGCAAAGGTATTTTCTGAATACCAATCTGGTTGTATTAAGACCTCCAATACCTCCAATAAACCATTTACCACTGGATTTCTGTTATAGTGCAGGTTTCCGTGAGCCATTTAGGTTAGTACTGCTGCATTGATGAGCATCGTCCATCAATTCAAATAACTGAAACAATTGCTCTATGTTAAAGAATTTGTCATTACTGTGTCACTTGTTTTCAGAGCAGTAACCTTTTCCAATCCTACCATCAACACACAAGTAGAAATCATTTGTAAGTCTGACGCTGACTTGCGCTGACACCTCCTAACATTTTGCGACTGCAAGACACGAGCAGTTGTCGGATAATGGAAAAGATGACCTTTACTGAGCGACCTCTAGGGTCAGCGCTCTTTCCTTGAGAAAGCATCAAGACGTAATCCTGTCGAATTGGCTGAGTCTTGAGGCTGAACTCAGACTCTTCAGAGTTACAGACTCTGTATTGCTTTCTACCTTACTTTAGCTCCCAGCCTGCGGAAGACGCCATTAACAAATCAATACTGTCGAATGGACGCTGCGGCAACCGGAGCTGAATATTCAACTGCAGGAAAGCAGATTGGTTAGAAACTATTCTTCCCTTGAACGTGAAAGAGACTGAACACTGTGTTCACCACTAAATATCTGTCATATGTAATAAATAAAGTACAACATAAGTGACCAAGTCAATGTGTTACATGTTTATGCAGCGGTTTGTGTGTTCGTGCACAATGTATGCATGCAAACTCAAAATATTTCCATCTGCCGAGCGTAAAACCTAGAATAGTAAATCCCTGCCTCATCCATAGCTTTGCCGACTCCTCCTATAATGGGAAATGCATGTTATGCTTTTCCTTTGAGCAGCAATCTCTGCTGGCCATATTGAGGCCGTTGAAAAGAGAACTGATTCAGGATGATGTTGTCATTTGTATCTGAGCTTTAAGGCTTCTGGCCGCCTGCACCTTTGGTGAATACACATACTGAGGTTATTAAAGGCACCAATAGGCCCCGGGCCTTATATACTTTATATACACACGCAGGTCAAGACTCTGTCAATGGCCACCTTTGAACAAACCAGGTGCATCCTCTGTGGCTGCAGTACACCGCTGTGTTCTGACCTTGAGCGTTTTGAGGACGGACACTGTCCAATCCACAAATTTAGCATTTCAATGAGAGAACATTTCCCCACTGCAGCACACACATGACGATGAAAGAAATTAATATGTGTATGTGTATTTAATTGTAATGTTTTCTCCAGGTGCTTCGGCCATGTGTTTTAGAACTGAAGTTTAAATGATGCCCTGAACAGCCTGTCAGGAGGAACCATGTTATCTGTAATGAAAGGACAAAGAGACTACATGCTCTGCCCTTGTGTAAGATGATTTACGGATCCATTATAGTGTTGTTTTAGCTCCCTATTCACTCGCTCCTCACTGAAACGAAAATTAAATCTGCAATGGCAAAATGACAATTTCGCCCTCAATAGCTCCCATAGATCCATATAATGGAACATTATTCAGCGTTGGTGAAACCATACAGCTGCTGATTAGCGGCCGTCTGGTTTGAATGGGCCAAGTCAGTCTTTGTTGGTGGAGTCTCTTACTTGCGACTAGACACTCGTCCTCCAGTTGCCTGAAGAACACAGTGACTTTGTCCAAGTCCAACAGGGCCGCCTTGGTATCTTCCAGCATGGTCCGTTCCTCTTTCTGTCAGAGGAGAGAAAAAAACGTTCAGGTCACGCCAGTAGGGTTTTGATAGTTGTGTCAGTGAAAACCATAAAAACCAGGGTATTTTATTTAGTGACACATTACCAACGTGGATACAACAGGAAATGCACACCATGATTAAGTTTGTTAGATATTTCTTTATCAGGGGCCCTACAGGGGCCACAATTTACACTGAGGGGCCAATTATATGTCCAACATCCAGGCAAAATTCCAGATTTAAGTGCACATTCAAATTTAAGTCAGTCCTTGTTTACTGTTTGCTCTTTAGCTTTGATTCAAAAACACACATGATTGAGTATTTTGTGAAAATCAAATCAAAATTCGTACTAATCTTCATATTTACTGTTAGTATTGTTAGTAAGCGATGGATCCACCCCTGGTTGAGATCTCATCAACTTGTATCAGAAATATTAATAACCCTCTGTTCTCACCACGTGCGGTGCTAGCGAGGACTGGAAGTGCAGCAGAACACCGATGACGGATATTTGCTCCAGCCACTTGCGGCTGGTCTCTTTGCCTTCTTCCTGGTACTCGCCAGCGTTGTTGAAGCGCGACCGGAGCGCCGCCAGCAACTGCTCGGCCAGCGTGCACAGGGCGCCCGTCACCGCCTGGCAGAAGATCACGTCCCGGCGCAGCTGCAGAGACGTATCTGGTGGTGGGAGGTTGGACAGTGCATTGGAGCAGGTACATAGAAAGGGGGTGTATGGCATGTATGGAGAGAAGAGGGGAGTCAGGAAGACAGGCAAAGGAGAATAAGGTGAGAAGGTCAGTTGGCAGGAGAGGGTAAAGCACTCTAACCGTCCTGGTTTTATCATGTCTTGGACTTGGTCCTATACAAATACTTAATTCCATTAGGCTTACAGACCCTGAGAGCATGTGTCCCATTAACTATCACCATATGCCACCGTGCAAAGTTCAAAGTGATCGGAGCATCATGTGCCTCGACACCGAACCTTTTCTGTACAAACACATCGAACAACTGGCCTCAACCTGGAAATGATCCCTCTCTGACTTTTTAGAATTATTAAATTATACTGGAAACTAAGTAAATTTAAACATCTGCTACATGTTTTTGCAATGAAGCAGATGTGAAGAAACTAAAACATACATGACATGGGGCTATTATATCCACTATTTTTCACTATTAATGTAAAAAGTGGATATCAGATTTTAAGAGCTGGTGTAACTAAATTAAAAGAAACAGAGATAATACAAGTACAGCCTGATTAAAGGATGTGTATTTCCACATAAACAAAATCATGATTTTAAATAAATCATTTGAAAATGAATCATCCTCTGAAGATTTTTTTAGGACCTACAGATGTCCTGAGGTAGAACTGGCTGTAATTTCATATGATGGATGATCTCATTTGCAAATTGCTCTAAACGGCAATCATTTAAAATACTCCACTTATGGGACCTTTCCTGCTCGAGGTCTGCTGAGAGATTGCACAGCTTGTCTTTACTTCTCTTATGGTGATTTAATGGAAAATTAGAGCAGGGCTCTATCTAGTCTGATTATCTGCCACTACTGTGCAATAAATATGAATATGAACTGGTTCCTGTCTAACACTGACATGTCACTCTACCTGTGCATTTGAGCAGAGCCAGGAGAAGCTGGTTCTTTCCATCTGTAGGGGCAAAAGAAAAACAAGGTGTAAATGGCTGATTGAAACTGTATACGTCCACATGGCTGAAGAGTACACATGTGCTGTGTGTGTGTGTGTTGTGTGTGTGTGTGTGTGTGTGTGTGTGTGTGTGTGTGTAATGTGTGTGTTACTAACCATCCACGAATCTCTGCAGGCTCTCCACCAGGGTTTTGATAGAGCTGGGTAGGTTCCAAGGGTCTTCCTGAATATTCTTTTGGATAACGTATCGACAACGAACTGTCCAGTCCTCGGTCTGGCGAAATTCTGTTTACATAAAAACCAGGAAATGTGTGACGGTGCGTGTCTGTTGTGTAACAGAAACAAGGGCGACACAAACCAACACACGGATACACACACACATAGTATACACATGTGCACACAGACATAAACAAAATCTGTACCTGGTTGGCTGTGGTCAGAATAAAAGTGCTTGGTCTCCTCGCAGGCCTTGGTCATGGCAGATCCTTTCAGTAGGCTGTTGATGGAGTCAACCTTTGTGCGGAAATAAAAGGCCACACACAGACATACACAAATCGTCAGGTAATCAATCAGACTTTGTTCATACCTCATTCTCAACACGCATCCTCTTCTTTTCTACTGCCTGCTACCTTATTTCTTTCTGTGTCATTCAAACATACACACATGCTCACACACACTTACGACTCGGCAATAACTTTTAACTTTTAATCTGGTCCTTTCAGCATTAACGACAACAAGGCTTGAGTGTGTTTGCAAGCCCCATGAGCTGCTGTTTCCATGTGGAACAAAGTATAGCAGTCAAAGAGGGTGTACCCCACGTGGAGTCAAACGTGTGTGTGTGTGTGTGTGTGTGTGTGTGTGTGTGTGTGTGTGTGTGTGTGTGTGTGTGTGTGTGTGTGTGTGTTTGTGTTTGTGTGTGTGAGAGTGAGAGGAGAAAAAAGGGAAAGGTGGGGGATAGAACAGAAAGAAAGGAAATCAAGTGAAAGATGAGAGAGCGAAAAGCAGGATCCTGACCAGAGGACAGACGGAGCTCCAAGAGGTAACTCGGCCCAGATGTTGACTGATTACTATCACAATCATCTGTTCCAAATGGTTTGGCAGAGGGGGTGGTTTAAGCTGACATGTGTGTGTGTGTGTGTGTGTGTTCTTTTTTCCTTGTCTTACATGTCTTGGCTGTATTTTAAACTGCAGTTTAGTTTGTCCACATTGAAAGATTTTGTATCAATTTTCATTTGTCTAGGGTTAAAGGTAGGGTTGGTAATTTGTTTCATGACCGGAGTATTCAGCAGGAGAGACACACACCACTGAAGCAGAGATGAAAGTCAGACATAAGTGAACAATTCACAGAAAACGTATCATTCCCATTTGTTCTCAGTGCTCTTACTAACTTTTCCAGGATTACCAACCCTAGCTTTAAGGTTTTGTTTAAGTAATTTGCGATGCTAAAACACGCAATGGCAGCTTGCCTGCAGAAATTAAGCTTACCTGGTTGAAAAGGTGCTCCAGGCAGCCGTGCAACTTGTCCTGTTTGTCCGAGGGAATCCTCATGTCACAAGGCAGCTCGTCCCCTGGCAGCCGATAAAACACCAAACAAATGGACGGGGAGGGATCAGACTTTAGAACACCAGTGCTCACTTCTATTTGACCATCTGCACATTTTAAACAATCTCTATCCATCTGTTAATGTACATTCTGATGCTCTGAATTACAGGCTGTTGAAAACAATGTGATGATAAACACATAAAGAGCTATGTGGCTGTGGCATCTATGAAATGTTGGATCTAACATATCTGACCACAGTCTCCTTATATCATATCAACAGCATTGCCATGATATATAACCAGCATCACCACACAGTACAGAGCAATAACAAGTTAGAAACTACTGATCTATATCTATGCAAACATGCATTATTTATTTTTCTTTGTTTGACACACAGGAATCGTATATCTGCCTCAGCCTAGCTTATGTTGTTTATCTTGAATTCACTTTTTCTCATGCATATGTTCTGAACTGTTCATTGTTTCATTTGGAATGAAATGTAGAAAGCCAAAAGCAACAAAAAATGTATCGCTGACTAAATACTCCAGTACTGCTGATATTACAGTGAGCCATGAACATCAAAGATGGCCAGAAAAAACAGAGTTTCCTTTCATGCCATCCGTTCTTTGATTACCTGATCCCATCTCATCGCTCCCCAGGTACGAGCTGTTACTCCGCACACTGGTGTAGGACAGGACCGAGTCTCTGTTGCTGTTGCATTCACTGCAATAACGCACAAAACATACAAACACAAACATAAAAAATGTGTTATACGTGGAGAAAGGGGCTCATTCCAATGTTAAACCACAGAGGGGATATGTGTGTGTGTCTTGTAATTATGCTGCCAAATAATCCCTCTGATGTCAAGGCCTTTTCTGATTTACAGTGTATGAGAGCGAAGGTAATTAAATGTTTCTCACAGTAACAACCACCCCCTGGGTTAAACAAAGAAAGCATTCACTCAACTGAATCAAGACTCAAAAACATTTGCCTGATAATAAATACTGTACATACATTAGAATCAAACTGTGGAGTGGAGCTCAGCGCAGCTCCTCTTTCTTAAACACACACTCTTTTCAGTGCTGTCTGTGTGTTATGGCTCAGTTATCAGTCTACTACTTCAAGCTGGTGCGTGAGAAGTAGTAAAATAAATAAAAAGAAAGACTTAAGTCTGGCATTTATATGTTATGCGTGAATCGACATGATTACCGGGCGCATGTGAGAGATTTAAGGGCTCAAAATTATACATCGCTTCAAGTGAGCATGCTGGCGATCCCCTCAGAGGAGCGCTGAGTGATTCACAGGTTGATTTGAATGACTAATGGCCTAGGGGCGACTACAAGCTACAAAATAACATCGGCTTTGTGTGATTGTACCGTTATCCGGCTTGGCTGGATAAAAAAGCGGGGAGTGTCAGAGGTGGGTATCGACCTGCCGGGTCGTTCTGTGGGGCCTAATGTGTGTGAATATGTGTCTGTGTTGCAAGGGAAGGAGACTGGCTACATCAGAGCTGCTGCAATAACAGGGAGAGAGTTAGAATAATGCTATTTTAGTAGTCTGGCATGAATTCTCTGCTGGCTTTCACTCCTGCACACCCCTAAAACACACCATAATAAACCAATATATGGGAGTCAGCTGGTAAATGTTCTTGTCTTTGTCCTCTTTACCTCAATCAACTTCATCTCATGATATTTCAGTCCTCTCATTGATTTCCTCTTCATTTGTTTCCAAATATACACACAATCCCCACACAATGTCCCTGTATTGTTTCCCTTCTGGCTGCTTCTGCATGGAGAGTTGTGTTTTCCAGCTGAATGCTTAGACATACACACTCAGTCTATCACGCACAGAGACACACAAGAGGTGATTTCCAAATTTAGCTTCACACACCTCCTGCCAAATGTGTGAGCACCACTGTGACAATTATCCTGCTTCTAATAGTAGCAGATCTGGCCTAAACCTAAAACAAAGGTGCCCACACACACAAAGCACACAAACACAAACACACACTTGCATTAAGATTTGCATCTTATGGGTGATGTATTCACAGCTTGGGATACAGGTGAGAATGCATTCACAAAAAAATGGAGAACACATTGCCATCCCAGTGAACAGCTCATTAACGGCTGCCTCTGAGGCTGCTTCTTTAATTGTAGCTTGTAGCCATGTCTCATTTGCATAACATCTATTTCTATATGGAGTGGCCATATGGGGACCAATGTTACTACTACACCAGAGCGTGGGTGTGTGTTAATTGTCCAACAATGCAATTCACAGGGAATACAACTTTTTCTGCCCGAGTAAGACAAGAAAAGCTGCATAGAGGATTTATTTTAAATGATCTCTTCTCTCAGTAAACAGCAGTAGTGTACAGGTGTCTTTAGAACGTTAGGCAGGAACAAAAGATCAATTACTAACACTTTCTGATGCTGCAAGTGAAATGAAATGACTTCTGAATCTGGACTGGGACACACTCTAGATATGAATGGACACCAGTCAAAAGGTCTTAACAGCAACACACATGAACGCTAATGATTCATGACAGACACAGTGAGCCAGACTTTGAACAGACGCTCACACACAGTCTGAGTGTGAGTGTAGAAGAAGCCAGTTTCTCCTTGTCCTTGTTCTCACATTATGTTCCTCACAGGCTGTGACCTCCAACTGTTTAACTCTGCTGTGGTCTGTCACCACCTCAAGCTTTAATGTCTGATCCTCTCAGCAGGACTCTAAAAAAAGAGATATGCCCCCTACCTCTAAAACACTGTAGCATTTTATTCAAATCCAAAATATTACAAGTTGGAAGATTCATCTACATACAGGCCTTGCACTGCTACCTTCAAGAGTGTGTTTATTTTTTTCCACCGTCTTCTAAACCCTGAGTAAACACCTCTATATGTGTATGTGTGTGAGTGTGTTTACCACAAACACACAACAGCCTACATTTTCCTTTACATTTTAATGTGATGAGGTAGTTGCGTTTCACATGCCGTGGCCGGGCTGTAATGACAGAGTGTGTGAGGAGGCCGCGCCCCAAACATTTGGCTGTATTATACACCAGCCCACCGCACCAACAACCAATAACTACATCTTAGTGGGTGGTGGAGGGTGGGGCTCAGTGGAGCACTGCCCAATGAACTGTACACACACACACATATACACACAGACAGACACACACACACGCACACACATGCACGCCCACAAACACAGAAACATCTGAATGAACTCGCAACAAGCAAATGACATAACCAGATCTGACCAAAACATTTTGAAGTCATTTTTAGCTCTCCATCTTGGTTAAAATGCCAACATCTGGAATGAGTTGCAGCCTCCAATGGGGGGAAATGAGCAGCATTACAGGGGTTATGTTTTATGGAGTCCTGTTAGAAATGTAGGTGTAAAACGGTGGTGTCTCATTTCTTCTTCGCTATATCAGGTATATATTCGTTTTTTTCACAACGATCATAACAACAATTAAAAGTGATTTATATCGAGCAGCTTTTTGAGAAATAAAGACAGAAAATGTTACTGGATTCAGAAAGATCATTATTTTTTAAGCTATTAAGGTTCCAGTTGGAAACCATGGTAATATATCCTCATATATCCTTGTTTGGTGTTTTTTTAACCATCTGTTGCATGTTAGAAACATCTTCAACTTGCTCTCGGTGAATCCTACAGAGGATCTCCTGCTGTGATCTCACATCAGTTCATTGTGACATTAAACAAAGTATTTACTAGGGGGCTAGACGGAGAAACTCTGCAGAAAGTCAGAGCCCCTCCAACGCCTCTCCAGAGAATGACAGGCGAGTGCACTGAAGGTCCGAAAGCAGCTTTAGAGACCCATTCTTTAAACCAGTTACCTGTAGGAGTCCCTGTAGCTCATCGTGTCGTGACCCGAGTCCTCCTGGTCCTCCTCGTTCACCTTGAAGCAAACTCTTTTGATGCCTCCTTGCTCCACTCTCTCCTGTTCACAGCCGTCCTCGCAGGGGGCCAGAGTTGGCTGAGATGGTTCGTAGACCGGAGGTTCCCCACCTTCCCCTTGGAGCTGTGTAGGCTCGGTGATAGATGACAAGAGGCTAAAGAGGAAAAGGATAGAAAAAGACTTTATAAATAGTATCATGAGCATCAACACCGTATTATTCTTACTTTTAAATACAGTAATCCAGCCTTCACTATCCAACACACACATCTTCACACCCCTTCCCTCTGTACAGACATACAATATGCGTCTATTTTCCTTGATGTTATCCGGGCCTCACTCCCTGTTCCTGTACTGGGCCCAGCCCATAAATATTTTGGGCCTGAAGAATGTTCCTTTTGTAATCCTGAGCTTTAAATAAGGAAAAGGGCAGACAGACAAAGAGAGGCTGACGAACAGCCTCGGGAGGCTGATGCAGGGATAACAGCCCATTTATGCAAAGATCTCAAAATGTCACTATGAAGGCTATGAAAATCATCATCTTGCATATAAACACCATTCGCCTGCCAATATTTGATAATACCACCAGCTGCTGGAGCTGAAAAATACTTTCTGAATGGAGTAAATGCTTTTCTTTTTAATAGAAAGATGACACCTGTCAACGGGGTTAGAGATGATATGGGAATATGGAATCAGATCAAAGAAACAATAATATCCATATTAATATAAAAATGGATTTATGCTTTTTTGTGCACAAGATCAATATTCTTATAGTTTTGAAAACACTTACACATCGATCTGAGCGACATACTGCTTCATCTCCCGCACAGCAACATCCAGGCGGCTGTACAAGTGAATGTAGGCGTCCTGGGTCTCTGTGTCCTCGTGTTTGAGAAGGAAGCTCAGACCACCTTCGCCAAGGCCACTGCGTCGCCTGTCCGTCAACCCCTCATCTCCGTCCACGGCCCCGTCCTTGTTGCCATCCACCTCATCCCCTTCTAGGCCGGAACAGTTCCAGCAGGGAGCTCCCATGCTGGTCACACAATGCTGGGTGTGGGACATAGGGTTCAGTAGTGCTAAAGGAAAGGAAAGAAAATGTAAGGAAAGGAGAAGAGAGGAGAGAAGAGGAGAGAAGAGGAGAGAAGAGGAGAGAAGAGGAGAGAAGAGGAAAGGAGAGGAAAGGAGAGGAAAGGAGACAGGATAAACAACATATTAGTAGTGGCTGAGTAAAAACATAACCTTCACTCTATGACAATACATTTAGTCCAGATGTCCAAAACCTATGAAGTAACACTCTTGTCTGTTCTCCATTTGAACTTAATGGAAAACAACTTCTTAAAGGGCACTCGCGAGTGTGACTGATACGCACAGCAAGAGCAGGATTAAAAAAACCTCTATACTTTGGTTGAATGCCAAACTTAGACATAATAACCGCATATGTATCAAAACTGCTGACGGATTATTCCTATCAACCCAGGACTATATGCTATTAGTGCAGAACAAAGTGAGCAGAAAGCCCTTAAGACATGTTATATACATTCCAGACATTCTTTTAATGCCCAGAGTAATAACGCAGGAGTCTTTCACCTCAGATAACACACCTCATCATACTATTCAGTTTCTAATTGCAGCACTAAAGGCTTGCTACCCTCTCGCTGGAGGAACAATCATCCCTGTGGCTGTCTGCAGAACACATAATGAAAAACACCAGAGCTGAAGTGAACATCTCCCCAGTGCGACTGCGAGGCAGATGTCTCACTGGCAGCTGGTGCAGAGAGGAAAGATGAGGACGAGGCAAACTGGAACAATGTAAGCAATGCTTAATGTCTGCTGTCTAGACAGCTGTATTGCATTTTCATCTTTGCAGAGAGTAGCAGGAGTTCAGCGTTTACGCCCTCGAGACTCTTCGTTAATATCCAGCTGCATCATAATAAAGTAATGTGGATGCGAGACAGGACTTTACTTTTTGTATCCACGGATTAAAGGTCTATCTTGTATTTTCCTCTCTCTCTCTTGAAACGATTCCATGGTGAATTTACATTCCCCTTCCACTCAATCCCTTCCTCTCGCTTTCTTCTCTCCCCTTTGACCTCAGCAGCAGCAGCAGCAGCAGTAGCGAGTGAATGGCACACATTCCTACGCTGCCTCCAGGCGCCGTCTTTGCTGACATCATTCATTCACTTTTCATGTCAATAGTATGGCCTGGAGCTAATGGAGACTTAATGGCAGACCACTCATCTAATTTACCATGAGAATGCGTTTTTTGAGACCTTACGGATGCTGCGGGAGTTGGGGGCTGGTGTTCCCATCTCGGTGCTGCAGCATTTAAAATGGTCTTAGAGGGAAATTAGTCGAAATGATCACTGAGCCCATTTTAAGTAGGTTACTCTGTATTATCATGAAGAGGTTGGATCTCAGAGAAGCTTGGATGTGGCTGTGGATATGTGACTGAGATTGAGCTAGTGTTTTAATCTTCTTCTTCTTCGACGAGAGTTGTGTGTAAAGCTGTTTTCAGACATGAAATCCAGAGGATGTGTGCACAATTGAGGCTGGAGACATTTTGCAGTTTTGCGTCTGTTGCGTGTTAGAAATGGCATCAACACATCCACTCATGCATGCAGAGGATCTCCCCCCCTGTGTTTTAACATCATCTCATTCGGACATTATCAAGTTTTTACAAGGGGGCTGTCTAGAGAAACTCTGGAGAATGTCTGAAGACTCTCACAAGGACATTTGCGGCCTCACATACAGCCCCTCTGGAGAATGTCAGGAGATTATCTGGAGCTCAGTGCATGTCTGAAAGCAGCTTGTGTGGGTGCTGTCTCTACCTTGATCAGGGTCCAGGCCAAACAGGGAGTTTTTGCGCCCAAAGCGGATGCTGAAAGTCCTGCCGGCAGAGGTGGCACACTTTGGGTAGGAAACCTGCATCAGGTTGATGTGGCAGTTGGTGGGAACAAAGTCCATGCAGCCCAGTGGGTGAGTGTGGACACCGGCCTGCCTGAAGGAGGGCCACACCTTGTTCCTCAGCTCCAGGGCAAACTGGGTTAAAATAAAGAAGGAAGGAATGATGAATAAGAAAAGTGTAGAGAAAGTTTATTGACTGACAGCTCTAATATTAGTAGTGCATGATTCTAATAATCACTGACAAAACATTGTCACTGTAGCAGAAAACATGACATGGAGAGTCAACACATATAGTCAGACAAAATGAAGTTAAATAACTAAATGTATTGCCCAAGAGTTCTTAAAATTTAAAGTTAAGGACAAGTACATTCTAAATATCAGATGTATTATTCAAGCTTTAAAAGTGTACAGAGATTTGGGAGGGGCGATATTTGATCATATTTATGAGAGCGCTGTATAGACACAGACGTTTGACCTAAGTCCAAACATGAATATATAAAAAAGAATGTGTATTGACATCAGTAACATACGGAAGCGTATTGCATTCACTTGAAAAGCTCTGGGTAAGAATTTTTTTTTCCTGTTTGTCCGAGATAACAATCCTGTTTTTACGACTTTTTTTTTCCTCTTTCAAATTAAAAGCATGAAATTGAAGTTCCTGTAAAGACGCGGACTTACTGTTATGAATCTGCACCTTCACAAAGGAAAAGTTTTATATTTTAGCGACCCTCTGAGGAGGCACAAGGTCTTACTGTGTTGTTTCGGGAGGTTTCAAATAAACCGGAAAACATAAGTTGAAAGTCTCGACCGTCTTTCGGTGGATCGGACTCTTGTTTTGAAAAGGGTTCTAACGGAAAGGGGTTCTGTGGATAGAGAAAAGTGTGAAGGAAAATAAAAGGGGGAGATGTCCCGATTCCATAACCATCTCTCGTGTCCTCTCTCGGCTGAGGCCTCCTGACAGTAAAAGAGAACTAACCGCTCGGCTACATTAGTCTTTTGTAGTTCACTTTTATTTATATAGAAGGAGATTCGGACCGTTTTAAGCGAGGCTACGTCTTTGGACGCTATACTTTCAAAATAAAACCATAAAAAAAAATTTGTTCGAAAAACAGGATCTTTATCTCGTTAAACAGGGAAAAAAAAAGTACAAATTTATGTATAACAATTAAAAACAGGTTTGACAGTATACATATACATGTTCTGTATTTATGTGCAATATGTTTAAGAGAAAGTAGAATTGTGTCGTTGTACCTGTTGATAGCTACTGATACGCCGTCGGATACTCTCCAGCTTGGTGTCACAGATTTGTCTGAACTCGTACTGAGGCATGGTAACTACTCGGTCGCTCTGGGAGATGAGCTGGCTGCAGTTACGAACAAAAAGGCTGTCGTCAGCACAAAATGCCTCCAGGATCTGTAGAAACACGAAACATCAGTGAGGATGGAACACTCCTACAGTCAAAGTTTATTCCGTCACAATCAAGATAAAAATCTAATTCAGAGTAGCGGCAACATCAACAACAGTTTAAACCACAAGGGAAGCCAAATTAGCCTTTTGCTGCTTTTAGATCTTGTCAATAGTAATAAAACAACTTATTATCAGTGAGCTAAAAACAGGGAAACCACCAGGTTGGGACAAGTGGAAAAAATAACCGAAGTAAATACTATGACTTGATGGCAGATTCCCAAGTGGTACTCTAGAATAAGTAGCTGTCAGCTAACCCAAATACTTCACCTCATCTTTTCATAACTACCTTAGCAGTGAGGTTGAAGCAACCTTTGGGCTCCACAACCTTCTCCAGCACGTTGCTCTTTACGCCAGCAGTGCTTACATACTCGTAGACCACGCCGTGCTCCAGGTGGACGTTATCCACGGTCAGACTGACCAGAGGCAGCTCATCAGAGAGGGAAAGCCTGCCCAGCCGGCAATCTGTGTAGCACAATATTGAAGTTACTCAATATATATAATTTGAATAAACTCAAGTTAACCATTATGAAGTCAGGAGGAAGAGTAGAGGTAGAGTTATGCGTCATGTTATGTTAATAGCACCTCATCAGCTCTGGGTAGAAATACAATGATTTTATAAATCCCTTTCGCAGTGACGCATGTAAAAGTACACAGTGTACTCTACGTATGTCAAGTCAGCCTCCTCTGCCAGCTCTGTCGGAAAAACTGGCCACTTAGTGTAAATACAGTAGGGAAACAGAATGTAACTGGATGACGTCCTATGACTGCAGTGTGAGCATATGTAATTTTCAGCAGTGAATTTTCTATTTCTAGAGCAAATTGCTGAGGGCTGAACCCACTTTTTACTGCCACAGTAACTCTGACCCGATTCAGAGGTCATCTGAAATTGCCATAGAGGTGGAAAATATTGTTCTTTGTAACGTTTTTGGCAGAGACAGAAGTTAGTTTTTTTTCTTGACATAGAGTCTGCAATCAATCTGTGATCACGCACAAAGCTGCTACAGTTCATCATACAGGACACTCCCAAGTAACGCTCATGTTGTTCAGGTATGTTTTGATGCAGGATGGGCCACACATGAAACCTGCTGTTATTATAAGCACTACATCTGGTACTGCTTTCCTGTTTCAAAGTATTGCACTTTTCTCTTATATAACAGTTGTAATAATAATAATAATAATAATAATAATAATAATAATAATAACAATAATAATAATAATAATAATAAGGAATTAAAGGAATTTGAAGATAACAGGGCACAAATATAAAAAAATAAAGTGTTACAAAAACTTTAATGAAACAATTATGTAATGTTAGATTTGATAATATTCTTTAGTTTAACTAAAGAGAAGATACATATGCACACAGAGGCTGTAACTACAATGAACTATTTCACAGGAAGTAACATCACCTGTTCCATTGGTGCCGCTCCCCTCCTCATGGTCCGATCCGTTCTCCACTGGATAAGGACTGAAAGGACTCTCCTCCTTCTCACCTTCGCCTCCGTCTCTTTGCAGCTCCTTCGCATCCTCGAACGCCCGGTACACCCACTGACACTGTGGGAAACAGATCAACGCTGAACAATAAGACTTTACTTCTAATCTTCCAAACTGTGCATCATTATTCGGTGAAGTGAAGGAGAAAGTAAGAATGAAATGAAAAGAATATACAACATTTTGCGAAGATGAAAAGCCAAAGCATGAAACAGATTTGAGAGGAAATAAGTATTTGGGGCGCCATGGACATAGACACTTCACCTGACAAGCATGTGAGTCTAAGTGTCTAGAAAATACAAACCATTAAGAAATATATTGGCAAGATGAGAGATTATACATATCTTTTGTATGTGAGGTTACTGATATAAAAATTAACAAACAAAATGCACTTTTCAGGTCAATGTAAATGAATAGGGGACAGATCATTTGTAAGAATTACAATTCATCTGAATTCATCTGAACAATAGAATTGCGCACATCTGTAATATGCAGTAAATCATTATGAGGTTTAAAATTAGGAAATGAGTGGAGGAGGAGGTGAGTGTGAAATGAGGAAAGCTGACAAGACAAAGCAGGATTTTGGTATATTTTGGTGAAAGCATTTTACAGAATGGGAAGGGAATAATCCCAAGTATTTATTCCCTGCGGACACTTTTCACCTGACAGCGAAGTCAGGGCTGACTGCACCAGCCTGAACTCAGCAGTGCAGTCAGCCACATCAACAACATCCTGGTAATTTCTCCTGCTGGTAAATGAACCCGCCAATGTATACTGGAAGGAATCCAAAATGAGGCTGAGTCTGTTCACTGTTCACTTAGAGCAGAGGGGCTTTATCAGAAGAGTCAGTCGGACTCAACAGAAGAAAACTAAACGCTGAGCTTTATACAGTGAGGAGGACGTCCTACTCTGTCTGCAGCCTTGTGAAATACTGCCTGCAGACATGGATTGCTGCTGGAGGAATGTCAAAACAACCCGGTGGGAGTATGTCATTTTAGATGTTAGCCATGTAAAGCCAAGTTTAAATACAAGCGTCTAGTCCTGACCCAATTTGGAAACAGTGCTAAATATGCAATGATTACTTTAACACAGAATAAACCTTGAGCTTTCTTGGAAACAGGAATAGGCTGAAATACCATGGGGCTACTTTCTCCTCTTGGGGCAGGAGGGTATTTTGAGTTGAACAATATTTAACTCTCACTATTTTTTCGCCTGCAGCGCCAATGACAGCCAGTAATTTATGTTCAGAGATTACTAGGCCACCCAGTGTTGGAGCCAAGAACGCCGACAAAGTCGATGAAATCGCTGTAAAGTCGATGGAATCACAGAAGCGTTTTTCTTCTCAAACATTAAGTTGCTGTATCTATCTCCAGCTCCGCTAATTATGTTTTATGATCCATCTCAGAGCGGGAATGTCTGGATCACTGGGGCTTTCTGTGAACTGTTCCACATTGTTGAAAGATTAAGTAAATTAACTATCAATGCTAAAGCCAATTCTAATCATGATATCTCATGGCATTAAGTAGTTTGTATTATAAATAAAACATTCAGGAAATGTCCTGTTGCATGGCTACGAAAGCCATAGTAACAGACAAGAACTGATAATCTTCACTGGACACCATGTAAAGAGCTGGACGATGTGGCCAGGTGGGAGATCTTTTTGTCTTTTAATAGTTGTATTTGTTAAATATTCTCAATAAATCCATTGATTATCTTTCCTCATTATCCTCTGAGGGTCGCAGTGGGTGGTGGAGACAATTCCAGCTGACATTGGGCAAGAAGCAGGGGAAAGGTTGGGCAGGTCCTAAGACCACATTACAGGGGCAACAATTCACTCTCACACATAAGGTCAGCAGAGTCTCCAATTAACCTAACCTCAATCTGCATGTTTTTTGGAATGTGTAAGAAAGCTGGAGAAACTGGATAAACTCACACTAACATGGGGCGAACTAACCGGAGTTTGAACCACCACTTTCTTGCTCTGAGGCAGCAGTGTGAAGCACCGCACCATTTGTGCTGCCCAATTCTCAATAAATGCCACATTTAAACTTTACACTCCAGTTGTCCCTTGTCCCCTCACCGTCTGCAGGGGCTGCTGGTGTGTGTGCTGCGCAGCGAAGTGCTCCAGAACCTCATCGTAGTTGCTGAAGTTGACGTTGTTGCCGTTGACTTTTAGGATGACCTGGCCGGGCTGGAGACCTGCCCCCGCTGCCTCCCAGCCTGCAGTGTGTCAACAGAGGGTCAGAGGTAAAGGGTCAGCGAGTGGTATAAATACAGCAGACCTGTACACAACACATTGGGCTATTATGGAAAACAAGACATTCGAGTAGGAGGAATAGAGGCCTTTAATAACTTGTGTCTCTGACGTCCATAGTTGTGTCATTTTTAAATGTTTAATCAAATCATATTTTTGGGAGTAAATTCCCATATTTGTACTTAATCTCACTCCTTGTGTTTTTCCGGGAAAAACAGAAAACGATGTAACACACTGTCCCCGACCTGCTAATGGCTTTACAGCCTGGGAATCCAATCAACACCTCCATCTTCCTCAATCTAAAAATACCAGGGTTGGCAACACTTCCTCCCAAGGTACCAAGGATTACCAGAATTCAGGGCTACTTGACCCATGAATGGCTTGCTAATAGGGGGGCTGATTTAAGAAGAGAAAGAAAACACAAATAAAGACCCTCACAAGAAAAAAAAACATCATTCACCAGCAGGGAGCCAGAAGTGACACAGGACACTGGAAAGACAGAAAAAAGGAGAAGGAGGGAGGAGAGAAAGGGAAAGTAGTCCTTCTGCCATAATAGCCTAAAAAAATATCACATTCCTTGGCCGAACAGCAGCTCCTCTCCTCTGTTTTTGTATGTGTGTCCTCTTCTACTCCTGTCTGGTTTACACATTGGGATTCATCCCTTATCCAACTTGGCACAATTCTCTCAATTGGTCAGAGTGTCAAAGGAGAGACAACGAAAAATGAGAAGGTAGAGAAACGGTTGGATATTTTTTTCCAGTTACCTATTGTACTTTATGCAGCTCCACGATCACAGAGCAGTGTGTGTGTGTGTGTGTGTGTGTGTGTGTGTGTGTGTGTGTGTGTGTGTGTGTGTGTGTGTGTGTTTGTGTGTGTGTGTGTGCTTGTCTATTAAGGTTCTGAACTCTGACCGCAGGCTGTCTGTCTGACAGGTGGCCATAAAAGCCATAATGGAGGTTCACTAAAAGCAGAGCATAACAGGTGGTTGGAGGCTTGGGTTACCTCATCTTTTCTTTGAATTTCTCTGAAATGATTTGTCTTTCTGACACCGTAAACAATTACCGACAGTGATGCTGCAATAACAAGGTCAAATTCTTAAAAATCGGTTGACAGACAGATCCAGCTTGAGTCATAAACATCTGTTTTAATAGAATTTAAGAAAAATTAATTTGATCACATCTCCCTGGAACACGTGAACCTTGCAAACCACTCAGCAGATTACTTTTCCATTACACAAAAAACTGATGCCATCCTGCACTTTTAGATATATCTGTAGATGTATGTAGATTTAGGTATTTTTCTATAGCGCTTTTACATGATTTAAAATTATATTTGAATTAATATGATTAAAAAAGGGGAAAATTCTAAGTTTCAAGATTTTAAGAAGCACGACTGCATAAAAAAAGATTTATCTATATATCTACATATATTGCCTTAAGTGATGAACCTTGCCTTCGGTTGGGCTTAAAGACACAAGTTTGAAAGTGAAAAATATCTGCGGGTGCATTAGAAAGAAAAGAGCTCAAGTCATCAACTCTGCTAGAAGCTGGGAGCTTGAGGTTGCATTCAAATCTCCACCCGAACTGTCAATTGCTGAGTAGCATTTAGGGTAATGAAGGTAATTAAAGGCCTCTCTGGTTCTGCTGCATCAGTTTCCGTTATATAATCTGTCCATCATAGGTCCGACAGTGTTATAGAAGTGCGAGGCTCAACGGATGGGAGTACTCTTACTGAGAGTGTGAACCTTAACGTGTGCTATTCAACACATGAAGTAGTTAAAATGAAATTCACCTAGAAAAAGCAGTGGGGTGATGAACTGGCTCAAGAAGTCAGTCAAAGCCGTCACTCACCTTTCCTGACAGCATGGACATGAGGAGGGGCGGAGCCACACAGTCTGAACGAGAGGGTGTCTGGGTTGTCGGGGATCTTCACAATCCTAGAAGAGATAAAACCAATGAGTTCATTGTACGTGTGTGCGTGCTTGAGTGCATGCGTGCGTGTGTCCATGTGTTCCCTCACTCTTTGGCCTTGGTGGCGACCAGCAGTCTCAGGGAGCGTCGTATGCAGAAGGCCTGGCTGATCATGGTTTCCACGTCGGAGAAAGGCCTGAGGAACAGCAGGTCCTCGTTGATGGTGAAGATCTTCCTGCCCACCTGCAGCCCAGCCATCTGCACAGACAGACGAACAGATGGGGGACAGAATGCAGTTATTTTTAGGTTGCACTTTGTTTCAACTCCATCTAAACTTATAATTTTCAAATGGGGGGGTCATTCAATTTGTGCATTATCACCCCTGTGTTCCAGTGAGATCTAAACTGTGTGCAGCATAGGTCTTAGAAAAATCCTGATTAAAGGTTTTTTACCTGACTTGTTTATTTACTCAGAATCAAGTCCCTGTTCAGTTCATTAGCCTCCAGGATGGAGCTCTATGTTTTTCTACTAGACGATGAGTCTGACACTAAAGAGGTAATTGAACCAAACCAAAACGAGAGAGAAATCCAGAGTGTACTGATCAGTGTTTTAACAGCCTGTTCAGTCTTGTTATTCATCTTCCAGCCCAAGAAAAATATTTTTATAGAGAGTGCATATCAAGATTGGCTACCAGATAGGATTAAGCTGCATGATAAAGACTTCTGCCTGTTGGATTTGCACACATTTCCTGAATGAATGGTAACTTTCAGGTTCCACAATAGCAGAGATGCCCTTTATTTACATTTCTCTATCCCTCTCTTTCTAATGTAGCCACAACTTTCTATCTTAAACCAGTGGTGAGATATCAGATCCTGCTGAGTGTATGCTGACATGCAGTATAACAGTTGCACAAACAACTACACTGCACACGCCCTCAGAGAATCAAACACCCTCAGCTTTGCACAGTCAGATATCAGCGCCTAAAATCTTTTTTTTTCTAATAACCAACAAACCACATCATTAAATGCAGTCATCTTGCACATCTTCAGCAGCGTTGTGAGAATAATGTGGCCTGTGTACCCCCGCTGTGTGAGTCCAGTGTCCTGGGCACAGATCCGGTGGGGTGGCCTTGGCTTAGCCAGGACCCAATTTTGGATTACGGCCCAAGATTGAGGTAGGAGCGACTGGGAGGATTCACAGCCATCTGAATGTGGAGAGATGTATGTGTGGTGCGTGTGTGCGTGCATGTGACTATACAGCATGGGTTCTGGTTTGCACGTGACTCTCTATAATAGTATCATACAGTGAAAGAGCCTAGTGTGCGAGTGAGTGTCTCTCAGCCCCTTTCAGAGCCCCATGGGAATCAGCTGAGCCTCATTCACTGGGCTGGCACACAGGCTGTGTCACATCTAGCAATCCTGTTATTTTGGCAAACAGGGGGCATGGGGGATGAATAAGAGGAAAAAAGGTGCAGGAGAGAGCAAAACTGAGAGGATTCACTGTGGAGGAAGCAGGCAAAATAGAAAAGGAAAAGATTATCCAGAGAGTGACTTAGAAAAGGAGTAATGTGGGAAAATTTGTAAAATAACAGAAATTACTGTTGAGAGGAAGATGGTTGAACACATGATGCTGAGGGAAAGGTTTTCAATCACTGGACTCGTGGAACAATTAGGGCATCATCCTGATGTTTTAAGAACGCTAGAAACATTAAAGCAAATGCAAAATCAAAGGAAAAGAAAGAAGAATGGTCTTGCATTAGACATGCCATTGTAAGGCAGTGGTTGAATCTGGGAGTGAGAGAGACCCCCTGCAGGGCATAGACCCACTGCAGGGGGAGGGTGAAACTAGGTTAAATAAATATGATTGATGTTGGGACACACAAAGAGGAGTTTGCTGTTGAAGTCTCTGAAGTATGTAACCATAGATATGACAGCAGCTATTCTTAGCACCTGTTCATGACTACTATAGAATCATAAATACTAATAATATACTGTGTAATTTAATATACAGTATAGTAACAGAAGAAAAATAAATAATCATTTAGGTTTTAGATGTTTTTGTCACAGCCTTATCTGCATTGAAGAAAATGTTGTGTGTGCGTGCGTGCATGTGCATGTGAAGGGGATACAACTAAGCATGTCTAATGGCGTGTGTGTGTGTGTGTGTGTGTGTGTGTGTGTGTGTGTGTGTGTGTGTGTGTGTGTGTGTGTGTGTGTGTTGTGTGTGTGTGTGTGTGTGTGTGTGTGTGTGTGTGTGTGTGTGTGTGTGTGTGTGTGTGTGTGTGTGTGTGTGCTGACCATTACCTCAGCATGGGAGCCCCTGGTGACAGATTTCACCACAATGGCCTTGTTTTTCTCCTCGATCTCAAAGCCGTAGTCTTCCTCCTCAGGGTGAATCTAGCACAGAGAAAATCACCTAATTACTGGTCCATTTAAACTGGTGACTGACTGCTTCTGCACCATGTGTAAGCAAATCTCTAAACAATTGTCATGATGCACATATTCTACAGTCATACACATTTGATCTGGCTCTGATCCTGTTTTTGCACACTGTAGAAATATGTTGTCATTACATAATTTGTTAATTTGCTGCACTGATTCTGCTTTATTTGGTGTTAAAAAGTTGATATATGCCACTCTCTCCGGGTGGTCTTGGCTTTTTAAGTCCTGAACATTTGCAATGTGTGATTTTCATCACATGTCATGTGTCTGGCCTCTGACGATGTTCTCTGCTTCCCACTTTGTATTCCCCAGTGGGGCGAGGCTTAGTAAAACGCTGTCATCGCCAAACACATTAGTCGGCTTCCATTAGGTAAAGCTGCTGGGGCCATCTTCCTGCTGCACGGCCCTGATAAGATGGGGATCTCCGCCGTTACATCAGAGGAGATGGCTGCGGTAAATAAAGAGTTCCTACACTTCACTCCAGTAATAGCCAGGAGGGCGGATTAGTTCTGCTAATCAAGGGAAAAAAGCCTTTTACACTTCTTGTGGAAATCCAGATAAGATGGCTTCTTCCCGCTCCGATATAAAACAAGGATGCTGCTGATGCTGTTACGTTTCCCTGATGATAACAGTCTTCACTAAACAGTTCACTTTCCAATTAAGTCTCTGGAAAACCCCATCCATCTTTAAAAAAAAAGAAGATGAATGTTAAGTATATCATCTCCCTTCTATCTGCTGTCAGTAGCAGCACAACAGGGACTTCATCCCAGCCAGTGAAGTTGAACATATTTCCATGAGACAAATCTCATTACAATGCGGATTGAGCACATGCAGCAGATTTAGGTCTTTATTGTCATCAAAGTAGCCTCGAGTCCCGAGAGGGGGAGGACCAATTCTTTATAGTGATGCTAATTGTGTCTACCAGTGAGATGACAACGAGGAACATACAAACACAAACACACGAGTGAAGGATATAGATGATGCCAGTGTGTTAGCTATATAATACATTCCTGTTCTATTTTAAGGACGTACATACAGAGTATACTATATGTTATATTACTGCGCATGGCAGGTATATACAGGTTCACTCTGAACAAATGCCCATTTAAATGTTATATATTAAAAAAATGTCCCTGCATTGTGTGCATTCATCTATCCGCATTAAGCCATTGTGTCATATGTCATATTGAGACATATGAAAGGAATTCTGAAATCAGGATCGATGTATCCATGTACAGTATAAATGTATGTGAGACAATGTGGAAATGTATGTGTCTGTGTCTGAGTGCATGTGCTCCAGCTCACCACCAGTGACTTGGCCAAGATGTTTTCGATGAGTTTAAAGTCATTGCGCTGGAGCTGCTTGCTCTTGCTGCTGGTTCCCTCCGTCTCCTCATCCGCATAGAAACGGAAGAACTGGGACTCGTCTTTGAACTCACTCTTTTCCAAAACTGGAAAAGAAAACACACACACAAAGAGAGAGAGCATGTAATCAGAAAGCCACTGCAGAAAGGAGCATTGTGACAGAAATTAGGTCACATCTCAGTCTTTCCAGTTAAAGGTTGATGATAAAAAGGTGAAGTGGCGCTACAGTTATCATCATACATGTTAATGCTCATTTGTACATTACATATCAAAGCAAATGTGCTGATTCTGTGGAGATAAGTGTATTTGCAAGAGCAGAAAGCAAAAGAAGCTTCCACTTTACGTGTGGAGACAAACAAGATAACAGTTAATTAGCTCATTAGCTAATGATGCTAGAGAAACATCTGCAGTCAACCACACCTGGGTCGTATCCAGCACATGCCTGGGTTAGTAAGAACCTCTGGAGATGTGTGTGTGTGAAGCCCTCTGTTGGGCTGAGCCTTATACTAACACATGGGGCACTTCAAACAGGTCAGGAGCACATTATTGAGGCTTCTCTTCTCACATCGGTTTTGGAGCCTGAGCGAAAAGGCCACAGAGCAATCCTACTACACTACGGATATTTCTTATGTTTCTCTCAGCCACGGAAGACAGGCCGTAAATTACAGTACTGACAGTTTATTCTTTCGAACGCCTATTTTCTTAAGTGAGGTCCAACAAATTGAACCTTTATTTTTTTTGCTGGTTTCTTTGGAACACTGAATTAAAGGCAGTTGTAAACATGCTGCTCTATGTTTGAATTGTAAATTCCAGTTCAGTCCTTTTTCCAACGAAAATCTGGCTTTTGTCTGCAAAGGGAGTAAAGTATCCATAAAATAACAGGACGCCCTCCACGGCGCAATATATGCTTTAACAGCTGGCACTGACAGCACCTCGCCCCCATTTTGTGATGCTCACATCTGCTCTAAAGAATTATTTTATTTTGTTGAGCAGAATTGAGAAAACATTTTGTTTGCCAGTAGTAACAATTTGTCTCAAAGCTCCAACACACATCCACAGACCTTCAACCGAGGATATTTCATAATCTTACAAGTGTGTGTGTATGACTCTGACTCTGGCTGGGGCTAGTAGAGGCAGTGCTGAATACCAAAGGTGCCCAGGTGTTCAGATATTTGGAGAGCATCTGGCACCGTCGGATGAACAAAAGCCTTAACAAACTAATAACACGCACGCCACACCCACCCACCCACACTGGCCTCGTGCCAACTCAAACGTGAGTTATTTCCCTCTGAGTCACAGAGCACATTAACTGGAGGGTGTGCAGCTCCGGAAACTCAGTCATAACCTTAGAACATGCACAAAATCTGACACGCACACACACATACTCACATACTCACTCACACACTCTCTCACCTTCTCTGCATGATCTAAATGTTAAGAGCAGTTGACCATATTCAAGTGACAATTAAAATGTGTCAAGACTCATTTTGTTCATAAACTTGATTGAAATTGATATTATACAAAATGACATATTGGCAGTGGTGGCAGAAGGGCTCAACATATTTACTTTAGTGACAGTACAAATACACAGACAAAAATATACTCAAGTAAAGTTCCACATTAGCTTTTCTACTTGAGTTAATTTATTGCTTTTAAATATACTTAAACTATTAAATGTGAAAGTACTTGGCTATCTTTTAAAAAAACATTTAAAAGTCTTCTGCCTGATCTGAGTGCAGTGGAGTATTTGACCAGGGCATTTGAAGTGTTTAATGTGAATGATAAACAAATAAACACACTCAAACTGTCCTTGTGTTATTTCCCTATCAGCCAGCAGACATTTTGAGGGAGTATCATTATTATTTTACCTATATGGTCTAATAATTGATTTCAACCGTTGATATTGTTAATTGCCCTGAAAAAAAAACTTCCATTGCTTTTTGTTTATATTAAATATTAGATGACTACTTCTAAATTACATTTTGACTCAGGGGTGGAAAGTATCGCTGTATCTTGTGAAGGTGTTTCTGTACACTGAGCCGCCTGAAAGGCAAAACGCAACAGGTGTTCCCGACTGACAACTAGATGAATGATTTCAGCAGATAAGGGCGGATGAAAGACAAATTAACTGTGTTGTCTGTTAGCAGTGAGGAGCCAGACAGTAAAACAGAGAAAAGAGAGAGAGAAAGACAACGAGTTAAAGATGAACCAGGTGACAGAGCAGCAGATGTGCTGAGTAAGACTACGGAAAGTGACGTGAGGAGGGGTCAGGTGAGGTGTAAGCCGACAGGCTGCAAAGAGAAAGGTCGTGACCCTGAAGAAGGGCGGAGGACAGGGAGAGATAAAAGAGAACAGGTCAGTCCTTCCAACAGATGGTAGAAGGAGGGAGGTGTGTGTGTGAGTGGCAAAGAGGCAAGTGAAAAAGTGAGAAAGCCATTCTGTGACTGTGGAGCGGATCTATGTGTTCAAATAAGAGTAAAGTATCTTTTCCATTGGTCCAAAAAGCTTAAAACAAACACTGAAATCTGTCTTTTGTCTGCAATATGAATGGAAACGCTGTCTCCAGATTCGCTCAGAGAACTACGACCTTCATCTTAAATTTCTGTTGCTTTGCATCCCTATGTGCGTAAGACAGCGTCAATGGTACATCTCCAGTTATCCAACACCAACTACCCCTTACAACTGGTTCTCACTTCACACTTAACTTGGCCAATGAAGATGATTAATTAAATTTCAGGCCAGAATCAGTCTGGGTTCGGTCGGGACAATAGTGGTAAAATATTTAATATAATAAAAAGTCAGTAAACCACCATAAAAAGGTGTGTAAATTATATTTTGTACTCTAAACAGTGTTTACCCCCCCACTACAGCCCGGTCACGGTTCAGTGGACTGACCCAGACGGCCGTGTAGCAAGGCCAAATAGATCTGGTTAGGGTACACTGCTAATGCTGTTTACGTTCAACATGCTGGGCTCGAACCAAAGCCGCTCCACTGCAACGTGGTCAGTGAGGTTACCAACTTGGCTAGACTGGATGTGCTAATTTACAATGCTCCTTTTTTAGCGTCTGACATCATAATGTAGGAGAAGCTAATGTTTTTGTGGTGGAGAAAGAGTGACTGTGGGACCAGTGAAGGACAACACGCATTTCAAGGTAATGAACAGCTCAGAAAAGAGGATGAATGGGTCAAGAGGGAGAGTGAACACATCACAGCAGAATTAATGAAATTTAAATTATTGTGGTAAAGACAAACACTGTAAATAATAAAAACATCACTGCACCATGTATTTATCAAGTCTTCAAACTAAGCTGAAGTAAAAACCTCTGCTGTGTGTGGGTTTGTATGTTTGTGTTTATCCATCATCCATGTATGCATGTGTGAGAGAGAATTGAACTGACCGTGGTGCATGAAGCCATTGTTGCAGAGCCCCACTCCCAGCGTCACAGCGTCCTCTCGGGTCGAGCAGTCTCCCTGGGAAACCAAATCAATGACGCACACAGTCGGTCAGTTCCGATGCCTGTTTACACCTTCTCATACTCAACAGGACACAGCACAGCTGGTTCAACTTGTTTGTGTATTTGCTGGTGTGAAGATGGTGATTTGTGAAGCAGTATGTGTAAAAAACATGTGTTGAAAAGAGGACATTGAGGGATGAGAAGACTGGTTCAAATTGATTTGGGTAAATTATACATTCAAATACAATCTACTGTGTTACTGCAAGCTTTCCCTTTATTGCACCTAAAAAAAGAACGATAGCACAGCGGAAAAAATTCATAATTAAAATGACCTAAAATGAGACATATTATTAATTTTCTATCTTCTTTCCCTTATTGTCCAGCCAACACTTCTGCATCATTGTCAATGTCCCCACACTTGCATAATGCACACCTTGCAGCTAGCCTGTCACACCCCTTAACAAAGCCAGGTAATGTGAGAGTGGACCAGCTGGCCAAATGAGTAGACTGGCTTTATTGGGAGGGGGTCTGTAAAGAGACCAAGTGTTTCAGACAGAGGCTGAAAGAGGAGCAGATAGCAGTGGACAATATGAGGAAAGTAATGCATTTTCTGGACATTAGAGCATCTTAACCTTTTAAAGTAACCCGATTTTAATGTTATAACTAAATAATTATGACTTCTACTACTTATTCCTTTTTGAGGAAACTCAAATGTGCAGTTGCAGCAGTCCTCAACTGCGCTCTTAAAACTCAGTGAATGGTGACAAATGTCCAGAAATGTTTTTGCAAAATAATGTGACAAACCCATTGATTATTTCATGCATTTAACAATAAAGCGTGCAGTGAATAAGTACTGTATCATTACACTCAATGGACACTACAAAAATACACTTAACTTTGGTGATGACAATTGTTTAGTATTCTGTGTTGTTTGGATTAAGTGGAAGTATAAGAGAGACAGATTTCACCTGTGAGAGAAGCCAGTCCACCAGTTTGCTCGCAGGCACCACAGATTTAAAGGTTTTCAGATGGTGGTCTCGGTCCCTAGAGAAGCAAAAAAGAGTTTTACTAAATAAACGTTCACATTACAATACAGACGGCATGAAGAAAATAACAAACTTGACAGTCAGCAGTTTAATATCAAACAATCGATCAATTAAATGTTATTTCTATAACCAATATTCAAAGATCACAACTTGTCTCACTGGGCTTATACGCAAGTTATAACAACAACTCTGTGTGGTTCACACCCTTAAGACCCTACACTATGTGTTACGTTGAATTTACAGATAAAACTGAAGTAACAGCTAAAAGAGAACATTGTCATGATTTAGAGCTAGAGAATAAACAACATAACAAGTCATAATTTATATGTTTTTGGTACTGCACAGTTATTCTGCAGGTTTTTTTAAAATCCTGCCACAACAACGTTTTAAACTCTCACACAGACAATCCACGGTTGATCGGCTCGTTCAACATGCAAACAGGAAACACAACAGAGGATGTGTGGTTGCTTGTGCGACTCAGTGGGGTGTATGACATCCGATAAAACTGAGCAGAACCTCATTTGCTTGAACGTCTCAGTATTGTGAGCAAATCATGGACCACCCATTATACTAAACTGCCACTTTTAGAAAAAAATCCCCATTCACTGTCAGTCTGACAGAAAAAACACTACAATTAAAAACACATGAAAAACAAACAACCTCCAAACATAAGTTATAGTCTGTATCAGTAGCAGCATCAGCTTCTCCTGAATGACATATGTGGCATTCTCAATATTGATTTTATATGTTTAATATCTATTATATCATATTATTAACTTCACAGATTTTGAATGTTATTAGAGCGGCTGCCACTCAACAAAGTTTAGTAAAACAGAGGCACATGATTATTTATGATTCATAAAATGTGTCACTTACTAATTAATGGATGCTACTTACAATGCCAGTTTAGTGATGAATATAAAACTCAGGGCTGTATTACATAATATCAGAATAGCAGGCAGAGGGGTTGCCTTTGTATGTTAATAGGATTTGTCCCCTGACTAAAAGCTCTTTGTTTGCACCGATGGCGAACCCCGGGCACTTCAATCAGCGGGTGAGCGATGGAGGGACAGATAGAGAGGTGGAGGGGGGACATGAAGACGGGAGGGGCTGCAGAGGACAGAGGCAGTGTGTGTGTGTTTGAGGCAGAGTAAGAGGGAAACAAAGTGTGTTTCCTGTGCACGTCATTTGTGCCGTGAAATCAATTCATTTGACTAATTTGGGGAAACCACCAAATTTGGTGGTTTCAAGTTAACACAAGTTTTAACCATTATTTGCTTCAGCCAAAGAGGTTCTGTTGTCATCGCTGCTGGACAGATAACCATGAAACTCGGTGGAAGGATGCTGTATTGGTCAAGGAAGGACCGATTGAAATTTGGTGTGGATCCAGTTTTTTTCACGGTCTTTAACATTGTGAGAAAGTGCTTTATTTGGTGCAGCTTCATTGAATTTAAGGCGACTGTTGGACTTGGTGGAGGTATGGAGTTAGAATAAGTTTAATTTTATTGTTAGTTTATAGGAACAAATAAGGACTGCTGGAGTGCATCGTTTGTAGGGGCTCCAACATTCAGGCAAGGTATTTATGTGTATGAAAGCGGGATAGAGCTTGAACAAGAAATAAAAAGTGACTGATGGGGTTTTAAAATATTTTACAGCATTATTTGGTCTAAGTCATGTAAACATAAAGATTAATTTATGTATATCCAACAAACCCACAACACTGTAGAGATTAAAACAAATTTAAATAGCTCACAATAACTGACTCTTCATAAACCTTAAAAACAAACCTCAAATCATAAAAACTTGTCGTATTCTAGCTGAACTGAATCCTGAACGCATCGACCCGTGAACGCTCGAACACAGCACGGGGTCCAAGTTGGTTTGATTGGTTTGTCATCCTTGGCAGCACTATACTGTTTGTTCAGTCATTACAGAAAAGGTGAAGTGAACCCTTCATGAATATGCATCATTGCACCTGGATCGTAGGGACATTAGCATATGAGGAGGGAGGAGGGCAGGTACTTACTTGATGACAGACGTGTGGAGGCTGTGAAGGCGGCAGTACAGCCTGACGCCCTAAAACCGGAGGGAAAGAAATGAGCCGCTGAGTCAGAGAACATACACGCCTTAAGTAAACAAGTACAAGCATGGCCCCAGGACAAGAGATTTCATTTCTTGAAACCGGGACTGAGAACAGACGCAGCCAACTTATATTTATTAGTAACCTTTGTGCCATTTGTTGGAATTAAGTTTTTGATTAAATTTTCTTTGAGGAGGGATTTAGTTCCTCCAGGGATTGTATTTGAATATGTGCATAAACCGTCAAATGATTTGCATAAATTATTAGAGAGCACTCACTGAGGTGTATGCTTATGTGGACTTACAATAAAAATTTACATGATGAACAAATGCATAAAGGAGGAAAACGTGCCAATATGTTTTTTAATATCCATTGAAAATATGCACTGTCAGTACAGTTGTGTTGGTAAAGTTATAACCATCATCAAGTCTTTAAGTAAAAGTCTTTGAATATAATATTTTTTATAAATCAACATTCCATTTTACATAAGTAGAGTAACTCACGCCTCAATACGTGACTCAATTGTGACATTTTCAACACAGCATTCGTATCGCTATATTATTTTTATAATATTTTTCCTTTCTTCCTCGTTTATTGTCTACACGTCATTTCAAACACCAGTGAGGACATCCAGGAGCAGAACTACAGTTACCTTCGACATGATGTCCTCCATCTCACTGCGCGCCTTGTAGGTGCCGTCGTCGTAGCGGAAGCGGTACAACACCTGCTCGTTCTTGAACTGGTGCTTGTCCGACACTGAAATTTCACCAGAGAGAGAAAGTGTCACCTCGGTTGGGCTCCAAAATATTTAGGGGATTAAGGGTTAATTACCCAAAAAGTGTGACTACAGAGTATCTGAGGAATGTACAATTGCTCCTTTCTCTTTTTTTTCCTCTGCATATTTCCTAAGAGATCACACACGCACATGCCACTGAAATTACTCAATATTAATTATCGTCAGAGTTGAATCATACTTGCACACCAAAAGGGAGTGTCAGCTAAATGTGATTTCATTTACTGAGGGTATTGGGGTAAGTAAGTGGCAACACTGCATTTGATTTTTGTGTTGGGCAGGCCATGACTTCAAATATGTACACAGCAGATAACTGCCAACCCTCATAGCAAAAATCTCCAAACCAGCATTAATAAACCCAGACACATCCACAACAAGTTCTGTACTCTTAATAAACCCAACATTGGTTATGATCACGTAAATGGAAAAGGACCATTACACACACACACACACGCACGCTGAGTGAAATCTGCCAAACAGAGGCAGTTTGGTTCCACCACAACAAGTTGGCATAGGCTCAAACAAGTCAGTGTTTTTCTCAGTCTAGACTTAAAAAAAAACTTGCAAAAACCAAAGGAATGCCCCACAAAATCCACCGCTGTAAATCGTCAAACGTTGAATTTGAAGTAGACGAGAACGATGGATGAAATTATGGGAGACATCAAAACTGCAAACATTCAAGTATGGACTGGTTTGTTTACAGGCTCAAACATGCACAGCTATTTGAACAAAGTTTGCATTTTGTACAACAAAATGCACGTGGTTGACTGTCTATCCTTGTCTCTTAACAAAACTACAGCACACGTCAGTAGTGGTCGACTGACAGTTTCAATTCCCCACTCTGTCACATTACTGCTCTGTCTCTGACATTTTCTTTTTTCAGTGACTAAGTGGTGATGCTTCCTGTACACCTTGCCTGCAGGGCACCAGCCTCTCCAGTCTTCACACAAAGTCCCACTTTTATCCAACAGAGCCCTGCATGTCATCACTGAATCTCTCTGTGGCTGCAGGCTCCTGTGAGCGAGGATTTCGGGGGATTTTCCACAGGTATTAAGGAATATGAACGTTGGAGCTCAGCAAGGGGGAGCAGTGGGTATAAATGCTGACAGGGGTTTTACACTTGCTATGTACAAGAGCCCCTTCAGTAAAACTCTGGACAAGTGCATACATACATTATTTATAGCTGTTTGTGTATGCATGTGCATGTGTGTCTCATTTCTCAATGCACTATATAATTCAGGTTAGCGGGACAGTGACTGTCACACTACAGATAAAATTAGGGAAGGGAAAATGATGTGGGACACATTTTAATAATTAATAACAGACTGTATCTTTGCTTCGACCCTAAGGCTTGAGGTCAAACAGGAAGTGAGGGACGCATTCATACGAACATGAATGAATGAGTCAAATAATTATGGAAGAATGTGAACACGCGAGCAGGAAAGAACCAGCGAGGATAAGGTGCCAAAACAAATTTCGATCATAATAAAAACATGACGGGGGAAATATAAATAGAATCAAATATGAGGAAAGCCACAAAAGACTAGAGGATGACAGAGGTTTTATGAAAAACTAAGAGAGATACAGACAATATGAAGGGGAGAGAGAGGTAGAGTCGTTTGGTCTTACCATGGTGGATGATACCATTTTCCAGCAAAGCTTGTCCCAGGTTGACCCCTTCGTCGGGTTTGCTGATCTCGCCGCTCTCTATCAGCCATGACACAAACTCACTGAGGGCACAAGACAAAGAAGCACATGATGAGGCGTGGGTTCTTAATGTGATCATCTGTTTACTGTTTACATCTTTTGATTGCCTAAATTGACGTGGGGCTCCTTGATGTGCAGTCATTGCATGGAATTGACAAGCAGACAATTCAGTGTGGGTGCAACAAAGTCACTATGTGTATTATCTTGAATTCCAGTTTATGAAGTTTGCATCATAAAAAAAGCTGTTTTGGTTCATAATCATCAATCAAGGCGCACTTCCACAAAACCTATTAATATATATATATATTATAATTAGGACACCGCCTTAATCACAATAACGAATGAGCTGACACCCACAGCACAATACATGACTGACTGTTGCTATCTTTATTTGGTTTAGTTTAGTTGAGTTTAACTTATCCAGC
Source organism: Pseudopleuronectes americanus (assembly GCA_038501795.1). Lineage (NCBI taxonomy): Eukaryota > Metazoa > Chordata > Actinopteri > Pleuronectiformes > Pleuronectidae > Pseudopleuronectes > Pseudopleuronectes americanus. Next base: position 6,056,640 of record CM076725.1, read on the forward strand.
ATTATACAAATCAAGTGAAAGTGAAATGGTAAAAAAATCTGTGGGGGGTGTGGCACAAACCAGTACCGGCTTATATGAAAACCACACCCAAGTAAACACTAAACAAAAATCTGAAGAAGCATACAACTAGATAATTAGGGTTAGATATTAGTTTAAAAGAAAAGATAAAAACCTATATTATTAAAACTGACAAAATACAGGGAATTTAAGGTATCTTATCACCCAAACAGCATGTTACAGTAATGCACTGTGTTTATTTTTACATTATGAATATGAAGTTTAATTTGGCTCACTTTCATATTTCTCCTTTCCTGTAAATAAGATGAATTTAGACTTTTTGATATTTAAGAACGGCTGTTTGTTTGAAACCACATGGAAAGATTGAGAAGATCATGATTTATTATTTTAATAAGCCTGGTCAGATCTCTACACCCATAATAACGTTAAAACAGAGACTGCTGTATGCTCATGTGACAGAACCAAGGACGAAGCTGAGCTGACCTTTATGTATATCTATGTATTTATTGAACTACTTGGACCACATTGAAAACACACACAGACACGCACACACACACACACACACACACAGGATATTCTGTGTATATCCTTTTATCTGTAGATACAAATACGCCTCGCACAGACTTTGATTCATGGATCAAACCTCCAAATCCAAGCTCTGCGACTATCTTTTCACAGTCAGTATGCACTGAGCAAATGTTTGAAGGAGAAAATTACATTTTCCCCTTCTTCGTCTTTTATGCTGCAGAGCAAAATAACTTTCCTGGATAATAATGCAGTGAACTGGAGACCTGGTGTGTGTGTGCATGTGTGTGTGTGTCACTGCCTTTATTATGCGTGGATATGTAATAAAGTGGATGCATGAACGCATGTCTCTGAATGCTTAGTGTTCATAAATGTCAGGTATGCAAGGTGCGCAGACCTGTATGTGTATATAATCGGTAAGATTCGCCTCTGCTTCTTTTTTTTTGCTGCTGAGCAAAATAAGTTCCCCGGATAATGATGAGCAGCGTGTTTGAGTGCTTGTGCGTGTGCGTGTGCGTGTGTACAAGATAGAGATGAAAACACAACTTGACAAACACATCCTTAGCTGTAGAACACAGAGCTAATGGATTGGTGGGGATAACAGCTTTTTGATCACATTTCTGTCGCTGAAGAATTGTTCATTAAACTGCCACCCTGTTACAGTGATCATAAACAGTATAAAGTACTACTATACTAATGTAGTAATCTTCATAATGCACTGTTTCAACTAACTTTACTGCATCTACTTAAAGACAATTACACAATATGTGCACCATTCTACATCAAACTGCAACTTTAAAAGGGCCACTGGAGACTAAACTTCACACAGACAACAAAAAATGTTCTATTTTCAAACACTTAATCTTGTGTTTTTTGAGAGCTCATCGCTATTTATCTGAATTTGCTCCATTTCCTCTGTGTGTTGCATCGTGGGACGATGGTGTGCATCAACGACACACAGGGAAACTCAGATGCTGCTTTGAAATAGCACGAAGTATGGCATTGAGACAGAGCTAATACTTATTCCCACAGAGGGCAAGTAAATTTTTTTACAATGAAAAAAGCTATTGGTGCAGAAGCTAATGCTTCAATTGTGTCAGTCAACAGCTGAACCCAAATTATATCTCTCCTCAGCACAAAAAGGTGAGGACAAAGCAATACAAGGAAAGTGTTTGATCAATCATCAATCAAAATAGGGCTATTGATGATAGACGTGCACTCGCATGACAAAAAAGGAGCAATTATCCAATAAGAGAATGTAAAGTGTGTTAACGCAGACCATTTTTCCATGTAGATGGAAGACAAATGATGGAATTATACTATCAAGGCGATGGGGTGCTGTCAAATTGGCAGGCGGTATCTCTGCTTAATGCAACGTGCACTCAAAATGGGCCTGACACTAATTTCATCAGCAAGACAAATGCAGAGCTAATGCGGGTTGCACTCATCGGCAGGAAATGGCTGAGCGATAAAGTGAGAAAAATGGGAGATAGTAGGAAGCGAAAGTGGAGAGAGTGAAAGAGGCCGACAAAATAGACTGAGAGCAAATGAATGAGGCAAAGAAAGGAGTCAGTGACATGTTGGCAAACACGGGAGTCGGAACCATCTGCTGCTGCCATGGCACTGTCTCTGAACTTTGACCTACAAGTGAATGATGGGAGAAGAAACACTATATCCCTTTAAGGACAGTAATAATTAACTGTTCTTAATACAGTGTGTGTGTCTTCTGACAGGGAAGACGAAGACAAAGACGCACACACACACACACACACACACACACACGCACACGCACACGCAGAATGTAATTCGATCTAATCAATTTAATTGGACAGAGAGAACACCACATGGACAAGGATGGACCTCTTATCACCATTCGATTTTTGAGGAACTAATTAAAATCACTTCTTGTTGGGTTTGGTTGATGTAACACTAGTCAACGTATCATTATTACCTTCGCCAAGAGGGTTATGTTTGTTTGTTGGTTGGTTGATTTGTTTGTTTGTCAGCAGGATTACACAAACACAACTGAACAGATTTCCATGACACTCTGTGAAAAGATGGGACAGGGGCCAAGACAGATCCCTTTTAAATTTGGCACAGATCAGGACAGATTGGTTCCAAGAATTTTTCTATCACTTTTTTTAACATAGTGAGACATTTTGAGTAATATACCAGTTGATACATAAATATTTTAGGGATATCATATTTATGGGACTGATGTTTAGTCAAGTAGTCATTTACCTGTTGGAAAACGCTATCTAATATGCAAGATGTATTTAATAAATTAAAATATACGGAAAGGTCATGTAAGCGGTGTTAAACACAATCACTTTCTACAGGACCAGTCAGCAGTCCCCATTGCATTCCAGTTAATTTTGTGTTAGCCCGAGGTGGTGCCAAACAGATTTAATTTAATTTAATTTAATTGATCTTACAAATGCTGTTGGGTATGTAGAGATACTGAGGGAAACTTCAGCAGGTCTCTCATTGAATATTCACTGCACAGCAACATCAGGGGGACAGAGAAACAAACAGCCTGTTGCAGAGCTTTAGTTAAAGGTCCTCTGGTAATGAGTGTATGGATGGGAGTGTGTATGTGTTGAGAAGATTGGCCCTTACTATAACTCATGAGGGTAGACTGTGAGGGGAGTGGGGACTCATTACAGGCAAGATGCAGGGATAAAACAGTTCAGGCATTTTGCCAGGACTCGGGGAAGCTGGATACCGGCTCTTTTGAAATCCCGCTGATCTTATGTAACAACAATTTGTAAAGATCCCCTTGTGAAGAGCGTAGCATTGCAGTCACATTCACGGAACCTGGGGAAACCAGACGCTGCGGCGGCAAAGAAACTCACTTCCCCATGAAGCACTTGGGCACAATGCTGAGCTTCCTGCGTCGATCCTTTATCAGGTGCCTGCTCTTGCTCATCATCATGTGGTAGAGCTTCTCCCCCTTCTCTGCGATCATCACGTAGGCATCCCGCTCCATGCCCAGTTTGAGACCTGCAGATGACAGAGACAGTAAAATCAGAGGACTCGTCATATTTTATGTTCTTAACCCTCAACAGGGTGAGCATCTTTTGGGTTTGAGAGACAAAAGACTAGGGGAGGGAAACAAAGGAGTAAACAAAATCTCAGTCCATTGAAGTGGCTGTATCACAATGCCAAGAAAGATTGAGCTCAACCATAAAAGAACACTACTTCAACTTCCTTTCTGTTGCTATCTCCACATCTTAAACCCAAAAGCCAAAGGCTGTCATGGTGCGGTTAGAAGAGACAAACAGGCCTTTGCTTGGACGGCCTGGTTGTGTTCTGGTATTGTGCATATGGAATGAAGCCAGGATCAGAGCACGGCTGCTAGGGTCTCGCACAATCCTCTGATACAATCCCAGATGTAAATCTCCTCTAGACAAGTTGTCTTTAGAGTGAGTAAAGTTCAGGAGGGTATAGTTATCTTGATCTTGTTCTTGTGCTGTTTTGGTGAACTGTTATTCCTCTGTGGTAAAGCAGAACATGTGAGGGCCTATTGTAAGGCCCTGCTGCCCAATAAGGCCTCTCCAGTGAGCACACTGTTTGAGCTGCTTAACCTTGTTGCCCAGATTGATGAACTTCTGAATTGCACCATGACACTTTCTGAATCAGGCAACCCAACTCTGCTGCACTGTGACTCCCAAAGCTGCTTAACTGGGCCAAGAGGCACATTAAGCTGCTACAATTGACTGTAAACTGTTCTCATTTACGAGCTATGGCGTGCTTAAAAAAGTACATGTCATATATCTGCAGCATCTGGGAACAATTAATTTATCGTTATATAGAAGGTAAAAAGGTTGAGTGGCAAACGTTGGGCTGGGGGTCTGACCGACTGAGAGGGAGCAGGGTGGGACAAACAATGTGAGAAAAGTTAAATGGCCCACGCTGGAATCCAGCTTTTCCCATTGAGACGTTGGCGTTCCGCGCTGGCAGCCTGTGATGGAGGTGGGGTTGTATCGCATTTGACAGCAGCTGGAGTACACTTAAACAATGAGTGTCATTGAACAACAGACGGGGCCTGTCAGCCTCCGAGGCCCCTCCGCTTCTGCTCCAGCTGTCAGAGTTTGTCTTGAGCTGCTTCTCGTCTTCCTGCCTGCGCTCGCTCACTCACTGGCCTAATGCATTATCTGACCCACCCACGCATTTTCCCTGCACTTCCATGAAAACAATGATCAGACGGAACACCTCCAGCTGGCAGTTGTTGAAAAAATCTAAGCCGATTGAGGCGAGATGCATGTATGAGACAGGGCAGAACAACAGCATTACATAGAAAAGGTCAAAGCAATAATTCAAGGAGGAGGGAATAGGTAAAAAAAATATATATACATGTTGCCAGGATTTATTGCATTCAAACATCATAATGTAGCTGTCTAGACTGGAGTAGAGAGGCTGAGAGAGAAGGAAGCACAGAGCAAACTGGTGAGCGAGTAATAGAAAGTGAGAGTGTGGGGAAATTGGGCACTGTGACTGATCTGGCATCTGTTAGCCTCAGGTCGATTTCCGCCAGGTTGAAACGTAACACCGCAAGCTGTAGCGCACTCCTTCATACTGACTTGTACTCTGAAACCCTTTCATCGATGGATCTGATGCTGCTGGCCCCGCAGCCTGCTGTCCAATACTTACTTAAACAAGATCCAAATCAGTGAGGCTAATTTACAACAGTACAACATGTTGCAACTTGATGGTGGTAAACCGCAAGAAGAGATAAGCTAAACCAATTAGCTCATGGGAATAATCAGCCCAAATCATTTTCAATAGAGTTTTGATCTGAAGCCATCAAAGCTATCAGGTGACCAAATCTGGTTAAAGCCTCTCACACCATTTAATGCACAGGACGTAACAAAGACAGATGGCCGGTGCTGAACAGGTGGGGACAGATTTGAAGGCAAATGAGGGAAGTCGCACGATTCAGGGAAAACAATTTTGGGAGCAACAAGAATATCCGTTTGCATTACTAATCTTACACTAGTGGTGCTCAGGCTTTTATTCACCATCAGTGCTTTTAAAGTTAATCTCTTAGTGGACTCTTGGATGAGACTTGAACTTTTGATCTCCCGCACATTCAAAACTAAAGCTGTTCCACATTCTGCCAAACGCACTGGAATGGATACAGCTTTGTTTAATGTCGATGACAGTAACTCTTGTTAGAGTAAAAATAGATGCAGATTAATTAAAGGTGTCTTATGTAACTGCACTTCACTTGCTCTGATATTTCTATTCTAGGCGTGAGACCAAGATGCTGTTTTTAGCGCATCTGCTGTTTGTGAATAAGACATTTGATTTACCACCCAGAGCTTGAATCAGTCAAAATACCTGCCCTGCACTGATTCCTTGAAAGTGAGGAGCAGATAGCAGCCTCTGCTCGGTGCACGGGTCATCCAGGCCAACTGTGAACGTCGTGTCACCTAAGCCTCTATTTACCAAACACAAGCAGGCAGCTTGTTCAAGGTGGGACATAACTGTAGGGCGCAAACACTGTATCCAGGTCAGAAGCACATCCACAGTCATTACAGTGTGCCAGCTGAGGGAGGGCTGATTGTTTGTGAATCTGAGGTGGCAGCAACATGAAGGGCAACATACAAAGCGTTCAAGAGATGGAAACACAGCACATCAGCATGACTGTAAGGGCGAAAAGACCAAAACTGGCCGGATATGGAAGAATGGAAGGACAAGATCTTGAAGCTCAACAAATCAAAAAATCAGCAGGAGGAGAAGAGCGGGAGCCTCCTCTTTATTTCACATGTCTACAATCTGCATCGTTCATCTGTTGTAAAGTACATGCGTATTGTAAAGGGCCCGATAAAATGCAGTGCTGAATTTAGTGAGATTTGGAAACAAGGTACATTCAATATTGATAAAGTTTTAATAAACTTGCAACTGTTGCTCTGTAGCAGCGGCTGCTGGGACTTGTCAACGTAAGTTACTCTGTCAATCACGACATCGGGGGCGTTCAAGACAACAGCAAGGACAAATGATTCTCTTTAATTGGTGCGGCTCAATAACTGAAGGTCACTTCTGCTGTCTTACCAAGAAAAGCCTCATTATTATCGCCACAGCCCAAGCAAACAACTTTCCTTTTAAAACATGGTTGATGGTGAAATATATGTGTAGGCATAACTAAAAAACTACTGAGTTCTGCGGGCGGGAAACTCAAATATAAAGAAATCGCCTCTGGTTTTTCTGATTTAAGTTCCATTAAGTCGTAAAACGGCCTTTAAAAAGAAATGTTACTCACTCTCTCTCTGCTCCCGTTCCCTCAAGATGGCGTCCAGCCACTTCTGCTTGTCCTCAGCATTTTTGGCCATGCAGACAAACCACTTGTTTTTCGCAGTGTTGTGGATTTTCCAGCCGTTCGTCACTGTGTAGTTGTTGCTGTGGTAGTCCGCTGCAAGGTAAAAAAAAACATGAGAAAGCATGAATGAAGCAATTAATATTTTTATGGGTGAGAGGTCATAATGAATAATATTAATATACTTAATTATGGAGCAGACCGAGCTATTATTCGTTTTAGTCTTCTAATGGTCTTAGGGATATACTTGAAACTAATCTTCTAATTAAAAAAAAATTAAAAAAATTACAATGACATAAATTATAATAAATAACTGCTTTTTGTTTTTGGTGTTCTCACGCTGCAACTAAAACCACAGACGATAAACACTGACCCCAGTGATAAATCTAGGAAGTGAAAATGAGCGTAATTAAATCATAAAGATGTCCTGCAATTTGACATTAATATTTTCTCTGATGAGCATTTACCACTCAAGCAATGATTGACAACATCATTAAAGAGATAAACACAATGCATCTCGAGAGCAATAAAAAAACATCTTTCCACTGACTCAACGAAATCTCCCCTCGCACCGCTTTCTAATTATAAATCCATTTAGCTGCAGGTGAACGGCCATTGAATAATGAATGACCGCTGGTAATGGGGTATATTAGTCTCACGCTCAAAGGTCATATAAATAGATCTGAGGAGTCAGGCCCCACAGGGAGCTGCTCCCTCTGCTCTGGAAGAGCAGGGAACTGGGTTGGGACACGGCTACTACAGAGTGTATTCTCTTTTTAGCCACTGGGATGGAAAAGATGGATTGTAGTAAGGACTTGCTGGGACTTATAGGGTGGCATTTATCTGGGCAGAGACCTGCTGGATGAGTCAGTGAAGAGGAGGACATTAAGAATTTTTGAAAATATGAAGTACATTTACAATAATAATAATCAAACAATCATTTCATCTTCGTTTTTTCCCCATTCTTTATTTAAGAATTTGGTCCTGGTTTGAGAGCAGGACTTATTGATTTCAATTCAGATTTTACAATGCTTTTACTCACAGCCCTGTGCTTGCACTCAAATAACCCTGCTTGTGCATAGATTTCCTTGGATGTATTTTGTGCAACAAGACTGTCAAAATTCCCCGACCAACAGAATGCCAGGTGGGGTGTGGAAATGGGAAATTCCCCCTCCCTCGTTGCGGATAAGTTATGTCTTACGGGTGGTTACTTTAACTGGGTTTAAGTACTTTTACTTTCTGTCAATCTGCTGGAAGATTGTAATTGCCATTACTAATGCCAAAAGTAACAAAATGAGAGCGGTACAATTTAAATCGTCACCGCTACACCTGGCCGTCGATTGGTTGGGGAATTTTGACAGAATTGTTGCACAAGAAAATCCAAGTGTAGATGATAAAATCAAAGAGAAGTAGAGAAATCCAAGAGCAGACAGGGTTTGAAGTGGAAGGATTACCAAATCTGAACATGAAATCAATAAGTCCTGCTCAAGGACCAGACTCTTGAATATAGATATGAAGAAAAACTTTTTAAATGTATGATTTTAGGTTAGAGCATATTTTGTGTTGCTCTGGGTCATTGAACCAAATTGAATATTTTATTTCTAGTTCCATGTACTCTCACATTTCACATCTGTTTTACTTAGTAATCAGGTTATCTGTGTTTAAAGTTCATGTGCGCATTTTCAAGGTGGCACCCCTGAGTTCCGTGAATATGGCATGTTTTTGTTTGTGGTTTTCCCTCCAGCAGCCTAAATATGACAGCACGCACCAAGAGGCAGAAAAAAAAGGCACGTGATCTTGCAAAAATATTCTGCCCAGTGCAGAAGAGAGAGAGAAAAAAGAGGAAACATGCGAGAGAGAGGAAGATGTGTTTCTACATCAGCGGACAACAAGCCCAGCACGGGGGCTCGCACAAAAACCGCAGCAGCAAAAAATGAGCTGTGTGTCGACGGTATCGCTACGAGCCATACGATAAGCAGCTCATCTCTTGCAAAATATGTCACCCAATACGAGAGCATGTCAAGTGTATTACTGAGCTCGGTGTTACTGTTGCACCTCTATAGCTGACATCAAAAGAACAAGAAGGTGCAAGCTACATCCTGTTTGAAACTAGGTGCAAGTATGATACTCCACCCAAACTGTCAACAAGTACCTGATTCATATCTAACGACCAGCTACTAAACTGCACAACTGTCATGAGCTAAAGTGTGAAATGAGAAATGAAAACAGTTAGCAAATTGAAAGTCATAATTGATACTTTCACTGCACACTATATATTTCTATATTACATAAAGCCCCTTTTCCACTAACACCCACCATCATCAAGACAGAAAGGCGAGAGAGCGCCTCAGATTCAGCTGCTTGTGTGACGTCGAACATAACACTTTAACCAGTAAGGCCAACGCCTCGCCTTGCAATGGGAAAGGCGTCAAATGTGGCCTTTTTAAAAGGTTTTTTTACTCATGTTTAAAACCGCGGTTCCCTCCTTATTTTGGTGTAAAAAAGTTATAAGCTATTAAAGTGAATAAACCATCAGTTTGGGAAGTACTGCTGCATTACATCAGGAATGCGAAATAATTTAAACAAATGTCCCCAGAGAGTTGCATGAATGGACATATAGACGTTCTCCAAAGTCAACGCTGCCGGACAAACACAAACCTGTTCCATCTTCCACATTTTCCACCTCCATCACCTCTGTGTTGATTCGGCCTCTGAACACATAGAGGGGTCCGTTGATAGACTTGGTCCTCTTGGTGGACTTCTTGCCAGAAACCCTAGCAAATGGGACAACACTGTGGTTACTCTCAGGCGGGGAAAACATCCGTTGATGCCAGTGCCGTAGTAAAAAGAGAAGCTGTGTTTGCAACACATGCACATTCATGCGCATACACAGGTATGGCTGCTGCAGACTCGTGTAGGTGTTTTTGTTCTGCTTGCATTCTAAAAAAGTGTCAACACACATAGGAATATGGACTTTTGCTCCAAATTTTCCTCCTACCTTAGTTGGTCAATAAAAATGCTTAGATGCTCCTCTGACATGCTGTTGTGGTAGCTACAGTACGTAAGTAAGTTGTGTGGATGTTGCATTTCTTACCTGGACTTCCTCTTACAGTAAACCAAAAGGTTGTCAAACAGGAAGAAGACGCGTTCCTGGATATTGCCTGCTGAGATTTTAAGGAGATTTCCATGAAGCAGTAACTCAGAGCAGATATCTGTCAGGTTGGTTCCCTGGAGAGAGAAAAATATAGAAACAGAAGATTGAATCAGGTACTGACACAAATGAGTATTTAGATATTCAATTTGACGGTGATTTACATTTGTCAGAACCATTATAATTATCCACTTTTTTATGTACAGACAACTTATTTTGTTTGAGCAGAGCTTGGTACCTCGAGTAGGGAATTGCAATATAGGACATATTCTTCCTTGTCAACCTCAACAAAACAATACGAAATCCAACTCTGACACTGTGAACAACTTGTTTTCATCCCACAGTCGATTATAGGAAAAAGTAAACACAGCTGTCCCACACCAAACTTCAAATTTAGACCCAATGCAAAACTACAAACAGATTAACTGCACACTCAACTCGCCAAGAGAGTTAGCCTCTCGCTAGTCAATCGTTGAGCACCTAACAAGTGACACCAAAGCTTCAGTGGCAGAGTCAGCCTCACAATAAACTACACCTTTGCACAGTTGAGACTTTCCTGGTGGATTATTATGTAGGAATAAAGTCCTTTTATACTCTTTTCAGCTGTATGTGTATATAGACGGTAGTTCAGATTGTAGGTAGAGGTGCCACAAGCCTAAAAATGTACCATTAAAGTCAATTAATTCCACTGTAACTATTCAGGAAGATGCAATCTGACACACTGCAGCCATGACAGGATGTGGTAAACTTTCGAAAACCGAGAACCCTTCTTGATGAAGTAGTGAAACAAGGAACAATGACACAATCCAGTGATTTTGGTCTTTTACAGTCAACGCAATGAGCCATAAGAGTCAAGACAAACAAAAAGATTGTTCACTCAACATGTATTGCCTCATTTTCAGTACTGAAATATCCGATTAGTATTAATGATCAAACATGAAGAGGCAACTTTCTCATTATAAACTCACTATTGAAATGTTGAAAATTTATATTTAGATATGTTGTCAGTCTTTGTTAATGAAGTTGTCGACATCAATCTGGGACTCATTGACCTCGATTGAAAAGAGCTTGTTGTCTAATTAACCTTTTCACAAAGTGTCTGGACTTCACAACCAATGACGAATATTATTTTGGCTTTGTTATTTCCCAAAAATCATTTTCAGCGTTTTCACATTTTCCACTAGGGAACATAAACGGCTTTCACAGATACAGACACACTGCATTTTGGTGTGTTTCTGCCCAAGTTGTAAATGACATGAAAAACCATTTCCTAATATCACAACAGGACAATTAGGAAAGGATGAGTAGAATATACATGCGGTTCACCTACTCTGCCAAAACACGGCTACCGATAAAATAAAACAACGAATAAAGTTAAAAGACATCTCATTTCTCAATGTTAACCGGATCATTCCACTCCGAATCATCCGGAACTAAATACACCCATGTGTGGGCTGAGGACAACCTCCCCCCCTTTGGCTTGTGGAGTACCCACCATATACCCACAGGCACACACATACATCCCATCTGGACTTCACTGTTGTCTTTGAAGACACCTGTGGAAACCCTGAGCGGCCACACCCATTCTCAAGCATCAATAATTGATTCCCATGAGTATATATATATATGTACTATATATACTTAGAGATACATTTGATGGATGCTCATCACTGCAGAGTTCATTGATGTGGGGGTGGGTGTAAGAGAATGCTCAGACCTACATATGTGCCCACATGCATGGACGTCTTGCTTTCTGTGTATGCAGACATGTGGACGCTTTCCTGCATTCATAATGTATGTACAAATACACGGTATTTGTGCACAGTACATAGGAGCAGCGGTAATGCGTCTGGCCCCTCTTCAGCGCTACTAGCTGGTTCTTCCATTAGGGCTGAAGGTGATTAGGCTGGAGAGTGGCTGGAGAGAGTGAGACTAATGCTGTTAGGTCGAAGGATCTGCAGAGGGGCAAGGTCGGGCTGAAGTGCCTTTCCAAGCTTTTACTGGGTTGTTCAGGGAGAGAGAACAGAGAAATTGCCTTCTTGTTTTAGAGCCGCTTTAACGGAGAAGTGTCGAAACATTGTAGATTGTGATCGTTTATACATTCAAAACTCTGTTGTGTTATCGATGTAGCCTCATACTACAAGTATCACAGTCTGACTGAGGTTTTCCCCTAAATAAATGTGGGCTGACTGGGATCTGTTTAACGGCTCTTATCATATGAGTTCAATCATCACTCATGATCAACCGACAAACATTGAGCCAGTTACCAGTCTGAAAGTGTCTCACAGTAACACTAAGTCCAAAGGCAGAAGATTTATCCGTCTCAGTGAAAGCAAAGGCGTAGGTGTGATATACAATATGTGATACATACAACATTAACCCTGTTAGCGATAGGAAAGTGTCTACTTGCTATCAGGGTTGCATCCAACTATTATTTAAATTATTCATTGCTATGTATCCATCCATCCATTAGGTATACTGCTTATCCTTTGAGGGTTTTGGGGGAGGGGGCAATCCCAGCAGACATTGGGCAAGAGGCAGAAGGAGGCGGGGAACACGCTCTTGCCAGTCTTTCACAAGGCTAACATACTTAGACAAGCAACTGCTCACACCTACAAGTTGTGAGCCAACCTGCATGTCTTCGGAAGGTAGAAGGAAACTGAAGTAGCCAGCTAGTTGAAACACAGATCGTTCGAGCTCTGAGGTGACGGAGCTAACCAGTGTTCCACTGTGCCGCCACGAAGTCCAAAACTCATTTAAACCATCCAAAGACTATCTAAAATTATAACTAACTGAGTAATGCAGCATTTGTTTTACATTTGAGAAGCTGGAGTTTAATAATATTTGAGTGTTTGGCCTGTAAAATTTTATTCTAATTGATTATCAGAATCGTTAAATACAATTTCTCCACTAGCAGCTCCACTGATTGGCTGCTTCAGCACTGCTTTGGTTCGTACTTGGGTTTTACATAACATAAAGATGAGAGGAAATCATGGTGGCTTAAGTCCAAACACAGAATAGAAAGACACAATTTGAATTATTTATCACAAGAGGAACCAGAACATACATATCAGGGTCAAGTGGTGACATTTTTCTCCGGGACAGGAAGAAAAGGAGGTTTGTTTGGAAACCCAGATAGTGGGATGTCCCAGAGGGGCCCACTCTCTGGGTCCATCCTCCCAAGATCCCCTCATGTAACCCTCCCACTGCATGCAAGACTAGCACACTGCTTCCTAGGTCTCTTCTGATTGGGCAGCATGCCCGTTGGCATCCCCATTAGCACCCTGAGTGGATGGATTGTCCCATTGGTGCCCGCTAAGACAAGGCCTCTGTTGTGGTGGGTGAGAGAGGCGTGAAAAATTCACTGGACCCTCGCTCGGCTCCCAAGCCCCGTCCATGGCCCCTGGGCTGGGAGCAGTGAATTGGCTGCTACAGTGCTTAACTCAACATAGATAGAGCCTGTGGTGGTTGAGTCGTTCCTAAAATAAGTCTGGCTGTTTAAGTCATTTATTATGAAATAGGAGCATTGACAAAAACACACTTGTGTCGCGTTTCAGGATTCTGTAATAAAAGGGCACGCATTGTGATAATTCTCAGTCCGTTTCTCTTTCCTTCAGATTTCACTCTCTAAATGGCATGGCAGTAATCCTGGTCTCCTCATTGCTAGTGTCACCCTGACCCCATTCTCATTCTCCCCGACTCCGTCCTCGATGATCTCACCTCCCAGCCCTCGATGTGGGACTGCAGCTGTTCCAGAGCCTCCAGTTTCTCCATCTGCCTCTTGGTCTCATTGATGTTGGAGCACACTGCCTTCATGGACTGCAGAGCCTCTTCCACAGCTGGATAGTCTGCATGCTTTTTAGGGGTCCTCTTCAGCAGTTCCTATATTGGGGGAAACAGGTTTCTGGTTTTATAGCATGCAGCTTAATTTACAGATGAATAAAAGGAAGCTGTTGTTAATAGTATTTGTTAACAGCAACATGACATTATTGCAAGCACTACCTTAAGCAGCAGAGGGTACTTGCAGATCCTCTGAATGGGAGTGAGAAGGTAGCCCTCCAGGGGAATGTCTGTGCTTTTCTTCCCTCCCAGTAGCATACAGTGCTGAAGAAGAAAAAACACAACCAATATTAAACACTGTAAAATTACAAACCTTAAATATAAAAAAAATTATGAACAGTGCAGTCAAAAGAGATATATTCTGCCTGAAATGCAAGAAGTATACAGTGCGAGTTTGAAAAGCAAACACCATCTTTAACATCTCATCAAAGACAGAGACATTTAGAAACCCTGAGGGTTTACAAATAAAAATACAAATGTATTAGAGGAAAATAATGCTTTGGATATTGTACCAAGTAATCGGTGGAAAATCAGTTAAAGATTAACCTGAATTGTTTCTTATTCAGTTTTTTCAAGGGGCATCTTGCTTCAGTTACTGAGTCCTTGACAGCTTTACACATCTAGTGTATAAAACTTTTCTTATCTAAATTAATGACCACATCCTGTTACCAAACCTTGGTTTTGGCTATTCAATAGTGGCTTCTGGTGGTTTATTTTTCAGTCAGATGTATTTTTAACATTTACAGTATTTCTTGTCACGTTTTTCTTTTAGTATTATTTAAAGTGAATCCATGGATAGAGTTTGTGGCTCTTATTGTTGTTTATCAAAAGATAAGTTTCCTTCTTCTTATCTAACAAGAAAACAACAGCCAAGATATTAAAAACTAAAAAGGACACTTTCATTTCTATGGCACCTTGTTTAAACACAAAACTCTATGACATTGAATACTCTATGTACCATTGTGTACTGTCCTATACAATGCATTGCAATGTGATGCTATGCTATACTACACTTTAGTATAGATAGTATACTACTCTACACTATACTATACTATAGTATCAATACTTTAAATTCTTAATTTTTACAAGTAAAGCACCTTGTGTTTTGAAAGGTGGTAAATAAATCAAGTTTATATAATATAATAATAGAACTATATTTCTTCTGGTGTGCCACTGAAAACCCCTTACAAATATTGATGTATTTTAACAGGGTCAGTGAGAAACCTCATAAATGTCTCCTCATTCCCCAGACGATTTGGGCTTTTAGAAACTAGCCCCCAGAACCAGTTGAAAGGAGAGGTTTTCTTCAGAAGTGGGGGGGTTACAGTTACACTCGTGGTTTCTCTACGCCTTGAATTTTGCAGGAACGTAGGCTGTCAGTATGCTATGAGCTCATTGGACGGGATGAAAGATCAAAAGCAGCCATGCAGATAAACTCCTCGACTGTTCTCCAGTGGGAAAGAAGGCAGGGGATCAGTATGGAGCATTATAATCATATGGCAATTCCTTTCAGCACTGCAGAGAGAAAGAGAGGGAGGGGCATATTTGATGGAAAAAAAAGCAAAAATCTCAACTTCTAAATTTCACAGATTCCTAATGTATTAATCTCTCCTCTCCTGTTCCTTCTCTCCCACAACCCCAGTTCCTTCAAAGTTTCCCTCAGCCTCCTCTCTCCATTATCCTCTGCTTATTTGTAATCTGCGTGCAGACAGAATTCCCTCTGCTCTTCACACTGACCTCCTTTTGCTTTCACTTCACTTCTCTCTGCTGTTCCAGTGCAATTAACACTTCTTTTCTGAGTACAATTTCAGACGCTCCCACCACTGCATGATTCAATTAGCGTGGACATTTTTTAATCAAGAAAAATAATTCCCCTGGATTAAGACAAAGCTGAAAAAGGGGCCTATATAAATACATTTTACACAAATTGTTAACGCTTTAAGAATTTTTAACTTCATTCTACCGTATATGCTCTACTTTCTAAAATAGAAACACATCACATGTATTTTCATCATGCCTTTTAAAGACAATGCTTTGCAAATTTTGTTTATCAATCTTGTTTCTATTTTGCTGATGGTTGCTACACAAAACATAAATGTTTGTCCAATATTTGATTTAATACTGAGCAGGCCTGACAACTTCTTCATTACATAAGCAGATGTTGTGTGGTGATTTTATTTTGGAAGCATTAATGTGGCATAAGACCTGACCAATTAGGCAGCACATGATTGGGCCAGGAGAAGCAAAAAGCCAAAGCACACAGCAACACTGAGCCCACTGTTTCCAGTCCTGTGGGTCAGAATAATGCAATGGAAGCAAACCATCAGGCAGCGACAAACGCAAGGCCTTAGATCTCTCGGCCAATCCCAAGAAGGCTGCCAACAGTCCACAGCTGGCTGGCCCTGGATCCGCAGATGATTTCATTGTTAGGTCCCCGCTCAAAGGCCCTGTGGCCATTCTAAGTTAATTGTCTGGGGCCCATACGTTTGGGTGTCAAAGTACGGAAGCAGCTGGTAGCGGAAACACTACAAGAAGGACACAAAAGTGACCTTGATGGTGGCTACATCCTGTCCGGGCAGGAAGAACCCCACGACCCTATAACAGTTTCTGCCCTTTATTCAAGTGTTAACATGGAAATACAGGTGTCAGGATGTAGGGAAAGGGGAAGGAGGAGCATGAATAAATGGCAGATAAAGAAAGTCAGCGGACTCACAGGAGGAAAGAAATATAGGGCAAAGGAACAAAGCAGCAATGCTAACAGGAGGAAAATAGATGAGGAAAACTGATTTCAGAGGCTGCTGAAATCAGTAGAGACAAAGATTTGCAAGACTGAAGTGACATAAAATGATGAAAGCTTGGAGATTTGTTGGTACAACGTGAGGAAGAGATGAGTCAGAGTAATAGCGAGAAGAGGAAGGAAGCTCATGAAAATTCGGAACTATTCTAGAGGTGGAGGAGGACTGCAAAGAGAAAAAGAGATACTTTATGCAGAGGAGAAGAGCAGTGGTTCTTACCAGCAGGTAGGTCCTGATGTTGGGGATCTTGTTCAGCTCCATGAGAAGTCGTAAAGCCTTTTCATGGTTACTGCAGTACTCGCCATACACCGAGAAACTCTGCCTCTGCAAAAGGTGAAAGACAAAATTCACAACCATTTTTATGGCTGGTTGGCAGCATTAAGGACTGACATGAGGAAAACTGACAGTGCAGAGCAAAAACTGGGGAGAAGGCTCCAGTAACTAGTGTAATGAGATTCAAATAACGAGGTGGATGGTGTGAGGGATCCCTCTACTATGAAGGATAGAAGTGTAACAGATATCACATGTAGCAGAGCACATTAACTAAATACATATACTTTCAACACCTATGAGAAAGGATGGAAGAGGTGTATCAAGGTATTTATTGCCAATAATTGTATTATAGGTGAGTAGGCATATTGTATATCTAAGCAGTATAGAAGTAATCATGATCCACATCAGCTGCCACAAGTCACGATCTACCATCAGGATCACAATGAGGTGAGGTTGCGCTGTTTGATGTTGTTTTGATGCTGATCTTCTGATAGTGGAGCAGCATTTTGAGCAGTATCGTCTCCCTCATACGGAAAATTCCAGAAACAATTTAACTTGCTATTTTTGGAAAACAGTAATAAAAATAGCGTATTAATCGTTTCCTATGTGTTAATGTCATATCTTTATTTTTCACACCAAATTCTAGAGAGAAGTTTCAACGAGAATATAGATTGGTTTCGATAAGCAGTATCTGTAATGATACTCATCACTAATTATTAATAGTAGTAGGAGCAGCCACAGCCTTCTCTAAAGCAGGCTGTGATATGGGAGTAGAAAGTCACTGCAACAGCAAAGCCTCTGAAATAATTACACATTTTCAAGTTCTAGTTTTCGCCGAAATCCTTTTTCACACTTCTCTTTTTCAAAGAATTCTATATCGTATCAGAAAAAGCCCACATAGCATGCTTACATAGAGCACTTCTTCTATTTCCTGCGGGGGACAGCGTCATGCTGCATCAAGACTTCACAGCCCTACTAGGGCTAGGACTGATGCAGAGGCTTTTGTCAAGCTGCCATTTAGTTTTCTTTTACAATACGTAACACAACACCTCTTGACTGAGTTGACTGCAGCTTAAAATGCATTATTCATGCAGAAAACTGAGAGAACACCATATACACAATATCACAGCAGCAGTTGAATTTACACCCCGAGGCTTACTGAAGCCTGTTGTCTATTCTCCACTGTACTACACTAATTGGGATGTGAAACCATGTGCAGTCTGAGGCCTGGGCCTGAGGTGTAGAAACTGAAACTGTCACCTGAAACAACTTGGTGAGCGAAATCCCAAACTGCAGAGGCTCGGACACCACTTTCAACTAAACTAAAACGTCACCGCCTTAAGGCTTTGAATTTAAACCATAACACTAAATATCAAATAATCAGTTTTTAATCAATAGCTCAGACAAATCAGGGTAAAGCTAATAATGGATAATGTTATCACATCTTCTGTGACAACACCTTTAAAAATACAAATTACTAAGGGCAACAGATACGGATGTGCACAATGAGTATGCGTGTGGTTTTACTGCACCCTCCCCACACACACACACGCACAGAAATGCATATAACCCAGCAGTGGCGACAGAAGTGGACTAACAAAACTTTTAAACACTTAATCTCTGCACAGTCCGACCAAAAGGAGCTGATAAAATTTGATGTACAGCACAACATAAACGTTTTTTTAACCACACATGCAGGCCGGAACACAAACACACCCAAAGACACGTGTGTGCAGGGGATTCCAGTCTGAAGCACCACTGGGAGCAACAGCTGAGCCAGCATATGGCGAGAAACCCCCAATACTGTCAAACTGAGTTAGTACTCTACATGGCTAAAAGGAGGGGAGAACGGTAAGGACTTGTATGTACACTAGAGTAAATGTACCACTTAAGTTAATTTGTTCATATGTACAAATAAAGGTTAATTATTTGCGTTGGAAACTGTCTAACAATGCCCCAAATATTCTATACTCTCAATATGGATCAAAAGCTATACTGCAGTTTCTCAACATATCTAAATTATGTATGGCATATTTAACAAAATTCACTATTACTGACTGCTGTTATGTTATTAATTACTATTCAATTTAGTGCATATTCATGAATAGATGTACGTTAGAATGACAACAAACTTGATTAGAAGTTCAAGATTGAATATGTATACATGAGTTTCTTTATTTCTTTCTATTTCCTTTGTTGGAAAGTGTATTCAGAAACATTATGAGATGCTTTGAAAGCCAGTTGATTGTAGGGTGAAATACTTGTGTGGTGATTCAAATTCTTGAAATTAATAAAGGCTAAACAGAATGTTTTTGTGTTGTCTGCTCCCCCCAATTATTCAACCAGGAAGGACAGCTAGAGTAGCTATGACAGTAATGTCTCTTTAACATAATAAATCTCTAAATAGGTGTTTTGCTCCTTTAAATTGCATTGTATTGCTATACAATTTAATAATTTCCTCTTGCTCACATGCACTATCAACCATAAAGTAGTTACTGTCCTCGCAGACAGTGAAACATCATAATTTCAGCTGCAGTTGTACAAGTAGCTGCAAGTGCAGTGCTATGCAGTTCTCTCTCATACACCACAATTTGTCACTCAGAATTTATTCAACGCTATCGCCATTCTTTTTTTTGTCTGTGGAAACACTATTAAGCATGATGGTTTTTAAGGACATGTAAACATAGCCACAAAGATTCAGTTTACACTTGTATTTGTTATTTGCTGAATGTGAAATAACCTCTTCATCTTTCATCTGCGATCGAACCCTTTTGCTCACGTTATTCTTTTTTCAGCTGCCCTGTCTTTACCACCAAAATCCTCTCCTAGGTGTTGCCATTCCTCAGTGACAACTGGTCCACTGTCAATTCAGGCTGTCTCTAAGTAGCTTATAAATAAGACCAGAATTTGAACCTTGAATTGCCACGCAGTGTATTAAAAAAACTGGGACTATCCCGAAAAGACTGAAAGACGTCAGTTGTACCCAGAATAACTCAAAGACTTGGGTTGTCCCTTTGATAAACACAAGTCTTTAGTTGAATTCCGCGTCATTGGAATGTTATTCCGGAGGCTAGATGAGAGGGTAGTATCAAACACAGAGAGAGTCAAAGCATAATGGGTGTAGTTCAGAAAGTGCATAATGACGTGACTGTTGCTTCTCGTGCAGTGCTTCACATACACAGTTGTCAGAAACAGAGCAAATATTGACGTCTCTGATTTCTCCTCAAACACTAGTCACCTTTTCACCTTTTGCAGAGTTGGAATAATCTTAAACACATCCGTGTGTGTTTGGTCAGAGGAAAGACACTCCTTCTAAATCATTGGCTTGAATAACTGCACATATCCCTATATTCATTAATACTAATATGGATATCTGTAAAGAATTTTAATGAAAACAATTCTGATCATGTTCATTTATAATCAAAAACTGCCGCACTTTTTCTACATTTGCAGCCTCCCGGGCCATCATAGCAACATCTGACTGTGAATAAAAATGAATCATCCCGTTTGTCTTCCCTAACTGTGAGTGGCAGACAGTCCTGTGGAATAATGCCGAAGGTTAATCAAATCCCAGTCAGACCCCTGCTACAGGTCAAGGGCTGTGGCTGGAGGGTGCCAGACAGGGTCGGTTGATTGGTAGAGAGGTGTCAGTGTTGGAAGGAGACAAAGGTCATGGGTATATAGGAGAGGGAAGTGTAATGGATAGGCAGTAACAAAGGTGGTGTGTGTGGGTGTGTGTGGGTGGGTGTGTGTGTGGGACATGGTAGAACACACATTCAAAAACACAAACCCACATACACACAGAAAAAGATGGAAGTGAAATGTGTTTTTCTTGAGAATTAGACTTTGAAAATTCTTCAACAACAGCTTTGATTGACATTAATCATTTAAAAGACTGTTTCCACATTTTGGGAAATACGCATTAATCACTTGTTGCTGAGCCTTATGAGAAGATCAACACCATTATAAAGGCCAGCAGCCAGTTAGCCTAGCTTAGCATGAATACTGGAAACACAGGGAAACGACTGAGTCTGTCAAAAGGTTTCACAACAATCCAGTCATTACGTTTTATACATGTCAGTATTGATTTTTACACTGTTGTTATTACACCTAAAAAATGTCAAGATATTCCATTAATATTGTTTGGAAAGCACTGGCAGTGAATGTCAGAGACAAATACTTAGTATCAGGCTTTGGTTATGCAGTTTATAGGTTTTAGGAGCATATATAAACTGTTTTGATCTTTTAAGGGGATTCTTTTGTTGAGATCTAATAAGAGTATATGTAAAAATCAACCCTGATTTACTGCTGTTGTTTTGTTCTTATGAACTGCTCATTTGGTAGTGATTGGTCTCAGTCTACTTGAGGATATCACCGTGGCCTCTGAGAAATTATAAATACTAGGGTATATATAGCCACTGTTTTCTGTTAAACCATTACTTTCATGTGTGACATCACTGCTACAGAGGACTTTATTGAGTTTTGCTCCATCACTATGACTCATCCTGAATTCATATCCAAAGGTTACGTCCCTGTTGCAAAGACTTGAAAAAAACTGAGATGATGAAGAGAATAAGGCTGTTCTCTTTAAACAATTCATTTCACCTAGAGCTTCCCAAACAGCCGTTCTGTCTGCCCACAGCAGAGCGGCGTGAAAAAAAAACAACCATGGCAGGCTCCTTTAATCAATTCTCCACCCTGACACTTCGGCCTGACAAACTCAATGACCGCGACGTCTCGCACATGTGTGAAAGTACGATTGGATGAGCCAATTCAACAGAAATTCAACAGATGTGATTAAATGTCAGTCATATACCACAAGCCAGAAGTGGGTACATTATTTTTGATCGTGCAATTTCCCTTCAAAGAGGTGGTGTGGTTCAGCAAAGTGCATGTAGCTTTTATTTAGCTTTATATCACTATTTTAGCTCAGAGGCACAAATAGTGATCAGTGGTCAAGATTTCAAGATTTGTGTCGCTAGTATTTGTCCAGGTGCAAAAAGAAGCACAGAGCTGAAATTATTAGATTTTTCATGATTCAATCAGGACGTTTTTTTCTTCCTCTGAGAAAGGAAAAACGTCAATCTGCCTGGTGAGAGAGGAGGAGAGAGAGAGAGAGAGAGAGAGAGAGAGAGAGAGAGAGAGAGAGAGAGAGAGAGAGAGAGAGAGAGAGAGAGAGAGAGAGAGAGAGAGAGAGAGAGAGAGAGGAGAGAGAGAGAGAGAGAGAGAGAGAGAGAGAGAGAGAGAGAGAGAGAGAGAGAGAGAGAGAGAGAGAGAGAGAGAGAGAGAGAGAGAGAGAGAGAGAGAGAGAGAGAGAGAGAGAGAGATTGAGAGCTACCCACAGAAGCATTGTCCCCTCCCTGACTGACACACCATCTCTTCCTTCCCGGACACAGACCCTTCTTTGTTTGTTCCCTGGGGCCAAACAAGTTCAAACAGAGGGGAGCGGAGGGGATGGTGGGAGGGAGGTGAGGGGAGGAGGGGGTCACACAGCGGAGAGGATGATTTGGATAGAGGAATGGAGGGATGGAGAGATGGAGGGGGCAATGGAAGGAGATGGCAGCGACAGTGACTTTCACAGAGTGATGACAAGGGACGGAGGGAAGAGAGTCTTTTTCCTGACCGGATACAGGCCTGTTAGGAAGAGGATTGTGTTTTGTGTGTGTGTGTGTGTGTGTGTGTGTGTGTGTGTGTGTGTGTGTGTGTCTGTTTGTGCGTGTATGTCTTTGTGTGTGCGTGCGTGTGTGTGTGAGAAAGAGAGAATTAAGGGGTGTTTTCGCAGCAGTCTTTGCGCGCTTTCCCTGCATCTGTGGTTACGGATGACCCATGAAAAGAGTTTGTGTGTGTAGGTTATTGCATGGAAGAGGAACTCTTGCATGCATACGCCCCCCACATGCATGTCCATGTGCCTGTTTTGCCGTGTGACTGTCTGTCTATCTTCTCTGTGTGTGTGTGTCATGCACTTACAAACTGGAGGAACACGTATCCCAGTGAATGCTGGGGCTGGGGTTCAGGCTTCAGACTGGCCTCCACAGCAGACAGCACCTCTTTGTGCAACTCCAGGATGTCCTCAATATTGGAAAACAGAATCTATAAACAGAGAGATGATGTAAAGGGAGGGGATACAGAGGAAGGAAGAGACAAAGGGGCAGGGTGGAAGGAAGAGAAGGAAAAGAAAAGTAAGGAAGTGACCAACAGATGGACAGAGATTTGGGAACAATTTGTTAAATAGGAGAATACAAATTTTATCTGAGCATCTCAAGAAAGATCATTCCCACTGCCAAGAAGGTTATGTTTTCATTGCCATTTGTCTGTGTATCTGTCTGTTGGGAGGATTACGTTAAAACTGAACTGATTTTATTATAAACTTGGTGGAAGGGTGGGAAATGGTCAAGGGAGAAACCATTAATGTTTCAAATGGATTAGATCAAGGGGAAAGATCCAGGAAATATTTTCACTTTCTTTAACCTTGCAAAATAAGTACTGTTTTGACATTTTTGTAAATATCTCATGATAAACTCAATGGAATGATAAGTATTTCCAACCAGGGCTCTAAGTGTAGGTGTGTCAATGAATGGTAATTTTAGAATCAGTCTATTAGCCGCAAACCAGCGGCATTGACAACAATTTCGTTTTATGGGACAACTGCGAACGTCCACAAAATATCCACTGGTTTATTTGACAAATATAAGGTTTAAATTGTTATTCAGGGTCTTTGCTATAAGTCCGGCCACCTCCCACATGTCTGACTCAACGAGAAGTATTACTCTCAAGTGTCTTGAGACCTGGGTTGTTGTAGGAAGATGGCGGTGGAAACAGAGTTTCAAATTGCATTTGTTATATCAAAAAACTAACAAAGGGGCAAGAGCACGTTGAGAGTGACCTGTTTTGTAAGTACCATTCATTTAAACACCTACACTTGTAAACATAGGGCCCAGATTGAAAAATACCAGAATTCCCTTTTAAGGGGGAAGCTGGGGTTTGGCGGAGATATACGCTCTACTGACTGACATTCAAGTTTTGTATTTACTAATACGAACAAAAGTGTTTCAAGACCGTACCTTGACATGTTCAGGGGACAGACACTGTTGGTCATCTGCAGTTTGTCTGATTCTGTGCAGAAACGCCTGTGGAGGAAACAGACGAAAAGCAGGTTAAAAAAGCAGAAGCACTATGCTTTATTGTTGGCCTGAAAGATTATCATTTACAGTACAATCAGTAAGCATCATATGGAGATATGAACTTCCAAGTCTGGTCCAACAAGAAACCAAGACAGGTTTTTGAAACCATCTCATGTGCACACAAAGGTGGTCCGAAAGTGGAAGTCCAGGTTCCCTCTGCTGATTATTTTAAAGATAGTGTGTGTGTATGTGCTTTTTGTTTTGAGGAAACAGCTTCATGTTGAGCCAGGGTTGCATCATTGTGCATGAGGATAAACACACAGACACCTAACAACAGAGAGTCACGCTGTGCACGCTCACACTTCACAGAAAAAATTTCATTTTATGGTGCACAATGGACATGTCACAGTTGTTTTACTGTCCTCTATAGGTGCCACAGAGGTCTCCATTATATGACATTTGTTTTTTTTTCATTTGTTTTGTATCACATGAAGCCCCCTGTATAGATTTTGTGTAATGGAGGCGAATGCACCTGAGCATTCAGCTGCAAGACATCAGCCCGAAAAACTGCTTCATTGTTGCCGCCTCTCCACAAACCACTTCAGCAAAGAAAACCGTAATAGGCTCATGTCAGTTTAAGCTTTACGCGTGCAGTTTTGTGTGTGTCAGTGCGTACATGCCTGCGAATCAGAAATCCTGACTTAGAAAAACAGGATAAATGGCAGAAAGAGGGGGAAGTGAATCTGCAAACAGTTTCTTTTATTCTGTCTTCCCCATTTCTCTGTCGATCAACTGTCTGACAGGCTTATCCTGCCTCAGTCTGGCTGTCTGCCTCATCTCCACACTCAAACAATGTCTCCAAAAAAAGAAAACAGATACAAGAGAGGAGATTTGTATCCCCAAAACCACCAAATAAAACTCCTGAAGACTCCTTCATCTGGCAGACTCCTGATGTATCTGCCTGCGTTTCAGTGCCTCAAGTCTGAGAAACGATAGCTTGCCATGTGGATGAAAAGGTGTTATGAAGGAAAAAAACATTGGGTTCAATTGAATTACACTTTTGAATTTAGAAAGATTTTTCGGGAGGCAACTGCTGCTATTTAAAAACCTTGAAGTTGATTTTCAACAGGCAACTTACAAACTACTCCATGCAAATGTTAAATTGTCAGTAGTACTGAGAGTTTCCGTCCAAGTACAATGGAGATTAAGTGAGACTATTGAAAAGCCACATTTGAAAAGTGTTTACAGCAATGTGTCTTCATAGAAACAATGTCAACATCTGCACTAACACAGGAACAATAGGAACAAAACAGGTGTTAACAAATTGTGCCAAATTGATCAATGCCTGAGTGTTAACATAAAATATGACCACATAACACATTTAGACACACAGCTTTAAAAGTTTCCAAATTGAATAAAAAATTGAATCTGATCAAAGCATATAAATGTGACCACGCACTCCATTCAAACCACTGTTTCTTTTCTTTTTTTTAAACGCCACGCTTTCTGGTCCCAATGATAAAAACAAGTCTCAGTGGAGCTACTTTCTGCCAAACTGTCTGGATAAAAACTGTCATTGCATTCTGTGGATAAACCAAAGGAACCAAAACAATCTGCGTGGCTACTGTACACACCACAAGAATGAATGGTTAGAATAAAAAATGCATTTATTTGTAGTGTGAGTGAACCGTCCCTTTGTGAAAAAGGAATAAAAGCTTCCTTGCATGCTCTATAAAGCCCATTATCGTAATACATGTATAACTTACAGTATAAGTCACTTGCCCATAATGACAGACTGACACTCTTAATCACACATTTGCTCTAAAGATAGAACAGCCACCAGGCAGTCAGGCAGCAATCATATCATGTCCTCAGAGAGCAGAGAACCGGAGGACTGCTCCCCTTCACTAGATGTGTTTTGCCTTCTTTACTAGCTTTTTTGCGTGGGTTGGTTCCAAAACAGAAAGCACAGGTCTTTAACCGTGAGCGACAACCTCCCTAATTAAGGTCCGTATTAAAGAGTAGCAGTAGCTGTCGTGTTCTTGACTGGTTTTGGGAGTGAGCTGATTGTGCTTGAGGCGAACGCTAATTAAATCTCCCATATGGCAACTTGTGCCGTGTCGACACTGGAGGAGTCACTCATGTGAGAGACCGCTCCCTGGCAGAGGGGACGAAAAGTGGCAGGAAACAAGGCTTTTTCCTCGGTTGTTTTCAGATGAAGGAAAGCAGCAGGGGAGAGAAACGGGGGGTGAAGGGGACAATAGTGGAATATAGGGTAAAGTAAAAGACTAAAATATCCTTATTGACATCGCAGACAGGATTCACTGCTGAAACTAAATGTGCCACACAGATGTGGTGACAGGGGGATCAGCATGGAGGATGGTGGGAAGGAGCAACAAAGAGGTCCTTTCAGTCCAGGTCTCGCCTCATTCTCACCCAGGGTTGTATTGGCTGTCTTCATTGTTCCATCACAAAGCACACAGGTTTATTTGGAGAGAAAACTGGAAGCTCTCCCTGTCCACCATCATGACAGAGACACTGGCTTCGGCCGAGCCAGACACATAACAAGGCCTACACCGGGCATGCCCGTGATTTTTACAGTCTGGTTTGTTGCAGTTTGAGAGCCTGGTCAGAGTCAACGAGAGGAAACGTCCCAAAAGAAGGTGTGAGGAGTTTAATTGGCAGGATGTTGACATCTGATGGAATTCAGCTCACTGTGCTTAGAAAGCCAAGCATTATAATTGAGTGATTTTTCATATTCAGCATCTCTTTTTACTAATGACCACCAATCAAGGCAACATCCTGCCAAGAAAAACTCGTCAGTCACACGGCTTCAGTTACTCAGACTCCAATCTGGCCTGTTCTGACTTCCTCCACAGCCTAAGACCATAATTTGTCAGAAAGGCAGGCTAACAACAATCAGAGCTTCCAGTAGTTTTACGTGACTTCTGTTAGCTTCATAATTTGGCAGATGCGAACATAATGTGCAAAACATACAGCGATGAAAAATAGCACAAAGCCATTATTTGCCACTTGTCTGGATAACAGAGGAAGAAGCAGATGTGATTGCACCCTTAGATGACCCTAATTACAAGTCATGCATCATTTGCATGGAGCGGACAATACCTTGGAGCAGTGCAGCAAACATGCACTGACAGTAGGATAAGAGATGAACATTCTAAGAGCCATCATGTGGCTAGAGCCGTTGTTATCGGAAAAAGAAAGTCAATCATGAAAAAACAAACACAGGAGTCATGACAAGCACTGTAACTCTACTCCGACTACTGGACACAGTTGTTGAGCTCATTACTTATGAATCAACATGCTGAGCGGCAGCAGGATGCGGCTGATGGTCCTTGTTTACTTTCACGAGAGGTAAACGCTGAAGCAGAGCCCGACCTAAACCTAGTTCCTCCGTTATCTGATGTTGAGATTTTCAGCACCAGCATTTAATTAAGTTAGATCGATAAATGTTAAGGAGATTCAATTCAAACCTTTGCTGCTCAGCAAACCTGCTTTTCATAGGAGCCGTTAACTAAGGTTATGTAATGTCGTTGTTGCCTTTCAACTGGGATTAACATCATTCAAACTACCATTATAAATGCTGCATCTAACTGAAGTTTACATGGAAATAGAACTTAATATTTGCTTGTAAATACCTTTCATTGTCTGAATTATAAAGGCTGTTGTCAGCTGCGAAGACGACTGAGCAACGATGAAGAAAGTCAGTCTTAATGAATGTTACAAAGGTTTTGCTCAAAATAATATATTACAGTATATTATCATCTAAATGATAATCAATCAAGTGTTGTTAACCTCTTATTTCCTTGTTTTATCATATTTGAATTCAACAATATTGTTTATGTAAAAAACAAAATTCAACAATTTATTGTTCATTTGACATAACCTGTGCCACATACATTTATATTTATGTTTTTATAATTATGTGTACGCATATGGAGTGTCCACAGAGCATAGAGAAACTTTGGTGCTCTGGGCTGCCTCTGAGGGTTTTAGGGGGGCGTAGCATCAATGCATCCTCACTGGCGTGGGACCAGTCTCCCATCTGCCTGTCTGGGTCTGTGGGTCAGGACAGGGAACATGCTCTCCATGCTCAGATACATGTGAAGATGTTGCTGGCTCTAAGCTCAATGGACACACAATACTTTATGATGTCTACATGGCTTCACTAAAGTTTCACAACTGCCCTCTAATCTCCTGCGTTTGGCATCACAACTTGCTGTCATCAAAACCCCTGAACCTTGCTTGGAGGGGGAGGGGGGGATGGGTTTTAGAGGACAGCCAGACACGCAAACAAACACAAAAACCACTCTCCAAATATAGTAGTAGGACATGTCCATGACCTTGCTGCCCCTTTTATGACATCAGCACATCGTCATCCGCAAGCCGAGGGTGTATAAATCATGTTCAGTGCAGGATCAGACATGGATGAATAATATTTACGTAATTAAAGGACAGCTAATCCTCGGTATTCTGCTGGCTAAGAAAGACAAGTTTGCCATTCTGTCAAATCTAATTGTGTTCCTGTACATAAAGACACAGATATATACACTGCAGCGTTTCCTGAACAGGATGCTCTGAGCAGCTCACGCTAGATTGTGTGCACAAGATGCCTTGTTACTCTCCAGTACCTAAAAATAGTGATGACATCAACCATCGTGTTAATAATAGTTGGTCAGAAGGGACACAAATTCATTTTTTGATACCCTCCGTCTCATAATAATGAGTCAGATTGTTTGCACGGAGGGGCCTCAGCTGCTGCACAGAGCACAGCAGAGATGTTGCACATGATGGTCTCTTGCCACAGGGATGATGGGAAACTGCGCATCCTCATCCCATGGGACACTGGTAACAAAACCATCAAGCTCCTTAATAGACCACGATGCTGCCAAAGACAACACTAATGCAGAACTCTGCCACTGATGTTTCAGTATGGTGAAGACAGGAATATTCAACATACCCTAGAAAGGAAATATCAGAAGATATAAAAGCTTCAAATGAAACACTCACAAAATTTGGGGGATTTTGTGAAGGCTTTTGTAGCAAAATAATATGTTATTATGAATAATAAAACATAATCTTTAATAGGAAATTATATTTAGAGTATATCACAATAAATATGTTCACTTTACTAATTAAATTGATAGAATTCGATAATTATCATTATAAATTACAGTTGTTTGCTCCTGAGTAGAGGTTGTTGGTTTAAACTCTTCTTTACGAGCAGAGAATGACACACACTTGATAAAACGACAAGATATTCTCCAGATCTGAGGTTGATCTATTATGGGTCCATTATGGAGCTGGTTGCAAGAAGTCGGTTAGGTATCCTCTGAGAAAAAAAGGCGAGACCTTTAACAAGTTGACAGATAGAATTTAAACCCTAGCATACAGTTCTCATACACTTGCCCCGAGTTCTAAGAAACAAGTATATTGGCTTCTCATTAACATTTTCACAACCCCACATCCTCATTTAAAAACTGTGGAACAGGGCTGTTTTCACAGGTTTGGTAAATATACTTCAGTGTGTGACCTCCTGTCGAAGCACATGCAAGTTTAGATAAGCACTGTCAAGTCTACTGGAAATGTGAAATATTATTATAAAAAACAGGAACAATTACAGCTGCATTTTTTTACCTCTATATTGCAAGCTGCATATATGCATATAGCTCCCAACCAGTGTTATTATAATAAAAAAGCCTGTTCTGTGTTGTAAGAGGAGGACAGCGAATAGTTTTGTTACACATGCATGTTCTCATGACAAAGCAGAAGTGACTCTCCGCCTCTCAAATAACATAAAAAGAACTAGTGTAAAACTGCCCTGACAGCAGTTTTACTTCAAATCTGTAAACGTGCCACTGACCGGCCACGTGATCAGATGGCCTTAAGTGATGCGATCCCAATGAGCTGAGTCACTCAGACCTTTACTGCAACTATTTATGCGCAAGAAAATCACACGTTCAAAAAATCCCAAACTGCAACAGAACGCACGTCTCTGCCAGTAAGTCTTAATGTGTGGCATGCAAACAGGAAGTGAAACACGAGCAATCACACATGACCAAAAGGCCAACACTTTTAAGATGCCTAAATCATTGACAAGCATTTTGTTTCTTTGAAGCAGGTAGGCAGTGTCTCAACTCAGCGAGGAAGGAAAACAAGTCTGCAGAGTGAAGCAGAGCCTCGACGCAAAAAAAGCAGCAGATGTAACTTCTGGACAGGAAGTGGGGCTTCTGACAGAGGAAAGTATACGACACATTTGACCGGCCGATTACTCAACTGTGTTCTAAAGTAGAGTCTTTCAAAGTGGTTTTGGTGGTAGGATGCAACCGAGCTGTAGCAAACAAATAAATCACATTGTGCACTGTGGGAGTGATTTAAACTGAAGATCTTTGCGTTAACTTTGCGGCACAAAAGACAGACTATAATGAGACTGTGATGAGTGACAGATCATGATATTCACTTGTGTCAAAAGGAGCCAACAGAAATACAGTCCTCCTTATTTACTCCTTTACCGCCCATAACAGCACTTGGCAACGCACGTCTAACCCAACATCCATCATCACCTGCCAACACAGACAGCTGTTTAACACCTAGAACTGTTGTCCTATGAGGCATCCGGCATCAACTCATACGAGCAAAAGCCGAAGGGTCAGACGTGGCCTGGAGGGGTGTGTGTGTGGGGGGGTTGTTCAATGTTGAGATTTACCAGAGCGAAGAGGGGCCAGACAGTAAGGTGTGAAGATGCAGATGGACCATATGCTGGTGGGGTCCAGCGTCCGCTCCAGTGAACAGTGAGTAAGAGGCCTGCTGCCATCACGTCTGCCTCTGAACACAGTTTTCTACCTGCAGCCAAGCTGGCCACGTAACATGACCCAACATCAGGTCCACTTTCTGTCAGTTAAAGTCTTCACCTTTTCATTGACTGGCAGAGAGCTCACAACTGCAAAGGTCACTAACGGGACTGTGAATGACACCAGGGGTCAATCTACGATACAAGGATCAAATCTTTACAGTAAAAATAATTTCTTCACACAAGAAATCCTGGATGGTTATGATATATCAAACGCAGGAATATAACTATAGAGAAGTAAGAAGATTTCATAATTGTCCCGTTGCTACATTGGGGAAATTCAGACGTACAGTCAGGATGAAAGCTGCCGGAGATGCCGTCACACCGCTGCAGGGGATGTTGCCACAAGGGTCACTCCGGTTGGGGAGCAGAAGATCCTTTTAATTTGAAGGTTTAACTTAAGCAAAAGGTCATCCATATGAAACAGGGATTAATGGGAAAATGAATGTGTGGGAGAACATGATCACAGCGCACCTTGACAGGCTGCTTGGGAGATGTGCTGGTATTACACTGGACTCAACTACACAGAAGGCTCCTTCTAATATGTTATGCGATAAAAACAAGGATGAAAATGTCAAGGAGAAATTAAAAGACAAACTGAGGGAATAATAAGGGTATGCTTAATATTTATCCTGAATTTTTTTACTGAGCTACTTGACAACAAGATCCAGAAGAAACTTAAATAACGTGTCACTGGCTGTCATTCATTCCTTAGTTTACAGAGGATCAGCAGCCTTCATCTGGTAATGATGCCAAATGGAGCTCAAGAAACTGAATTATTGACCTGACCTGATGGATTCTGTACTTCCTGTTGGCCATATATTGATTCTTAATTTTGCCATTGACTTTTGTGTGAAGCACCTGGTAACCTTGTTTAGATAAGTGCTATACAAATAAAGTTATTATTAGTATTAAAGAAGCAAAGTCAAGATAACATGGTAACATGGAATATCATTAGAATGACGATATTAAATGTATCCACACGTCAGAAGGGTTTTGACCATTTCTTGGCTGGAACCAGTGATTTCATGCCTGTGACTACAATCAGCATTCAGCAACAACGCTGGGCCATCTCGCTCAATTCAGATATCTCACAAGAGACCTCATATATCAAGAACAATCTCTAACCCTTGTCAAAGCTTTTCCAGAGGGCCCTGAGAGCCCCCTTTCAATTCGCCCTGGTTCCCACACCTACTGCAGTAGTCCTCAAACAGAATCACAGATCCACAGACTCTTTTTTCTGTCCAAATTCTCAGGTCACCAGCCTCAAACCCTTTACTCCTCTTCATCCAAGAGAAAAAAAACAACAAGCTAAAAACAATGCATCCATTAAGGGTCCCTCTTTCTGCAGAGAGGGTTCTGGGTAGCCAGCCATAAAGAGGAACGGGGCAGTTCTGGAGAGGGGACGGGGGCCATTTAGGGGTCGACATGGCATGAAATTGAATAAATAAATGAAGAAATCCCCTCTTTGTGTCCTGAGTGCAGCGGAGCCAGAGAATGGCCCGTGGCGTAGCCTCAATGAGGGACCCCAGTACACCATCCCAAACTTCTTTCTCTCTGAAGCTGTAATTCACATCTCTCCTAAACACTTTAAAAACTCCCTCTGCTCCCACCCAACCCTCCAACCAGTCCCTCGCTGTCTTCCAAGAGAAACCCCTTTTTGGCAGAGCCAATCAGAAAAAAACAAAGTCTTCTTTGAGTCTTGTCCAGTTTTTTTTTCTCCCCCTCTCACTCACTTCCGCTTTGAAGCGCTTTAAACTTCAGGGCTTTTTGAACTGCTCACATGGGCGGAAACTTGACACGACAGGGGATGAGACTGTGTCTCAACCACAGAGGACAGACAGACAGCACTGGACCAGTGACTTCCTGTTAAAGACTGCCTACTCATCAAGCCCACTTCAGCTATGCTACATGAATGGATGATGTTGAATATGTAAAATTATACCAGAAAAATTTCTATCTTTTCAGTCCAAATATTTTAGCTGTATAAATTGCAAAGGACAGTAACAACTATAATTTCTGACCGTGACTTTTTTCACGGTTGACAGGAAACGTTTATAACTGAGGGCTGGAGCATTTTTTCTATCTTGTTTAGCTGCATGCTCTTTTAACAGTGACTTCTTATAATTAATGTGCTTTAAATATCAATTATGATGCATCCACTTTTTCACGTAGCTTCTGTCAGACAATTACACACTCTCCCTCAATTCTGTATCTCAATGAGAGCAAAAAACAGGGAAGAGTGTGACACTTGCTGTCACACACTCTTCTTGTGACACTGCGAATGGAAATAGCTTGCAAAGCCGTTAGTGTGGAAAATGTAATTAATACTTGTTATCATTTGTGCACCGACTGTTAGCAGCCATTCTTGCTTCTGTGTCAACCTATAAATCTGTTAAGATGATCTAATTTGATATCAATGTGACATGTTTGTTTACTTTCAACGCAGCTAAAATTACACTTTTCTAAATGGTTTATTTAACTAATTTAATTTCTACTGGTGCTGACCCTCAATGGAGATTTGTCTACGAGTGGCTTTCCTGTTGAGGGGTGACATGTGGTGATCTGGAGATAACATCATGGACCAGATTGCAGAAGCCATCTGGAAGTTTGGACGCATGTTTTTTTGGTGCTGACAGACGTGGGCATCACAGACGGGAACATGCATGGAGAGCACGGTGTTGAGTGAGCCATCGGAGATGTGCAAAGCTTACAGAGAGGGATGTAACACAGGCGATCATATAAGCTATACTAAGGAAACAATACCTGATCACATTTCACAACAAAAACATGTGTTTTTCCGAACAAACACATGTTTTTGCTTTCATACAGTAGATTGGTGACAAGCAACACCAAAACAAGCAGGCCAACACCTGGCATTCAGCTGGGCAGACGCAAACAGTGTCATGGGCACAGACAGAGAAAAGAGGGGGGATGAAATAAATGAGTATCCAACACGACACAATAATGGTCATTTGGCAAAGCAGGGAAGGGGAAGATCATAGAGAGCAGCCACTGGTTCTAACTTAAACAGTATTTATCAACGTGATACAGGACAGTGTTAGTTGGACGGACAGACAGACAGACAGACAGACAGACAGACAGACAGACAGACAGACAGACAGACAGACAGACAGACAGACAGACAGACAGCTGCTAGTTAAATCCATTTTTGTCCGTTTTCTAGCTCTGAAACCACGGATGACGCTGACCTACATTCATTCAACTTCTCGTTTTTGGCAGCCACCATTGGGGAATAATACCGTTCATGTTGATTTCAGTAAATTTTGTGTGTGTAATTTTTTATTATATTGTTGTTATATTATGTTATCTGGAGTAAAAACGTTAAAATCTATTTGAAATATATCCATTGAAATATCCCATACTGCTCAAACTCTACTTTTTACCCGCTTTTTTCTTGGACAGCTACTCTGTAAAAGATTCATATCAATCACATCTGGAGACAAAACATCAGTGGTGATATTTCATGTAAAATTGTTACATTTTCAGCAGATCAGCACAAAATCATCAGAGTAAAGCTTGTGCCATGTTAGTTGGCAAAACTGTGTTCAGAAAGAATGAACACCTTTATATAATAAAAGCCATTCAGCAACCAGGCCAAAGAATGTATCAGCAGCTGTCATGAAAACAACTCAGTCAACAGCGTATTTAACTCATGGGCTTTAATAACAATAATTGGTGTAACTTGTTTTCAATTCTATTAAGTTCTCAGTTTATAGATGTGATAGCTAACTAGAAAAGTTAATCCAGCAACGCTCTTCGACTTCCCACTTCTGTTTCATCCACACCTTTCACTCAGGCTGTCACACAAAGAGCTCTGACACAATTCTCAGTCAGTTTTGTTCACAACACACACACAGTATCAACAGTCTCAGTGTTGACATTAAAAGAGCAGACGTGAGCCTGAGGAACCAAAACAAAAGAGAGGAGATTAACAAGAAAATTATTATCAATTTATACAAGGACGACTGGTCACTAGCTTTATTTTGGAGGAGAACATTTTAAACAAGACACTTAATGTTACTTCAAAGTGCATTTCCGTACCATGGAACAAAAAAAACAATGGAAGACCTACTTAGGAGTTTGTGTGTGCAAGTGTGAGTGTGAGTGTGATTGTGTGTGTGTGTGTCTGTGTGTGTGTGTGTCAGTCCTTCTTTGTCCCATTGTGTCATGTGAACAGTTTCCTGGCTGGGCAGCTACAGGCCAGGCAAACTCTGACCCGCCCTGATCCAGCAAGATTTCCACCATCTAGTATTATAACCCAATCTAAAGTGATCCACAACATATTCTCTAAATTCAATAAGCTTTGTTTGAAGGTGTTTAATTGTTGTGTTTTCTTATGCCACATTTTTCTATCAGGAGTATGACCTCTGACCCCTGAAAGAAGCCACACATCTGGTTGTATTTGAGAAAGCAAACAAACATTGTAAGCCTGCCGCCACATTACGTAGGGCAAACAGGAAGCTGCGAGGGGAGAGACTATGCCAAGACATTCTGCAGGTATCCATCCATCCCATGTATGCACCCCTCGAGAGTGCACTAAAAAACATGTGGCACCGCCACTGCACCCAGTGCCTACCCTGAGAAAGTACGTGCCCCGACTTTGTCCGGGTCATGATCTCCAAAGGGACATTAGGGAGCTCATGTTGCCGCGCTTTTACAATTCAGGCCAGGTCACCCATTGTATCGTATATCAGCTTGTTGAAAAGCACTCCACAGAGCCTTTCACACACTCACACACACAGCGACGGTGACTCTCATTGGATGTTTGCTCCCATCATAAAAATGTCCCAAACAGCACATCTTTAAAGACTCTCGGGCCACATTCTCGACACCATCCGCTCTAATGTCTGACACAGAGAAATCAGTGAGCTGATATGATGCCTGACTAACTACAGGTCATTACCTCCACACAAACCTCAGATTCCACACTCCTGAATAATAGTGTAAACATTAACTAGGAACTACTCAAAGAAAAATATATTAATTTGTTTAAACCAAAACGAAATTTCACAGAGTCCCCAAAACACACCCACCTCATAACAATCACACAGAATTACTTTAATCCTATGCTAATTCATGGCTGGAAGAATCCACAAACATCTCTTGCGGAGGGAGGGGTGTGGAGGGGCTGGGATGTGGGGGTTGACATCATGCCTCTGGGTGTTACAGTGGTTTAGACTTGTTAACTTGAATTCTTAAAATTCCTGCTGCAGTCCTATGCCTCAAAGAAATGGCTTATTAACACACATGACTTTAAAAAAAAATTATATTGAGTTGGAAACTGGCATTGACACCCAGCAGAGGAATGAAAGGGTCTGCCACTGTAGCCGCACTGCATGGCACCAATTGTCCAGAGATGGAAGGTTGCACGATGGCAATTATAGCATTAATATGTGTGTATAAAAGGCAGCTTGTGGTTTTTGAACTTAGTTGTGTTATGGTGGTTCTCTCAGTCTTAGCTAGATAGACAATACTATGCATCAGCTCTGCAACGGATATGTCTGGCGTCCACAATGCTATAATGAGTTTCCGGAAGAAAACAACCAGCATTAGCCTGGGCTACCAGTGTAAGACCCAACATGGATAATGAGTTACAGCATTTCTGACCCTGTTGTCTTAACTGACTGCTCTTCCTTTTTGACATTGCTCTGTCTTTTCTGTAGCCTTGCTCTTTCTGCAAGTAACGACCAAATGCTTCCTGTTTTCACCAGCGTGCACATTCCCAGTGTATGTGAATGGTCACGTGATATGCATTTTCAGGCATCTTAGCATGGACAGGGATTAAAAGTCAAACCCCTCATGTGGACGGAGACTATTGAACCCCATTTACAAATGAAAACATAGTTTTCAAACATAAACATGAAGTCCGACGCCTGTTTTACCCTGTTCATTCAGGGTAATTTCACCAAGAGGCTACCTCTCTTTTACAGGAACACCCTGATCACATTCACACAGTTACACACCAGGCAGCTGCCCAGTACAACCACAGAGCTGCTGGCCACCGAGCAGCCCCTCTGTTCTTCTAGTATTGAACGATAACATTTAGCATGACTGATTGAATGGGCGGTTACAATATTTTTAAACCAAAACGTATAAAGCACGCAGCAGAGAGTTTAAAGCCCAGTAAAAATAAAAAAAACTCGCAAAATCCCAGCAGCGTGCCATCGTAACTGCTCTACCTGCTGTTAGGATGGACCCTCCCTCCTCTCGCCATATATGTGATGTGTGTATGACTTCAGCGGGGCTAAGGTTGCAGTGGGCTAAAACCACCAGCGTTGTGGCCGTGATGAGAGTTAGAATCTGAAGCTATTTATACGCCCCTCCCTCGCCCCAGCCCAGAGAAACTTGATGCTGGTCTTTCCCACTGAGTAGGGAAGGAAGGAGAGATGGAGCAAGAGAAAAAAGAAAGTTAATAGGTACGCACAGGCTCAAGTTTGGAGAGGAAGCTCAAGGCTGACTTCCTGCATGTGACTCTTCCAGGGCACAGGTCACATGGCGTCTTCTGTGTTTGTGACCATGTGATCTTGTCATCCTGTTTGCTTAGCGGGGCTTGTCAACAATGACTCCAGGTCCACGTACAGAAAGATCAACAACAGCGAAGGCTGAGAGGGAGGTGTGAAAAAAAAACTGCAGCTATAAAATGAACGTGCAATCACACACTGGAAACTCAATATCATTTATCCACACAAACACACATCAGTATAAGACGTGTGTAACCTCGCTCGTGTGTGGCCTAAAGCGAAAAGGTCACAGAGGGCAGAATTTCCAGATGTTTCCTATTATCCTGCAGCACTGACGAGGCCTTCCTGGACACCCTTCTCTCCATCTCGCACTTCTCCGAGTGGAAAAGAGAGGTCGAAGGCTGACCAACTTATTGGCCACACAATTCCCCTGTTGTCCTCACTATGCCATGGGTCAGCGTGGTAAAAACAAATCCGGCAGCCTTTAAATTGGCAAACTCCCACTTTATGGTTCTGAAGGAAATTCCCTCCACTCTACCGGGTATGATGCCACTGACCGTATTCCTGTTGTTCATACATTTTGGTCATTGTGGCAGGGGAAATCCTTGGCTGGATTATATCAACAAAGCATTGCCCTGAAGAAGATCCCAGCTAATCTATGGCACTAAGAAATTATCAATTCACAGAGTCGCAACAAAAGCTTGAAACGAGCGGTTATCACCATAAACTTTGAATTGAAAAGGAATCTGCTTGTTTAAATGAGGCCGCTAGATTGAGAGATTGACAATGATAGCGCAGAGCTAAATGAATCCCCTAATCCCTCTTTTCACACCCCCAGCCCCCTTCTCACCTCTCCTCCTCCCACCACCCCGACATGCTTCCCTCCAGCACATTGGATGAGCTTGTTGGCACCGGTTATTGTCAGGGGATGAGAGACATGCAGAATGGCTGAGATGCCAAAGCTGGATAACCATCTCTTTTGTGTGTCACTGCAATCATTGCGATTGATAAGCGATGCTGCACAGGGGCTAAAGATCCAGGAGGTTTGAGGAGGGGCACAAAGGGAGGTCCAAATAAGTCAGCGTTAAGGCAATAAAGAATGATGTGGATGGTCAGCCGCTAGCTGCCGTTCTGCCATGGACATAATCCCAGTGAGACGGAGGAAATCAAAATCATCAGGTGCCCTCAGATAAGAAGGAAGCTGATAGCATCTACAAAAAAAAAGCACCTGAGAATAGGGATGTGCTCTATACTTTATATCCAGAGGATATCTGGACGTCATGTCCAGACGTCATGTCCAGATATCCTCAGAGTGGCTACTAAGGAGTCTGACAGCAACATTGAAAACACTGAAACCCAAAACCCTGCTGAGTTTCAGTACAAGTAAAAGTCTGTTTTTATTGGCTGGAGAAAACATAATTTGCTGTTTCACTCCCACACAGTCTCTACTCCGGTCTACATGTACATGTATAACTTGTACACAGAGGACGTGTAAACAAACCAAACATAGAGCATAACAGTGACCATCCACTTTTAGAAAGGCTCTGCTTCCAGAAGTAAAGTTCTCATTCATTTTCTCCATTGACGTTCTAGAAAATCCTTTTAAAAAGAGTTTAGTGGGATGGGAACCACTCCCACCATCTACAAGATGAATCGTGACCATAAAACATTTGATCCAGACTAAAGAATACATCAGAAAACACAAATAGTGCCAAGGTATACCAAGAGTGAAGCAACTTCATATCCCATAAACCATTGCAAATGATCCCTTCTAATGACTTCCAGTGTGCTTCTACTGGTATTTAACCTTGTTGTTTGTTGCAATATATTTTCGTTTGTGTCATGTATATAGCGTGTCCTATAGTGTGTAGTATAGGAACCTAGTTTAGTGATGCTGAACCATCCTATCATAGCTGATATGATATTTGCAGTAAACGTAACTGTGAGCTCCACCAATCAGACATGATGCTACTACAATTGAGGATTGTGGGTAGTGTAGTGCTTCTCCTTGACATTGCAAATAAAACAGTTTTTTCTTGTATCATATCATCATGACATCATGTACCTGTAACTTCTACATGAGCATGGAACATCGTTTCACAATCTCGTAGCTTGTGTGCCGAGTCATCATTGGATGGTTGCAGTAATATGGCTGATAATCAACATCTCTATTCAATACAGGAGGCAGGTGGAGAAAGAGCAGACACTCAAAAGATACAGAGGGCATAATTCATCATCACAAAATAATTCAATGAATGAATGCGCTCTATTCATTCCCCATCACCACGTTAGCATCTTCACACTGAGGGACTACGCATCCCTGACCAACTATCCCCCCCACCCGGAACCGCTCTATCTTTACTGAAACCATATGCTCTGAGCTCCCACAGCCAGACTTTCCTTATCAACACCACTGTGGGCTGCTTGGTGACAAAGCCTCAGCTCCTGCTGAGGGAAGCGGAGCATGCTCGGCTGGACCCTGGATGGAGAGTACCGGGGGAGATTTACTGAGGATTGGCAATGGAGTCTTTGTTTCAAATGTCTCGAAAGCCATTTCCACCTTTAGGTATCTAAGCCACTAAGCCCAGATGCATAACATTTCCCTATAGTCGACTCAGGGAAGGGTCTGGCATTTACACACAACATATGCTCATCATATATAGCATGCTATTGGCATCAAGCTTGTTGCCATAGTATTGTATGTGCCCATATGTGAATGACTCGTAATTAGGGCAACCACATCCATGCATTTCCACCTAGAGAAATTCTTGTTCACAAGATGGTGCAGAAAAAAACAACATGTCTGTTTGAGCAACACAAAGCAGCAGAGCATGACTGGTTTAGCCTTTCTTAAGCCCTGATTCCTTCAAAAAAAAACATAACACCCACCAACATCTGTTTTTTGTCTGCAGTGGGAATGGATACAATCGGCATTCGCGCCCGGGTCAAATGATCTTGCAGTAGACACGGCAGGGATGGAAACCAAACCACTGGGAGAACATGCTAATTACTAATCAGCAGGGCGAGAGAGCGCCTCAGTTTTCAGTGCATTCATGACGTCAAACATGACGGACAGGGGAAGAAAACACAGAACAGCAAACTCCTCTTCTGGCATGGGAATGGAGTCATGCCTATTTTTGTGTGTTTGCCCAAACAAATGCATATGCCAACTTATTTTGGTGTCAATGAGGTATTATACACAAAACACAGATTTGCAAGAGCAGACTTTAGACAAAACATATCCTAACAAAAAACCCACTCTCCTAAAAATGTGGGTTAAGTCTTGACACTCAGATTGGCTGCAGCCGTATAAAGGGCATTCTATGCAAAGATTCTTGAGATAACAGAACTCCCCTCAAGCCCACACGCATCACTCCGCTCTGGCTCTTCACAATATGGCTTAAATCAAACGATGCCAATTGATGTGATGATGCGGAGAAGCACAGACGAGGACTCTGGCACTGACAGTTTTCAGACGTCCACAGGAAAGAAAAAAAGCCCCCAGACTTCTCAGATAAATCAGTGGGGCTTTGTCTTTATCATCATGCCAGAAGTGGGGGGGGTGTTGTCAAAGCATTTCCCTCTGCCGCCTGGTCTGTCTAGTAACAGAAGATAAGCCTTGACTGCCTCTTGTGTAACTGAGAAGAAAAGCAGTGTCACAGAAACTGGCCCCCCAAATAATCTTTTTACTTAAACAGAAGTTAAAAAAGTTGGAACACATCATCCTGGAGCAGCATTGAGTGGTTATCACTTTGAGAAAGTCATGCTTCGCCAACTGTGAGATCCTTAAGTAGCCTATCTCAGCGAGAGAGACCGCCTGTGCAGGAGGAAGTCTCCAAACATGTGACAGCACAAGAGAGAAGACGGAACCGTGACTTTTTTCCCCTTTTTATAAATACTTGCCAGATGTTGAAATTTGAAATGTATACTGAATCATTAGCAAGTTCATAAGATATAGGCTTTTGTCAGCAAGTAAAGAATGGGGGCATGTTTTTTAAAGAGTCAGCAGGGCGGCAGGGCGAAGAAACCAGAGAGTCTGGAATCCCTCCCGGTCAAGGGGTGATGTTTTGCAGCTGACCCTGACCTTTGACCGTGGTGTGGAGGGGGGCGACAAAAAGAGGGAGGGTTCCATTCAGGCACAGTCACGTCGCTGCTATCGAGTTAAATGAAACCAATTCATTCAGTCAAAGTTAAACCCCACATCCAATTTTTCTGAAGCAGAGTCACCTGCACCGTCCACCTACCTCACACAGTGAGGTATAGGTGGCAAAGGGAGGAGAAGGAAAGTGACTAATGGGATAGTCTCTCTCTCTCTCTCTCTCTCTCTCTCTCTTCTCTTCTCTTCTCTTCTCTCTCTTCTCTCCTCTCTCTCTCCAGCAGCTGGGAGCCAACAACTACCGGTGTTGGTGTCTGACAGGGAGCGTGTAAAATTACCAGGACATTCACTCATCAGCGGAAGCCGGTGGTGTTGTGCAAAGACTGAATATATAAGTGAGGGTGCTGAAATTACTCCTTATCAGAGTCTGGAGGAAGAAGGAGGACGAGGAGGAGGAGGAGGAGGTGTGCTGGTAGAGAGTGCTCATGAATATCTATTTAATTGTAGAGACACACAGAATCTGCCCTTTGATTGTGTTGAACCTGAGCTTTACCACACAATAGTGAGGTGTGAATGATGACACCCCCCATCGCTCCTCTACATTAGAGCCCATGCAGAAAAAAACACATGCCAGACTCCAGCCAGGAAAATGTGACAATTGAATAAAACCATTGATAACATGAGGCTGAGATGAAGCAGTTACACTCTTTGTTTATATCAGGCTGCACATCACACATCTGTATGAGGACATCCACACAACAAACAGCTGTACAATGTGCACAACTTGTGTTATGTTTACACACACACACAAACACACATATATCTATATCAAACACGGGATTGAAAAGTTAAGCTATTATTAGGAGCTTCCATCCTTGTGGAGAGAAGGTCAAACCAGACTCCATGCGAATTTCCTCTGATTTATCCCGTAATCGGCACCAGAGGGGGGGAATATTAAGTCTAATTTTTTCTTGTAACAGGGGCAAAGTCATATATTGTTTGGTAGCCGAATTAAAGAATGTAGCCTGCTTTTCAATACAGCGTCAGCAGCTTCTTCATAAAACTCACGAGGCGTTCGTGTTCTCCAAAAGACGAAGCGACATCAAATTGAGGGCTCGATGACTGGAGTCTGGCGCAGCGGCTCTGCCCGTGTGATGAGCAACGTGAGTGGCGAATGTGTCAAACTTACCGACTGAAGGAAAAGCAGCGTCCGAACATAATCCCTCTCCGTGTTGAGCAATTCGTTCAAGACACAGAGCCGGAGCCGCTGCTGCCGGTCCGAGTCCCTGGCGGCGTGCACTCCGTTCTCCATATGCCCGTCGTCCTCGTCCATGGTGGGGAAGTCAACCCGGGGGAAAGGTCCGCTCTGTGCCGCAGCGCTCTGCCTCTTCTTCTTCAGGTGTATATCCACGCTCCGCCGGGCTGTTGCTTCAGTCCATGTTGCGAGCAGCAACTTTCAGCTCCCTCCTCGAACTCAACACACGCCCTGCAGGCAACGACGGGGCGAAGCAGCACGCGCACACCGGAGGGGCGAAGTTCCACCCGAGTACCGGGAACAGCCGCGGAGCAGGGAGCGGACAGAGAGCCGCTGTGTGGCCGATACACACCAGCTGAGTGCGGGGAGGACGATGGAGGCTCAGCGCCGGACCCGAGGGGGGAGAGGAGGAGGAGGGACACACACACACACACACACACACACACACATACACACTCTACACAGTCTACACACTCTACACGCCACACTCACGCACACACAAACAGAGCGAGAGAGAGTCAAATCTCCATGGCTTTACTTTGACTTACATTGATTTCCTGGAGATCAACCATAGTCAATACATACTTAACCTTTACATAACTTTAAACTAACATTAACCTTAACTTAAGCTCAACTTAAACTAGATTGAACGTAACCTAAACCTAACCATAAACTAAAGCTAACCTTAAACAAAATCTAAACTGAACCCAACCTTAAACAAACATAGCATTTAAACCACACACACAACCTTGTTCTTCTATCTCAGTGTGGACCTTAGCCATCACAACCAATGCCTATACCCCTAACCCCTCAAGTTAATCCAAATGGCGAGTCTTAACCTCAAGGGAGAAACTTTTGGTTGGACACTGGAGCAGTTGAGGTCAGATGTCATGGTCAGCTACTCTGGTTAATTCCTAAATTATTATTTCTTACCAATGACTTATTGCTTATCACCATTGTCACTATTTGTATGTCAGACTTACGAACAAACGAGTAGCCAACGGAATCGTAGCTTGAATAAAACTGGTTTAATGTTTGTTAGAAAATGTTTATGTACTTTGTATGTGCTGCAAATTCAACTGAATGGAGAAAAACCAGCACTTTATATTGTACTCTGTAACAGTCAATTTATTTTTATTCAGTGTGATGGTATGTTTATTGGATGTTAATGATCAAACATCCTAACCTAGAACAATAAAAAGCATAAACGTAGCCTTCCCTTCAATCGATGCTTTTTCAGAACTTTTGGGCATCCTATGTGACCAAATTCAAAGAATTCAAAAGACAGATTAACACATTCATTAATTATCTTTATACAGCCATACTAGCTTTAGCTGTCAAAAGTATATATGCTTGATGAGTTAACTGAACAAATTATTTATTTGGTTTTTATTTGAAAGAAATTACACAAAGAACCAGAAAATACTTTTAATTGGGTATTTTGAAATTATAAATATAATCAAATATACTGAATTAAGTTAGCTCAATATTTAGTCCCCTGTAGTTTGTCACAACAGTATCCAATGTGTTTCTGGTAAATTCAAGAGAAAGGCGCCCTCTGGTGGATACAGATATAAGTGCACAACTCACTCACCTTCAGGTCTCGAAAACACTTTGTTTTTCTGTAGAGGCTCTGAATTTGACCTGTAGCCGAATCATTTCCCTCCATATTTCACACACTTTGACATGTTGACTTGTTCCTCTTCCGCATTAAGCATGATCTTTCTGATGCAGCATAAATACACAACATTGACTTAGTGGTGTCACACCTGCTGTGCGTGGTTATGCTGCAAACACAAATAAAGGTGGGGAACCATTAGTTGTTCAAGTCAAACATAACAAAATACTATTTTCGGTTGCAGTCCGTTATAATACAATACAGCTCAGAGGCCCTGCGGCTTAGCTGCGGCATCTTTACAAG
Source organism: Pseudopleuronectes americanus (assembly GCA_038501795.1). NCBI lineage: Eukaryota > Metazoa > Chordata > Actinopteri > Pleuronectiformes > Pleuronectidae > Pseudopleuronectes > Pseudopleuronectes americanus. Next base: position 6,101,310 of record CM076725.1, read on the forward strand.
TTTTATCAAGTTACAATACTGGGCTTTGTTTCTCTCCCTCTTTATTTTACACCAGACCACAACTAATGCCGCAGGCTGTCATTCAGTTTGTGGTGCAAATATTTATCATAGAATAACTGTCTATTTCATTTGGCTCCTAGTTATCAGAGTTAACTGAGATCTAAATCTACACCCTCTGCAGAGAACATTTTATATTTGTTTATTAATTTTTTCACATATATAAATCCTGCGAACAAAAAGTCACATTGGAAATGGGAGAAATTAAAAGCTCATAATAGTTTTAATTGATGCATGTTACATTCAATACCCATTGTGATCCTCCAACACATAATTGCATACATACATAGCTTTTTCTCGCCGTCTCAGATGAATGCAACAGACAACCTGTAAATGCCCTACACTTTCATATATTTACATATCATCCTCCGCTTCTGTACATGACAAATCCTTAAATATGATCAGAGGAGTAACACAGGATACAATGTATGACTGATTGTATGTAGTTTCTTTGAAGCATATTTAATGTTTTTTTTTCCTTCCAAAAAAAAGGCATGTGCTTAAAGCACGGTCGTAAAAAGTGAGTCACACAGTTAGACATGATAGGTTTAAAAACTCGCCGGCGCCTCTTCCTCATTCAAATTTCACAAGATAAAACTCTTCCTTCAGCTGGGTTTTCTTTCAAAATGCACAAAAGTACAAAAAGACATGGAAGGGGAGCCACAGGGAATAGAAAATAAAACAGAAAATGTGCTCAGTGCATTAAGACTTTCCAAAACATAAGAAACGAGTTGTTTGTCCTGTCCCATCGCTGTGATAAATAAATTCACATTGTTACAGGCAGACAGTGAGGAGAGCCTGAATAGACCAAAGTACAGTGAGTAAACTAAAGTGAAACTGTGAAGCCCCCCAAAAAAATATTTGTGAAGGCAAAACTTTTAATTTCGGTCGACCTCTTTCTGGGTTTAGAATCAAAAACAATACAGCTGTGATCAGGCTAGATGGACATTAGAAACGCTGTTAGCTACAGTGATTATTTTGGCCTCTGAATACATCACCATAGATTTTGTCGACACTTCATTTGTGCCGTGGCTGTTTGTCATGAGCAGAATGGAGGTCGGCACAGCGGCACTCGCTTCTATTCAGTTGTATTGAGATGTTGTTTGGGATGATCATTAAAACTGCATAGAAATGAGGGACAGTGTGTGCACCTCCGTTTGTCTGCCTCCACTTTAACTCATTGGTTCAGCACCTGTTTGTGTTTTATGGGATGTGCAAATCTGTGACACGTTTGAGACACCAAAGCTAAAATGTCCTTGTGGTCCTTGTGTTATCGGCTCTGCGATCATCAAGTGCAAACTCCAGGAGCTCCGTCTCTGCTTTACCGGCACACTCTCGAGTTACTGAGCTTTAGCCGAGATTGAAATGTTCAAAATTGAATTTACTTTGGGACACATTTGTTTTTAAAGTGACATAATTCATCATGAAATGCTTTCTGTGGGAGGTTTAGGGGTCAGTATGACTTATTGTAGTGTTGATTATTTAAATAAGGATACATGTGCATACACACACACACACAAACACAGTGCAGTGGCTGCTGTGAGATGGGATGACTTGCAGGTTCCAAAAATTACACCAACATACAGTAATAGAACACAGGAATCCTGTAAATCATCTGAAGACTCCTCAGTGAGCTGCTGCAGCGGCCGAACTTCTGTTTGCACTGGGAAGACTTTAGCTGACGTCTGGGTGAACGTGATTGGCCGTTAAGGATGTCCATCATGTCTTCGCTCTCTCAAGTCAAGTTGCCTGAAAGCAGCAGCGATTTGGATTTAACTAACTTATTTATGACACTTGCATGTTTGATCCAGCTATGAATCTGTTTGATTACAACAACAAAAAACTGATCGGGGTTTTTTGGACACAACTCTGTATTACCAAAACCATCAGGAAATTCATGTCACAGGGTTTAGAGAACAAACAATTTTTTTTTACAAGTTGAGAAAGGCCAACAGTGTAACTATTGTATTGCAGTTTGAAGACAAGCAGAAACTCGTTTGCCACAAAGCATGAGACCTAATGAGCAGAGACCGTTGAACTTCAGCCATTCAAATGTTCCGCGAGAGGCTGCGACACAGAAATGTAGCTTTTCCACCTTGGCATGGTTTTTGACACTTTGCTCTCAGAGTCAAAGGCAGACAGTGTTGATATATGTATTCATATAAATAACAAAATAGTACAGTATAAATATAAAGATTCTGTGTGTGTGTGTGGCGTTGGTGTGTTTGTATGTAAATGGTGTAAGAGTATAGGTATAAAGCATGTGTGTGTGTCTGTGTGCGCTTGTGAGCCAGTGTTAGGACAGGGCAGGGGGATTAGAGGTGAGGCTTTCCCTCCCCCACCTCATGGAAGAGCGAGGTGTAAAACTCTGGCTCCAGCTGCTTGTTGCGGTAACGCTGGACAATCTCTGTTATTTTCTGCTTCCGCCTCACATGGGGCGGGTTGTACAAGTCACTTTCCAGACGCTTCCGTCGGCACACGTTGATGACTGTCTGACGCACCAGGAACCCTGGGAGAAGGACACAAACAAGTGAGGTCATCAGTAGTGAGAGGAGACAGCTCTGATAGTGGGTTCAAACTGATTGAATTACTGGCTTTACTGGAAACAACAAATTTCCTTTTTTGCCGTTTTTTTCTTTTTTGGTCATTGTGTTTTCTTTTGGTTAGTTGTATTTTTGTAATTCCTGTTCTTGCTGCAGATTTTTCCCAGTTGTTGTTATGATTTGGGCCTACGTACTATTACTTTTTTTTTCTAGTACTACCTCACTTATTGCTTTTTTCATTTAATATAAAACAGCACATTGAAAGAGAGGCATTTATCAGTAAAACAGCTTAGATGGAACACAAATAAGAAGTGGCTGTTCTGCACATGATTTATGAGGTGCCTTTATGTTTTTTTTCTGGTGCACAAACTATTTGCAGTAGAGAGAAACTGCACCAATGAGTGATGAGCTCTGTATTATGCTATCTGTTGGCCATGATTGGTATGCATTGATTTAATGGTACGGATAAACCAGTGGCGCTCTCTCCTAATTTAAGTGATCAGAGAAGATGACAACCATTCCTTCTTCATGTTACAAACCATAATGTACCGAGTGGAAAACAACTAAACATAATAACACTTTGTGTGCACATTATTATTTGAATAAGCTCCTCAATGGTCATTATATACAGTATTCCATGTGATGTATTTAGGCCACATCCATACTACAATGTTTTCATATTTTGTCTCCATTTTAGTGTCTCTAAAACTCCAGAGCAGTGTGGATGCTAGGTGTATTTGTAGAAGAGTTGATGTGTAAAACATATAAGTGTTGATGTAGCCTTCGATTTAACAACCCTGTTCATTCTGTTAAGTAATAGAAGTGAGGTTGGGATGTGGGGACAAAGTCTGCACGAGTGCTGTTACCTAGAGCTCTGCGGCTGACCACCATGCCGTCCACCAGGGGGATCACCATGCCAAATTTGCCCACAGCTCCATGCAGCCGAATCCTGAAGAGTCCCGTCTTCAGAGGCTGGATGAAGATCAGTGGAACATCCTTCTCCAGTAAGCCCGCCCTGCAAAGCAACAGATAGAAAGACATTTAGGGATTTGTTATGAAAAAGAAAGGAAGTGTTACAAACAGTCATGTATTTCTTGTGGAGTGAATTCACAAAGTATTCAGCCCCCTCATACTTTTCATATCTAGTTATACTAAAGCCTAATGCTAAAGTAAATAAGCACAAACCATTTCACGTGTCACAGTAAAGAGTCTGACCAGTTATCAATGTAAATATTTTAGTTTTCTCTTTGAGACAATGGCACACTCAGTGTAGACCCATGAGGATTGTTTTAACTTTGGCATAAGGCTGCAATATAACACAAGGTTGAAGAGAGTTAAATAATTTTAGAATGACTTTGTTTGGGGAAGAGTGGGCCAATGTTAAAACACAAAAAAAAGCGCATTTGGATGTAATGAATTAATATAATCCAATTTATAGCTGTTGACAAACAAAGAGGGGGAAGCATGTAGAAACCTTCAACGACTCCAGCTTGAGCCTCTACCATGACAATATTATGACATATAGAATATAAATAAGACGTCCTTAATACTCGAGCAAAAAGACATTCTTATATGATTACCAAATTTAAACTTGCATTATATATCTTGACGGACCTGGCTGCCATCATGTAGCACTTGACTGAACTTAAGTGTAAAAATAGGTATTAATGAAACAACCAGGTAAGAAGAGAAATGTATCTATGTCTGACTTGCTTCCTTCTCTGCTTCTGGTTTCAAATTTTAATGACCTCAAATAAGTTATTTGTTTGTTGTGATGACAAGTAAAAAGTCAATCAAACAATCTTGAAAATATGCCAACAGCTCATTATCTTGACCTGGGCATTCAGTAATTATTTGTAATTTAAGAAATAAATGCATCAGGTCACACAACGCATTTAAATCCTTTTAAAGAATGTGGTCCACAGGCTAAGTCTGTATTTATCTACAACCAAGATCTCCTGAGGCAGTTCAAACAGTCATCACAGCTCTGTGACACTTCCTCTTCATTGCTCGCTTTTGCACACAGCCTGTTGTACTTCCTGTTTTGCTCACTATGTGTTTATGCAGTGGTTTTTTGTGCTACATACAGTTTTGCAGAGGTGTTGTTATTCTTTATTTTTGCATAAAGCCATACCCAATACATTAACAGCATGGGGACTATGCTGTCAGCAAAACGCAAACTTCTGTATACCTGCAGGAAGTGCTGTTGCTCATGCTAGCTTCCAAGCCCGTGCTGGTTTCCGCCAAGAGCTCAGTCAACGGGAAGTTCTCTAAAAACACAGACACAATGACATTCATGCACTTCAATCCAGTGTTCACGACGAAACTCTTTTTACCACCACGGAGTACATTACAATTTTATATGAAGTTACTTACTGAAAAAGAAATAGAACATGATCTATAGATTAGAATAATATTTGTCCATACCACCAGTGTCCTCAAATTACAGGATATGGCAGTATAAAGAAAAGGTTCCTACCAATATCATCAAAGCGCTCCACCCAAACCACGAACACTTTTGTCTCCGGACCCAGTGGGGGGAAGGACTTTCCAGTTGATGACCTCTTTGCCTTCACCAAAGGACTCAGCTAAAAAAAAAGCACATCAAACCATGTGTTTAAGCAAAATCTTTGTCTGAAAAATTCTAAAATCATAAATAACACACATGTCTGATACAACAACAAACTATACTTTACCTTCTTGGCAGTCTCGAGGTTTTCTGAATGGTTGGGGAAGAGCTCCAGTGTGAGGTTGGGCTGTTTGAGTAAACCAGGCACTGTTTCTGTGTTGAGGTCTGCTTCCACTGTGGAGTCACTGTGCACCGATGACTCCTCTGGGTAACAACAAAGAGCAAATGGCAACTGTCATTCCTGATTCCATCACTGGCTTTTCCTCTTATGCAATATCTAACCACTTCACAGAAGCAAGGACACTGACCCGAGTTTTCAGTCAAAGATGGAACAACGAAGGCAATCTCTGTCAGAGCATCAGCGTAGTACAAAACCTTCTTCTCCCCGTTGAACACGGAACCTCCTGTGTCCTCAGGAGTAGCTGCTTCCTCTGCAGTAAACAAATGTGTGTGTCATTGACCTTGTTTCTATAGAAGAAACAATAAACATAAAGTGCATTTGTATTCAGATTTAATGCCCAATAGCTCACCTGTTTGTTGTGTATCATTGCTGTCGCAGCAGGAGTTCAGGGACCAGCTGGTATCCAGGTGTCCCGTCCAACCTGGGTGGCGTCCCACGTCCACAGGCCAGCCCAAGGACAGCAGGAACTCCAAGAAGTGAGGCTGGACACTCGATGATGACTCCACGTTTCTCAGGATCTGATCACAAGGAGTAAAAATAGATCCATTATTATTCTGAGATATAAATACACATATTGTGAGAGAAGTAACCAGGTCAATTGACAATACTTTCAACTTAAATTTGCCCCAAAAACTCATCAATGAGTATTCTGAGGGGCTGCGAACATAAGTCAGGCTGGCAATTTGACTCCTTTCACGCCAACGCTTTTCACGCAAGCATCAGACCTCTAATTTTGTAGGCTAACCTAATTTGTTGATGTAACGGCAACCAGACTAGTAAACAGCCAGGCAGCGCAGTAACTCACTGCCCTTTGCTATCTTTTCAATGACACCATCTTTTTCAAGTGCCATAAGAATCTCCTCGCTGCCACAACCAAAACAGTGAAAACATGATATTTCCATCTATCCTGAATTAAGAGTAAAATGGGTGAAAGCTTGACATTTCTATGGTTTTTATTCTGAAATGTACATCAGAATGTCCTGATATTGTTTGGGTGAGACTGAGGTGTTGAACTGTCACTGACAAGTTAAATTAGTCTGTGGAAGCAGGTAGTTTCCCACTGACTGTCTTTTATTTTGTTACTTGAAATTTAATTTGTTTCATTATAAATTTTGACTAATAATCCACACTGTGGTAATTATAAATCATAATTTATGCAAGTCTCACTTGCATTTTAAAATTGTTTCACACACATTCATATTTTTTTTATAATTCTATTCATAATTTATCATTACTTCATTCAGTTCAATTAATGTTGTATTCAAATTAATTTGTCCCGGTGCTCCCAATGTACAGTCTGTGACTGAGTATTATATAAAGACAATCTGTTGTGTGTAGCCGAAACCAATCAACCAGTGTTCCCTCACCTCGTGGCTACTTTTCTGTCCAGCTCTCACGTAGAAAATAAAGACGGTGTCAAATGGTCGACAGGGAAGGAGGTCCAGGTAGCTGATGTCATCAAAAAATCCTGGCAAGGATGACTCCAGGCCAATCAGATGAGGAGGTAGACGACTGTTGTTGGGCTCCTGTCGATGAAATTCATATAAAACATTTGAAATTAACTGTATTAACAAGAACAATATTATACATAAATATAAGAAGTTTGTTGTTGTGCGGTATGAATGTGTTTGTGTGAACGCAGTTCATTTACCATTAACAATAGTTTCTATGACTAGTATTGATTCCACCAGACAAATTATGTTCACCAACCTTCAGTGCCTCCAGAGAGAGAAAGCCAAAGTGGGAGAGGAAGAGACGCGCCGTCTGGAACTCCTGCGACGGAGGAGGAGGTTTGCAGTCCGTCTGTGGGTCAGGGAAAGTGTTGGACTTCCAGACGTCCTCACTGTGCCGCTCCAAGGCGTTCTCATACTCCATCTGCTTGGTCATCAGAATACGAAGCCTGTCATGCTGAACCTCCAGCTGAAAAGACAAAGGTCATAGGGTGTATCTTAAAGACAATTTCAAGACACTGTGAGTGATGAATGGCATTTGATTCAGTGATAGCCCACAAAAGTCAAGTTCTTCAACCCAAATAGAGGTATTAACTCCCAAAGTTGAAGAGTCAGTGCTGAGCAGCAGTGATTGTGTTGTGATCTAACATTTTAACAGAAGGGGAGTTAGCATTCTATTAGCTAAACCTGTGCAATCTTATCCAATACAGTGCAACAACCCTTTAATAAACTTTGTTTGAAGCTTTTAATGCTCACTTTCCTTTAGTCATTGATTCAGACTGTAGTTGATTGTGGCTTAGTAATGTTTTCCAGAGAATGAATTCAATCGATGACAGTAACTGGGGTGCTCATGCATACAGATTCAGAGTGAGAGGTACACATACTGAAGAGTGAAAGATAACCATAGCACGAGCATGAAGTAACTCACGGTAGTTGCGCGCAAGCACCCGGCAAAAAGAGTTACAGATCTTTAATGTTATTATGAGAAGTGTGAACAAAATGGGCCAATTCTTAAATTGTGGTGGGATAAATTAGAATATGGCACGCTGCCACAGCCTAGATAATTAATGGGAAACACTGCTTTGGATTGCATTAAAAACTACAAAGTGCTGAGTGGTGCACTGGATATAGAAACCACAAAAAACAATTAGCATATATTTGACACCAAACCAGATGATTTCACCCTATTATCCAAGTGACACCCAGTGAAATTTGACCTCTTCAACAACTCACGTGTGGGTAATAACTCAGAGTATTTGTAGCTCTTGAATCATCCTGCCAGTCCAAATAACACGCCTAAGTTTATACAGCAACAAAGAATGATTACCTTGTGGTTCTATTTCAGCAAAGACAACAAACAGTGTTTGTTTAGCTTTCAGCCAAAGAGAATAACTTGTTTAATATTAGCCATAACTTGAACATAAGATCAATACGCTTTGCTCTCACCTCTTTACTGACAATGTCATCCAGGTCAGGAATACTGACGTCAGCCTTGACAAGAGGAATCTTATCCACCTCTTCAGGGAAGGGCCTCTGCTTGACGCTGTATTTTATCCCCACATCATTTTTCGGCAGAGGACGACCCTCTGGAACAAACACCTGCTGTGGGAAGAGAGATGTGTTGAGAGATATGGAATGTGCTATCAGTGAAACAGATGTGAAGAGATACAGAAATCGAGCATGTCCTATTAAAATATTTAGAGGGTAATGATTCTTCAGCATTGCTGCCTTTCATTAGCCGGTAATCTACAGTATGATCTCACCCTCTGATTGGCCCGAGCTCCTCTGGGTTGGTGGAAGAGCTGCATGGTCCAGGCATGTCTGCCAGCTGTGCCTCGGATTAAAACTGTCACCGATGGACTGGGGTCTGTGGTGACAGAGATCTCCTACTGGTTATTTATTTTAATTGAACAGTACAAGTTCTTGGTGGGTGATACAGCCTCTACTTATACATAACAATAAATCGATAATTATTCAAAGGATGGATGATAAGCCACTGACTCTGCTCGTTGCCGAGAGGCTGCTCCAGCATGGCGAGGATGACAGAGTTGTCCAGCACAAAGTAGCGGAAGTTGCTGGCTCCTGTGGAACTGAGTCTGGCGTAACGAATCAGGGTGTCTTCATTCAGTAGGCTGCAGGTGGAGGCAGGCCCGCTGGGAGAAGGGAAGGCCCCCAACACCTGCATGATACTGGGGAACACCACAGGCAAAGCAAATACATAAATATGATGAAACTGGGTCAATGAATAAATATTTCACTTTATAGTAGTCATCTGAATCGAGAATAAGCAGCCAACCAGGGGAAACTATGTCAATAAAGAAGCAGAACAAAATTTAGTACAATATCTAAAACTAGTTTCTTCTACAAAAACTGGTATTTCTTTCTTATTTTACTGCATAAAAATCCTCACAAATATTCAGAAATCATTAAGGTGGTCCAAGCTGCATATGGTCAAATTCTCATAGGGGTATGTTTCTGGCTTTGTCCATGATGTCTGAAGCTTATGAAAAGCCCATAGCTAAGTCGGTCGGTCAAACACCTTGATTTAGTTTAATTGTGTCACTGGGTCACCAGTACACAAGTAAAGGGATTGTGATGGTTAAAGCTTTATTAAAAGAATAAAACAAATAAATATGTATATAACTATGAGTAAGTACATCAAGTAACTCTATAACTGATCTTTTCTATATACACTTTGAGTCGTCTCACCAGGACAAAGTTGCCTCAGCAGCGTCCTTCACTCTCATTGAAGCCGGGTTGTGCTCCTTCTCCCCTTTATGCCGAACTTCCTGTTCCTGTCGGGACTTGCTACCGGATATTCCTAGCTCCACAATCTCCAACACCTCTACCAAACAATCCTGATACAAAAAAGAGAATTTGTTTTAACAAAACACTTACCCTATCTAAACAAACAATATCTTTTTTTACATCAATTCTTTATACAAACCTTTTCATCCAGCATGTCAGGGTGTTCTGTGAGCCACACACACAGAAACTGGAAGGCAGCTACAATCATAGAGTGGAGGTCTCGAGATTGAAGAGGAGCTGGACGGCTACACTGGTACACAATGTACCCACATATAGAGCTGACGGCACGTTTACGGTCTGAAGAGTCCACTCCGACCTTCACCTGTTTGGAACAAATACCAGAAATACAGTGAGTGACACACATTAGATACATTATCAAAATTTGTCCTTTCATGACACTGGAAACAATTCTGGCAGAGTCTGGTACATAAGAGATAAAGTGTTTTACCAAATAATGTCTATTTTGATTTCTTGGGGTTTTAATTTGACTTTTGTCTCCAATGGGAATGGACACAATCAGCATTCACTCCTGGGTCAATAACTTTACAGAAGAAACTGGTTTTAATCGTCTCCATCTCCAATCGATACCGATGGAAACATAACACATAGGTAACACTACAATTTTGCAACACAGAGAGGTAATAGAGCACTGGGAGAAAAAAACAAAACAAGAAATTAGTTAATTGCCTTTTATTATCAGGTTTACACATGTTTAAATAAATTATGTATATCTGTTTATGCTGTAAAAGAGGCATTAGTAACCCATTTGTTGTGCAGTGTATGTGTCTGCAGAGACTTTAACTTCTGCCTGTATTTTCTTATGTTATCCGTATTTTTCAGGATACTGTCCACGTTACATCACTGTTTCCACCTCTCTCCCTTTCTCTACGTCTGTGGCACAGATGTATAAAGAGCAGCAGGTCTGTGTGTTTTTTTTAACCGAGGGTGGGGCTGAGCCACAACCACACTGTGGCCTGGTGATGACAGCAGAGTGTTACAGTGAGTCTCTGTGGTGCTAGCTTTACCTTGGCGAGCCCAGCCAGCAGCTCCAGGGCAGCAAGTGAAATGCTCATGTCTTGCCTCCACTGAGAGTTGAGCCTCTGTGTAACCAGGTGGATACTGCGCACCAGCAGGCCCGCCGCCGTATCTGGAAGAGCTAGATCATATAACACACCGAAATACCAAACAAACGCAACGAGTAGAGCAAAGCACTCAACACAAAATCCTGGAAGCTAAACTAGTAGAAAGGTACAGGTAAAATCAGAACAGCAAACCATTGGAAATTAAATTAGAAGACTGAAGAAAAGGTACATTATAAATTAACTGCTGAGGGATAGGGCTGACCGATGTCAACATTTTGAAACTATACATTTTCATTAACAAAAAAATTAAAAGTTTCTATCACAGAAAATCCATGATAGAGCAATTAACTGCTAGATATTGGAAACCTTATAAAATAAGGCAGTCACATTATTGGGAGTGGACATTTATACTGTATGCTCAGGCAGTCACAGCTTAGCAGGCACCAATCACTAAGATTATTTCTTGAGTGAATGCTTAACATCGATAACGCTTAATAAACAGTTATAAATAAATCTTGGAATTTTTTCTTTGTTTTTAAATACGTGTCCTAGTAACTTCTGATTAGTGTTGGTAATTATTGTTAAACTGGGTGAAAAGTGAGTAAAGTGAGTGCAGGGCAGCAGGGCAGTGAGGAGAGAGGACATGCAGCAGGTTACAGCACTGAACGTAGCAAAATCCCGACAGTTCGTCAATTCAAGCATAGGGAACGTATACACCAAATTAACAGACATGAGCAAAATTTAACTCAGAGAAGTTATAAATGTCGGTTTCGATAAATTTTTTGTTAATGCCCAGTCTCCAGACTCCTACCTACTCTCTGTGCACAACATTATGTAGCAACATTATATAGCCATCCCTGCAGAATCCTGAAGAATAGGAATCCTTGAAACTTTTAGCAGCATATTGCTATTATGTGATATTACACAAATTTAAAACGAGAGCCGTCATTGTTCGTTTTTTTAAATAAAAAAACTCTTAACATCACATTGTCCGACATATTTGTTCAGTTAAACATCGCTCAGCCCTCCCCAGAGAAAGTCTGTGAAACACTTCTGATTCAGCAACATTATAACTCTGGCACTTTGAGAGCACAGCATCACAGCATCACAGCAAAAAATGACTGTATCACCTACAAAGACATTTTACCCAACGCTTCTTTACTCTCCATACCACTTTAACCACGTTAGCTATGAAGAACAAATGTGTTAATTCAGTAAGTTAGAGATGCTCATCCCATGTATGCATGATCACCACCAATAGCTGATGTTACTGTGTTAATTCACCAAGCAAAAAGATATTAGTGTGTGAATGTAACCGTGTGTCTTACCGTAGTCTCGCAGCAGGGCCTGAGCAGGACGCTCGGAATCTGGGCTGGTGGCCTCTGTGCTGCCTCCGCTGGTGAAACTAATGCCGCTGTTGGTGCGGCTGTGACTCTGACTCCTCACTGTCACATGGCTCCCATCTATGCTCCCCTAATGCCAGAAAAACACAGCAATCTTGAAGTCCAGTTTACCATGATGCTAGTATCATACATTGTTAATGATTCATCAGGAGGAAAGAGCGATCTCAGCCTTACCGTTTCAGTCTGTGTACCAATGGACTCCAAAAGAGCAGAGTCTTGAACGATATTGAGCATTGCACCTGAGAGGGAGGAAAGACAAACTTAACAAAGAACTATATATAGCCTTAGGGATGTGGAGAGGCAAAAGAGATAAAGAGGATATAAATTGGGCAGCAGTTACCCAGAATGAGCTGAGTGTTAGTGGGGTCAGTCTCAGTTTGCAGTGCTCCGATCAGGACATTGACGAGCCGTAGCCTCAGGGAAAGGAAAGACACAGGCTGGTCATGAGGCCACCCATCCTCCTCATTGAACTTTCCCTCCAACAGAACCTGAGGCACACAAAGTCAATACTTAACAACATGGTTTATAGGGAAGCTAGACAAGCAATAAAAGCCTTAAGGGGCTTCATTCCTTACTGTTATGTGAACATCTAAAAGCCTTTCAGTTAAAAAATGTAGTAAAAATGCTGTACACGCTCAACTTTAAAAAAGCAAAGGGTAAGGTAAAAAGGCGTTTTAATAAAAAATGAAAACCTGCTAAATCCTGCATTAAAATAGCAGATGAGAAAACATTCAATGACAATTATTATTATTAGCTTTAGGAGAAGTCAGTCCAAGCTGTTACCTCTGATTTGATGTTGCCAAAGTGATGCGGCAACGGCAACATGGCGAGCAGGATGTTGATGGAGGCTCTCCTTAGGTCAGTAGGATTTACATAGATCTTGAATTTGGACAGCTCCCTAGAAGAGTACAACAAATCTTTCAGACATCCAGCCATTGTCCAGACCACTTATCCTTTGAGGGCATTGGAGGCTAGAGCCAGTGTTGGCTGACCAATCTTAAAACAGTATCCTGAAAATGATTACCACTACTGCTTCAGGATAGGGCAGACGCACAGTAGCCGTGTGACCTTTTACCATGCCAGAGTAACCAGCCAGTGTGTCGTCCCTCCCCACCCCCAGGATGGCCTTGCACACTTTGCACTTCACAGTAAACACCAAACACTAATCCTTCTTCCTGTAGATCATCTCACAGCAACGTTTACAATTTAACTTCCTTGTTGCAGAAATAGCAAACCCCTGCATACCCAGGGAAACATCAGCTCTATGAGTGATTAGAAAAGAGCAGGGAAGCTGAATTACGTGTTAATCAGCACAGACTAATACGCCTCAATATATTGGGACTGCCAAGTGGGGCCAGTCGAGGCCACTCTCTCATATGGTTAAGGCTATCATCTGTTTTACACCAACCCCACTGCTAAAAAAAAATCCCAAACAAAACTATTTGCAAGATCAAATTTCGTACAAGTTGCAACTATTTTCCAAAATACGATCTCATTAAACTAACCTGTCTGGAACTATAGTCTCCAAGGCAGCTATGAAGTAGGGCACCACCACATTGATGCCCTTCAGGTCAGAACAGAAGAGAGAGGAAGAGTTGAGAATGATAGAAGCCAGAACTGGTCTGCAGATGAAGTCAGAGATCTGGAGACCCTGAATCAGGACCATGTAGAATCTGCAGATAGAGACGAGAGGATAAGCAATTTATTCACTATTCTAGATGTAATTTGTACAGATTAAATTGTCCATAGCCTGGGCCACACCTATTGAATCACAGCTACGTGCAATCACACGTTTGTGTCTACTGCACCAGTGTTGATGTGGCGCTGCTACTGAGATAGAACTCACATACTGAAAAATGACTCAACTTTACCTCCTATTAACTGGTTATCATAATTAATTACAACCCCACTGGGTTTCAACTATAGACTCTATATACAAATCGACAACAAGCCTCCATTATCCTTTACTGCCATCTTGTGCATTTGGAGACTGCAGTAGCGATGACCAATCATGAATCATGCATAGTTTCCAAACATGAAGTTTCACCCCTTTTTAGAGCATTAAATAACTTATTACTAAACTTATGGAAAAAAAATTAACTAGACCATAAATCATGAATATGAGAATGAGAGAAGCAGGAAATGTTTTGGACAATCTGTACCCCCCAGTGGTACATGGCTGTTAATATTGAGGTGATATAATAAATAGTAATTTTTGATTTTCAATCATGAATACTGACGTCTGTAAATACACACCTAAATACATTTCCCATATTCCAACACTCATTCTTGCCCGAAGTGTCTGTTGTGTACTTAAAGCTGTATGTACTTATTTCTAGATGGCAAGGTGGAATTTAAGACCTATAATGTAGTCAGCCACCAGGTGGCTTGTGAAGCCGCTTTAGTCTCTTTCAATGAGGAGTCATATAGTGCTGTCAAGTATAAATACAGCCCATTGTTTCTAGTTTGACTATACAGTACCTGTGTAGCCTCCATTATTTATTTTATTAACATAAAATTGTTGAAACAAAACTATAATTTAATGTCTTTGAAAGATTCAGAATTACCTCAGACCATAAACTATATTAAACTATAATCTCACTTTTATGTAAAGTTGCTAATATGACAAATCAACAGATCTTTCTTAGGGTCAATTTTTGCCTATTAAAAATCAGTGAGACATCAAAGGTCTAGATAACATGCTGCTGAAGCGATGAAAACCTAGATATTCACGTGCAGGTGAGGTGGACGGTGTGGCCCAGGGCTTAGGATGATGTTAATGTCGGATCTAAAATCTGGTATTAATAGAATAAAAAAAGTTGATACCTGGACAGATAAACAGGCAGAATCTCTTCTCCAGTTTTCTTGCTACAGAAGATACGGCAGAGAGTCCCACAAGCCTCAGCTCGTCCAGCCTCATAGCTCTCTGGGAACTCGTTGGCGTCAAACATGGGGTTTGACACCATGGAGTCATTGGACATTTGAGAACCCTTCCTTCTCAGCTCCAGACCTACTTGAGTGGCTATCGCTGTAGAGAATGGGAAGAGACAGAGAATGAAAGGACACTGAATTGTAATGTCGTCATTAGTATTCATGCATTTATGAGAAACAGGCAAAAATTGACATACATGTGTCTACAATATGCACAGAACAAAAAAACAATAACTGGAAAAACAAAAGCACAACAAAGCAGACATTTAATCATTACTATGAAAAAAAAAGATAAAACAAAGACTCAAATGACTGCAAACACACTCATATATTTAAAAGCATTCAATAAAGGGAACTCTGACACAAAGAGTTTGCCACAGAGGTTCTATCTATTACTGGCACAAAGCATGACCAGGTGAAGTGTGCTGGTAATAAAATGTGTCAGTCATTCTGTGCTGCAAGACTATTTCACAAAATCCCTGTGTCAGCTCCCTCGCTGCCACAATTATATGACTGTCACTCGAACATTCACTTCATGCATTGAGGCACCAAACCAATAAAATCAAAACTCAAGTGAACTGACAATACAAAAGGAAATTACAAGACACAAAACATTGATGCTGAACTTGAGGTGGGGGCTGAAACTAAACAATAAGGATTAGTGTGACTCAAAGAAAAGAAAATGAGAACTTAAAACGGGGGTGGCGTCACAAACTGGCAACGGTATGATCGAGACAAGTGGTCAGCTGGTGAAACCCATTCCATCACCTCTGGAGAAACACTCGGAGAACGCTGGTGAACTTTCATATGTATGACAAGGAGTGGGAACAGAAAAACAATGGTGATAATGGCAATGATCATGAGGAACTCAACTAAAAAGCAGGACAATTTGTCAAGAAACGCAAATCAAGCGAGGAAAAAAAACTGCCGTTCCTACTTACAAGATTTATAAGAAAGGAGAATTTGGATAAAAGAGGCTGCAAGATAACAGAAATAGTGGAGAGACACAAAATCAAAGCAAATCCAATATTTTGGGATCAATTCATATCAGGCATGAATTGCTTTTTTGTTCTCCTCAAAACATAACTTGTGACCCATTACAACTCTTTAACATTAGTCAGACATGGTAGACACGTGCAGGACACTACACCAAAATGAGAAAAATAAATGGGAGAGCCAATGGTATGCCAAATGTATTTTCAAATGCTAAGTGCTTTGTGTGTTGTTGTTGACTCCTCTAGCCATGAATTTACCAGTACAGTTGTTCTATATGAAGTCCTCACCAGGTGCTTGTGGTCTATATGCAGTTGTAGACTTGTTTAAACAGTTGGTAGATGCAAATGAATTAGAATCAGATGGAAATCTCATACCAGGCCACTTCTAACCAAGCCCTTCACATACAGAAAAGCACAAAGAAGTTTCTGAGAAAAAGGTGAAAAAAGGATAGGATATCCCAACAACATACAATAATAAATAACACAGACAACACAGAGAATTCCACAAAAACATGTATACTAATGAACAGCAACGAAACACCCACCTGACCATGCAATAATGGAAACACTATAGCCACTGTCTCACTTCTTACCGGTCATGCTAGGGTCTCGGCTGAGGCCGCTGTGGAGCTTACAGTGCACCAGAGCAGCGTCAAAAAGCCACTGGCCGAACAGGTTAAGGATGCTGTTAACCTTCGGCCTTGCCGGGGCGGGCAGAGGCCGAGACTCCCAGCTGCTCTGGTTAGGGCTGGAGAGCAGTGTCGGGGAGGAGGAATTTTGCTGCTGCTGCTGCTGTTGCTGCTGGGATGCTTTGGTTGGTTGACTACCACTGCTCTGCAGGGTGAGAAGGGACAGAGAAAGATATTTGACTAGGGTTTCCACAATTGGATCAGTGTAACTAAAGCCGTTTTCAGACATTAACTCTGACGCGTTCACAACAACACAGAAATCTCCAGTGGTTTCAGGTGTTGGGTGATGCAGCAAGCAGGAGGCAGGACGTGGCGTGTAAATATTATCCAGAGTTTCTCCTAGGGGGACTGAACACAGCTTAAATAATATATCGCACACAAAAATTAGTTAAAAAGATGATCTCTCAAATCTCTTCACATAAATAAAGAAGAAATGGCAGGAAATCATAAACACACTGTATTACATTTGTTTTAAGCTTAATCTGTCTGTAATACAGCAGAAAAAAAGTGTTCTTATAACTGTACCACGCTATATTTGTTATGGTTTAATGCACTTACAGTTGAACTCTTGCTTGTGGTTTTGGTGACCACGGTGTGCCGCTGCTTGCGGTTGTGAGGGGGCGTGGTGTTGGTGATGGAGGGGGGCGGGGACATGCTCATTCTGTTGACCGGGGTGGGCGGGGCACTGTCAGCTCTGGGACGTGATATACCTGTTGACAGAGAGGTAAAAATGAACTGGGCCGGACAGTTTGCCTTTGCCCCCTCAGTGGGAGCTGGGAAGATTGGGAATGTCTGATTAGTCTCATTAAGTTTTCCAGCATCCGGTACTTTGTTTAGTTAAATATAATCATCTTCCAATTTCTCATGGTAAGAAAGAAAGAAGGAAGTGAAGAGACTTCAGAGTATGTGAGGTGATCATAGACAATATTCATTCGTTGACATGCAGTTAAAAACAAATCACAAGTAACTGATCTCCATCCATCTTGATTGACTTTTCATGCCCACAGGAGACCCCTTGATGAAGATCTTGTGGTTCATTCCAAATGCATCATTGCGCTATAGCAAAACTAATCCCAGTTGTTAACATCATCATCACCACCAATGACATGGACCATTATATGCCCATCTCATTATTTGACGCGTCAGCTGATGTCTGTACCATGAAGGAGCAGCACTGGGGAAAAAGTGAACACCCTCTCCCGTACATCTCTCTTTTCAACAGAGACACCTACAGTGTAAAGAGAAGAATACAAACTGATATGTTCTATTTAGATGTTTTCAAACAGGTAGTATTGACATCCTCCATCTTGATTTACTCTGGAGTGGTGCCTGTGTGAAAGGATCAAAGGCTGGATTGCTGGCTCTTAATACATAATTACTTCACCACTCAACGCATATACTTTATGTTTCGACTTACCCTTTTTTTTTCTTTTTAAATACTACAAATGTATTTTTCCTTCCTTCCAGAAGCTGTTGGTATCCATTGATCTCAACTCAGTACTAAAACTTGTAACAAAATGAGGGTCGCTTTGGAAAGATCAGAGTTAACACCACAGCTGCTTTTATTTTTGTCAAACAAAATGTTAGGAAAGACACCCTCTGCAAATCCTCATCATCCCACGCCACAAAAGCATTTTTTTGACATGAACCAGACCTTATGTTGACATGATTTATGGTTCATTTGCTAAAACTTCTGAAACAGACGTTGAATCCTTCTGATAAGACTCACCACTTCCTTCTCAAATATCCTTTTGTTAAGCTTTTAAAACTTTAGGTTAAAAAGTCTCCCCAAATGTCCCTCTTACCCAGGAAGGCATCTACTAGACAGCTGACCCCCCTCATGGCCCTGAAGAAGATCTGGGGGAGCTGTTTCAAACACGGATGCAGGACCACTTCATGAGGGATACCGCTGGAGTTTAAAAACTGTTCCTGAAACTTTGGAGTGGTGCTCACTATCGCAGGGTTGCTCAGGTCCACTGGATTGCTGAAAATAATAGGACAGATAATGAATTCATTAAACAGACAACTTAAATAGCACATACACTGTTAAAGCCTGTTTAGATATATCCTCTACCAGATTAAGCAATCACTTGGTTATAATGGAATCCAACTTATTTGAATGTCTTTTACTGGGATCATTTTGTGACTATTTTGAAAATGTTCAGGACTGACGACAAAACAGTGACCTTAAATGTATTAATTTACAAATAAGAATGGGGAAAAAATAAAGACTGGAAAAGATCAAATCTAAATAAATGCATAAAAGATGGAAGTTAAGAAGATAGAACAGGGAAATGCTTTATGGGAATCATGTGAGGTGCTTTATTTCCTCTATGTGCAACTACTTCCTTGTCTTTTAAACCCAATGAACAAAGAAAACAATTGTGTCCATTAGGGGTTAGTTTAACAAGGAAGTTTTCAAGTTAGATAAAAAGTATCAAAGAAATATTCACCTAAGCATGTGGAGAAAACGGTACCACGTCTGTGCCACACAGTCATTGTCCATCTCCAGAGGAATCAGGTTGGCATCCTCATCAGGAACTTTAAACGGAGGGAAGGACGGTCCGTGGGTGAAGCGCAGAAGCCTGAATTGAAGTAAACAACCGAAACAAACACATTGTCTCATTAGAAAATACAGACCTAGGAATCCCTTAAGTTTATTTTTGTGTTTCCTATAGTCACAATTACAACCACCAATAAAAAGTATTTGCCACTTCAGAGGTAGCTACTATTTGTGTAACAAGTAGTTTTGCTTCTCCCCTCTGTGAATATAGGTGTTTAACAGGTTAAACAAGCCAACTAGCTTAACCCTCTGGAAACAATGCAGCAAAACACTATAACAAATATTTTAGGTCTTTCCAACCTGGAGGTCAGGGCACAGGCCACTCTGCTCCACTGCTCTACGACAGGAGGGTGGTGTCTCCAATTGGCCAGCATCTCCCGAGCCGTCTTCCAGTAGGGTGGCGTGGGAAAACAGCGGGCACATGCCAGCAGCCACACCTCAAACAGCACTGCCATCAATTTCTCTGCCAGTTTCTCTGCCACGCCAACTGAAGGATGAGGAAATTGCAGGTTATTACTGTTGTTAGTAATTATCACTAATAACTCAACCGTTTTCTGACATGAATTATTCTGAGGATGTCCACACAATTACATCCAAACTTTCTCATCATTTAAACTTTCATATCACTCTCATTCCGCAATATATCTATTATTTTTACCTCCAACTGTGGGTGGGGCAAGTAAGGTGTCATTGATGCGTAGCAGGAAGAGCAGCAGCACCTCCCAGGTTTCCCTAACCATGGAGACGGACTCTCTTGCCAGTTTCTGGACAGCAGTCAGAACCTGCTGGCAAAGCCTGATGTGGTTCAGACTGTGCTGGTCAGGCCTGGAGGGGAAGAGGATGTGTTTGAAATGAGGGGACCAGGAAGGAAACCAGAGGGAGAGAGGAGCCGGAGAGGAAGTGTAGAGGAAACAGCAGGCATGATGAGTTACATAAACAGTCACAGATTTTTATAGGATGACTGTTAACAGTAGCAAACAAGGTGAAAAAACAGACAACATGCAAATTGTATTAAAAAAAATTTAAACAAAAGAAGAGATGAATAAGACTCATCTGTGAACATTTCTCACAAACCTTGGTACGAACACGTTGTAAAGATGTTTAAGGATGGACTGGACATACATATTGGGCTCCTTCACCACAGGCTGAGGCATTGAGTCCCTGGGCGACACCAGGGCCATCATCCAGTCTGTGTACACATCTACACACAGCTTGACCGTGTCCCCTTCTAAGGGGAGGGTGAGGCCATAACACAGCACTTCCATGGTCCACTTTACCTAAGAGCAAAACCAGTCTCATTAATTAGATTTAATATTCTATGTTCTGAGATATTGATTATTTTGCGGCATTATGAAGCATACTGCAGTAAAGCATATATCTTGTCTTGTATATCACCGTATAAAACAGAGAAAGATGCCTATTCTGAAAACCAAGTTTAATAGGGATATATCCTCTTATATCTTGTCATTCTGTTGAGATGACAGTGTACTGTCAGCCTGCACTGTCAAGTGAAGAAGAATTAGAATCAAGCACATCTAGGAAACCTATCTGTCTTTTAGCAAGGATGGCCAAAGTTTTGTGGTGAGAGGATGGTGTTAATAACAGTACAACTACTCTCTCATACACATGGTTCTTAGTTTATTGCTAAGTCATAACAAATCAAAATACAAATGGCAAGAGTTGAATGAAACTCTACAACTGTGGCATTTAAACATTGGAGCACATTTTTAAGGGACAACAAAGACAGAGGATGTCCCACTCACTCGTCTTATTACCCATGATCGTGTGTTCGTGTGTGTGTAGTCTATATACTAAACATAACAAACAGATCAGAAGCTTTTAACCAATAACTACTAACTTGAACCCCTTGCGCTGGGTTAATGTAACGACAATGTAATTGTTCACGTCCTTGCTTCTATGTCTGTTACTAGATAATTACAGTAGAGGGCACAACAAATTACTGCTCCTTCTGGCATTGATCCCTCTCCCTTTGAGCTAGAACAGTAACATACCCTACTACCCGCTAACGCCGGTCTCTAGTAAATTCGCAGCTATTAATTGACAGGTACCGACTGTATAACAAGACATGAGGCGAACCACTTGTGCAGAAAATTCAGACAAGGAGGTGAGAGAGATGGATGAGGTGCTGGGAAGCCGGTTCTGGGTTTTGTCATCTGAAGCTTAAGTCCTATTTTTCTCTGCACTGCTCTCATACGTGACCTTTCTGGAATCTAACTGATGGAAACCCGTCATAGCAACAGAGAACCTTAATCCCTGCTATCAGTAGAGGCAGGTAGGTTTATCCAATCTTTATCCTCAGCATGAAGTGAATTTCAAACCAACAGTGGTACTTCAGATATACCTGAGAAAGATATTGCTGTAATACTATTAACTGAAAGTCATGCCTCGCTCTGAACCCAGTGGTTCCCTTGTTCATCACAATGTGTATTAGCGAGGTTCCAGAATTTCATCAGAGCACAGGGGAGACTTCTAAGACATCTTTTGGGAACAGAGCATGCAACCAGGAGGAATATCCTGATTCTCTGGAAGGGCTATGAATATTTCAATTAAACATACTTATATTTTTAAAGTAATTTGACCCAGAGGCTTTAAGATATACCGAAAAGCCATTTACCATTTCTTTAAATTTGTAAATAATAAATGCACAAAATTTAGAGAAAATAAACATACGCATCGGCACCCAATCTGTGTTCAGTTTTGTTTACATGGAAAGTGATGTGAAAGCAGAGCTGCACCTACAGCACTAATTGTCTGTCATGTTTCAGGTAAAAGATACAGATCCTACAGAGAAAGGAGAAGCTACAGTACCTCTGTAGTACTTCCTCACTCAGGCCTTTATATGCAACAGTAGCTACACCAGAGACACTCCTGATCCAAAACACTTATAACAGCCCAACTGGGTTTTGCCTACAGGCATTTAGAAGACTGTTGACAGAGTAAACAGAGATCCCATGACACAAAAATGGCCTCAATGTCAAACAGTGCATGTGGTCTAAATCACGGTCAAAACACATGCTATCATCCCAACAGTGAAACAATCTACTGTATGTAGTAGGACATAAGATAAATCCAGTGATGTAGAGGCTGGTCCTTTAAGTTGATTACAGCTCTTATCAATATATCAAACAACCAACACTGTGGTCACACTGAGTAGGTACACAAAAATAATCTGCATCACATTCCAAACAGAATTTGTCAGTAGTTTAACCTCATTTGAAGAGATCAGATGTTTTTGTATTTTTTCAAAGACTAACCCAGCTGTTCCATCTTTAAGTTGCATGACCACATAAAAAAAGTACAGTGACGTTAATGTTTCTTTAGACTAATCTAATGTTTTCCAAAAATAAACCAAGCACAGCAATAGCACCACTACACAATGTGGCAAACAGTGTTGTCTACATGTACAGACCTCTTCCTCATCTGTCTAATTGTCCTTGGGCATGATACTGAACCCCAATTTGCTTAAACTGACAGCTATGCTGGCAGTTTGTCCTTGATTTGTGATAGAGAAAGTGTTGAACATAATGCAATGTATGTGTGTGTGTGTGTGTGTGTGTGTGTGTGTGTGTGTACGTGTATGTTACTGTACAGTGTATGTTACTGTACAGTAAAGTGCTTATGTCATCAAGACCAGAAAAGTGCTATGTAAATACAAAACACTTACCTCCTTGTCTGTCTTGAGGATGTTCTCTGTGGCAACAGGGCTCACAGCTGTGCCCAGAGGTTTGACCACATTATTCGCCACCTCCGTGCCCACATTGTTGGGAAAGGTGTGCAGAACACTGAGGTGTCCCTGGTCGCTCTGCACCACCAGCTGCAGCGAGCGCCACTCGGAGTACATGCTGCAGATGTTTATTGCACTCTACTCACACCACCTGCCTCCACCTGCAGACACACAGATCCAGAAGAGTCAATGTTGGGTTAATACTATCAAAGCTAAGTGGCTTCTGCTGAGAGTAGAACACAATACGATTTCTTGATCGGAAATCATAGTGATCTTTATGACAAAATCAGTTTTAAGTTGTTTAAAGGTTCAGTGTGCAGAATTAAGTGAAATCGAGTGGTGAAGTTGCAAGTTGCAGCGGAATTCCCCTTACCCTACCCTTCCAAACCTGAAGGAGAACCTGTGCTAGCTTTCAGTCGTCATACAAACGCACAAGTGCTTAGTTTGTCCAGTTTGGCTTACTGTAAAAAACAGGGTGGCCTCCGTAGAGAGGACCCACTCCAGAGGTAAATATAAAGTATGTAAATATAAAGGGCCCATTCTAGAGTAGAGAAAACAACCGTACATTAGAGGAAACACACTAGGATTATTTTATATTCAGTTTCTGCTGATAGATCCCTTTCACCTAAATATTACACACTGAACCTTTAACTGGTTAACACTTATCTTGCGAAAGAAAACACAAATGCATTTGATGCTTGCACAGGGAAATAAAGAAGATTAACTTATCATTAAACCTGGTTGTAAAGCACTGGAGTCATGTGCACTGACGTGTAGTTTGACAGTGAAAACACCAGGTTTCTGATGTTTCTACTAGAGTCCTTGCCTTTAATAGAAAACAGGAAGATATCGGGGCTAGCATCATATCATGTTGGCTCAACACAAGCTGGCTCCTGTGATACGTACACAAAAACACAATAAACACACTACCCTCGGATATCCTAAACGTCGACTCGACAACAAGCAGAGGCGTCTCAACCAGGAAACGCTCCTGCAAATGATTAGCTTGCTAGCGGGAGCTAGCATCGACATCAAAACATCTTGCAGATGACATTAGCTAAAGTTAGCTGAGGGCTGCTTTCTGCGCTACGCCACCGTCTCCCTGGATAAGACAATGCACTGTCGTTGAAGAAAACCAGCGGGTCCGTGTGTTAACTTCTCAGCTTGCAACGAACTACGCTTTAGTTTATCCGCCGCTGCTAGCTAGCTTAGCTAATGTTGGCTGCGCTAGCCCCTTCCGCTGACATTAGGTGTCATTCTGCTAGCTACATAACATTGGAAAGACGCTAGCGTTTGCTCGACAGCCGAGTATGCAGCGCGGTTCGCGTTTACCTGGACCGACTGGGTATCTTGTCATAACACGGCTCCGCAGCGAGTGAGTTCTGGTCCCGGTCTACACCAACACAGCCTCCATCTTCGCAATGTCAAGGTTTGGGTAGCTGAGCTTGACGGGCTAACGGGAAACGGGATCCGTAGATTGACGCCCCCTATTGTTGGTCACTGGAACTGCGTTGCCGCCTTCAGTTTTGTAGTGAGATCACAGCAGTGATGTGTTCTCAGTTAATTGTTAACCAGTGGAACACAACTAACCCTAACCCAAATAATTTGCATCCCTCCAAACACTTTAGATGTTCAAAACAAACTTAAATTATGCAACGATGAACCAGAGACTTATTTTACCACTGGACACATTCAATGACCCTTTGACTCAACCGATTATATGTTGTGTAAATCAAATGTCAGTGTGATATGTGAATGTCAAAAATAATAAAATAAAATAATCTAAATCTACAAGAATGTTTATTTAACTTCACGGTCACTTTAACTGGATATTTTCTGTGATAAGCATCTGCAATGTTTGTACATATACACATAAATAGATTTAGCTGAATAAGCTCAGATTCATTCTTTGTTTTCAACTTGGACAGGTTTATATGATGTGCACAAGATGTGGGGAAATGTCAGATGAATTATCGGGATGCAAAGTAAAATGATAAATTGCATTTTCTGAAGAAACTGGTGTTACTGAGTAAGAAGTGTGTGGCGTCAAATACAGTTATGAAATTATATCAATGAATAATTGTTACAACATATTGTTGTATATCACATTTTGTGTAGGAGCATTAGCGCTGGAGAATAAAACAATATTATTTATTATCGCAATATAATTGTCAGCAGAATATGATGAATATGAAATCCAATATATATCAGGAAAATTATGATGCATTTTGCCCAGTGAAGAGGTATAACACATCATTGATCTACATCAGATTCGTAAAATGTTTTGCTCTTTCTCAAGATGTTGTCTCTGCTCATAAAGAATCGTTTAAAACCACAATCTTCAATCAGAAGCAAAAATCTGACTTTAATAATAAAAATGTATCACAATGGCACATTTGTTGTGAGAATTATCAATATTGACTGATACAAAAAAATTGTAGATGTAATTTTAATCAGCATCAGTTTATATCAAGATCAAAACCTGAAACTGTCGGCCTCATTTTAGACAAAGCTTAGAAAAAGCTTCCCTCTTTCCACCTTCGTTTACATTCCTAGTTTGACTCAATATGTGCCTATTATCATCATTATTTCAATTGATCCATTGAACACTCAACAGTTAAACAAGGAACCTTGTGTTACGTGCCCTGTGTTCTTTCTCTCTTTCTGTCTCATCTCCTCCAGGTGTTTGCTCGATTGGCTCCTCCACTGGCCCAGCTGTTCCACTCTGAATCCAAGGAGTGGCAAATAAAAGCCTGAGTAGAGCGTCAGCGGTCTCCAGTGGGCCAAGAGGCAGTGTGGACTTCCAGTGAGCAGTTGGTGTTTCCTTGTGTATTGTTTAAAGGTCATCCTTTTTTTTCCTGTTGGAGATTGTCTTCCGTTGGTTCTCCGTTTAACTCTTTCAGGGAAACTGGACAGGACAGAAAAATAATTACCACAGATCCTTTACTGTTTTGTTGGGGAAACTAGTTGGCTATATTCAACTTTACAATGCAGGATTAAAACAAAACAAAAAACATTTCGTATAAATAAAATTATAAAGGTCTTTATTGCAAGCTCTTGTTAAATTTCAATAGTGGTAAACAAACATAAAAACAATACATTTGCTCTGAGAGAGCAGTGAAAGATCAGGATCTGTTCAGTAGAGGGCAGCAGAGTCTCGCTTAAAAAAAGGTAACAGTCTTAAAAACGTAAACAGCATGTCTGTAAATACTGTGCCCTAGTAATTCTCATACTTACATGTTTCTTGATTAATAAATATGAACGATGGATCTATGTCCACAGACCATTAAAAGATTAGTCTTAGTTACACACGTCTGTATTATATGCAGCATTTCCGTAGTTTCAGGGCATGTGGTTGGTCTGGTCGAGGTTTCTAGAATGTTGAAAGCAGTCCTGAAGATCATCGTTTAGGGACGGCCCTGTAAATGTTCCCTCGTCACAGACCAGTGAGTGCACACACAACTATCCAATATATACGAGCATGTGCTCAAAGAGAATTCATTGAAGTTAAAAGTATTTATTCTAAATCTAAATCAGATGTTCTCTTGACAGAAAATTGCTGATTTGGGCATGAGGCCCACATATGGAGCAAAGCCTTTCTCCAAAACGAGCCACATAAGGAACCCAACGTTCCCAGCATGCCCTGCTCTGCATTTACAAAACAGACCAAAGAAATATCTTTATCTCAAGCTGGCTTTAACCTTTACAGTGAAGCGTTATACATCGACTACAGGTGTAAACCAGACGAAACAGTAGAAATGGAAAGGGAGTCCCCTGTGTTGCAGAAAGCAGTCATCATGTAGTCGTATTGTCCCACACCGCTCTCAAGTGTCTATGGCTTCCACATGAGTGAGCACTCAGGGAGCCAAACCACACATCGCTCCTGGATCATGTCCGCAGAGGGGAGAGCCACGGAAAAAAGAATTATGGAAGTCAGCATTTTTCTCGCCATCAGCCCTCCATGTATGGTGAGGTGCACTTGCAGTTCAGGGGTGCTATGATTGGTAGCCATATGCTAACGCATCTAAAAAGGCAGAAGGAGAAAAAAGAGGTTAAACAATTCATAAAAGCCAAAGTGAATGAATTTCTGTGTTTGCACCACCATCAGAAATCAAATGGGAATAACATGGAGCTATTCACATAGTCCAACAGACACATGCAAAAGTTTAAAGTATCAGTTCACTCCAAATACTAAACTCCAAATGTTCTCACGTCCAGTGGTATGGAGACATGAAGAAAATCTTTATTTCCTGAAGTTATGATGTCACCTTCACCCCAATACTCTGGCATAAGTCCTTTATAGTGCTCACACCATTTAAAAAAACTGTTTGCTAAGAAGTTATGTTTTTCTATAACGATTTAAGCAAATTGAAAAAATGAGTTACTGAACCATATCAGATGTTAACAATGTGAACCTTGATCAGGACTTTCAGGTGTGAAAACCAAACAACTAATTAAATAATCCAGAAAATAATAAACAGATTAATCGATAATTTTAAATAATTGTTAATTGCAGCCCTACTCTTGACAGGAAAACAAATAAGTTCCCAACTGCTCACCAGTAAAATACCTCAGATGTCTGAACAGTCATGTAAAAACAACGATAGTGTTGTTTTAGTGGGAGTTATGCGCTATATCGTTTTCACAGTTTATCCATCCTACTTAGAAGTGTCTGCACTGTGGCTACAACACTCTGAGGATTTACTTTTCTTAAGCTTTCAGTTACACCCCTCAGCTCGTCAAAATATTGGTGGATGAGCTGGCTGCACACCCACGCCCCACTCACCTGAATGAAACTGTGCCGTGCAGCACAGCCCCTCCCCACGGGCCGACCGGTAAATTGGTGACACGCACACTCTGGCCGACGGGGGTATGTGCGTGAGGCGCGTCGACAAAGACTCGGGCGGCAAATAGAGGGAGGAGGGCTGGCCGGGGACAGGGCCAGAGCCGCGCTGTCCCTCCCAGGTGAGCCAGTAGCCCCTCACACCAGCCACGCTACCCTTCCAGTCCACCTGCACTGAGTCACTGCCCACGGTGGTCAGCTGGAGGTCTGCCAGGGCCGGAGTCACTGGAAATGGAGACACACGCAGATAAGATAATCAGAGTGTAGTTAAAACAGAAAGAGAACTGAGAGGAATGAAAAAAAGAGTAAAGGAAGAAGCTAGAAGTACACAGAATTGCTATATCAGGAGCTGTGCAGTCAAAACTGCCAGTACAGTCGTCAAACCTGAACATAGCTTCTTATAATTATCCGAAATTGAATATGCAGACAGGACACTGCTATGTAGGATTAGTAAATGGATCCGGGGTAACCATGTTCCACTGCATTCTCACCTTCCTGAGTGCACACTTTGACGGACATGGCTTTCTCTTTGCCCGAGGCATGCCGGGCGCTGATGGTGACCAAGTACGTGGTGTCTGGCTGGAGGTCCCTGAGGAGCGTAGAGTTTTGATTGCTGCCCACTGTGACAGCGTGGAGCTTTCCCCTGGGCAGGGCCGAGTACTCGATGTAGTAACTCGTCACCTTCTCTGGCTGGAGAGGCCCCCAGCTCACCAGAACGCTGGTTGGTCCAGACTCAGAGATGGTCACAGTGGACGGGCTCAGCACCTCTGGAGTGTGGGAGGAGGGAAACAAACGTTGGGGGAGAGAAGAACACTTCATCTCATAGTTCTGCATTATCATTTATTTCCTAATACCTATAATACGTATAGGTACAATTATTAATCTCCACTTAATTATTAGCATTAAAAGTCAGTCAACAGTGGTAATGTGTTAACAGACATGTATACATGGTAAAATATGTCAATAATAATGGTAATTGATTTAACTTGACTTTTTCCTATTTGAATATATTAATAATAAATTATATGACATGTAAGATAAAATGTAGGTTTAAACATATAATTGTAAAACGATACTTTGTCAATATTAGTTTCTACATGCTCAAGTAGGCATCTTTGAACTCTTAAATTTGGGGATCTGGTACTGTAATGTATCTTTGTAAGACTAGATTTAAGATTAGTGAGTGTAATGATCAAAGTAAAAGAACACACAATGTGTACAGAGGATGTGAGCGAACCTGGGTTTGTTGTGAAGCTGACAGAGAGAGTGTTAAATGCTTGTTCGTTGGACTCAGGTGTCAGTGTGGCAGTGTAGGTGGTATCCGGCTTCAGGCCAGTCAGCCTGACAGTGTTGGAGTCGGCAGACTGAGTTAGTCTCTCGTAATGACTCCCACCGGTGCTCGGACTGGTCCCAGTTCCTCCTCCGCCACTTGTGGAGCCTCCCGTCAGAACCGGGGCGAAGCGTATCTCATAGTAGCCGGTCAAACCGGAGAGAACGGGTCGCCACTGCAGCGTGGCAGAGTTGGTGGAGACATCACGGACTTGGATTCGCTCGGCCCGGATTATCTCTATCAAAAAGGATGAAGAAAAATGAAGTTACTGTCAATTTTTGCGAAGAGCTGAGGAAAAGGATGGTGACAGGGAGGATGACTAGACAGCGTGTTAAAAATGCTAAAGACAGCCACCAAGTAGACAGCCAGACTTGGCTTTCCAAATGGAGACATACAATAACACAACTTGAAATAGCCAAGCCAGTGAGGCCCTGCAACAAAATAAGAAATGCCACAGAGGCATTGATATCTGTGATCGGATCCTTAGGCACTCAGTAAGGACTGGTGCATTTTGTCCTGGTAGTACACAAGCTTTTTTTGTACTGTGCATCATATCTTACAGCTGCAGTATATACTGTCTAATTGCTGAGGTGTCCCTCACAAGGGTTTATGCAGTTACCTAATCTGTCCAGAGAGATGGATGACCTCCCTGCTCTATTTATATGAATATGTATATATGTATCTTGTCTGGAACTCGGTGGCGTTGGAGGATACAACGAGGGAAACCGAATCATTAATCCATTTATAGATCAGCCTCTCTCATTACAGTGAGACACACATGCATGCACACACACACACACACACACACATGCAAAGACACTCCCGGCTCCCTGTTCAGTCTCACTGTCTTCAGGAGCATGTTTGGAATCAGGGAGAAGCCCAGAGTCATGTAATACATCTGTGGATGAGTGGAAGGCAGATGGAGTGATCGTAGCTGTTTGAAAGGAAGTGATGTTGGTCAATGCTACTGAAACAACTGGGAAATACCTTTTTTAGCTTTGCTGAAGCTTTTTATATATTTGTCGATTATATTTTTCCACCACTTTCTAGTCAGATTTTAGGTTCATGAAATGTTGATTGTTCTGTTAACAATAAATAAAATCGATGTCTTCAATGTGTCTATCTGAGTGGCAGTGTTTTGCATTTGGCTGCTATTGGCTCACACATTAGTACTACCTCTTCAAATAAATGGTGTTTTTGATAGCCTACTAGTTATTTTAATGAATTATTAAATTTATTTTTCCTTTTATTTCTAACCCTAACAGTTTTTTTCATTATATACCTTCCTACTGTTTCGGGTTGTAGAGGGGAACGGGGCAGGGTCGTTGTTTTTAATGTCCTGTAGTTACTAATTAATCATGACAAAATTGCATCAATCTAAAAATGCTCTGGCGCGCAGTATACCGTGACGCTTTAATTGGAGATTAATTAATACTTGCAAATACTTTAAATTAATATTCTAATTATGTGAGGAATTACTAATCATTTTACCATTGCTATAAACATTATTGAAAAAGAATAGTTAAAAAGTATTGCTATTGGCATTCACTTAAATAATTTTAACACAGCTTCTATGAGAAGTTTGTCTGTGATAAACCCACATTTAAGAATTCACCATTTATTATTTAATTACCATTTATCACTGGATAACTACTTTTGGTGATACCACCATCCCTGATTGGCAAATATGTTAATTATATTTTGCTATTGATCATATTTTCATATTCTAAAAAGTAAAAAAATAGTTTTACGATTGGAGAAAATGCAACTCAATTCAATTTCACTGGAAAAAAGATCATTCTTTTTGGTGGCACAATCCATGCTCCATTCCTGAAAAATCCAATGATGATGATGAACCCACTTACCAATGATGGCGTCCCGCAGGTCCTCCGTGATGATGCTCATATCGTCGATGTCCACAAAGTAGAGGTGTTCCTCCACAGGCGGACTCACCACCTTCCTCAACACCTGATAGTTGCCGTGTCCAGTGGAGACCACCAGCACCGCCACGCCCTGCTCCCGCAGCTCGGTCAATGGTCCCACCACATCCCCTGGTTTCACCCCATCTGTCAACCAGACCAGCACCCTCGGGAGGCCCGCCCGGGCCCCGTCCGCAGTTCCGGGCCTCAGCACACGCTCCTTCGCCATTTTCAGGGCCTCCACGGTGTTGGTGTCCCCCCTGAGAGGTTTGATGTTCCTCAAAGCCCCCTGGAGGCCACTCTGGGTGCTGAAGGTGTTGAAGCCAAACTCGAGGCGTGGTTTGGTGCCCACCTGCAGGAGTCCCACCCTCACCTGGTCCTCTCCCAGTGCGAAGGGAAGGAGGAGCTCTGAGAGGAAGCTGAGCATGCTGGAGTGCTCGTAGGATGCCACGCTCCCCGAGGAATCCACCAGGAAGAGGACGTCACCCTCGCAGCAGTTCAGCACTGTGGATGAAAGACAAATGGTCTGTATATATATGTAGTAAACATGTATTTTCTAGTCTTGATGATCACTCAAAGCTATTTAGAGAACAGTTTTGCAACTCAGCTATTCACACATATAAAATGGTGCATCTGCGTGCAAGCACCTTCACTCACACACCGTCAGTGGCAATTTGGGGTTCAGTATCATGCCCAAGGACACTTCGGCACAGGGAATTGGGGAGACTGGGCAATTCACCAACCATATGGTTAGTGCTCAACCCGTTCTACCTCCTGAGCCACAGTCACCCCCAATCCAGATCAGTACAGTCATTGACCATCAAATCAAAAGTACAGGGAGTTCCTGTTCCGATGCTCATGTGAGAACCATCATTCCTGCTCCACTCCCACTACTTTTTCCACAGGTTTCCTCTCGTGCTCCACATCCATGCACACATGTTTGGAAACTCCCTCTCTTTTTCCATATCTGCTCTCTTTAAGCAACCACACACTCTCACACAGTCACACAACTTACACAGGGGGACACATGAAACATGAAAGCTGCAGAAATAAGTCATTAGAGTGAAGATAAGGAGAAATCAAAACAAACTGAGGAACCACAACTTCAGAGAAGGGCGAAAATAGGCCGTCACACTAACACACAGACACACTCACACACACACACACGCACATACACTGAGCCAACACTTTCCATATTTCCTAACAGAAATTAAGAGTGAATTGTGAGGGGAGCGGAGGGAGAGAAACACAGTAGCTGCTGGGGAATAAAGGTAGAGGGGGAGTGGAGAGAGGAGGTCGGATGAGGGAAAATAAGAAGACGTTAAAAGGATAGGAGTGGGGCTGGGGTAGGTGGGAGCCTGTGTGAGTGTTTGTGTGTGTGTGTGTGTGTGGGGGGGGGGTGTTACTGGCAGTTCCAAGTGAGAGACAAAGAGGAATGTTGGATGGCCATATACAGAGAAAGAAAGAAAAGACGCAGCAGCAGCAGCAGCAACAAGGTCAGAGCCAGAATGTAAAAAGTCATATTTGCAGTGCAGATCTTCACATTCAATGTGTAGTCATCCAGGAAAAGAAAAAACGTCCACTGTTAATCACACCTCAAGATGAAGGAAAAAAGATTAAGATCGCCTCCGGACAGTAACAGGCACAGACTCGCTACAACACCTTTTTCTAATACCGCTTTTATTTAATATCTGAATGTTCAACACATGAGATGAGGTGTTGATAAGATTGAGAGGTGCTGAAAGCTGAGAAGGCAGCGAGGCATGAACACACACACACACACACACACACACACGTTTCCCTCTATCAGCTTTAAGAATTCCTCACAGCTCTCATTGTGTGGAAGAGCGGGGTCTGATTATTTCCCCCCCCCCACACACACCTTTCTGCAGGTACGACTTTATCTATAAAAAACAAATACATGTTGATGTCTGGAGATAGTCACGTCACTCATTCATCTAGAGAGGAGATGTTTAAAAGCACAATTTTTGCACTTGAGTGACGTGATGGTGGAAAAAATGAAGTGTAAAAACCTCACGTGGCCCCTGTGTGAAACATTATGGCAGCAGAGCAGGTCCTACAACCTGTTGCACACATGGGCTCAGTCGGGTCTGACGCTCACACATGCACAATCAAGCCTGAACAATAAAGGCTTTGTGTGCAGGATAAGTAAAAAAACTGACGATTTTTAAATCAACAGTTATTGCCACATGCATTTGGCAAAAACATCTCTTCTTCATCTGTGGGTGTTGCAGGATCTTTATTAATAACCGAGGATGACAGCAGCAGCAGCAAATGCACCTAAAATAAAAAGGCAAATAACTGTAATCTAAGTTGGTTGTGTCTAATCAGGTCCCTATTAATGGAAATAGCGGAGCCAAAGCATCTCACGCACTATGCTAATGCTGTCGTGGAGATGTGCTCCCACTGAGCAGCAGACCCGCCGGTGTCATCAGCACCAAGTTTAGCCTCCCAGACACTTTCATGCTCATGAACTTTACAAGAGTCGTGCACAACACAACAGCTGATTCCTTTTATTTTGTTGTTTTTGTGATAGATAAAAAAACTCTGATATGAATTCACTGATTTTTACTGATGGCAATTTAAGATGTATATCAACATCAAAATAAGATAAGATAAGATTAAAACTCTTGTGCCACCTTGCTCAATATTACAGTATAACAATATATAAGAGAGTATAGTGAATAAAACAATAAAATATTTCATCTAAAATGTATTAATAAAGATACAAATGTAGTATATAAGTGTATTATAAGTGAAAATAGTGTATACGAAGTAAGTTAATAAACTACAACAGAGGGCGTCTCAGTCAGAAACGTTTTACTTTTAAAAATTATAAATATTATTTAATCATTTATAGTAATAATAATAATAATAACAATAACTATTCATAGCCCCTTCCCGAAACTCTCGTTACAAAGAAATATATAAAGAGGATGAATACAAAAATATACAAAACATCATAGGCAGTGAAGCAAATTAAGTTATGCCAAAAAGGGGAAACTTAATAATATTAGCAGAGCACAACTGTTATTCCTTCTCTCGTTTCTCTTTTAACAATAGTTTCTTAAAATAATTTGTAAACTGAATTCACAACTTTTCCCGTCACTTGATCTGGAGACTGCCACTGCTGCGATGCCAAGAGATTTCATCAGCTCACAATATCTGAGGATTCAGCTCCACTTCTTTTGTTGTGTTGTTGGGCCAGTGATCCTCGCTTTGAGGATCACTGGCCCCAGGCTATGGGATTTCATCAACTGACATCCAGGACCTGGACTGGTGCCATTTCACTGAGAACACTGGTGTAATGTCAACCCCACCCTGATCCACCCTGAGCATCAGCTCCTTTAAAGACCAAGTCACTGCAGCTCATATTATAACCCCTCTCTTTTCACTTCACTGAGGCAAACCTGAGGGGGAACAACAGCGTTCCCCTAATTTTGAAATAAGATAAAGTTTTTATTTTATTTTGTACTTTTAAGTTGTATCTTTCAGTCGTGCCTCCCTCATACTTCACGCTCCACAGGATAGAACCAGGTGTGTGTTCCTCGAAGCGCGCCTCCACCAGAGGAGTCTTACCTCCGTCAGGCTTCTGGCTCGTGAGCGGCCGCACCAGCACACACACGCAGATCCATGTCAGCAGCGCGCGTGTCTCCATCGCGACGACACTGAGTTATAGTTCCTCCGCAAGCAAGTGTCACACAGATGTTGAAGGTTCTTTTGGACTCGACCATATATTCCTCCACAGCCCGGAGCGCACAGCCACTCACTGGATCGGCAGCATAACGAGTCCAATCCAGACCAACTGCTCTTCTTCTTCTACTGCTCTTCTCCTCCTCCTCCTCTTCCTCCTCTTCCTCAGACGCTGCAAGTTCAACTAAACCCTGAACTTCGGTCTGGAGCGCGCTCCCCCGTCCGCACTGACGCGCTCTGCTCGCGCTCAGGACGAGAGTGTCAAGCTCGCAATAAGTGCTTACAAAACTTTCAAAATAAAAGTAGCCCATTGTTAGTTTAGCTGTCTGGGATGTCACGCCCTCACCTGTTCTGAATGAAAACACCTCTATCCACACCTTTTAAAGAGATAGTTCACCCATAAATGAAAATGCACTCAACCCACCACTGTGCCAATGGTGGGTGAAGTGTTTGAGTCCACAATAACCCCTTTGGAGTTTCAGGGGTAAACAGCGTCGCAGCCAAATCCAATACCATTGAAATAAATGGTGACCACTTCTTCTAACATAGAAAAACAACAACAACAAAAAACATAAAAATGCCTCTTCACTGCTCCTGTTGTGTCATCTAAGCGTCTGTAAGCCTCGACATTCAAATTCAACTCAAAAAAGCATAATTTACATCATGTTTTTTAAGCCTAAATGTCCTATAATATCCTCCTAGCCTGGAGCCACATTCACGTTTACACACACACACACACTGCACACAAGCTCTTGCCCAAGCTGCGCAAGAACTTGCGATAACTGCACACCTATGTTTTCATGCTATCGGAACTTGTAATACACAGAGCAGAGAGTCAACTGGGGAAGCAGTGTACTACGAAGCAGGATTTGCATTTAAAGGGGTAACTTCAGATTCACTTCAGGGTTTGCGAAACTCATTCATGTCGTATCGGGATGAATTACCATGAAAGGCTAACCTGCTCCGGAGCAGTTTTAGTTGGAGATAAGAGATCAAGCAGTATAAAAGCTTCGCCCACTGAACAATCAATTCCTTTGAAACATGACATCAGCGTTCATAAAGGATCCTGAGGAGCAGAAAAGATAAATATAGAAGATCCAATGGAGCTCGATGCATGGATTGTTAGATTGTCTTTGAGGAGGACAAGGGTCGTCAGAGATTGACAAAATCCTTTTGCCTACTCTGAATATCTTTATGAAAGATAGATGGAATGATAAACCTTTATCAGCTGCTAGAGCTGAACGGATACTACCTGACAGTACCACAGCCTGTCTGCATTGATCTACATTTCTTCACTTGTGGGAGTTACTGATATTGATGCAGAGGGTGTGTTAGCCATGGGATGACCAGACATAGTTTGATACTTTTATCCTTCATTTAGATTTATCCTTGGAAATAAAATATTTATTGGGAATGGGGGATATATAGTTTATAGATTTACCTTGTGATGTCCTCATCCCTCCCTCTGCTCTCTCTTTCTCTGATGGTAAAAATAATCAGTGATTGTTATAAATATAAGTTAATGAAAACAATCAAGGTATTACCATGTGAGTAGGTTTTTAATATTGCTGCTGACTTAAGGTTGAGTGATTTTTAACTGCTTTATCAGCTGATTGCTAACACAGCCTAATATATTTAAAATCTGCAAATTAACTACAACGTTCAGATAAATATTGTGGAATAAAAAGCACAATATCACTCACTCGTCTTGAATTAGAAATGCAAGGTAGCATAATATGGAAATATGTGATTAATAAATAATTAGTGAGCAGATGTTTAAGTCTCTGTGCGTCTTAAATAGAATCATGAACACAATCATGCAGTGGTTCTTACATGTTTTTACCATGCCTCCCCTTCAGACTCTGAAAATGCCCACCTACTAACCCCCACCCCACTTCACTTTAAATAAATGATTAACAATGAGAGAATTCAGTTTTATATAAGTAAAGGTCAGCATGGTAGGATTTTCCTTCTATAAACCAAATTCATCAACATCATATTTTGGCATTTTGGCTAACCACTGACATTGCACATAGTGTAACAATCTTGGAACATGGAACAACAGACTGATAAAAAGAAGTCTTTATTTTGAAGGTACAATTGCTCTAACTTCCCAGTGGCTTCTTCTGCTTGACATGAAACAACTCGCAGTCTTCACTCCTCCCTGCTCTCTTCAGTTTCCCCAGTAACTCAGAATAGTAAATAGGGCTGAGTTCACCATTCAGGCGTCAACCCCTTGAATCTGAGCCATAATTAGAATTAAGTCTTGAAGTCAAGTTACCACATTAGAAGGGACATAAATGCACACAGAAAAAATTACTTACTTTACAAACAAATTTTCTTTAGCTGTCCTTTGGGGGATCTTTAGTAACTGAGGTTTACAGAGGAAACCAGCATAAATGCCAAATCTGACATACTTGTCATTGTATGTTCACAAAAAAACCCCTGTGCCCTCTTGATATATGGTGTGCACTTTGAGTTGGTATACAGAGACTGTACCTTTTAACATCAACCTTGATTTATAATCTGTATATTTGTCATGGTAAAGACATCCAACAACTTCAGCGATCCAAGAGAAGAGGAAACCTCTCTTTCACCAAGAGAGACCACAACTACTCGCAGCATTTAAACCACTGGCAGTGCATCTCGGAAATTGTACAGCAACATAGTCGAAGGATGGAAAGAAAAGGTCAGTGGCTTTGTCTACTACTCAGCAAAAATATAAAAAATAGGAAAATACATGTAGAAGAGGAAGAGAGGGGACATTTCAGTGTTTGTGTGTGTGTGGGGGGGGGGCAAATGTTAGTAATGTTGTCGGTACTTAAATCGGTTTACACAGTTACATTATGAAGACAAAACGTCATTAGATTCAGATCTAGATATAGGTTTAGTTTAGTGTAGGGGTTAGGGTTAGGCAGGTAGTAATTATGGTTAAAGTTAAAGTCTACAGGAAATCTATGTAAGTCAAGGTAATGTCCCCCCTAACCCTGTGAAGTCACGGATACACATCTGTGCGTGTATGTGTGTGTGTGTGTGTGT
This sequence comes from Pseudopleuronectes americanus, assembly GCA_038501795.1. Taxonomy (NCBI): domain Eukaryota; kingdom Metazoa; phylum Chordata; class Actinopteri; order Pleuronectiformes; family Pleuronectidae; genus Pseudopleuronectes; species Pseudopleuronectes americanus. Next base: position 6,139,232 of record CM076725.1, read on the forward strand.
GTGTATGAGAGTGAGAGAGAGAGAGAGAGAGAGAGAGAGAGAAAGAGAGAGAGAGAGAGAGAGAGAGAGAGAGAGAGAGAGAGAGAGAGAGAGAGAGAGAGAGGAGCAGAGTGGGTAGGAGGGAATAAGTGGATCGAAGAGGATGGAGGAATTGAAGTGGGACCAAACAAAGGTCTGGATTCCTCTGTGATGCATCATGTCTAAATACTTCTATTGTTATTGCTGACACATTGACAATAAACACACCCTTCCTTAATACACACCTAGTAACTAAACACAACCACTAAAGTCCAGTCCCTGACACCTTGTTTCAATGTAAACACTCATATCAAAAAACACTTTATACTTGTAGCTGCTGAGTCACCCTTTGTCCACCTGCTGTGCATTGAGAAATGACCCTGGCAGCCATGAATTTGCTACCTTCAGTTCGAGAAAGTTGCTCTGTCGCTATTAAAGTTGAACTCAAAAATGTCTGGGAAGCCAAGTGCTGCATCACAATCCATTTACTGCTACTGCCAACAGCCAATGCAAGATTACAATACAAACATTTATTTCTCTGTGGTTCTTGCGTGGCAACGGTGCTGTTTGTGTTACTGACGATGGGAGTTCTGTTGCTATGCTTTTTTTTTATTACAGAGCTGTTAATCAACGAGATACACACAATACACCCCCACCTGGAACAATTTGGCACTGGCTTGTGTGTGTGACAGAGCAGTAAATAGCTGAGCTTGCATGTGCACAGAGCATGCTGCATTGTTTTAATGATCTTGCACACTCACATTAACACATTTATTTCTGTATTTCACCACGTCCAGCGGGGCATGAACTGTTCATTTACAGATTACATGCCACCGACTGACTTTTGTCGAGCCCACAACCCGCAGCTCGTGTCAGTATCTGACACTCCGCTGTGCTGTAATCCACAGAGATTGCCAGCTGTTCCCACCCACCACCGCCTCATGTCAGCACCCTGTCCCCTGTCTCAATCAGTATGTCAGATGATGCAACCTGCGCTGGGATTTGTTTCTGCTCCTGCTCACGTTTACCATCAGAGTCTGAGTGGGATGACAGCTAAAAGTCCCATTTTAGAGAGAAAAACATGCAACCAGCACAGACGAGTCGACCTTTGAGCACTGGGCAAGGCCGCAGAAGAGGGAGTGGGAGGAATGGGAGGAGAAGCGAAAACTGTGAGATGTCACTGAGGCAATGGAAGAGAGGACATGGCGTGGATCACAGCCTTGAGGGTGTGATAAAACATCAACTAAATATCAGCACATCATTCAGGAGAGGCCAGAATCTTGAAGCACAGTGAAAACAGCCTGAGTTACTGCCTCTTAAACAGCCTCTTGTAACTTTTGCCTGGCAGCCTACTTGTAATTACCCATTAAAAGTTTGGCTGAAGGGTTTTTGGCAACGGGTTGAAATGCCACCGTCAGTGGTTGAGTGAATTCCACAGAACTATATTTGCCAGTGTTCTCCTCCTGTCTGCCTGACTGTGGTATGTGAGGTTTGGTTTATAGCAAACCACGTTTTTTGAGACGATTTGAGGAAGGAAAGCAAAACTGCTGCCACCTCATCTTGCTTGCTCGCAGCAAAAGAAACTGCACCATGAAGGGATATAAAAGATGACAGAAGAGGGGCAGGGTTGCACGGTGATGCAGTTGTTAGTACTGTGGCACTAAGCAAGAGGGTTACATGTTTACCTGGGGTTTGTCTTCGTGGACTTAGCACGTTCTCCCCGTGTTCTCCCTTTTAGGGTCACAGGGCGAGCTGGAGACAAACCCAGCAGACATTGGGATTGGCTGGGACATTTTCCTCCCTCTGTCCAGACACATGCAGATTGGGGTTAGGTTGATTTTAAAGTCTAAATCGACCATATATGTGGGCGGGAGAGGCGGTTGACTAGTGGCAGAAAAATTGGACTATGGGCAGAAAGCAACGGACATCGGACTGGAAGTTCTCTGGTTTGACTCCTCGCAGTGACAATAAAAAAAAACCTACCTGGATGGACAACACCTGGATCTGTTGCAAAGTCCAAAGAGCACTCTCCCTACCCCCACTGTCTAAGTGCCCCTGAGCAAGGCACCTTACTCCCCCAACATCTGCTCCCTGGGCGCTGTGCATGGCTGCCCACTGCTCTGTGTGTTCTGCTGTGTTCACCAGATGGGTCAAAAGCAGAGGACAAATTTCCCTTATCTGCATTTTGTTTGACTGTGCATGTGTTTGGGATCAATAAATGTATCTTCTTCTTCTTCTTCTTCTTCTTCGTCTGTATGTTGGTCCTGCGACACACTGGCGACCTGTCCTGGATGAACCCCGCCTTCACCCAATGTCAGCTTGGATTGGCTCCCCGCTTACCCTCAAAAGATAAGCAGTAGAGATAATGGATGGAGTGATAAATGGATGGCATGAGAGATGCAACAGTGATGGGAGACACTCGTTACAGGAACAGAGGTGATGCAGATATAAAAGTGACGTAACAGTTAGATAAATCCAAGGGAGGCTGGATAAAAGCCAAACACATACAAAATCTTCCATATAATTTACTTTTGAACCGGTCATCGGCGAAAGGGAACGAAGCAACTCAAACCGAGAGCCAAGAACACTCATGTCCTCCCACACACAAGGTTCTGACACGTCACATAAATTAAAGCAATTGAACTAAAAATACAGAGAAGGAAGTGCAAGGGATTTCCCATCTCTGGGATGTGGAGAAGACCAGAAATGAGCCAAGTGCCCACTGCCTTCCTGATCAACACTGACCCCGCCAGACCTACGTCAGTGGTACTTTCCTTCCTCCACAGATGAGCTTCCTGTGTATGTCCAAGGTGGGTCTTGTCTTTTATAAAGTGTCTATAAGGGATTTCCTACACCTTTATGGTTTAGAACACTTTGTTTTAAGAGATAAAAATGTTATTTAATTGAGATGCTGCCTGTTGATGTCTCTCTGTGATGCAAGAATCCCAAGGCCTTAAACTACGTACAGGGGCGAATGCTCAATCTTATCCTCTCCTAAACAAATATGACAAGTTACATTAAACACAAGCAACCGTCCATGCAACCGCATTTTCACAGAATAAATCAAAGTGTATATTTAAGTTTAGACAGAAGCAGCAGTGTCTGTGCACTGTCTCGGAGTATATCTGGGTAGAACCATCCTGCCTGTTAGAACATCTGTTTTGCAATAATCAACAGTCGCTGAGCCTCCACACTGGTGCGGCCAACACCCTCTGCAAGTTTCCACAGTAAAATGTCACAGGCCGCCTCTGGCTCTGCCAAGTTACGTCGACGGAGGTTCTCTCGATAGCCGGCTCGGCTCCTCTGCAGACGCCTGCTCAGACAATGGCCGTATTGTGCGGGAGATTGTCAGGAGGGCTGCATGTATGGATTGAGGATCATTGTCCTCATCTCTATTTCGCCCTGTAAGAACAAAAAACTGATCTGGGCAGGTTGGATACACCTTGAAAAGATGACTGTCTCATAGCGCAGGCACAAGGAATTGATTGTCAGCCACCTCAACGTAAAGTGTCAGTGGATTTCTGAGGAAGCTCCCTGAAAGATTTTTGAAAACAGAGACGGTTCTGAGTCCAGCAGCATGTGAGAAACTTTACCCTAAATGAGCAAGAGGTCCTTTGGAAAGGCTCCAAATTTGCAAAAATGTCTAAATAGAGCAACTGAGAACTAATAATATACGGCTTTGTGGAGTACAGTTCAGAAAAATAAAAAATAAATTCCATTCACAGTCTTGGCGTGCCCCCAAGTGCTCTCTTGTACTGCATGAAATGAAGGTCTTCCATCCAAAAGTACAATCAGCTCAAAGAACCACTAATGCTGTTTTATAGTCCCACTCATTCAGAAACCACATGAGAAAGGTCAGTGGCGGTGACTCATCGATGTCAAAGGACTCATCACGCTCTCCAGCGCCTGGCAGCGGGTCGTGTAGCCTGTGGGAAGGAGGGTGGTAAAGGCTACAGTTGGCTGGATGTAACATTTCTCACACACACACACACACACACACACACACACACACACACACACACACACACACACACACACAGGTTTGCACAGCTATCATTGTTTGGACACTGTACTGACTTACATTCTATGTGCACAGTCTAACCATAACCTTATCCCTGACCCTAACCCTGACCAATTTATGCCTAACCCAAACGTTAAGCTTATTCCAAACATTAACCAGTACCGAAAGACTGAGTATTCACATCACAATTACTGTATTATATCCTCTTCTGTTTTGTGACTTGAGTGATCTGGTGTTATTCTTTATTTTCTTTTAATTTCTTCCTCAGTCAGCCCTCTTCCCTACCTCTTCATAATCTCGCATGTCTATCAGCTTCCTTTCTCCTTTGCACAATCATCCTCTCAGCTGGTTCTCAGTGTTTTGGCCTCAGCCGACAGCAGCTGGATTCTCAATTCTCTCCCTCCTTTGTGATTCCTCTTCCTCTCCCTCTCTTCACTCCTCTCCCACTCCGCTCCCTCCCTCAGCAGTCCCAGCTGCCTTCCACCCTTAGTAACACTTGTGTACACTATACAAATACACGCACAAGCGCAAGCCCTCACATGTACACTGACAGAGCTACTCACGTACACAGTTCGGTGTATATACGGCAAACAGGGGGCCATGCGTTGCACACAAAAGGTCATTGAAGTAACTTTTGTGGTATTTCTGAAGGTTTAAAAAAGCAGGGATGTGTTGTAATTACAAGTGCATCCGTAGTGGAATCTGTCAGGGCAGGTTGAGCTATGGAGGATTTGGCAGCCCATCAAAGCTATCACTGAGTCAAAATAACCCCTCTCTTGTATCTGCCTGCTTAAAGGAGTGCACAAATAAAAAAGAGCATGTATACAAAGGCTCACATACTGGAGCCACAGCCACAGTCTCCCCCCCATCTCCTCACATCAGACTCCTGGCCTGGAAACTACAGGGCGCTTGGAACTCTGCGGTGCAAACTTTTACTTGAACGCCTCTCACCAGGTGTGAGGAGCAACCCACCATCCTTCTAATGACAGAAAGGATGACAAACCATGTCGTCTAGCCCATCCTGCCTGTTAACACGATCAGCTGACAGCCACGTCCGCTGCCCCCCCAATTAAACCAGGTGCCTTTCACTCCCAGGCACGTTCTTTTTGCACACGCTCAAAGTTTCAGCCTCTCCTTGTTATCTGTCTCCCGCTTCCTGTGCACGTAACACACCCTCCGCAGGTGCCCCCACAGGTCACACAGTCCACTCTGTCTTGGCTTCCCTCACGCAGCCCCCCTACCCCTCCTGTCGAGTGTCCAGGTGACAGAAAGGAGAAGTCTGCCATTGTGTGTTAGTGATATGGTATGGGGGAGATGAGGGGTGGTTGTGTTTGAACTTGTCTGGCTTCTTGAGCTCTGCCTGTCTGCCTGTCTGTTTTCCAATGAGTAATCCATTGAAAGACTGAGTACACACACACACATACACCGTGGCAGGGAGTATGACATAGCTCGAGTACAAGAGGGAAGAGCAATTTTAGCCGGAGGGAGATCGATCGGTGACGGGTGAGACGTGGAGGCCGCTGGTTAGGTTTAAGAGTTTTTTCTTCTTTTTATGGAAAGTTTGCTTCTGTGGTTAAAAACAGTATTTGCTCTGAGGGAGTAATGTAAGCCTAAAACTGTCAAATATTTACAGCTTTTACTGCCAGTTTCATTTCGTTAGCCGGCCCCCATAGCGTACAGAAGCTGTAGAGTCCAAACTGATGCATGTCAGTCACTGGATGGATGGACAAGCAAGTCTGTACAGACTGGATTTTATTTCAATTCAAATCAGTTGTTGTGTGTATAGTGCCAAATCACAATATAACTTATCTAAAGGCTCTTGACATATAGTCAAGACATTACAAACTTTATAGAGCAACCCAACAGTTCCCAATACGAGCAAACAGGCTTAGTGACTGTGGAAGGATAAACAACCTGTGACAGGAAGAAACCACTGGCAGACGCAGACTGAATGAGGGCGGCCATCTGCCTCGACCGGTTTGGATGAGCGGAGAAATATGTGGAAGAGAGGAAAAGAAGGAACAGAAGAGAGCGATGTTTGAGAGTGATATTAATATAATTGTAATGATGTTATAATATAGCAGCTCCAGTTAATAGTAGTGGAGGTAGTGGTAATAATAATAATCATCATTACATTACATGTCATTTAGCTGACGCTCCAAAGCGACTTACATTTTTAGTACACTCAACATTTATGAGGGGCCACTTAGGGGTTCAGTATCTTGCCAAGGACACTTCAGCATGCAGATGGGGAAGAGTGGGGTTTGAACCGGCAACCTTCATGTTGGAGAACGCCCGCTCTACCCCCTTGGCCACACCGCCATCATCATCATTGAGTAGTGTCAGATATGGATCCAGCAGCTCTGGAGACAGAGAGAAGAGGGAGTCAAACAATAGGAGACAAAGATCTAAGTTAGAAGGGCTGCTACCAACCACTATTTTAAATTCACGTGATGATTATTTACTTGATTTAATGTAGAATATAAAAGTGGTGACAAAAGCCCTTCACCCTTTTTCAGACCCCAAAGTAACATCTTCAAAATATTGGTTTTGACCAATCACTCGACATAAATCCAAACATTAACCGTGTACCATCATATAAAACCAAAAAAATGTATGTTTTTGTTAATTACTAAGAATGCATTACAAGACAGGATCATTGAAACTGAAGCTACTTATAGTCACCACAGCTTTAAAAACTACAGCCACTCGTACCTGGAGAAATACAAGCACTGAGATTATGTCAAGCACAGGTGTACAAATACGCCGAATGTTTATGTGAGGTACAACAGGAGTTCACTTGGTATTATCTTTTCTATCACTGCTTTTCAGCACTCAAGAGTTTCAAAGTCAAACCGTGGCCTTTTATTTTTTCCATGATAACAAGTTGAGGCAGGCAGAAAGGTCAAGTCTGTAAAAGGAGAACTCATACATAGCAATTCTGCCCCCATAGTACCTCTTATCTCATCATCAGAGGGTAGTTGTAAATATTATACTTTATTAAATCACAGTTTCAAACATCTTTATTTATGTCATGTGAGAGAGCGACTCCAAATAAAGATATGCTATTGTTTATCATTTGTAATTAAACTGTGTCTTTGTTACATATTAAGTTTATGATACATTGGAGACTGCTCAGTCGGCAGCATAAACAGGATGTCTACAAGGAAGACAGAAAAATACAGCCCACGTAGGTTTGGGGATTCCTCCGTGACAACGCCAGGATATCATTTTGACTCACACTGTGCTAACAGTCCCTCCCCGGGAAGACCTGTGGTGGGGATTTAATAGAACTTTTGCATATGTGTCCGGTACTCGCCTTGCTCTTTTGTCAATGCACAACATTCAGACTGGAAAACAAGAAGGCCGGGATGAGAGCAGTGCCAAGGATACGCAGTAAATGAGATGCTGATGAAGCAGATGGGAAGGGAGTGGGTGAGGAGCAACCGCACGGTATACACAAGAGAAAGACAGACATCAGCGTTATTTGAAAAGTTGGTGTGGGAACTTTGCAAAGCAAACAAACTATAAATATGGTGCCGATTTTTCAGGAGCTAGAAGGGAGTCGTATTTTTTGTCTCAAAATATCCTTTAATTAGAGGTTTAAACTGATATATTGATTTATGGTACAAGGGGGTGGGGAACACATTAGATTTTGAATGATCTGAAACCTAATTGGTAAACATTTATATTTACTCCCTAACTTGTTGACTATATGTATATGGGTATAGTCACACAGCAAAGCTCTCTATACAGTTTAGTCTTGGACAGAGTTGTGATTTTCCCCATTCCATGGACACACTCTATCCCGGGTTTAAACTTAGAGAACCCATTGAAGGCCAAAGGAAAGGTCTTTACCCTTTTTTGTCTGTGGAAATAATAGGAATTTACAACTGAATTTGTCATTTTCATTTAATCGTTTTCATGTCTGTGAGAACAAAGTACTTTGCCTCTAAAATGCCAACTTTTCATGAGCTCAGAAAACTCAACACATAAAGGAACACGTCTTCCTGAAGTGCAGCATAAACATTCAACTTAAAAAAATCGATGTGGTTAATACTGTTGTCGGAAAAGTAACTAAAGCTGTCAGAAAAATTTAAAAAGTACAGTATTTCCCTCTTTGATGTGGTGGAGTAGAAATAGAAAGTTGCACAAACATCAATACTAATGTGCACATTACTTTATTAAATGTATTTAGTTTCTACAATTGGTAAATACTATACGGTTGGTAATGGCACTGAAGTAACTCACATCTCTGCACATAAACAAGTTCACCACAGAATTCCATGAATACCATTCATTCCAAATGCATTGGGTTTTACTAGTGTCTTCTTTTTTACGCTTGTGACTTATGACTCTACTAAAACCCATTGATTAACCGCATGCGACTGAACACTGGGGTTTTCTGACGCCTTCGTAGCCACCGGCAACACTTGATCAAATGATGCCAGTGTGCCTCCTCCACTGTGTCCGTGAGAGGAGCTGCTTCCTTGTGTGGGTTGGCAGGGAACCATCCTCACTGATGCCTGACTGTCACAGAGCATTTGAGAGAACAGACAGACAGTCCTACATGGGCCTTGGAACAACAAAAACGAAAGTAGGCATCTGCATGAATAGTAGGCAAACGTTATAAAACATGAAAAGTGCTGGACTCAGTTCGTCAGAGCATTAAGATACATGTCAGAATACGTTGTATGAACAGTCATAATTTAGCCTTCTGAAGTGAGCAAGGAAGATGAAGGGAAATGTGAAAGTAAATGTTACACTCACACCTGCTGGCCAGTAGTTGTACTAGCTTGGATTTTTGGATCTTGTGTAACCCATGCTGTTTCACTAGTGTTCCTGTTCCTCCTCTCTCTATAAAGTGATTTTATAAAAAAATCAAAATAATAATAAATAAAAAAAACAGCAGCACACTAGTAGAAAGCGCATTTAAATTCCCTGGATCCTGATTTTTATTTGGATCCGCACCAATTCGCACACACTCTTAAATACCTTTGAGTATAAATTTCATCGAGATCCATGAATTGTACGTATATTTTACAATTACAATAGAAACAGCACTGAGACCATTATAAGTACATGGATGAACATTTCTGACCGTGTTCCCTGAGCAGCTATCACACTTCCCTCAACACCTGATGAGCTCCAGGTCTCATCCACATCAGTCACCCTCAGGGCCGTGAACTAGGAGGCAAACATCATGAAATAAACCGGAGCAGGGATTAGGAATAGGCTACTACTATTTGTCATCATATATTTAAAACCATGATTTTGTAACTGACAGAGCCTCACCAGTGTGAAATACCAATGGGAAACCTGATATACAATGATGACCTGTCAATTTGATAGAATTATGAAAATAATCCAGAACTTTATTAGCAGATTCATTACCTTTGAACAACTTTAATCCACATGTATTTGCAATATTTATATAATAAAGTGGTTGCAAAGCTGGATCTATATGAGTCTGAAATGAAGCTGAACAAACAAACAAACAAACAAACAAGACGGAAACAAACAAGACGGAACCTTATTCAATATAATAAACTGTAAAGATGCACAATTGGACATTGGCCAAAACAAATGTACTCCTCATTTGTAAATAGACCCCTGTCCCGTATTTAGCGTACGTGGACGTTACGTCACTCAACAAGTTTCAAACTAATGGTGCCTTCGCGGACAGTCACAAATGTTAGATTCCTAAAACGAGAACGAGAAAGAACTTCAAGATGTTTTTAGTCGCCAATAACTCTGCATTTTAGAAGCTTTACTATTCTCTGGTGGATCCTGAGATGAAGTGATTTCCTCATCGGCTACAGAAGTTCTCACTGTGGCGCTGTTGTGACACTGTCAGCAGAACGAGCGGTGAACACAACAACAGTTCAGAGTCGTGATATCAGCAGCAATGGAGGAGAAAGCCAGCAGTTCTGCCCACAGACCGTATGAAGGTCCGGATCCAGGTAAGACACGTGGGTTTATTATCCTCTTCAGCACAACTCCTGCTTATATGAACATGTGGACCGTTAGCAGCTAACTGGCAGCTGGTGTGTCCAGTAGTTAACGACGAGCTGCGGAGACACCACTCACCGGGCTGAGGTTCCTTTGTAAAAGTCAAAGCTGTAAAGGAAAAGTTATAAACACCATAGTCCGTGTGAGTTGAGATCATGTGAGTTCATTGGAGAAACTCAAAGTCAGACTCCATGTTTCCTACTTCCGCAAAGCTACTCTAACCAAGCCTCAAACCAAACCTCGTCAGAAAACCGCACAATTTAACGCGTGCATTTGTTACAGGCCACATAAAGATATATATCGTGGAGCTTGACTTCATTCTCATGAATCACTGGGATCCTCTGGTGAATTCGTCATGGTCGCCAGTGGTATTGGACGTTGTACAGGTGTTATGTGCACCGTCACATGTAAATAACCATATACGTGAAGTATCAGCTTGCGGTCGAAGTGTCTTAAACAGGTGCGTGTGTGTCCTGTGCCATGTTGTCTCTGCTCTGATGTGTCTGAGTCAATCTGCGGCCTCCATGTTAATCATTAAACTGTGTCCCGTTATCACCTCAGACCCAGGAGGGCCGGGGACAGCAGCAGCAGCTCCTCCATGGGACCAGAGCCCAGAGAACCTGATCGGCAGACGGCTCAGTGAACAGGGCCGCTTCGCTTATGCAGCTCTGTGTGGCGTGTCCCTGGGCCAGATGTGTAAAGGACATGGGAACAGGTACCACAGCCACAGAGCACAGTGCTGTCCTCATTACACTTCTATGAGGGAGTCCTTTCCAGTCATACCAGCATGGGCGCCGCAGGGAGATTTTTGGGCCCTGTAAAATAATATAATACTGGACCCCTAACCTTAGTATTTGCATGAGATGTATGGCTTCATACTGTATAGTACTGGTATTTATTGGAGTATATAGGACTAGTTTGTATACAAGGAAATGCATGGGTCACACCAGAAACCTCACAAAGGCAGTAGTCATAGGCTGGTCAGGTGATGGGCAGTAGTCTCTCTCTCTCTCTCTCTCTCTCTCTCTCTCTCTCTCTCTCTCTCTCTCTCTCTCTCTCTTTCTCTCTCTCTCTCTCTCTCGCTCTCTCTCTCACACACACACACAATGCATGGTTTTTTTTTGGTATATTTTTATATTTCTCCCCCCCTCCATCCACCCCAAAACAGATCACACTGCCTCAATGCAGAAAGTACATTGCAATATTAATAACTCAAGAAGTCTAAACATAATAGTTTACAAATTACAGGATTATATTGTTTTTAAGAAAGAGTAAGTAAACAAATACAAATAAAAAATAAACAAGAGTGTAATAAGAAAAAACATACACACCCACAGTAATAATAAGAATTATATATAAAAAAAATGCAAAGAAAAGAAAGGAGAGTCTAAGGGAAACGGTTCATAAATTTAAAGAGAGAATTTTCAATTCATCAAAGTATTTTATGATCGGACCCCTAGTGGATTTGAATGTCTCAGGGTGGCCCCGCAGCGACAATTTAATTTCTCGAATTTTAAGAAGATCACCAAATCCCTCAGCCACATAGAACAATTTGTGGGATGGTGTGACTTCCAGTCCATTAAAATTCTCCTTCGTGCCAAGAGGGTTGAGAAAGCGATTATGTTTTTGTGTTTATTTATTGAAGTTTTGTCTCCGTCGCCCTGAGCACCAAAGATGCACATCCAGACATTGGGTATAAGATTAAGACCGAGGGAGTCTGATAGTACTTTGATAACTTTGTCCCAGTAAGTTGTGAGATGTGGACAGGTCCAGAACATGTGAGTGAGATCTGCTGGTGAATTATGACATCTATTTCAGCTATCGACAACATTAACTTTTCCTAATTCTGACCAATCGTCAAGGATTGATGACACAAAACGTATTGTGGAGAAACAAAAAAAACAGAGCTCTATGACCCACACTGCCAGTTTGAATAACAGACACCTGTAACACATGTGTCCTACTGGAGAGCTGGCAGACTGAACCATGCAGTGAACAGAGCGAGGGGGGAAATATAAAGGCCACCCTGATCATTATGCCTAAAATTGCATTGTATGTTGACTTGAGGAGCTGAGGAGCTGTGCGTCTCTCAGTGTGTTCAGGGAACAGTACCTGCAGGGACTGGTCCGCTGGCTGGACCTGGACGAGTCGGTGATGCCAGTCATGGGGGCTTTCCTGTCAGGCCTGGGCTTTGAGGGCTCCGACACCTTCCTCTCCACCCTACAGGCTGAACCTCTGCTGGCCACAGGGGCCACCCCTATCATACAGGTGTTTGACACTCTGAACAGGATGTGATGTCATTGCACTGGGAATTTGTGGGCTCTAGAATTTGGGTGTCTATAACATATACAATAGAAATGTAAAAATCAACCTTTTTGAGCACAAGCACGTGGCAAAAAGAGCTTTAAATGGTGCCGCACACAGATATACAAGGAACGTAATTATGAGAAGTTAAAAAAAATTTGGGCTCATTATGAAACCGTGGCAGGACTACTGAGAATATGGTGGACTGCCACAGTTCAGATAATTAATGAGAAACACTGGTCTCTACAAACATGTGTTGAGATTTTTTTTTCTTTCCAGGACTTGGTGTCTTTTTCTGTCAAAGATGGTAAGAATCCTTTAATTTAAAACATTGCAAATTGGTTTAAAGTCATATATATCATTAATGCATATATATATATATGCCTGATTCTTTTTTACTTTTATGGTCTGTCATAACCTCAGGTCAGTACGATGCCAGATCAAGGGTTCTCATCCGTCATGTCAGCTGTCTGCTGCGTGTCTCTCCACGGCAGCTGGAGGACTTTGAGGGAACACTGGGAGAGAGGCTGAAGGAAGCAGGAGAAGAGAGCGAGTAAGTTGTGGTTGGGTGGGAGGAGAGAGGGGCTGCTAACAGACAGTATGAGTCAGCAGCTACATTTACATGAAGCATTATAAACTGCTAACATCAAGACCGCACTTGATCTGTGTTGTATTTAATTAAAGGTATTATAAACCTTTAACTTAAGTTAACTCAAATGCTCAATGATACTAAAGCATAATTGGTCCATCTTTTTCTTCTTTTTGCTGAATCTTGTGTGTGTCAGACACCACAACACTCTGTATGCCACTGCACAAACAAACAGCTTATTGTTGAATATGTAGATGCAGTTGAGGTCACTTGACATTTTTATTTTCAGAGCCAATTAATATTACAGCTAATAACGACAACTGGTCTGACTCTGTCTTCATCAGAGAGGAGTCCTCTCGGCGGATCAGGAGAGAACGAGGACGAAAGTTACGACGTTACCTCCTCATTGGACTGGCCACTGTGGGTGGAGGAACTGTGATTGGTGATTATTGCTGTTTCAACTACAAATAGACACTGAAAAGATCTAGTATCTTATATGAAACCTCCAAGTTAATCAGCTAATCAACTGATAATACACATTTCGTCATAAAAAAGGTGCATTTTTCCTTCTGTAGACTTAACTTACCTGTAAAATCCTTCACCTTACAAATATTGGTCCTGACTGAGATCTTTGCATCTTTGCCAGGTGTGACAGGTGGGCTGGCCGCCCCTTTTGTGGCAGCAGGGGCTGGTGCTGTGCTGGGGGCCGGCGGGGCTGCTGCACTGGGCTCAGCCACTGGGATTGCAATAATGGCCTCTCTGTTTGGAGCAGCAGGGGCTGGACTGACTGGTATGAGCATCGTACCACATGTGACTGTTTGTGAAAAAAATATCATCAACTCTAGAATTTCAACCGAGCTTGAAAAGTACACATTTTAACAGCTCATTCATTTTCCTTTTTGTTTCTTCAGGCTATAAGATGAAAAAGTGTGTTGGAGCAATAGAAGAATTTGAATTCCTGCCACTAAGCTCTGGGAAGCACCTTCACCTGACTATTGCAGTAACAGGTTGGCTCTGCAGTGGTAAATACAGTAAGTGCGACATCTGCTATCAACCACTGAACCTCTGAACAATAACAGAAAAAAAAACATGCCCCCATACTGCCCGTGTGGTGTAATCCCAGTGTCCGCAAGGCCCGACAATCATATTCGACTCAAAACTAGGTCATTTACACCGTGTTTTAAGCCTAAATGTCCACTACCGGAATGTGCAATTAAAGTGGACGTAGTCGCACGATGGTAAGCCCAAGGGTATGTGAACGCACCACTGAGGAAGAGATCAAAGGACGTTTAGGCTAAAAACTTGGTGTGAATGACACCGTTTCTAGTCGAATTGAATGACACCAAAGGAGCAGTCTGGAGGCATGGTGAGTAGATAATAAGTGATTCTTCATTTGTCTCGGTACTATCTGTTTAATACGGCTTCTCTTGGCCAGAAACCATTTACATAAGGTCTACCACCAGGAGTGTGCAGGATTTTCTTCCATAACGTTTGATGACTTTGAATTTGTTTATAAATTATTGATTCACATCACATAGTATACTTGTAATAATCGTGCACTCTAAGCTCTTAGCTTACTATTTGAATTGAGGGATAAGTAGAGCATAATATATTGCTTGCAGAAGTGCATGATAGATAATGTAGCACTACATATACACCTGTTCAAAGTATGCACCCACAGCATCCCTCTTCGCCTGAACCTTCACTTCCACACACAGGAGAAAATAAAAATAGTTACCTAACCCATTTGCTGTGATCTTTTTGAAAAGCATTATCTACATGTTCTTGTGAGGTAGTTTCGAGGTCTCAGCCAGGTCAATTACATACAATATTAAATAAGACTAACACTAATTGGATGATAACACATACAGCACTCCTGCACACAATGTGCTAAAGTAGTAGATTATACAACAGACCACTTAAGTTTTGCTCTTAAATAAAACATTGCCGCTCTCTTCACCCTCTAAAACAAACACTCATCTCCACTCACTTGGGGCCCCCTTCACATACATGTTCTGCTTATTCATTTTTGCGACCCTTACAGAAAAACACAACTGCTGTCTTCCAGGTTCGTTCCAAGCCCCGTGGTGCAGTCTGGGTGAATGCGGGGAACAGTACTGCCTGGTGTGGGAGTCAAGTTTCCTCAGGGATCTGGGCTCGGCCATGGCCTCCCTGTTGGACGGGCTGGTCGGCATGGTGGCCCAGGAGGCTCTGAAGTACACAGTGCTCTCAGGTAAGAGGTGGATCATGCAGAGAGGCTACATACACACTGCTAAGTTTTCATTTATAAAAGCATCAACTTTGCTACAGATACGGAACAACAGATGAGCTATTATTACCGTTTTCAAACTTTGATGTAGTAGTATGAATGTAGGCTTATAAGGGTATTTGTACTTGTGGTGAATGGATTGTTTTGGGTTGTTGATCAAAACCTTTCGAACCAAATCTCAGCTTTTGTGGTTTACTGTAAAGTGCTGGCTTTTTTTTGCTGAACAGTCACATCTTGCTCATCAAGCGGTTGCCATTTAGCTTTTTATTTATGGTTTGGTTTCATGTATTGATACTTCCATACTGAGCAGGCATCGTGACGGCTCTGACGTGGCCGGCGTCCTTGCTGGCTGCAGCCAGTGTCATCGATCACCCCTGGTGCATCTGTCTGAACCGCTCTGCTGAGGTGGGGAAGCATCTGGCTCAGGTTCTGAGAAGCAGACAGCAGGTACAGCACCTCATCTTATACACACACTTTATTGTAGCATTTTGTGTACACATGATTAATTGCATTAGTTTCCTTAAAGGATGATGTAAATGCACCATTAATTTACCTCAAATAGGACCATATGCTTAGAGACAGCAAACACACTATGTTCAGTGTTCCTCTCTCTGTGTCTATGTGAAGGGGAAGCGTCCTGTCAGCCTCATAGGTTTCAGTCTTGGGGCAAGAGTCATCTACCACTGTCTGCAGGAGCTTGCCAATGACCAAGGTACAACAAATATTGTTTTGCAGAAAAAAAAAGTATTGTGATTGTAACTTTAATCATTTATTTTTTCTTGTGCTGGCAAACAAAATGCTCACATCCTTTTACTTTTCAAAATGCCCAAGTCATGACTTTTAAAGGCCAAGCAATCTTTTTAATGTTAATGGCTCTAAATAATTTAATTGTGCTTTTAAGCTATGTAATCCAATTTTAATTAACCTCATTTGGTTTTCTCCCATTTATCCGAAGTCTTTATATCCTACATTGTTTGGACCAACTAATTAATTTCCATGTTACTGATTCCTCAGGGAGTGAAGGCGTAGTGGAGGATGTGGTCCTCCTGGGGGCCCCAGTGGACGGTTCCGAAAAGGCCTGGGAGAGAATGGCAAGGGTAGTGGCTGGAAAAATAGTTAATGGATACTGCAGGTAAAGCAAAATCCTGAAGAGTTATTGTAGTTATATGTTTACATTTTGTTGCTCTATATTTTTGATATGCTTGATGTTAAGTCATTCAGTAAATTACATTCTATATTTCAGTGAACAGACTCTATTGACAGTGAAATGTATGATTTGAAAGACTCTACAAAACTTTCTGTATAATCCATCTAATAGAGGGGACTGGCTCCTGGGGTTTTTGTACCGCAGTTCAGCAGCACAATACTCTGTTGCTGGGCTACAGCCAATCAACATCCAGGATCGGCGCATAATCAATGTGGACCTTTCCTCCGTGGTGAGTCAGAACTTATATTTAGATTAGGACCCGTAATGCCTCCTTAATAATGAAAGTAGTAGAATAGATTTCCATGTTTTATACCTGAAGGTTTTCACCTCCACCACATGCATCAGCCACCTTCAAGTCTCACATGTGGTCTAAGGCTCCCGTACTTATTAATAAGAAGAAATAAGAACTGACAAAAACCTACCTGACATTACAGAACAAAAGAAAAATCACAGACATATATCTTCCACAACATTTATCTTTGGCTGCTCTGCCATAGTCTTTCATCTATGTTACAAAGGTTAATGCAAGTAATGAAGTCATGTATGTCTTGCCTCAGAATGGATACTTTCATTTCTGTTGGTATCAGTCATTTAGGCTTTTCTAGGTTTGATGTGGTCCAAACAAATTACTTCTTTTCATTTCCACTACTCCAGAGTTTTAGAGCTGCTAAAACGGTTGATAAGTGCAGCTTAAAACAAACACACACCTTTTTAAGAGATTGGTATTTTAGTGGTTCATATAAAAAATGTTACAATGAGGTCATTTACCTGATTCAAGATGATTGGATACAAGATTTTAATAGCACTTTAAACGAGACAGTAGGATAACATTTTTTAATAATAATAAAAATGAAGGCCCCTGCTGGTCTGTTTCACTTCACAGCAATGCCTTCCTGCCACCTTGAAAATCCACCATATGTAACTGAACACTTCCTATATCATGAAATAGATTTTTGAACCAGGTAAAGCATCAGAGGTTGAACATTTCACACACAACTTAACATAAACAAAAAACATTACAAACATACTTGACATATCTGAAGCACCATACAGTATAAACCTGGGAATAGTAAAACTTTTTGTGCATAAATAATATTCACAATCTCTTTTTTTTTATAAATGTAAAAAAAAACTACACACACATTTACATAAATACATCCTTTTTTAATCAGAGACATAAAGCCATGTTTCTGATTCTCAGGTCAAAGGTCACTTGGACTACATGCGTCAGATGGACACCATCTTGGTGGCGATTGGAGTTCCAACCAAAGAAGTGCCAGGAGCCTCTTTCGCTCATCCCGATTCTGTAAAGGTTATAAATGGGGCAGTGAACATTCCTGACCCAGCCCACCATCAACACCAAGAGACTGAGACACAAAACCCAGCTGAGGAGACTGAGACCATGAAAAGTGGCGACCTGAAGGAGGACGAGGAGAATGAGGAGGAGTCAGGTGACGGTTGGGATATCCCCGATATCTCTGACCTGCTTGATCAGAGTCAGATCTCCGACCCAGAATCAGAGAATCATATCACAGACAGGAACAATTTACCACACGCATCTGAGGAGAAGGACACTGACGATGGCTCGGCATCTGCTTCTAATGCACAGTGTGACGGCGTAGAGGAGGCCGACCCGGATAAGGAACACATATCATGGAACTGGGATGATACACACTGGACAACATAACACCCGCACCAACAAAGAGAGCACAACTTGTAAAGAGCATGTTAGTGGACCAGCTGCTTCCCTGTAAGCTCTCATCCTCTGAAGCTGTTGGAGAAAAAATAAATTCCCTTTGCAACAAACTGACATGGGAGAGACAGCCCAAGAGCCGATGGCAGCTTCAAGTGACAAACCCCAGAATTACTGCTTTGTTTAACCACTAAATGTTGTTTGTTTTTGACGTATGTGATAATTCAATAACAATTTAGATTTTTTTTTAACTGAAATAGAGTTTTTAAAAACTGTAAATAATGTGAGAATTTATTTTCTAAACTCAATGTGAGACCATATACCTGTGAGCCCTGTGTGTGTTTTGCAGGTTTCAGTGGATGCCACTATATAGGTGATTTCTCATCCCTCTTTTCATTCGTTGCTTGGTTGCTATGGATATTATCACAGTAATTTGATTTCCATAAGGCCCCGGGCAATTCAGTGAATGTATTTTCTTCAAGGCCTTTTCTTTCTCTATTCCACCGGCACTATTGTGAGGCACTGCTTACTAAACAGCCAACATAGAGAGGGAACATTGCTGATAGTGTTTAAAAGCCCGATAACTGGAAAGAGCCTTAACCCTGACATATTTGTTTCAAGCCACATTTCACACTTTGAAAGGAACATATAAGTTAAGGTCGAGATCATTCAATTTGTGTTTGTCGTTTTTTCTGTGACCATGAAAAACACGTTTTAAAAATGTGAATTTGTTTTAACTTAAGGTGAGTAAATCCTGAACTGACCGAGTCTCATTACTTGTTTCCAATCACTTTTCCACTACAAACCCTGACAACACGTTACCTGACCGTTCTACTCGCCATTCAATCCAGGGTTTCAACCTGATTGGGAAGAAGCAGAGGCAACTCAATCCCAGCATGCTCGGCATCAAACAGGTTGACAGCATCGGTGGCGGTGGCGGGGGGATGTGTGGGGTCAGAGGCCAAGGGAGAGGGCGGCGTGCTGGCAATGTTGGGATCTCCTGAGTTGCGCAGGGAGAGGGAGAGCGCGGGCGAGGGTCTCCTTGGCGACAGCGAAGAGCAGCAGGGCAAGAGCTTACCCAGAGCTCGCTTGAAGTCTCTCATGAACAGCGGGTAGATGATGGGGTTCATTGTGCTGTTGCAGTAGCCCAGCCAGGTGATGGCGTCAAAGAGGGCGAGGGGGACGCACTCACACACGGCCTGAAGGAAGATGGAGAAAAGAATAAACCAGAAATCAGAGGAAAAATGTCAAATTAATTACAGAATCCTGCACGGGGAAATTATTCTATTGTGTTGTATCCTGCCAAGAGATCTTGCAATGGGCTGAAACATGAAAGTAAGAAGAAGAGAAAATAGGCATGAACATCACACCACTTAAAATATTCGTAAGAAAAAATCTGCATTGCAAATGTTTAATGAGGAAAGAAATGTCTTCATTTGTCAGACCGCAAGGAAACAAAGAAAACACTGAACATGAAGTCTCAAAAGAGCTCCTTTAACTTACACATATTTATACAATATTTGCCTCTGACCGATAAAAAACTCTGATCTCGAACACAAGCAGCAGGTTTAGAGAGGGCCAGTGAAGGAGGAGGCAGCTGTTAGAGGAGAGCTTCCAATACTTCCAAGATGAGACGGGGAGGCGGTGAGAATAGGACCGAAAGGAGGGGTGAGTTTCACACACCACATTGAGTGTGAAAAGGAAGGAGAGCACAGACACAGTCAAGTGTCTGTGCTCCATGTTACGCAGGGGAGAAGCGAGAGGGCACAGATGGGAAATTAAAATGACTGGATCATTGAGAGCTTGAAAAACAGGGCAAGTGTCATTACCAATTAAGATTAAATTATTTTCCTGTTAATTCACTGAGAAATGAGTGTGTATGTGGGATCAGTGTAATCATGTCAAAATCAACGACTTAGAAAGAATAGCATGCAGAAATGGTCAATTGCTGTGTTTTTGTTTTTCTGGGCTTTGGAATGAGTCATCGGCACGAAGCTGAATGCCAATCTATTTCCTCGTTTGACAGTGTCGCTAAGGCTGGCCTCTAAAAAATAGATCGGCATCCAAGTGTTTTTTTTTCTCTCTCTCTCTCTTCCATTTATTTCACACTTTTTTTGTGCTCTCCACACACACATGCATTTGTTAGAAAATCTCTGAATCACTGAGATATATGAAAATGGGAGAGCTGTTCCAAATGAGACAGACTTTGTAAAAGGTCGGTGAAATTGTTGTAAATCACGCTAACATGCGAATAGAGGTGAAGGCAACCTGAACAGACAGAGGCTGTTTGCCCCTAACGGCTCATCTTTAGGACAAGATGGTCAGAAAGACCCCGTACGTTTGATGATAAGTTGCCACCCACCAGCCGTTGTTAGCGACCACCAGTGGACGTTAGGGTTGTATCATAAGTCGAGCACCTTAGTGTCAATAGGTAATTTGGCCTTTTAATCACAAGACACACTCAGGCTGATCCGACCTGGGTGTGCCCCAAACACCTTAGGACCCAGGTTGGGTCTTTCCTCCTGATCCAGAGCCATTGAATGCAGAGTTCTGCAGTCACTGATATTTCTACTATCGTCTGGAACAGGGCTTCTCGATGGATTCCTAGGTCTTTGAGCAACCTGATGGTGCATGTTGCAATAAGACTCCTACAATCTGGGCAGACAGCACACAACCTCTTCCTCTCATTTGCTTCATCAGAGACATTCTCCCAGGATACAGTCAATTCTATGAAGTAGATGACATGCAGAGTTTGGGACCAGAGTACCAGGACTGCTTCTGGGGTGGTGCTGGTGGGGACAATTTGTGATGGGATTGTAAGCTGCTGGCCTACATCTGCCAGCTATCCCAGTCTTGGGCTTGCTCCAACTGAACAGTCCTGGTCGGTGGAGGAGATCCTCTCTATTGCCCCTCTCGGACAACTGATATATCATGTTACCTGTATTTTACATTTCTGTGTTTGAGGATTTGGCAGAGTCTGGTGTGTCTACTGACCTGAGCCATGTTGGTGATGAAGAAGGGGAGCCAAGCACTGAAGAAGAGTCCCAGGAGAACTCCCAGTGTGAGACTGGCCTTCAGTGCCCTCCGGCCATGCCTTCGAGCCAAGCGGCGCTCACTGTTAACGGACTGCCGTGACAGTAGAAAATGGAAAGAATTGTAATTAATTACAATCAGAAGAATATGGGTTTGCATTTTGCTGAGAGAGCTGAACTAAAGGGTCAGTACCAGCAAGACTGGACAGGAGGGAAAGATGTGTGTTTGACACTTGCAAAAAAAACTAGTATCTGAAAAGCTGATTAACATGTTTCACTGTAAAACACATAATTGTAAAAATTGGTTTCATAAGGATTATATATATATATACTGGGTGCAAAATACTTGATTGATCCTTGAGACCCCCTGAAATCCTCAAAATATAAATTCTGGGGGTCTCTGGATATTTCTTTTTTTAATTGACTTGTTACTTTTAATTGCCATTGAAATGTCTTTTCAAAGTGTACTCTGTCCAGTATAAGGTAGACACGGTTTCCATCACGGTTTATTTTGCAGCAGCAGCCTGTCTGAGAAGTACAGAAGTTTTCTTTGTGTCTGTTTAATTCACTTTCTGAGACTTGCATTCAAACACATTGAAAAAAAGTCCCGCATTTTGCACGCATGCAGTACAACACAACATGAGATGAGATGTGACACGTACAGACAGGACATCACGGTTAAAGTGAGCGGAACAATCTGGATCATGATCCCACATCATCAATTAATTACTAAATAAATGTGATGGTCGGTTTGTGTAAAGAAGGACAGAGATGAGCAGACAAATGAGCCTCAGTGTATTCATGTGGAAAGCATCGAAATAATCACAATATAATCACAATAGATGTATTTATTTGAAAAAAACATTGGGGGTGGCTACTTCAAGAATCACAGTGTTGAAAGACTTTTATTTGTGTGGGCGGGGAGTCAAATGCGAGGACGTGATATCCCACACATCATGTGTTGTACCGAGTGATCGACTGAAAGGGAACTCATTTGACATGAAGTACATGACTGTATTTTAGCTGACTTTTCTTTTTTTTCTTATTTGGAGCACCTGGTAGGGTGGGGTATATCGATTGCCACTGGGTATTTTGTACATAAGGTGTTGGGTTAGGGGTTATCCCTTAACTCTAAGCCTAACCCCAACCCCATATTAATAATACAAATATATAAAATATAATATTTCTTGGCTGTAAATCCCAATTTTGTATTTGTGAATTTCTATTTGTGGAGCAGCTTATTTAGGAATGCTTCATTTGTGGGCTTTACAGGTGGTAGACAAATGTTATTGTATTTTTGGAAAGCCAAGCTTGCGGTCTCCCCCCGTTTCCATTTTTTTATGCTTATAGTGCATTTATAAGTGCAATTTACTTTGCAAGTTACTTGTGATATTGTTGTAACAGTTAGTTGCTGTCCCCAGAAAGAGACTATGATTAGTTAGAAAATGATTTATAAGCAATAACCCTGATAACAAATTGAATCCTCTCTAAGTCTTGCAATTTACCTGTATTCCTGATACATCAAATATGCTATGGCCCTCAGCCCATTCGCTGACATTGTAATTTATATTTTCTATCCATATATTTTTGACTGTTTTATCCCAACGTATATACACACATATTTATGTGTGTGTGGTCCAGGTATTAGTCATGTTATGGGGACTTAAATCGGTCGCAATTTGGAGACTATTCCTTCTCTTGGCAACTTTGAGGTGATGACAATTTTAAGATTAAGGTTTAGGTAAAGGTTAGGCAAGGCGTAAGTATGGTTAAGGTTGGAATAAGTCTCCAGGAAATCAATGCAGTGTCCTCTGAATTCACGGAGAAATGACACTGTGTGAGAGTGAGAGAGAGAGAGAGAGAGAGAGAGAGAGAGAGAGAGAGAGAGAGAGAGAGAGAGAGAGAGAGCGAGAGAGAGAGAGAGAGAGAGAGATGCGAATAAATGTGACAGACTCAGAGTGTGACTTATCCTTGCTGATGGGGGCTGCACATCAGACACTGTCTGTACTTTTCCCACCATGATTACACCTCTTGTTATTTTACAGATTCTCGTCTAGTACATTTCTGGGTAAAGATGACAGGAGAAAAACATTTTTCAGACTGTCTCCTCTGTCCCATTATTTTTTTAGAGCCTGATAACGATGAATAAGTGTTTAAGAGCATCTTCATCTCAGCGTCCTTGCAGACAGCCAGTAAACGACCCAGACAACACACACACATGCACACAGTAGTACTTCTGAACCTGGAAAACACAAAAGATTAGAGTGGGTGTAGGTCCTATAAGGTTATATAAATGCTTTCAAAAACAACATTTTGTCTGCTCCACTTACAGTTTCACTTCAGCCTAGAAATTGTATTGTTTTTTTTGTGCGTTGGTCGGCACTCGTACACTGAGCAACACTTAAAGTTGCTATAAATATGTTTCAGTTGCTTGCGTGAGCTGGTGGTGATGACTGATTTATGGTTGACAAGACGAGAGTTCATAATATGCCCTCTGAGCAATTCAACTTCTTTAACCGTATCTGTGTGATCTTACTGAGCTCTCTTTCTTACCGGTGCATTTTGTGACACAGGAGGTTCCTGGTACCCGCAATCATCTCCATCCCGCTGTGCTTGGGCAGCAGCGATCCCGGGTGAAGGAGGCCTGGACGGTTCCCCAAGGGAGGGGTGTGGGTGCGGTGGGTGGCTCAGAGCTGCAACCCTCTTTGCCTGTCTCCGTGCTGCCAGGAGGATCCGGCAGTATGTGAAGCAAATGGCGCTTGAGGGCAAAAAGAAGGTGAGCACAGATGCCACGAAAGCAAAGGGCAAGGTTACCCGAAGGCGGCACTGGAAGGAAAGGCCTCCTGGTGGTGACAGATGAAAGAAGGAAGCTGGATACAGTGTGTCAGAGTAGGAGCTGATGTTGCTACTGCTGACGCCCGGAACAGGTGAGTGTCCATTGCCGAGGCCCAAGCTGTGCCATCTCATCTCAATGGGCAGGAAGGAGGCCAGTGCCGCCAGCCCCCAAGCAGCTCCCACGAGGAGTAGCGCTCGAGGTGGGGTCATCCTTTGCTTGTAGAGCAGCGGTGAGATGATGAAGAGGTACCGGTCCAGGCTGATGACACACAGGTTGAGGATGGATGCACTGCAGCACATGACATCGAAGCAAAGCCAAATCGGGCAGAATGCGGGCCACAGCACCCAGGCTCCCACACAGCACATTGAGCATGGCCGGGGGCATCACCACCAGTGCCACCATCAGGTCAGATAGGAACAAAGACACCAAGAAGCAGTTTGAGGTGCAGCGCAAGGAGCGATGGGCGAACACCAAAGCGATGAGCAACACGTTGCCACAGACTGTCATGAGGATGATGACAGTCAGCATGAAGGCCAACAGCCACGGGCCGCTGCCAGTGATGTTCCATGCACTGGCGGTGGGAAAGCTGCTGTTGTAGCTTCCCCCAGAGCCAGACGAGTGAGAGTCGGTCATGGTGCCAGATCCAAGTGATCAATAGACAAGCTCCTGAGGTTCCTCTTCAGGCGCCACTGAAGGTAGATTTAACCAGTGCTCCTTTCCAGCCAAAGCTCTCACTTCATGAACATTGTTGAACAAAGACAAGACAAAGAGGTATTTCGTTGAGAAGCCATCCAATCCTCTCCCCGTCAAGGTCAATCGGACTGTTCTCCATGAATTATAATCTCCATCTCCTTTTGGCAGGAATACATCCAGGTGTCCCAGGCTCACTTCCACTGCCACAAGTACACTGACCAAAATAAACAGACTTTCACTCATCTCCTCATCTCCCTCCTGAACGTCCCTGCCTCATCCACAGCTAAGAGCCAGAATGAGCCATTCGAGGTCTGACAGAGGGTTTTCGAAGCAGCATGTCACAATGATGACAGTCACAGGAGGAGGGCACACAGACAGATGAGGCACACGAGACCAAGTGCTGGGGAAAGGACCAACCGGAGACGATTCTCAGAATATTTCCTCACCTCACAGAAGTGGTCTTTGCAAGTCCTTTGCTGAGCTGCTGCGCTGCTGCCTTTTCACCAGATCTTTTTTATCCTGTGGGGAATAGCGTGGGGGGGGGAGCATGAAACCAACACAAAAGTGTGCAGCAGTCGCTTGTCAGCAGGGCTTCATTCACAAGTGCTCTACAGGTATCATGGTCCTTGAGATGCTGCCTCTCCATCTCTCGGTTCCTGTTAATCCCTTTGTCGGCCACTCCAGTGTGCATCCCAGCCTGAGCGCACGCCTACTGAGAAGGAGCGTGTCAAAGCATTGAGCTGTTAATGCATGAGCACGCTCCATCACAGCCAAGAAATGCTCATTCTGCATCATAGTGTGGGTGGTCTATCTCTGTGTAAGGCCATGGTATTTTTATATATTTAAGTATAACTATTACAGAATTCTGATGAAGATTAAAATTAAGTGAGATTTTACTTGTGTTTATTTTAAGCTAAATAAAAAAAGGAGTTAGATGTCTTCTTTCTTTAAAAAAAGTGATAGCTAACTCTATTAGACCTGTAAACAGAATTTACCTCCGTGGACTATTTAATGTTTTAATGATCTACAAGGTTGAATAACTAGGCTGCTTTCTGGTCTGTCTACCCAGAGAGATAGTGGTGCCTCAGAAATTTCCATATTTTTTTTTGTTATTTGATTTATTAAATGATGCAGTTATTGACAGCTACCGTTGCTAGGGCATTTAACTGCAAACCATCCATCACATCTTGATAACAGATCTGTACACCGCCTGTGCAATCTGTCACCCAGTTGGCTGCACCACGCGTTGTGATGTAGGTTCTTTTAAGAACAAAGGGTGTGACTACACGATTTTTATTTTAACATTGGCCTTTTTTCTGTTGTCAGCTACAAAACATCTAGAGAACTTCCATGCTGTACTTAAAAGCGTGACATTTGTTACTTATGTAAGCATTCCACAAAAGGTTAAAGCAATTCTTAGTATTTTCACTGATAACAAAAAATACATTCTCTGTCCTACCTGCATTTTGAAAGTATCTTCACCTTGTTCCAACTTCCCCCTCAAGCTAAACAACAGGGTATGACAACAGTAATAATTGACTTCCCGAGAGGAGCACTTGAATACTAAACATAAAACAACTTCATTCACAAGGCAAGATCCAGTGCACTCCATGATTTCAACAACCTTGTCAAATACTAAACATAATACCCTTGTTTTTTATTTTTTTCCCAATTTCCTGCCCCCTCATCATGACTCATCTCCATCACTACGCCCCTGTCACCAGCCACATCCGCTCATCAGGCTGCCAACACTCTGACCCCCCTTCACCCACACAGGCTTACCAGCTTATACGATGGTGTTTGGATTGCTGCCCTCGCCCCCCTTCCTCCCCAATGTTTTTTGAGAAAACACTCCCACATGCCCTCACATATAAACTGAAAAAATTTAACTTCACCGCGATTGACTCCTCTTACTCTTTCAAGTGCTACCATTACAGCTAGGACTGTATGAGCTGTAGTCAGGCTGTTGTAATTAATCACATAATTATTGTCTACTGCTTTATGGTTTATATTGGTTTTGTTCGAGCATAACCGATACGGACTTTGGGGAATTTGAATACAGCTTAATATACAGAAAGTTTATTTTGTAAAATAAAAGTTTTCATATCTGTGCATATTGGTAAACACAAATGCAGGTACCAGTGGGTCTGTGAAAGGCTCATATGGGCAAACTTTTATCTGCAAACTGATAAATAGGTTGTTTTGTCCATTATAAAGCGTCTGAGAAAAAACATCATCACCAGGGCATCATTTCTTGTTGTTATAATTGTTTTATTAAATAAACACAGACTGTCCTGATTAGGCACAAACAAATCATACTGAGTCATACTAGGGATGGACCGGTCAACAGAGAGACATTAATCTAACTGTTGAACAGTGCAAATGGCCACTCTCCCATAATCAAAACAAAAAGAACAAATTCAAAAAAATAAAAAAGGCAGTCCTTCGTTTACTTGCAGCTATTGCTCCTGTTAAAGAAAACAGAAGACAGTTACATACATTTTGATTTACAGGAACAATAAAATAGGGTTGTTACTCTGAGTTAGAATAAGGATTTTTGTCTGTAGCCTGTTTAACATTGTGTTTGCAAACTAACCTTTTCTCTTCTGTGCAGCGCATAATGTGACCTGAGGTCATTCTGACAGTTGGCATATGCCATGCCAAGCCCCGCTCCTGAGCCGAAGGAAATCGGCCATGTGTGCCCTACAAATGAAACAGGTGCTTTACATCTTTACGTCACAATATGATAAAAAGAATATGAGAAATTATGTGTAAAATCCTTTGCACTCACTTTAGTGCTTTCTCAAAAGCACTAAAGACTGTCGATTATGAATTTTCATTAAACTATTTGTTCACTTAGAAAAGTGTGACGAACTAAAACACTCCAAAGACTGATGAATGCAAAAGCCTTTCCCTGCTGGCAGTAGCAGAAAAACTACATGTGTGCTCTGCAGCATCACTGCTGGCTCTGCTTGTCTTGGTTCGGACCTGAGAGCTAAATTAAAGAGTCAAGATGCACTGCAGCAGCACAACCATTCAAACTACTTACGTTTAAAGAACAGAACAGAAAACACGAGTCCTAACCCCAGTCCAGTGCCTGAAACAAGACAAAATAACAGTCAACAAAGTGTTTCTAATGAACCATTTTAATGTAACAAATATTCTTTTATTTCTATTCATTGTGAACATATGATCACATAAGTACATGTATTTATAGTATTGTATATTAGCAACATTTCGTAATAATTAAATTTCTATGAACTTGACACTCTACATTTGAATCTTTACTCTCATTCATGTGGCCTCATTATTGTTTTTTTTTAACCACTTCAGGGCCTTTTTTGTACAAAGCCTCCTTAATATAAAGTGAGCTAGATAATTTGCTGATGCAGTAACAAATGACAATGATTCGGAACCAAACTCCATAAAAACATAATGCATAATGGACACTCCTTTATTATTCAGATTCAGGGTACAGATTAAAATACAAGAATTACAAAGAATAAATGAAAGCACAAAATATAAGATACTGGGACTGTTCGGTTCTAAATCTAATATTTCTTAAAACCAAGATGACTTGACCCGGCTCATAAATTTAAACATGAGCTTGCTTGGGCCCTGAAGAGGCCCTGTGATGTCCTGTCAATTTGTTAAGAAATCTTATTTTCTAAGCTTTTTGAAAAACATAATTTGCTTGAACAAGGGTCAACTTTCAGATTATATTCAATGATGTGCGTCTTTGCTCAAAGCTATAGATTTAACAGTGAACAGGGACTGATTAGAACGTGCACCTTTTCAGATTCGCCACTGCTGCTCAATTATATATGCACAGGGCTCCTTACCACCATCTATAAACCAGTGGAGCTATAACCTGAGACAATGTTTTCATATCATTAGAATAAACATTGGTTGGTGTTTTGAAAGCAATGCCGAATTCAGCAGTGGCTACTCAAGTCTCGTAAAAAAGGTTTTAATGTCGCAGCAAAGATGTAAACAAGGCAGGAAGACGTCAATTCAACCTTTTCTGAATGACGTTTCTTCTTGGGCTCTTTCCAAGAACCCAATAACTATAATAAGAGAAAAGGCGAAGCTAACAAAAGCCGAGGTTTGCCTTTTATAGGTTAAACTACCGAATTAACACTAATTCACGTGTCATATTAAATCAAATACTCCTGCCTGTGTCTGGTCATTCACTTGTCCTTTGTAAGTCCTTTGGTGCTAGCTAGTTAGCTTCTGACCCGCCCAATGACAGCAGAGGAACACAGTGAAAACTCTGCTTATTCTCTGACGGATTCCGGGAAATGACGGTGTGGTTACACGGGGGGGAATCGGGGATATTTACCGATCTTGATGGCACCGTCTGCCAGGCACCGGTCCCACTTCTTCCCCAGCTCCTTCTCGGACATGCTGCACGCTAGCTTGTGTCAAGGCGATGTGTCAACTGGGCTGCTGCGTTCACGGCCTGTCGGACATGCACTGCTGGTTTCAGTACGGGGGAACAAACGAGTGGGAGAAGAAGAAGAGGGTTTTCAGGCTGATTTCGCCTTTTGAAATGTGTAACTTGTAGAAAAGATGCTGTCAATGAAGTAAATGAGACTAAAACAACCAAACAGATGAAAAGCTCGTTTTTGCCTTCATATATACAGTCTATGTTTTTTTGCCTTTGCACGTGAACGCAGCAGTGAGCTACTCTTGCAAACCTCGCGACACGTTACACAAGCAACGCGGCTCCAAGTCGCCATCGTGTGGTAAAGTATGTGAAGAAATGAGGGCACCTGCAGCAGACACTTGAGCAACTGAGTCCAATGTGCATTTATAGTATTTATTATTACAATTACATAAACTCTGTATAAATAGTTATTACCTGACATGTATAGAGCTCCATGGCCAATATGTAGATCGTCTGATCAGGTTTCTGTGGCCCTATATACGCTTCTGAGGGAGCCCACCTGCTTCTCCTCTCAACTTTATATTGTTAAGATAAAATAGACTTTCAATCAATCCAGAAGGAAATTCTTGCTCAAATATTACATTAACACAATAGACAAAACAGTAAATTAGAATAAAACATTATT
Organism: Pseudopleuronectes americanus; assembly: GCA_038501795.1. Taxonomy (NCBI): domain Eukaryota; kingdom Metazoa; phylum Chordata; class Actinopteri; order Pleuronectiformes; family Pleuronectidae; genus Pseudopleuronectes; species Pseudopleuronectes americanus. The sequence continues at coordinate 6,168,981 of CM076725.1, forward strand.
AAGAGCTTTAATACTAATATTAAAAAGAGTATTAAGTCTAAATAAATATATAATTGAAATAAAATAAAGTCCATTAATGACATTAATGAAAATAAGTAATATGAGCCAATAAATTAATACTTCAGTGGCATTAAGTAGTAATAATACTTGGAGTAAGTAATATGGAATATAACACATGATATTGAACCTAATATGATGAAAATAACATATTATACATTAAACAACATAGTAATATTGCACTTAGGTATTATTAGTCATTGTCAAGTACATTATTAAGTGGCCAAGTGTAGCCAGAAAACATTGCCCTTTCAACTCCACCACCAGCAGCCTGAACTGCTGATACCAGTCATTTTGTGTCCACTGATTAATAAGTGATGTTACTCCTACCATCTACGGTGAGCCACTGAGATCACGTTTTAACATCATATCGATGTTTCATGGGAAGATTAACTGTGACTCTTCACTTAGTTCTACAATCCACTGCTGCCACTTGATGTGTTTATTGGTGTTCCTAACAACACGCATGCTCCGTGAGTATACATACAGAATAAAACATCCACAAATGCACGATTATTGCATTTATTACAAATTTATTTTAAAGTTTTTGAATGAAATTTTGTTTGACACAAATCATTACACGGTCATGAAGTCATTTCAGCATGTTCACCGTAACACTGATTTCCTGAGATGACAATATAGAATTTTTGAGAACATACAGAGCACAAACATTTAATATCCATTTCAACAAAAGGTTGGCATATTTTGAAATGTTACCATTAAATAAAGATGTGCCATCAGCTGGTACATTTGAATACTCTGCATCCAAAACTAGAAAACTGGTGTTTAAGACACTCAATTAAAGTACAAGACAAATGTATCAAATTCATAAAATGATCGATGATCACATATGAACCACTGTCGCTTCTCAGCAGGCAAACTGTGTGAAACAGTGAAACAGCCAAGAGTTGTCATGTTGGCAAAGTGATTATCAAGCACAGCTAATTTATGGTTAATGTTGCGACTTACAAGTTGATTTCATCAGTTTCCATCTAGTGAAGTTGTAGCAGGGTGTTGATGAGCTTTTTACACAGTGTGAATGGGAGTGAACAGCAAAGGGGCAACAAAGAGGTAGAAACTTTGTACTTAACAAGCAAATGCATCTTTGGCAAAAAAACAAAATAAATCCCCTTTGCTTTTGCTGCCTCCAGTACGTGCGTGTGCGTGTGTGTACATACGTGTAATGCACATATGTGAAAGTTACCATCCAGATATAAAACAGGTAAATGCTCCTGACAGTCAATGATGTGTTAAGAGTGGCCTTTGCTACAAAACAGATGCTGTGGTCTGACTGCATCCCATCTTTAATAAGAAAATAAAAACAATGTGGCTAACAGAGTTGAAGAAATCATCAGCCCTGTCTCCTGGTCCAGAAGGACTTGTTTCCTCATTCACAGTTCACACTGAAGCTGCTCTGGTGACTCGTTGGACTTGGGTTGAGGGGACTGTTCCTGTGTCACTGTTGCTGGCTGATCGGGCTCCTCTCTCGCTGCCTTCACGGAGCTCTTGCTGATGACCAGGAGGTCTTGCAGCTCCTTGTTTTCAATCTGAACACGACAGGATAACATTTCATGAAAATAGTACTTGTGCAATACTGAATGTTAAAGTTTCAGTTGATCCAAACACACAAGAAACATTGCTGCAGATGGTATCAATATATATATATATATATACACAGTATATACACTGTAAATACATAAAAATAAATAAGTTGTTATTTCAACCCTATTTTTGTCATTTGTAATGCTATAGAAGTTGTCATTATAAGCCACTATTTACCATGCCATTGGTTGACATTATTTTGTATTTACACAAACTACGGGTCCACATTGAGAGAAACATCAGCTGTTGGTTCTACGGAGCTCACCTCTAGTTGAGCCAGCCTCTCTTGAACAGAGCAGTAGTGCTGATCATCCACATGCACGGCTCTTCTCATCACCTGGCCCATCTCACATATTCGCTCCACCTGGTTCTGCACTTCCTGGAGAATTCAAATGAAAGCTATTGATCCTCGAGTCTGTACATTTCTAACTTTACATCTTTCCCTGTTTAATCATGTCTTCTGAATGACTGAGCAAATGCAGAAAGCCAGTGTACCTTTGCGTGGTCCTCGTGGAGGCTGAGCACTGGTTTGGTGTCCAGCTCCTTCTTGGCCATCATAAGCTGAAGCATCTGCTTGCGGTATCGACCCATGATCAACTCCAGCGCGTATTGGTGTTCTTCGAGAGACAACCATAGCTCTGCAGAGACAGTCACAAAGAGGGTTTGGAAAAAAAAACAGACAACACCAGACACACAATCAACAGAAGTGACTGGGTTTATTTTTCACCTTTATTCTCCTGCTGTAGTTCCTTGATTTGAGTATTTTCCTGATTCAGAAGAACATGGGGCTTGTATTTGGTCAGCTCCTGAATTTCAGAAGGGTCTTCTGTGTGCTGGGGGGGGGGAGAAGATAATCAATGGAAAAGCAGTCTTAGTTCTAATATCAAATGAACTTCATCTATATATATATATATATATATATATAGAAATATGCATCTTTGAGAACATGCATTATATATAAATCTATCCTTCCCACCATAATAATTGGTGAAATAAAATGTCCTACAATCATCAATAATGGACTGTCAGGCCATTATTGATATCTGACCTCTGCAGATCAACAAAACACATACAAGAGTGATGTAAGAAATTTGAAGGACATCATGCAAATAATTGACACATTTGAGAAATTGTTGAGTTACCTTTTTTCACAGAGGTAAGTGAGTTCAAATGTACATGAGTCTAACGCTGCAAATATCGGGTGTATATGAGGGATCTTTATATCTATATGAAAGTAACACCTGTGGGGATTTCTGCAGAGGAGTATACATCAGTATGGATGCTAATGGGATAGACTTAATGTTGATGGAACACTAAAGAGTATAACTGAAGATGTATATATTTATTAATATTCTAATGAAGTCATGTCATTTAAAAAAAGGTAACGTGTGTAGAATGAAGTGCTGAAGTGTCATGTTGCAGCTGAACGCCCCTCACCTCACCCTCCCCTTCCAAACATGACAGAGAACCTGTGGTATTTAGTTTAATCCTACAGAGCTCAGCTGAATCCTGTTTGACCACTCTGTGCAGTGCAGCAGTAAATGTGTACTTTAATGAACAGCCTTTGTGTGGAGACACTCGTCCATACCTTGTCTGGGAGGTCATTCCCCACCTCTCTCATGCCCTGCACTCTCTGGCTCAGGGCCCCGGACTGTTCTATGAGTCCTTCGGCAGCCGTGTCGTGCTCTTTCAGCCTCTCCAGAAGGGTCCGAGCATCGCCCAACACTTTCTCCAAAGTGCAGGCCATTTACTGGAACCTGTTAAATCAGCGTACTGTCCCGCACGTCACGCAAACAAGCCGCTTCTCACAACCAGTGAGGTGGAAGCAGCTCGCAGTGTTAGCTAACGCTAGCTGTTTAGCCGAGGCAACTTCACTGTCTTTAGAGCGACTTCATGTTGTGGACCCTTTGATCTATCTGTCGCAAGAAAAAAAGAAAACCGACACATTTAAGTAAAAAAAATCACTGTAGTTTGTTGACAGGTCTATTTCCGTGTAGGACCCAGAAGCAAACGATGACGTCCCTTCCGTATATATATTTTTTTCGTTTAATGGAGGCTGGCGACCAACGACCGGGGGCATTATCCCCACCTACTGTTTTGGAGTGTGAACCGCAACTATCCAACTATCCAACAACAACAAAACAGACAGACAGACGCTCTCTCTCTCTCTCTCTCTCTCTCTCTCAGACAGACAACAGAGTAGTTAAGTCGTCTCTGGTGGACATCCAAATGAAAGGAAATGAAGACAGGAATGTTCTCAATGTTCTTATTGAGACTAAGCAACTTTTATTCTAAAACAAAGTGGCCAGATTTAACAAAGAGCCAGTCATGGTTTATAAGGAATATGTCATCCACACACCCTCTTTACCAGGAAGAGCTGTCACGTTATGTTGCTTGGATAGTAATTTCACTCTTTAAGCAGATTTCAGATAGTGAAACAAACAAAGCACATTTCTGTTTTCTTCATCAAATAATACTGCCTTGGGTTGAGGGACCTACACAAAGCAAAAATAAAAATGATGTTCAGTCTGAATGTGGATTGTCTTTCTGAGAAGTTAAGTCATGCTGTATGAAGGGGGGTGGGGGGTAGTGTTTTTAACCATCTAATGTATGCTGATGATATGATGGTCTTTTCTCTTCTCCTTACAGTGCTGGTTTACAGCAACCACCAGAGTATGTTCAAGTTAAGTACATTAAATATAACTCTAAACTGTCTTTCTTTGGTTATGGCAGACAAATGTCAGTGCTTTAAACTGTCTGCACAAGCCAACATGTTGACACCTGTAGTCTGAAACTGAGAAATCTTCAGTTGGCAGGTATTGACAAAGTCTGGATTATGCTAATAGTTCCGAGATGGACAAGTTCAAGCAAAATGTGTGTGGCTCACCATGTTGCCACTTTTCATGTTCTGCTGAGGAATTTTATGCACAGTTTCAAGTTTCGATCAACTGACTCACATCTGACGCAACTCATCTTGTTGGAAACACTGGAACAGAAGTCTGTGTGTGTTTGTAACGTGTGATGATTGTATTCTACATTTGTGTTCTGTGTTTTGAAATTTATAATTCGTATTTTATTTTAATACTGATTGACCTGTGTCTGAAATAAAGCTTGACTAACTAAAAACCAAAATATAGTGATCTCATATTAAAGAGATAGTTAACCGGAAAAATTCAACCTCATTATTTACTTGCCACTGTGCCAAGGGTTGAGTGGGTGTTTGAGTCCAAGGAACACTTTTGGAGTTTTAGGGGTAAACAAAGTTGCAGCCAAATCTAATTCAATTGAACCTTTGAATAGGGAACACACAACCCACGACTCACTGTGTCGACACTCCGCAGCTGACAGAGCCTTCAGGGAAAGATAGATAGATAGATAGATTACTTTATTCATCCCCGAAGGGAAATTAAGTCGTCATAGCAGCCGGTACATTTGAATACGATAAAATACAATACAATAGAATAAAATAAAAAGTACTGAGGTAGAAAGAATAAAAACAGAATCACAAGATAAATAGGCAGATAAGGTGCAGTGGCAAGATGATGGTAATAGTACTGATGATATGATGGTAATGTTATTGTTATTGTTAGACAGTATATCAAAATAGTACAGTATATATAGTATATAATATAACATAATATACAGTACTGTGCATAAGTTTTAGGCAGGTGTGAAAAAATGCTGTAAACTAAGAATGCTTTCAAAAAATGGAAGTGTTAACAGTTTATTTTCATCAATTAACAAAATGCAGTGAATTAAAAGAAGAGAAATCTAATCAAATCAATATTTGGTGTGACCACCCTTTGCCTTCAAAACAGCATCAATTTGTCTAGGTAGACTTGCACCCAGTTTTTGAAGGAACTCGGCTGGTAGGTTGTTCCAAACATCTTGGAGAACTAACCACAGATGTTCTGTGGATGTAGACTTCTTCAAAACCTTCTGTCTCTTCATGTAATCCCAGACAGACACGATGATGTTGAGATCAGGGCTCTGTGGGGGCCATACCATCACTTACAGGACTTCTTGTTCTTCTTTACACTGAAGATAGTTCTTAATGACATTGGCTGTATGTTTGGGGTGGTTGGCCTGCTGCAGAATAAATTTTGTTACCAATCATACGCCTCCCATGGTATTGCATGATGGATAAGTATCTGCCTGTATTTCTCAGCATTGAGGATACCATTAATCCTGACCAAATCTCCAACTCCATTTGCAGAAATGCAGCCCCAAACTTGCAAGGAACCTCCACCATACTTCACTGTTGCCTGCAGACAATCATTATTGTACCGCTCTCCAGCCCTTCGGCGAACAAACTGCTTTCTTCTACAGCCAAATATTTCCAGAGCACCTGCTGCCATTTTTCTGCACCCCAGTTCCTATGTTTTTGTGCATAGTTGAGTCGCTTGGCCTTGTTTCCATGTCGGAGGTATGGTTTTTTGTCTACAACTCTTCCATGAAGACCACTTCTGATCAGACTTCTCCGGACAGTAGATGGATGTTCATGGGTCTCACTGGTCTCTGCCAGTTCTGAGCTGATGGCACTGCTGGACATCTTCAGATTTCCAAGGGAAATAAGCTTGATGTATTTTTCATCTGCTGCACTAAGTTTCCTTGGCGGACCACTGCGTCTATGACCCTCAACGTTGCCTGTTTCTTTGTGCTTCTTCAAAAGAGCTTGAACAGCACATCTGGAAACCCCAGTCTGCTATGAAATCTTTGTCTGGGAGAGACCTTGCTGATGCAGTATAACTACTTTGTGTCTTGTTGCTGTGCTCAGTCTTGCCATTGTGTATGACCTGTGACCTCAAACTGTCTTTCACAACCTCACATTGGTAGCAGAGTTTGACGGTTCCTCACCCAGTGTTTAGCCTCCTACACAGCAGTTTCTGTTTCAGTTAATGACTATTTTTCAACCTACATGTGAAATTGATGATCATTAGCACCTGTTTGGTATAATTGGTTGATCATACACTTTGTAATCCTACAAAATCCCTGTGTTTTTTTGCAAGTGTACCTACAAGGATTGATGCTGGATGGAAGGCAAAGGGTAGTATCACCAAATATTGATTTGATTTAGATTTTTCTTTTGGTAGCTCACTTTGCATTTTGTTAATTGATGAGAATAAACTTTTAACACTTCCATTTTTTAAAGCATTCTTAGTTTATAGCATTTTTTCTCACCTGCCTAAAACTTTTGCACAGTACTGTATATTTATATATGATAGTAATTATACCAATATAATAGCAGTATATAGTAATAATGGCAGCAACAGTATATATAATAATAGTAAATATAACAATAATAATAATATGTAAACATGTATAAATATGTGTATATAGACTTATACATACAGTGAATATACAAAGAGTATGATACAATACGATATATAGTAGAGGGGGTATAAATATAAGTATTTAACTATACAATAGACAATATAATATACCATGAGTGTAAATATATGTAGACAGAGTGTGCAAAAGACAGTATTATTGTATAAAATGATATATAGTATCAATATGGTTTATATTAACACATACCACAAGGAGACAGGTATTTAGTGCAGTTCTGTGATGGTGGCTCTGACAGAGGTAGATGAGTTGAACAGTTGACAGAGGTAGATGAGTTGAACAGTATCGTTCCTTAGAGCAGCGGGGTTGAATGAGTCTGTGGCTGAAATCAACGCCCTGCAAGGACATGGGCCCAGACAACATCCTGGGAAGGGCCTTCAGGGTGTGTGCTGCAGAACTCACTTCACCACCATTTTTCAACTGTCCCTCACACAGGCCACAGTTCCATCTTGCTTCAAAAAGACCACCACTATCCCAATCCCCAAGAGAAACCCAGTATCCTGCTTCAATGATTACAGACCAGTTGTACTTATACCCATTATTATGAAGTGCTTCGAGTGGGTCATACTGGGTCAAATCCATTCCAACATTAGCTCCACACCGGTCCCCCTGCAGTTTGCATACCGGTTCAACAGATCTACTGAGGACGCATTCTGTACTGGCCTGCAAACTGCCCTCTCCCATCTGGAAAACATATACAGGACACCTACATCAGAATGCTGGTCATTGACTACAGCTCAGCACCCAACTCAACCTGGGACTGAACCCTCAACTCTGTGACTGGATCTAAGACTTCCTCATCTACCGACCACGATTAGAAACACCACTTCCGGGATATTACTCATGAACACTGGCACTCCTCAAGGGTGGGTACTCAGTCCCATACTGTACATACTCTACACACACGACTGTTCAGCCTCACATGAAAACAACACAATCCTGATATTTTCTGATGTAATAACAGACTGGGTCTCATCAGTAACAGCGATGTATCAGCATATCACAAGGAGGTGGAGGACATGGGGCTGGGGTGTCAAAACAATAGCCTGACGCTCAATGTACGCAGAACAAAGGAGGTGATAGTTGACCTGAGGAAAGGGAGGAGTCAACACACACCATTAAACATTGGTGAGTCTGAGGTGGAAAGGGTCGACAATTGCAAATTCCTCAGCGTCCACATCAGTGAGGACTTCACCTGGACCAAACGCATCACTCAGCTGATCAGGAAGGCACAGCAGACGCTCACAAACAGACCAACCAACGCCTGCAGAGAGTGGTCAAAATCAGCCCAGTACATCACTGGAACGACCCTCTCATCCAACCATCTCTGCAGGACGTGTATCAGCAGAGGGTCCTCAGAAGAGCCCGGAACACCCTCAGAGATCCCAAACACACCACCTCTTCACACTCCTCACATCTGGCAGACGGTGTAGAAGTGTGAAATGCAGGACCTCAAGGATCAATGATAGGTTCTACCCCCAACCCATAAGAAAGACTAACATCTCGTTGCCGGTTCAATTCCAACTCTTCCCCATCTGCATGCTGAAGTGTCCTTGGCAAGATACTGAACCACAAAAAATTGCCCCTCATTAATGTTGCGTGTACTTATTGTAAGTCACTTAGGACACAAGCGTCAGCCAAATGACATGTAATGTAATCTCCAAGCCATTGGCCCTTGAACCTATGAACCTATGAAGTAAAGGGTGACCCATTATTTAACTGATCAAACACATTCACCCAATCTTTTCACCTCTGGAGCTGTGTTCGGGAGTGGGTGTCAACACAGGAGCTGTATGTTTATTTCTGTGGTTTATTTACATTTGAAGAATCCGTCCCCAGTATCTTCACTTTTATACGATTTGGCTACAAGACTGTTTACTCCTGATACTCAAAAGGAGTTTTTCGAGCCTCAAACACTTCACCCACCCCTCAATCAGCATAGTGGTGAGTAGATAGTGTGTGAATTTTCATTTTTGGGTGAACTATCCCTTTAACATCATCAGCACAGTTTAAGAACTTTCTTGTGTTACTGTAAATTAGTGTTTTAACTGAATCCTCCAATGACTTTAACTAGATTTGGTTCGAATTATCTACATTTCTATACACAACTATTTCTTAGTTACAGCATATTATTATCAGCGTAAAGCCTAGTTTCCCATGGATCATTGCGAGACAACGAGCCAGCTGCTTAGTAGCGGCCACTCTTCCCTATAGGCTCTCTGGTCGGTCTGTTCAAATATCGCGATATCTGCCTCTCTGCTCACTACGTAATGTGCCGTGCTGCTTCTAGCGGCGCTGGTGACAGTGCTGAAAGCTGTTGGGGTGAGTTTTTATTAATATTCTCTTTTCAAACAACTCTTCACACATTTTTTTTGGAACGGGCCAGCAACAGGTTAACCTCGTGTTGTGCAGTGGGGCCTTAAACACGAGGTTTGTGTCCAGCGCTTCATGATACGCAGAGCCCGGGCCTGGGTGGGGGGCAGCCGTATTTTCCCTCACCATAAATCACCACATACACGCACACACACTAGTCAGCAGCATGCTAGCTAACTAGCAGCTAGCCGCGAGTTAGCATTGTAAACGGCCTAGCTACGTTGCTTAATGGCATGCGTTGAGAGCCCAGTGTTGCTTGAAACGTGTCGCCGTATGCCAGACTCGACACTTGTGTGGTGAGTGTAGCCGAGCGATGGACAAAAACGCGACAGTTGAGTATAAATCAACCGGAGCTAACGGGGACTCATCCCTCGCAGCTTCTTTGTTGTCCCGTCCTCGTGCCGTTAGCGCTCACTACCTCTCGTTATGTGTATTTAAACCCAGTTATTCTTCAGTAAGACGGGTCACAGTGAGCCAAGTTAGCTGCAGCTGTGCTCGGACCGTGGAACAGCTCGTGTTTTAGGGTCGTCTCTGCGTCACATTCACGGTGGCAGCCCCAAAACTCCGCTTTAGAGGTTGCAGTCCCATCTGTCACTCCACCCGGTGTCGGAAGGAAAACCAAGGTTGCTACGAACTACGATTTTTGTGTCTGAGTAACTTTTAGTTTTATCACGTGGATGCCGGATATGTCTGTCCAACTGATATGCCCGTTTCAAGTCCCATTAAAGTCTCTACTAAGTGCACTGATTTAAGAATGAAGCCAGCGCACACTAAAACCCACGTTGTGCGAATGGAGCCTGGTATACGTGCCCCTGTTTTCTCACTCCGATCACTTTTCCTCCAACTTTCCCGTGAGTTTCAAACCCCGCACCAGTGTCAGTCAAATAACTTTAACTCACGCGAGCTAATATATACCGCTAGCTTGAACTGTGTCGCAGTGAACTGGTTTCCATGTGGAAAAGTAGGAAACGCCCGGGGGTATCGGCTGTTTACGACTTGAGCGTTAGCGGCATGCTAAGCCGTATGCTTCTGTTTGTCCACACAAGGTCATTGAGACTGTTACTCAGATACTCCATCGTCACTGTGTGTGTTATTCTGACGAACCAGCGACGTGTGATAGGTATTTGTACGTGTCTGCTCCTGGTGTGTGCTGTGACACGAGCTGCTTGGGCCTGTGACGCTCTCCTGCCGCAACGTGTTGGATCAGGCCTCTATCAGCGGCTCCAGCTGGGGATGGCGGCTCGCTGGGAAGTCACATGGCTGGTGGGGCTGTCAGGGTGCTTGTTGTTCGGGCCACGGACCAGAGAGTAGCAACGTTGGTTAGATCTTCCAGGACCAGAGACCCGATCGAGGTTCTGGTAGCTACACGGTCATAACTGGGACTGTCTGCGTGTTGGCTAGTTTGTTCTTGATCAACCCTCACCGAGCTGTGTTTGATGCTCATGAGAAAGTGTTGGAAATGCAAATCGGCCCCCGTGCTTTCAGTTTTTGTAACTGCGCACTGCTGAAAAGGGGAGAGTGGAGCAATGCCATCTCCTTCATGGTTCACACAAGTGTTTCTTTTCGTTGCTCATCACCTTTAACCCAGTAACCCAAGCCATCTTGTTATAGTTGACGTGTTTGTGCTTTCACTACAGCTGTAGGTCTTGTGGGTCTGTGAAAGGAAGGAAAACTTGGTGGTACATCTCACATTATAACTCAGGGACAAATATGAAGGAGGAAGCTGCTAGCCTTTTCACAACATCGTATGTTAACCGTCCGGGAAACAAGTGGGAAGAGTCATTGCGACATAGTCACAGCAGGCTAGATATCATGTGTCCTGTGTTGGCTCCCCCAGCTTGTTTTTTTCTAAGCAGCGTATTTGGGTCAACCCCACTCTGCTCTAACCTACTGATTGAGCTCAGTTGCTAATAGTCTAACTAACATTAGCTACATTTACATGTGTAATACATAAACATTTGATTCACAATTATCAAGCGAGCACATTTACATTAGATGTGAGAAAACATGTGGTATAAATGACAAAACAAGACAGTCCAATTTGCTGCCATAAATATCACTGACGGTATGCACAAGGACTTGTTGATTCACAGCCCTTGCCTGGTAGTCAGCTGCCCGGCATTATGGGCTGTATCCAGAGGCATCTGAGGAAAACCTATTTTTATACTTGTGAGTCTGGGGCAAAGAATCTAGTGTTCTCACAAACCTCTGGTCACTGGTGGTCCTCTGGGAGTGTTTCTCATGTGACAGTTCTCTCTTGTCTCCACCCAAATATTTGATATGTGAATTTGTTCAACATAAAGTTAAGTCATGTTTTTCTCAACCAACTAAATCTGCTTTTTCTCAACAGTATGAAGTGAAACGGAACTGAATTTTTGTACCATCCGGAACTGCTTCAAGTTCAGATCATAACAAAGAAACTGAAGACAAACCTCCCTAAAACAAGCAAAGTTGCAACACTGAAGACACGCCGGGGAAAAAATAAAAAAAGGATCACTTCAAGGGTTTAAAACGCAAGAAGAAACCAAATCCTGAAACGACCAAAGAAGACGCACATCAGCTCAACCGAAACACAGAAAAGAAGCAAGCCTATGCCCAAGCGTATTCTGAATAACTGATCTGAAACCAGAAGTTTGTGCCTACTCAACAGCTTTGACAAAGCACACGTCCCAACGCTGCTCTTAGCCCTCCTCATCCTCACCACACCTCAGACTCACCGCCGGGGTGTGGAGTGGGCTGCTATCTGCTATTTTTTTTCTCTCCTCCCCATAGTTCCCCCGACCTCTCCTCTCTTCTCACTGTTTTTCTTTGTAACATTTTCCAAGCAGTGTTATTGCACCTGCGTTTGCCTTTTTTGTGCCAGACCCCCCCCTCCACACATCATTTTTTTGCTTTGTGCAACCATCTAGAACTTGTGCCAGAAACGTGTAACAAGCGTGTGTGCGTGTGTGTGTGTGTTCAACTGTGTGCATGAAGAGATCTCCAGGCACTGTATAGTCATCAAGATCCAGAGAATAACAAGATACAAGACGACAAATAAAGGTGAGTCTTGACTCGGCTGTATTTATTTCATATGTCACATTTTCAAGAATTTCCTCCTCCAAATATGTAAGTTGTGTTGATTGTAGTGGTTTCTCCTGAAAATATGACTCAGTAAATTTCCTGTTTTTCCACATTACGCTTACTTCACAGATGTACAGACACAGATTGTGTAACACTCAATTCTAATTCTGTTTGGCCAGCACTGCTGTGCAGACTTTGTTTTCTTATCACTGAGCACCATCACAGCTCAGTTCATCCTCGATGGTTTAATCAATATTCGAATTTGACAAACTTATGAGCAACCTTTTGTAAATGATTGCGGTCATTGAAATTTTTTTATGTTGAGTTTTGACCTCATCAATTATTTTGCGTTTATGTAGCAGCCGCTCATTCAGTGATTTATTTGTAGGTGATTATTTCACAGTGAAAGCAGCTGCTGCAGCGCTTCATTGACTTTAACCTTTTACATTGGTCTTAACAAGTAATCACATGTTTGGATCTTGGCTTGAAAGCACACAACGTGGAAGATGCAATACTCGGTTGAAGATTTGATTTTGGTCATGTTATTGTTTATGCTATTTCGCATATTTATGCTCTACCAAGCCCCCACCACCTCCAATCAGTTACACTAGTTGTGCGCTTTATTTTGAGGAGTGATTTGATTGCCTTTCCTCACCCAGTCCCCCTGCCCTCTTATATTCTGTCACTGAAGACAGATCCTCCCTAATTAAAAAAAAATCATTTTCAACTCCCTCAGCTATTTTTCCCTTTGTTTGTGACACTTGGTACACTGGCTGACTTATCTGCCTTACCCGTTATGTTTGTTCCTCTCTTCACCCTTGCAGACATCCAGCGGTGTATCTTTGGGTGGTAACATTAATAAATAGCGCTTAAACGTCAAGCAAAAAAACATCACACAAGTAATCAAGTGCTCAAGCAAGTTTGGTCCGAGTTTATGGGAAAATATGGGCAGCCCCTGGAAAGGCTTTGTTGAGTTTACCTTGCCTGCGTCGCCACCCACCGCGTTTGTTAGCGCTGACCTGAGCAGCACCTCCCCTGTCGGACTCAGCCTGTCGCCATATGGCCGCTCCGTAAGTTTCACCTTCCCACCTCTTTTTCAACGTGCCCCACCCCCCATCGAACACCCATCCACCCACCTTGCCCTGCATCTCTGCTGTGAATGGCCTAACTTTCACCCCTTTTTCGGGCTCCCGAGACTAGCCTCTACTCAGATATATTGTAGCAGATTGAGGGGGGGTTCTGCTTCTTAGACTGTGGAAATTTGATGCTTCTTTACTTTCTTTTTTTAATGAATCCTCCAAGTCTTTTTTCCCTCCTCCCCTCTCAATTTTTAATTTGCATCTCAATCCTGTAGAACCCTAATCGGGTGGTGACACGTACAAATCATAATCTCTTCAATCATGGCAACGCTAAACTACATAAGAGTTGAAAACCTGGAATAACGTTAATTTGTAGTATTTAAAGTTCTTGCCAGAACTGAACCGCTGCATTATGTCTGAGACTAACATTTTATAGTCACGTAATCACTGCACAGGCAGCCAAACCAAAGGTTAAGACACTCTACCCCTGTATTCAAGTCTTTAATATCCTGTACCAAGGGTATTTGTGTTAAAGACCTGCATATTGTCAAGTCTAGCTTGTTTTGATATTGCAGAAATGGACCTAAAAGAAGAGGCTGCTCGGGGACCCCCCCCAACCTCATAACCCATAATCCATCACCTGCACTCTGTCCACTGTAGATGCACCGCTTTATTTTGACGTGACCAGGAGTACGATATATGATACTTCATGTAAACCATTTGACCTTGAAGAACTTGGTTTCAGTTTTTAAGTCTGCCTTCCCCAAAGAGCCATTCCTGTTTGATTGCACTGGTATTGAATAATGGTGTGATGGTGTCACTATTAAAGTGTCACGGTAGCAGCCATTGCTACCTAGTGTCTGTTTACTTTTTGGCTTGGTATTTTGTTGTCAGGATTTCTCACAGGGTTTGAGTATTAGTGGCTGTTGTAATGGGGTAATATAATACAAGGTAACGTGTATGTAGAATATTCCTGAGATATGGTGCCCCCCATCCCCCAAAAAAATCGTGCAGGGGAGGATTATGAAATGTCATCAGATTAGCGAGTTCAAGTAGAAGAGGGTGCCAGATAATGACTTGTTTTGTGTGATTACAACCAAACAACTTGTGATGACGTTAATTTACACAATCATTAAATACTCTGTGCACGCTCCTTGTCAAAACTGTGGCCTCCTCTCAACAGCATATTCAAGTCCTCTCCCCCGTGTCAGAAATGGAAAGAGGCTCCTCTGAGCCGCCAGTGGCTTGCAACACTGGCTCTGCCCCATCCACCTCTACCGGTCCCATGTCTATCCCCCGTTCCGCCTCCATCTCTTGCCACCCCTACCCAGGAAGCAAAAAACACAAGCGGACTCCCTTGTATCAGAGATCAGTAAGCGGGCATGATCGGCAGTGCCCACGCTGACTTTAACAGCCCTGTCAACCGCTGTTATGTTAATTCGCTAACGGCATGGTTTGGAGTAGCGTGGAAGTTTGACCAGGATGTAGTGGCGAAGTTTGATTAGGGAATTTCACTGGTTTTAAATTGTTGTCTGAGAGGAAGTTAAACATTTTATGAATTTGTGCGTCTAACAAGAATTGCATGGAAGTTGTGTCAGTGCTTTGGTGATGTGGGACTAAAAGCACATTATATAATGAGTGAATCGTAGTTTCAGTGCATGACACAAGGTAAATCTGAAATGTTGCGGTTTGTTATTTGAAGACTGGAAACCGTTCTTAAGCATAAATGTGTTTTCACCTCTCCTAAATGGCCAGATAAACCCTGAAGGCTCTAATGTAGCTTTATATTTGCTTTTTTTCCTCCCCACATGCTATGAAATGTGCTTTACATGCATGTTTGAAGTGTTTTTCAATTTTTTTTTGTAAGTTGGCATTTAACCCTGCATTATATTGCAGCTACATTTTTGTCTGCTTTATGTTGATCCACTTCTGATTGCAGTTTAACACTTGTCTCTCCTCTCCCCTAGATGAGTTTTGACCCAGGAATGCTCCATAACAATGGGCACACTGCATACGCTAATGGCTCAGGACCAGGCATTAGAGAGACTGGCGTGGTGGAGAAGCTTCTGACTTCCTATGGGTTCATCCAGTGCTCTGAACGTCAGGATCGTCTCTTCTTCCACTGCTCTCAGTACAATGGCAACCTGCAGGATCTCAAAATAGGAGGTTAGAGGCCTTGCCCAAATCATGAATAACTAATCTGTCTCAATCCTCACCTGTTAACAATAAACCCCCTTGAGCCACATGAACCCATTAAGACCTAAGGAGCAGAATAAAAGAACACAAAGCAGAAATATTTGAAAGGAAAAACATTTGATGTTAATTGTAAATCATTGCTGTTCCCCTGAAGTTAATTAACATTTTAAAAAAAACAATCTATAATATAGGTGAGACTTCCTTCCTCAAACACGCCTCTAACAGGCTTGGCCTTGATCAGCAGGAATCGTCTTAATCATCTTCCTTGTTGTTTTCATCAAAGAAACACTGCTGTTATCTGCTTCATTCTTGCTTGGATCGTCAGCCATCATGGGAAAAGCAACTTTACAAACTTCATTTTGCCTTTCATGAGAGAATTTCAAAACGCGCACATATTTCATCTGACTCTAAAAGGAGAAGCACGCAAACGTCGCTCCAGGTCTTAAAGGTTCATACATGCATGTACTGCATCTGGTCTAAATGGTTTAATGCAAATCAAGCTCCCCCTGTATCATTTGAAGTGTGCTAAATGTTTTCCTGCTTCTCTCTCCTCAGATGATGTAGAGTTTGAGGTATCCTCTGACAGGCGCACTGGCAAGCGCATAGCAGTGAAGCTGCTTAAGATAAAGCCAGAGGTGCTGCCAGAGGAGCGCATCTCGGGCCAGGTGGGGCCAGACCTGCACGCCTATCCCTTTACTGTGCTGCATGGTTATATTCATCCAGTTAAGGAACACCATTTTATTTTTGGTTCTGTCCCTGTCTGTCAAATGATTTATATGGCCCATTGTGTTTAGGGCAGGGGATGATATTCCAAGTACACGGTAACATTTGATCCCCCTCTTATCCTGTATTTAAATGAAGAAAAAAACAAATTTCAAGATTTTTATGACGTGCATGTTTGCTTGAGGTGCTGAATGTTAAATGGCCCAATGGGTTTATACTTGTCAATGGGCCCGACTGCTCCGTCATTAAGTTGAGTTGACCCAGTAAAGGCAGCGGTGTAACTTGCCAGACTGTCAACATGCTATTGACACTACTCATCCTGTAATGCATTCACATAACTAATCTGACTACATGTAGAACAGTGTTTCCACAAAGCAGCCGACTCGTACTGAATCAGTTGCTTATTGAATTCTGTAGTCAGGTTTAGACGTTTTATTAAGATTTCACACTGCAGCACAATCTTGCTCATGCAACTCTGCTAACCTGGAAGTAGGGGTGTAACGGTACATGTATCTGAAACAGAATATTTGCGGTACAGGCCCTTGGTTCATTACGCACGTGTATACAAACAAATGCAGCGAGTCCGACTGCCAAATTTATTTATCTTATGCTGACATTGAGCAGCTGTTGTCGGCTATGTAGCTAGTAGCACATAGAACATGCCGACTGCGGAAACGGCATCACCAGAGTCATGTCCCACTAACTTTGGAAATAACTCTAACGTTAGTGGGACGTGGAAAAACGAGTTCAGTGCAAACCCAGCTCAGCGTGGCATCAAAGCTACTGCTTGCCAATATTCAGACCGTGTTAAGGCAAAAAAAACAGCAATCTGCTTTTATAGTAGCGGACATGTGACAGTTCACTGTAAATGAGAATACAGGGTTCAAACACACAGAGTAATCAAGCCCCATTACGAAGTTCACTCATCAACATTTCAGCCAGCAAGTCACACCAGCCCTTTATAAACCTCTGTCCCTACAGGGAGAGTGTTTGTGTCGTACCAACCGGACATCAAACCCGTTCTGCAAACTATGTTGACAAGTACATTTTTTTTTAAAGAAAAAATGAAAATAAATATATAATGATGATGAACAACTCATTTTAAACATGCATCACCTTCATGGATATTTATTTGAGTAATTTTATTTATTTTACGAGCATCTTTATTTTGTTTTACTTTGTAAAAAAAAATCCTTTAGTAAGAAAATAAAACGCCATACTTAACCAGGGTTGAAAAAAGAGAGAAATCAGTTTAATGTTTTCTGTCCCTTGTTTTTCTACTGTACCAAAAAACTTTCCGAACAGTGACCTCATAAAAGAGGTTTGTGTACCCTTACACCCCTACCTGTAAGTGATGCTCTACACCGCTGACACTTAATCTACTTGTTATTATGACATTTTATTTGAAATTCAGCCTTTCATCCATCATGTGTCCATAGATTTTTAACTTGGAGTATGTAATTTGAAAGAAAATTGCAGAATCAGTGTGGTAACAGCTCCCATCTGTGATCTCCCCCATTTACTGCAGGTTGTCTCATCAATCCCAGTGCACCTGGATGGAAAGTCCGGCCCTGTGCAGGTTCCCAATGGCAGTGTCTGTTATGAAAGAAATGGGGTAAGAAAAGTGACATTGATTACAACATGCTTGATCACGACCATGCTGACTGTTATTGTAAAGAAGCAACAACACAAACCCTCTTAAAGATCTTTTATGTAATCAGAAGTGGAGCATCACAGTCTAGGTAATTAAACACTGAAAGCAGAATCGGTAACATCAGTATTACTTCAGTTTCATAACCCATGGGGAACTTTCCCACAGTGTGGCATCTCTACTCTGTTTATGTATTCACGCAACATTTTATTAATTGGTTTCAAATTTGACAGTTTAGTCATTAAAATGTGTGCCCTAGCCATTTGACAAGGTTTGACACTGATGTTCACAGGAAGTGTTCTACCTTACCTACACTCCTGAGGATGTAGAGGGTAACATCCACCTGGACACGGGGGACAAAGTCAGCTTTTACATGGAGACCAACAAACAGTGAGCCCATCCCCTTTGACACTATTGTCTAGATTTCCCAGCGGTTGCCTTTTTTGCCCAATTCATTTCTCTATCTCTTTCAGCACTGGTGCCGTTAGTGCTCGTAATATTCAGCTGGTGAAGAAAAAGCAGATGCGGTGCCAGGGTGTGGTGTGTGCTACAAAGGTACGGACCAATGATCTCCTTACATAAACCTTTTCTAATTTCGTTAATAAGACATAACATGATTGCTTGATGGCTGACTTTGCAAAAACAAAATGATTTGTCCAGAGATGTCAGGATATGGACTTTACCTGACAACCCAGATTTAACAAACCATGCTACTTGTTTACCAAATAAGCTAAAAATAATCAGACCTACTTTAGATATGGTGTTTGGTTCATTTTGACTGGTAGGTTGATGAACCATGTGTTGTTTTGCAGGAGGCCTTTGGATTCATCGAAAGGGCTGACGTGGTGAAGGAGATTTTCTTTCACTACAGTGAGTTCAAGGGGGATTTGGAGGCTCTACAGGCTGGAGATGATGTCGAGTTCACCATCAAAGACAGAAATGTAGGTGTCAACAAGCTTTTCAACTGTACCATCCACAAATTACTTAATCTTTTACCAATTTACCAGTGTCTCTTATTACTGGTCTTAATGTGTTTAGAACATTATTTAACTTTTTGTTCTTGTGGCTTAGGGCAAAGAAGTAGCTACTGATGTGAGACTGCTCGCTCAAGGAACGGTCATTTTTGAGGATATCAGCATTGAGCAGTTTGAAGGCACTGTCGTCAAGGTCATTCCCAAGGTTCCCACCAAAAACCAGGCAAGTAGATTACAAGTCTGTCAAGGTGGATTCCTGCGTATTTCATGAGGCTTTTGTTATAAAACTGATGATGCACCTGTGAGTCACTAACCCATAATTTTCTTTTCTTTCCTGCATCCACAGAACGACCCTCTCCCAGGTCGCATCAGTTCCCGAATTGGTTTCCATGACAAGGAGCTGCCGTTCGGGGAGAAGGACACAAAATCCAAGGTCACCCTTTTGGAGGGCGATCACATTCAATTTAACATCTCCACCGACCGCAGAGACAAACTGGAGAGGGCGACGAACATCGACGTCCTCCCAGACACCTTCGACTTCACCAAGGAGACGCGTGAAATGGTAAATGATTCCTAAAAAAAGTGCTTGATTTAGACAAATGGTCTATTAAATATATCATTTTATTTGAAAAAAAAATGGCTGATTTATAGAGACCTTAAGTGAATACCTATTCATAGACAGCTATTGTGCCACCAAAACTCTTTCTAGGGGGTGATTGCGGCTATACGCGATGGCTTTGGCTTCATAAAGTGTGTGGATCGGGATGCTAGGATGTTCTTTCACTTCAGTGAAGTGCTGGAGGAGAGCCAACTGCACATCTCGGATGAAGTGGAGTTTACTGTTGTGCCTGTAGGTCCTGTTAATAAGATTTTCACCAAAGTATGTATTTTGTGTTACTACTTTAGCCGCCACATTTCAATTACTCTTTAAACAAATGAAATTAAATGTTCTGTCGTTGCCAGGATATGCTGTCGGCTCAGAGGAACCATGCCGTGCGCATCAAGAAGCTGCCCAAGGGCACAGTGTCTTTCAATACCCAGTCTGAGCAGCGCTTCATGGGTGTGGTGGAGAAAGAAGTCATTGCTGTCAACACAAAGAATGCCAGTCCTACTAAGGTGAAGGAGAAGGTCTTTTTTTGACAAATATTACGATGTCTACCCCCCAATTCTTTGAAAAACGGTAGCCTTGTTGCTCCACCCTCAACCTACTTCTACCCCTCTATACATTTTTAGTTCTAATTTTACTCTTTGCTTTGTCCTCCATTTACATCCACCTGTCCATGTCCCTTGTTGGTTTAGAAAAAAGACAAGGTAGGACTGAGACCTTCTGCATGAAGCCACATGACCATGTCTCACAAATGAGTGATGATGATTATACAAATTATTCTTTTATCCAATATATTCCTAGACTTCAGATGTTTTAATATAGATTCAACAGTTGACACATAACGCAGTGTATGAAAACAGCTTTTGACAAGCGTGCTGTTTACAAGCCTTGCTGTGTAACAAGTGTTTGTGTTTCTTATTTTCCAAGGGTAAAGTTGTAGAAAAGGTTGGTCTTTGCAGGCCTCTGGCCAACCCAATGACAGCATGGTGTTTGATCACTATTTAACAACACAATTTAGAGACCACACACTAATCCCAACTACTAGAATGTTTTTTTTTGGGAACAGACTGTTTAGTTCTTGAGGGAAAGAACCCAAAACATTTTACACATCAGAATCTGAAGCATTAAATATTTTCAGTTGTCAAACCAACCGGACCAGCTGAACTAATCCACTGTTTTTGTCACACTTATGTTCGTAATAAAAGAGAATCTAGTAGGATGCTCTGAGAGCGAATCCCTTCAGCAAGACAGATGCTCTAAGTTAAAGCAGTGTTTCCCATCGATTTGGGGACTGCAGTGGCTGTCATATTTTAGATGTCCTGACACAATTTCATAATGGACCAAAAATCTTTTTACATTCCTCACAAAAACATGAACGATTTCTAACTTGGTATTTTGCCTTGTTGCTGCATTGTGCAACGTGCTCACTCGCACTTTCATATCATAAGGTTGTTACCATCCACACAGACAGTCTGGCCGCCGCGATTTTAAATTATACTTTTATTTTCTGATACCTGCAATTTGCAAGCAATCTGTCTCGCACGAGAACTCGCCTTTCACTTTTAAGTCTGTGTACCTGTTACTAACAGGCAACGTTGGTGGTTCAACCATTAATTGAATTATTCAATCAATTCATAATTAATGAAGAAAATGGATCTGCACCACAATGCAATGGGATCTTCTCTGACCCAAACTGCATCCTTCCAAGTTCTTTAAAAATCTTACCAAATGTTTTTTTTATAATCCTTCTGACTAACAGTCAAGGTGAAAAAATTATCTATGTTGGAGGAAACAATATCGGCAAATTGCATTGCTGTGGTTGGATCATTAAAATAGTTGAAGGAATAAAATGTGTTCCCAATCATTGAGACTACAGTAGTGATGCTGCTGTAACGCAGAGCTGTCGCAGTAGACTAGGCTAATGCTAACCACCCGTGCTTGTGCAGAGTGAACTGAGGCCTCTCATTGCACAGACTGAGGCCTCTCATGCTTGTGTAGGCTATCTGCACACCATCTTCTAATACAATGCATACTTTAAAATGCTCTGCTCACTTCATCTGAAACCGGCAGCTTAAACACATTTTGTTAAAATGTTTATATCACTGATGAGCGATTCATCCGTGGCTGGGAGCAGCTGGATCAAGCAACGGGGATGCTCTAATAATTTAGTTTGATGTGTCCTTTTGGCAGGAATCAGAGGAAGGAGTTATTGGATATGATGACTGTGGAGAGAAGCTCACTGTGGCGTACCATACTAAAGACCTAGAGGGAGGAGGTCTCCCACAGGTTGGAGACAAGGTAACTACAGTTATTTTCAGATTTAAAGACTCAACTAAGTGTAAACTGCTCACTAAAAGGACTTATGTACCCATTTGACCTGATGCAACGTATGCGTGTAAACCAAATTTCATACTTTTCAAGACACGTGACTAATTAATTGTGGCATGACTCGCTGACATACTTGCGGGAAAGGTGAAATGCATTATGGGAAATGTGTTCGTCAGCGCTCTTAGCTCGCATTTATTTATTTGTTAGAGTTTCAGGCAAAGGCTGAGGACCAAGCAAGGGGAGCGATATTGAAGCATAGTGTAGCAGTGGTTAATTGACGAAAAACAATGAATGAATGAAATGAATGAAAATAACAATGAAGGCGAGTCAGACCCAGACAATGTCCCTTCTGATCCACTGACCAAGGCTCAGTCGGTTTAAGACATTTTTGAGGAAGAGTAAGTTTGCCAGCTTTATTGGTTTGTAGAACATTTTCCGTTAAGGGAAACTGCATGATTTAAAAAAAACCTCAGGTTTTCGGTGATCGAACAATGCTACTTGATACGTTTTCGACTCTTAATGGGTCAACTCAAGTGGTTCTGCTAAAAATATGATATGAAGTTTGCTCCTGTAGCTGAGGATCGCTGCTAATAGCACCCACCTTATTGTGGCTCTGTTTGTAGGAGTGATTCAGTGTTTGTCTCTTCCATGTTAAACTTACAATGTTTGTCCTCTAGGTGGAGTTCTCCATCAACGAAGTGAAGCGAACCGGCCAGCAGAGCGCAGTCTCCATCAGGGTCCTCAACCGGACCTCCTCCAATGCCAAGAGACTACATGGATTTGTTGCCACACTGAAGGACAACTTTGGCTTCATTGAGACAGCAAATCATGACCAAGAGATATTCTTTCACTACAGGTAGAGTTTAAATTCTAAGATTGTATTATTTTTTTGATATCTTGTGAGTGACCTCCAAATATCTGAATTTAAAACGTGTGTTTTCCTCAGTGAAATGTGTGGAGACTTGGACAGTTTGGAGCTGGGCGACACAGTGGAGTACACGCTCTCTAAAGGAAAAGGAAACAAAGTCAGTGCTGAGAAGGTTACCAAAGTGGCTGCAGGTATGAAGAGGATTAGCTGATTTCTTTATACGATTCACTTTTAAGATTTGTTAACTTGCCTGGTAAAGGGACTACAATTAAATTGTGAAATATCCTTTTTCTCTTCTAGTGAATGGCATTGGTGAGGATGTTGGTGCGAACTCGATGGTGGGGAAAGTCATCCGTCCTTTACGCAGTGTAGACCCCTCCCAAACAGAATACCAAGGGCTTATTGAAATCACAGAGGAAGGTTGGTGACAAATTATGATGTGACTTTGCAGATCCACTATTATGCAGTTGGTCTTGTAGGGAAATTAAAATTGTCACCCACTTCTTTGTTGTCTCAGATGGAACAAAGGGTCCAAGTTATCCCTTTGGAATCATGGGTATGGCCAGCAAGGCAGATTGTCTGCAGAAAGGAGAACTTGTGAAGTTCCAGGTTTGCACAGTATCCCAGACTGGACAGAAGATGGCCTATAATGTTGTCCCCCAGCGTAGAGCCTTGGTGGAGTGTGTCAAAGACCAGGTAAGTGATCAACAATTTCTTTCCACCAACTGAGGCTTTACTTATGTGAAGGATACTGATTTCAATGTTTCTTTTGGTTGTCCCCAGTTTGGATTCATCACATACGAGGTCGGTGAGAGCAAGAAACTGTTCTTCCACGTAAAAGAAGTGCAAGACGGCCTGGAGCTCCAAACCGGGGATGAGGTGGAGTTCTCGGTCGTCCTTAATCAACGCACAGGAAAATGTAGTGCCTGCAATGTTCGCAGAGTCAGGTAGGACCTCCGGCTGGTTGCGTACAGGATATTTGATGTTTTTTCAATCTGAAAATATTTTGTCAGTGTTAATCTTGAATACATATCATGTCTCTAACATTGCAGTGAGGGGCCTAAACCAGTGGCAACTCCTCGCCCTGACCGCCTGGTGAACCGATTGAAGAGCATCACACTTGATGATGCCAGTGCTCCTCGTCTGGTCATCGTTAGACAGCCCCGCGGTCCTGACAACTCAAAGGTACGGCCGAGTCTACTGCACTGCAGGCTTATTCAGAATTGTGGATTACTTGAATTTTCTATTATATAGGCATCAACATTAACAAAGTTTGTTCTTTTACAGGGATTCAATGTGGAGCGCAAGACTCGTCAGCCTGGCGTCATCGACTGAGCAATACAGAGCCTAGCACCCACCCCCCCCCATTCAGTGTTGGTGGGATGTGGCAACAGCAGGAGATAAGGGAATTTGATTTGACACATGCTTGTACACACAAACTCAAACATAAATCACGAACACACATACAGTAATCGGCATGTGTAATCTTTGTCCCCATCGATACCTGCGAGGGAACATTTGTCATTTCATGGTTCCCTGCCTCCCATGTATGATGTACTTGATATGGAGTCCACACTGCAGTGTACATGGGATCTCTGAGTGTGTGTGTGTGTGTGCGTGTGCGTGCGCGCCGTATCCTAGAAGTGATTAGTGTGTAATGGAGGTATATGTTTCTGAGGGCCTTGCCCCTCTAAAATCAGAGTGATGACTGTGTGGCTGTCTGTGTCCCTCTCTTTTGAATCTGCTTTGTCTGGAATTTTGCACCTGTCCTCTGTCCTGTAGTCTGCCTGGGTTGATGAGTGCGTATGTCGGCATGTCTTTGAGCTTCTGCTCCCGGTTCTTTTTCTCTCATGTTTGCCCCTTAATCCATGGAAACTTCAAATGGTTTCATTTGTCAAGTTTCCACTTTCTGTATGCTTTCCTACAAAACGTATATAAAGCAAAGTTCCCTCCATAAGGAGGATCATATTTCTCATATGTGCGAGCTTAAACTGAGGATTCTTCGCTGCTCGTTTTTTTTGAGCAGTTTTAAAATGCTTTATTGAAGAGCTGAAGTGAAAGCATGGTTTGTGATGTATGTGAAGGTCAAAGAAGTTAATCTAATGGGTTTAACGTTAGCAATCTGGAGCCTTTAGATACCTTTTTGGTATTCACATGCTCCACTTAAGCAAATTTTCCTTGGTGCAGAATTCCTTGTGGCATCTTATATCTGCAGTTCTTTTATACTATGTTTTTTTCTTTCTTTTTTTTTCTTGCACATGTTTCTGCTTTTGTTTTTTCTTTTTTTCCATTAAAACTCAATCTGCTAATATTGAATTAAGTAAGAATAAGGTGCCTAAAAACTACAAGCAAAGTGACATTAAAAAAATAAAAAAAAACGTAAAAAGAACAAAAAAGAAGTATCCTGTTCCCAGCCAACCGCCAAAATATTCAGAACAATCTTAGGGTGGCTATCTTTTCTAGTAGAGATAATACTGATATGCATCCCAAACCTCTGGGTTGAACTATACTGTATGTAATGTGTGCTATCTTTCTTAGTAGAAGTTCAAACTTCAGATATAAAGAAACAAATTTAACTTAAATAATATGGGAGGGAAAGTATTAGAAAATCCAGTTTAAATACAACATTAAAATTCAGGATATCAGTTATAGCGCTCTGGAGAAGTGGTGGGTGAACTGTTGTGCCTCTGCACATTTAAGTTGCAGTCAAAATTACTTTCAACTTCAGAAATCACCAGGGTTCAGTTAAACCACATTCAGAGGTTCTCATGTACTTTTGTTAATGGTCTTGAATGAAACAATTGAATTAAAAGTTTTATGAAAATCACGAGCTGTTGTGTATTTCTTTTATTTCAGAGGCTTCAGGTCTGCTTTAACAGATCTGACGGAAGACGATAACGCATGAAGTAAAAACACTTGAATTCAGGCCATGAAACATTTAGATATTTGTTCTCTCGGATTATGAAACAGAACAGGCAGGTCAAATCATGAAATGCATCATCTGTAGCTTACGCTGAAGTTCTGGGGCCATGTTGATAAATAATTGAACATTAAGCTGTAATTGAATATAGTTGCATATTATTATTATTAAAAAAAAGAAATGAGCAGCAAGGAGATCTTGAGCTCACCAGAGTTGCATCCTTTCTGGATCCAAAATCTTGAACCCGTCATTGTGAAACTATGAAACCTTCAGAAACTTAGGTGTCTCCTCTTTTAATGAAACACAGCCCTAAAGTTATGACTTTATTTTAGTAAGCTTACCATTTTATTAATACAAATCTCAGATTTCATTGTAACCCAATGCCCCAACTGAGTACATTTTAACTTGTGACCTTAAGAAAAAACACAAATGTAAGTTAAAGTGTTGCTTTAAATAAAGAAATCAGGACTTTCAATACGAAGCACTGAATAGAATCTGTCACACACTATGTTTTTCTGGCTTTGTATTAGTGACTGTTTATTTGCCAAAACAAAGGAAACAGCTTTGAGGCAAGGGCGCAACTGCCCAATAACATGTACAGTACAAAGAATTCCATTATTTACTTCAATGTAGGGTTGAATACACAGCAATCATGAAGAATCCACAAAAATAAAAATAACAAATGTCCCATTTAAATTTGTGAAAAGTTAAAATAATTTCTGACTTGCGGTTTTTCAAATTTTAAGGTATCCAGTGTCCCTAATGACTTCCTGATGTGACGAGTGTTAGATTTCCACCTCAGCTGATCCCCTGCCCTTGTTCCCTGCTTGTGACCACTTGGACTCACTTCTGACATGGAGCCATTTTATGCACAAGGGGGCTCACAGAAGGGAGCAGACCCTGGGAGGGCTGGGTTGATGAGGGTTATTTAGGGCCTCCATCAAAGCAACACACTCTAAATACAATGGGTCTTTCATACACTCAGTACAAATTAAAGAATCACAATGTAGCTGTTACTGAACAACAGCGCCCTCTGCAGTCACTTGTTTAATCCTGTTTGGCTCTGTGTCCAAGCGATTGAGTTGTTTTCATACAGAGAAAAAACAAAACCTCTCAATGTGCTGCATGGGGCTCTGACTGTGTAGTCCCATTTCCTGAACCGCACAACAACTGAATGGATATTACCCATGATTCCCGGCTGCTTGAACTAGAGGAGCTGCTGCTGTAACAAAAACACCAAACTCTGTACAGAATTCTAAATATTTTTAGGTTTCCTCCCTGTTTTTTAAGGACTTCTACTTGTTTTTACCTGACCTACAGTCCAGCTTTACTCTTACACTTCTCATCGTACCCACTCCACAGCTACTTACAGAAAGAATATACTTTAAGGGTGAGTAGGCTGAATGACAGCAGCACCATTCTCCTTATTCCGAGCCAGTGTGCCATCAAACATATTTGGAAACTGCTATTTTAAGGTCAAAAAGTTGCGAAATGCAAATGAAAATTGGTGTAAAGAATAAAACAAACTGTCATATAATAAAGCATTCATTATTTCCTGGCTTCGTATCAGTGCCTGTTTATTTGCTACTAAACCTTAGTGCTACCCAGATATATTGTGAGTTCAGTGCGGTGAATCACCTTCTTTTTAGTCTGTAATTGAGTGGTTTGGGCTTCAGACCAGCGTGTCCACCACTCCCTGAGCTCTGTGGGACCTGTGGGCCGCCGCTCTTTTATCTGGTTGGGAGAAACCAGAGCACAAGGAGAGTCAAAGTCTTCTCTGGGCAGGAACTTCCTGTTAACATAAACATCCTCATCTGGATCAGATCGTTGCTGATATGCGTCCTGAGAGGAAAATTCAGTGGCAGCACCACCATCCACTGATGAAATCATCTCTGAATCCTCTTCAACCACGTTCTGAGGGGCAAAGAAGTCAAGCCCCTGGATTTTGCACTTATACTCCTCCAATTTGGTTTTGCACTCCACGGCCTTCGCCCTCATCTCAAGGAACTGTCTCTGCAAGTCTTTCTCGTGATCTTCCTCCGCCTTTAATTCATTTTCCCAAAACTTGATCTGCTCCATCTCCTGTTCAGCCAGTCTCAGCTGGGCGTCCTGCTCCGCTCTTTGGACCCTCTGTCTCTCCTCAAGCTCAAAAATCAGTTTGTCTATGCGACCTGTCTGGACCTGCAAATCCTGCAAACAACTAAGCTGACGAATTACGGTTTCTTTGAGACTATTTTTCTCATCTTCAACCACAACTAAGCTTGAACGGCAAAGCTCATCCTCAGCTTTTGGCTCTTTGCTCTTCTTGCAGCGTTTGCTTTCTTTACCCCTCGTCTGACTTCCAATGCAGCAGGATGTTGGATTGTCCAAGTCTGACTTGATACTTTTCTGACCTCTGACTTTGCTCCTACTTCTTCGACCCAAGCTATCTTTGTCACCAGTGAGAGACACGTCGACCGAGGTGTTGTTCCTTTTATCGTTTCTCTTGCTGTTCTTGTCACAGGCAGTGCTGTAGACCTTGCCTTTCCCCAGATTCTCCAGCCATTCCCAGGCCTCTTCCATGAGCGTCAGGGACTTTCTTTTAGGCTTCTTCAGGTCCT
Organism: Pseudopleuronectes americanus; assembly: GCA_038501795.1. NCBI lineage: Eukaryota > Metazoa > Chordata > Actinopteri > Pleuronectiformes > Pleuronectidae > Pseudopleuronectes > Pseudopleuronectes americanus. The sequence continues at coordinate 6,197,371 of CM076725.1, forward strand.
CCTTCTGGGGCTCCGCTTCTTGCCTCGAGCAAGGCAACGGCGGCAGGCTCTGGCGATGCAAACTCAGCGAACCGCTGCCTCGCCGCATTCGAGCCGCTGCATCCTTCCTTCTCAGGGGCGGGCAAGGCTGGTATCTGCCAACTTTTGTTCTGCTCATTTCATCCCAGACACAGGGTCCATTGTGGAGCAGGGTGAGCTGGACCTCCCGGGCCTGCTCGCCGTATTTCTCAAGAGTCTCCAGAAGGCGTTCGTCGGGGGTCATGCACCGCTCGAAGTCTTTGAACTTCTCCCGTAAGATGTAGCGTCCGGGCTGACCTGTAGAGACAGATGAGCGTGGTCAATAGCTTGCTTGGCATGTCGCAAAACATAAATTGAAGAGCCACAAATATACACACTCAGGGCTTGAGCCAGTGATACGACCACTTCTTGGCATGTTGTTTCCTCTGTCACTCCACAGACCACCCGCTGGACGCCGTCCACTGACACCTTCACTTCCATTGTATCCAGGCTCTGCTTTTAGGAAGTGCGCTGTGCAGGGGCTCCTGTTGTCTCTGTAAGGGGAAGGGGTGGAGACAGCTGAAGGACCCTTGTTACGATTAACTGTAATCTGCCCATCACGTAATGGTCAAGCTTCAGGGCAGCTTGAATCACTCTCTCAAGATAACGGATCCTGAGAAGACAAGCTTTAAAGAACACATTTCCTCAAGTCAAATCCAATAAAACAATACAGAGACCCACCTTATCGTCCTGTCTGCAGTCCAGATGTTTGGATCTGTCTGTTCAGGGGCTGGACGCTCTGCTAGGGAGGAACTGCAGAGCAATTAAGACCAATTAAAATTCCTGATGGCATTTACTACTGGACAGTGAATGTTCCCACCCATCGTTTACACACAGCAAAAATAGAGTTTGTTTAGACTTCATCGAAATTGCACAATTTTGTAAACTATAGCTCCAGCAGCTACAACCGTGACATGCTGCAACACACTGATGCTTCTGTATAATATAATACAGAACTTGTTCCTGAAAACAAACAGGTCCGGTCTGTGTGTAATCTCCGGTGAGGATTATACATTAATGCTGTTTATAGATCTGGGTGTTCCCTCTTTATCGTTCAGACAGGAAGCGTGATAACGGTCCAAGTAGAACATGTAAACATGCTGAGCTTGTAAACTGTGCAACCAAGTCCTCCGCTATCAGGCAAATACCTCAGTCCGTCTGTGGAATGCTTAGAACATCCGTTTACTTAAATCAGGACGATTAGATTGTTAATGCAACCGTCAATATTTCAGATTTGTATCAAATTCAACAACATGTTAAGTTTGGTTTCCTTCAGCATTTGCTTTAATATCTTGATGTGGGTCGATCAATGAAACATTTCTAAGAACATGTTTGTGGAGACTTGTGTATTTGTTCTGCTGTGAGCTTCTGTGTGAGGTCTCAGTGTGGCTGTTGGATTAGTGGGTTTCACATTTCATCCCACATGCAGGATCTGGCATTACCTGCGAATCTGACACTAGTGACAATCAGTACCAGACAAGTATTCTCACACAACTTAATCTAGATCTATTTATACAGTGGGAATATACACAGTTGGAAGTTTTATTAGCTGCTTCGGGCTAAAACTAACTCTCTGTTTTTGGTGCTTTTGAATTGTGTTGCATTATACAGACAGGTGTTAATGTTGTTCAGCCTACCGTCAGGTACAGAAAGGAGGTGCACAACATAAAAGGGACACCTGCTTGTATAATGCAATACAATTAAACAGCACAATGTTGAATCAACACCATGAACCAAATCCATCTATTTGCAAATTGAATATTTCATATTGTAATGAATCATTTTAACGTAGCCAGGTGTACCTAATAAATTGCCAACTGAGTGAATAAAATTGAAGGAGGTTCTTTCGGATTTGTTTCATTCACCTGTTCACATATGTTGACTCATATGTTGCTGGCTCTCCGATATATTATTATATGATGTTTGAAATGAATGAGAACAATGAAAAACCAGAGGAAATGTCTGTCGGACCCAAACAGCTCCCAGACCGGAGGCAGGACAGGAGCAGCACCTGCTGCGAGACAGTCTGACAGTGATAGTTCTGAGGGTAATATGAGCCGGGTACACTTGGACTCCCTGCTCTGCTCACGTCAACCACATGTCCAGGATTCATGTCGAGGAATAGTCGGATCTCTCTATTACATGAAAACTTGACTCTTCATAGAGCCTTTCACTTTTGCTGATCTGTGCAAAGTTCACACTCACAATAAACTAAAAGGAAGTGTTCAATCTGGAGCATGAGACAGTTAAATCCACTTCAGGTGTTTTCATATAAATTGTGTATGAACTTATGAAAAAAATACAATATCCACGGGGTTGGTCATTTTGAAATTTCCTCAAGCACCAGCTCTCAGGGCTGAAACTGACTGACTGCCCATTTCCAACTTGATCTCTTAAACTAGTTGCACCCTGAGAGGAACGCTGACATTTAGGATCACATTCCCTAAAAATAGACATGTTGTTAAGGGTTCTCAAGCTGCACATCGTCTTGAGATGATCGGAGGAGCAGAAGTGTGTTACACAAGTGAAAGGCTAAATGTGGGAAATTACTAAATTTTCACCTGAAATGATGAAGCACAATTATTATATTATCTTTTGTGGTTTCCAGACTTGCCAATAGTTGTTTTATTTATATTTCAATACTTTGTATTTACATCAGGAGCAGGGTCCTATCTATGCAGGTTGTTATGTTTTTTACAGTAGCCCAAACTGGCAAAATACTTTTTTGTTTTTATGACAACTGAAGGCTACCACAGGTTTTCTGTCATGTTTGGAAGGAGAGGGTGAGGTGAGCTGCAACATGCAACTTCACCACTAGTTGTCACTAAACTCTACACACTGAATTCATGTGATCGGGTTCAGATATGTCAAACTTTTTGATTTCTTTCTTCTATACAGTGGAGGTGAAGTGGATTTTGCTTTTGACGCAGTGGAATCTTGTAAGAACCCCGAACTGAAGAAATATTCCCCAAGGAAGTAAATTTCTCTGAGTACCCAGGATTCGGCCGCTGGAAGAAAAACATGCTGATGACTTTCATTTTTACTTGCTTTGAGTAGAATATATCAAAAATCCATTCACATATTTATATAAGGCATTGACGAAAGAAGGATATATAAAAACAAAACATTCAAAATAAAACTATGCTGAATTACAACACACTGGACTCTGATGATCATACATGCATATCACAGATTTTATCAAATGAAAAATGTACATGCCAGTTGCGTGGTGTTGTAAGGAAATCCTTACAAAACAATAAAAATTCCATTTTGCAGCAAAGTTGCTCCAACACATGTAGGGAAATATAAACTGATAATTTAGGGACTCTTTGCTGTGAGGACGTCATTAATCGGTCGACTCAACAAAGATAAGATGCAGTCTTGTGAAATTGGACACAGACAGTTATGGTCCCAAGATGATGAATCCTGACGACTGGGGATCCCCTGACCTTTTTCCATCTTAATGACTCAGACGTTTGTGTCCTGAGAGAGTCTGGATCCAATGAAATGTTTCTGTGTCATCATGAACTAAAATCTTTGGTAAAACTCAAATGCAGTGCATTCATCAAATATTCTGACCCCTTCACTTTTTTCACATTTTGTTAAATTGATGACATTAAATTTGAAGGACAACCATCACTACAGCACTCAATTCAATTCAGTTCAATTTATTTGTGTATTGCCACATCATAATATACAAAATCTCAAGACACTCTACATGGAAGGTCAAGACCTTGAAATTGAAAACCCAAGAAACCGAACAGTTCCCACAATGAGAAAGCACTTTTGCTACTGTGAAGAGAAAAAAGCTCCCTCCTAAACTGGAAGAAACCTCCAGCAGATCCAGACTCAATATGGGCGGCCTTCTGTCTCGACCGATTGGGGTGAGCAACGATCTGAATCAGCACCGTGTGGCAGAGTGTGGACCTCTCCCAAGTGAACGACACATGAATGTGCCAAATGACTCTCACTGGTCTGTTGAAATCAAGACTGTACTAAGTTCTGAGCCATTGCTCATCACTATGCCAATGGTGAACCATGGAGATGCCGGTATCATGCAGAGTTCACCTTCTAACAGGACAATAACCCTACACACACGTATGAGACCACGAGCATAGAGAGTGAACACTGCTTCTCCATGTTTGGTTTTGAGGACCGAAAGCAGACCTGTTCCAAACAACCTGAGGGGCCTGAATGGTTCATAACATAGCAGGAGATCATAAATGTATTTTGGCCCTAAAGCATTCAGTGCTTTATAAACCAACAGCAGGACTTTGAAGTCAATTCTGTGACAGACACAGAGTCAGTTTAAAGATCCTAGAACTGGATTGAGGTGATCCACTTTCTTTTAGTTAGTGACGATTGGAGCAGAAGCATTTTGAGTTTCTGGTCAATTCAATTTATATTATTTTTAGATATATTTTTTATAATATATTACATAATATATATATTTGTAAATTTTTATTTTCATATATATATTTAAAAAAGAGAGACCTGTAAACTCATCATTACAATAGTCAATTTGGCTAAAGATAATTGCATTTTTCCCAAATCCTGCTGAGACATGAGTCCTCGATATGTTCTCAAGGTGCTAACAAGCTTCCCTGTCTTTAAAAGCAATAATATCCCTATCATATTTATTTAACTGAATTTTTAACTCATAAGTTTAGGGGTTAAACATTACACCTTCTAAACCTCGTCAAAAGTATTATTTTCACCCAGTAACAGTAATCTTTTTTTAATCTTTTGTTTTTGTATCGTAGAAAAGGGTTTTGTGATTGTTCTCAACATTAGCTTGAGCAACTGGCTGAGAATCTGACGGCCATATGCAGAGCAACTTCTGTAGCTATCAGGGTGTTATATAATGAGTCCCCCCCACACACACACATACTCATCTCTTTGTATACACACGGTGCCAGACAGTGATTCCTGGGCCCTCATAGACACCTTAAAATAGAGTTGCACACACACATGATTTGGTCGTTACGTCAAGGCGTGTCCTGGCTGGACACAGCAGGTTCTGGTTACACGTGAGGCACAAGGAGCCTGATATTGCACAGACCAAGCACGAGCCCCCTCACTTCCCTGCTACAGTTGTCCAGTGGCTGACCACCTTTTACCAGTCCTCAGGGAGCGTTTCTCTGGAACGGCGTCACCATGCCTAAAGTCTTAGTGCCAGGTGAGTATGGGCAGAAGGATTCTTGGACTTGAACTTGCCCTCTCACCCTTAGAGAGAGAGAGGGGGGAGGGGTTGGTTAACATTTACTCACACATGATTATATACGAAGTTTGACTGGAGGAGACCTTCACCAAAAGAGATTTGGTTCTGCTTTTTTCCATAGAAAGCCTTGGCCGACAAATTAAACACTTTGAAAGATAAACTTGACCCTTGTTTAAAAATGCAACCCTCATGGCTGTTTGCTAAATGAAGCGCCAGCTTCCAAAACTCTGCACAAATTCTTGTAATGTACATTGTTGGCAGGTCAAGCCCCTTCCTGTGCAGATAGTAAAGTTTGCCAGTGCCATTCTGTCTCTGACAGACGGCTCTGACTGCTTCAATGACAGCTTCATTGGGGGTTTAAATACATGTGATTCCGACAATTAGTACGAACTGACTAACACATCACAGAGTGCATGGTCCAAGAATTTGACATTTTCTAAATAAAGGTACTTTACCTTCTTATTCACTTTTGCAATTTGTTCTTACACCAAATCCCTGAGAATTTCTAACAAGCAACATATTCCAACTTGTAAACACTGGAGTTCCTGAGCTCAGCTGTGAGAATTCAAACTCCTGTGGTTGAACTCTGCAGCTGAACATCAGCTTCAGAATGAGAAACAGGAGCAGGATCATTTTGATGGCGATGATTAGTCTGCAGATTCTCACAGCTCCAGCAGTGACATGTGGTCAAGTTGTTCTTGGAGGATCTTTACATTCCTTCTTGCTGAATACCTCATCATGTCTGAAGAGCTCAGCCCATCGAGGCTATTCCAAATGCTGGTGTAATGGTTGCTAATAATACCTCCACCAGGCACAGAGCTAGAGTTCTTTAAAGGGTGAAGAAATGGAAATGTTGCAGCTGCCGTTTGAGGGGCTTGACATTCACAGCTATTGGGGTTCACTTGTGAAGATTTGGCAGCTATCAGGGCCAAACCAGTTTACACTCGGTGGTGATATTCTGATGTGACTTTGTTATTTTGCACCGTGTTGACGTGCAAGTCCAAGTCCATGCAATGTTATTTAGTCTAATATTCAAAGGTCAATTTAGACAAATCCTCCCTAAACATAAATTGATGCATTACTCTGAATGGCGGTATCCATGCAGAAAGTTGGTTTCATCTATCAATAGTTATCAAATATACTAATAATGTATCCTGAGCACTGCACACCCACACAACTTACTCTGGAGCATTTTCAAGACTATTTTCCCATACAGGATTAGTCGCAGTAGTTAGCGAGGTATATATTTGTGGCTCACTTGCCTCCATGTGGTTTGAGACGTAACCACACTTGTTTTGTTTCCCTCTAACCACCAACATCCCACACTGACTGTGACTAATCCAATAGAGAGGGGTAAGTATGAAGCTGGGGCACTTTTCACGAGGAGCTTGAGAGACAATGTAAAGCATTACAAACGCATGGTTCACCGTAAAGAATCGTCAAATGTTCTTTTTTCCAAGGTGTGTGTGAATGCAACATTGTCATTTGGACCTTGGCAAATGAATGTCTAGCCCATATGAAACAAATTATGAAATACAATACAGCGGAAGTGAACATTTATTAATCTAATGTTCACATTTAATATCGGTTTTGTATTCTCCTCAAAAACAGCAGAACAACTGAACTGAAAGTGAACATTTGCATTAATAAATGTACTTTGCCGAGTAGCTCGCTTACTCTTCCACCAGGGGAATGTGTCGGTTTGCAGACACAGCACACAAAACCTACTTGGACTGAGCTGCAGACGTGTTTGAAAGGAAGGGCACAGATTGTTTTATCCCTGAATGTCAGGAAGACGCATTGAATGCATCTTCACGTGCATGGATGAAGATGATAAAAATGGGTGGGGTTGAAGCGGCGGAGTCACATCACCTGAGAATCAGGGACCACTGAGGGCAGAAAGTCACCGCTGCATGTGTCATGAAGGTGCAGCTGCTGAGACCTCCAGCGGTTTGGTCCAACTTTATTCAAACAGTGATTGCACTAATGCATCCTCTCCATTACCCATCCTCACACTATATGTCACCTTAATCCTATTGATCCATTCTCACTCACAATCCCACTTATCTGTTCCGGCCTAGTGTGTCGTTCCATCACTTATATCCTCAACATCTACTATTGCATGTATTTTCTAATCTATGTTACATATTGGGAATACTGCTAAATAATATGTTAGCACAGCTCCTTGTGTAATTTTATTTCAGTTACACAGATTATTTAGTTATGCATATACCGTGGATCAAAGTAATGGGATTATCAGCTTCATGTATAACACGTTTAATGTAACTTGTTTTAACCCCATACTTCTTTTTGGGTTTTATTCTGGATGATGCTACTCTCTTGCTGGGCATAATCAGGTCCACAGAGTAAGTATGGATGATGAGACGTGGAAACCAAAACCACTATAGTCCTGTGAGCTGTGCTTTATAGTTGTGTCAGAGTAGAAAGCCTTGGCTCCTGGCTAGTAAGTGCATGTAGCAAGTAGTTTGTTGTAGAGAGTAGTTACTTGAAGCAGGTGTCAGGAAGTAGCCACATGTGTGTATTTTTGTAGACGTCTGTTAAAGTGCTGTTGCTTACAGCTTGGTTCACAACTCCATCTATTTTTGGAACTTGACCCACTTTTCCTGTAGTTTTTTTTGGACATATTGATGAATTCTGATCACAACCGTCTCATCCTGACTGATGGGGTGCAACTCCCTATGAAGAGGTTAATACACAATACAAGATGACAAGGAAAGTGGGTCTGGAGTTGAGCTGTACACACAGTACCTTAAGCAAGGCTGTACCATCTTGTATCCATGTGACTCGAGTTAACTGTGTGTTTGTGTGTTTGTGTGTGTGTGTGTTTGTGTGTGTGAGCGCTCAATAACTGCAGTTCTTGTATATGCATGGCACCTTGTGTTTGCAGCCCAAACTGGAGGTCAGAGTTGCAGACTTGTAGTGCCTGAGTCAATCTTTGGTCATGTTTGCGACGCATGTGCTGGAGTCTTTGCACATCAGCTTAGGTAACGTATATGATTTGTATGTCATAGATCCATGATCATCTACTGTATGTCAGTGTCCAATGTCCAGCGTTCAGCGAGTTATTTGTGGTTTGCTCCATGGCCACGAGCTATGAAGGTTGGTGAGGAGGCATTTCTGTCAATAACACAACATGTCTCCGCTGTGTGTGACAGAGACCGATGACAAGATGAGAGCCTTCGCGGAGGAGGTCTTTGCGTCTGAGACCAAAGACGAGAGTGTCCGCGATGAGATCTCCATGTTTGACGTGGCTGAAGACTGCCCCATTATCCACACTGAGATGGCCTTCCATCTGCACACTGATGATAATGCTGAGAAACGGTGAGACAAGTCAGGGACTGGATACTAACTACTAATTAAACTCCACCACGATGAGACTGTCGGCTGTGCACCAATGAAAATCTTCAACTGACAATTTGACCATGCAGTACTATTTGACCTCTTTTACTGTGCAACTCTTTATCACCATGAACTATTTTTAAATGCAGTTAATGTTATTCCGTGTGTCTATTTTTTTTACTTCCTTGTCTATTGTTATGTATTAATAATCCTATTAGTTGTCTATTTGTTTATATATTTATATCATATTAAATGGCTGTTAATTATGTATTAATAATAGCAAATTGTAATGTACAATGACTATAAAGGAATTCTATTCTATTCCATGACAGAGCAACAATGTGACTGAATTGCTAATATTAACTCTTGAACGTTTTGATCAACTAAACCTCATCTTTCTGTGTCCACAGCAAGAGGCTCCAGCGTTGCCACACCGTTGCCTTAACCACAGTTCCTGGAAAGGATGCTGCCACCCCTGTGTCAGTGGAAGTGGTGACTCCCACCTACCTGGATGTGCCTGACTTCCAGAGGGTGGCCATCATTGGAGACTACGCCGCTGGGGTACTGTGCATTGGGCCTCCATATACAGCTGAAATTCACTGTGCTATTTGATTATTTCAGAAATTTCCACTGGACATTTCTGATGATTGAACTTGGATTGAGCTGTTTTATCAAAGTCTCCACTAGTTGTATTCTAACACAACAATTTAAATTCTCTGAACCACAGTTGGAAAAACTCCTTAATTATGAGGTGCCTTTCATCTATTCTTAAAACTAGAAAAATGATGGCGTTCTGTAAAGTGTATTAGTATGAAATTGTGTTTGATTGATTTACTGTCCAAGACAATTTGATTTGACTTGAATACGCAATTTAAAACATGTTTTTCAGTCATAGAATTAAATGCTTGATATTTGTCTATGTGGACTGTAACAGCTAGCTCCGAGTTAGCTTAGCTTAGCATAAAGATTGTAAACAAGGGTAATCAGCCCATCTGGTTCTGTCTGTCACAAACATGACATTAGTATCTGATCACAAAACTGTCTCCTTCCTAGTTGATAAGAATCAAAGAGGTCTTTACCCAAAATTTCACTGACTGTGTGTGTTAAGCAGATGCAGATGCATTTTATTTATCCCAAACACATGCACAGACATGCAAAGGCACACTCATGCAGGTAGGGAAATTTAATCTCTGCTTTTGACCCATCTGTGTGCGGGACACAGAGAGCAGTGAGCGACTATGTACAGCGCTCAGGGAGCAGACGTTGGGGGAGTAAGGTGCCTTGCTCAGGGGCACTAGACAGGGTCTAGAGAGACTCTTGGATTTTTGGGCAGATCAATCCAGGTTCGTCTTTTTGTTGTCTTTCCGTGGAATCGAACCAGAGACCTTCTCTGCCCATAGTCCAAGTTTCTGTGTGTGTGTTTTTGTGTGTGTGTCGGGGTCAATGGTCAGTGGCCTCACTAGCAGAGGCCCATGAATGGTGTTCAACTGAGAGCGGTCCAGGGTTTAGGTTTCATGGCTGGGGCTTTGACATTTACAAATGCACTTGAGCTTGAGCTGGCTGGTATTTCTGCTTTAGCTGGTCTTATACTCCAGATTTAGTTAGATACATTTCATGTGTACATTCATTATATAACATTTAGCATTTTATCACAATGAGGAAATGACTGCTTGTTTAGCTGTTATAGCGTAAAAATGGCCACAAAATGGGAAAAGAGAGATGAAGATTTTTTAAACATAAAACTGTCGACCATTGCAGTTTGCAGGATATTTCTTCTAATGCGTTATTATTAAGTCTTTAAAGATTGGATCATCTAATTTAAATAATAATGATAATACATTTTGTTTATATCATCTGTAACATTTGTCATATTTTAGGTGACCATGGACGACTTTGAGCTGTCCTGTAAGGGTCTGTACCGCGCCCTGACCATCAGGGAGAAGTACATGAGGCTGGCCTACCAGCGCTTCCCTCGCACGGCCTCCCAGTACATGCGTGAAATGGAGGGGGAGAGCTTCAAACCTGAGGACCAGGTGCAGCCAGGTCAGGAGAAAGGGTGATGGCAGGTTTGCATCAATGAGTTCAGCTACATTTATTATATTTGTCCCTTTCATACATCCTCAGTCTTCACTCGGCTTCCCGAGAATGGAGGTGACCCCTTTGACACAAAGGAGCTGCCGAAGAATCTTGGCTACGTAGCTCGTATGAAGGACGGCGTCATCTACGTGTACAACGACGCCGCGGCTGCAGACAAACACCAGCCCAAGGATCTGCCCTGCGCTGACTACGAGACCTTCATCGATGACATGAACTTCCTCATCGCTCTCATTGCACAGGGCCCGACGTGAGTCCAATGAGTTGTGTACTCAAACTTTTCAAAACTCCCCCTGGACTGTATGTCCTCACCCAAGACACCAATCTTCTTTTATATGACCCCAATGCTTGACTGAGCGTTAAATGCTTTACTATCAACGCTTGGTGTGGTCCAGGGGAGCCACACAAGGACCCTGGAGATGCCCACAGCTAAATTATACACAACAACAAGACACTTATGGAACTTTATCTACTTTTTCCACATTACATTACATTACATGTAATTTGGTAGACGCTTTTATCCAAAGCGACTTACAATAAGGGCATTCAACAACTATGAGGGGCCATTTAGGGGTTCATCTTGCCCAAGGACACTTCAGCATGCAGATGGGGAAGAGTAAGGATTGAACCGGCAACCTTATTGTTTTAGGATGATCACTCTACCCCCTAGGCCACACCGCCTAAGCCACACCCCCCCTAGATTCAAACAAAAATGTGCTGCTCTTACAGCTATAAATCTGCAGCTTGTGAGTTGCTATTGTTTGTTCTGCAGGAAGACTTACACTCACCGCCGCCTCAAGTTCCTCATGTCCAAGTTCAACGTGCACGAGATGCTGAATGAGATGGAGGAGATGAGGGAGCTGAAGCTGAACCCCCACAGGGACTTCTACAACTGTAGGAAGGTAGATATTCATCATTTGATTATAACATTACAAATATAATGCTAAAGGCCAAACTTCCTGCCATTTTTGTTTTGAGGGCCATTACTATTTTTTGTTTTTGTTTATTCTTGATCATCATGGACATTTTTTATCTCCTTTTCACAAGTCATGAAAAACATCAGATAACCAATATTTTAAATCAACAATGTTATACAGCAGCTCATTCCATGTAAAAGGCTGAAACCTTTTTAATAGAGCTGAACCCAGTTGTGCTGACATTCCTGTGAATGTAGGGGACAACTGAGGTGATGTGTGTGACATGGTTAAAATGAGACAAGAGAAGTGAGGCAGTTTTGAACATGAACAACATTATATATTTTTTTCTCACCTGTAAGGACCGACAGACTATGTATCACTCTGTATTACAGAGGACAATAGTGGGGGTGAAAATAGTCATTTGTGATAAAACACAATACACTGTGATACACACAGAGTTTAACTGCTGAAGTAACTCTGTACTCAAGAACGATCATGAAGGTGGCCAGCACAATAATCTAACGGATGGCCAAAGACAAACATCTTTCATCTTTTTACAAGAAGCTGAGTTGGACTTAGAATGTTTGAGTTAAGTGTTAAATATGTATTTTGAACGACAATCTGCTGTCAAGCCAGATTCCTAAGTATTTGCATGAATCCACCGTACATGTAATTTAAAATACATGTAAAATGAGTCTAGTTCCTAAAAACGACTTAATGACTATCTGGTTTTCTGTGACAGAAAATACATTATGATCATAATAAAATGAGAAAAAGTCAAATGTATGCACATTTAAATAAAAAGCCTTTGAATTACACTGCATACTAACATTTTCTAAAGTTGAGACTTGTCTAGAGTCCCATGCACATAAAAGATGAGATTCATGACGTATCATTTCCCACTGACTCTGCACTTATTTGACTCACAGCTGCTCTGCACCTTGTATCTATGTCTTCAGCTCCTCCATGAGACCGAGCAGAGCTATTACATCACATGAACCCAAACCCCTCACTGACCAACTCTGTCTCATTTCAGGTTGACACCCACATCCACGCCGCCGCCTGCATGAACCAGAAGCACCTGCTGCGCTTCATCAAGAGGTCTTATCGTGTGGACGCCGAACGCGTTGTGCACAAGCTCAATGGCCGGGAGGTCACCATGAAGGAGCTCTTCCAGTCCCTCAACCTGCATCCCTATGACCTCACCGTGGACTCTCTGGATGTGCACGCTGTACGTTACTTGTGACCTCATTCGATTGGAACAAAACAAAACTAAAGATTCCTTACATTTTTGGAAACGTTAGCATCAGCATTCTCTGAGCACTGCAATAAGGTTTTTTTTAATTATTATGATAATTTTTTTGTATTTGTTTAACCATAACAACTATAAGAAAGGAAGAAAGGGAAGCATTTGCTGTTTTTGCATTTAACCTACATACCAATACAAATACTAATAATTACTCAAGGGTTTAATTAAATAAACAATTAATTGAATAATTAAACAAATGAACGAATGAATAGATAAACACATGAATATATGTTGCAAAGTGAGATGGTAGGCTGGAGAGTGAGCAAAAACAGGGTGTATTTCAAGCTGTCAAAACACTATAATAATACATAAAGAAGACTGGGCTGGTCATATTACATCGGGATATGACTAAGGATTGTGGAGAAGACAAACAGTGTCAGTTATGACATGGAGATCATCTCCAGAACAGTCTGTAATTCAGCTGATCTTCGTCTTTCCATTTTGTTGCTATCAATCTGACATATTTGCTTTTAATGCGCAATCATTAAGTAAATAATAATCATAATAACCTTTGTCTAAAAAAATATTTTAAGCAAGATTAAAGGATATTAAAACAACCAATGAAATCATTTTGAAGATAAATAAAAGTTAAGATTGATTAAATACCAGACCATAAAATTATCTTGGAGCAGTTTCTTAAACACATCAACAGAAGCTGCTTTTATAATGGAAGTTTTCTCCATAGCTTTGGTGTATAACTAGAGAAAACTGCCCCACAGTTTGTTTTGTTGGTATTGTAATGTTATTTTTTTTGTTATTTCTCTAAAGGGGAGACAAACCTTCCAGCGTTTCGACAAGTTCAATGCCAAGTACAACCCCTGTGGGAGCCAGCGAGCTGCGTGACCTGTACATGAAGACAGAGAACCACATCAATGGAGAGTACTTTGCCACCATCATCAAGGTGAGTTTCTATGTAGTATGACATCCGTGATATTGAAATTGGACAGATACAAAACTATTATTTCATAGTTAAATCAGTTGAAAACCTGAGTAGCTCTACACTACTGACATCCAGTTGACATATAAGCAGTAATAATAAAAACCTTTTTTTTTACATTTACATTACATTACATTTGATCTGAGCCTGTTTCACGTCCTTTTCTATAAACCAGGAAGTAGCTAATGACCTGGAGGATGCCAAGTACCAGTTCGCCGAGCCTCGTCTCTCCATCTACGGCTGCAAGCCCGACGAGTGGAGCAAGCTCGCCGGCTGGTTCGTCAGGCACAGAGTCTTCTCCCCCCACCTCAAGTGGATGATTCAAGTGCCCAGGATCTAGTAAGTTTTCCATCTCTGTGGGTTCCTCCATGGACCCAGCTATGAATAAGACAGATAATTATTACTGTGGTGGATAAATAACATTCCCTACCAAACATATAGTTTTAATCAAAGACAGTGAGCTTGAAAAAAAAGGAAATGGCTCATAAGTCTTAAAAAAAACCTGTCTTTGTTCTCACCCTTTTCTATCTCAGTGATATCTTCAGAAGCAGGGACTTCGTGCCCCACTTTGGCAAGATGTTGGAGAACATTTTCCTCCCTGTGTTCCAGGCCACCATCGACCCGCAGTCCAACCCCGACCTCAGCATCTTCCTCAAGCATGTGAGTCACAAACAAAGGCCAAAGATAGATTAACCATGAGTTAAGGTTAAAGTCCTATACATGGATAGCTAAATGAATAGTCATTTATCACCATTTTTCCTTAATGCTGATTTTTCCTGAGGGTCTCAAGGATTAACCATCTTCCTGGTTGATGTGTAGGTGACAGGGTTCGACAGTGTGGACGATGAGTCCAAGCACAGCGGCCACATGTTCTGCACCAAGAGCCCCAAACCAGAGGAGTGGGACATCGCCAAGAACCCCTCCTACACCTACTACATCTACTACATGTATGCCAACATCACTGTGCTCAACCAGCTCCGCAAGTGAGTAACTTTGCTTCCACATACACAGGAATATGAATATTGTTTTGTTTGTTTCCTTATTTTTCTGAGAGTTTCCTTTCATTTTGTCTGCACATCACCTTGTTTCTTTATATTTCTTTGCCTATCCTAAATAATCACTATGAATGCAGAATACAGGTCAATCGTTCCTCTAAGAATACACCTCCTTTCTGTAGCATAACACTTGTTTATCTCCTGCTCTCCAGACAGAGGGGGATGAACACGTTCATGTTCAGGCCTCACTGTGGAGAGGCTGGAGCCATCACCCATCTGCTGGCTGCCTTCATGACCGCTGACAACATCTCTCACGGCCTCAACCTCAAGAAGGTCGGTCCTTCCTTTATGATACAAAATGGTAGCAGATTTTCGGACCGTCTTTTTGAGCGTAGTCTGAGATTTACGATTTATCCTTTTAGTAATCCTGCAGTTTATATTAAAGAGATTGCTCTTTGCGACATTTTTGTCTGTGTTCGCATCATATCTTAAAGACCAAAGTCGAAATACCAGGCTTTGACAAATACTATCATGAACCAACGTAATCTAGTGTAATGCAGTGTAAAATCCTCATCTGCCCCCCCCCCTCTTCTCCTCCACCAGAGCCCCGTGCTGCAGTACCTGTACTTCCTGACCCAGATCCCAATCGCCATGTCCCCTCTCAGCAACAACAGCCTGTTCCTGGAGTACGCTAAGAACCCGCTGCTGGAGTTCCACAAGAAAGGCCTGGTTGTGTCTCTGTCCACAGACGACCCCATGCAGTTCCACTACACCAAGGTCTGAGTGCACGGAGAGGAGGCCTTTGATGCCAGTGTAGACAATGGGGCAAACTGTGCTGTGTATAACTGCCATTGTATTATGTACATGCTTAGACAAGTCTTTGTGTGGCCTATATATTCTACAGGCAAAGTAATATATTGCGCACTCCAACACGTATACAACAGAAAGGGCAGTGAATGGACATGAGTAGACAGATTAACATGTGTATTTAATGATGTTAATGATTCCCCTTTATATCCACAGGAGCCCCTCATGGAGGAGTACGCCATCGCCGCCCAGGTCTTCAAGCTCAGCACCTGCGACATGTGTGAGATCTCCAAGAGCAGCGTGCTGCAGAGCAGCTTGTCTCATGAGGTAACGTGTCTCATGGAGACCTTCAAATGCAGTTCTTGACTTTTAAGACCTTTAAGTTCAATCAAACAGCATCAAATTTCACCTTTCATCAAGATCCATGAATTATTCCCTGGGAAATCTGTGAAAATGTCAATAAAGCCCGATCTCACAATGGTAAAAACAATCATAAAACAATTCCTGGATCTACTCCCTGATCTGGATCTACACCATAATATAAGGGTTCCCCCCGGCTCATACGACATCCCCCCCCACCAGGTCTCGTTATAATTCCTGTGTAATAACCTGTGAGATTTGTCTTTCTTTATATAGGGACAACATCTTTCCGGAAAAACCATCACTGAAGTGATATTTCTGATTTATTCTCATATTAAAACCCACTGGGTGACTTTCTTCCACAGGAGAAAGTCCTGTACCTGGGTAATGACTACCTGAAGGAGGGGCCGGAGGGCAACGACATCCGCAAGACCAACGTGGCCCAGATCCGTATGGCGTACCGCTATGAGACCCTGTGCTACGAGCTCAACCGCATCAAGGAGGGCCTGAAGGCTGAGTAAACAAAATCACATCTGTCGTACCGCTCGTCTGTATTGTTATGTAGAAACGTTTCTAAATTTGTTTTTCCAACGCGACTCTTAATCCAGCTAAGAAAGTGACATTCTAACTAACAAAGGATGTTCTTTCCTTTGGGAAAACATGTTTGTCTAGATGTATTGTACATCACAGTATGACTTTGTTTGTGGGGAAACATCATGTATTGGAGTGAAAGGAAATAAAATGTGAAAAAAACACATTTCTACGAGTGTCAGCTCCATTTATTTGACCTGTTTACGTGTGTTGATTTTCTACCACCTCTGCATTCAGATGTTCCTCATAAACCTGTAAGTGATAGGTTGTTCTCTCTTCAAAGTTAAACACTGACTCAGCAGAGTGAGGAGGGAATATAAAGGTGCATCAGACGTTATTGACCTGATGTGCTGCATAATGCATCACTTCGATCATCACTGATTGTCGGATCCTGCGGCTGCCTGTCACGTCCAGTAAAGACACCCCCCTCCCTTTATTGCACCTGCTCCTAACAGCCCGGGCAAAGTCGACATTTACCTTTATCTGAGCTGAGTTCACGTTTTGTTTCATGGAGTCTGAGATCTCTTTTTAAAGTTATGCCTACAGTGTTTGAAAGTATGAGGCTAAAGCTAAAGTTTGGTGGCCCACTGGTTTTTCCAAAATAACTAAACAAATAGGATATATATTGTCAGTCTGCTCCCCTCCATATGTTCTTCAAATCAGTTTGTAATGGATAAATAACATCTGCTGTGAAATTATTATTATTATATTGTTATTTTTCCATGTTAGTCAACGTGTGCCTTGGAGTAACTGTATTAACATATCACTTCCTTAGTTAAACAACTTTTTTGAAGTTGTACAAAGATACATTACAAATCAAAATATGGCAACACTTCAGACTCATACATTAGCATTATGTCACAATGGCAAAACATAATATATAAGGCATAGAAAGGAAATATATTTTGAAAAGTATATTGTGAGAAATGCAAAAGATGTGTAAGAAAACATAAAAGAAAAAAACACTTCAACACTTGGAGGGCTAATAGATGCACTGAAACATCTCAGCTCAGGACTTTATATATGAAAGTACAGTCACAGCACAATGTGTATATTTCCCAGGACATCTGAAGACATCACTGTTTGTTCATCGATGACAGCTGCAGGATTGTGAATTATGACGTCTTCTCTCTCTCTCTCTCTCTCTCTCTTTCTCTCTCTCTCTCTCTCTCTCTCGCTCTCTCTCTCTCTCTCGGGAGGATTCAACAGACTTTTTCTCACAGTCTCAACTTCGTCAAGCGCTGGAAACACTGACATATAAACCGGAAGTCAAGTTATTGTACAATAAAGTGCTGTTAGTTATTTACATGACATGTACTCACAATTTATGGATGTGCAACCCTAAAAGGGAACAGAGCTTTTCAGAAAAGAGCTACGAGTCTCAGGAAAACCATTACTGAGGATATTCTGTTATTCAGTTATTGTACCACATATCCTGATTTCCCCTCATTTGATCAATGTAATTTGTGGAGATACTTCCATTTTTTTCACACATTTACTTTAGTCCTTTAATACATTTATGTATTTGTATTTGTGTTCTTTTATTTGTGAAGCACTGGGTTACTTTGAGTATTATATGAACATGAATATTATTATTAACATTATTAACCTTTTTGCCTTCCTAACCACAGATTGGAATGTGATTGGCGCTTGATGTTCCCTTGTCCTGCCCGTAGTCATTACTTATTTATTTATTTAACTAAACTACGCACTTGCTTATAACACTAAAAATAGACATGAGTTTTGTCGAGGAACTCAATGGTTTTCTCTGATGTGTCTCTTTGCTTGAAACTATAGTAGTTAATTAAATATGCACTGAATCAGGAATGGTGGACATATAATCTGTGTAAATTGTGGACCCTTGATGGCCCCTGATAAATAAAAACCTAGATCCAACACTGCCCTGTAAACTCAGAGAACTTTGTCTTGTCAATTTCGGGTTTTACTTCGGGAAGTTCTCGCCGGAAGTGGCATGTGCCTTCGGCGGACTTGCTGGTGATCGTGCCGAGCAGGAGAACTAGGAGTGTTCAGCCTCACTTTGATGGCCACTGTCTTTGTTGTTGTTGTGGTGCAGCGATCAGAGTGGGCGACACGTCCCATGCACAGTTGTGTAACTTATGTAAAGTTTATGATCTGATCCGTGAAGTGCGAGCGGCGGAGTGTGCGTCAGCCCCAACTCTTCTCGCGCTGTTCAGAGGATGCGAGGAGCTGCGGTTCATCCGTGTCTCATGTAACCGGGAGGGAGGCGAGGAGAGGAGCTGGTTTTTCTCTCATTGCTGTGAACTACGAGCGGTAAGTTCTCACCCACTGACCCTTCTGGTGTTTAACTGACTTTAATACAGACCTGTCTGTCACTGCTTCCTCCCCTCGTCAGTTAATGAGCAGCTCAGTTCTATTCATTCACTGATCCAGTTGCTATCTCAGCTACTTTTCCTAGGCAGTTTTTTCTTTCAGTGAAATCAGCGCACCGAGCTCCATTGTAAAAAAACGGCAAATTAAAAAGTCCTCCGCTATTGACAACTGTCATTTTGTTGTTACATAAAAGTAAAGCCTATTTATATATAATGAATCCCTGTTGTTTCATTCGGCATACATCTAATAGACTAAATGGCGCTTTTTCGGAACAATATAAACTTTCAGAGGTCTCCAGAGCCCCTTATTCCTGGAGCTAACTGTTGTCACTGACTCACTGTGAGGGCTGACGGAGCCGTTTAAACCTGTTAGCTGATTCATATACAGGCCTATTGTTAACGCCGAATTATAGAGGAGTTCGTAATAAATCAGATTAGTGTCTGGGGTGAATCTGTATGTTGTTTAGTTTCAGCAAAAAAGAAGAACATTTTAAACGGTGCAGTTTTGAAGGGAGATTTGGCATTTGCTTCAGAGAGAGAGAGAGAGAGACAGAGAGTGAGAGGGGCACATGGAGCTATAGACGTGTGTTTCCCCCCCTCTCCTCTTCTGCATCGAACCCCACTTTACTGCAGCGACCACCTCCACACTCCAGTAAAACCAGCAGCTAATGTGCAAGACCCAGAATGAGTTATGGCCATTATCCCATGAGATGAGGATGGCTGCTACTTTGAACCGACCCGCAGGTTTGCCAAGTTCAGGGAGAACAGCTCGGTTAATGAACAACTGAAGACAGAACAGACAGAAGAACCCCAGCTGCTGCGACCAGAGAGCACCTGGGATCTGTTATTCCACCAATCTGCTCAGAAACAATATCCATTCGCTTTCACGCATTCGTTTTAAATGAAAACCCTTTGACTTACTCTTGTCCCATGCACAGAGATACTGGGTAAAACATGTGGGTGGGGGGTGTGCTCTGTTTCTGTCCAGACATACCAAAAGGATCAACTATAAAAAACACAGTCAACAAATTCAAAAAATGATTTCAAACAATAAAACCACTTGTTGATGGTTGGGGGCATCGCTGTGCCAGAACAGCTCTAACTTCATTGAATCACGATTAGATAGAAAAATCTAATAAAAAATGAAGTTATATGATATCATGATATAATTAAGAGCTGTTTGGGAACAACCACCAACTACAAATGCCACAAAATGATAGAGCCTCTCACATTAAGTGGTTTTCAATCATCCAACAGAGCTGTTCAAATGAATGCCTGGATGCAAGGGAGCCGTTCTGGTGACCGGTAATGCGACAGCAGTTGTTAGGCTTTATCTTGATCTTTATATTGCCATGTTCTTTTTACGCTGGCATTTAGCAACCTACACTTTTCTGTCATTACATACCTCTGTAGGTGTCTGCTGAGGGCAAACCACGGTAGAGCAGCATCTCACCTGCAACGTGTTGAGTCACGCCGCCCGTCCTTAGGGGCGTGTGTTGTGGCGGTTTTGAAGGTGCAATTAGGTTTCGTTTAGCTGCCAAGTGATGATGGGGAGCTTCGGCTTCATGGGTTCCCCTGTCTGGTTTCTGCGGGGGATGACTCACGGAGCTGGACACCTTTCCCCGCAGTTGACAGGGATATAAACATCAGTGTGGTTCATTTGGACTCACCTTCCAGCTTTGTCACTTGATATCACAACACCTCACAGTTTGCCTCCCTGGCAGTAAAGAACGTGCATGCCACAGGAAAGAGGGGACTGGCAGTTTTATGTGTTTGCAAATGTTACTGGTACTTGCTGGACTTTTTGGTAATTGAAAGAGAATATCCGATTACCTTCACGTAGGGTTTGAGTGCAGATGCTATAAACCTAGCTCACGTCGGGGGTTTGCAACTGGATGCAAATCTCTCCGCACAATAATTATGGACAGTGTGCTGATCCTTCTTCCTGCAGCTCAGGAAACACAACTCTGTTCTTCCTGTACAACATACCGCACACAGACAACGAGTAATGCAAATGGGTCAGCTCGGGAGTCGCATTGTCATTGCACGGTCTGGCAATGATCGAGCAGCATTCCTTTGCACACATACATTTGATTTAGGTCAAACCAAACAAAGGCGTCACTTGCAAGACAGAGACGGACTGAGTGTCTCTATAGTTAAATTTATTCCCCGACCCCCCCCTTTTCATACAGCTCTGTAGGAATGCAGCGCATAGCGTTACTATGATCAGGAGCTGTGCAGTGGAATTTTACCATGTCTCCCCTTCTCCAGATTCTCCTCAGCCTCGGTCCTAATGTGCAACGTGTCCAAATGGTTTGGTTCCAGCAAGCCGGGAGCTGCTTTACAAGAGAGTACAGTCACCGACTCGATGTTGACTCAGGGGCTGAGAGTCGCGGTGCCGGGGCATCCGCTGCACAACTTTACATCAAGTCTGTCGGAGCTTGACTGCATGAATTAGACGGAGCAACATTATATCTTTATACCAAACGTACAGCTCTAGTTAATTTACCATGCCTTTGATAAATTGCTCAACCATTTGAGGAGCTTTTATTCCACTGCATATTCTCCCTCGTTCACCTAATCGTGCAGTGCCTGTTGTAAACCTGACTCTTTGGAATGGGCTGTTAACTTGTCCTTTATTAATCCTGAGCTACTTCGGAATCATTCCTTGAAATTAAGATAAGATAAGATAAGAGGTCCTTTATTAGTCACGCAATGGGGATCTGCAATGTTACAGCAGCAGAAGACATCACATAAGCAACATGCAGTACGTGGGTGAAGGAATATCAAGGAATAGATAAATGTTAGTGAGTCGTCATCATACAGTTCGACAATATACTGTCACTAATGTTTGTGAGCAGAGCTTCCGGCATTATTAAATAGATAGTGATTGGCTATTAAGTATGCATCGACATTCATGCTCTTCAGATCATTTTAAGTGTGCAGTCTTCACAGTTATTTGAAAGGCAGCCTTGCGAGAACACTGAATTAGATTTAATGCTTTGCTTTATCATTGGAATTTTATATTTGGCCAGCTATGTGGTTTAGGACAACAGCTACAGAGAAAGCAGAATTCCCCTGGGGCAGAGGAGGGTTTGGTGCAGCTCAAGACACAGACACCGAGCAGCAGGACGCCACAGAAATCTAAATCCTGCTACTGTGTTATCTTTTTTCTCACTGAATTTATTTTTGGGCGACCGACCATGACCAGATCCCATCCTTCCTGATCCTCTCTCTGTCCATGCCTTCTCCTTGTAGATAGTTTAAAATGCGTGATGTTTCAAAAGGAACTGTGTCCTCTTGTGTTACCTCAGTATCCCTTTCATCCTGCTGTGTGCTGTCTGGACTTGTTTTTTAAGTGCAGAGTGATTGATGTCTAATTTTTGTCGGTTGACTTCTTTTCAGGTTGTTTACAAATGGAGACGAGGGGATAATGACACTCTGCTAGGACAAGAGGACACGCAGAGACAGTTTCAGACAGAACCTTTGAGGCGCTGTGGTTTTTCCTGATCATTTCTGTTCTAAGTTATACCTGATACCGTGGATTTTACTGCCCGCCTTGGCAAGGAAATACTTGATTCATACCCTAATGGAGAACTGAGGGTGAGCTGACATTTGCCCCCCACCTCTCAACATGCTGGCTCTGAGGCTGGAGCAGGGCAGGCAAGGGGGTGGTGAGGTCGATCGCCTGCAGAAGGGGGCCACTGTGGCATGGCAGGGTCGGCAGCCGGGGAGGCCCCCTCCTAATGAGAAGAAAATGAACATCAGGGAGAAGATCTCCCAATGGGAAGGTCGCAGTCAACCGGGCAGCAGCCAGGATGTCGGAGTGAAAGCACACCCTCCGACCCTATCCAGAGCTCTGTCTGAGGATCTCCTGCGAAATGGATATACCAACGAGGTCTCAAGAGGGGGGCTTCACGCGAAAGCCGACGTCTCCAAAGCTAAGAGTTTTGGCTTAGATTTCCGGGAATCCCCAGCACAAGCTGGATATCGTGTGGATGGTAGAAGGTCAGAACCTCTGCAGAAATGCTCCACTGGACCTTCAACCAAGCCCCCAGGAAATAAACCACTTGCAGCACAAACAATTGGATCTCCAAAAGTGGAGGCTAACAAAACTAACTCTACTGCGAAACATAAACTCCCGGCCAATGGAGACGAAACAATCGAATGCATCTTGGAGGTTCAAGTAGTTTCTAAACCTCTACCTCTGTCAAGTGATGACCAAGAAGACAACATGCCTGCAGGGAACTTCTACACCTCACGCGGTTTCTGGCGTAAGATGGAGGGAGACAAGCTGCTCTGGCAAAGAGGCAGGGAGTCTTCAGGTGAATCCCAGCCTCCTCCTAAACCTCAGCGGACATTTACGTACCGGGCAGCCAACAACAACAACATCTCAGGGCACACGGCGCAAGAGGACAGAAGATCCTCTCATAACAACCACTCCAAAGCAGGGAGTAGGAGGGTAGCCCACCCACCTAGCTTCCCTCCTCCTCCATGTCCAGTTGCAAAGACCAATGGGCTTTCAAGGCACAAAAAGAACAGGTGAGTCTCGTTAGATGGTTTGGGTTGAAAGAATACACAGTACATTTTTTGTTTTTTATTTGAGTATGATTTTAAATAAAACTCTAGATCGTGCTGGTTGAATATTAGAGATTTAACCTTCTCTTGTCCTGGACGGCAGATTGTTTTTAGGGCAGATTTGAGGAGGGACTGTCAGACTGTAATTTCTGGCTGGGTGTCCATGTGAGATGTCACGTGATATCTGGCAGCATTGTTCTCTATTGTCTCTATTGGCCTAGTTCCTCACCAGCCACTGGTCCGGGGTCATCACACACACACACACACACACACACACACACACACACACACACACACACACACACAAACACACACACACACAAACACACATACACACAGACACACACACACTTATTCTGTCAAAACAACACAATCATTACACAGTCAGTTCAGAAAGTAGGTGATGCGACTTATAATACTCTCTCTCTCTTTGACTGTCATGTCCCAGTGTTATTTTCAAGGAGTTAGTTTCAGAACAAACTAATGAGCAAAGATGTGCACAGTTTATGATAAAATATATGTTGAAAAACTAAATCGATTGAGCTACATTTTTTTTTATATATTGGGGGTAACTGCTTATAAACACAAATGAATAACTAGAATACTTTTATCAGAGCAGTGTAACACGTCTGTCTCTTGTAGGCCTGTTCCACTGCTCTGAGGTCAGTGTTGCCAGATTTGATTGCCACAAAACCCCACCCAGTCATATTTTGTATTTTTATTTAGGAGAACAATTGTGCGTGTATACACTCAGTTGCTTGTAACCAACGTGGCTGGTATTGTTTTCCTGTGTGTGTGTGTGTGTGTGTGTGTGTGTGTGTGTGCGTGCGTGCGTGCGTGCGTGAGTGCGTGCGTGCGTGCGTGTTAAATCGTGGCAGAATGTGACACCTACTACAGCGGGATCTACCACAGATGCAGTGTTAAGTAATTATCCGCCTGTCTCTGCACCGATTTGCTGAGCTGAATGTTTGTGGGCTTCTGCTGTGTCAAGAGTTATCATCCATCCTGCAGCACTAATTAAACTAGAACTAAATTTGACCGCAGGGATGATGATCATCGCTCAGTCATGATTGGACCAAAATAGACCCTTGACATAGCAGGTGGAAGACAATACAATAGTTGTAATGTGTATACATCTTGCCGTAAATGGAATAATAACATCTATGACACTAGATGTTATGTTGTTGATTGTGAAATGAATTATGTGTTTTGTAAAGTGCTCGAGAAGTGTTGGACGCAGGGTGGATTTGTTGTATCGCTTTTAACTTCTTCCTGTGCTGTGATACCTGACTGTGGAAGTTTGCATCACAGTTTTAGTCTCAGTTCCAGAATCAGATTGCCTTAGTTGTGGTAGGTGTGTCATGATTCATGACTCATGAACTAACATCTGAGTGTAAGTGCAGCACTTCAAGAGACACAATCTGAAGGCTTGGCCCCGTCCCTCACAATCCACTGATCTGAATATCATTAAGCATCTCTAGATAGATAGATAGATAGATAGATAGATTACTTTATTCATCCCCGAAGGGAAATTAAGTCGTCATAGCAGCCGGTACATTTGAATACAATAAAATACAATACAATAGAATAAAATAGGTAGGATCTTGGAAGGAAGAGTGGGTGGAAATGTGTTAATCTAGATTAGAAAGTCCCCTAAAGGGTCTGGCTACAGAAAGCATTTGCACGATTTGATATCTGATAGAAATTCATGAAATTAAACGCAACATTAAAATTTAAGAAAAGATAAATTTAGTGATCTCTGTTTACTGCAGGGTGTTTTTACTTTTTTTCTTTAATCAACAAAATGTGCGCTTTATGCTGTATAGCTCTTTACATGTTAGAGTGGAAGAAAAATTAATATTTAAACATAGTTGTATTGTAAAACCTAAAAGTGTAGTTTCAGTATGAAACATATTCTTTGCCTTTGAGTGACATTGCTTTACTCTTCACTTATATAAACAGATGGAGGCTTTATTGCCCACTGTTTGTCGGTCATCACTTATCGCTCTGTGTGTGTTGAGTTGAGCCTCAGTTTATTACCTCAGCAATGAGTTTATCTTGTCAACCCAGTCTGTTTGTTTGTTTGTTGAATTGTTTGTTTGATGAAATAATCTGCCACATGAGCTGTGTGTCAGTGAGTGTGTGACATTTGGTGCAGCTTGATTACATTTACACACCAACACGCAGACATTATCAAACACAACCCGTTAACAACCTGAAACTTAACAGAGGAGTTCAATATGAACTTATTACCAACTGATAATGCAATAATGATAATAATAACTAATCAATAACTGGACGACAGCTGCATATTTCCTTTGCTAAGATGACCTATGACCGACAGCTGCCTTCCTCTAAATCCTGTCACACTCGTTCTTTTGTTTGCTCTTATTCTTTTTACAGCTTCTGTACCGTACGCTCAGTCATTTCCTGTCATGACACTTTATCACATGCTCTGTGTCCTGCTGTGTTTGATATCAACATAAGGAATTAAGTGTTGGAACCCTAGCAGTTGACATGCAGTGTAAACAAACGTATGCTTGCTATCTTAAGGACAACAGCCAGGCCCCTCATTCTCATCGCCTTCTCTTCCCCCCCCACAGGAAGTCCTTTGAGTACGAGGATGCAGCTCGTCTGACAGCCAAGCAAGGCACGCTGGGAGGAGAGGCGAGGCGCTGCGGCCTTTACCACGCCTACTCTGAAGACAGTGTTTACGAGGACATTCTCTGTAAGTTACACATTCTGAGTCTTATACACTGAAGGAGATCAGCCTGTGAATGAACCACCAGAGATCTTGATCATTATCCTGAATGTCTGGCTGTCATGTCATTTTAACACTTAAAATTTGACTTGGAATTTTAGATTATTCCAGGCTCATGCCATGCTTTTAATTTCTTTAAAATACTGCATAGTAGCAGGACTGGTATCAGAATTATAGACACTAAATAGAAGGTTTTCAAAATTTTGACCTTTTGATTAAATCATATCAATCATGCTCAGTTGCGCCAATTAAAATCAGTAGTTAATGGATAAAGTAATATCTTAACTTTTAAAATCCTATCTGATTTCCTCGTAACATATAACATATGGAATATATAAAAAGATGATCCTCTATCTCAAAAGATGTGTGTCTTTCAAGATTTTAAATAAAATAAAAATAGAAACAAGTTAGTGCTCGCCTGCCGTTCACCGGTTTATTCCAAGTACATTGAAGCTCGACTCAAAAGGCAGAGGCTGACAGGAGAGTCAGTGGCCGTGAACTTGCTTCTGTCATTCTCGACAATGTCCCTTGTCCCATGAATCTCAGCCACAGCTGTTACAGAGCGCGCATCACCTGTTTAAACAAAGTTTATCACTTTATCACAGACATTTTTTCTTTTCTATCAATAATTTAACAGCTAAATGGCAGCATGTAACATACCAAAAAACATGGAAGTGTAGCACTGGTAGTTACCTTGGAAACGTGGCTCTTACCTGTGTGTTCAGCTCACTTAAAATAAGTCTGTCTTTATTTTGTGGAACTATAACTTATATTTTACAGATTAAAGAACAAAAGTGACAATGGTTCCATACAACCATACACAACCATCCCCAGAAAGGCCACTGTTTTTTCAAAGTTTATAATAATGAACGTATCATGTTTCCAAATCGCACCTAATTCCACACCACACTTCCCTGTTCGCCATTAACAATACACACGCAAAGTGTGAAGGAAAAAAGTGCCACATACAGAAAGAGATTTCTGGAATTAGTAAATAGATTTATCCCATTTACTGTTTTAATCTCATACGATTTTTTCATTTGCATAGGTTTAGGTTAGAGGAATTCAATGTATGCCTGAATGTATAAATTGTCTTTGTCATGTGCCTTTGTATGATACCTATTTGATCACACCTTTAGCAAGTAGACAATAAATATTCCAGTTAAAATGTTTAATGATCGTAAAGGGAACAGGTGTTCTATTAAAAATGTCTTTTTTTAGAGTTCTTGATCTGTGTTAAGCTCTTAAGTTAGGTCAACTCCAATGGCTTTAGATAGATATTGAGGAAGATACTGATTTCTGCATCAATATCCTTTGGATAGTGCCATTATGCAAATTGTTATAACTCAAATATCAAAACCACAGAACCACAAAGAAACAGAAAGGTCAAAACTAAAAAAGAAATAAAGTGCCCCACTTCTTTATCCACACCAGACACCTCAGTCAATTGCTGTCATGAACGTAAAGCCTGCAGCAGGTTCTGGTGAAATCATTTCCCAGTGTGTATAACACTGATCCAGCATGTCTTATCTCTTCAATCACTCCGTGTTCCCTCAGGTGATGTGACCAGAGATAACCCCTATGAGGATATTAAGATGTCTCCCATGTGTCTACCTATCGCAAGACCTCAACACCCGAAGGTAAGGGAAGAACGTCTACCTCTCACAGAACACAAGTATTTTTATTATTTCTGTGTATCAGATGATCCGTGCACAACCGTAGATTGTGATGGAGGAGGGAAGAAGTGCTGTAGCTTTACATTATATATAATTATCTAAAACCAGAGATAACTCCACCGTTCATGTCTTCCAGCTGCCTCCTAAACCCCAGACGTTGCAAGGTTACGCCAGCAAAGTGGAGAGGAAGGGCTACCAAGTGTCCAAATCCTCAACACTCGCAGAAACTCCCAAACCTGCTGCAGCGCGGCGCACAAGCACTCAGAAGACACAGAGGACACCTCACGTAAGTGATACTTCCATGTTTTCACAAACCGTTGTATGTCACTGTGGTGTGATAGAACAACCAAAGAGTTGTGTTACGAGGAAGGAGGTGGTGCCATGTTGAGCAGGAAGGAGAGGATGCTGAAAGACACAGATAGGGGTAGACGTACGACTGTGAGTTTGACTGCTTCACTAGAATTCAGACTTGAATTCAAACATATACGACCAATGGCAGTGGAAACCGTGTGGACAGGGAGGAACTTTAAGGTTAAGGTACAGTAATGAAACCGACTTAAGCCGTTTTCATACAAGTCCTTTGAAAGTTCTCTGCAGAGGAGAGTTTGTGGTGATAGGAGCCCACGTCCACACCGATTGGGCTCCTATCACCACAAACTCTTTCACCCCAGCCAGTCCAGGCACTGAGTTCGGATCTACTTGAGGATTCTCCCTCCTAAAAGAGAGTTTTATCACTCCACTTTTGCCAAGTTTTTGCTCTTAGTGGTAACTGTTGGGTTTCTTTATAATATTCTAAGATCCTGTGTAAAGTGCCTGCTGAGTCCCAGCTGACAGTGGGCAGGAGGTGGCCTACACCTTCGACAGGTTGCACACGTATGGCCATCCTAACATGTTGTCCAAGGTCACATTTCAGCTTGATTGACACTGGTCTGCATTTATATAATCCCTCTCCGTCTGTCTGTCCATCCATCTGTCAGTATTTGGGTTTTTCTTGATAATCTACTCATCTAGATCTCCAGCTACACTTAGATTAACAGAATGTTACGGAAAATACTGCAACCTAAATTGAAATCTATTCAGTGAAAATTACATTAGACAACAGATTGTTTAAAAACTGAACTGTACAATTGGTGCTGGGACACTGAAAGGTTTGAGCTGTTGTCATATGAACCCATGGATTGAAATTAATAATGTATTTCTTCTACTACTACTTCCTCTTTTTTTGAACCTCTTTACATTCACAATCATAATCTGTGAGTCAAATTTAAACAGGGGCTCCCTCACTGTCAATATTGAAAACAGGTTTAAAACCTGTTATTGATCCCCCACATATTGACAGACTGAACAGAACAAATTCACACTGCAGCAGTGTTTTTGTAAATGATCTGTTGAAAACCACAAAACACACCTTTCTCTTCTGAAAGTTCACCTCCTCACTGAAATCCGTACAAAAACCCGAAAATTATTTCCTGGTTTATTCATTTACATGTGCTCGGCCTGTCCTCCTAAAGTCATATGGGAGCACCCTGTACCCTGTTTGAACGCAGGGCCAGAGTCCACCGTCAAATTCAGTTGTGTTCTCTCATTAACAGAAGAATGCAGGAATGTAGGAGTAAAAGAAAATGACAATCTATAATATAATTATATAATTAAAGTATGTTATATCTTGATTCCCTGTAATCATGATTCTGTAATGGCTGTGAAATTATGGGGCTGATGAGTGTCTGTGTTGTACAAAACAGTACGTCAACAAGATTGAGACGATCTTCGATGACAAGAGAGGGAGGAAGAGAGTGAAGAACCAGGGCGTCTCAGTGAGAGGTACACACACTCACACACACACACACACACACACACACACACACACACACACACACACACACACACACACACACACACAGATTTGTGTGCATGAACTACTGCATATGCCCAAATGTCACCACCGTCAACACTTCAGAGAGATTAAGTTGGTGGAAATACCCAGCGTCTGATACACTCCGGGGTGGCTGCAGGAGGCAAAGCGGCTGATTATGAAACAAAGGCTGGCTGTCTGCATCTGATTATGGCTTCTCAAGTCTTTTCCAATCCTCTGCATCTCCCTAATCTCTCCCTTCTCTAATTCGTGTCAACAGAGGAGACCAGCGGGACAGAGAGCGACCCAGAGGACAACAGCAAAGGTATCACCATAGAGTTAAGCTCACTGCACTGTGTCTTATCTGGTTTTCAGGTTGCCATTAAATGCGATTTCTTAAATGCAATAAGAAATACTGGTCATATTTGTCAGCAGTGATTATAATCACTTAAGTATAAACAGAGGGCTGCATGGCAAAAAAGAATAAAAAAAAGAGAGGAATTTATAGTATCCCTGAGACATTTGTTAGCTATTTATTTAGTTTTTCAGCCAAGAGAATTCTCAGTTTTATTTAAGGTAACAGGGAGTTGATCTGAGGTTTTGGCGTCTCTGCTTTACTTTTTGGAGCAAACGATGAATGACAAAGAAAAAAACACTCTGCTTACCATTTAGATCGTTAGCCTGTTTGTTGTCTTTGATTCTACTGTTGGTTTGGCTCACTTTTAATTA
Source organism: Pseudopleuronectes americanus (assembly GCA_038501795.1). Lineage (NCBI taxonomy): Eukaryota > Metazoa > Chordata > Actinopteri > Pleuronectiformes > Pleuronectidae > Pseudopleuronectes > Pseudopleuronectes americanus. Next base: position 6,227,966 of record CM076725.1, read on the forward strand.
GATTAGGAGGATTCATTGCTGTTTGCTGCGTAATGTGAATACAATTTAAATACACTACTTTATCCGTGAACATGATTTGGGCCTGAGTCATGTTAGACAGCAACTTCCATGATCCCACGCTGTTTCATGAAGTCATCAAACTAGGTCTTATGTGATTGGTTCATAACATCCTCGTTGGATCAACTGTACAAAATTATTTCGCAATGGGCTACATTACTGCTGCCTGGGCTTAGTGCCGACAGAGCGATAATGAGGGCAGTCAGACTTTTCTCTTGAACTGACACAGCCCTGTGGTTGGCTACTTGACTCGTGTCCAGGTAGTCATGAACCAAAGTGTTCTCAGGGGACCATGGATGTATCTAATTTCATAGAAATCCGTCCTGTAATTGTGGTTGTGTTACTGCAACACAGAGCTTGAATGAACAGCCTCTATATCCTAACGCTTGCCAACTCTTTAGCCTCCTCAGAAAAGTGAGATGGTGAGATAAATCATGACTGTTGTTTCAGATAATATGTCACCAGGATTAACAACCACACGTTATACTGTAGATTGAAATTTACAATGCTTTATATTGCTCCTCAGTGCTGGATTAGATGTTGTCTGTCGCAGGAGCAGCGTTACCACAATCTGTTCACTGTGTGTTGTCCAGCAGGCTCCAGGAGATCAGTTTACATCCAGTCTACACTGAAACGTCGGCCTGGCTACCGCACCCTGGAGAAAGACCTCATCCAGCTGCAACAGCAGCAGCTTTTCCAGATCTTTGTGGTGGTGTCGCTGAGAAAAGGCTCCCCAGGAAACACCTACTCCCCTGAAATTACGCAACAGTTTCCCAAAATGGTTAGAAAGGGACTTTACAGTGACTTCTTCTGAGCAAATGTAATAGCTCTGCTCGGACTAAATGGTTTCTTAACATGCATGACTATTCACTCTCAAAGGGGAATTCCCCAAGACCGGAATCCAAGAACTTTACATATTTAAATGGTGACTTTTATTATTTCAGTATACTACCATTATATACTTCCTGGAAATAGTTTTGGGCAATATATATATCTCTATATATATCTCAGGACAAACAGTTAAATCTTTCTTAATTTGAATGCTTCCGCACCAGTGACAGCCAGCATTATGTTTCCTGGTTATCTGTCCATCCATCCATTAATGAACTTGATATCTCAAGAATGAGGGAATTTCCGCCAATTTGGTACAATTATTAAATTGGACTCAGGAATGAACTTATTAGATTTTTGTTGGTTGTCAAATTTCAAGGTCACTTTGACCTTACAAAGCCCAGTTTTTGCCTTGTGAAGGTGATATATCTCTGGATTGCTGTCAAGGAATTATTTCCCATTGTGCACAATCATTGACTTGGACTAAAGGATTAAATCACTTGATTTTAGCATACAGTCTATGGATCTTACTAGCCAAAGGTCAATGTCATGGTGGCCTCACAGAGTATGATTATGTCTTTCTTCAATATCATATCTTAAAATCAATTTGAGAAAATTTCTTCAAATATGGTACAAACGTACACTTGGACTGTAAGTTGAAATTAATACATTTTAGTGGCTGGAGTCACAGAGACCTCCCGTCCCTGTAAATGAGATATATTAGGACCGCCCGTATGGAATTTCATTACATCTGGTACAATTCACTTGGACTCATTGATAAACTGATGGGTTTTGGTGGTCAAAGGTCAAAGCCTCAAAAAACATGTTTTTGGCCTCTTGAATACTAGAGAGCCAAAGACTGCTTGAAGTAATTAAACTTTTGATAATTTGTCACTTGGACTCAAAGAAATATGTTCATGGAAACTGCACTGGTTGTTGGAGGGATCAAACCGCAGCGCGTTAATTCTTCTTTGTACTTAACTGAAATAATTTCTATTGACTCATAAAACAATGCAGGTGAATGATCAGTTATTTAATCTGAAAGTGATTTGGAAAATCCTGCTATACTAAACTGGAGTTTGTCTGTTTCAGTTTGAGAAGTCCTCCCGGATCTCCAAAGAGGCCGAGGATCAGCTGAAGGTCATTCCTAAGTTCTGCTTCCCCGACTCACTGGAGTGGAAGCCCTGTGCACACATGCCAAGGTCAGCTCATAATCGACTGTAATAATTAACTAAACACTGTTTTCATTTGTTCATTTATTTCCTTTACGTCAATATCTTCTTTTGTTGTCATAATACACACCTCAAGTTGTAGCTCCATAATTATTAGTTGTGTTGTGTCTGATATTTATTTTCTATTTATATCCTCGCTACCACAACAACTCAAGTTCCCCACAGGGATCATTAAAGTTTCATCTGATCTAATTAAAGCTTTGAGTGCTGAGGGGCACAGGGCTTCAGTTTTTTTTTCTAGTTAATATGGTTCATTGTTGTAATGTGGGTAATTATATGGTCTTACATCGCTTCTCTGCTTTGAAACAACAAACACGTTATCGTCATGTCTTCACATTAATCAAAAGCATTTTAGATACAGAAATTCCATATGTTTCTTAATATGTTTCCATACAATCTGATCCGATGTTTTCCATCAGAAAAAAATCAGCACAAATGAATGGTTTAATTAGTGGAGTTTATTAAGTGCAATAAGTTTACATGTCTATTGATGTTGTGTTTTCAGTGAGACCTTCTCCTTTGTCCTTACTGGAGAGGACGGCAGCCGCTGGTTTTGTTACTGTCGTAAGATCCTGGTGAGTGTGGATGAGTTCATGTTTGTGTCTTAGTCACTGATTCAAGTGCATTTGTGTGTGCGTGCGTGCGTGCGTGTGTGCGTGTGTGTGTGCGTGTGTGTGTGTGTGTGTGTGTGTGTGTGTGTGTGCGTGCGTGTGTGTGTGTGCATGTGCCTGATGACATGGCAGCCGGCCACATGCTTACTCAACATCTCTGTGGAGATGTGAATCACAGACCATACCACTTCTGAATCAATGACAGAGAACATGAAGAATTTCATCATTTCACCCTTTTTCCTTCACAAAGACAGAGAGCTGCTTTTAGGTCTGTTTTCTGAACATACTTTTTAGGTTGAAATTATGAGGAATATGTCATTGTTTGTGTATGTTTCTTCAGACTAACACAACATATTCATAACATTGTTATGTTCAATGCTTTTGTCATAAACACAGACTCACTTTAGACTATAGCTGCATCGTCAATGAAAATACAAAAAAAGGGAGATAATTGATATGTTTATATTTGATTTTTTTTTGGTGTTCGATTTTTATATATGTAGTAGATGTAGATGTAGTATATTTTTTTTTACCAGCTTAATCACATTCCATTCAATATGTGTCTTCCAGCCCAGTGGAAAGGGGAAAGAGGCTTCCCGAGGTGCACTGTATGGTCAGCAAGCTGGGCTGTTTCAGCCTTTTTGCAAAGGTAAAGTGATCATATAGTTTCACTGCTCTCTCCCTCCTGCCATTGACCGGGCGAGGAGATACTTTCTGAAAAGTTCAACCCCCTCATCCACTTGCACGTGTGGGAAAATGCTTCCAAACTCCTTGTATGTAATATGATGGAATGAGACTACAATCAAAGATAATCCTGAGCAATCACTGGGTGTGTTTTTTAAGAAAGAGGTTGTATGCATGCAGCAGTGTCCCACCCATTTTACAGTTGGCTGAGGGAAACTTACAAACAGTAAGTGGGAGTATTTCCAGGAGGAAAACTGCTTTTACATGCAGAGCTGCATTCTGCCTCCTCTGCTCTATTGTTCACACTTTAATCAGCACTAGTTCCTTCAGGACACGCAATGATTTGCTCGGCTCTGTCTGCACAGATTCTGGAGGAGGTGGAAAGGCGCCGGGAGATTTCCCCAGCGCTGGTTTATCCTTTTATGCGTAGCGTGATGGAGGCCCCGTTTCCAGCCCCCGGACGCACAGTCACCGTCAAAAGCTTTGTCCCCGGCACTGGGAATGAGGTAACCCTGAAACCAAAAGAGGAAATGTTAATTGGTAGTTTTTTTCCCCCTCTAACCACTCCTCTCTGCAGACTCAGGGTGAGTCAGAATGGGAGGTTATCTAAGTAAACAATGGGGATAGCTATTACAGCTTTGATGGGCGTCATGTAAGGACAGTTTTGTGTTTACAACAGTTAACAGTAATCATTGTAGTCATTCCTGTTTAGAGACTCATATTACGTGAAGTAATTCAGAGAAAATGCTGCAAAATACCTACTTTCTTCTAGGTGGCTCCTTAAATGAAAGCCTTAGCTTAGGTTTCTAAATCCCCCCTTGCAGAGGCCCACAGTCTTCTTATTTGGGTATTTTTATACCATTACTAACAGCTTACTGTCTCCACACTGTACAGTCTCAGGCTACATGCTCTTGTTGCTTTGCCAGGTGCTCACTCTGTGTCGGCCGGTGGACTCCAGATTAGAGCACGTGGACTTTGACAGTCTGCTGCAGTGTCTCAGTGTGGGAAGGCTCCTGCAGGTGTTTGCCTCCTTGCTGCTCGAGAGGAGAGTCATCTTCATCGCCGACAAGCTCAGGTACTGCTGTCATTAATTCACACACTCAACACTGCAGGGCCACTTCACCTCCACTGTTTAGAAGGATTATGCTAAGGAAGGCAATTATAAAAGACACCATATGGCAGCTGTAGTCGATACTTGCTGATATCCCACAGGCCCAGGGCCAGTTTTAATTATCTCTGCGTACTTTGGCCTCAGTGGGCTGCTTCACTTGGGGCTGAGTCCCAACAGCAGATCAAGTCAGGTTTATTTAAACGAGCCAGTATCACTTACAGTGTCTCAGTGGGCTTGACAGGGACACAACAATACATTTTACATTATAAGTAGATAAAAGATATCACAACAACAATAATAAAACCACAAACACACAAAATTACATGGTCCCGATTGACCCTATTTGCACCAACACAATATTAAACCAGTACCAATTAGCAGAAAAACAACAAAGACAATTGGTTGGAATTAAATCACAGTAAAATCAAATAAACCCTCACTATTTTAAAACTTTACCTTAATGATTGTTAATAAGTTTCCAGTTTTGAAGATATTAACTAGAGCTTAGTGTATCTGATGCTGGGTCAAAATAGCCTTTTAGTTTAGGTTTATAATAATAATAAGATGGAATAAATCAAATAATTACAAAAACAATGGGTCAGAATAAACTTTTGGTAGTGAGTAAAGCTAACTTATCTATCTGTCCTATATTGTTATTATATTTGGGTTGTTATTTAGCTTACCTGTATAAACAGGTTCTGCAGAATCTGTAGGCAAGGCACACGATTTTGGAGCTGGAAGCCTCTGGTTTCCGTTTCTTGTTTGACCAATCACATTAGAGCAGGCTTTGGTTTTCACAGGAAAACAGTCAGTGTTGAGACTGGAGAGCAAAAGATGCAGAACTTATTGACCATTATGCATCGGCTATCAGTTTTTAGTATCGCAAACAGCTGTTAATTGAGATCAGCCATATTGTCGTCTGGACCTGAAACACCTACAAATAGTATCGCTGTTTGTGTGTCACAAAATAAACTGAAAGTGGCCATAGGAGTCAGCAGCAATTACAATGTTATGTTACTGATGGCAAGTAAAATACAGTATTATGATCTATTCTGATTAATGAGGATGAACACTGTCTCTACATCACAAATTAAAACGTTGAGATGGAGTCAGCAGCTTGGTACGACAGGTTCTCCCTCAATATCATCTAAAACTGATTTAAAAGAGATCAAAATCAATATTTGAAATACAGTAAACTAGGAGTTGATTGGATATTAAATGTTATCAGACTTTGGAGAGGAAATGTAGATTCGAAATTGGTTTAAAATAATTTAAAAAAAAAGCTTGATTAAAGAAGAGTATAATAACAGCTGTTTGAAACTGAGTATTCACATCCTTTAAGAACAATGATGAAAGACTAGTCGCTTTTTCTATGGAGCAGATAAGAGGAAATTGAGACGAGTGAGCTTTGTACAAAGACAGTGCTGAGCTTGGCTGAGTGTCCTCCAAAGAAGAGGAAAGCTTCTCTTGGAAATTGACCATTTGAAAGGAAGGGGAGGAGGTGTTTCAAAGCGTGTTGACATCTGACCGCAAACTGACAAGTCAGAGCGTCACCAGAGATAAATCCTGCCTTAATGGAGGGCGAGCAGAGATCAGTTGGGTTTTGGGAGATTTCTTCTACACTCTGCTACAGTTTGCTGAATGCTCCTCCAGCTGAAAATGTGTTTGAGGTGGTGTGACACCTGTTTTCAGGGCGCTATGACTGATATCATGTGATCATCAGTGTGAGAACTGATCTTCTCTCTCCTGTTCACTGCAGCGTGCTGTCCCGGTGTAGCCACGCGGTGCTGGCGCTGCTCTACCCGTTCACGTGGCAGCACACGTTTGTGCCTGTGTTACCGGCCAGTATGTTGGACATCAGCTGCTCCCCAACCCCGTTCCTCATCGGGGTGCTGGCCCCCTGCCTGCCACAGCTGCTGGAGCTCCCTATTGAGGAGGTTGGTCACAACAAAATATTTAAAATTTGTATTTAAATATTTTTAAATGATTTTTTATCTGCTGTATAAATGTTATATATGTACAGTGGATGTAGTGACACATTTTGACTACATATTGTGAATGAATGCACAAGCAGTAGCACCTCCACAGTGGCACATGCACCATTGTCCACTGTGTGTGACGAAAGCCTTTTTCAGACAGGAACTCCGGAGAATGTCCGCCCACTTTGATCCAGACTTTCTCTGGAGTTTGCCTTTCATTAATGAAGAATGCAGCAGGTGCTCCTCCACTCAGACGTGTTCACAACAACACAACTCTTGAGTGTTCATGTGAGGGGGGACGCAGCAGGCAGAGGCACGAGCTAACATATTAATTCAGCTGCTGAGATGACCTTTTTCACCGTACTCGAATGCTGTTGTTGACACCTTTGCCAGCATCACCTTTGTGTATGGCTCCTCTTTTTCATCTCCGCAGCAGAATTAACACGGCAGCCTGTCCAGGGCTTCTCCTTTGGAAAACTCCTCTAGAGAATGTCAGGAGATTATCCGGAGTACAGTGCATGTCTGATAGCAGCATATGTTTTGTAGACAAATTGTTAATAGGCTGTGTTTCAGACTCATTTTAACATTTCATACCTGTGATTACGAAATAGTGAAATCAGCTCAGAGTGTAACTGTCATTCTCTCTTCTCGCTCCCCAGGTTCTCATAGTGGATCTGTGTGCAGACAAGTTTGTCATTCAGGTGTGTACACATAGCCGGATGAATGGGTATGATAGGTGTGGCCCCAGTGGAAACCTGGCTTTGCCTGCACATGTTTGAATGCAGCATGTTTTGAGGATGACAGAACCAAGATGATTGAGCATGCACAAAGGATGGAAGTGATGAAAATATACAAGCTACAAGTCCAGAGTGAGGTCATCTCATGAGAAACACACACTGGACTCTTTTCTGGCTGATCTAGAGCTACAATAATCACTCTTTAATTTCCATTCAACATTGCTCAATACAACTTTTAACTTATTGTTCTCTTTGCCATTTTTAGCATTTCATTCACTGAACTTCCTCTTAGTCTCTTTTATTAGGAACAAGTATTGTCACACCGATATGATCCGTTACACAGAACTCCAATTTCAGTGTTGCTGGTGGCTTCCTTCCCCATCATGCAATATGAACTACATCATTGTTTGTGCTATATGATCAATGATGTTTAGACAATCACAGCCTTGTGTTCTTGTGTCTCTGTTTGGACTTGACAGGTAAACAATATCAGTAACTATGACAATATGATTATCAATAGAAATATAAAAAAAGTCCAATATAAATCATTCTAATGCTTATGCATTGTACAAATACAGTGAGGAGGTGTGACACAAAATGAATCGAGCACAGATTTGTAAAATGTTTTGCTGTTTATCAAGTGTGTGTCATTCTCTGCTTATAAGAAAAGCTTAAAATCACGACCTTCACTCAGGAGCAACAATCCATCAGAACTTTCTCTCTCACCAGGTCAAACCAGGGTTTCCCCCTTAACAATCTAGACTGAGGTGGTTCGCCATCTTATAATTTGTAATGAACCCCAAAAAGATATCACACTTCGCATTATTAAAGCAAAAGATCTGTAACTTATTGTTTTGCTCCGTTAGTGCATCGTGTAGCCGTTTGCAGCACTGTTTTCCATGCGCTCATTCCTGCTTTTGTCCATGTGGCATCTCTCTAGGCTGGATGGGTTCTCTCTCTGTTATAACAACCTGCCGTTCACCCTTTATTCTGTGTACCTGTCACTCAGAATGGGTTGCGTGCGATAGTGAAGTTTGTGCACATGCATGTGCAGCCCTGCTACTGGAAATGCTGTAGTGAAAGATGTGAACATTTTAATCTTAATATAGTTTCTGTCCACAATGGATATGATACATTATTGTCCACATACATACAATAAATAACTTTTAATGCTTTGTAGCATCATGCTTTGTAGCATCATGCCGAGGTCACACATATGAAAATGTGAAGCGAGTCTTGTGGTTCATAGTTCCCCGAAGCTGAACTCCATGCAGAGCCAGCCTGCAGATAGGCTGCACCACAGGAAGCAAATGTATTTTTCGCCTCCCGACTGACTTATTCACCTTCGTCTGACCGTGCCCTAGGACCTCTTTTTTCGTGCACCAGATCCATCTTTGCAGCCAGTAAATCATTCATAAGAACACGACTGGCCAAACTGGAACAAAAGGTCAGGGGCATCTTAGGTCTTTCTGTTCAAGCTCACTGGTACAGCAACGACTCCCCCTGATGCCAAAAGGAGATGCATGTGTCTGTCAGTGGGTGAAACAGATGAGATGTGCTGTATGTTTGTAAATGACAACACGTGACTGCTGTTGACCTCTGCTGTGTTGTGTGTGCTGACAGCTGGATGATGAAGACTGCATCCTGCCCAGTAAACTGCAGGCAGCGCTGCAGCAGATCCTGGAGGAGAGGGCCGATATCCTGAGACAGGAGGACGGAGACAGACATGGAGGTCGGTATAACTGACATCATGTTGCAAACAGCAGAGTCTGTATGTCAGGTGCTTGACTCACTTGTTATAAAGCTTGTAACATCTCGTCTAGTTCCTTTTTTTTTCTTCTCTAGGGGGTTGAATAATATTTTTAGATCCTCTTTTTTCGTCACAGACCTTCCTGAGCTCTTCTGTTTTTTTTTAGTTCACCAAATCTCTGCAAATACCGGTAAACAGGCAACACCCTGTTTATTTTTGGAGAGTTGAACCTATTCAGATGTTCACCACATAATCCAAAATGTAGTCATTTGAATATCAGGCCTGAACAATTCTAACATTTGCTTATGCATCATCTGACTCGTGAGACACTTGGATTTGGTGCAATAGGTTAGGGTTACTTGTGGGATGGTATTTTGTTAAATGGAATGAATCCTTGTTTTAAATAATGTTTTTTATGAGCATAAAAAAACTAATCAAAATACTTAGGTAATACGTTTAGGTCTTGATCATGTTAACATGCATTTAGCGATAATTATGTCACGCTTAAAAATTATATATGTTTTTAAAGATAAATATTTAAGGCGACATGCATAGTTTGTTATGTCTCTATTTAGTTCCATTTTGTTGAAGCATTATTAGAATGCTGTCATAAAATTACAGAAGAAAACACAAGAACATGATAATTATAAGAAATCCTGTTCAGAAATGATCTCAGTACAATCAGCGTGACTGTGAGAAAGACTGGATATCTACTGTCTCTGCCTGTGGTTTGCAAAGGAAACTCTCCTCTACTCTACTTCACCTTGTCTTCAGTGATGGTGGAATGTATAACCCTGGGACTCTGACATTCCTTCATATCTGTTATACTCTGTCATTCATCATAGGCTCAAAAAGTCCAGCTTGTTAAAACCTGCAGAAACTCTGGTTCACTGAAGACATGTTCATGTTGTCACTAGATGATTTGCAGTGCGTCAATCTGTGCTCCACAATAAAGAAGTTCAGTCATAACAGAAGCTAAAGCATTAGACACAACTCTCTCTGAGTCTCTTGTAGTAGTTCATTAAAGTCACAGACTAACTAACTGTGTTATTAACCTTTTTCTCCTCTTTATGCATCCATCCATCCCTCCAGGCCAGCCAGATGACTTGAGCTCCCTGGTGTCCGAGGGCTTTGTGCGCCTCTTCGTGGAGCTGGTGGGCCACTACCCGTTCCACATGGTCGAGTCCTCCAACGGCAGCAGGGAGCTTCAGCGCGACAGCTTCCGCAAGTCTCACCCCTCCCGTGGAGTCCGGCAGTTCCTGCAGCTCTTCATGGACACGCAGATGTTCGCTGGCTTCATTCAGGACAAGGAGCTGCGCAAGGCAGGTGGAAGAGGTAAGAGGGGCGTCGCAGTGCCAGTGGTCACAAGGGTTGAATCATTTAAAGTAATGGCCGATGCTTCTTAAAGCTGATTGTCTCATGGAGGGTCAGTGTCCATCTTGATTTGCAGCCATTCGGTTTGTGCAATAAGTGATGGAGTTGTGTGATGTTAGTGCAGAACAGTGAATATCATCTTATTATATATATTCTTTAAAGCTTGGAGTGATGCAAGTCTGATGTTTGATGTTTGATGTTGTTTATTTGAAGTCAGATTTCCACATGTCTGAACATCTCCCTCTGGTCTCAGGTCTGTTTGAAGTCCGAGTGGCCGAGTATCTGGATTCGTACCCTGAGCCGGAGCCGAGCGGCGTGAACAAGTTTCTCAAAGGGCTGGGTGAGTGCTGATCCAGGATCAGATGGTCCTCTTTAAAAAGGTTGATTCTCAGCAGCTAATTGATCTGTTCAGGAAACAAGATGAAGCTCCTCCAGATCAAATGAGGAAAGTGAAAGACTTTGTAATCAACAACAGAAGATGTGGAGCTGCTGCTGGACTGACAGAGGAGATGAATGTGGATCAGAGTCTTGTGTCAGCGAGGAGTTGGGTTCAGACAGGACCTTGTATGTATGTGGGAGCAGTGCACTTCCCTTTGGACGGAAACTGGAAACACTTTATTTCTTTTCTAGTGTTGTTTTATTGAACCACAAGGACAAGGCACAATGCAACAGTTTGTGGATCAGTTCTGCTGCACAATGTGCAACTTTAATGTTACATTTCAATCTGGTAAGTACTCAACTGAAAACACTGTGTGGTTCTAACCTGACGCATGTTTTTATACATTTCCATGTAAAGTTCTGACTTTGCGTTCCTCTCAGCACAAACTGTGAGAACCTTTTCGTTTACTGTGTTTGTAATTGTGTGTATTTCATATACATAGTGGAGGTTGAGTCACTCTGATCAAGTGTTTGGACTCTATCTAAGAATATTTTGTGGGAATTAAGCCTTTTTCTTTTCTCTCTGTTAACTGGAGTTGTAAATATGATGTTTTTTACATTTTGCACATGTTGAGAAGCAATGTACAGTATTTGGGATATTTTTGTATTAAAGCATGACATGTCCAACATTTAAAATAAATGGGTTTCCAAGGACAGTAATTAATGGGTGACTCCTATTTATAATGCAAAGGCATTGAAAAGTGGGTTTTACAGTTACTAAATATAATACTTGTGTCTTTTAGGCCACATATAGGAGAATTGGCTATGTTGCAAAGGGCTTTAAGTACATGAGTTCTAGTGCTATTATATATTGTTTCCATGTAATGATAATTTTGTGTATGGTAAATTATCATCAGGATGCGTTTTGAATGCATAATATCTAAATTCCTTGTTTCTGTTCTTGTCGTGTTGCATCAAAAGTAAAATATTAGAGGGAGTCTTATGCAATGGCTGCAAAATGCAGAACTTTATTTAATTTATTTGGATTAAGGTATGACAGGATGGACAGGATCATTACACCAGACAGGACTTGGTTTCAAGAAAGACTTGATTGTGACCCTGTGATTTACTAATTTGTCTTTCATAGACAAATAGAAATCTGGTCTAAATTACTCTGAGGCATATTCAGTAAAAAAAAGTAAACATTGACTTAACATATTAACCTCTTAAAAGTGCCAGCCTGCTCTCATAATAGAAAGAGAAAAAAGAAAAGAATATATATCTGCATATTCATGTGTAAAACCAAACATTATATTGACTCTACTTCTCAGGTTTTACATTATATGTTGTTCACGTCACCTCTGCTGTTGTGTGTGCGTGTGTGTGTGTGTCCTTGTGTGTGTTATTTGATCTAACAATCAGAAGAATATCCTTTTTCTATTTGAACAAAGCCTGCAGTTATCTGAATGAAAGTAACCTGTTGCCTCAAGCAAATACAAGACAATAATTCAGAATTTCCTTTTCATTTGGCCGGCTGTTGCTCAGGAGATAGAGCGGCTCAGTCATCAACCAGAAGGTCGACCCAAGTCCCCCCTAGTGCCGAAGTGATACAAGCAAGATACTGAGCCCCAAATAGCCCCTGACGACTGTGCTGACAGTGTGTGAGTAATGTGGGATAGAGAAGGTGCTGCACATGCACTGTGTGTGTGTGTGCCTGTGCCTGTGCCTGTGCCTGTCCGTGTGTGTGTCTACGTGTGTGTGCACGTGTGGGAAAAACTCACATTTAGTGGAAGATAAACATTACATGCACACCAATAGGATTTCTGCTTCTTTGTCTCCTTAAGATTTCCTTCTATGATGTATAATTAAACATCCATCAGTGTAACTCTGCACTGCACAGTTTGTAAAATACATCTTTAGCATCTACCTCTGAACTTTCAATTGACTTGTCATGTGATTTGGGGCCTGAAGCAAAAAGAGCCCTGAGCAATTTCGTTGGAAAATGGTGTGTGTCTGTGCAGGGGAGTGGATCCTCCTGAGGCCTGGTGTGTATTTGACTTTTTTAGACACACCCTGAGAGAGCGGGGGTGAAGGACTCTGGCAGAACAGGTTCTTTAGTGGAGGAAACGTTTCCTCGCCCTCCTCTGAGACTCTCAGCCGTAACTTTTCCTCTGTGGCTGTGAATTAATCTCCCCTCCTCTGCTGAGATCCTGTGATCAGACCCTGACTCTGAGCTCCTCTAACAGTGATGCAACGCTGGGACTGGTGGAGCCAGTAGGAAATGGTGCACAGGTGTGAGATGAGCCTGAGGAGCAGCTGTATGGTCAAAAAGCATCCGTGCAATCGTCATACAAGCATGTCTTCACCATGGCCACATGGGGGCACTGCTTCCATGCATTTCCACAAATAGGCCAAGAGACGTTCAGTCCAACACACTGAGAAGTCCTCCTGGAATTTGTTTATAGTTGCATGCATTAACATTAGCAGCTCATATGAGATAGCTGCATTGTAAATAGCGCAGCTGTAAGTGGGAGGAAACTGTGTACTTTTATTTTAGATAATATTACCACCACCTACTGTCTGGCTTTAGGTCCACAAATATTAGTATTAGTACAAATGATATTATGTATCATTATTGGTACCCCTCAAAAATGAGATGGTTATACTTTGGATTTGATTTAAGACCTACTTTTTGGTGAAGCTGTGTTGATCCACTACTAAAAAATAGCAACCAACACTTGCACTATTTATTTCTAAACTTGCTTAAAGACTTGTTCAAGTTTGTTAGGAAATGACTTTGCCCTTGAAAATTATGCTAAATTTGTGGCATTTAAAATAAAATTACATATTTAAAAGGAGCCAGTTGGTTTGGAGCTGCCTATTTGATCTAATCTAAAGGCAACTCTTGTCAAGGGCAATAAATCAAAAAGCAGCAATGTTTTCAAGAGGTTAACTTGGTGGTGCAGCTGGTCGGTAGATTCAACTTATTTGTTCTTATGCACTGTCAAAAAATGACCTATCTCTCTATCTCTCTACCTATCTATCTATCTATAGGTCCACACAAAACTAAATCCACTGTGAGTGTGTGTGTGTTTGCTCTTATACAGCTATCTTTGTGAGGACCAGTTGGAGTCTACAACCTTTGGAGTGAGGACATTTTTTGGAAGTGAGGACCTTTTGGCGGGTCCGCACTTTGTGACCCCTTTAATGGACTGTATGGGGGTTAAGACTTTGTTTTAGGGCTAGGGTTAGAATTGGGTTTAGGTTAGGTTAAGGGTTAGGGTTAGTCGTTTAGTTTGGATGGTTAGGGTTAGGGTAAGGGGCTAGGAAATGCATTATGCCAAGGAGTGTCCTCAATAGGAAGCTGTACAAACGTGTGTGTGTGTGTGTGTGTGTTCCAGGTAAGACTCTTGTTGTTGGGACCTAAATCTGTTTCCACTGTTATGGAGACTTCTTTTCCTTATGGGTTAGCAAGTCCCTAAACAGGTTCAGGTTTAGGTCACGGCTTATTTAAGGTTAGGGTTAGGGTGTGTGTTTGTGTTTCTGGAAGGTGACATACTTTGAAGGTAATAAAAAAAGTTACAAGTCGGCAGTAAAGGTCAGTGGAGTGGAAAATAGTAAACCAAACCAAAACAAACACTGCTTGAAGTCAGTAAGGTCTTTGTCACTTAGAACTGTGATAAGCTCATGGAAACTAGAGTGGCCTGAGGTTTGTAACTTGTCTTCACTCATCTTCGTCTCTGAGGATGTCGTGCACATCCTGAGATTTGGTTAAAGTTCAAAAAAATAATAATGATGACGATAAAAGCATTTACTTCCCTCTTCCTGGAATGATTCAGCGTGACAGAGCACTACAGTGATGGCTGCAGGCCCAACGATTATTTGAGGATAACAGGAGTGTTTTGCTGTCAGGGGCCATAAAGATACTGCAGCACCGTAAAATCCTTTCCATCACAGGCTTGTAAATCAATGTGTTGTCTTGAACTGCTTTGTTTTGAAGCCATCTTGACGCAACTGATCACACTTGATGAAATGATGGCGTTTGGCCATTCTCGCTCCTGTTTACCAGTAAACCACAGCAATACTGCATGGACAAATTAGTTTTCGTGCTATTTGGGGGACATTCACCAAAAAGTGACAAATCCACCAAATCCTAGATTCACACCACTCATGAGACTTAAACTCTACAACTGTGATTAATGAACATTAACATCAATATAATAGCTAATAGGATTTGTCCTGATCTGTTATTGGTGTTCTATATAGACGTCAGATTGTCATGGATTCGTTGTAAGCTGAGACTTAATGATGTAGTAAAGCGTAGTAGGCTACATACAGCAGATACTCTTTAACACTTTAAGTATATTTATACATTATTGTATATTTATTGACCTTTGTTCCAGTCATATACAATGTCTCTCTATCCCTGATTCCATTTGCCTCTTCACAGGTGATTATCACATAAAGGTAAAAAATAGAATATACATTTAATATTAATGGAGGACGATAGAAGATAGGCCATTATTCTACGATAAACACAAGGCAGTATCATCCAGCCAGCATGTACACAGCCTACTGCCCATCCTACCTAGAAGCCCCCATATGTTTTTTGTTTTACCTGGAAAAATGCACAGAGCACAGGGTTCTGTCATTGGCGACTTGGTGACTCAGCAACAGACTCTTAAAAAATAAATACAATCATTGAACTCTGGTGTTTGAGTTGTCGGGTCAAATAGAGAGATGGTCAACATTGTGTTATTTTATAGCCTTGCCTGGGCACAGACCTTCCCTGCTCACGTGTGTCCATCACCACCCTCACCTAACCCTCCATCTCACCACTTGCTCTTTGATGTGTTTATGATGAACCGAGGTCCATGGATTCCTGGCAAGGAAATAAAATGGCTCTTGATTGTGTCCCTTCTCCTTCCTCCAATTGCTCACAGCCTCAGTGTCACTCAATGACATTGCTGATATGATATGACTGTATTTGAGTTTGGGTTACTAAATAACCAAGTCAGTTAGGCAGCTACTATCGCAGAAGAATGCTATTGTTATTGGCCAATACCGCTTGGTCATTGCCATAAAATAAAATGAGTAATGGAAAAAATAAGAATAATAAAAAAACATCCTCACATTCTTGTAACTCACATTTGTGTTTATTTCCTGGATTAAATATTGAAAGAGCACAGACACAAGGAAAACATTCCTTTTGAATCAATCTCTATGAAGAGTTTGTCTCATGAGACCAAACATGACATCATGACATGTTGTCTGGTGCAGCGTGTGGCTGGGAAGGTTTTCATAACAAACTTGAATCATTAAAGAAAGTTCCTTTCCTGGACATGCACAATATGTTTGGGTTTCGGTTACGTCTTCATCACTTTTTTATCCAAAACAGTTTAGTATTAGTATTTATTACTGATAACTTGTTGACTATTTGCAGAGCCTTTAATTACCCCTTAAATTCTTTTCTTGCCCTGTATCTGTGTTTTCTGCATCTAGATGTCTAAACGACGTATCTAACTATCTATTAACTAACCTACTTACCTACCTATCTATGTACCTACCTATTTACCTACCTACCTACCTACTTACCTACCTACCTATCTATGTACCTACCTACTTACTTACCTACCTACCTTTCCTAACATGCTGGGTAGCAACACTGTATGCCTGAAAGGATAAAGAGGTTATTCACATAGAAGGTTCCAGTGGGAATGTAGTCCTGTATCACCACCTGTTACCTTATCACTGACATTATGGAAATGAACCCTTACATGTATCATGTTGCTTATGCCCACTTGCTGATGACATGATGTATTTTGTGTGTCCAGCACGGAAGTGATGAACCTGTGTGTGTGTATAAACAAGTTTATGTTTTGTCATTTTGATGGGCAGGAAAAAAAAAGATGCGGGCTTCAGAACACAGATGTGACATGAGCCGTCACCTGCAGGTTCTGTTTCACTGTGTTTGTTCACTGGGCTGGGGGTTCAGGGATGCTGGCATTATGTGTGTGTTCTTTTGTGAGGAGACAGAAAGAGAGAAAGAGGTGAGGAGGAGAAGAAGATATCAACACACAGGGAGACAGGAGGGAGTGGTGGAGAGCAGGCAAGAATGTGTATTGCTCTCCCTCTTCCCCTCAACCACCACCACCTCCTCCTCCTCCTCCTCCTCCTCCTCCCTGCCCGCCAAACACCACCACAAGGCCAGGAAACTGTTTGAACTCATTTCCATAAAGTAATAAAAAGGGGGGAGCTGACAGAGCAGGGCAGGTGATACCAAACCAACTGACGCTGAAAGGAGGGAAGGAGGATCCAGAGCAGCCACTGACACAGCAGAGCTAATACTCAGAGCACACACCCACCTACACAAACACACACCTGCGGCTGCAGCACACTGTTCAGAGCACTACAGAGGAGGACCTCAGCCGGGCCACAGGAAGGATCTCACAAGACAAGTCCACTTTGACTTCAGAAAAAAAACAGAGCATTGGGAGAGAGCTGAGCCCAGAGAGAGAGAGAGAGAGAGAGAGAGAGGACACCCCGACACTCAGCAGGTAAACTTAACCTTGATCCTTGTTGTTGTTAGAATACTGCAAGTGTTGTTTAATTCATTTGATAGTTCATTTAGTTTAAGACTGTGAATATAACCTCACTTTTTTTATAAAAGTGAAAGTTCCCCTTAAACTAAAAATCAACTAAAAAGAGACAACAGGATTTATCTGTAATGAATGAGGTTCTTTCTTTACTTTGTGTTTGAAAGTTAACTCAGCGTGAAAGAGCCGGTACATGTGACTACAGCTGCCCTTTTAAGTTCAGCGTTTTCTGCCGACTATAAACAGACTTTTTAAAGTTTAACCTAAAATCCAACGAATAAGAAACAGCAGATGAATGATGTATCTCCTTTACCTTGTGTGAGAGACTGCACTCAGTGAGAGAGAGCCTGTGAATCTGTGACAGATGGAACAGTTTTAAATTGTAAGTCATTTTAATTTAGCAGCCAACTAGTGAGACACATCATCCACTTTCTTCACATTGTGTGAGACACTGAACTCAATGTGAAGTGACGGATGGATGGGGCTCCTCATGAGTTGTCAGGAGCTCTGCAGTCATGCAGTTTCTCTCTGTATTTACTCAGGACTCTGCCAGCGTCTACAGTTTCCTGCATTGTCTGCTGTATTTGCACACACTATCTGTACACGTTCAGGTTCAGTTCAGTTTAACCGACTGTAACCCACCACCACACTCACCCCCTCCTGTTCCTCTCTCTCTCTCTCTCTCGAGCTGAGAACAGGAAGGGCAACATTGTGGATGACGGTTTGAGCCAAACATACAGGTGAAGATACACAAGGCTGAGCCCGACACACAAAAGGTTGCTGACAAAAGAAAAAGTGTAGTGTTTCATTTGGGACTGGGGAGGAAGAAAAAAACTGAATCCAATTTGACTCGCAAACTGTGATCTGTATACTAATAGGTCAGTGGGACAGGTGAGGAAAAACGTGCTGATAGAGACGAGGGACCATTGAGATACACCACAAGCAAAGCAGCAAACTGTAAGATAAGATCAGATCTCACGTTTGAAGCTGCAGTGACTATGGGTTTATCCACGACCTAGTCTCAGTTAATATTTGAATGTGATGTACACGCGACCTATACCCCCTCAGATTGGACCCGAAGCCTTATTGATTTTATTTCCGACACATGGACATTTTTCTTCTGAATATGTGAGCTTTACACTTCACGTTGAAAAGTCTCGTTGCAACAGTCAATCGAACTTTCATTCACACCAAAGTGACTCTGTATTATTTTGACAGGCTAGTTATAAAGAAACCTAATTTTACAATCGCACAATTAGCTTAGACTGAGCAATAAATGAGGCTGCAGCAGCCTAACCTCAACTTTTCATTTGTAAAAGGAAGGATAAGTTGTATTCTGTCACTTTAAGTAAAAACGCCTCATGTGAATATCAAAACTCAGGGACAGCATTTTTAGTCAGGAGGGCAGAAACTGATACTGACAATCAGAAACCGCTTTCTGATTGGATCTTAAGTTCATGATGTAACCTTTGCTGATTCGTCAGGCTCCTGTCACTTGACCTGCTCCTGGAAGGAAAATAACATCATCAGCCTGGGCAACCAGTGTAGAACAACATTGATAATCAATCACGAGCGTGGCCGAGCAGGTTTTCTAGCAGCAGCTGTGCAGCTAAACTCTTCATTTTACAAGAATACAACTGACATCAAGTGTAGCAGCTATTGTTTTATCATTCTGCGACACCAAGTTTACATGAGCGGTCATGTGATATATCAGGTGTGTTGGTCAGGATGGGAATTAAATCTGATATGGAGCCAAAATGCTTGGGTGGACAGAGATTATTTTGGTTTAAAAAACACAAAACATAGTAATATGGGTGTAGCCTAAATCCAGTATGAAAGTATATTCAGTTTACACAAAAAGTATTACTACAATTCCCCAAAACCTGTCATCTAGAAAATGTTCTTCATTTTCTGAAAACTAAGTAACTTATCAACTTGTTCTCAGAGCAGTCATCAATCGTGAATGTTAAACTTTTGCCAGTGGGTCAGATCACCGTGTAATAATCATATTCTTTTGTGTTTGTAAATGAGCCCAGTAGGAGTTTAGAAAACCTTCTCCTCGTAAAGACCTTGTCTACATTTACTGATTAACCTAATGATGGGTGTGACGGGAGTCAAATGATAATGACATTTCAGCAGAGAACAAAAGGCCAAGCTGCTCCCTCCCCGGCTGAGGTTCGCTCCTGCCTATTCATATACAAACGACTTGGTTTGAGCAAAACGATCGACAAACTGTCAAGTAAAGCGCTAAAGCAAAGGCGGCGCAAGTTGAGGTATCTGTCACAAGCTGTCTCCTCGGGCTCCATTCCAAAGTTATCACCTCTTAAATTTGGCTTCTATTTGTTGACTCAGTTCTTAAAACTGCTCTCGGCACAAACCAGGAGCCTCATTTGAGATCGAGGAGCAACTGTAACTGCAAATATTTGAACGATTAATGGACTTCCTTGAATTGCACAGGTGTTGTTTGTATAGTGTTTGGTGGTGGGGGGTGAGGGGGGAGTAAATAAAAACACAAGGTTTGTCACTCGTCCTTGTCCGATATCGGTGCGGAAACTGGGTCAGGATCTGTGGGTGGGGTTTCTTTAAACTGATAAGACAAGTGTAATTATACAAACAATGTTTCCTCATCCCCCTGAGGCATGTTAGGATTCAGGATGAAAGGAGAGAGAGAGAGAGAGAGAGAGAGAGAGGAATTTCAAGGGCAGATGGAACGATTAAGGAGAGAACAAGCAGTGACTTTGTGTGGACGGGAGCATGGGGAGGACCAACCCAGAGGGCACAGAGAGGAGAACACCTGTGCTCCAGCCATCCTTCATCTCTGACACACAGACGCAACCAGTCCTCTTCACATTAGGGCCCTTTAATACCTGACCCACAACACCAGCATCAGGGTTATTACCACATTATGTTCTCATCATCCTGAAACAATGAGACAAGCCTCAGCCTCAAAGCTCAGAGTCCTGCAGACTTCTCATATCCAAACCTCCACTGATCCACAAGGATCCAAAACCTGGTCTATGGTGATCCACAAGGATCCAAAACCTGGTCTATGGTGATCCACAAGGATCCAAAACCTGGTCTATGGTGATCAACAAGGATCCAAAACATGGTCTATCTATGGTAATCGACAGGGATCCAAAAACATGGTCTACGCTGATCCACAAAGATCCAAAACCTGGTCTATGGTGAATCACATGGATCAAAAACCTGGTCTATGGTGATCCAGAAGGATCCAAAACCTGGTCCATGGTGATCAACAAGGATCCAAAACCTGTTCTATGGTGATCCAGAAGGATCCAAAACCTGTTCTATGGTGATCCATAGGGATCCCAAACCTGGTCTATGGTCATCCACAAGGATCCCAAACCTGGTCTATGGAGATCCATAATGATCCAAAAACCTGTTTGTTATCTTCTGGGACCCGAACAAGGAGGCTTCTTGGTGTGAGGCCACTATACCTTTATATGCAAATTGTCCAGCGAAAATGGGTCAAAAGTTCACCAAAGTTAAACTTTTGCCTGCGAATGCAAAGATTCACCACTGAAACATTTGTGTACGTGTGCCTGCCCCGTAACCACAAAGTCTGTGTTACATTTTGTGTGTTTCATGTTGCCATGTATTGATTTGGCAGTCTGTCACATTTACATGGTATCAGGGGTCAATTTGCTCATTGTTAGCAGCTCTATGGAACAGCTGTGCTGTCGATTTCTGCCATTTAGTCTCTGTTTAGCCTGCAGCTCTTTCACAGGCTGGTCAGTCATCGTTCATATGGAAAAAAAGAACAAAAGGACATGTAATGGAGAAAAGAGTTATGCAAAATAGCTGAAAATAGCAAGATGGAACTCTGACCTGCCCTTTTTCTAGGGTAAATTGACCTGTTTGTTTAATCTTTGGTTGCATGTTGCAGAATCTATGTTCTGAAAATAAACCAATTAAAGCCAAGGGTGCAGCAAATATGCTAAAACAGCCTTTAAAAAAACAAACATTGTAAACACTTAGGACCATCAAGTTTGCTCTCACAGACTCTGTGCCCAAGTCTTGGCCCAGCAGAAAAAACATAAACCGTCACTGTGCGGTACAGCGACTGGGTAATTATTACTGGGCTCAGTGGGAGAATCAGATAATCCATTGTGCAGTGACTGGGACCCTCAGTGGAGGTGGGCTCTCTGGGTTCGAAGACATGTTCATGACCAGGGACACTGAGTCCCTGGTCAGGTATTACATCCCCAAACTATCGGTCAGTGGAGGCAAATAACTTTGGTAATTTGAGTGGAATTAAGTTTCTGAACTATTGTTTGTCTGCTGTTCTTGTTCAGGGCTCGAGTCCCATCAATACAATTTGTGGGGGTTAACTTTTTTTTTGCTCCTTTCGTAAACACAACTTTTTCATCACACTCAGAACAATTACTCATTGACTGAATTCTGCTACCATTGTAATATACCGGTGTTGTGTGATGGTAGATCCAGCTCAAAGGTCAACATTCAGTTGGGCCCGATGAATTTACTGATTGACTGAAATCGAGTTACTTGTCTGGATTGTTGTTGTCTTTCTGCACTTGCTTACACATGTTCCCATGACATCATGTGAAATAAGAAAAATAATCGATATTTCATTTTATTGTCTTCATCCAGACCGCGTAGTCCACCCGAGCCTAGACAGAGGAGAGAGGGAAGGCTGCTGAAAATGGACCGCAATCCTCAGATCTGGACGGTGCAGGGCAACCCCCAGGACACGGGCCGAGAGCTGCAGAAGAGGGTGTCGGTCGCCAACCAGCCCGAGTGCTCCATCTGCTACAACACTTACGACAATGTCTTCAAGACGCCCAAGCTGCTGGAGTGCACCCACACCTTCTGCCTGGAGTGTCTCTCCCGCCTCATGGCCGTGTCTCAGGCCGAGCTCGACAGCAACAGGGGCAGCAACAGTGACAGCAAGCACCTCTCCTGTCCCTTCTGTCGCCACCCCACCGCCCTCTCAGAGGAGGGGCCCCCCGCCTTGGCCACCAGCCGCGAGGTCCTGTGCAAGCTTCCCAACCACCAGCAGCAGGAGAAGCCGGTGTGGCTGGAGGGGGGGAAGCTATGCTACAAAAGCTCAAGGCACAGCACCAGCGTGGGCGCCCCCGATAGTCCCACGGCCTTCTGCGTCTGCATTGACATTGGGGCCACTAAGACGGCCGGCGCCCCGGTGCAGACACCCCCCCGCAGTGCTGGCCTGCTGGGCCGCCTGACAGACTGGAAGAGGCTGATGCTCTTCATCGCGCTCATCCTGCTGCTCGTCGTCATCGTGCTGTGGCCCCTGCAGTGTGTGTTCACCACTGGGAACATGCGCTGTATACGACAGATCTCCCTCCCCACCGTCACTCCAACCACATCTTTTTCCGCCGTAACTCCCAGATAACCTCGTCTGACAGAGTAACCCTCTGAGCACTCACTGGACTTCATTCCAATTTCATTATGTTGTATATGAGACTTTTTATTTTAAATATTTGACACTGAAGATTTGCTGCATAATTTCAAATAGATTTTGAAAAGCGCACTTAATGATTACGACACACAACTGACAACACTGAACCACCGATGTCAAAGCCACAATGTATAGGCTTCGGAATGTCGGACTTTAGTGACCCCCGGTGGCAGGTTAAGAAAAGACACCTGGAAAGACACGGGGTCCGGACATTATATCAAACATTATCTGGATCATTGGAGTTATTGTAAATGTTAAAATCATAATCACATACACAAATCTCCACAAAGTTGCTAAACTATACAAATATTGAATTGATTTTTCTCTGTTCATCACTCGTTCCACATGAGTAAACTGTTCATACAGGCTCGTAAAAAACAACACTCTCAAATCCTCATGTTCGGTGAATCGGACAGATTCAACATTTGCACTATAACTGACACCGGTAGCTTGAAATGAGACAAAAGGACTTTTCCACTGTTGTTGTCATCATCCTTCAAGGATCACACAACAAAGAGCTCAGGTGGGTCGATGTTCACCATTTCACACAAGCCAAACTGGGATGTTTAAAATGTCCCTGGCTGAAGAATGACATTTCATTTTAGTAATTAATAGAAAAGTGTCTGTCGCAATAGAGAATAGATGTGATTCCAACGTGCCAACTGAAAAGTTTATACTGTACAAATGATTTATGTGTTTCTTATGAAGATATCGTTGTATACAGAACTATAATAAAACAAATGTGAGGTACCAACTCAGTACATGCAGCCTCAGTATGAATAATAATATCACTTGATTGTGAATTTAATCTACATGTGTTATCTTAAAAACTACATTTTACGGAAGCATCACAAGGTGGTTTAATCAGTCTGAGAGAATGTTTTCCAGGTTAGGTTGTAAAACAGTAAAACCATTTACAGAGTAACGCTGATCATTTCATCCCAATCTGATTCCTCAATCTCAACCATAAAATCTGCGTCTTAACAGGAAGTCGGCTTTGTTCATTCCTGGATTTAGCGTCAGGTGGAGGAAAGGTTGGGCTGTGGGGTTTTCCCAAGTGCAGCTCGCCTGTGACACGGTTGATAAGACAGTTCACGTTTGTTCAGGAGCGGCCATAATAAACCTGGAACTTCCTGAAAATGTATCTAATCTTCTAGTTAACACGGTAAAC
Source organism: Pseudopleuronectes americanus (assembly GCA_038501795.1). Lineage (NCBI taxonomy): Eukaryota > Metazoa > Chordata > Actinopteri > Pleuronectiformes > Pleuronectidae > Pseudopleuronectes > Pseudopleuronectes americanus. The sequence goes on from CM076725.1 coordinate 6,251,938, forward strand.
CAATACGGCTGCACGCCTCCGTGCAGCAGCTACATGCAACCCCCTTCATGCGGAGATTTAAACTGCTTGAAATCACAGTTGAGCAACACTCATTTCAAACTCTCAATTTCCCCCCCCCATATTTTACTTACTCGTGAGTTAAAGAGCATAATTTCTACAGGCCGCTTCAGTCAGGAAATATATGTGATTACAGGTGAAATGGGTGTTTATCAGGAATGCCTTGCTTTTCTAGTAATAACAGCCTGAGAGGTAACTTGTAAACATTGAGAACATACTGTCACGTGTAGTGTTTTCAGTGGAGCACTTTTTAAAATGAAGAGACAGCTGGAGTGAATAGAACGGAGGGACACAGCAGGGTCCAACACAAACATCACTTCACATCCCACTGCTCCAGCACAGTGAATTCACCCTAGAGGCAAAACACAGGAACAACCTTTCACAATAGACCTGTATCCATCTGAAGGCCTGCTGCTGAAGAAAAACAAAGCTGAAGAGTAACTTTATATAGTGCCATCATAGAGTTTTTATTGAACTATATGATAATAAACCATTTAAATGCTCTTTGCATCAGCAGTTGAAACTTGTACAGCAAAAAAGGCGTTTGGGCAGAGCCAGTGCAAAGAGAGGAGGAAAGGGGGGGGGGAAGGAGCCTCAACTGAATCACACAGGAGCGCTCAGTTCACCACGACTCACTTCAGCCATTCTGCCTCCGACACAAGAGCAAGGAATCAAAATAAAACAAACAAACAAACAAAAATAAACCCTATCAACATTTTGTTCAAGTAAATGTACGAGGACAAGCAGAAAAACAAACACACAGCATCACTACTGCACACCTCCATGCACACCGGATCAACTCAGGGCCACAACGTACTAATCAATGCTAAATCACAATAATAATAATATTAATGACGAACAATACAAAATGAAAGAATGGATAAAACAATCAATTAGAAATGTACTATTTGAAAAACATAATAAAACAACACTGATGGCAAAAAGTCTGTGCACTGACAAAAATACTTCAACACACAATTGACGTCCAGACACAGCCTGAGGCCAAAGATTCTGCAGTTTCACACTTTCAAGTATTGATGTTTCACCATATCACAATTTAACCAGAGAGGCAGAGTGAAATACAAAAACAAACAAACAAACAGAAACACAGAAAATAACACCACTAAAAGTAATTTGTCATTCATCAGATCAAGATCACAGTTCAGACTGGAAAAGGACAAAGGAAAAACCCCAAAGTTCAAATCAGTTCATCAAGTGTGTGTGTGTGTGTGTGTGTGTGTGTGTGTGTGTCTGTGTGTGCCTTCACTGACACAGGGCAGAAATGCTGTTTCATAAAACATAGCTTTTATTAACATAACGAATCAACCATTAAATTAAAAGGGCAATAACTTATCACAGGGAAAGTTTCAAACCAGAAACAGTTGAGTGGCAAAAATCACGAGATATTTGTGGTGTGATGAGAAACACATTTGTGTTGTTCTTCTACTGATATAGCAGAAGCTTAATAAAAGGAATCTGTTCCAATGATATGATGAACGATGTACTGCACAAGGTTGATTCAAATTACAGACTTATTCAACCGAGCACTGATCACTCTATATTTAAACGTCTATGAAGAGTCATGAGCCACAGCTATAGAAACTTATAATAATAATAATAATAATAATAATCATAATAATAATCATAATAATAATTCATGATTGAGTTTGTGTTCTTGAGCAGGTGAGCTGGTGGAGGAAGAGGACTGGCTGGACCACCAACACAGTTGTAACCCACTCCTAGTATCTTTTCATGAAGGTAGAATGAACACTTCATCATTATTACCAATCGTTTTTTTAAACGCGCTGGGCCAGATGTCACCAGCGTGACGACCTCACTGGGATATTTTGGTGCTGATCCTGGAGGCTAAAAATAGCAGACAATCTGCCAGACAGCACAGGGGGCTGAGTGCTCTGCAACGCCACCGTCTTCCTTATCACATCAGTGACGTCGCTCAGCCATCATCAAGCTTGGATTACGGCCATCTTCTAAATTACTTTTTGGAGACAAATCTATTCTTCAATCTCGGGCAGATGGCCATCTGGCCCGCTGTAATCGGCCCCTTTGCCTTATCTCCTTGTGACGATCTCCCCCGACAGATGTTGAACTGCATCAGACCTGCTGATTGACGAGAAGCCAGACAATGAAGCAGCGGTCGGCCCAGCTCACCTCCAGCAACCCCTTCAGGAATCCTCTCAACCCCTCTTCCTGTCAATGGTGGACTTCAAAATACTATCATGATGAAAAATGTAAATTAGCGCTTCGGGCTGCTGCTTAGACAATTGTGCTTAAATACGATCTCTTCCACCATTGAGCTCTTTTATAAATATAATCATATTTAAAAAATAAACATCTCATATGTTATACAACCATGATACCAACGGCTTCAAGAAGTAATGAAAAGAAGCGGACACTGGAGGTCACGTTCAGATGACAGACTGTACTGATTTGCAACAGCACAGGAAGTTTCTTTCAACTCTTTCAAAACCTCTGACAAATCTCCCAAAAATAAAATAGTCTAAAACTTTCACACCGCAAATTAAAATGAGAAATTATTTTTATCTTATAAGAAGGACTTTGCTTGCCCTTCATGTGCTTCAGGATCCTGTGTTGTGTAATTGCCCTCGCTATCACTCAGCGGCCACCTTAATAACCACCACAGCTTGAGTGGCAGAACGGAGCGAACACAGTCTTAGCTTCGAGTTCAAACAACAACCAGAGAAGACAGGGAAGGAGAGAGAGAGGGAAGAGAGAGAGAGCGAGAGATGAGAGAGCGAGAGATTGAGAGAGAGAGAGAGAGAGAGAGAGAGAGAGAGAGAGAGAGAGAGAGAGAGAGAGAGAGAGAGAGAAAACAGAGTGGTTCCTGTGAACAAGTTGACAAACTGCTCAGCTGTGACCTCTCTGTGGGTCTTGTACAGCTCTGTTCATTTCAGGCCAAGGTCAAACTCCATGTTCAAGATCCGTCATCCTGAGGAAAAACTGGTTGTTTCTTGATGTCACGTTGGGTTTCCAGGGTTTGGAAAACAGTTCCAGTGCAGATTTGACAGCAGGTTTTGGGGAGAATAGATTACAGACACATCCTGTGTCAAGGCACTTCTGCTGGTTAGGAGAGGGAGAAGCTTTGGAGGCTGGAGCGAAAGGGGAGAGAGACGAAGGAGGACAGAGAGGCCCTGAGCGCAGGCACCATGCTATAGAGTCCTCCTCTCCGTGGAGATTGAAGTTTTACTCCAGACAGAGAGAGTCAGCAGGACGGCAGCCGGAGAGCGCCACCTGCAGCCCAGGCAGGGTCCACAGTTGTGCGGTGTATTCAGAGCACCACGCTCCCTCCTGCATTCGAGGGATTTTCAGGCGCTAACGAAGCGACACCTCAGCTGAAACTGAAGCACACAGACACAGACCAGTTGAGTTAACTGGTGTCCCTTAAAGCAACCAGTCAAGTTGCTGCTTTCTCCTGTAGCTGTCCAGACCATAGACTGTAAATAAAGTTCTCCACTTCTCCACTTCATACCACTATGTATCCTTTATGTCCCAGAATGGAAAACCGCCGCCTTGCACATTACTGTTCAGCAGTGATCGGGAGAGGTGGCTTGGTGGTGAAGTCATGTGGATACACACACTCAGCCAGTCTTGAGTCTTGACAATCTTGACTTTCAGCTGTCAATCATGACATTTCACCCTTATCTTCGAATAACTAATTAAAACCCAACTTAATGGAACAATTTCGATTTAAACAAACAAATGATTTGATCCATGATCCATCAGTTAACATGGAGGAGAAGGGGTCATGACCCATATTGCAACCAGCCACCAGGTGGCGAATGGGACACTTTGTCTTCACTTTTGGGGAGCAGTCATGTAGTTCATCTTTATTTACAGTCTTTGGTCAATACTTGCATAATGTATTTAATACACAACACAATTTCTAATCATTTCATCCTCGAGTCCAATTGAGCGTTCACAAGAGCCAGAACACGTTTTGACCTTGAAAATGTATACAAAATTTACAGGAATTCCCTGATTGGATATCTGAGCTATCGCATTCACAAGAGTGGGACAGACAACACAAATGTACAGGGCCTCTGACTTTGTCTGTCATGTGTGTGGACGAATAAAAACAAACAGAACAACTAAGAAATTAATATTTGCCATTTTTGGGGGGAAATGTCTGTTTAGATTCATTTTCAACACCAGATATGCAGTTTAAAATACATTTACTGATAATTAAATCTATTCCTTTGTGTCTTCTGCTGATGACCCCAAACCAGAGCCATGATTCACTCACTTTAACGCTGCTGGATTCCTTGTCTGTTCTATTAATCACTGTGAGCTAGAAATGAATGAGACTGGGAGAACTGAGGTTGATTATAAATGGAACATAAATTGATTCTTTTGTTGCTTTAGGGTTAGGGTTAGGATTTCTTTTCTTAAGGAAGCTCAGATGCCCCAAGCTGCTATAATTCAAACCTTGAAAGTAGGAGAATATTACTCATCTACTTACATGAGGAAAATTCATTTGGTTCAGTAGAAGACACTGAGCTGAGTTTTAAAAGCATGATGATTTTCGTTTTTAGTCCGGATTTCAGTTTCTGTCATACATTTAACAAAAGCCTTCATTTTAGACCAAATATTGGCTGATATTATTCCTACAAAAGCTTTAAAACACCTAATGGGATCCCACATGTTAAGACGATGCTCTGACAAATTTGTTCATATTTGCAGTAGAAAAATACCCAAACCAGCTGATAGTTTTCAACAACAGTGCCTGGATGTGTTCTGTCAAAGCCCAAACTGATATTCCAAGATAGTAAATGAAATGAATGAAACTTACAAAGAGGCAGACAGAGCAATGTGGACGTTCCGACAGTATTACCTCCTGGTGTTACTGCTAAAAGATGTCTGAGGGCTTTTAAAGTTTATGTTCTCGTACACACTCGATGAATCATCATTTGTCATCCTACAACAAGAGAAGATATTCACAGAGAAAACAAATGAACAACTTTATTAGGGTGTCTTCAGTTTCAGCAGGTTGAGACTCCTTAATCTCACATGAAGTTAAATTGAATTCCAGTTTCATGGTGAAAGTATTATGGAGAACCAGGAAGGACGATATGAGCCGTGTCTAAATTCAGAGGCTGCATTATTTGGAGGGTACGTTTGAAGACCAATTGCGTCACAGTGCCGTGACTAGATTGTCCCAATTTCGAAGGCTCCTCGAGAAACGAAGGCTCCAAGGAGCGGATCCTTTCCAACCTATCTCTGGATTCATTGGGCTTCAGTGACGAATCGTTTTTCAAAGATGTAATGCACCGGCAAGCGACAACACTTCCAATGCTTGAGTATCACACTTCCACCCAACCAATTGTTAAATTAAAATCAAGGGGCATTAAAACTTGCTCGCCATGTCCGACTTCAGCTCTGTTGCTCAGCAACAGCAATAAAGGCGGAACGAGCTGGTGATGTTGATCATAGAAAGCTTTATTCCAAAAATGGCCTTGTATCAGATAGGCTTTCCTGGTCTACGTGACCCACAAATGAAGCATTTTTATTGGTAGACTGCTTCCTTCTGAACAATGCAGCCTCTGAATTATGACAGTTATGGCCATGAATTATTAAAAAAAGACTTTTGTAATCAATCAATTTTAAGGCCTCTCTTTTTTTAGAAACATCATTTGACTTTTCAGTACATTTCAGATTTCCTTTTTCATTGATTCTCTAATATTGTTCTGTGATCCTTCTTATCAATCAAACCATTGGCTGCTTATCCTTCCCCACTGTACGTTAGGAGTTATACTTACACAGAAGACGAGCGTGAGGATGCCACGCTGGGTTTGGATCTTGAGTTGGTCATCTGGGGATATTTGATATTGGAATATTCCCTCTCCTTCAACTTATTTCTCTGCAAAGCGTCAACATGAGTGAATGAGTCCGATTCAGGCTAAAACCCATGTTACACACTATAACTGTCCACATGCAGTTGCAGCTCTGTATCAGTAATAATACCTGCCCATACTAACCCAGCTGAACATTATTTATCACGTGATCATTCACGTATACTGCAAATATGCGTGCCGATGTGTACAGAAAGTAGATTGTCTACACTGAAGTTGGCTGCTCAGCTACAGAAAATATCAAAAACGAGAAACAACAATTGTGAAAAGTAAGATAAATCGAGCTTTAACTGGCAATTTCTGTTTCCATCATCCTTACACTGCTGGTGGACAGGTCTTGATTGATAAGACCTAATAATGAAGCCAATGTACACGACTACATCATTGTTTCCAAAAATCCTTTTTTTGTCAGTCTTAGTTTAGTTTTCAAACTAAAACTGGGCCAGCAGCATTTCAAACTTTTCTCTTTTAGGCACTCTAGTGGTGTGGGTGGCAGGCGTGAACATAGCAATGATGCATTTTAAATGTAGAACCAGAACGTGGTTGTGTGGCTGCAGCATCAGTTTAAAAGGACAAGATCCTTCGCAAAGACCTCACCAGCTGTCACGAGTCCAAGACCTGAATGACACTTTGAACAGTTCCACATTTAATGGTACAGCCCTTTGGAGATAGTTGTTTGCTTCACTGCTCTAGCTGACATGACAAATGCTGCCGGCCTTCACACTCTGAGATCAACTGTGCCATAAAAGTGTTTTGTCCTCAATCTAAAGTCACCATAGATCTTTGATTTAAATGCAGTGGATTACCTGCTCCTCCTCCAGTCTCTTCTGAGCTGTCTCTATGTACTGCTGCACAGCCATGTAGATGAACTTATACTGGGCCTCTGTCTGCACCATGCCCGACCTCTGCTGCCGTACCCTCTGGATGGTCTTAGGGATATCAATGTCACAATCTAGGCCTAGAACACACACACATACACAGGAATGAGCCCAAACTTTCAAAGTATAACAAAAAGTCAATTGTGTCACTTTTATATCTAAGAGTCGTACCTTGGCGGTTAATAATATCGATGAGAATGTCAACTACGATAATGGTGCCTGTCCTGCCGATGCCTGCACTGTGGGAACAACAGAGTGAAAAGTCAAACCCTGGTTAATCAAAACCCCCCCAAAAAAATATCAAAGCATTTTTTAATAATTGTTATATTTATCAACATGTTTAATTAGGATCAAGAGCAGAAGGGTTTTCGTAAAAACCTACATGTCGATGCAAGCAAAGTTTACGGTGGTATTGCATCAAATATAAAAATGCCGTTAGATCGCTCTGAGAACTCAAAGTTATTCTCTCCACAATAACAACATTCATTTATCAACAGCCCACTGATCAGTGAAAGAGTCAGTTGTTTCTGTCACTCCGTCATCACGTCTGAACAACATGTTTTGGTGGCTGGGTATTGTGAGAGACATGGAGTGAGACTGGGCTTTTCTATTCACATCTAATGGGCAAATCTGTTAAATTAGTAACCAAACCTGTCAGTTGTGAACGTGTGTGCCTGTGAATGGTGGCTGACAGCAAAACATCTAAATATTTAGACATCTGTTAATCCAGCAGGAGTTCATTCATGATGAACTAAATCTGTGTGACATCTGACATGAAAATGAATCAGAAATATTGACCTTTCTCAGCTTTTTCAAACCAAACCACAAATTATAACTCTGGTCTTTTCTGTCAAGACGAGGTGAACGTCCTGACCACAGCAAAGCCAACAACTTATTGTTTCAATTAGCTGTTTCAAAGCGTTTCAGTTCAAGTGGCTACACAAGGATTAAGTGTAATTAAGAGCCAGTGTGTTTGTACTACAGAGGACCAGCTTTATGTGATGAGAGAAAATCTTTGCTATCTCTGTGAAGACCTGTTGCTGTAACAAAGACACACTTTTGAAACTTAATTTAAGGGCACATCACTGATCAATTCAAAGCACATTTCATAAAATTTAAATTTCATAGATTCATGTCAATTCCAGCCAGTTTAATGTCTGTGAAAATAATATCATAATCTCTTGCACCAAACAAAGGATGTCCTTTGTCTGTTTCAACTTGAAGTGAAAAAGGATGATTCTATCAGTTGTGAGGAGAACGGCAAGGTGAATGGTAATCCTCATTACATTACACACAGGTTCAAATTCTGTTTAACACATTAGTTAAGAGGAGAGTGCCACCTTGTGTTTTGTGTGGGTCTTAGAATAGTTAGTTTTCTTTTTCCCTTGTTTTCTTCTCTTTATGTAGATGCTTGTTATGTTTAGTGAGTTCTATTCTATTCGATTAAGTCCCTTGATTTTTTTCCTCTTCTTTTCCCTCTCTTTCTGCTATAAACATCAAAAGGCCAATTGAAACCTACAGAGCTTCGCCTAAAGCTACTTTATTGTCTAATGTTGTGAATGTCCTCTCCAGGACTTGTTTTATGTAATATGGTAAAGCTGCCCTCATGTTTTTAAGGCTATCGGCCCTATGCGTGTGCTTGAGTGTTCAAAGTAGTGCACACAAGATGGAATTCGAATAAATGTTGTTGATATCTGATAAAAAACTGTGTTGGTAGATCATCTCACTTATTCTCTCAACCTGACTGAGCAGTATTTACGTTAAGGCACCACCACTGTCTCTTCCAAGCAACATAATATAAAAAGTGTCCCTCCGTCCCTCCTGGTTGTACCTGCAATGGACAACAATGGGTCCAGTGTGTGGAATGGTGCTCTGGGTGCGGTTGGCCTCCTCTAGGAACCAGAGCACACCGCCAGGCTCGTTGGGTACCCCGTGGTCGGGCCAGCTCAGATACTGATAGTGCCAGATGTCCCTCAGAGGCTCCTTCTATAACGAAGATTAAAAAATGATTTGAAGAGGTGGTCCAATTTTTTATTACACACATACAGTATCATTGTTTTCTATCTCTTTTGTCTCCATTCTGTCTCCTCAGTGTTCATCAAAACACAGAACCTCACTGTAAGACAACACAGCATCTACAATCCTCATTCCACACAGAGATACACTGTGAAGTCCAGAAAAGCTAATAGGATACTTCAGCAGTTTGAATCAGGCAAATCAAGTAGGTATTTTTCACATTGATAGTCAGGACAAAACATCTATGTGCTCACTTGAACTATGTGACTTCTGTGATGGAGGAATAATCTCTGGTAGTCTGCCACACTGCAGATAAACCAGCACTAGTCAGTGTCCCTGAATGCAGGAATACGCTTTTGTGCAAAGTGCGGATTGTTCCTCATTTCTTACAGTGGACTCGGGAATTAATGATTAGGATCAGAACGGAGGATTAAAGCAGCCGGGAGCCGTTACTATAAACAGTCCGTGGAAAGGAGCTTGAATAGACTTCTCTGTCCGCTTCAGTCTCCTGCTTGACAGTAACCTTGATTAACTACAATATCTCAGAGAATAAGTGATGGTGGATTAACTTCAGTTCAACTGTGTTTCTCCAACAAACAAAAATTACGGTTCGACTGAAGCATAACTTGGGGGCAGTCTGTGGAGACATTCTGCCAGGTTCTCAGACAGGCTTAGTAGACTGAGCTCCACTATTGTAGTTTTGAGTAGAATACAGGATTTTGAATATAAATATACAGGATATTACATCTGCAAACTACCCACAACAAGACTGGGTATCCTCAAGTTCCACACCATTTAAAATGTCTCCCCGTTCAACCAAATTAAGGATCACTGTTCTGATCAGTGCTAAAAAAGAAACAGCCTTTTATTTACTATTATTTAACTAATATTTTCAGGTATAAATTAACAGTACTAAATCAAGTTTTTATTATCTAAAGCTTGAGTGTAATAATCCTCTATAAGGATTTGTAAAAGCTTGGGTGAGCTTTTACTTTCTACAATTTCTGAATCTGCTTCTTGTGTTCTTCAGGGCCATGGAGTCAAACCTCCTGTAAGCTCAAGCACGTGCTAGAGGATTGAGAGAGTGTGTGTGTATGTGTGTGTGTGTGTTTGTGCGTGCATTCGTGCATGTGAGTGAGTGAGTTAGGTGTTTGATAATCTGACCCCAGGTCAGTGGGTCAGCTCTGACTGAGAACACAGTTCTTCCTACCCGGTCGAGTCGGGTCACCTCCAGCCTCCTCAGGATGTAGTCTTGCGCTGACTTCTCATCCATGTTCCTCACTAGCACCTTCCCAAACTCCTTGCTGGCGTGTAGGTCCGGCCAGTAGCGCACACATTTGTTCTGAAACAGAGGAAGAAATGAGATAGAGAGAGAGAGAGAGCAGAGGGAGGGTGACAAGCATTAGACAATCTAAAGAATCAGCTCATCTCAAGCAGCTTTCCAATCAGCTTAACTGTCATACTATCCTTGTCAGCCGTCTCGCTCTCTCTCTCTCTACCCTCCCCCACACACACACCATCATCCCTACTAGGCATATCCACCCATCTCTGTTGGAATCAGATAATGCTATCAAGTGCGCTCTTTCATCTGAAAATGAAGAACAAAATGGTTGATGGCAACACAGTTAACCAAGAGAAAGGGCTAAATCCGTAATGTACCAGTGTCAACACAGCTGATTTTATCAGCCCTGTTATGTTCTTTAACTTGTTAAAGGTGGTGATTTATAACATGTTATGATTAAGATTTGGGTTATATCGCTCCAGCATTCACAATTAAATCTTAAGTGTCCGATTACAAAACGTTCTGGGCCCTGTCCTATTCTCTCTCTATATGCTGCCCCTAGCATCAATCTTTGAAGAACATATCTCCTTTCACTGCTTTGCTGACGAGATTCAAAGACATCACTGCAGCCACTCTTTGAGTGCTTAAATGAGGTAAAATCATGGATCGATTCAAACTTCCTCATATTAAACAAAAATAAAACTGATGTTATCGTTTTTGGACAATCTGAACTGCAAAATGTGGACAATCTTGGGCCGTTGGCTTCTTATACTGGCTCAGCTGTAAAGAGTATTGGTGTTCTTTTGGACAGGGCTTTTAATGTTGATAAACAAATCTCTTCCGTAGTCAGAGGTAGCTTTTTTCAACTGCGACAAATTGCAAAGGTAAAGGCCTACCTACCACAAAAGGACCTAGAGAGAATTATACATGCGTTCATCACCTCCTGTCTGGATTACTGTAATTCCCTGTATATAGGCTTAGACAAAGCATCCATTAAACGCCTGCAGCCAGTCTGCTCGCCTGCTGACTAGGACAAAAAAGAGAGACCATTTCACACCCATGTTACGCCTCCTACACTGGCTTCCTCTCTGTCACAGGATCGTTTTTAAAATCTTACTTTTAACTTTGAAATCTCTTAACAGACTGGCACAGTCTTATTTATCAGAACTTTTTGTTATGCACAATCGTGACCTGAGATCAGCCACTCAACTGCTCCTCGACAAACCTCAGACAAATCTAGTTGCAAGAGGAGATCGCGCATTCGCAGTGGAGCGCCCTAAACCTGTGGAACAACCCATCACTTCACATTAGATCTGCCCCTTCTTTAACACTATTTAAATCACTATTAAAAACGCACCTGTTCTCACAGGCTTTCAGTTGAGTGCATCGCAGGGCAGCTGATTTATTTTTCTTATCGCATTTCACGTATTTTATCAATTTTGTTACTATTTTTATTTTACATTAATAATTGTATTGTATTTGTATCACATTAACTTTAATGTATGACGTTTTAACTGTCCTTTGATCGTACCACTCCACCTGTAAAGCACTTTGGTCAACCAAGTTGTTTTAAATGTGCTATATAAATCGAATTGACATTGACAAAACACCCACAACGGATCACAGATCTCCATCATTACAAATAATCAATATCAATCAGCTCAAAGCAGTGGATTATTGAAATAAGTGAGAAAAACGTTTTCTACTTTATGAATTAGCTTCCTAGTTTACCAATAAAAAAAGACACACACATTTCATATAATTTATCTCCACAATCTTACTGACTATTTGCTCTATTTTTAAGCAAAGCACTCACCCGCCCTCGCTCTACCTCCTTTGTGGTCATGACAATGACGTGTGTATTCTCCTGATACACCATCTTCCAAAAGTCGTTGACTGTGTTTTGTAGGCACCCCTGGGTGGCGATGAAGACTTTGCAGTCATCCATGTGGTGTCCCTCTTCATGCAGACTCTGTACAGCACATAAAGTTAAAGACACACTTAATGTAGTAGTTTTACTCTGAGACTTTAGAAGAAAACGAAAAGAAAACGTTAAAATCCATCCATTTCACATTTAAATTAAAAATCTATTATTATACATCACAGTATATATGTTGACTGATATATTTAATGTTTTCAATTGATGCTGAACTAAACCATATTTCAATAAAAGAAGCTCCACTTTAATTCCACTTATATGGTTTGCTGAATGCTGTGTATTAATGTTATCAATCAAGCGTAGGGGTTGATACAAGGTTTGTATGATTCTGAAAAGACTCACTCTGATGTAGTTGGCATTGATGTAATCTGACCCAGGAATATCTGGATCCATTTCCCTGAGTTCAACACGAGTTGTGTCGACTGAAAAAAACCAAGTCAAACCGTCATTACTACACAACAAAATGTTCACCTTTTTCAAGTCTAATGTCAAATGATAGGCTTTGAATATTATCAAAACCAAATCTTGACACTTAGCGGAGGCCTCTATACGGTCTGTCGTATATTTGTGTCACTGTTTCCACAGGAAGTTGGAGAGACAGGAAATGGCAGGTTGCTGCTTGACTCACAGGGGAGGATATTCTTGTATCGGTTTTTACTCTTGTTTTCTGGCTTCTGGCCGTCTTTCCGGGGATACAGCAGTTTGCACTCCTGCTGCTGAAGTACCTGAGGGTTGATGAAGAAAGAAAAAGGAGAGCGTAAAGAAAAATGACACATTTTCCAAAAGAGGTTGGAAACTAAAAAGAACATCCCCTGTAATGTGACTTCTACTGGTGAGGTCATTATGCGTCAACGCTGAGTCTAAGAACATCAAAACTGCATTTGTCAGTATTTGGGGTCCACACTTCAGAATAAGAATTTTCTTTTCAGAAACAAAAACACTAAAATACACACATTTTCGATGCATATCTGATCTTTTTTTTTAGCTGTGATAACTAAAACCAATTGTATTTCATACATATGAAATCAGATAGACTCAAAAATTGAAAGTATTTGCATTTATAACATTTGTGATTTGTAACAGTTGCACAAATCATCTAGCTCTTAAATTGAATCTCATTTGATAAAGGCTCCATATTGGTTTTAAATGATGATTGATAGTAATAATTTTGTTGTTGACAGTTTTGAGGATACATACCTCAAATTCTTCCCAGAACCCTTGTTTGGGCTTCTCAGAGTTGTCTGCTACTTTGTTGAGCTCCCGTACCCGGTTCTCAATGTTGGCTGCGTTTATCCTCGTGGCGTTAAATGGCTGTTGTTGTCATGTTGGAACAGGAAATCAAATTGATCAACACACAAAAAAAACGAATTTATTCCTCTAAATTAAAAAAGCACAACAACAAGAACAGGTGAATAACATTTGAGTGAGGTTGGAATTAAACCAGCATATTGCATCACATCCATTCCTTCATGCTACTTTTTGAAAAAGATTCACCAGATTGGATGATTATTTATTTTTTTGTTTGTTAAATTGGAATTCCATACCTGTTTGAGGTGCACTACAATGCCACTTTTCTCCACCATGGGGTTTTTCTTGTAGTGATCCACCAGATCAGCCAATGTGTCAAACCTCTCACCTCCGCCCACGTCGTATTTACTGTCCTGCTGGAGACAGACATCGACAGTTAAGGCGTTATTAGGGTACATCCACACTATGTCTTAGTTTTAAAACACATCACTGTTTACTGAAATGTACAGTGACTCAAATGACTTAAATGACCAACAGTATGCTGAGGTGGTGTAATGTCAACTATAACCCTGTGGTGTGTCTTAATCTATTTCAATAAAGCTCTTAATAAATGCAAGTTTCTGTATATGTCAGAGGTTCTGACTGCGTTACCTCACCTGGTAGCGTATCATTACATGTGTGACCTTGGTCTTGCGATCCACGTTTTCATGTTTCTCCTCATTGGTGAGAACCGAGAGGACGAAGTCGCCCGGTTTACTCTGGCTCTCCCGTACCAGGAAACTGCCGGCCTTGCCTTTGTCTGAGAGCAGTTTCTCTGCATCTCGCCCAGACAGGTGTCCGTGGTACCACCTGCAGACGAGTTAGAGGACAGACTGTGAGAAACATAAACTATAATAGAGAAACAAAATGGGAACTATAGCCGGACTGATATATCAATATGAGCTTTTCACAGACATATGTGCATCTGTATCAGTGTTTATATTTGCTGATACATGCAAGCTTAAAAACTCTTATTTAAGGTGTAAACAAAGCAGAAAATACATTTCTGTCTACAAATATACACATTTTTTAGATTTGCTGAAACTCACCATAGTCATGGCTTTAAGCGTTCAATCATAGTAACTGGCTGTGATTATTAACGTTAAGCTACAGTACTTTAGAGCCATAAAATATAAACATACAGCTGGCAAGACGTGTTCAAAAACAAAGTGAATATCAGCGTTATAATTTATTATTCCAGACTGGATGCTTTCAGCAGCTTCTTCTCCAACTCATGTGGAGATCAATACGCTTAGCCTCTGGCTTGATGTGGTTTCAAGGTAGATGAATTACCAAGACAAGTGAGAGGACAGCTGAGGCAGAAACTTGACCAAATGTGTGGGAGGAGAAGCATTATGCTTCCTGCCTCAAGGGAAAACACATTTTATATTGGTAGGTTATGGGTTAACATAACGTCTATCTATATGTGCACTGTGTGAGAAGACTCATACTCATAAGAATACAATTGTCTCTTACATCGATGCATCCTCACTCAGTTGCTGATGAAAAACTGCAATTCTGGTTGTTTTTTTACCTGTGTGGTGTGTTGGAGTGTGTAGGAGGCTCTGATAACAGATGTATGTAGAATGGAAAAACCACTTAAACCACAGCCATAGATCACAAGTTCATAGACCTAAACAGAAACTGGGATAAACCCACTGCAATGTGCAAAGGTGTAGAAAAAGTGAATGTATACAACTCGCTCCGCAGCCGTTATAGCTTTTTTTAAATATTCAAAATGCTTCCTGTACGTGTGTGAGTGAGAGCGTGCATGGACTCCAGGCTTATACACGCACTGTAATAACCTCACATTTCAAATCAGGTGTGTAGGTGTGATGACGGGTTTATCTGCGTCCAGCCCGTGTATACAAGAATGTTTGATGTTTTCCTGTAGCTGCTAGTGAGCATAAACAACGGCAGCACCACCCACACTATTTATGCATTTGGATGTGAAGTGCATCTAAGTTTATAGTGTGGGTGTGTGTGTGAACAGAATGCATTCTCTCTACAAGAAGTATATCTAAGCACACATTTGTGAGTTAGTCACAAATTAAATAAGTCAAGTTCTAAGTTGAATTATATTGTGACAATACCATCACAGTGATTCAAAATGTCACAAAATTCTGCTGTTTAAATAGATTTAAATTATATATTTTTTTACAGAAAATCAATAATGGATTTTGAATTATATAAAATACATTGGCATGTAAGATCTACTTATGGACTTTGCCATTTTAGAAATGTGTTAACGTTGTATAGTGTCTTGACAGTGTGCACTCTGAGTACTCAGTCTTTTAAAAACTCAACATCTTAACCATTGTTGCAAATTTTGCCTTATTTCACCATTTCAAGCGTTTTATGCACTTAGAGCACTACAGACTGGACCTGCTGCCATCAGAAGGAAGCAGAGCAGTGGTCACCAACCGTTTTTCTAAGGGTTAGCGGAGATCTACCATCATGATATCTTGCGTTATATTCACATTAATATCAATTCATATTAACAGCATCTGTTCAATGCACAAGATTTAGCTTCTCAGTTCAACAATAGGTTTTGCAGAGGAGCTGAAACTGCAGCACAATGTTTTTACATAGAGGCTTTACCTTGAATATGGCCATAAATATGACAATTTCCTGTGATTCAAAATAGTCATGTCTACTCAAATAAAAACCAGTGCGCTATACTATGAAGCCGTACATCTTCTGCTCCTGCAAGTATCTTACAATAAAAAAAGCTTGTTAAACAAAAGAAAGGATTAGGTCAACAGAAAAGCTGGAGTGCTTTTACTTCAAAACGCTTACAGAAAGTGTTGCAACAATTTGTTTGTGACATTACTTCAAAAGATAAACATTCAAACTCAGGTGAAAGATGATTTTCTCTGTTTATTCTGCTACGAAACACAATGTTTATCTGTCTATGTCACAAACGTATTAACAACGCTTCCCAAACCCTTTTCAAAGTAAAAGCACTGCAGCATTTATTTTTGGAATCCATCAATTTGTTCTAACGGGGCTTTGATTGTTATCGACCGACCAGAAGATGCTCTTCTTCATACCGTAGAGTCCTGGTGTTAGCTTCTGGTGTAGCTTAGTACTTAATCTGACTTGTATGAAGTTAATACTGTAGATAAACCAGCAGCTCTGCCGCCAGATCGACAATGAAAACACGGTGAGATCGACCGGTAGATTGCGTTGACGGATGGTGTCCACTGATGTAAAGAGCCACTCTAGTTAAGGATATGCCTTCAGTGTAGAGATGTTTAGATACCAGCATTGCAAATTGCATTCGATACTGCTGACAATGCAGAGTCGGGCATCGGGGAGTACTCAAACATACGTAACGATCTTATACCTTGTTTTTGAAGTATATTAAATCTGCAATTTTCTTCCCGGGAATCACTCCTTCGTCATTGGACTGAAACGGCAGTTACACTGTAAAAGCACTGGTAAGAATTGTTGTGGTGAAGAAGAAGTGATCTGTGGTAGTGTAGCGTTAGCCGGAATTGGCTAAAATGGCACAATATTTTACACTGGACAGTCACAAAATGTAATGGTGATGTGTACTGTATGCAAGACTTCCAAAGTGGATGATGTAAGAATTCATGTTTCATATTCATTCTATGTATCTATTTGTTTTGCAAAGGGTTTAACCTGAGCCAATGCAACATTGATACCAATCACCACTTCGTTACAGGTAAGTAGCAAAATATGTTATACACGTTTTTAAATGCACTAGTATCGGAACGGTACTCGCTATCGGCTGTTTCTCAAAAACCTGGTTTTGGAATCTGTATTGGATCATCTCTAGTATAGACCTATTAACGAAATACCAGTTCACCTGTGAGCATCATCTTTCTGCACTGGTGATGGCAGTGACGCCACTCCTTTGTTTCATATGATAAGATATAAGATGTTAATTGCAACTCTTCACTGATCACAAAACTGTCTCAGTAGTTTCAGTATGGAATTGCATCCTAATTATGCATAAACCTAAAGCATAATATTGAAAAAGTGCCTTAAATCTAAATTAGCATTAAACTCTGAAGTATTCAGTATTTGGTCAAGTTTTAATCACTGTAGGGTGAAAACAACTCACAACTGCATTCAGGCTGAAATGGGACTCTGGAACTGTAGTGAGAGCTGGCCTCATAAGATTTATCAGGTGGTTCTCAGGCATTTACAAGCTCTTGAGTCCGACACTAAAGACGTCGGTACACAAATAACCTATAATAATAGCCTATGGTCAGACAAATACATGTAGTTTTAATGAATTCAGAAAAAACACTTTAACAACAAGTTGAGCTGTATTTTAATATGTTTCATTTCTATCTGCCTGGATTTATCCACATTGTGTTTCTGTGTACGCAAATGTGAGCATATTTGCATGTGTGTAGGCGTTAGTGTCGGCACCTCTCAGAGGTGGGGTCCTTGCAGTTGAGCGGGTACTTGAGCTCGATGACATGGCCGTTCCTCTCGCGCAGCAGATCCTGCTGTTCTGTGTAATACTGGATCAGCTCGGCCAGCGTGGCAAACTTCTCCCCTCCATACAGGTCGTAGTAGTCGCCTGAGTTCTGGATCTTAATGTGGGTCACCTCATCGTTACGCCTGTGCAGGGGGGAAATAAAACACAGAGGGAATCAAGTCACCCAGTTTGTTTCCATGCCTGTAAACAGAGGTGGACTCACTCCAAACAGGCACTCAACATTTTTTCCGTTTGTATTTATCTTGTTTGCTCATTCCCTCCAGACACACACTCACAGTATATGCTCACACACCAAAAAAAAATCAAGATCGTGCACACTTTGTCGCCCACACTCACTCCCAGAATACAAATGCACATAAATTACAGTGTAAAAAGGTCCAGTTTATCAAACCCAATGCCCCCATTTTAAAACACAATCTAATTTTCTTATACATTAAAGAATAGGCAATTTTGGTGACATCTCTTATTTGTATGCTGTTATTTTCTCACATGAATCTACCTAGATTTGTATCTGTAATAGCTAAGCGTTTCTTATGAGGCTGACAGAGTAATAAGTGTATAACATGTAAATTGAATGAAATAAATTTGACCTTTTTCCATCTGTGCCAGAATTGAACTGATAAAATAAGCCACAAGCTATTGCAGGATAATAAAATGCGAGAAAAAGCTACAGAGACGCAGTGATTAAAAAATAAAAAACTAACAATAACAGATCCAATTCATCGCGCACAGAATATTTTTTCACTTCCCCTTCTCTACAGAAAACAACACAAATCTTCTCAATACACAGTCGTTTTCTTTTCTAATGTATTCAGAGGAAGCAGAGCAGGAGGGAAAAAAGATTCACGCAGCTGCCAAGCTCAAAGACCGATAAGCCAGAAAAACATTTGTTACCACTTTACATATTCAAAGTCCTCCGGCTGGTTTGAATAGGTGCACAAAACTCACACATGTATATATATATTCCTATAGGATTTGCCTGGAAGGAAGTGAAGAAAAAAGATTCCTATTTTTTCTTGCTTTTTCCCATCCTCTTACTTAAAATACCGTAAATCCTCTGCTCCATCCTTGCATTCATCTGTCCAATACTCCATCTCTCTCCCTCGCAGTGTTTCCTAGTAATTGCTTTATGGCTCTATTAGCAGCTGTTGGCAAGGTGCCACAGGTCTACGACCGTGTTAAAGGCCCATTTTCATCTCTCAGACCAGAAACCTCTTTCCTCTCAGAGTTTAATAGCATTACACTTTCAGTCACTTCCTCCCTCTCCCTCTCTCAGACATAGATAACCTTTATAGATGAATACTTGTTAAAACACAGGGAGGCAAATTTAGCATCATGTCTGCTCAGCTCTGGCTCAGTTATGTTTGTTCCGATGACAGATTACTTGATGTAACGTCTTTTTTCATCCATGTTTTTTCCCATAAACAGTTCGAATTATAACTAAACTTTACTGCTCTTTTTGTGTGAAACTGTGTCAACCCTCTATCGACACACATCGTAAATCATTAAGGAACTGGTTGTAAGCTTATCCTACTGACAATCTATACCAACTGTTAAAGATCCCAGCAGCAGAGTAGACGTGTGCATAAATCTGCCAATCTCTGCTAAAAATGAATGACATATATCTTTGTGTACATTATGTCAAATGAAAAACTATTAATGATTTGATGTTAATATCCACAAAGGGCAGTCATTTTGATCCATGTAGGAAGTTTTAAAGATTTAGAAAATTTTACAGTGAGGTAAAAGGTTGTTCCTCCTTACTGAACAAAGTTCTGCATTTATAAATTAGTGAATTTACATTCTCACCAACATCCTTTTTGGCTGCTACCTCTGCGATGGAGGTTATGTTTTCATGCCTGTCTGTTGTTTTACATCTCTAAGGGACTGTTTGGTCTTGGCACATGTATGAGGGCCATCTAGTTTCAGCTGCAAAAGAGGATCTGCCAGAAAACAGCACGTCTGGAATAAGACAATTCTTTGGAATTTCATGGTGTGATGTATCATGCTTTACTGGAAAAGAAACGCAGCAGAAAGAGAGAAGATAATTTTGTCTTTGATTAATCTATGAGCTGGCTTGCATTGATAGTGAGCAGAGGTACAGGCGTACGAAATGTCACACAGTCAGATCAGATCACATCATTGTTATTCTCCTAGTTCAAAAGTCAGAGCAGCAACAAATCATTTCTATGAGCAGGATTATGTGCACATTTTTCTCGCAACATTCAAACCAAAGCACTGAATCTGGAAAAAAATAGTGTGTTCTAGCAATAAACAGCATTAAGATCACTAACTCATTCACCCAGAAGATGAAGTACACAAACATGGACAACTGGGGAATATATTGCTGCAAAATGCACGTACTTATGCACGTACAAAGTCTAGAATTTCTAAATTATTGCTTGCTTTGCCCCGAAGCCATTGCAAGTAATATTCTTCACTCAACACAGCCCGACACCACTGAGAAATCCCTTTCACTGCTCCCAGTCCACTTTTTAAATTGAGGCAGATAAAGTTTCTATTCCACTCGTACATATGAAGCAGACTGCTGCACTGCTTTTTAACCTAGATTATCGAGGAGCCATGTTTGAAACTGACCTCAAATTTCAAATGTTATGTCAGGACAGCATGTTCTGTTTCTGAGGAGCTTTGGAAAAACCAGGCATACATCAAGTTCATCATCTGGTAAAAAGATTTTATCGAATATGTACACTCGATATATTCTCAGCTGTATACTGCCGACTTCTAAAGGCTAACCAAATTGAGACAAGAAGTGTTTGCAAATAAAGGCACCCAAGAGATCTTACTCTTATCTTGTTTGTTCATAAGCAGCA
This sequence comes from Pseudopleuronectes americanus, assembly GCA_038501795.1. Taxonomy (NCBI): domain Eukaryota; kingdom Metazoa; phylum Chordata; class Actinopteri; order Pleuronectiformes; family Pleuronectidae; genus Pseudopleuronectes; species Pseudopleuronectes americanus. The sequence goes on from CM076725.1 coordinate 6,272,599, forward strand.
GTAGATATGCTAAGTCAAAGACAAAGGCTAAACTGAGCTGATAAAAAACAAATATATAATCCGCAAAGGAATGGCTGGAAACACACATCACGGACCAAACAACAAAACTTATCTTTAACATTTCATCTCATGGACTTAATTTTTCATCAAGATATTTGTCAACAATGAATTTTCTCTGTTCTCCCCTCTGTGTGCTGGGGGGAGTCAGCTCACACACACACACACACACACACTAGAAATCTCAAAAGAGTGATTACACTTCACTCGGGTTGATGACAAAAGGTCAACAAGTCTTTAGCATGTAAGGGCGGCGGAAACATGAGCAGTCCGTGGAAACATCTGGTGAGAGTGCATCACATACAGCTGGAAAACTTCACAGGTTTTTGACTGTCTAGCTCGTGGCGCAGTATAGTACAGTATAAAGCCTGACGCCCTGACACAGGGGCAGGAGTTAACACAATTATACAAACATTAGTTACTGATTAGAAGTCACCATTAGCCAGGTGAGTGTTTTGGATGCATTCAATCAAAATGGTCAGAGCACCCTATAATTTAATAGTCATCAATTAGCATAATATTGTTCCCTATATTCAAATACTATATTTTTTTTATTTATTGACAATCTATGACTCTGCTGTGTTGTTAATTGTCAATGCAATAGGAACTCCATGTTCTCACTTGTCAGGAAAGAAGAAACACTGATACAAACATGTGCACGCTTTATAGTTTTGGTTGTTGTGTCTTTGTCATTGCTGACATGCAGATCTAGTTGGCACCTCATGCCACTGTGAAATGCGAGTGTTAAACTGGGCCATGTCACAATGAGGGAGGATAGATGTCACAATGCACAATGAACGACTCGGAAACAAAGAATTTTGAAAAAATGCAGTTTAAATGCTACTTACAATCATAGATCGGTGAACTGCTCTTTTACTCAACTGTGTAAACCTATAAATAGCCTCGCTGCAGTGGAAACAGATCTAAGCAAACCAAGGCTAGAATTATATAATACAGAGGCTAGGAGAAAATCCATTTGCTCTCTGTAGTAATTTGCCCTGGAGAAAAAAAATATCTTAAAATTGACCTTAAAATTCCTCCTTGGGGTCTTTCGAGTGTATAAAGAGCATGACAAATGATGGAGAAAACTTGAACAGACAGCTCTGCTTACAAAGTTGGACTTGGATATAAATTATGGCTAAACTTTTTCTGCTTCCAACTTTCTCCTTTCCCTCTTTGAGGTTCATGAAACTCTGAATTGATTACATTTTCAAAACCCTCAAAAAGCTCTCATTAGCATCTTAGATGTCAGGCGCCCAACGCTTTTGAGCAGCTTCTGTTGACCTCATGGACCAGGAAAAAAAAGAGGTGGTGGAGATAAGAACGGGATGGGCAGAGAGAGGAAGATAAGAAAGAGCAGGAGGGAAAACAGAGTCCCTCAGCATCCATTAAATCTGAACACTCAGAGTAACTGTCCCGCTCCTAATGGCCACAGTAAGATGAAACCTGCCTCATGACGAGCTAATTAGACTCTCTGATAAGACACTGCCTGTGTGTGTGTGTGTGTGTCTGTGTGTGTGTGTGTGTCTGTGATAAGGCTTGCTAAGAATTTAAATTTGATATCTTCAGTAAATTCCATTATTTTCACCATTTGATAGACTTCATTTGAAGCCGACCAGTCAGTGATATACGCCAGTGAAGGCAATTAAGAGCCCAGAGGGAAGAAATTTGTACATTTGAAACACTTTATGGGGAGAGACTGTGAGTTGGTAAGAAACTCCAGGCACTTATATGATGGAACTTGTATGACGGTACTTCATCCAGGCACAGGGACAACAATGCAACCACACCAACGCAAAGGACCAATGGAAGCATGTTGGCAGTGATGGTTGTGTTGTTGGATAAATTATAAATCATTATCAAGCTGCTCATCTGTCATTTTGAGTTTTGAATCCAAAGTGTTTAGGTGTGTGAGGCTGCATGTTCAAATATCATATGGTATAAATATAACTATTACAATCTAGCTTGTACTAACACCAAGGTACACATCACTAACTACTGGTAAAAAAAGAAAGAGAAAGAGTGTCTGTTTATATTTTGCCCAAAAGTGGCCCTGCTTGTGTGGTGTCATCAAAGTGTGCGGAAGGCCCGACATTCATATTCAACTCACAACGGCGTAATTTACACCAAGTTTTGAGACTAAACGGGCAAGTGTGGGGTGCACGTTAGCCTCACTCCATCCGCTATAGTGGCATCACCACTTCTGGTTGCAGACTTTTAGACTTAAAACTTAGTGTAAAAAGGCGCCGTTTAGAGTCAACGTTTTTTTTGTGGTCTCAAAGACTGTGTATTTTTCCTTTTTCGGTGAACTATCCCTTTATAGTCTGTAAAGACCACAAACCATGACAATAACTCACTCCATCAACACCCACACACCCACACATCACACACACAAACCACAGGAAGTGAATGTCAAAGCCTTAACAGGTCCCTCATTCTTCAACATCATTTAAAAGCTAAATACTGTCTTTCTTCCCTCTCCCTCCCTCATGCACTGACACACATACACACACACACACACACACATATGTTTCAGACAAATGTATCCATGCCAGCTAGTCACAATGTAACAAATGCGTTTGGACTTTCTACCAGACCGATGCATCTCTTAAAAGCTTCCGTTGCCAAGGAAGAGCCACTCTTCCAACTGCCTCTTCTTCTGTTTGTTTCCTGCTCTCTGTAATCACCATGGCATGATGCTCTAAACCCCACTTACCAGAGACCGTCTCTCTGCAACACACCCAGGCTCTCAATTAACAAGATTAAGATAAATGGGTTTAAGGTATGAAAGACAGATATAACACAGAGTGACACTCATTTCAGCTCCACCCTGGTGACCACACTGAATATATTCATCCACACAACACATTTTTAATCATCTACTAATCCGTGGGTAGAGATGTCACACCTTGCCAGTTCCTGAGAGGTGAACACTTCTCACTCTCAGGTTGAAAACTGATTAAGTCATGGTCACATAAATATAAAAAATGGACTGATGTTTGACCTTTCGCACTATTGAGCTTCGTTTGTGTGTAATCATATAGACAGTTGGACTTACTTAAAGTGCAGTGGACTGGATCACTTACAATGTGTCTAAAATGTAAATGTCGATGTCAAGAAAAAACTGTCTGACTTACCTGACAGAGAGGGTGAAATCCCCTGGATTGCTCTTGCTGGGCCTTGCCAAGAAACTGCCGTGGACTCCCCGGGTCAACAGGAGCTGCTCTGCCTCAATTCCGGTAATGTTGGGGTGGAACCACCTGAAAATGAGGGGACAAAAGAGATGTCTGTTTTGACCACTTATGCATGTTGGAAGAATGTAATGTATTTACCGCACAGATGAGGAGAGCCTTCTCATTCATTGAGCGGCTGTGTAATTGAAATACATTTTTTTTCAAAGCAGTCAAGAAGATGTTGATAATACATTTTGCTTTGAAATATTTATCCTAATCCTTCTCTTTTTAACGCAATTATGAGCATTTCTAATGGTGGTATCATATCATTATTTACCCTGAATTTATCCAGTAAACTCAATGTATCAACCTAAAATCAATGTACTTCAGATCCTAACAATTACCTGCTTTTTATGGTGTCACATGATTCATTTTTATTGATTTTAAGTTACATTACGTCAATAAACATAATATAACAACATAAACTATGTAGAACTGTAGCAGTCTGACATTATTTTAAAAGAGAGTTGTATGAAATCAACAGCTATAAATCTAGGGCAAAACTGTAAGCAACTGTAACTGCAAATGTTTTACTATAATATCTGATTCTGAAGTCATGATCATGGTAATGGGTAGGACATAGAATAGCTATATTTCTATTAATTTAAATATAAATCAACATGTTTTTCTTTATATTAGTGCAAAACTTATGTCGTGTCCATGTTTGAAAGGGAAGAACACAAAGTTTATAGTACAGCAAAGCCAAAGCTAATAATTACAAGTTACTTCCTCTGTTGCAAAACACTGTGGCAAATATTTAGCCAGCGCACTTTTCAGGTAGGGTGACAGTTAATCTGTGGTGTACACCCTCACTGGAGTGTTTGACACTGAGACCTATACAGACCAGAGCATATACATGATTCATTATGCAGAAATAGATGCAAGACATAAAGTGAGTACATCTACAAAGTGGTTTGCATAACCACTCTTTAATGTGTGATGGACTATATTAGTCTTAAACGAGGCAGTGTGTCGGTAGAGCGGAAATGTTGCAGTGAACGGCTGTAAGTCAGCTGTGTGGATATCACACATAAACAGTGTATGATCTGTTGTCCATCAGTGGCGATAAAATATGTGCAATGGTTCAGGGACATGGGAGTGTGCATTTGGGGTCGGGGAGGGGGTGTGGGGGGGGGGCAGGTGGGAGTAAGGCTCAATGTAATCACTCTGGTACAAGGGCTGGAAAAAGTGCACGGGCCGCTTTGTCCTTCATGTGCATATTTGGAAAGCTGCCGAGGAAAAAGTTAGTAGCATTATTCAAATACCAGAAGATTCTTTAGTTGCAGCCATTGTTAATGTCTATGATTCAACAAGAATGGAAAATATTTCTCACAATAACACATAGTCATAATGACTCACGGAAATGATGCGTTTCCCATCCCGACACATTACACAGGACTTATTATTGATTAATATATCCCAGTGTAATGCAGGCAGATATCAGGCAGATATCTGTTGCCTAACAGAAGAGGGCCTTTGTGTAGCTTGTGCTGAGAAGATAGTATCTGAGGCTTTAACTTCGGGCCAGCATTTAACTGTTTCTGTTTTTGCCCATTGTATGACACAAACACAGAAATAAGACAAATTTGTCAGCTCAGCAGATCTTGTGTCACCTCAGAGCCTCAAACACACACCAGAAAACTGTTGTGGTCACTTCCCGGTGCAAAGGTCTGAAGCTCTCCCCGTTATGTGACAACATGCTTTTTTTTAATTTCTTCTATAAACATTATTGTGTATTCAGAATATTTAGGCCTGACTATCACCCACTGGAGTTTCTGTTGGACAGAATTAATTAACAATTCATAACCAAGGAACTGTGAGTGACATTTATTATAATTATATAGGTCAAACAAATCAAAGTGACACTGCTTGTCAATCACAAAGCAGCCCAACCTGTTTTTACAATGACCAAGTGGAAATATGAGAAGAGTGGATGAAGAGACATGTAAATTAATGATGCTAAATGTGTGATTGGATTTGTACAGGAGGGAGTTCAGACCAAGACAGGGCACCACATATCTCTGTTGTATGTCCTTGAGGCTATTCAATTATTGAAGGTTCAACACTAGAGTAGTAAACATCAACCTAAAAACAATAGTAAAAACCTGGTTGATCTACCCTGATTGAAAGGATATGAAGATGTGCTATAAATGCCTGTATCATTTGACAGGACAGGACCATATCGGAAAACACGATCCGTTTTCAGACATGGACGATCCGTTTCCAGACATGAACCCTGGAGAATGTCCGTACAACTGGCTCCCAGCTTTTTCCAGAGTTTGCCTTTCATGTACATGAACAATACAGCAGATCTCAATCTCTGGTCAGGTACATGACATGTACGGCACAGCAGATTTTTCATCTTCAGAAATGTTTATTATTATCTTTTAAAATATTTTATCTGTCACCTTAAAGAAACGTCATCACAGTCCCACTCTCTCTGGGTGAATCCCCCGGAGGGTGTCTTAAGCCATTTTCAGAAATGACATGCGGATACATTTCGGAGAATTGGAGACAGAGTTTACCGCAGTTTGCCTCTCACACATGCACAATGCAGTGGGGGCTTCTTTGCACAGAAGCATTCACAACAGTATCAAATCCTCCACATTATTCAGGTAAGAAGTGCAGCAGCTGGGTTCAGCAGGCAGAGGCAGGAGGTGAAATATTAATTCCGCTGTGTAGATCTCGTGGTTTTCTTTACAACACACATTACCCCTGTCGGCTCTCATTGCCATAAACTCTCTTGACATCTTCATCGATGTCTTCTATGTGTGTGTCGCCGCTTTTTCAACGGGAGATATATGTTTTCCTTTTGTTTAAAATGTTTTGTCTGTGCCCTTTAGAAGTATCATAAACCCCTGCATCGCCGGATCCCCTGCTGTGTTCTCACATCGGCTTCTCCTGGATTTCTAATTTATACTAGGAGGCGAGGCAGATAATCCGGAGCCTCTCACACGGATCTGCAGGGTTCAGTGCATGTCTGTCATCTGACCCCAAACAATACTGATACGGATGCTGGATCGTGGTTCTGCTGGTTGCTGACCATGGACTATGATTGCAGCGGGACTGCATCAATGCCGCTAAAGACTTTAATGATGAATGTTTTTACACGTGGCAACTATTGCACTTCTGTCCGTCCTGGGAGAGGGATCCCTCACATGTGGCTCTCTCTGAGGTTTCTACTTATTTTTACCCTGTTAAAAGGGTTTTTAGTAGTTTTTCCTCACTCTTGCTGAGGGTTAAGGACAGAGGATGCCACACCCTGTTAAAGCCCTATGAGATGAATGTAATTTGTGAATATGGGCTATACAAATAAAATTTGATTGATTGATTGATTGACCTGCTGCATCATCTCTCATTGCACGAGCAGAGGAAGGATATTGTAGGAGGAATCTCACAAAAAATGTATTGTAAGTGATCACTGGGGGGATTAGTCACAAATATGTCTAAAATTAGAGAGTGATCTAAACAGGACATATGACATGAGCGGAATCTCTGAAAAACTATGGGGGAGGTTTGGTGGTTAGCTTGACCCATTTGGTGACAAACAGGAAATGATTCGAAGGTACTGAAAGAGTGGTACATGTATTATCCACAAGATTTTTGTTTGGCATTGCTCAATGTTAAATAAAGTTTTTTGCCGTACTCATTATGTTTGATTGTTGTCTACATTTCCAATACCTTATAAGGGCAAGTTCTGAGTAAGTCTGATTAATTTAGGAAAAGTCTTCTTAGCTGTGAACCACAACGTTAATGGCATCAATGTTTCTGTGCTTTGTTACTTGCAAACTGGTTAATGTGACATGCTTTTATACAATCTAACCAGAGTATATAAATCAATTCATGCAACTTGACAGATTGCGGTAGTCAAAGTAACAGGCAGAATTTATTTGAAAGTTTTTGTTATCAATTTGGCATTTCCGTCTTTTATTTGACTTTATGTTTCCACTTGTCACAACTGTCTATCTACAATAAAACCCAACCTGGCCCACGTATTTAGGTTACCGTAGTACTAGGGAGCTAGTGACAGGTCATGGGTGTCATCTGGTGGACAGATTACTTGGGGTATTGTGTTTAATCCTACACAGATTCATACAAAAAAATAATAACAGAGGGGCGAAATGCCTTATGTCACTAATCCATATCTAATCCCTCATCACAGTGCTGCTGTCGCTTGTAAAATAATCAAAACAATGGAGACGAGATGGAACCAGACATAAACATCGGATTGCTGCTTTAAACACCAAATAGAAGCAACTTCTCTACTAGGCAACTTGTCAGTGTAAAGGGAAGCTGAGGGCAGGGAGATCCTTTCTCCAGAGTGTCTTGGTGTGCAAGTCAACAACAGTCTTTATAACTAGATTGTACTCTTTGCTTCTTCAAAACTAAGTGGAAGAAGGGGTTGAACTTATACATGCACACGTCTGCACATCCTCGTAGTTTCTCCAGTACACTTGTTCTCCTACAGCACTAGACTCTGTGTATTTAATTTATTCAACAAGGAATCAAAGCTGTTATTTGTGGAGAGATGAGTTCAAAGTGTTGTGAGGGTTTTCCAACAGCAAAAACCTGAATTAAGATGAATGGGATTGTGTCTACCCTACCTCACCATCCTGGTCGAAGCCTGACACAGCCCCTTGCTTCAGCAGCATCAGATTTTAGTAATCCAGCACTGGGCACGGTTACACAAGGGAGGATGAGAGGGGACGAGGGAGATATAGGGACAAAGGGTGAGGGAGGGGGCTGGTTGCACTGTTATATGTTATATGTTACAAGATTATATGTTATATGTTATATGTAATATGGTATATGTAGTTTTTTTATCTTGTAATGCGTAGATGTTGCCTGCCAGGTCACAAGAATTTCACTGGTCTGATGACGCTGTCATTGGTTCATGTGACAATAAACTTTGATTTGATTTGGGGGTGCTTGTAAAAGAGTTACTGGGCTAGATAGAGTAAGACAGTGACAGTGAGATAAATGACAGAGAAGTGTGTGTTTGAGTGTGTGCGTGTGTGTGTGTGTGTGGGGGGGGGTGCTTTGCTAAGAGTGTTAGAGAGCGAGTGAGTGTGGGGCAGCGGCCTTTTAATCTGGGATTTGGACGAGCGTCAGCAGGCCATCAGTGCTATCAGGCGTCCCCCCACATTCCCTACTTTCTAACTTCAGATGCATGTGAGAGGCACTGGCGTACTGGTCCACCACCCTTTGCTCTCCTCGGTCAGCCTCACCCTCACTCCTACATACCCTGAGAGGTCAGGGTTGTCAAAAGGCTGCACTCTAACGCCAACTCTGTGATCCCCACAGAGCTTTTTCTGGCCGTAACACAGCCCCGGCCAAGCCAGAAGATCTGGGTGCCAGGTCTATGGGAGCCACAAGGCCCTTGCTATCTTGTTGGAGGCTAAAAGCAACAGCTGTGTTGCCCGTGCCTAGAGATTACACCTAATCATGCAAGGCGTAGTTACATCGGATCATAGTTAGCCCTTGCAATCCAGCCAATTCAGCAGTACGCCATTAAGCTATTAATTTTGCAAGGGTGAGATATGGATGTTTGTAGATGAATTAGAAAAATAAATGCAGAGGACAAAATCCCAAGACTGTTGTCACCTCAAAATGAACTACAATGACCCCTTTGATTATACAAAAGGGCACATACTGTAGTGATTCCTTCCACTTTTCAGATATATAAATACAAGCCAAACAGTCCACTACCGGATATGGCGATGCTAGCAGACGTGGCCTCGGGCAACAGTGTGCGGTGCTCCAGAAGATTTATTTGGTCTAAAACTCTTCACCCACTCCTCCATCAGCATAGTGTTGAGAAGAGAATGAGTGAATTTTAATTTATCAGTGAACTATGCCTTTAACAAACTTTGAAGTCCAAACATGTCAGTGGCTCTGTGCATCTAAAATGCACATTGAATGAATACGTGTATATCAAACATCCAGTAGTTTAGCTTGGTATCATTAATATATCGGTTGCTAATTTAAATCACAGCAGGAGGTTTTCTTCACAGACGCATTGAAGCAACTCTCTTGACATCTTTATCTCTCCTTCATGAATGACACCGCGCTTTCACAGAGAAAAAGCTCAATTTCTCATTTTTAAGGTGCTCAAAAACTCCAGAGTAATATGGATGGCAGGCATAAACGTAGCGACAACAATAAACTAAAACATAGTATTGTGGTTGTAACCTAAGAGAAAGTATTTGGTTCAACTAAGTCATTAAGGTTTATCCTCTGGGGACCTTAAATACCTTCCCTCTGACAGTTGTTGAGATATAGTAGTGTGGACGGTGAACCCAACAAGCAGTAAAACAATGAACAGACCAAGACTTCCATTGCAAGAGTTATGCCTCTAGCGTAGCTTAAAATATTATGGACTTTAACTATATAATGTTGTAAACCAAGTGTACAACCCAAGATGCCTTAAGCTGTATTTGTTCCAAAAGCAAACTGTTACTAAGGTTGAAACAACAAACCAGAATGTCTTTTGCTCTAAAGCCACTTGACAAAACTGTGCATGGATATAAACATGCCAGACTTGCTTCTCCAAAGTCCTGATGGGATCCAGTATTGTCACAGGAAAAGGCAAGTGCTCAACAGACATGAATGTTGCATCATGAAGCTCCATTCGAAGCTTGCAGGGAGAACTAGGCAGTAACTGCTTTTTCTCCCAATTCTTTTACTTCAATGGTGAAAGAGGAAGCTGGAATATAGGTGAACTGATGTTCTGAAACAAAGAAGACAGACTTTTCTGATGGTTTTCTTTTCTGGCTTGTGACAGTAACCATGCTTTGGTTTCCTATTTAATCACAGATGTCATAAAAGAATGAACAGCTTTCTTACTTACCTTTTAGCTTAAATGCAACACTGTGACAATATAAGATTTCTGGGTATATCTCCACAAAAAATGTAGTTACAATGCGCACCTTTGTCAGGCCACCAGGATTCAAAGTTGTTTAACTTTAACACATCAGTATGTTGTATTAATTAACATGTTTATAAAAAGATCCTTGCACTGCTTCACCTCTGAGAGCTGCGGTTCTTCTACATTGTAATGAAATACTGACAGTATTATCCTGATGCACTGCTTTAATATTTGCCTCTGATTCAATCACTCCTTTTCACACAGGGTAAATTAAACAAGATATTTTCTTTTTAATTACAAAACTGCGTTTCTGTAAATGTCACTTATGCAATCCTGGCTGCAAGGCTCTTTGTAGGTTTATCTGGGAAGCCTTTTTGCGATTTGCAGTGAAGCTATCATTTGGTGATTTGGCTGCCTTCGTTGTCACCGGTCAGGACAAAATGTATTTGCCGTCTCTGGTTCTGTGTGTGTTGCTCTGGTTAATTATTAACTTCTAGGTCATCACTCAACAGGAAAACCATGTATAGACAGAACAGTAGCATACAGCGTCTTAAGCTGCTTATTTGCTAACAAATGTTCATGCTCCAAATTAACCAGCAGTGGATGTAATTTCCATAGCTCTATATCTGCTAACAATGTAAAAATACAAATTGTTTCCGGAGACAGAAAGAGCTGATTTAATAACATCACTGTAATCTGCCAGGCATTGATTATCCTATTACAAAGCTTACATGGCTGTAGGGTGTCAATTTAAACACATTGTAAAGCATATTATCGACTCAGAGGAGTAACAAAAACACTGTCAAAGGTTATGGCTTTTCAGAATTTGGATATCTGGCCTCTATTAACATACACAATGTTACAAAATCTCTAAACTCCCCAAATCTCTATTTAAACCTACCAGGCTTGTTTTTACATAAAGCAGTGTAAAACATATCTATAACATGAAGTTCAAGTTTTGTACCTTTTACTGGACCTACTTCATAATCAGAATTTAGCATGTTTCTTTAGTCCAAAATACATACATTTCTGGATTAATGGTCTCTCTTTTTCTGTGGAGTACAGTCCAATTTTAGTCAGTCAATTTCAAGAGGTCTTTCAAACAGAGTGAACAGCATGAGCCCTCGATACAACCCTATCCATGGTCTCTCTCCCTGACCTCCTCATATCATGACCACAGGAGCAAGAGTGACTCAGGGCTTTCCAAGAATACGATTCCCTTTGAAAACCACCACGCGCCCCATTTCCCTGCATCTGGCCTTGGGCAGCGAGAGAGAGGGAGAGATGGAGGGAGAGACAAGACAAAAGAAAAGGAGATTTCAAATAGAATGGTTTTGTGGGATGAGGCATCCGCAGGGAAGCGAAAACGTAGTGTTGGAGAGTACAGGACAGCTGGGAGCTGCAGGTGAGGCCCCAGGCTGGTTGAGGGGAACTGGGCCCAGTGTGCAACCAGCCACCACTCTATCCTCTTACATCATGTCTCAAGTTCAATATAGCCCAAGTGGGCTATTTAAAGCACCCCTGTCTAGGCCTACTGACAAAAAGGTGATATACTTAGTAGCCGCAGCGCTGCATGAAAGCCTATGCTAGGGATATATTGGTCACAGGCAAGCCCTGGGGTGTGGGTTTTGGTAATGTTGCAGCTATTTTTAGCCCAGCTGATGATTCGGGGTATTTACATGGGGCACAAACCTTGCACACACCCTATCACTGAATATTTTACTTCTCTGCATGTGCAGCAACAAGCAGTCAGTGTAGTAGAATTAGCTAAATGGCTTTTTGACTAGGCATGTGCATGCAGTTTGTTTTCAACACTTGCACATACAGTATGTAGAATGCTAGCAGTGATATGACAAATAAGCTAGATAGACATTTCTTTCAATAAAAAACTAGTATCCAGAGTTTCCTGGTTTTTGTATTTTCATGGAGTAAACAGGACTAATCAAACACAGAGTAAAAGAGGTTCCAGGCATCAGTAGTTAATAAGTAGCTCCTGTTTTTTTGTCATGGACACATCCAACCTTTTATTACTAGACATCGGGAAACGCTATGGAAAACTGAAACTAGTACATACTCACTAGACGTCTTGCTAGGAGTGGCAAACCCAGATTAACCCAAAAACTGTGCATACACATGATAACATAATAAGTATTCATCATTTTAACCATTTTGAAAAGCCCAAAGAAATGCATTTTCTTAAGTGCTGGTCTTTGCACTTTTGTTTGATATCTTGCGAAAACCTGAGGAAATATGCGTATGCATAAGATTAAATTAATGAAATAATCCCTGTCTCAATTTGGATTGAATGCTTTACGGGGGCAAAAAACTGTATTTTTAACATAAAAGTTATATTTTTGTGAACAGTGTGGAATGGACTTATGCCGTTTTCCCCTTAGCATGCAAAACATTAAGGGAGAGCAGGTTATAGATGTGGTTTAGTTAAGCGTTGAGTTCACAGGAAAATGTTACTTATCACAGTTGAATTGTTGAATGCAAATCTATGGTGGTGTCTGGATTTTCCATATCTCATCTACAATGCAGAACTAAAAGTGTTTCCCCTTATATGCAGGGCAGGCGTTACTCACACTGGTGAAAGAAGAAGAACGGAAAGAGCTCCATACCAACTCTTTAGATAATAATCTTGTATTATTTTCTATGTATATCACAATTATTTCAACTTTTACCTTGATTAAGATTATTGAAAGATTATTTTATGAGGCCCCCTCACCCAAAGTGGTGGAGTATTAACTGACATGAGCAAGATCATGTCCGTTTCTATACATTTTCGGTAAATTGCTCAGCCCTAGATCCAGGCCAGTTGAGGAGATAGCCTCATCATTACCTTACACAAGTAAATTAATACTGATGATGCAACAGTATGGTGAAGCAAATTCATTCTGGAAATGAAAGTTAAGAAAGAAAATTTGGAACTGTGTTTCTCTAAATCTTGAGATGTCAGAGAGACAGACATTTCTCCTTCTCACGACTCTGCACGAATGAGTTGCGTGTACTGAGGCCTCAAGAGTCTTCCTGGTGCCAGCAAATACAGAGATACCTTCCAGCACGCGCACAAAATAAACATTTTCACAGATGCTTCACCTCTGCTGCTACAACTGCATCCTAAGGGAAACGCTGAAGGACACGTTAGTTTGAATGTAGTTTAATGCTTTTCACCATTTTAGGTCATCAGAAAATTAAGATAATTGGATTTAGCTGCCAGTTGAAATTATAAGCTAAAATAAAATTGTAAAATGTATTATTCTAAACTTATTGATGAGATCATTTTGCATTGGTTTATATATCTGACAGAGTGCAGGACAGCTGTTTTTAATTGATAAGGAAAAATAGAAATTAAAGGGACTTTTTGATCTGTATTATGTGACGATGGGAAAAAAGACTATTGTTCCATAACTAATGTTTATTTTTTTAGTGTCACAAAATGTGCAACACAAACAATGAATGTAGCACATCATTCTAAACCAGAGAGACTCCAGCCAGCGAAGACAAAACAAGGAGCTCATATTTAAAGGACAATAGGTAATAATGGTAATTTATTCATTGAATCTACAGTTAAGGTGCATTGCTCATATGGGTCATTGGTCATATCAAACATCCCGAATTATTAGTTGCAGTACTTATACTTTGAAAGTTGTCACAATTGAAGCACTGAAAGAGATGACACACAAGCATTTGAAATATGCATTTCTCAAAGTATCACCTTCTCTGAAAAACTTTAAATATATGAGCAATGACCTCTCAGCAAAGAGAAGTTCTTAGTTCACTTTGTTCCTTTATACCAGCCTTACTTATTTCACCAGTCAAAGAAAGTGAGAGAACGGCACTTCTTACTGAATCCAGTGAGCGTGACTTTAATATTCAAAGTCATTCTCTATAAAGAGGATCCAGAGGCAACAGCAGGTGTTTCAGCATTAACCCACAACGGCTAAGCTTGGATTTACATGGCTCAGTCGGAGAGGAATGTTGTCCTGATACGTCAAACATCAAATATTCAACATGCGCCTGGCAAAGCATGTCTTGTCGTCCTTTATAAGCATCTTGCCATTTTAATGTTTAAGCATACAAGCCCACCTTGTATGATCATAACTATGATCATAGACATGTGAAGATGAACATTGTAAAGCTTTGTCACAACTGCTTTCAGTGTGAATAAAATGCGAACCGTGTCTCTGAAGAAAACCAGCAGTTGGTTCGGGGCTCTTCTGGAAATGTTGCCGGTGTTATCTTATTCCTCCACATGGGCTGTTGTTTTCCTGTCGGCTTATCGACTAAACTGACTCACTGTTCTCAGCTGGTCAGAATGAGTTTCAGTGACAGACGAGCTCTGCTCCATAAACAAAGAGGAGCAGAGGTGGTTTCCAATAGTGGAAACTTTGTCATAAAGAAAAAACTGGCAAAGTGAAAAGTGGAACAGTGGAAGTCTGCGTCATAACGTCTGGCTCTGTGTGACAGCAGTTACACTGAGCACATAACAATGCTTTATCATTGTTGACATGGTACTGTTACAATAACTTAAAGTGAGAATATTTATTTTATGACTAAACTGCCAGTAATGTTCACGACAAGAAACAATAAAAACTTAGGTGGAAATTCCAGCCCCACTTAAAAGTATGATGAAGTCAATTCCTTCCTGAAATGGGGATCTGAAATGACACAATCCCCAGCAGAGCAGGTCCGTCAGATGGAGATGACACGCACAGGAGTATTGTTCCCCTGTGGTGTTTCAGCCCAGGAAGTAGAGAACGAGCCACAGAGCAACAGCAGTATGTGCTCTGGCCTGGCGACATACCATGGAAATTGGCTGACAAGAAAACAGCTTTTAACTTTGTCTCAGTGTTTCCACTATCTCTGATCTCATCCTGCTGGTAGCTCTTGCGCCTGGGGCAACTCGAGTTGGAATTATTATGGCAAAACAGTTCTCAATTTAAATGCTGTTTATCCACTATTCTTATCCATTGTGTAACATTTTATTCCCCGTGAGATTATGACCAAGAGGGCACCACCTTTACAATCTAGGGTGTACTGTTGTGCATCTTTTACCCAAGAGCAATTTATTCCAGTAATCTGAAACACACAAAGTG
The DNA here is from genome assembly GCA_038501795.1 of Pseudopleuronectes americanus. Lineage (NCBI taxonomy): Eukaryota > Metazoa > Chordata > Actinopteri > Pleuronectiformes > Pleuronectidae > Pseudopleuronectes > Pseudopleuronectes americanus. The sequence goes on from CM076725.1 coordinate 6,287,856, forward strand.
TTTTAAAGTGAAAATAAGAGTGAAATTCTAAGTTTAAGGAAATAACCCCAAAGTTCTAGTCAACAGGGGTGATGGGGACTTTTGCAGAAATGAGAAACCCACTTACGGTCATCAAACAAAGAATTTGATAAAGCTTTTCATCTGTGTATTCACGTACACACTAATTAGGGGAAACATCAAGTTGAAAGGAATTAGTGACACACAATATCACTTTCAAATATTTACTATGAAATGGGTTTTTCTTGAATGCCACAGCCAGACTGGCCGCTTTACTGGTTCCGTTCTCCCTTTGAAGTAACGTGCATTAAGCCATACCAGCTCGATTCTATTATGAACAATGCTCTTTGGCTCAAAAACACAGCCAGAATTCAGCAGTCTTTGTTCTGTCAGAGTAGAAATAACTGCCTTTGTGTATTGTGGAGCTGGACTCAGATCAGTACGGTGGCCTTTTCACCTCCACATCATTATTCCACCACTGCTTCACCTGGCAAAGGCGAACCATGATCCAACAGTCCTATGTCCAACATCATCCCGTACAACAACACGTCTGCTACCTTTTCCACCCTTATAGTGGCAGACTATTTGTATCAACTGTAAACTCTCTAAATGGCCAACATTGCATTTTTCTTGAGTCCACAGCAGCCGCAATGAACAGGTGATCAGCTGAGTTCACATTACAGAGGTCACCTTGCACAGAAATCTCCACCATCAATGTTAAGCAGGCCAGTGTCCCTGAGTTGTTAAGGGACATCTCCCTGGAGAGGTTCTGTCTGGCAAACGTCGTACTCTCTTCTAAATCTCTCTTAAATACACATGTTTAGAGATAGTTCTGATCATTTTAATCATTTTATAATGTTTTATTTTACTTTTACATTTTTGTGCTGTTGCTATTGCTGTGTGATCTTCAAATTGCTTTTGATTCTTCTTTTTCTTTGCTTTTTAAATGATTCCAATTGCTTGCCTTCAATTTCTCATTATGAACTTCTAAAGAAACTTGTAACAGTTTTTCAATTTTTTTTTACAAAATAAGTATTATTACTATATTTACTTGTGTCAATATTCCTAAAGGTGCTACGACCGTTTTACTAAACAATAGTATTAATTTGTCTGTTTTAAATAGTTAACAGGATACACAGGTGTTTTTAAGTTGCAGTTACATACACACTTGTATACATGAGGTGGATACCTGACACTAAGTTACAGTGAAAACTTTCATTTTTGGAGTTTCGCTGAATTGTCCTATTTTTTTAGTTTTTGTTGTGTGTTTAAAACAATGTGGGGGACTCAGATTCACAGGAAGCTGTAAACCAGTTTCCTGCACTGCACACACACAGACACACACACTGGGAGGACAGACACAAAAATAGCCCATAGCACCAGACTGACTGGAGAAGTAGACTTTACACCACAAAGCCTGTGTGCTGTGTGGATATAAGTACATTCATATTAAAAGACTTAGCTGCAGCTCAGACACTCACACACAGACACACACACACCGACACACACACACACACACACACACACACACACGCACACAAACACTCTCTCTCACACACACACACACACACACACACACACACACAGTGTAAATTTACTATAACACTTTCACCGTTACCTCTTGCAGCAGCAGCTAAATAACACTCAACTCAAAGCTCGTCAGCCCTTGTGTTACTTTAAGTGCGTTGTATAAGAACTAATGCTCACTCACAAGCAACAACACGGACACACAAAGACCCAACAATACGAGGAGACAAGTGTGTGAGTTCACTGTGTCGCTGGGACGGTGGAGGAAAAAAAAAGGAAAAGAAAAGTTGAGGCGCCCAGACTCAGTGAGTGAGAGTTAAATGTTGCGGCGCCATGACACACGGGTTTCGAACCCTCACACACACAGAGACGCAGCTCCACTGTACCTGCGAGATGTCATAGCAGTCTCTGGAGCTGTCAAGTGTCCTCACGCGGTGCTGCTGCCTCTGCTGAGCCGCTCACCAGACTGAGACTCTCGGTGTCAGCTCCTGCTCGACCTGCGGGCTCCGCTGCTCGCAGGCACACACACTGCTTCCGGTAAGCACCTTCAAAACAAAGGCCCGTTCCGGACGCTTCATAGAGGAACAGGTGAGTTTTTTGTAGATTTACGATTTTTTTTCAATACGATTTAATGAGAAATACTAAATATTGACTTAATGTGAATAAAAACATTAACTAGAAAATATTAATACATTGTATAATATTTAAAAAATAGAACACTATGTGTAATAAATATATGCAATAAATACATAAAATACATAAATCATTTATTTAAATCAAAAACACAATAGTTTAATAGTTATTATCAGTGTATATCAGTAATAGATGTTCATTTGTGATTTAGTTTTGTCTTTTTTGATCAATCATCAATCAATAAATCAAAAGTTAAATTTCTGTTTAATTGATTTTATTTAGATAATATTGATGATCTAAGTTAGGCTACACACAGACACAGACACACACACACACACACACACACATTGTAAGCGATTTTACGATCTATGTTAATCCATCAGTAAAAAATGTTATAGAGCACTTTTCAGCACAAATTACAAGGAGAACAAATGGTTTTAACACAAAGTGCTTCACACTAAAGGTTAACATACAGAATTAATTAAATTAATAATAATGGTGCCATTCTAATAGAGATAAAAGAACAACAATAGCCAGGCACCCTAAGTAAATTCAGGAATGTGGTTTTTGGAAAAAACTCTTTTTTTAGGCGAGACTTATAGGTACATACCTTTTCATCTCTTCCTCTAATTGACTAACATATCAACTGTTCAGCCCACAACAAAACAAACAGACTGCAGTGCTTCAACCAAACAACATACATCATATAACTTGTATGGCACTTGCTAGAGCCAATAACCCGCCAATGCCCACCGGCCCCCTTAAAAATCAAGGTTAGATCTTAATATTTATTTATTTATTTTACCCATTGATTTTTTTTTATTCCACCATTAGAGGCTGCGATTAAGAACTTGCAGTGTTTTGCTCAGTGAGCATAAGCCCTCCTATTGTGGTGTGGGACATTTGACAGGTCTCTACATCATCATCTGTTCTCTCATGGAGTCATGATGGGACAACCTCCCAGCTCAGGAGGATGACGGTGGTGGTGGTGGTGGTGGAAGAGGAGTAAAAGTGAGGCAGAGCAGCGCTGACGTCACTAGCCTGTGGTTATCAGTGGAGGTTAATCTACTGGGGGATGGATGGGCTTATGCAATTGTCTGTAAACCCACAGGCCTCATGTTTATGGATTTGCTTTCCCAGTGTTTGACCTAGTGTGCTGCTGGAGCCTACACACAAACACTGAAATCATGCAGTGGGAATTTCTCCTCTCCGCGGAATCTCTCTGCGCCCAAATGCAATGGGCGTCAAACAGGATAGATGGGTTTGAACACAGGGTTTATTGTTTGGGTCGGGTGAACAGCTCGAATCATCCTGCTGCATAACGGGAGGAAATGACTGTGTGATCGAGGACTTTGTGGAAATTGGTGAAGAGGCAGAGAATTAGCTAAATATCGGAATAAACCTTGTGCATATTCAGTCCTAAATAGTACACGTGATTATAATAGATTGGTTGTTTATCATTCATTAGGTGGCTTGGCCCTTTGTGTGTTATGTGGTGGTTTAAAGGATGATGGGAAACCGTTTTTGTGCTGCACCTATACATGCACATTTCGGGAGGTTAAAGGGGGAATACCGACACATCAAGCTGTGTGTTATACTGAGTGTGTGTGAGAGAGAGAGTGTGTGTTTTTCCATTAGGAAAGATAAATCCTCTCGGCCCAAGTCATTGTAATTGTGCCCATTAGGGATGGTCCTTTGACTAAAATGGAAAAGATAATGTGCTTTAATTAAGGTGAAGTATTGATATGGCCATAGGCTCTATAGGACTGTGAGGGAGAGCTGCTTTCACCCTGGTGATCAGCTCTTTACCAATTTAAGTGCATATCAATTTGAAAGACTGTATCCCAAGAATAATGACTCAAAATGCTGTAGACTTGATGCTTAACACAAGTCAAGTAAATCGTCCAAAGTAAGAGTGTCCTAGTAAATGTTCACACCGTTCAGGAACAAAGAGGAAACAGTTGATGCCTGAATTGAAATTCCAACAGAACAGTCGGATTTGCCTGTGATGCAGAAATTATATCACTTGTAATGAAACTGCTGAAACATGAAACACCGCAGGTACCGAGCAAAAATAAGTATTATCACAAACTGTAGAATTGGTAAAGTCAGGGACGAAGAGGATCCTGGACTTGCAACATTCACTTTTTATCACGACGCACACTTACATCCTGTTGAGTCTGACAGCGATAAATAGACTCCAGAGCACAAAGCCTCGTTCCCCACCCAGGGGACTGGAAACCAGGATGTTCCATCTACCCTGAGGTGGCTGCTTCTATGGGCTCGTGGCCTTTGACCCCCTTTGCCATGAGACTTGCAGATCTGCCTGTACAAAGAGGGAAAAAAAACCTAACGGGGAACAAAGGGGACTTATACTGGGAGTGATGCAGCTGGACAGCTGGAGGAGCCTTGATAGAGAGAAAGATAGTTTATTGCTGCTTGGACTTTAAAAAAGGCTGAGAGAGGAACTTTGTTTCACAGAAGGGACTGAAGTGTGATTATGCATCAGGGCTTTTATCTGAGGGCAGCAACTGCAGTTTCTAAGGTTTGGAGAAGACATTCTTAGAAGACCTTTCAGCGGTTTTCCAAGAACAGAATCTACACCATCACTGGTGATGTCATGTTCTTTCCAAAGACTCTCGGGGCTACGTTTGGCTCAGGATGGAAGATTTGATGATATTTCATCCAGAGAAGGCCTGAATTTGTTGCATAATTCAAAGAAATTCCCTTCAACCATTGAAAAGACTGCATTCCCAGAAGTGTGATAAACACACACACTCACACACACACATCTGAAAATGTTCTGGATGACTCAGAGCCTCTCTCACAGGCAGGCGGTTGCTCAACACATGAATCAAAGTGGGCTTCTGGGTGTCCTTGCTCGGTGAATCTTATATCCTCTGAAAACAAAAGTTTAACCGTGAACTGCCTCAACCCTCCAGCTCCCCCGAGTGTCATCACAGCAGCGGTCCTCCATTTCATTCATTATTTAGTTAAATATTTAGATGTCATATTTTGTGTTGTTCTAAATGCCCACAAGACTCTTTAATCAAAGCACTTACTCTTATTAGCTTGAAAACGATCTCTCCCCAGAAGGATTCCCTCAGTGGGCAGAACGATCTAATCTACAGCATTTCATAGAATTTTAATTAACACAACACAAGATTCAGTGTCCTTCACTGTCATTAGCGAGGAATACATTAAACTTGTTAAATGAAAAATGCTCAGGACTGATCTGGGATGTGCTGAATGATGTATAAACCTAATTTTTTTCCCTCTTGAGTTCCAGGCTTTCAATTAGCAGCAGGCGACCAGAGATTGCTGTAAGTGATTTAAATAATAATGAGTGTAGCTAGAAATGCTGTTTATTGACGTGTGTGTGTGTGTGTGTGAAGATTTAAATTGCTTTGGATTTGAAAGAAACACAGTTTGTCTGGACTGAAGTATTGACAATGGAGTGGGACTTCCTCCATGCAGGTGCCTCCAAACTAACAATGACTTAGAGACTGACACTGTGAATTCATACTCAACCATATATAAAGAACATACAGCTCTATGGGCTCATTCTCATTTGCTCTATTGCTACGTCCAGAAGTTTTATATAATTACCACCACATGAATATATTATTTGACTTATTTATTATTAGAACTTAACTGTTGCAGGCAAATGAATAAATGACGAGCAGAATAATACTGTCATTTTCTCCATCCATTGATGAACAATGAACAGAGTTTGCTGGCTTGTAACCTTGACTGAAGGAAATTATTAATTTATCAGATCACATTATTAGGGCCAAGAATAGACTTTATGGCTAAATAAACAAGCAAATGCTCATTAACACAAACCTTAACTAGAATGGCACCCAGAGAGCACATTCCTCCGCCAAGGCCAAACAACTTTAATTGCACACACAAAACTCCATCCCCTCAACATGCTAGAGAATCATTCTCTGAGAAATCTATGAAAAATGTGGAAAAACTCTCTATCTCGTAATGTTAAAGATCCAGGATCCACACCAGATGTGATGGACTCCTACCCCCATACCTTTACCCAGTAGTGGAGATCCATCCAAACATTCTTGGCATAATCAGACCACCCCTCAACCCAGAAAGTGACAAAATCAAGATGGCTGACAAGAGTGGGATCCATTTGGTTGACATTTTATTTCATGGTGGTATGAACACAAGACAAAGGTCATAAAGTTAGTAATGTTCAGGTCATGCCACGCGTACTCGGTGCACTGCCCTTTGAGAAGGTTTGCGCAGTCTGACAGTAGTTTACAGAGGCCGGACATGGAGGCTAACCCACATGTAGACATAAATAAGAAAAAGAAAATCGATTCGGATAAACAGTAAATAGAGGATTTTTTTTTGTAAAAAGCTAGAGGGGACATTTGCAGACGCCCCCTGGGATTTTGTTGTGTATGAGCATTATTACTAATATAATTATTATTATTATTATGCTGTACTCATTTACATTATGGGGATGAGGCTAATACACTGGCTAAAAGTAAGGGAACAGTTATATGGATGATGTCTTTGTCACCTGCTCAGAGTCGAGGTGACCGGTTTTTAAGGCAATTCATAGTTTCCACCCCGAACCATAGACTGTTGTCGTCTTTACTGTTCTCCAGTCCATTCAAATATACAAGACTCCCTCCTCCACCTGAACGGGTCAAATTGAAACAGTTGTGGTGAAAATGGGACCAGTCTAAGGTCGACAGGTTGAAATGTGTCTAAACCAGAGGAGAGTTTCCTGGGTCTGGCACGGACACTTGATTGAACACAACACAGTTATAGCTCTCGGGCTAACCCTCCCCCATGTACATTAAGTATATCATCGTGTAGGTGAGCAGACAAGTCAGACATGGTTCCAGTGTATATTACTAAAAACATAAACCTCCACAGAGCAAACATTTGCTAAATTTACACTTAAAGGTCGCAGGGCTGTACAAAGACAGGTTGCTTGATGATTGAAGAAGGGAAACATAATTAAGAACGTAAGGAAGGACAACAAAAAATAAACGAAAACAGTACAAGACCATTTGATACTCAACCACAAACAGGCATGATTATGTCTTAGAATATTGCCAAAGATTCTCATATCAAAACGAGAGTGTCTTTAAGTCAAGTCAGTCAACGCAGATTATTGTGGTCCAGCAAAGACGACTCCACGTTGCATCCGTTCACCGAGAGTTACAGAATTCGCACTAGTAATACAAACTCATGCGTCGCTATGTTAATTTGCAAGTACTGTAGGATTATGTATCTTATTCCCATTTTTCCCGTGGCTGTTATGGCTTTAAAAGGTCACAACAAACGTCACAGTCTCTTTCGCTCGCTTTCTCACTGTCAAAAGACTCCTCCAGGAATGTTCCTAGGTCAAATACGAAAAAGGAAATCAAGTCTTTTTTTGAAGCATTTGTGTTGACTGTTGTTGGACAGGACATTCCCTTCCCAGGGGTAGTAGTAGCTCTCCCCATGATAAGATCTCTCCTCTGCTTCCTCTCTGTCGGTCCTTGTCTTCAGTCTTTGCTCTCAGCACCTCCTTAAGGTCAGATACGGTAACAACTCTTCCACTTATTTGCACCGTTCAAGGTCCTGCTCAATTAACAGATCCCATAAAAGGAAAAAAGAAACTTGACCAAATAAAAACACAGAGGGAATGAACAAGCATCAAACATTATTCAGCTCTGTAGTGTCTGAAATTACATCAGTGGAAATAAGAGAATAAAAGGAAACCTGTTTAAGTCAAAAAAGACAGAACAAAGAAACAAAACAGTGACATTTTTTCAAATTATATTGTTTTTTGGAACAAAATGGATAAAAAGAATACCAACAAAATCCAGATTCAAACCAAACACTGCAGAAGTGCATGCATTTATAGTGGTCATCATTAGTTCATCTGCTGATTGTAAAACAGAACGCACAATAGTACATGAAAAGCACAATTCTCCAAAGAGAACCCATCGTACATATTCACAGTCTCAGGTATTATTTATATACTCTATATTTATAACATTTATGCATGTTTATGATTAATGTCTTGACTTATGACTAATGATATGCGAGTCATCGTGGAACACAGCGCTCCCTCTGCCGTGGCAGTTTGCAGTGTTAGTGAGTCATATTTCAAAACTAAAGCCTCTGATGGAATTCAGATCGAGTGGAGAGGTTTTTTTTTCTTTTCTTCTCTTTCTTTAAATATTTTCCGGGGCGCTGTGAGATGGGGGCTGATCGAGTGGTTATGACTGTGTACTTTGTCACTGCAGCAGCTTGACTGATATCTGAAAGGTCCCATTAGTTAAATACAGTGGGGCTACCGGGGGCTGCAAACAGAGTCATGATGGTAGACATGAGCCGGCTGCACCATTAGAAGAACTGCGCCTGCCGATCTACAGTGGTTGGCCGCGACCCGGGGTGGTGGGGGGGGAGGGGGGGGGAGGGGGGGATGTGTGTCTATGTGGTCATGGATGTGTACGCCATGCTCGGGGGAATGTGGACGATACATATGGCACCAAGACAAGGCAGCACCCGGCGATAGTCCACCAGTGTTCAAGGGATGAGCGAGGACACGGAGCAGGACTTTTGTTTTTTTCAATGTTGGTGTTTGTTTTAAAACAACAAAACTGACAAGAATAAAATCTCTGTTTTTCAGAGATGCCTGTTTTTTTTTAAATCTGTTCGAAAAAAAATAAAAATAAAAGAGCCAGGGTAGTAAAGGAAAAAAAACAGTGTGTTCTGTGAACAGAGGTGCGGAACGAAACATATAAAACAAAAAATTAAAACACCATATTAATTTTTCTCTCCTTATAAAAAGCAATGAAAAGTATACAAAAATAGAAAATAATTACAGCAGGAGACATGAGCGCTATGGAGGGAGCGGGTGTCGGGAGGGGTTTTCTTTCCCCATTTCTCTCGGTATATATTTGTCCCTGCTGGGTTATTTGGCGGCGGAACAGTGTAATATCTTGGGGCTGTTTAGGGCGTCCTCCACCAGGTGGAGCTCCACGCCATCCACAACCACGTCTTTGATGCAGCCAACAAAGCCGGTGCTGTAGGCCTTGGGCAACCGACGGGCCACTGCCAGCTCCTCCAGACCACCTGACGGGAGACACAAGCAGAGGTTAATGGGATGATGAATCAACTGACACTAAAGAACAGACATGGCAAGCTCCAGAGAATAATTACTACAAATTGAGACAAGCTCGCCCCCCCCCCTTTAATATGTAGTAGAAGATTCACTTCTACTACATCACAGCACTGTTCTAAACTCCACGCTCCAGGCTTTCTACAAAAAATGTTTTAATGTCAAAGGTCAATCCATGGGAACCATTCATGACATCTTTATAATCTTGGCTCGTCCAGAGGCACAGAAGATATTACACAACTTATCTTAAGTGAAAAACACGTGTAATGACCCTTTAAAAATAAAATACCAGATTAAGTTTTTGGATTTCATAAGAAATGAAGCTTATCAAACTGGTGCATCTGAAATGTTTATTAATGGTATAAAGCAGTTACGCGTCCTCATCCGATTGCATTTCATTTCTGCCTGATGTCTAACTCTAGGTGATGGACATGACAGGATGACACTTTATACGTCAAACCAGCGAGATCAAAGAGGGAGGACGCTCCTGCAGACACCTGGGTTAAGATGCATGAAAGAGTTGATCATTTCAAACTTGACAAGGTGCACAAAGAAACGTGCTGCACATGAAAGGTGGTGACAGGGTATGAAGTTATGAGTATCATCCTCATTATTTTTAATTTGTTTCTATCTTTGGTGCTTAGTGCTCGTTGCCATGTCTTTGAACTCCCGAGACATCTTCACCTGTCCGTCAGGCAGCGTGTCAGAGGTGTGTCAGCTCTTCCTAGAGGTGGGACTTTTACAAGGACAGTGATTTCCTCTGGTGCTGAATCCCTGGCAGCTATCACAGCTAACTTTACTTTGAAAACTTTTTTACATATGACAACAACTAGTACGGACAGACAGTAAACCAATAGGATTAAAAAAAGTAATAATAAAAAGGAGGAAACAAATATGAGGTCATGGGATAATCGATAAATGAAAACTAATGTGCAATATAAACTTGATATACATAACTATAATGGAGAATTTGCTTCATTGGTTAAATTAACACAGCATTTTCCCCCACCCCTTTTTCTTCTAGTTCTTTTCGGAGCATTATGGAGTAACCATCTGCTCTAAAAGGTGTTAATGTTTAACAATATTGAGGAAGTGGTCCGCATTAGGGAACTCTCTGTTAATCCAGCATTTACTAACGGCTTTTTTACCTGCTGCCAACAGAACCTACAAAAGATACTTGTCATCTTTACTGAGGCCATCTGGGATACGTCCAAAATAGAGAGATGATGATCATAGCTGTTTCCTTCCAACTTTGTTAACTCGTCCATTACCAACTACAAACTTTAGTATTAGGGCTATGTTGAAGAAAAAAGAACGAATGAGGTCTTATGATTACGAAGCCTTAATTTAATGAGAACAAAGTTTTGTTGGGAAATAGCCAGCAACCAACAGAACAGGCAAGAGGTTCTTGTGGGTCTTTCTTCTGAATAGACACTTTTTCTTGTACAGTCTACTTATAATGATGTGGAGCTGATGAACCAAAACATTGAGTATTTCATTATTTGTGAAGCTAATGCCTAATACCTTAATACGATAAGCTGCATGAATCTCATTTAAACACAGACTGTGGACTGATCTTTCCCCTCTAAAGTGACTCATACTGTAGCCTAAAATTACGACTTCATTCTCATAATATTGTGACTTTTTTCTCAAAAAATGATGGCCTTATTCTTTGTTATGACTTATTATCCCATAACATTACAACTTTATACCTCGTAACATGAAGAATTTATCTTTGTAATATTATTACTTTATTACTCAAAGTTCAACCACCTTCAAACTAACCAAAGAAATGTTTTTTTCTTAAATAGTTTTTTTAATCAAATGCTTAAATGCTGTGGGCGTCTGAAACTAAATATTTCAAATATTATCCATGGTCTTCTGAAAAGACCATGGATTTCTACTTCAAAGCTATTTTTTTTTGCTTTGGCTTAACATTTCTCTTACACTCTCAAATCATCCGAGCCTCCTTCACTGTTTTTCTTTTCTTGACTAAATCTCATAAAGTTCTTTTCAGGAGGCTCGATGACCTAATTGCAGGGTGTGTGGCGGCCTCCTTCTCCTCCGTGATGGTGTTTTCAGCTTCTCTTTGGAGCCGGCACACCCAAAGTAGTCATTAGTGTCTTTCTCAATAAATCGGCATTAAACGTCTTTATTCTGAATTTCATCTGTTCTTTTGAGGAAGAGGCCGACCCTGAGGTTTGATGTTTTATCTGCTGCCAATCTCTCACTCCCCCCCTCTTTGCTCTGCCAGAATCCTCCTGCATCTTCATCCCTTTTGTGTAAGTCTAACTCCTTTTTCCCAAACACGTCTCTCTCTTCCGTGTTTTTCTCGTTTCCCTCTGTTGGGATGAGAGAGCTCATATTCCCGTTGAGCTCTCTACATCCCCCTTTAAATCGGATTGTGTGCCTCCGAATCTGGGATGGACAGGGCTAATTTCATGCGAGTTACAGATGAATTAATGATGAACAGCGAAAAAGGGGATTTAAAAAGGAGGAGAGCTCTCGATGGGAGGGCTGTGTGAGGATTATGTATTCTTGCTGCAGGGCTCACTCAGCACCTGTTCCACCGCACTGCCTCCCTGTGTGTACATATGCGTGTGTGCGTGTTTGTATACGTATTCCTGACTGCACGAGTGCACCTCTGACGGCTCGGCGTGTGTCCCTTAAATGTCACTCCGGCTGCGTCTCCTCTTCCTCGCTGCGCGCTTTGCATTTTAAAGAACAGCCCTGACTTTATTCCACCGGCTCGTCCGTACTGGTATTTGTGCGGAGTGTTCGTTCCTGCCGTGCCATGTGTGTTCTTTCAAAAACCATTTCTCTAAGCCAGGTTGGGACCAAATTGAACTGGAGGTAGATAACTGGCTGAATTTGGTCATTTTCAATTCAAGGGAGCAACTTTAGAGTCAGTCAGATAGCCTTTCATTTCTCAACTCAACACCTGAATAGGCCCGGACAATCTTCTTCTTTTCCCCCCTGCCACAGACTTTTTGCTTATCCTCTGCAATGCCAATGAGTTCATTGCTCATTTTTTGGCAGCCTTCTGCCAGTGGCTCGGATGAAAGAGTACGACAGAATTACAAGTATTGCCTCGGCTTGATGTATTGCATTTGCGGACACCTTCTCAAGTTTGAATGACAGTTTTCTTTTTTCATCTCTTTTCTGCATGCAGGCACCTACCCAGCCACAGGGCTCCGTCTGTGTCCAGCTGTGTTGCTGCCAAAGGCGACGACCCTGTTATTGCTGCCTCGTTGCCGACCTGCAGAGATCCGTCTCTAAGTGCTCTGAGGAGGAGAAAGAAAAGCAGACAGATTTAGTTTGAAGTTGGTTGGACGCACGTGCATCACACTGAATAGCAGCAAATTGCAGTTTCATTTCATCTGAAGCATGGAGACTCCAGTGCTGCGCTGCCAGCACACCAAGCACTTACAAAACTCCCTTTGCCAAGCAGCATTTTAAATGTGCCTGTCTTCCAGTTAACAGACGCCGGTGCAGCACCGCTCATTTTAGGCGGCTCTGCGTTATGCATTAGCAAACACTTAAGAATTGGGACGGCGGGGCTAATTTGAGCCCACTGAAGTGGGAATCCAGCCGAGAGAGCGACATTAAAAGGCAGCCGCAAACACAGATAGCTCCGTAACCATGCCAGCTCTGTGCCACATGCCGAGATTTACACCATCATCAACATCCAAATTATGTCATCTCCCAGCAACTCATGTGGTCTCCCTGTATAAGCCTGCCTGGGCTGAGATTTGGCCAAATCCCTCTTTGAAATGGATGCAGCAGCTTTTCAAGGATTGATTATTCCTGCCTTCAATGATGAAACCAATCTAATTATCTCCAACACTTTCCTTCTCAGCAACGTTGAAAGCAAAAGTTAAGCAGCGATAAGGCCGGGATCACACGAAAAGGTATTAAGTGGGTCATTTTCAAAGATGAGGCTGCTCAGTTGCTTCTAATGAAGGAATCCATTAGTGTGACATCTCTGTGTTTTAAAAAAGTAGTGCTTGCTTGCGTGCTGAGCCTTTGATAGTATTGCTACTTCAACGGTTTGTATTTACACTGTAGACATGAAAGAAACCCTTACATATGGAATCATTATATATGTTTTCCACGTATGTGAGATAAGGAGTTCTTCAACACATTCTCGTTGATTTCTCAAAGAATAATTCATGGATCCTAAAGAAAAAAAAATCAGGGCACTGAAATGACAAATGAGAATGTGGATCTCGTGAATACAAATTCTAGTCTGGTAATTCTAGTTGCCCAAGGCACACATGCATATATATACTTGGGATTATTAGAATTACCATACAACAACTTTGAGGACAGCAAAGGACTACTTCACTATACACTTTAGTAATTTAACCTATAGTCTAATTTTATTTTCCCTTTGTTAGAATATCTGACCGTTTTTCGACACGGATAAGAAAATATTGTTGTACCAACTTAGAATAGTTACTAATTTGAAAGAACGTAATTACTTTCTGTTCAATGCAAGTATATCTTTCAACTTAATTTTTTTCAGTGTATAACTAGACTAGGTTTATACAAGTTTACTGAATAAGAGAGATAAAAAACAAACTTGTATAGAGTAAAATGAGACAAACTCAATATATACCCCGCACACAGTCATCGGAAGCCTTCAGTGATATTTGGTAACAACAATGGCAGCCTCTGAGTGTTTCTCTGAGTGCTGCCATCCAGAGGCAACTTTCACCTTTCTGCTGGTAGTTTCTGTCATTCCTCCATTAGTGTGCATTCAAGCTATTTCAAGTTTGCAGTCCTTTTCACAACAAAAGATTTCCTCTCTCTGAAGGGTTTCGATGGGATTTAGTTCAGGACTCATTGCTGGCCACTTTAAAGCTGTCCATTTTGCTTTTTTGAGCATTTTTCTCTTGAACACTGGACCTCTTACACAAATTTAGTTTTTCTGACAATAAAAAACAGACTGATTTTGCACTTAAATGCCTTGGTAATCTACTGATTTCATCATGCCAGGCTCCACGGCAGTGTGGACCCTCCACCATGTTTTACTGTATGTGAATGGTTTAATTTCATCACCTATAAACAAACTGATGCACAACATTCCCAGAGCTCTCTGGGAATGTTGTGCATCAGTTTGTTGACTGAGTTGTTATGTTCAGTGCTCTCTTTTCTTTACCACTGTGAAACAATTAGCCCCTTTTTATGAAGTATGACTTTTATATATTTTTTCAGTGCTAAATGTATTTTTTACATAGCTATAATTTAAAGGGAAATCATACAAAATGTGCATTTGCATTTATAACCATTAGAGACATTTTGAATTATATATTTGTTATTCAGGGCTAATTCAGGAGTGCATGTGTTAATGCAGATACTGCTATTACATTTTAATTACTTTTTTCATTCAAATCCTATAAAATACCAAAATATGTTGGGATGCTGCCACGCGTTCTTCCTGTTTGAACATTCATTAATGTGCCTAAGCAATTTGATGTGCAATATGTTAGACTCATGCATGACCAGGCGTGAAAATAACCTTAATCTGAATCTAATCAGAGTCATCTCACTGCAAGGGATCACTGTGCATCAGAGGATTAATGCAATAGATCACACAGTTTGCATCAACACACAGGATACAGTATGGAGGAAGACTAATCCTGGCCTAACTTTAAGAGCTTTCACTCATGAGTCAATGCTGCCTGCAATATCCCATCTTACCTGCTGGCCTTGATGCGTATCCAGCGGTTGGTGTCGACGCGCACGGAGGAGCGCAGCACCACAGGCTTGGAGCCCAAGTCGTATGTCATCTGGACGTGGCCGTCCACGATGGCCAGGGCGATGTAGTCTGACCGCTCCACGCCCTTGCCGCTCCACAGCACCAGGCCCTGGGTCGCCTCCGTCCGGATGCTCAGCTCAAATTTGTTCACCAGCAGAGCCTTCTCGCTGGAGAGGGCAGAAAACACATTAGTTAGCTCGTGGTCGAGGAATTCATCAGAAGCTATTCCAATATTTGTTATCGCTGACACAGCTCAGCCGCTGCTCGTGTCATTTGTCGCTGCGTTTGTGGAGCGAGGGACTTCTGCCTTTGTCTCGTGGGTTACATTACAAATGACTCAAGTATTACATATGGTTCGGTTTGCTCGCACATTTAGCTGAGAAAGCTTTGTGGCTTGAGCGCAGAAGCCCCAAAATAACAGAGCTGCAGTGATTTTTCAGGAGAATCAGGAGGCAGACGGAGTTTAAGAGAGGCATGGGGCTGTTTTGGTACTAGCTTTCCTACATCCTATTGAGCCTGAGCTGCAGGGCTGCTCAGTGCTTCTTGTGTTGCTTTACGAGTGTGTCTGTTAGTGTCTATGAGTGTGTGTGTGTGATCCATCTATCCTTAAGAGGCACTGTACGTCACTGATGTGCGAGTCGAATTCACGTCGTGATGTGACCTGACTCTACACCATCACACATCCGTCCCTGAATACAAACAAGCTGATGTCAGACTAAAAGTCCCTCTGTTCTCTGTTGGTCCAGCAGAGATACAGTGGAGCTCAGAGAATCCCACCTTTAATTTGTGTGCGTTTGTGATTGTGCGTCATCAATCTGCATCTGTGCAACTGTCTGCACATCTGCCACACGGAGCTACCTCCACATTCTTCAAAGTGCATTCAAACACAAAGACATAAACAAGGTGACAACACACACGACAAAGTGTCGATGACACATGGATTGAAAAGAAAAAAGATCAACAGCAGCATGGAGCCGTATATAAAGATTAGACAAGACAGACAACACGACAAGTGTAGCTAAACAGAGAGGCTCATGGGAGTACAAACAGGACAGGAAATGGGAGGGGATAAGGGGGAATTGAGTCTTGGACTATAAACAGAAGCGATGAGATGATATTTAACCTTTTACAGCTCAGACCAACAAAAATCCTGAATCAAATTTGATTGTCGCCTTAAAAAACCTGTTTCTACTTCCTTGATAAACAAGTAAACAGAAAAAAAGGTAAAAAAGGAATGACCTAACAAGCGTCACATTAGTTTTTTCTCCAGTGAGAAAACCCCCCACAAATACAGATCGGTGAATCCTCTCCTGGCAAAACCTCAAAGAGCTTCCAAGGCCCCATGTATGTGTCAGTGATAAGGTCAAGGTTATTGAAAACACTGAATGCATCATGAGTCAAACAGCACAGCGTTGTGAATCTTACATTCACCACTGGCTTCTTAGATTTTCAGCTTGTTGCTGTTCCTCTTTGTCAACAGAGGATTTTATCTGCATACATGTATTCACATTCTCAGCAGGCCTCCAGGTAGCAGTGCTCCCTTTTACCTCTAGGTGGCAGTAGTGGTTAAAACAATAATAATTAAAAGCCATCAGGGAGGACAGGGATTGCACAGAGGCTGCAGCGTCGAGTGGTTTTGAGCTGTTATCAGAGCTCAGAACTT
This sequence comes from Pseudopleuronectes americanus, assembly GCA_038501795.1. NCBI lineage: Eukaryota > Metazoa > Chordata > Actinopteri > Pleuronectiformes > Pleuronectidae > Pseudopleuronectes > Pseudopleuronectes americanus. The sequence continues at coordinate 6,304,590 of CM076725.1, forward strand.
CTGAATTAATTGAAGCATATGCAGCAGCGGCTCTTTGTGATTGGTATTAGTAACTCTATCTCAATAATGGAAACAATGTTGTCTCTGCGGAGGAGGATTTAGCCCAGGGAGAGGTCGGAGAGGGGTTGCCTGGAGAGGAGGGAAGGATGGGGAGGCGGGAGGCGAGCGGACGGCACCAACGTCTGAAAGCTTGGAGAGACTCACCTCTGCTCAGACGGGTTCTCCAGGGACTCGGGACTTAAGGGAGCAGGGGGAGAGAGTCAACGGCATGCAGAGTAAGCGCAGGAGGCCAGAGGGAAAGAAGGAGGGAGGGGAGGAGGGTGTTTGTGAGTTCACTGGGTGACTCACAAAGGTCTAGTCTAGATGTCGAGCTGCAAAAAAGCTGAACTTATCTGCTGTACTGCAATATGTACCGTGTCAACAGTGGATAACAACGTTTTGTGTGATCAAAGGAAGTGTGTCGCTTAGCCCCGATCACACCACCACCCTAAAAGGAGGTTCCCAAGGGTACCGCTTGGATCATGATGGATGATTTAATGCAACAAAATGCCCTCAGGATCAAGCATTTGTTTTTTAAAGTAAGAATCAAGATTTAGTACATTCATGGTTAGTGTCAACTTTAGGTCAGCGTCCAATTATTTAAGACCTCCTTAGTATTTATGACGCTGCACGCCAAAGTGCACCAGCAATTACCTTCTGTCTCCAGATGAAAGTGGTGAATGAGAAAAAATTGGTAAATTTTCAGAAAATGGGGTCTAGCACCATATCAGCGGAGTGTCATGGCCAGATATGATTTGTCACAGAAATAATGGGGCTGAACGAATCGACCTGAGCTTTCAGAGAGAGGAGAGAGAGGTGAAGGAGGAGCCAACCAAAAGGTGCTCTAGATAGTAACAGAAACATTAACCCAAGGTGAGCGTTTGACATTTTGGCCTCTGCCAGCTCTTAATGTTCTCAACAGAAACGTATTAATTTCCTTTACAGAATCAAACCGTGTTCTGCTTTGCTAAGATTCACGCTCAGTTTTGGTAAATGTTATATCCGTTTAACTTCTGACAGTCTGGCCCGAGGACCACTGTCCCCCTCCTGCTAAGTGAGACTGATGCCCATGGCTGCACACTGCAGAGACGCCTCAACTGGAGGTCTAATCTACAAAGGGAGACAAATCTGTGATTAACATGTTGCTGCCTCCCTGTGTGACCCACTCTGCAATTACTCACAATTACAGTGAGAGATCTGGCAAAAGGGAAATGATGGAAGCCCTGGTATGGACTGGAGCTCTGGCTTGAGTCCAAGTCGGCTTAATTTTAGTTGAACTACTTTTCGTTGCTGTGGCTTTTTTTTTAGGTTACTTACTAAGCTAATGAGCGTGAAGAAAAACCCTTAAACACTCAGTCCTGACCTCCGGCAGAACCTCCTCAGGCACCAGAAACTAGGTTGAGGGGTATTTAGTTTATCCTCCATATGCAGTTTTCAAGGGGTCTCATTCATTTCCACATAACAGATTATGCCATTCAGTGTAAAGTGCATGGCAATTCATTTTGTTTATGAAGGACTTACAGCCATGCATAAAATATTGCACATTCTTAGCACATTAATTCATTTTCCTCTGGGGGCTGAGCACAATGCAGATCATGCACTCATTCATGCTTCCCTTTGCACTGGGGAGAAAAAAGAGAGGATCTTATGGCACTGGAAATAATGAAATCTGTCAAATTAAATTATGGTCATGGAGCTTGACTGTACAATATGACTTTAATGGTAAAGATGATTTTTTTCCCGTGTGAAAAAATGATGACAGGAAACTGAATGTACTTAAATCTCTTGAATTGGGTTAACTAACAAACATGGCTTCTTTGTTGAGGTTAGTTGGGCTTGATTTGAAAGTGGGCAAATGCCCACTCGGAAATTTCTACTTACTCTGGGATCTCATTGGTCAGTTGGCTTGAGTGAGAAGGAAAGACAGTGAAGGACATTTACATGAGACAAGACATGTGGACAAACAACAAGGGGGGTTCAGACTCAAGGGACAGGACAGGAAACGGGAAATGCTGATAACAACAGCAAAGACACACAGAAAGACACACACATGTATACAAAAGTTGTCCAGCAAGTTGATTCTGAGTGAGTGTGAGTTGTCTGCGTCTCCTACATGCATTGAACTCCAGAGAACATCCTATGGTTCTCCGGAGGGGCTGCGTGTGAATGCGTATGTCAGAGAGAGGGGCTCCTCCGAACTTTCTGCAGACTCTATAATAGCCTTTCTCCGGTTCATGTCTGAAAATGGATCATGACAGTGTGATAATGATGTGCAGGCCATGGCCCAGTTTTCACACTTTCTGTGTTTGTGTGAGGAGCTGTGAGGCTCGGATACAGAGCCATATGCTCGGTCTCTTTCTCAGGTTCATCACGTTAACATTTTTTGTCGATGCCAACCTGAAGGCGCACTCTTGGCAACCTCATAGATGGATGGAAGAGTAAAAATGTCTCATCAGCTGCCTAAAGGGACAGGATTCCTTCTCTTTTTTCTTTGGACACGCATTCTAGAAAAACATCTAACACTGACGTCATCAGCTTAACGCGGTGCATTACGTCTCCGGATGGCAGTTTTATGGAGAACACTGATTAACACATTCAAATTACGGTAACAAAGTTGAATCGTGCACGTGCCCTCATTGTCCAGCGTGAGACCACAGAGTGAACTAAGCGCGCCCAGGGCAACACCGAGTGTTAACTGCCTTACTAATTAGAGAGATCCTGTCAAAAGAGCAGGACTGACACAGAGACGGGGGATGAGCTATTAGCCAAGCGCCTAGTTCACCCTGAAGACATTGCACTGATGATACCATCAGCACTGTCATCACAGCTTACCCAGGGAGGGGACGGATAGACAAAGGGGTTATTTGGCTAATAGCTCTTACAATGGAGATTTGTTAGATGAAGCCGAATAGATGAGAGTGTTCCCCTTGTCCTCTCTCTTACCTTTTTGTAACAGCGTTGTGGTACTCGATGAACGTGCGCCCGTCGAAGGCCACAGCCTCGGTCTCCCCGGCAGACTTCTCGTAGATGGCTGTGAAGACGGGGCGGGGGGTGAGGGGGAAAAGAGGATGAGATCATCGCAATCGATAAGACAGAGGGCTCGGCTATCATAGCTAAGGGCAATGGAGTGTGAGCAAAAAGGGAGCGGGGGGTGGGGGAGAGAGAGTGCAGGCGCGTTTGCAGTTTTAATTAACGTGAAAGGGACGACCAGCCACACGCACAAGGTTAATGGTGAAGGCAGGGCCGGTAAGACGGATCAGGCCGGAGCGAGCATGTGTCGGGCAGAGTGACATTAGGATGATGATGAAAGGGTCGTGCAACTCTTGAAAAGAGCATTGCATGAATATTCAAGTGACATGTTTCATCATCTTTATAACTACGGCCTTCATCTGAAACCACTACTTAATAACCCCCCGACATAAAAGAGACTGAACATGTGTAATGCTGATATTCTTAACTCTCCTAGGCAAATAATAATAATAATAAACAATAAAAAAGCCATTGTAGGCAGATATAAAAATCTAACTAGTAGCTCAGCCTCCTCTGATGCAAGCCAAGAACAGACTGTATCTGAAAAAGCACCAGTGATTTCAATCCCACTCATGCCATGCTTTGAATGCAGCCAGGAAGCTGCCAGGTATCCATTTGGAGTAAAACCAAAAATTGTGGAAGGAGGAAATAGTGAGCACGGTTAAGATGACTGATTGCGAATACACAGCCAATAGAAGGTGATCTCAAGCCAACAAGTATTGACCGATCATATATATCTGGGCTGAGAGATTTGTGTTTAAACTTCAGGATCTTAGCCAGCTCCTTGACTTCTAGTAGAGGGAAGACAAACGTGTGAGGACAGACAGCTGAGAGACGGCAGTAAAACCTACTGTTCTGACAGTGTCCCCCTGAGAAACCGTTGAGACAGACGCACTCATACGTGTCCAGCTGGGGAGTGCACTGCCCGCCGTTGTGGCAGGGATCCTGAGAACACGGGTGGTGCTGGAACATGGCTACGTTGCTGGAGCGCTGGGCGTTCTCCTCTCGGAGGATGGGTGTGCCCATCAGAATGATCTGGGAGCAGAAGACACAGGGGTTAGGGAGGCCACACTCTGAAGTCAGGTCAGGTTTAAACAGTCTGACCACGCCTGAGAGAAGAACCGCTGTGATGTCATGAGGTGTAATTTCAGTTTGGGCTTGGAGACCTTGCATGTACACAACAGAAAGCTTGCAGTGAGGCACAGGGTTTGGATAACTAGCTTGTTACCAGGAGGTGAGGGTTTGATCAGATGTAACAGCGGCGTGGCAAACCCCACAGCAGCCCTCGCTGCATTTTAATTCAAATGTTGCTGAATCCTGACTTGTGCACAGAGATATGCAGCATTAGCTTTTTTCCCCCAACCGAGCCTTACACACTTCAAACTACAGCAAGGAAAAAAAACAAGAAACCTGTCAAGTGATACTGTTTTCACCTAGGCAGAAAAATGTGTGTTTATGTAGGTGTAAGAAGAAAATAACAATATCTTTTCATGACCTTGAATTCATACAATACGTTTGATCTATAATAAATACAGACTTGATTTTCACTTAACAATTGTAGATGTTCGACAAATGTGTCTAAACATGTGTTTATGTAATTCATGAATTATTCATTGGTTTTTTTAACCTTTCTTTAAAAGGGTCACCTTCATGATTCTCTTCTTCTTCATCTCTTACCTACATTTAATTGCTTTCCGAGTTATTGTTATTGATCTGATTTACATTTTCTCGCTTTAAAAACACTCGATTATCATTTGTTTCCAATCTGGGCTGTTAAGCGTTATGCAGCCCTGTTTTTTTTTCATTCCAGTACAGCGTAATAAGCAAAGTGATACTGTAGATAAGATGCTTTTTACTCTGAACATGAATGTCACGTTGTCAACATATGAGAGAACACCTCAGAAATCAGGCGTTGATAGGAGACACATGTTAAAACGTTCATCAAACCCAGAACACATATCATCCTCCTATAATTAACTATTCCCTGCAAGCCGAGGAAGACAAACGCCACATTTAGTTTTTTGATTTGCACGAAACTGTCGAGGGACAGTTTGCAGAAAAGAACTAATGACAAGTTTTGCGTAAACAGAAACATCCTGCCTTTGTTCTACTGAGATATTTTTGGCATTCTGAGATGAGGTTTTTTACTGGAAAGTGGAGAGAAAAAAAACAAACTGGAGGGCTGTCAGAATGAGATCTAAGAACGGCAAAATGTAGGGACTTCAAAAAAGTGCATTCTATTATTAGAGCATGCTAATCCAAATGAGCAGAGCCACTGCCCGTCACTAGGCAAGCTTCTAATGGAAAATAACTAATGTGAGGGACTGTTGTGTGACAGCTGGGCAGCTAGTAAGTCATCGTCTGACTCTGCTACTGTATGTCTGAGGGACACAGGGGCCCAGAGTCATTAAAATAACACAGTGAGTTTACACCAGCCGAATGCATAAGCAGAACACAGTGCTCCAACAAGAAACAGAGGCGTGTAAACATTTACCTTTTGGATTGTTCCCTTGAAACCCTCCGTGAGAGCGGCGACTCGTGCCAGGCGGCTGTAATCAGGAGCTCCCCCGACGTAGAGCGATTCTTTCAGGTTAAGATCCATATGCAGATTCTGATGAGACAGGACACAAAAGGGTTTTAACACAAGTAAACTAGAGCTCCACATACTGTGCATCTTTCAAAATGCCCAGTTTGACCTTTTCCATAGTGAACCCTCACTTTCATTCGGGGGGTTTTCTTTTCAGCACCTCCTGCTTCAGTAAGTTATCTGTTTGTGTCCATAGAGCCTGGAATAGGTTATATACTTGTAGTTGAAGTAATAAAGTGAGATTAATATGCTACATTTGCAGACATGTCACAATTATATGGATTGCCACGATAAAAAAGATTTATTCATATTGTGGCTGGCAGACGCTATAACTGCACTTCCTTGCCTTCATTCAGTGTCAATACACTTGATACATTAAAACGTAATTGATTCAATGTCTCTCAGACAGAGCGGTCATTTTTACTTTATCTGTGAAACATAAAAAAGAGACTACAAAACTGGAAACCAGGAGCCGGGCGGACTGGAGATATGGAGGCTTCTTTACAGAAATTTCTAATGAATGGAGAATTATAAGCACCGACCTTGCCAACAGTTGAGTGTGGAGACACATTAATTGCAATTCATTTGCGCAACAGATGGCTATGAAATTCGATTCTTTCCACCGAACCTTTGGGAAGATTGCTTTGCATCAGCAAGGTGCCGCTTCCTTCTTTTTGCACAGAGGAGCGGAGGCAAGGAAGGAATTAATGATCTCTATTTTATGTAGGGCAGTAATTGCCAGAGGGGTAAAGTGGAGTTAATTGCTGGAAAAATGATTGAAGGGGCCAAATATACAGGCTTTGTGCGGGCAAGCTGGCAACGGCTGGGCTTTTATTTAGGATGGGGTTTGGAGTGCAGGAGGCAGCGGTGCTTGGCTGCAGCCCCAGGCTGTGTCACTGCACCTTGAACCACTTCCAACTGAGATGGGATGGGGACCTTGGCCAAAGCTGCTGGACCCAGCTGCGGCTGTCGCCTCTAGGCTTACCCCAAAAGTTGAGACTGACTGCAGAAAGGAGTGGGCCACCTCAGTCTCTGTTACTGCAGATACATCCACACTACTAAAGTTTTGCATCAACTCTGATACGGGTACGTTTTACAATCAAACTACGCCGGAGTTTTAGAGCCGCTAAAATGGGAAGTTTGGAAGCATTTTAGTTTTAAAACTCTGGGGCTGCATTTTAGTCTGGACGAGCAGAAATGGAGATGTTTGGAAACTACGACGTAAACACTCATAACCGCTTGCTGATGTGGTCAAGACGTAGCCTTCCCATGTCCACAGAAACGCGCATGCCCAGTGTACGTGTGCGTTTCCAGGCTTTTGGTATGGACAGGGATTCAAACTGATACAGAGGCAAAACGCTTGTGTGGACAGAGAACTTTAGCTTGAAAAAAAAACAGAAATGATGTAGCCTGCAACACTAGTTCTGCAGCTAAAATGACAGGTGCACACTGGCTGACGATGGTTTTTGTTTTGTTCAGTCACTTCTCCATGACTCTAACGTAAGATTTCATGTGATGAGAGGATGCATGTTGTTCTGACTCGGCTCACGCAGGTGATAATCAGCATGTGGTGAAAGAAGACAGCTGGTTCCATGAGTGTGACTCCAGGCTCGGTGACGTTCGGTGAGTGTTGTTTGCGTGTTGTGGCGGAGCGAGTGGGTGAAGTAGGGATCGACTTCGTGAGTCGCTCCTGATTGCGAAAGAAGTGAGCGAAGAATACAAAAGAACAGCCCAGCTTGGCTTGGCACCTCATCGTCTCCTACAGTGTAACACCCCCACCCCCCCACCCCCTCCTCCCTTCGCTCGCCACACGTCTTCGCTCTCACTTTTGGATGGCCACGCAGCACTGGCGTGATATCTCCGCCCACACCAGCCTAATGAAGACGCCGCTTTGTTGCTAAAAACAATGGCCGTCACAAAGATGACGGCCTTCTTTCCTCCCACCTTCCCGCCCCCCTCCGCCCCCACAGCAGATGGACCGAGGTGAAAGCCAAACCGTGTTCTTTAAGAGCATCTCTGCTTCAGTGCTCTGTGAGTGTGTGAGTGTGTGTCAGTGTGTGTGTATGGGCTTATGAAATGGGAAAGTTTTCCAACAGAGCCGGCACCTTTAAAGCTGCCCGTCGCTCTGCAGAAGCACCTTTTTTTTTCCAGCTCTGTGCTGTTGTGTATGGAGAGATGAGGGTGAGAGGACATGGTGAGCGACTCAAATGAAACATGGGCGAAGGTGTGACTGGGACTTGTCTCATTACCTTGCGTGATTTCTTATTTTCCAGACAGCACATCATAGAGAAGGACAAAAAATAGGGAGGAAGAGAGTTAATAGGGGAAGACTAGTACGTGTCTGTGCAGAGAAAGGCATGCCGAGCGACAGTAGGCAAGTGCAAAACACACACACACACACAGCCTCAAGTGCACGTACAGTACACACAAACACACAAACACACCATTCGCACCTGTAGAAGCATTAAACACAGTCGCAGCGTAGCACAGACAAGTGAGGTAAGTACATGTAATTAGAACACAACAAACCCACTTTCTTCCGCACATGCTCTTTTGTATATGACACCGTTCACATGCACATACGACCACAGAGCTGTGCGAGTGTGTGTTTACACTAAAGAGAGCAAACTCGAACAAGACAGCGAGTCTAAGGAGGCCATGCATGAAGCAGATGGTGTCATTAAGAAAAGATGAAAAAGAAAAAGAGAACTTCACGGATGAGAGGCTGCGAATGAAGCCACTTAACCCAAGCTCATTTACAGACTGCTGCCATTTAGAGAAGTGAGGAAGACTGTCACATCTTCCATCTGTAACTATATGCATCTGACAGGTGTATTTCCCATCTTTGACATGACGACAATATCCCGGCATGCAATATGTATTCATACACATGCGTGCGTGTGTGTGTGTGAGTGTGTGTGACCACCTTTGATATTCTATAGGCTCCTCTGAGCAATGCGCACAGTAAGGTTCTTCCAGTTCTTAAAGCAGACTGGGAGAGAGCCACACTTGATGGGGTCGCTGCATTGAGCTCCATAACTAGTCTAAGCTCATCCCTTGTGCCCCATCCCCTCATCCTTGCTTTCGCCTTGCTCTTCTCTTTTAATAAGATTTTCACAATTACCATACAGGCGACGGGAGGCATTGGGGGAAGGACAGCGGCGATAGGAGAAAAAAGAGGAGCTCTGCGTCTCACAGGACGAGGATGGAGTTGACAGGGTGCATGTTCGTCATCACAAATTACACAGTTTTGTATAATTGGATGACTTACAGGCTTATCTATCTATTAGATCGCCTCCATTTGGACGCATGTACCTGCTGTTATTGGTCTAGACGTGGAGCTGAAGAGTTTCATTACGATATTCCTGCTCCTGCTGTTATCTCCTGTATCTGCCTCTGCCTCTTCCCTCAACGCCACCTCAAAGGCTGTGTTTATAAAATGGACTCTACACCATTTCTGTGGCTTTCTGTATGCCACACCAAGTTTTATCTCTAGCATGTCAGCAGCAGGATGAAAGGCTGAGAGTTTCTTTTATTAGTTTTTTTCTATGAGTGGAATCATAGGGCTTCCAGAATGAAGACAGGTTGTCAAACTGGCCGTCTACATCTGGAGCTCTCCCTCTCACCCTGATGGATGCTGGGAGATAGTGGCCTATTTTCAGGTGGGAAGCATTCAACAACAAGGGGGCAGAAGCTTTAGGAGTCTAATGTGCCTCACGTAGCAAGTGGAACCACTTCAACAAGGACAAAGAGGAGCGCTGAAGCCAGAGGTTGACGATGATCATTCGCAGGCAGTGGTTAGCTTGCTGTTTCTTACCGGTGCCTCCCCTCGGACAGGGTCCTTCTTGTTCACCATGATCTCTCCTTTGCGGTTGGAGCGCTCCAGGTTGATGGTGTTCCACACGTTCAACTGGATTGGCTCTTTACTCCTAAACCACACAAATACACACCGGCGACATCCATGTGAGTCATATATCAATCGGTTAAAACATTGTAGCGGTCTGTTGGAAGGAGGATTCAACTTTTACTAAGAATGTTTGGATTTGAATCAAAGGGTAATTTCAGCCCAGTTTTGGGTGATGGGTGAACTTTGAGAAAGCAGCGCTGGTAGGCGGAGCTAAGACATGCCTTAATCTAGCTATGAGTGATGACTCCAGTAGCGGCGCACACTTTTCTGCAGAAATGGCGTTTGAAGTAGAGGCTTCTCGCCTCCTGAGTTTCCTGACAGCCAAGACCACGGCTGTCCCGAACCGTTTGAATCGCCGGAGCAGGCTGCTGTCTCAGCTAGCAATTCAAATAGTGTGTGTATGTGTGTGTGTGTGTGTGTGTGTGTGTGTGTATGTGTGTGTGTGTGTGTGTGTATGAGTCAGCCGGGTAGCAGTGGATGAGGGACGTCTCTGAACAGTAAACGATGTGGTAGTTTAGGGGTTTAATTTCAGGATGGATTCGAAAATGAACGCAGCTTTCCACAGATTCTTAGTCAGGAGGGGCTACTCCAACTTTGATTAGAGGGTCTTAACATTTTCCAATATATATATATAAATGTCCTGACTTAAAGACATCTTAGACGGCTGACTGTACGTGAGCATTGGCCCTGAAAGGACAGTTTCAAACACTGTGAGCCGTAATGAGCCACGTTAAACCTATTTAATGAAAGAGCAGTCATAGTTTTTTGTTTTCAGCTCAAAACACGAAGAATGCAGAATCACTTATCTAACTGAAACACTCATGCACATTCTAACCTGATGGTAGCAGGTCCCTTGCCCAGGTCGTAGCGGAACTCCAGGATCCCGTTGTTGAGGGACAGAGAGATGAAGTCTCCTTTCCCGTCCGTCTTCTGGCCGTTGTAGAAGATCACACCGTTGGAGTCGTTGGCCATGAGAACCACTGTCATGCTGACCTTTTGACTACAGCCACCGAAAGAGACAAGTCAGTACCGTACACACACAGTAAGAGTCAAACATATACCTGAGCCTAAACCGAGTTTGCTTGGTGCTGGTGATCCTTCTACAACATGCAGCGACACACAAAATATATATATATATATATATTCTTCCTGCTAAGGCCAAGATAACTTGTTATTTATGTAACCCTCATTGTTAATTCAGCTCAGGCTTAAAGAAGAAGCTCTGCCCTGGGCGCAGAACAAGCTCTATGAAAACCTACACGATGTCCAGCCTTCAGTAACACAAACTGCACAGGACTCGGCTGTGTGGATTTCACACAGGGACATGGGACTTACCGCAGATCGTGCCCGTAGAGATGCAGCCCCTTTAGCTCCAGGAACGAGTCTCCGTTGAATTGCGGCAGGTAAGCCCCTCTCCTCTCAGCCACTGAAAAAACAAAGAGACTACATTCATCCTCAGGTCGCGCCTTCGGTGCTGACAGAATCACAATTGATGGATAGTCGGTGTAGCTTGGAGGGAGCTGTCAGCATTATGGAAAGAGATGGATTTATGTTTTCATAGCCTTTAGGATTAAGACTTTTCTTGACAGATATTCAAAGAAAAAAAAATATCAAAAACCTTACGCCAGACTGATTACCCAGCCCGCCACAGTCTGACAAAGAACCTTTGGAGACATTTGGAGAGTTAACACCACAGCCGGGAACCATTAAATAATGTAGCCATTGTATTCTGGCAGGCCTTTATACAAATGCATGTCTTTGTAACGGGGTCTATGTCGGGCTGTCCCGTCTCTGGCTGTCTGGAGTGATTAGAACAGGCTCTGTGCCATCCCTCTAACAAGTGGCCTGACATTAAAAACCATCCAAGTGTCACCCCGGGGTATGTGTTCATGGTGTTGGTTGACAAAACTACCATTATTCAGAGGCGTCTGCGAGCTGCTAACACACATACGGACACGAACAAACACACGCACACATGTAGCCGGCAAGGAAGCTTTTATTTTGTAATTGGCTGGGATTAGCAGAGCCGAGTCGAGGATGGAAGAGGCAGACGGAGATGAGAAAGCTAATTAGCTATTTTGCGGGAGACTGCTGATGATGATGGCGCGCAACATGGAGGAGAAGAATGGCTCTAATCTATTAGAGTAACGGAGCTGCTGAGAAAATAGTTCCTTATAGGGGAGAGCGGAGGGTGGGAGGGGTGTCTCTCTTTCACCCTGTGCTGAAAATAAAAGCTCTGTGATCAATATGTCACCAGAGGTCCACGCATCGGAAAGAGCGAGTGACCAAGAAAACCCACATGACGCATGAGGGAGTCGATACTGGGAAACAGTTGAACGGTGTTGCATCTATCACTGAGGACGATGGTGAGACTTTATCCAGAGCGACTCGCGGCTGAGGGACGACACTCGGCTGCTCTACAGCAGGGGAGAGGGTGAAGTACTGAGAGCTAAATCCGTCCAAAAAGACAAAGTGCAGGAGATTCGGGAAGGAGAAGAACCACACTGAGAGGCGTGTTAGGGATGTTAGAGGAGGTAGGAGAGGGCCGACCTCACAAGAAATAAGTTCTCGAGAGGTTCGTGAATGTGGAGAGAGACGCTCTAGATCTGACAGTGTTTGTTGGGCTCACTCCACAGGTATTTCTGTTTATATTTAAGAACTGTTTACCTGTTGAGTGTTTGTTATGATCTCATTAAACAATATCAAATGAAAAACACCCACTCAAATATATCGGGTACTTCTGGCGCTTCCAGTTTATATATATATATAGATATATAACTTTTGATCTTTATTAAATAATTATCCTCGTGAGATATATTGCTGTAGCTGTCTGGTTAATTTAATGACACACTGCTTATTTTTGTATTTAGCTTGATGTTATTATTGAAATACATGGTGTATATGTGCCTTCACTATTCTAGGTCATTTAGTTGTAGCCCTTGTGACAAACATTTATGAAGTTTTGTTATAACGTTGTAAGATAAAGAAAGACAAAAATAAAGCAGACGAAATGAAACATTTTGGTCTGGTCTGGAAACTGGGGCTTTTTTGTTGAACTGTGAAAATCACACAGACACACGCACACACACACACACACACACACACACACACACACACACACACACACACACACACACACACATACTCAGACTCACACTCACACTCACACTCTTCCTTGGCTTAATGTGGCTACAGGGCGGAATGTAAAACATTGTTAAGATTTGAACTCTCCCCTGGAGTTTGTTTTTTGAGGGAGGGATTAGTCTGTGTTCCAGCTTTCATAACTAAAGTGTAATGATTTAGTCTATCACAGGCAGAGAGCACTGAGGAAAGTAGGTCATTCAATACTATTGGAACACCATTGAGAAAAGCCCTTGATGGTGATCTTATAACGGTGCCAGCCCTGAAGAACCCTGTTAGAATTGAAATGGAAACCCCAGCTCAGCTGCACATGTACACACACAGACACACACACACACACACCTTATATTATGACTAATACACCTGCAGGCTTCAGATGAGTAGGCTCTAGGCTACATGTCTTTTTAACTGTTCTCAGTGCAGCCCTCAGAGTGTATGTCCGCCTGGCTGCCACCTTATCTCTGAGCTCCTGTCTGGGGCCGACACTCTGGCTGAGTGACGCTCCCATTAATCATCACAGGCAGGGTGGACTGATGCGATTAGTCATCTCATTGATTCCTGTGAAAAAATAGCCTTTTGGAATGGGAGATGCTCTCGCTCCCATAGCATTGATTTTGGTTCACCTCAATTTACTTTAATCACCTGCTAACTGGGACTTGAGGCTCAGAGGGAGATTGGTCCCATCTGGTTCTTCTAAATTCCCAGAGCTATACAAGAGTGGATGATTGTCTTTTATAAGGCATGTGCATAACTGTGATTCACTTTCATTCCCAGTTGATCGTAGTCAACTCCTGCAAAGACTCATGACAACGTCTACAGATGCAGGGAGGGACGACCTACGGGGAGAGTTCAGAGTGTGACACTGCCAACTGTGGTAATGATGAACATTCAAAGCTGCTCTGGTCTGTTCCCCAGCCGAGGCCTGACTCTGCCATGTCTGTAGCTCAGCAGCAACAAACACATTTGAACACTACACCTGTGGGCGGCCGGGCAGGGAGAGAGGAAGTGGAGGAAGGCTGCAGCCTCGCTGTCACTTAGCTGCTAACAAGCACTGCTGAGTCAATGTGGCGGACGGCCCGATGGGGCCAATCATCTCCCTTACTTCTACATGCAGCCCACCGACTCACCAATCCCCTCCGACCCTGGAGGCCCCCCACCTTTCTGTGTTTGATCTTTATTCTCAATTCAGGATGGATGGAAATGTCACCGAGCGTAAAGAAAACAGGAGGAAGAGAGGCTAAAAGGTGGGAGGGGCTGCAGCTTGATAAGCACCAGAGAGAACAATCAAGGCATGAGAGACAAGAGTTAAACCAGGTTATTCACTCTTTAGTCAAATTACCTTTGTCACAGTGCCTTCCTTCACGCCCCATGGGACACTCGCATTTGTAGCCTCCTTCTGGCAGCGCCTGGCACTGGGAGGATGGATGGCACCTGTTGGGCTCACATGGGTCGTGGACATCGGCACAGGTTGGACCTAGACACACACACACACACACACGATGAGAAAACGATAAATTATCATTATGATAACCACTGACATTTTCAACCACTTTCTCCCTCTGAGGGACGTGTGTGTGTGTCTGTGCGTGTGTTTGTGTGTGCATATGTGTGTGTGTGTGGGGATTTCCTCTGTTACAGAGGTCATTTCCTAATAGGATTTGAAAATATTACACGTCCAGATTAAACAGTGGCGAGCCTCCCTGCCATGTGGCTGTGTTCCGGGGCCAGCGCCGGCTGTGGGAGCGGCTCCTCTCCTCGTCTGGAGGCTGATGGTTTAGCCCTCTGCCTCAGCCCATCTAAATTCACCCGTCATTACTTTAGCAGTCGGAGCCTGTTGTGAGGAGAGCACTTTAATGAACCCCCTCCCCGCTGAGCTCACAGGGCTCCCCCGCTTTTTTTCTCCTTACTCACACCAGTTGGAATCTGTCTTTTATCCCCCGCTCTCACTTCCTCCCTACCACAGAAGCGATCTTTTTTTCATATCGCTTCCTCCTTTCCCATCTTTTTTATCTTTTAATGCTCTCTCACCTCCCCCATTCATCTGGCTGTCCTGACATGTCCTCCATCTAAGTACAACTCTCTTTCCCCATTTATTCTCTCCTTCTCTGATCAATCCTTCCCTTTGAGACCAGACAATCTTGTCCACTTTCTAAATTGACATGATGACAAAATGAACTTGACTACCATTCATGCTACGTCATTTTGCAGACACAAGTTTAATTACAGCAATGACTCTTCTCCAGAGCAGAGGTTTATCTTTCATCCTTCTCAGGTCTCTCAGTAACAAATCATAAAACTAGATGAAAGGTAATAATACAGTAACATGATGTTCTATTGATCCACACTTCAACTTTAAGGAAAATCGCTATTTAAGGGAAAGTAGGTTCCCATAAGAGATGTACGTGTATATAAAATAAAGTTAACTCTGACAATTTATTTGGTTCTGGAAGGAAACTTTTTGCAGTAGCTCCGGCACAACCGGGCAGGGGTACGCTTGACTGGGCCCTGAGTGTGTCGGGTCTTCACTATTTTCTCTCAGAGTTGCTTGTTAGTCGGCATCGGCTGGAGGGAATAAGGGAGGAGGGAGGGAGGGAGGGACGTGCAAGTAGAGACAGGCCAAAGGCCAATCGCTGAGGATTTGGAAGAAGTTTCCATGTTTTCTGTGCTGATTCAACATTTAATCATCTCCGTATTGGACACTCGGATATGATGGAGTTGGTGTTTACACAACGTCCACCGGCGCTCCTGCTGGGTGCAGAGTTACACCGTCAAATTAGGCTGTCAAGCTTACTTAGGATTTGTGAGTAAATCATGACCAGAGTGAATCCATGAAGAGAAGGCAAAGCAGAGATATAAACATCATCTTAACGACGAGGTGTTAGAAAAGTCTGAAAAGTACTTCTGAATAATAATTATTTTTCTAAGTTTTCTGCACACACACGTGAATTAAATCTCAAAACCCAGTGACTGAGAAGAAATCCCAGTGCAACATTAGAGAAACTGCTGAGCTGCAGCTTTTGTTGGCGTCTTACCCCAGAATCCTCTGCTGCACTTGCAGTGGAACATCTCGGCCTCCTTCACCTGGCACGCCGCGCCGTTCTTACAGGGATTCGGCTGACAGGGGTTGTTTCCACACTCGCCCACGCCGCTGCCGTACAGACTGTTGCCGTCGCTCTCCTGCAAGTTGAGCACTCGGTTGTTGACGTCCAGCAGTCGGATGCAGCCCACCAGACCTGTGGCCACCCCTGTCCTCTCCTTCACACTGAGGATGACACGGAAACCAGTAAGCATGTGATGACTTTTAATGTGTTTGGTTCAACACAGCGTACAGATAGGATTACCACACTAATCACACTCACTTGATAACACAGAACTTATGGTCCAGATGATGCTACATGCTCAATACCCCAAGTGTAGTTAGAAGAATAAAGTCTGAACATTTGGTGACATATGTGGTTATTTTAGGCTGTTTGTCATTATATAGCAGTGATATCATAAGATCACCCAATTTCACAAATAATGAAATACTTAATCTTTTTTCACATCAGCTCCACATTATCACAAGTTGTGTAAGAAACTGTCGGAAGAAAGAACTACTTGGACTTGGAGGAAATTGCCTCTCATGTGGAGGAGGAAATGTTTGGTAGTGGGCGACTGTGAGGACATTGTTAATTACGTCTGTGCTATTCAAAGAGGTTTCGTTGTTTCTCAAGAAACAATGAAATTGGAAAGAAACTTATTTATTATTATTATTTCCTACATATTCTTTTTCTCAAATTATCATGGCTTTATTGTCGGAATATTACAAATTTATTCTCAACATCTCCAAATTTTTTTTTCAATGTGGCCGTAATACTCTCTGTATTCTTGCTCGGCATGAAGCAATTATATTCCTTGATATATAACAGTAGAGGACAAGGCTGAAGTTGATGGATTCCAACACCTATGACAAAGATGTTGTGTGAACTTAGTTGTAAATTACTACAGATCTAACATTGTATTAACCTATGTGAACAATAAATAAATGCTCCAGGACTTTTTTTAACAGTTAGCACACGTCCAAAAACCTCTAATCAAGTATCTATACATAAAACTCAACTACGTTAAGAGGTAACCTAAGTAAGGCTGGATCATCAAATATATGTAACTACAATAACATTTTGAACAGATGCATTGTTAAAGAGCCTGTTCCCTTTCACATTGGAAATGCATGCACAACAGTAACTGAAACGATTAGAGCCTTCGGGTAGTTCCAGTCTAGTCCACCTGTTTTAAAGGAGACTTCATAAAAAATAAATTATGATAGTAAATAAACATGTGGGTGTGTGTGTGTTTGTGTGTTGGTAACTTGAGGTGAATATCAGCACACAGCTATATATATTGTCCAGAGGCCAGCTACAAGGTCAATCTGGACAAGGGAGTGGGAGATTGGAAAATATGTTTACTGTCTTCGTTATAATGTACAAAATATAGACATTTTTGTAAATAGAAATTTCTGTACATAGAAACCACAGTTGGGCTAGGGTTAGGGTTATCAATTTATTCAAGGTCTTACTCCTGCTTCATCTCCGCAGTCACTCCTCCGATGAAGAGGTTGGTGTCCAGGTTCAGGCCATCTGTGCCGCGGGGGCTCTCGCCCTCGATGTGCGGCTCGTTGTCCACGCTCAGCATGGCGTTTCGCCGGTTGCGAGTCACCACCAGCTGATGCCAGCGGCCCTGAGTGATCTGCACTTTGCTGACCAGCGTCCCTGTGCCCGAACCCGTGTTGAACCTGAGGAGAAGGCCGACAAAAAACGCATTAGGTGCTCATTCCGTCAACTTTCTACCCGTGTACTTTTCACACTTCATATCAGATCACAGCGCTCGAGGAGGTTTTGTTTTTCACACAATGTGTTGTGTCTTTATTAAGGCTCCTAATGACTAGAAGAAATCTGCTCATGTTGCTCAACGAAACAGAGGAGGAAATAAAGCAGGTAAGAAACTTTCAACTATGTGCCAGGAATGAGCCAGTTATTAATTTAAGAAATGTCTTTCACGCCCTCTTTCTTATTGAACAAGACAAAGGCCATACCTTCACAGGGAGAGCTGTTGTGTGTTGTGCACCCACACATACAGAAGTATGAGCTCAACCTGAGAGCAATTATTTGCAACAAATAATTAGCTCCTCTCCCCACGTCTCAGATTTGCAGAGCTGTTGTGCAGAAATTTCACAGCTGTGTTTCTGCAATAGAGGCGGAGCTCCATTCGAAAGCACAAGTGACTAATGAGCTCCTTTAGTTTTGCTATTGATTTTACTCTGAATAGAGAAGTCTAACGTGGCCAGGTCGGGAGGAATTTAAAGGACTTCAAGGGTCAGGCTGAGACAAAGGACTTAAAATGATTTAGAAAGCGGATGGCATCTGAAATAATAGGTCCATAACTGACGTGGGGGGGGGTTCTAATTAGTTTCTTCGCATTTCTTCTGAAAGGAGAAATTACGCTGTTTTTTTTTATTCATACAGTTCCAGGAAAGAGACGAGAAGTGTCTGAGGGTGTCTGACAGGAAGGCTGCCTCATTTAAACAGATTCAACCGATGAAACTTTCTGTCGCTTTTAGCTTTGAGTCCAAAACTGATACTCTGCCGAAGGAGGAAAAACAATTTATTCTTCTTCAACTCCTGCCACACATCTTAACTGGGCATGACACCGATTTAACACTTCTGCATCAATTTACCAGTGAGGAGGAGTGACACTCAGCATGGCTTCAAATCTAAAACGTTTCTCAGAAAGTCTGAGTCACTGTAGCCATGGGGAATAAAAGATTGGTCTGTTAACCAGGCAGCGAGGGTCATTGTTCAGTCTCATTATGGAACGTGTCCTGTGTTTCTGGAGGTTGACTCACACACATCAAGATACCCTGGTCCCTGCGGCATTGGTTTTGTCTTTCCGAGTAACAATAGTAATCACAGAAAGACCAATAATGACGGAAACTTGCAATGACTGCGGAGATGTAGATAAAGAACTGTTTTGATGTAAATGTTATTTGATATCTCACAAAAAGAGGATTTTGATTTTGAATCCCAGCTCTTTCATGTTCCCTGAGTACCTCGGCTTCCTGCCACAGTCTAAAGTCATGCAGGTTCATTTAGGATTGACCATAAATGTGAATATGATCGTGAACAGATTTTTGTCTCTGTATGTCACTCGCACACTGGCACAGCTGTCAGGGGCAATTTTGGGTTCCACACACGGAATGGGGGAGACTGGGATCGAAGCAACAACCCCTTGGTTAGTGGACGTTTCACTGTGACTCCTGAGCCACATTTGACACATCTCACAAGATACTTTGTTTTATTAGTAAACAAGAATGGCACTCCATGGATTATTCAAAAATCAAGAACTTCCCCCAATGCAAATCTGCACCAGAATGTAATGGATTCTGCCTTTGGTTAATAGAAAGTTAGTTTTTGCGTAATCCTGCTAACAAGCGAACAACCAGTCGAAAACAACATGCTCAGCAGAGGTAACAGGGATATAATTCACCATATTCAAATTGAGAAATCTCAAAATATCCCTCTAACAAGACAATTCTTATAAGCACAGATTAACTAAATGTATTTCTGTAAATTCTATTTGGTATCTTCAGACACAAATGCTCATATCTGTATGTAAATCGAAAGACAGTCAAATGCATTGGTGAGTCATATCTGGGCCAGTCTCTATAATTCATTGCCTCCATCTGTAAATGCACATATCCCACTTGTGCGTCAAGCCCTATCTCTAAATATAGAGCATGTGATTATAAAGAACAAAACTCAGACGTCCTGCACATATTTCCGTGCATTTGTTCCCACCATCTGTAATCACGATACGTTTGAACATATCTCTGGAAGAACCGTGTCACAGCTCTAACCTGCAGATCTGTCA
Source organism: Pseudopleuronectes americanus (assembly GCA_038501795.1). Classification (NCBI taxonomy): domain Eukaryota; kingdom Metazoa; phylum Chordata; class Actinopteri; order Pleuronectiformes; family Pleuronectidae; genus Pseudopleuronectes; species Pseudopleuronectes americanus. The sequence continues at coordinate 6,324,200 of CM076725.1, forward strand.
AGTTGCGTCTGGGTCTGTGTTTGTTTTTCTGGCAGTGTTGCTTTCAACATGTTTACGTGCTGTAATTATTTGCCTCATTATCTCTGGTACTTGTGTCTGCTTCTTATCTCCGTCCTCTCTGCTGCTGCTGCTGCTAATGCAATGACCCTGCTTCCTCAGGGCGAGCATTAAAGGTTTCATCAAATTGAATCAGCCGACGCTCACCTGAGCTCCACCCGGCCGTTGACCAGAGCCAGGGAGATGAAGTCCTTCTTGCCCTCCTGGCCGTTGTAGAGCAGGATGCCGGTCTCCTCGGACGCCCTGAACTCCATGGCGATGCGGACCGTGTGGTAGGCGCTCATCGTGGTGAAGGCCAAGTAGGACTGGCCTCCGAAGGACGGGATGAAGTACTTGATCACTGTGGAGGAACGGAGACAACAAGCCAATGCTCTCATTACAACGTGATTTGTTTTACTGTGGCATAATAGGCGTCTAACGTGCTTGATTAAGGATGAGAGCTGCTCGTCGTGATGATCTCTCAGTTTAGTTTAAGATTGATGTCTTTCTACAGCACACAATTAATATATCACATGAAGAAAAGCTGAGAAAGAGGAGGGGCTGAGCTTTTCACACTTTCTTCCTCATAAACACACAAACACACACATACACAACACACACACACACACACACACACACACACACACACACACACACACACAAGTGCATGCACATAAACCTTTGTTTTGTCACTACTTGACAATGATGATTTTTCTCCCCCAGCTCCCTTTCTCTCTGTCACTCTATCTTTCTGTCCGTCTCTCTGAGGAGAATGGCAGCTGATGAGCTCCCTTCTATTCAAACGATTTGATCGATCTTGGGGAGATGTGTGTGTCGTGTGTGTGTGTGTGTGTGTGTGTGTGTGTGTGTGTTTGTGTGTGTGTGTGAATGTGTGTGAGACTTAACTTTAGCCACTCTAACTCAAAGACACACACCGATTGTCACCAGCTAATCCCCATCAAAGCAATAAGTGTCAATTATCTTAAGATGCAGCTGCTTGAGTTTGCTCTCGTCCCCAAACATCCAAAAGTATGGTAAGAAGGATGGAACAAAAGAGTTGTGCTTCTCAAGAAGAACTTCTACTGCAGACTAAGAGTTCTCTCTCAGTACCTGGAAAAGCTGCCGTTAAATTAACAATCTGCCGATGTGAAAGCCCATCTGGCTTTTAAAAGGAATGGTTTAAATCTATATGGTTTATTGCAGCCAAAACACATCATGATTCATTTACAGACCAAGTAAAACAATATTGAGCCATGCACCTGCTGCAGTAATCCCTTTTTTTGGGGACTGTTATGGATGTAGTCGATGCTTGCGAGGTAGTTCAGGCAGTAAACTGGAGCGGTACCAATCTCATCATGTGACATGCCTCACGTTGGCAGATTGTTTAAGCTGCAGTGATTTCCCATCTCTCCCTTTGCTTGTCAATGCCTCTGCTGCCCTGCGTCAGTATCGCTGCGTGATGATTCAGCCCCTCACCACCCGCATCCACCTGTAGGCCCGTCAGTCCCCTCTATGTGATCACGTCTGGGAAAGTTGCTTATATTATATAGGGTTAGCCCTAACCCTAACCCTAACCCTTTTCCCTGAGCTCTGATCTCTTGTGCCATGTTGAACTTCAGATGTCACAATAAATCCACATCTGTGAACATCTGTCATTTACCATCAGTGAACTGAGAGTCATTACTCAAACTTCTATTCAAGTTTCACCACTTGGTTTCAAAACTTTTTCCTTCTTCCAGAATAAATATATTTTATTCAATGTACTCTCACCAACCCTCCAACATGCCTGGGACTCGTCTGCCAATAACCACTGACCGGTTGAAGGACTTAAACCATTGATCCTCAGTCCAGTGTTCGCCAGATCGTACCTAACTTTTTGAGGTTTTTCTAGTCAGCGGGCTTGCTCCACTCTAATGGAATCACTGCCTGCCCTGCTCAGCCTGTGAGGACTCCTGGCTCCAGCTCCACACCTCTGTATATCCCCCCAGCAGGATTGAGTTTTACAATAAGAACCTAAAAATCGTGTCCGTCTCGTGTCCTGCATTTTTAATCCAGTCCTTCACAAGCCCTTCACAAAACCTGCCCAAAACCCTCCTCAAACCTTAGCTGCCAAATCAATGTTAAGTCCAAGTCGGCCACTGGTGGTTTCTTTGAAACAGTAAATTCTGACAGTAGCCTGTTATATTCAAACTCTGTTCCAGCTCCTTTTATTAGACGAGTTTGAAATAAAGTCAAACTTGATATAAGAGTGATAACAAATATTGGAGAAGAAATAAAGCTCACCCTTCTCACACACCGAGCCCCCCCGCCCAGCGGGACACTTGCAGCTGAAGTCGTTGCCCTCGTCCTCGCAGGTGCCCCCATGGAGGCAGGGGTGGGAGTCGCACGGCTTGTTGGCCTTGGGATGAAGCCTGCCCCTGACGTGGGAGATGGTGGTGGCTGGAGGCTGAGGGGTCGTGGTGACGGCTGCTGTCGTGAGGAGCGGCGTGGTCACCGGTGCTGAAGTGGTGGTGGTGCGTCTGCGGGTGGTCCCCGGGGGCCGACGGGTGATGTAGGGGGAGGTCGGCGGAGGCCTGGTGGTGGTGGTCGTGGTGGCGGTGGTGGGAGCGGCTGTGGTGACCGATGCCGTGGTGGTGGTAGTGGTGGAGAGGCCTGTGAGGGATGCCGGAGAGAACAATCAAAATTAGAAAAAGGAGAAAACATGTATTAAAGCATGTTGAGCCTGAGGTGCTGAGATTTCATTTTCAAAACCCTTAAACCCTTCGATAAATCACCTCATGAATAACTTAAACCCCCTTTTCATTCTGTAAATCCCTACACACTACTGTATTACCATAATTGGTGAAGCGAATATTCTCGTCCTCCGGCTTCTTCACGGCGATGCCGGTCTCTTTGGAGGCCTTCAGCTGTTTCAGCAAGGATCCTTCGATGTCCTCCACTGTGTATCTTGTATCTACAAGGAAGCAGAGGTAGAACCACTCAGGACAAGTCTCCTGAGGAACACTGCCAAGCAAATAGAGGGCCCGAGCTTCCTTAGTGATACACTGGATACTATCTGAGAGCCTTGTGTAGGACAGGTAGAGGGTCTGTGGGGGCCGCTTGTCCTCCACCTATTGCTTGTCTGGCCTTGCTCTAGATGAATTACCCTCATAACGTTCACTATAGAGATGCTCACTTAACTGGCCATGGAGGAGTGTTGCTGTACAGCGGCCGGTATGAAGTGTGTGAGGGATGCTAAATGACGCTCATAAAAGAATAGAAAGAAAAAGACAAGGCGGGGGAGTGGTTTGTGTTGTGTAAAAGAAGCCTTGTAAATGTACGGTTGTTCCTCATCAACCGGAGCTCGGATTTTATACATAAAAGATTCTAATTAATTGATGAATACCAGCACATTGAAGTGTGGCAATTAAAAAATACAGGCCATTGGACAAATAAACAAATCTTTAACAGATTAAAAAAACATGAGCAACTCACATCTAGTGGTTAATTGTAAACTGTTATAATATAACCTGATATTTTCTTTACAGTGGATGTTATGCACAATCCGATATTTTTTACCGTCATTTTGGATGAAGCTATCCTGGCTCTGATAAATATCAGGCACCAATCTCAACATCTACAAAATCCAAAGCGTTGCAAGCGAGCGATGCAGTTGGCACCGAGATAAAAACTGGGAGAAACATTCAGTGCCTCACAATATCATGAGCCCAATAAAAAGAAGAATGAGAGAACACTATATCCTTCTGCCAAGGCTTCAAAATACTCTAGATTGTGTTGTTATAATAATCGTAGTGAGGTGTAGATGTTTTTAATCTGCAGCGGTGCACAAGGCAACAAAAAACAGATGATCATTTTGCACCATACTTAAGACTTGGTAATGTTTTGCACATGGAGGAGCTGTGGGAGGTGAAGCATAAACACTGAGTCACGGTCATTTCAATCATAGTTTTTACAGCTGTAGTACCACTCACTGTTCAGTTAAGTTCCCTGGATTACTCTGAGTGGATATGTGCAAGTACAGTTTGGTTGCTCCCTTCAGGAATACTGGGGATTCGTGTCAAACAGGCCACTGATACTTTGATTTTAGTAATAAGTTTGAAGAGAATGGGATGGCTGGATATTAGAAATATATATAAAATTATTGAGCTCTACACAAACTCATCTGTGCATTAGAAGAGGCTAAAAGCTTCAATAATTGTTACATACTGGCTTATTCTGCACCAAAAAATGTTGTAAGTCTTCAATCCCAGTTTCATTTAAATCATTTAAGTCATTTCTGAGATAGCCTGCTTGCTAAAAGACAAAGGGCGACGAATCACAACCGATTCCAGACACGTACAGTGTATGTTTCTGTTTGCAGTTCTGCTCTCACCTGGTCTGAAGTGAGCCTCCACAAAGGCCAGGATGGAGTTGCTGGGTGCCAGGTTACGGACGCGGACGCTCATGAAGTCTTTGTGCACCTCCGACTTCCTGAACAAGTCATTGAGCTGGAGGGGGACACAGAGAGAGAGAGAGAGAGAGAGAGAGAGAGAGAGAGAGAGAGAGAGAGAGAGAGAGAGAGAGATAGATAGAGAGAGAGAACAGAGAGAGAGGAGAGATGATAAATAGGGCTGGTAATGAGCCCTGTGCTTTCATAGCAGCGGGTACAACACCAGAAGACTCGACTGTGGCTCAGAGGGAGAAAAAGAGACCCTCCTAAATTGGAGTGCAGAGAAGAAATCTTTTGGGTGTGGGTGCACAGAATGACATTTAGCAGCAGCCGTGGCATTAATTACAAGAACAAGCTTTTCGGGAGGAGCCACGATAAATGTCATGCTACCCTGACATGTGTTCCTGATTGGTTTTGCTTCTGATGCCCCTGCTGAGTGCGTGTTGTAACAGCCGCCGGAGCTCCGCCAGGACTCGTACATTTCCTTAAGCCAACAGTGACATTACGGCAGTCGCACTGAAGTTGCCTTCAGCCAAAAGTAAAAATGGACCAATTTTCACGCTAGAACTTAAAACATACACCCGCTCAGCCACGGCTGGATTAATCTCAATCACACGAAGAGCAACAAAGAGGAAAAATCCTTTACTTGGTCCTCGCCGCAGCAGCAGCTTGTTAAAATCACAGGAGCCACAGGGCCTGCTAACCCACTTTACTGGAGAGTCCTCTTCATGACCGCCTCCATTGTTCCCACTGAGGGTTCTTCCACACTGCTCATCTGCATTTCTAAAGCCAGGCATTGTCCGCAAAATGATACTCTTTTAACAAAATCAGCAGGAACTTGTGGTGGAGATGGCATATTAGTTTGTTTGTGCTTTTTTACAAAAAACATCTTATTGAGGTTTTAGACACAAGTGAACAGTTACTTTTATAATCCTCTGACTGTGGCTTAGAGATGCAAATGGTTGTGGACAAAATCCCACACTGACTTACTCCCTGCTCTTTCTCTCCTTCTTTAACTTTGCTGTCGCTCACATGTTCCAATTTATTAACCAATAGTAAGAGGTTTGCTCAGCTGCCAATGAAATGTGCTGCGGCTCAATGCTTTGTGTTTGGACTGTATATCTTGGTATGTACTTTGTGTGTCTGTGTAAACTGTATGTGTTCCGCTCACTTTATTCATTCAGTGTGTATCTACGTTCTCTCAATGAGTTTTCACTTATAATGTCAGTACAGCACTATTTTTTAACTGTCTGGGGACATTGCACTGATGTCATCGTTGGTTTAACTTGTGTTTTGCCTAACAATTGGCCTCTGGGGACAAATAAAGTTTGAAGTTGAATTTGCTCGGTGTGTGTGTTAGGAGATGGGGAAGGAATGGTTGCTGTCAAGTTGCACACCAGGCTTCAGAGACACACAGGCTGAGAGCGCTAACGAGGCAACACACACACAATATGCGCACACACACACACACACACACACACACACACACAAACTGCTGTGAGGTAGCAGATTAGGTCCCAGTGGGGGCTAGTGACACCGATACAGCAGCTGTTGGTGTGTACTGTGTATACACGCACACACACACACACACACACACACACACACACACACACACACACACACACACACACACACACACACACACACACAAACACAAACACAAACCCCCATTTCATCTGAGGAGTGAGGCCCTGGCTTGACATGAGAGACATGTTTTCAAACGTCTGACCTCAACAAAGAAAAAGGGAGAGTGGAGAAATGAGAGCAGGGTAAACCGCACCACAGTGATTACCACACAGAGGACTGGGCTCGTGAGCAGCGTCTGAATCGTGACCATCCACACTTCACTCATATCCAGAAATAGAACTTGAGTTGAGCGTTCAGATATCTGAATCCTAATTAAACTCACACAGATTGCTGCTTTTCGATACTGAGGCGTCTGGCAGGGAATCAACAAATTAGTCTTCGCACTAGTCTGCAGAGAGCACTTTTTAAAATATCATAATTCCCTTTTTAAACTTGATGAGTTGCTGTGATGTGATATTTATATATATATATATGCTAACTCATACTATAGTTTGCATGCTGTGCATTGAACAAAAAAATAAAAATCTTAATAATCAGCAGTATACGTAAGGAATATATATTTAGCTGTTTATGAAAAATATCTTTTGGATAGTAGAGCCGAAACACCCACTCACATCTGTAATGAGAATGGATTCAATCAGCATTCACTCCCAGGTCAAATGACTCTGCAGCAGACAGAGTTTTTTATTGGGTGAACGCTCTATTTTCTTCTTCTTCTCTACTATTCAGGCAGTCTAGACACTGCCGCAGTGTTATGGTGTGCATTGAAATTCCATCCATTTTCGCCATGAACCTTTGTTACCGTGTGACATGTCTTGGAGAAACAGAAACCTTTTTTTTCTGAGCCTCTCACCTTCTGGCACATTGGTCACCAGGAACATGACGCAGCAAACTCCTCTAATGAAAATAGGAAATTAGTCAAATGCCTTCTTAGCAGCCTTACCCACTTTGAAAAAACCTGCGTGTACCTGCACATTTTTGGTGTAGAAGTGGTTTGATTAAGAAAAAATATAATTAAACTGCCGTGAAAGTCCTCTGATCCACTTTATATGTCAACACTGGTATTTAATCACTGTAAAAAAAAGGGATCATCTGATTAAACTGATTTCCAACATTTATTAAAAATGGATGACATTTCTCCGTGGCTGCAGCCACTGACTACGTTTCTGATTTTTCATCGTGAGGTAAGAAACCACTCCAGCCCAGTTTGCAGTGGAGCTCGCCTGAAGGGGCTGGGAGAATTCGATTAGTCCGGCTCTCTTTGAAGAGTTTTGTGTCTTATGATTCTCTGAAATGTTGACTCAGATGCTTTTCTACTCTTGATGAGGGCATGCTTAGGAAAGCACAAAATGTGCAGCCCGACCATGTCAGTGTTAATTCAGTTCTTTTGGACACTTGAGGCCATTAGAACAAACTGAAAACACAACATATGGCATTTTATCAAATTACAAAGGTGCTGTAGTGAACATGTCAGCGAGTTATTTCTTGGTTACACAGGTTTTATGGTCCCCTGAATCAAATCAAAAGTATAACTCGATTGTTGACTCCTCTTTCAGCTGGGTTTCGATCTCACCTGTTTTTTCGGCTGAAAACAGGGGTCTTTATGAGAAATGGTGGTGAGCGTTAAAGACGTGTAATGTCCTCTGCGCACCAGAGGATTATCAACCCGGGTTGAGGGGTTCACAGACTAAGTCTGAATCAGACCCTTCGAGATGTTTGACATCTATGAGGGCTTGTCTTGTTTGATCGGACGAGTGAGCGAGTGTGAAGAAACCCACACAAATATGTGCAAACAATTTACCTTATTCAGAAAAGACATTATTTTGATTTTTGGTGTTTACATGAGTTGCTTGTAGGGTATTCCATTCACATGTTACAGAGCATAGCCTGCTTATGACTCACGGCCCTGCTTTTCCTTCTAATTTTGCAAAAGCTACAACTCCTTTCTATTTTTCCATCTTGTTTACACCTAGAACATGTGTCAACAAGAAATTGGTAACTGTCAAAACAGTGTTTGCTGTATAAAAACTCCCATTGGGGCGTTATAAGGTGATTAAGATGTATACATGTTCACATAATGTGACTAAGTGTCAGAATGCATCACATCTTGATTTGATCATTGCTTATTCCCGGATATGACCTTATTCTGGTGAAGATAATAAAATAATGCGTTTAACATGGCTCTCAAAAGAAAAGCCTTTCATGATAAATAATCATCTGATGACATTGCCAACTGGTGAAGCTTTAAAAGTCTGAAATCTTCCTAGGCAAAACTACAACATAATGTAACAATGGCAAAGGCAGAGAAGAGTCATTAAGTCTGTGAACTGATTCATTATTTTTCTGCAGATAACTTGTTTTACATTATATTAACTAACATGAGCCACCACTAGCTCCTGGCTGTTGGTTAATATCAGACCACTTAAAGCTGTAGAAGCAAATCCCCTGAGAATAGAAAAGTAAACAAAGGTATTTTTTAAGATACATATTCATCCTTTAAAAGAAAAGGAAATGTGGACAGATTATAGTTTTTAAGGCTGATTTAGCCAGGAATCATTCAGAATCATTGCTAGTTAAACTGTATTCCGGGCACTTACAGCGCTCTCTATGCTGCGGGCTGTCTCTCCGAACAACTCCGACTTGGGGTCCTCCATCTCCGGGGTGTAGAAGATCTCTTGACCCTCAACCTGGTCCAAGTGCAGGAAACCACTGAACCTCATGGTGGCTGGAAGGAGAGGAGAGGAGGGAGAGAAGATGAGATACTGAGACAGAAGAGCTCAAACCTTCTACTGTCACTACTCAGATCCCACTGCCTTCACACGGTGCCCAGCTTTGGGGTGGTGCCAATTTTGGGTTAGTGATGGATTGTGTGTTTGTGTGTGTGTGACAAAAGGGAGGCGGAGTGAGTGTGTTGCTGATTGAGTGGGGGTTTGAAAGGGAGTTGGGCAGTTATAGGTGAACATAGCGGAGGTTGAGGTGGTGGAAGTGATGGACTGTGAGGTATGGGAGAAGGAAGGAAGGAACATAGAAAGAAGGAGAGAGGGGGAAAATGGGCCAATTTTACCAGACGGAGACGTGTCCCAAAAGCTGGCCGGGGCATGGAGGGCTGGGTGAAAAGACAACAAGTTAGACAGACACACAAATACATGAAGTAAAAATCAACACACACACACACACTAAAGAGGAAAAACAGCCCTCAGGCATTCGGAAAATGCCTTCTTCAGCAAAGAGAATGCCTCCCAGTACGACCTTGGGGGTTGTGTTGTTCACCATCTATCAACTCTTTATACGGTTTCTTCCTACTGCCGCCAGAGGAGAGGACTTGAAATAAAGCTGAAAGTGGAGGGGATTGGTGTGCGTGCGCATCTATGTGTGTGTGTGTGTGTGTGTGTGTGTGCGAGGTGAGGAACAGAGGAGCATGCGAGGCAGCGATGCCGGGCTTCCACGCTGCTCGTAATCAGCAGAACAAATTGCCCAAATCAATCACGGCTGCCCCTGCCGGAGCAACACCAGGGAGAATGGGAAGAGCACTTGTATGATTATCGTGAAAGATAGCCGTAATTGTCTCCTTAATGCCACCAGACCGGTGACTGACACAGCCTGGTTAAAATTGCATGAAACGGACAGCAGTCACCACACACACATACACACACACGCACACACAGCCACCACGGCCGTTGTACCCCTCCGTCCCCACTCATCTTTTCTTTCACGGGCTGCCCACATCGATTCAGATGCGATGGCAGCCATAAAATAGAGGCAAACGGCCGGGGTTTGGCCGATAAGGCTAAGGGGGGGAAGAAAAGAAAGAGAGGTGGCGGCGAGAGAGATCTGACTTTTAATCTGCAAAGAAGACAAACATCAGACAGAGTGATTTTCTGGCCCAGTGCCGTGACGGACATAAAGAGAGGCAGAGAGAGAGAGTGATAAAAGAGGGACAGAGCCATTTGACTATCAGATTCTACTGAAGTGGAAATTATAATGGATTTGTTAGACTTCCCTTAGTGTGCCATTAACTCTCACACGAGCATTGGCTAGCCATTATATATGATGTCATATTGCCCTGTTTGAATGTTACATATGGAAAGCCTTTGTTAACGCATTAAGCTGAAGAAGCAGAGTTCTCAGAGGAAGAACGGTTGAAAACATGGCCCACCACTCTGAGTCTGGTTCTGCTTGAGGTTTATTCCTGTTAAAAGAGTGTGTTTTCTAAGAACTGTTGAGTTTCACATTGTAAGGTCTTGACCCTAACATGTGAAGGGCCTTGGGGGGGATGTTGTGATGTCACACTATACAAATAGAGTTGGATTGAGCTGAGTTAACCATGCCGATAAATTGTACTCTACAGTGAGATGGTGGCCGATGGATATTCTAGTATGGAGGACGTGTCATTTCACTCCTAATGAGAGGGGGATTGGCTGAGCCCGTCTCAGGGGAAAACAGATCCGGCGTATTGATCTGCCTATAGCGCTGCCTGCTTTTATTGGCAACACTTGAGCTGAATGAAGTATTGATCGCTGGTGTGCCGTCACTGTTGGCTGAGATAAATATTTACAGGCTTTAGGGGATTTGTTACAACTGTTGTCTTACAGCTAAAATCTGTGTCTTTTGTTGTTTGGATTTGGGGCCAAATGCCTTCAAATCCAAACCTTAATTGACATGGCCTCCCCTCTGTTTCCTATAAATCCTGTGAAAGAACTAAACAGCAGAGGGTTGTGGAATCTCTGTGATGTGTGGCAGTGAAATATGCTGGTTTTATTGGAGGTGATGGGACCTTCATACCAGAAAAGAAACTCTGAGCAGCTCTTACAAGTCAGGACCTAGGGCTCCTATGGGAGTTGGAGGGAATCTCTCCTTTCACTATGAGTCAGACTTACATAGCTGGGACAAACAGAGAGCAGATTTCAACAGAGGAATGGCGGCAAAGAGAGATAGAGAGGCAGCGGGGAGAGAGAATCCCTTTATCTTTACGGACCGAATCTGGCAGAAGGCACTGATTGGTACACCAGCGCTTGTCGGCTACTGGTAGTCTCTCAACTCTCTTGCCTCTCAACTCCAGGGAGACATGAACTGATGCAAGACTGGATTGAGACCGAATGGGCGGAGGGGAGAGAAGAGGACTAAGACAAAGCTCAAGAGGGAGATAGCAAACGGTGGCACTGGCTGATAAAGAGAAGGGCTCAGGCAAAGAGAGGTGGGAGATTACAAGAAAAGAGAAGTTGAAGTAAGATAGAAAAAAGCAGGAGTAAAAACATGAATGGTTATTTACACATCAAAGCATAGGGGCCCCAAAATATGATGTTAACTCTCGTATCAAACTAGGACTGGGGAACCTACAGCCTCTGAGTCTGTGATGCATTCACAGTGATGAAAAGAGGTCAATTTTGAGCATCATTACAGCTGGAAACATGCATCTTAACTGGATAAGTTGCTGGGACAAATGTTTTGAGAAATAGAAAATGCTCTTTGGCTGAGTTTGGATGCCCAACAAGCAGAATTCACAAGAGTGCATTTCTACAGAGACAGTGTTCAAGTTTTGTGGCATGCCAGCTCATAGCTAGGAGCTGCTAGAGACAGGCAACTTACAATTGTTCCAAAATTTGTATTTTGTCTAAAAGAACCATCGCAGAGTTGCTTGGCTCAACATAATAAGTATAGTTCTAATTAATATTGTTGAACACCGCAAGCAATTTCCACTTCACACTGTCTCTCAAGCCTGTGGTGAATTTGTGATTGGGATCTCTGCAGAGGTTAATACGACGGAGGCATTCAGGTCTCTGTAAAACATCCTGTCACTCAAGGTTTGTTCGAGCAAGTTGTTTTGGCTTAAATCAGCTGTGAGTAGCATTATCACTTCCATCTGACATCAGATGCCAAAGGAAGGCAGCTCCAGGCGTCACATTATTGATATATAGGTGTTAACTCAATTTGGCTTATGGCTCACTAAGGATGGAACATTCAAAGGGCCTCTTTAAGAAAAAAGGTTCCTTGACCCTGTATAAAACCAAACATAAATCAAAATCCCTGAGAAGTACAAGAGGAATGAGATGTGCTTTCAGTTTGAATTATATCAGAGTCACATTGTGAGTTTATAAATACAACCTTCTTACGTCAGACTTAACGGTTCAATGTGTATTTTTTTTCTTCCACTCACCAATATGATCATTTACATATGAGGGAGGTGATTTATGAAAGCACTGCTGCAGAAAAAATCAAACACCTGTCCATCTGCTTGTTGGAGGCAGATGGCACAATATCACTAATGCCAAAGTAAACATTCCATAACAAAATTATGATTCTTGATATATCAAGAAATTTAGTTTATAAATTGAGTTTAATATATGAAGAGGAGAGAAGAGTAATGTAGATGTGATATAGACAAACAATCCGTGCTGTGTCACTCTATTATGATTAGTTATTTACATGTGATTTGAACACTGACACATGAAGAACAACAAAAGGCCCAAGTTTAACATCTGTTTTTTTATCATCGCCAAAGGAGGATATGTTTTTGTCTGTGTTTGTTCGTCTGTCTCAATTATTTTGAACAATTGCGCATTAACTACAACGAATAACCAAACTACCACGGAATTCGGAGAGAGGATATAGTACATGCCAGGGGAGAGCCTCTTACATTTTGGTGCAGACCTGGATAAGGAGGCAGATCAAGGCCTTTCTTTTAAACATTATGAAATAATTTCCCCCACTTTATGTCTCGAAGAATAATACATGGACCTTAATAAAGAAATCAGACCCTTGTAGGGAACTCCTTTTTTCTTTTTACAAAATATAAATATATAGTAAATACGTGTATTTATTTCTGGATTAAGGAGGCTTTGAGAAACAGTTTCTCCACAACCCCAAAGGAATTGAAAGCAAAAGAAAAGAGTAAGCAGATAACAAAATAATATAAACCTAATTTGTTCTGTTTTTGTACAGATTAAACAGAGACGCAATTAATAAGGTTTGGTTGGTGAGCTTAAGAGGTGCAGTTATATTTGTATTTCGGAGAGAGTAAAGCTCTTTCTGTAACCTTCAACATTTAAAAAGATTTCCACAGTGGTGAACTATTCCTTCAACGATTGTCGTTATTTCTTGAAAGTTGACCAATTATTTGTTGTTTGAATTTGCTAAAATCACAAAGGGTTCAGAAATGAATGCCCGCTAATCGCTTCAGCTGTAGCAGATACTGTTTTGCTGTATCTTTGAAGATGGATGGTGAAACCTAGGAACATATTTCTCTTTCTAAAAAAACGCCATGGACTCAGTGGAGATTTACGCTGCTCTGTCTCGCTGCATTCAGTCACAGAAGCTAGTGGAGCAGCAGCCAGTGTGGAAGTGATGTCAGGATTCCAGCTCTTTTATCATATCTTATCACAGAGGACCAACAGAGAGGAGACGGAGGAGGGACAGCTGGGTAAGGTTCTGAAGGGTCTGGAGGGGTATTGACTTACAGGGGCAGTTGGCGCCCTCTGGAGTGTTGGATGGCGTCTTGCCGTCAGGACAGCAGCCGAACTCCGTGTTGTCGCAGGACGACCTTACTTCAGGTGAGGGTACAGTCGTGCTAGCCAGCGTGGTACCTGGGGGGGATAAACAGAGGGCTCATCAAATTAATAAACGCAGCATTTGAAAACAGCTTATCTCAGAAAACAAGGGGAGAACTGGAGGTTGGTGGTTAACTGTGCACGTTGAGTCTGCACGTGCTGTATGCATTCAGTGACCTCTGTGGAGGTGCTGAGGCCAGGAAGTGTTTCTCAGCTACAAATCTAGGAGTTCCTTTTGTTTCTTTTGGTCTGAACTCCTTGCAGGTGGCTCCGTGTGTTCAGTCTGCTGAGCACTGATCTGATAAAGGCATTGTCAGGAGTGATTGTACGGCATTTTCATGGGAACTGGTTTTACACCTGGAACTCATTTTGTCAGGCGGAGAGCACATAATGACCACTGCTGCCAGTCATGTGGCTCAGGGAGCATGTTAAATGGGTAGGGGGTGGGGTGGGCAGTAGCCGTTCCCTGCTGATTGGTTGGCTGACAGTTACCTTCAAGGTTCACCGAGAGGGGGGAAAAACCATACAGTCGTTTGTGTTACAGTCACTGTATAGCTGGGACATCTTGGGACATAAAAGTGGCCGGTCGTTCTCTCTGAAGAATGAGTGTGGAGCAGGAGCGGACCCAACCTGAGTCCTCTCTAATGGCGGTGCGGGCGGAGGCGGTGTCTCGGTCGAAGCGGCGCAGTTTATGGCCACACTGAGATTAGGAATAATTGCGGAGGCAAACAGCTAGCGGCTAAACAAGTCGTAAAGACATCAGAGGCAAGGGGACGTCTCGCTCAAGGACTCGCGGTCAAAGGATGCGCGAGGAGGGAGGAGGGGTGGGGGTGGTTTATAAGGCATCTGTTGGCATGTGGTCCGCAGATTTACAAATGCTGGGCTGAAGGGGAGAGTGCCGAGAGAGGGCAGCGCACAGCGGCCATGGGGATGCTGCACGACTCCATTGGGAGCCATCAGGGGCTGTCAAATAAACACACGCACACACACGCACACACACGCACACGCACACAGACAGCTGAAGACGCAGGAGGAGAGCAGCTTTCAACAGAGCAGGGATACAAAACGTAAAACCACCCACCTCTGACCTGCTCACATTTATATAGTCAGACAGTGATATGTGCACTCGGAATCGGTCAAACTGAGAGACGAATGGAAAGGGAGATAAGGGTAAATCATACACACACATACACACACACACACACACACACACACACACACACACACACACACACAGAACGAAGATAATACTTTGATACAAACAATGTATAAAATACACAAACAGACTGCAAAACTAAATTTGTATGTTCACTATGTTGAAATCTATACTGTCTAATCTCCTAATCTGCTCGTATAAAGGTATAAATAGAAACATATATATATATATATACATATAGATAAACATATACCAAAGCAAGCATCGGTAACACACATACACACACACACACACACACACCACACACAGAGCCACAAGACACTGGGTCTCCTTGGCAGACGAGCCACATGCTCCTCGCGTCACTGAGCACTCTGGTCAGCCTCTGACAAGAGAATAAATCTCTGACTCTGGGAGAAGGAGCGAGGAAGGGGAGGAAGAGAAAGAGTTGAGGAAGAGCGCAATGGGGCTCATGCTGTGCCATCAATCCTATCCTGTTATGGCGAGCTGTCGGCCCAGGTGGATGGATAGACGAAGAGCCACAACAAGAGAGAAAAAAAGTTGTGATTGAAAAGTCTCAGTCATCCCTTGTTGTCCGAGCACAGGCCCACAAACCGCAGCTGGCTGTTACAGTCAGGGGGGCATGTCGAGATAGATTTGAGACTAGTCAGGTGACAAGGTACACAGCCTCCACACACACACACACACACACACACACACACACTCTCTCAGTCGCATCAGCCTGTCAAGTCGGACTCCAGAGATGCCCAGATGTGGGCCAGCAGTTTCATTCGGCCTGCACAGAGTGTATTTTACAGAGCCTGGGTTTGTTTTGCTAGCTGCTGAGAGCGAGCGCTGGTGGAATGGAAGAAAAGAGCATGGGTGATGTTTCAACAGTAAACCAAGCGAATACATTCCTTTCTCTCTGAAATTGAGAGATGCATCTTTTGCGAGATGAAATGACACCAACAGCATCTGTTTACTTAGATTTACCAGCCTGGCTTTGACATGTCTCTCTCCCAGCTGTTACAGCCTGGAGGGAGAACGTGGAGAATACATAAATACATAAGCCTGTGCAGATTTCTGTGTAACTCTCAATCAACACATGATGGCATGAATGTGTAATGGTGTCAGCTAAGAGACGTGTGAGTTTGTCCCCCCCCCCACAAACACCCAAAGCATTGTGGATAATGAAGTGAAAGAGCAGTGATTTACCGACAGTCTCCTCTGCCCCACTGGCCTCTGTTGGAACGCCGCTACCTGGTTCCAGTTCCTGCTCGTCCTCCTCTTCCGTCTGGTCGTCCCCGCTCGGCTCCCCGCTGCCCGAGCCCTCGAAAGAGGACACTGCAGCGGAGGGAGGGGGGCTGCTGCGGGATGAGGCGGTGGTGGACGGAGGTGGCTTGATGTGGATGTCTGGGTGGTGGTCGTAAACTCGCGGGCGGTTGTGGGTGAGAGTAGAAAATGGGGTGGTGGCCGGGGGCCGCTGGGCGGTCTCTGTCTCGGCCGTCCTCGGAGGTGGGATGGCCCACACCATGTTGGTGGGGATGGGGGCTGCGGTGGTGATGGAGACAGCGGCATTGGAGCTGGGGGTGGTGGTGAAGGGGTTGGGGGTTGGTCGCTCGGCCGGCTCGGAGATGGTTTCTGGTGGAGGGAAGGGCAGGAAGCAAGGAATGGATGAATGACGGAGCAAAGATGGAAATGTTTGATTTTAGCCAATAAACCACATCTAAGCCACTTGATGATCAATACACCACATCTTTACCTCTACGTTGACAGAATGAAAATGGCCTGTTCGATCCTCTAACCCTTCTCCCTGATGCACAACAACGTCATTATGAAATTACATTAAAAAATAAAGCACACATATGCTCTAATTAAAAAACCTGTAACGGATGAGATGTCTGGAACCTTTACTTGAAAAACCCTGAGGAATGCAAGCTTATTCATATACATAGTGGTTATGAGACATAGGAAAAGATGACATCATGCAATCAGACTTATATGCAATGAAGTGTGCTCCAGCTTGAGATGAGTTATGTCGCCCAAACAGGGCTGAGCTAAGAATGTGGTGCGATTGTGTGTGAGCCCATATGGAATGCAATTGTTTGTATGTCCATGTTTGTGTGCTGCAAACATGCTGTGCCAATGCCTATGAATTATATATCCATATTCAAATGCTGCCCTCCAGTAGCAAAGCTTTAATCACCAACAGCCAGTGCCTCCGGTGATGAATGATTGATAGAAATGGGGCGAAAAAAAAGCCGGCTTTAACTCCAGCTTCAAAGAAGGCAGACTGCTGCTCACAGAGAGCATGAGCATCCGTCAACGCCACCACAAACACTCTGCTGTCAACAGATGCACACAGACACGCACACACACATGAGGGAGAGGCTCTCTGCAGAGACCATCATTACCAATGCAAAAAGCTCTGGTGCAAAAGGACAAACTGCCTGCAATAAAAGAACGATAAATAGGACAAAAACTCCTGAGGGGGGGAAGTGAGCTGGCAGGGAGATACTACAGGAGTAAGTCCTTCAGATTTTGCAGAGGCAGGCAAGCGTGACGATACCGCCATTCCCCCTTTACTTCTTCATATACTAGGAATATAGATATGTGTAAGCATGTAGGTGTAATGAAAAGAAGATTATAAACAAACCCTATACCATAGATTTCCATTTCATTAGGATTTACCTAGCACTATGTATAGGCTTTAATTACACTCCCATAATCGCCTATTTGATCTGCAATTATTTACTGAGGTGTGAAATGTGATACCTACTGAGACGGCAGAAAGCCTGGGAGACACGCGGGGTGTCGGCTTAAAGCTCAGCAGATCTCTGTTGAAAGAGAGATTCGGAGTGGAGAGCGAAGGACTGTGATGCTATCGCCGAGAACGGGTGGCACACGTCGCCTTTCCTCATGGCTACACCTGTCAGTCAGGTGGCAAGCTCAGCGTCAGGCTGCTCGCTCCACCGAACGTGTCTGATGTGTGTTTGGGGCTGTGCGTGCACATCGATCAAGCAGCGAGCGACTGTGACGTGGGATAAGCAAAGAGAAGAACAACGAGCAGCACAGTCTGTTCAGCCGACGCTTCTCTTAATTAGGTTTAACAGTCCGTTTGCCTGTGTTCCGGCTTTCTTTATACGGATGGTCATGTCACGGGGTGGCAAGATGAAAATCACTGTCATCTCGGCCTGTGCCAGCCGTGTGGTTATCTTTGAAAGGTGCTTATTAAGATTGTTTGTGATGTCAGCCGAGCTCAGTGAGGGGGAGGAAAGGGGGAAACAGGAGCCCGGAGCAGAAAGACAATGTAACCACGTAGGCAAGAGGAGGAAATGATAGGAACAAACTCTCTAAAGAAAAGGGATTAGGATCAGAAAGAACAAAAAAATTTGGGTTAACTAAGTCTGCAGTGGAAGACTACAGGCAGGGTAAAATAACTGAGGGATTAAATAATGGGAGAAAATCACAGGACAAGGGAGAGAAATGGTGAAGGCAGCAGAACCCTGGCAAACACACACAGGCGGAAGGGGAGGGGCTGCTGGTGCCATATGCTGACACTCGTTTCCAATTTGCCGCAAACCTACAGGTGATGACACCATATGGGGGAGGCAGGTCTTCGCCAACTTGGTGGTCACTTCCCCCATGGCGCTCGAATTTGCTCACTGGCCCAAATGCCCTCCCTCGGGTGCTTGGTACAGTAGCTTTTGCCTTTTGAGCTGATGTCTCAGATATCGCTTCATCTTTTGCTGAGACGCAGCAGAGAAGCCAGAAAAACTCATCCCCCCCCCCTCACACTGTGGCTGCGCTGCCTTTTAGCTCAGAGACTTCAGAGAGCTGGGTAACATCAGAACTAGTTGCAAGTTCCCTGTCACAGGCAGACAGATTTGAAGGTGATTTTTCTTTTACTTAGCGTGCCCATTAGTGGCAGACTGTGCAGCAGTGGCTGCTTGTTAATACAGGGCGTAACCCATCCAACATCCTGAGCAAAAAAAAGCCTATTTAAACATGTTAAACATAATTTAATTCGATAATATTAGTTTACTCGCACAATGCGCCTGGTAGACCGTGTGAGCATTCAATTGAAATAGTCTTCAAATTGTATTTGGTTTATTCTAAATATAATCGAAGTACTTCCTGGTACAGAGCGAATGTAAGTTCATAAACTATTTTGGACCTGAGGTTGGTCTTTAACTGTTTGTTGAAGATTTTCCAGTGGGTATTGATACAGGTGGCAAATCGGTCATATCTTTACCAAAACACCCTTTTATAAGGCGTTCAATCCAGGAAAAAAGCTATGTCTTCCCCCGTTTGCTTTTTCGAGGTGTCGGTACTGTGGAAACCACGTTGGTGCGAGACCTAAAACATTTCCTTTGAGGAATGCAAACAGCATGAAAGTTCTCACAGCCATCTAGACAACACAAGGTCACAATCTTGCAGCGGGCTAAGCATTGCTCAGCAGCTCGATGAAGGCTACAGGACTGGCATATTGAATGTTGTGTTGTTTTTTAGGCTGGCTTCAGTTTGTTTGTCCCCTCCCCCTCCATCACTGCGGCCCCCACAAATAAAATATTATCACCAGCCGCCACTGCTGTGCAGCAGTAGTCTCACCCTGCGGTATGATAAAAAACTTGTGAGGAACCAATGATGTTAAAAAGAAAGATCAATATTCACACATTAAGCCCTTGGCATTGCTTTCTTTTCCAACTACATAGCAGCTTGGTGAGCATTAGCATGCCACAGCGCGGAGGCCGGGCGTCTGGAAGCGCTGCATGTAAGCAGCGGGGGGGAGGGCGGGCAGGGCTGCAGAGTGGCGAGGGGTAGAGGCAGAGCAAATGCTAATTCGCACCCAGCCACACGTGAAATGAGCTCGAGATCTAACCCCTGAGCCGACAGCAGCAGCAGAGCAGCTACCCGCGGTGCAACCGTGTCCGGAAGAAACAAAATTAAAAGATCCTCTGTGGCTGTCGGTGGTCCCGAGTGCTCGCCCTCCTCTTCCTCCCCCGAGGAAAAAATGTTTGCTGTGAGGCGTCTTCTTCTTGCCTCCTCTGTGCTGCAATGTTAGGTGAGGGATTACATACAACCCACATCCCTATTGCCAGGCAACAGAGGAATGTGAAACCAAACTGGATTTTGGCACCTTTTGCTGGTAACCCACGGCACTGAATTTCTAATAACCAGATGTTCAGGGACTTATCAAAGCCTTGTTGATCTCTCGCTGAGCATATTTTTTTCAATTCTTATTTGTGTAGCTGCGACGGCCTTTGAACATGGCATAGTTTGGGTTTGACAAAGAGAGATTGAATGGCAAAAGTATTTGGTCACTCGAGCTATGCCCACTGAGCGATGAGGTGAATGGACATTTTAGCAACCCAAAATGCCAGACACCTGGCAGTGGCTGGTGGCCAGAGCCACACAGCTGGCACTCCCCGTCCCTCGCCGGCGGCATCTCTAGGACCCTGTTGTGATGCAAGCTGGCAGACGGCGCAACAACTTCGCTCGACATGAAAGCCCTGGCCCCGGCACATGTCAGAGCACCTACTACACTGATCCAAACAATGTCCATCGGCATCTGGACGAAGGGGGCGGGAGCGGCACCTTCTAATCGGTACACGTGTGCTCTCTACATCCACCGCCACTCTGAAGCAGCATTGTGCTGCTGCCAGAATAATGCTGCGAGGGGAACCATACATCTGCCCACGGGGGGGGGGTGAAGATGAAGCCAAATCCCGACAGAGGTTTCGACAAAGCAAAGAGGAAGTGTCACTGTTATCTACTGGGATTGCAAAGCTCAAGCTCCAGTCAAACTACAGAACGCCGGGATTTGAAATGCCACAGCATCTGACGCTTTCTTTTTCTAATGTTTCCCATGTGTCGCACATGATGTCGCTGTCATCCGACCGCAAGACAGGGCTTATATCACTACGCTCTATGCAGGGAAATGAGCTAAATATTTCCTGTTTGAAAATGTTAATCATAAAGATTTAAAAACCATGAAAAGAAAAATTCTCAGCAGAGAACGTGAATACTAAATGACTGCGAACATGTGACTTTGAGCTTATCCGCTCATCAGGGAATGTGTCCTTTGCGATGAAAAATACTATTTGCCTAATCTCTGATTAGAATCACTGCTCAAACTGCTGCTATGTGCAGGTAATTTCTTGAAGAAGGAAGCGATTAATTCACGTAAATGTTCTTTCACTTTGCTGTGTCTTTACTTTCTGGGACGGACACGGAGAGATGGAGAGGAGGAAAAGCAGCAGGAGAGAGATAATTTGAGGTCCACAGCGCTGCTCATTATCTTGTGAGCAGGGGGGGGTGGCTTGACAACAGTTGGCCGTCTGTTGTAGGTGTGATGCATGGGGGTGCGGACGGGGCTCACCTGTGCACTGTCCGAAGTGTAGCACGGTGATGTCCTTGTCCTGTCTGCAGGCGATGGTCCTCAGCTGGCACTGGTCGGCATAGGTCACCCCGTCGGAGCCGCACACCTGCTCCCCGGTGACAGAGATGGAGAGAGGGGAGTTTAGAACACATGCTGAGTCCCCGAAGGAGACTGACACAACGTCTCTGTATTGACGCCGTGTTGCAAACTTGTGGATTCAAACTTCTTGTTTCTTCACACGGCACCCACCTTGGATTTGTTTTTCTCGTCGCAGTCCGGGGAGGGGCACTCGCAGTGGGCCTGGTCGTTCACCTCGATGCAGGAAGCTCCGAAGCTGCACACCAGCTCTTCACATGAAGTCGGAGCATCGGGACCTGCGGAGCACATGAGATTGTGTTGATGCAACTCCTTATTCAAACCATTTAGAGCAGTGCAGAGAAACTGCTTTATGAATTCTGACTGTAGCAGTTGTGCGAGTGTGTGGAGCTAAATTAAAAAATAAAGTTGCCTGCAGATTTAATGTCTTAAAATTACAGGACTCTTGCTCACTTTTATGAAGCAAGCTAAAGTTCTGCCTATAAACAGCCATTAAAATGTTATTTTCAAAATCTGTACAGCATGATGAAATGTGAATGTAATCACACAAAATAAGAGTCCTCACAATATTCATATACACAGCGTTTTACTAATGCAGCTGCCGCTGCTTCTGAGCATATTGCAGTTTTTTGTAGAAGGTCACACTAAAGACTTCTGATTCAGACAAAAGAGGGGGGGGGAGGGGGGGGCTCCTGCTGGTGTCGAGCTCCACCCTCCAGTCTACGGCATAGTGTGTGCAAATAGACAGTATATAAAGATAAAGGATATGATTGCTCCCCAGAAGTGTAATCAAAGAATCGCAATT
Organism: Pseudopleuronectes americanus; assembly: GCA_038501795.1. NCBI lineage: Eukaryota > Metazoa > Chordata > Actinopteri > Pleuronectiformes > Pleuronectidae > Pseudopleuronectes > Pseudopleuronectes americanus. The sequence goes on from CM076725.1 coordinate 6,346,232, forward strand.
GTCCCCCTGGTGGCTGGATATAATGTAGGTCATGAATCCTGCCTCCTCCATGTTAGTGGATGTGACAAGGACCAAATTAACAAGTCAAAGTTTCAAATACATTTTTCTCAAAGACGGTTTCTATCATTAGCAGTAGTTCTCCTTCAGGTAAGTCTCTAGCTCCAACCGACATTATCAGCGTTCATACCTGGGATATTTTGGGCTTCATTTATGAAAAGTAGGAAGTGGAGACGTGTTGTACATCTTTATATAGACAGTGTCTCAGCGTGATGTTAGCATGTGTAACTGTGGTTTGGGTTCAAAACATTTGGGTTCCATTGCATGTAGAGAATAATCTGCATTATAGACAACATTCATGTTCTTCATCAACTAACTGAGCATGTGTTGGCTTGACTTGGGAGAGTGGTAGCACTAGTATTAGTAGCTAGGGTTTTAGATAACCACAACCTCCATCATGGTTGAGTTTAAACTGTGTCAAAGAGCTGGGGACAGGCTGTGAATCGGTATAACAGTACAGCAGTGGTAATATAAAAATTGTCTATCTACCTTTATGTCAAACAGTGTGACTTACACCTGGTTTCATAGACCACAGCACTTTCCCTAAACTATTTTACAGGTGTAGAAAATATGAGTAATGTGTTGTTTTGTGTAAAGGTGTGCACTCAGGATATTTTGCCTTTCATGTCTTGGAGCGTTGGAAGTTGCCGCAGCAGGAGCCGGAGCTGGGGAACCTGCCATCGACCGGCCAACTGTGAGCGTGGGGTGTTTGCATAGTTGCAACATTAAAGAGGCTTAGCGTACCCCCCCACCTCCCCTCTGCTCCTGCTTTCATGTGCCACCACCTTTTCATCTGGCAGGGTGTGTGGCACAGTGCCCCACCACTGTGCCAGGATGGCTGGCTTCATTAAGCCTTTGACGTCCTGTCGATATCTGATCGTGCATCTTAATCAAGGAGCAACAGGCTCCCACGGCATGAGACAGTGCAACCACTGGAGCGCTTTTAATTATTAATCCAAGTGTAATCAATAGTCCTAACGCGTGGAGTACAAACATCCACGTTCAAGTGAATGGTCCAAAATGGAAGATGATGTAAAGAAGTAAAATATCAATGGGTGATATGTATGATATGATATGTGTCAGCTGTACACAGTATTTTCCTAATCAGTATTGATCAACCAGCCTGGAGCCAGTTCTTCCTGTTCCAATGGACCAGATGGATGTGAAGAGCAGACAGAGAAAGAACTGGGAGCTGGAAGGCTGATCCACGGTTCAGGCGAGTGACAGAGGAACACTTAGGAAGTGTGTGTCTGGTTATGCGTGTGAGTATGAGTGTGTGTGTGTGTGTGTGGTTTATTAACGCTCTACTGGTTGCCTCGGCACGCTCTCTTATTACCTTTGTCGCAGCCATTCATGCCCATCTTGCTTCCATCTGGACACACGTTGCACTTCATGCCCTTCACTCCCGTCTTGCAGGAGCACAGACCTGACATCTGCTCACAGTCGTCCCGGACCGAGCCTGTGGCGTCGCAGTTACATGCTGCCGTGGAGAGGGAGACCAAAAGAGGGGGGAGAGGGATTGATGAGGAAAAAGCAGCAGTTCGGGACGGTGACAGTAAGAGGAATTATTAGGTTTAAAGTGTGTCTGAGGCGACCTGAGCCTCTGAACCCTATTACATTGTTGTCTGAGAGTCAAGGGTTGGGAACAGTTCACCCTGCCTTAGGGGAAACTGCGAGAGGAGGAGGAGGAATATGTAACAGAAACTCAAGGAAACAACCGCAGGGAAGGACATCCACCCCATCATAGAATCAATGATGTGTGTTGCTTTTTCTGCTCTCAAGCTCAACCTGGTATTGGTGCGCTGTCTGCTGTGTTGTTGGGTGAGTGTGTGTGTGTGTGTAAACCTTGTTAAGGTCAAGCCACGGGTGAGGCAACTGCAGGCTTCCCGCTGCTGACTGAAAATACCCTGTGGCTTTGGAAGCCAATGTCCTATGATACCTCAGTGGCTGGGTACGAGCTGGTCACCGTATTGCATTACACCAAGACAAACAAGGGTCCATGACCCCAGTGTTCACTTGAATACAAATGAATACAGACCGTTCAGTACAGTTGAGACATGACTGAAGGGCATATAAACCACTATTCTTTTTACTGTGCAACACTTCACAGATATTAATCCTCATCTTGAAGTTAACATTTACAGTCTACATGGTATAGAATACAATGTTTGTACTTTTACGAAACGTGACATTTATTTACTTAATATTTCAGCTCTGATTGTTAGTATTGTGGCACAGTGGCGCAACGGTTCCCTAGTTCAAATCCCAGTTTGGGCGTCATCTTTCAGTTTGAGTTGTTCTCCCTATGTCTATGTGGGTTTTCTCAGACATACAGATTGGAGTTAGGTTAACTAAAGACTGAATCTTCCTTCACCAACTGACTGCTCCTGCTCTTGGAGTTGTGTAACAGAACAACAATGTACACATGCTCAGTCAGCACAGACGCAAAGAGGCGATTGCTTACGCGTGCAGCCGCTCATGTTCTCCGTCACGATGCCACGGAAGTTCCAGAAGCCCGGCTCGCATCGGTCACACTTCTGTCCCCCGACGCCCGGCTTACAGGAGCACTGCCCGGTGGCTGGGTCACATGTGCCCTTGTAGGAGCCATACGGGTTACACTGACAGGTGCCTGAGGAGAACAACACATGTCACTTTCAGCTTCTACTGGTTGATTCTGGACTGACTCAGCTCCTTTGTAACTGGCAACAGCTGGATAGTGTTTACTATGATAGATAATCTGTATTAAAGATTTAAACTGGCCAAGCATTATTCCAGATAAATAGGCTTCCAGATAAAATGTGCTTAGGTGACTTCCTCTTTACTGAATGTCTGTATATCCTTCTTCATGTGTCTGAACCCCCCCCGCCCTCCACACTGTATCCCCCTCTCTAACTGCAAAATGCAGAGTTTTCTCCTTCATTTATCATTCGTCAAGATCATCAGTCATCAGATGATTTTTATGTTGATACAGTGGGAGATTATCATAATTATTCCTTGGATTAAGATGAAACGTTTTTCTGCTCTGCAACGTTGCAAATGTAAAAAGTCAAGGACAATAAGGCCTGCATGCTGAAACAGCCTGATAGTATCTACGTTTTTTTTCTCCCCCTCATGTGAGTGAACACGTCAACAGAACTCGGGGGGGCACATCAGAGGGTCACAAGTGGGACGTGGAAGAGGACTTACTGGGACATCCAGCCAGTCCGACTCCTGAGGCAGCGGTCATGTTGTCGGAGCAGCAGCCGTACACAGAGAGACTGCAGTGCTGAGGCGCTTTGAGCACAGGCAGAGATGTGGCTGAAATCACTGATGAGGGAGGAAGGAAAAGTAGAGGAGAGACGGGGGGGGAGGGGGGCACAAGGAGCGGGAGGAAGAACACCAACATTTGAGTGGGATTTAGACGACACAATCTCGGAGCAACGTGCAACTTTTTGCCAACAATGAGTTTGGCTCGGAGGAGGGGAGGGGGGGCAGAGGTGGTGGAGAAGCTGGCAGTCGGCTTCAAGATAACGATTCTATTTTCTACTTTCCCCACAATGGCTCCAAATCAGGAAGAAATGATTCTACTACCTCCAGTGGAAACAAACAATGGCGTGCCGGAGAGGACATTTGCCACCCACTAGGAGGCATGCTCTCTTTCTCATTTATTCTTGTCTAATATTATGGATTTGTGCCGCTGCCCCACAACCTTACAGATTTTTATTTTATATTTTTAAATAAATAAATGCCACATAATGTGAAGGAATGTGCCAAGCGGCTCTCTGCCTGTGCACAGTATGTGGAGAGCCTCTTTGTCTAAGGATGTGCCAGCCTTCACACCAGTGTGACAGCTCCGGATACAAAACTACATTCAACAAAATAAAAACAAATGTGTTCCCGAAACCTGGCACTTCTTCTGAAATTGGAAGAGAATAACAGAACATACAGTGGGAGGATAAGGGCGTCTGTTTAATGGCGGAGGCAAAACAATATCATTGTGCTCGTTCTCTCAAAGCTTTGGAGGGAAAGAAGTGAAGTAGTGGAAAACAGAAAGCCGCAAAGCCGAAATCTTCTCCTTGTCTTTTTTCCCTCCGTCTCTTTCGATTCCCCTCCCGATCTCTTTTTCTTGTGTTGCTCATTTGAGCATTGGAGTTTGGAGGCTGGAGATACTGGGGCCATAAATCACGATGTTACTGGTGTGGATATGAGCCTCAGCCTAATGCTGACGACTCGGCTCACTCTGTTTTTTCTCCCCAGAGCTTCTCCCACTCCAGAGATGGTCTTTGGACACAGTTCATTAAACTTGCCACTTTCATGCGCTCCATTTAGCTATCTGTACTGAGCCTATTAGAACAAGGAGAACTTTTAATTTCATATGTTCTTCCACCCCTCAAGGGTTTTTCCTCTCCAGTAGCCATTGTCCGGCACAATGCAGCTCATTGTGATGTACAATATTGCACTTACGTTTTCCAGGTCTGTGCTTTCTCTGCCTGTAGCTAGACTTTCGTATTCCTCCGAGGGAACATCTGCACGTCTGCTTGTCTACTAAACCAATGAGTACTAGTTCTTTGGATTTCACAGAAATCCCTGACCCAGATCTGAGTTTGCAGGCAGTTATAAAGGATGGTTTGAAGTGCTATAAGAGGCAAACTTTACAAATGTGTGCACAGCAGATGACATTGTTGACGACAAACCTGCAATAGTTCTTAAAAAAAGGTTTCTTTGGTGCTCCTCTACTGACAGGTAGCGTGTTTTGATTCTTTTCTACCGGAGCTGAGGTCAAGCAAAGTTTTCTCCCTCCATAGTTAATGTGGAGGGCAGTGAAATTCCCAAAGATCTGAGTCTTTCTTTTCCATCAGCCAATAGGAGAGGAGAGCCCAGAGGTATTGTACCCATAGAGGGCTCTCCAAAAGGAGGATTGATTATCCACGGATGGTAGAGAAGCGTGACAGTCAGTGCCCAAGGAGGCCAGCTTAGGAAGGAGAAGAATCTGTAGGGATGTGTGTGAAAACACAGGCGGCTCGCTCATTCTCACTCCCTCTTCAACCCTTTCCATCCTCCTCTCTTTTAGAGCCACAGGGAATCAAAGAGGCCGCGATGATCACACCAAATCCCTTAAGTGCATTTTGCTCTGCTCCCCGACCTGAGCTCGCATCGGAGGCAACAGCTTGCGAGGAAGAACGAACCTTCGCTACTTAACCACAGATCTGACAACTACTCTGCTTGATAGATGGCACTCATTTACATTCTGTCTTTTTTTCTCTCTTTTTTGAAGTAAGTGGGGTAAAGTGGTATCCTGAGGGTTAGGAAACACAAGCACAAGTTTAATGCTTTGAATTGTCAGAATATCTGGCAAGGAAAAAGGCATCATTATTTGTATCTGTACACATGGGCCTGTGAGAGAGATTCTTAACTGGCCGGCCTCAGAGGAGCGGCTCTTTAACCACAACCTTCTACTGGTTGATTCGCTTCAGGCTCCAGTGGTCACACAACAGCAGTGCTGTCAGAATCATAATCCTTCTACACACTATTTCTACCCCGTCAGTGGATGAAATGAGTGGAGAAATGTGATGTCAATGACAATGAGTCTTGGTGAGGTTTGCTTCTTTGCCATGTCACTAGCTGTGAGTGGTGTAATGCACCAACCTGCACACGGTCCCTGATTCTGAATCAACAAGTGCTCCTGATTCTCACATCTGGCCTTCTTCAGCTCGCACTCGTTGCTGTAGTTTTTGCCATTTGAGCCACAAACCTGCAAAAAAACAAAACAAAGTTGGATACTACACAACATGCGGTTTAATCCACAATTCAATGTCATACTTTTAATGTGAAAGTTAATTTGAGTGCATGGAAACAGTAGTTTGTTTAAAAGTAAACATTTTATGGTATTCACAACATTTTTTTATGTGATACACGACAACTGAGAAAACTACTACTGTGGTGTGGAACAGGATCAGAAAGCAGAATCAGGATTTTTTTTTCAATTAAAAACCAATCGGAACAGATATTTGTTATATTTGAAATCTAAGTGTGTGCTATTTGGTGCAAAACCAAATAAAAAAAACATGAATCTACTGAATTTAAATGTGGTGCATAAGGGGGTTGCTGTGCCTCTTTGGAGGTATATCTACTCTACCAAGTGCCCTTCTAGTTTCAGGACGAGTTGTTCACAAGTACAATTAACTGGAATGTCAATGTTTGAGCACCGTTCTTTTCCCCTTATATGTCACTTGAATATGTTGGTGATCTTTTGGCAACAGGGTTTCCATCATGCTTCAAAGATGATTTCAATGGTAATTGAGTCAGTGAGTCATTTGTGGGCTGCATTTAATACAATCGTATAAATCTTGTAAAAGCTTTTTTCAATAACTACTAATCTAAATTGAATTTATCCTTGATTAACTGTGGAGACGCAGTCATAACACTATGTGTCTGATGTTTGTGTGTCGCACTTTGTTACTCTCAGACATAATATGGTGGACCCTAATTGCATCATTTGAAGTGTGTTTAGGGAATAAACCATGTGAGTGGTTGTGGAGTGGTGCTGAAGGCAGCCGTACCGGGTTGTGAGGCACACTCTGGCAGCTGAAGTCACACACGCATCGGTCCTCCTCTGCATCCTCATCCCACGAGCCTCCAAACATGCGGCAGCGGTCCTGCTCGCAGCTCTCCACTCCTGAGCCTGACCCTCCCGAGCCGCAGTCTGCTTCAGACACCATAAACACACAAAATCACATTAATAAAACATACACAAGCACACGGGGGAGATGCCCCTTTTATCAGCACATCAGATGAAGTGTGCTAGTTGCTTTTCTCTTTATGTTACAGCTTCATTTATACACCAGGAACATCACAAACTGAAGATCATTTACATTTCCCTCACGCTGGTTGCAAAGAGAGAACCAGAGGCACTGTTGGTAAAACAAGATAATGACCCACCGTAGTGAGGGCAAGAGACTGACTAAATAAATTAAGAACATCTCTGCAGCACCAGCGAGGCATCCTTTTCATTTCAATTAAATCACAGCCCAAAAGGGGAGGGGATTATTAACTCTGGCCTCCAAGTGTGCAGGGAGAACTGGTGGCCTCCTTTATGGGTGCCTGCTCCCTGATATGAGACTGCAGCTAATTGCAAAGTCAAATCTAATTATCTCCTGAAAGTTTCACGAAAGTTGTCCCAGCAAATATTTAAGAGCAGCCCTAAAAGGCCATTTTATTTGTTTCAAAAGAGAACTCCTCCTGTTGGCTGCTCGAGCCGACATCGTGTTCCTGGTGAAAGATGCAGCAAACACAAATCACTAATCACTATGCAGGATTTGTGCCTTCACAAAACTGCCGTCATTGTTGACCTGCTGTGCAAACTTTAGAAAAGATAAGGAAAATAGATTTGAGACGGGAGAAAAAAAAACTTTTCCAGCAGCCCTGCTTTATGTTTCATTTATGAAAAACAAATCGGGGGCTGTTGCCGAGTGCAGGCGAAGAAAGGGGGAGGATCCGGCTTTTGAAGTTGCAAATTTCACCTACAGTGAAACTCCTCAGGGAGATTATGGCGAGCGTGTGTGAAGGCAGGGAATGAAAGCAGTCAGCGAAAAAGATGGAGAGAATATCAGACGGAGAGCGAGAGCGAGAGGAACGTTGGGGGGCTGGCAGAAAAAGTTCATCTGAGACAAATTTGTTATTCAAAAATGGAAAGATTGCAGACCAGCTAAAAGCTGCCGGTGCAGCTGAAAGGCTCAAAAGGTAATCAAGGTGTATCCTCCTCTGTCTGTCTGCTTTTAGGACTCATTCCACTCTGTATCGACGCGCCACTGCTAATGGTGAAATCAATGTCGCAGTGATGGAAGTGCCACTTAGCATAGCCCATCTTCTAAAGCAGATTATGGAGCAGGTCACAGTGCGGGGGAGGGGCTGGGGCCCATGAAGCTCTGGTCTGGTCTTTGACATGGGTCACCAGGAATGGGCTGTGACAGCTCTGAGGGGTCGATACAGTGGGGTGGGACTGGTGAGGTATGTGTGTGGTGCTTTACAAAATTACATCACATAAGTTATAATAACATTAGTTTTATTCAATAATGAAGCTGGAGCTCTGTGGTCAGGCCACATCTCCTGAAACCATCAGAACTCGTTAAAGATTCGCTCTTTCTTCATTTTGAAGCGGCTGAACCTCCGACCCTCTTCCTTGAGCTCGTATTCTGCTCTCGCAGCTCATCGATCGCGAGCCCGCAGTCCGAATTAAACATAACATTTTTGTGATGGGGCTAATGGTCTGGTTAATGGCTTCCAACTGCCACTGACGGTATCGCAGGTTGACTGGCGTACGATGCGACTTGAAAGGGAGACGTCAGCTGACTCCAGAGCAGGGAAATCAGAGCTGAGACCCTCAGTGGGCCGACTGTGCCTGTGTACTGTACGCCAGCTCAGCAAGACAGCAACACAAGGGGAAATGCAGGAGCCGCCAATTCATATTCGGCTCAGGCCCCCTTACAGAGACAAGATAAATAAATAAAAGAGGTAAGACATTAGAATGGAATAAATAAAAGTGAAGGGCAAAGAGGGGGTCCTAATTAGCTGTTGCTCTTTCATGTGCCCACCACCCGCGCTGCCTAGGAACCTCTCAATTAATACATCCCCAGCTATGATGGCTGTATCAGCTATTCTCTCTGCTCTGCCCATCCGTTCCTTTTTACTCAATCATGTCAGGAGCCAGAGTCTATTTAGCCAAGGGAGCTCCATTAAGAAGACAGGATTCAGCGGCGGCGGGGAGAAAGGAAATGAATAGCACAGGAATAATGTCCATGAAAGACGGAGGAGAGAAAAAAACATCACAAGGATTTGACGGCGCAAATAATAGAGGAAGTGATGGAGAAGAGGCTTTTGTCAAAGCTGTCCAGAAGTGTGTGTGTCCGAGAAAGAAGGAGAGAGAGAGGGTAAATAGTGGAGGGATGGCAGGAGGTGAACCAGATTAGCTGTGTCAACATCAGTGACTCCAGAAGGGACCCGGTATTCTCAGGGAGCCTCTGTTGTCACGACCTGTGTGAATGTCAACTCGGGTTTTATCATTTGAAATTTGCCGCGAGGATCGAAAATGACAGCGGCGTTCGCCCAGGGAAGCGGTGTGGCGCCATCCTCCTCTGATTTCACTCCATCTATCAGTCACTCACACGAGCGACTCTGAGCAGGTGTGACAGGGAGTTTATCCAAATAAAAGTTCCCATAGGATAGAGAGGGATGGAGCATCACCACCCGTGTGGCGCTTGCTTGAAGAAGGCACGGGGAGAGAGAGAGAAGCTTGCTCCCTTAGCAGAAGGTTACAGGGCAAGTGATGGATGGAGCAGGAAGGTAAAATCGGCTGATCTCACGCCAAAGAGCTCTCCCCCTCCCCCTCCCTCCCGGGCTCACACTTTACTTCTCTTGTTTTTACCCCATTAGGGTTTGGGGCTGTGTTTATCTGATCATTTTAATTTGAGGAGCGGGGGGGGGCTGTGTGATCCCGCGCTCATAATCTTGTTTATTAAATGTCTATTCAATTAAAAAAGGTCTGGAAAACCCCTGTAGGTGATACACTGCTCTCAGTCGCCACTTTGTCAGTGTCGAGGAAAGGAGCTGAGGCCAGGCCTACCCGAGTGTGAAATTAAACAGGTGATAAATTTCCCTGTATGGCCAACAGTGGGCACACTGTCATTTTTCATTACTGCTAAATAAAAGGCAGGAGAAAACAACTTCCACATTTATGCTCTGTGTCCCCAGCAAGACTAATGAGGATGGTTTTTAAGTCGGCTCTACGTAAGAGAATTAATCACATGTTCACTCCCTCCTCTGGCTTATCTTAAATATGAAGTATGGAGGAAGGGGGGGAGGGGGAGGGTTGTTCACACGGATGATGTAGAGCTTTGCTGCTGTCTACAACAGAGCCAGAAAATACAGTCTTTGGTATTACATTTTGCGACAGGGTGCTGTATTAAACAATATGTGGGGTGAGTATATCAACAACAAACGCTTTTTATGGTACGTAGCCGAGAAGTATCCCAAATACATACAAAGCTGTTTTGAGGGGAAAAACAGCAACTTGATTTTGATCGTTTAACAATCTCATCCTGTGGAGGGTGTGCTTCAGAATTTAAAAGGACTGAGGACAGAGAGGGCAGAAAAGGAAGAAAGAAACATGACTAGCGGACGCCCCTAGGGGGAAATTTATCGATTTCAGACGATCCCATCTCAACCCCCATCTGTGAAAGCATCAGTGCCCCTTTTGTCGAGAGGCACAATTTCAATGGAGAGGAGAGCAAAATGGAGAGAGACATAAGGGGACGGGAGGCATGGAGCGAAAAGAAGAAGAAGACAAATAATCTATTGTGTAAGCCAGGTGGTTTTCTCCAAAATCAAAATGAGAAAGTGATGGAAGAAAAGAAGGAGGTTCAGTGACATATGAGAGAGGAATAAAACAGAGAAAACTAAGCCATCAGGCACCCCGAGCAAAGCCAAGCCTCTGGGTGGGTGGAATACAGCGTCTCTGCCTGATACCACACAACACAAGACAATGAGGACAGAGTGTGTGGGTGTCTGTGTGTGTAGTGACAGCGAGTCTGCATCGCGGGCGAACAGTTTCACATTTCTTCATGCTCCAAATACAAAAAAGGTCACTTGTCTCCGTCAATGAAACAGTGCTAAATCGACCACGAGGAGCTTTGGCGGCCCCGTTCGGCTCACAGGCCCCGGGCCAGTATGACAGACAATGGTGGAAAGAAAAAATGGAAAAGAAAGAAACACCCCCGGCTAGCAATCAAAAAGGAAGTTGGTTCCTCTCATCTCTTTCTGCTGTGTTCTCCATCTACACCCTTTTCTTCTCTCCAGCCATCCCTCCCGCTGGCAGGTATAATCTGCTCCCCTTCACACCTTGTCAGAGGATGACTGCGTTTCTCGGAGACGACCCAGCAGCCACAGGGGGAACGGCACCGCTGCCGTCTGCATGACAACCAGAGGTTGGCCGCGATGCGCTCCCTCCAGAGTCGTCCCCGAGACGGGGCCCGGGCGAGGGACCGTGATGTGCTGCCTCGGTCTGTCAGCGCTGATCAAGATGTGATTTGCACGGCGAATTAGGGCTCATTTACAGAGTTTGTGACGTGGGGGAGCGATGGAGCAACAGGCATAGAAATCAGGGGACGCTCACATTAAGGGCCATCGGTCACACACGTAAAGCATAATTGGATAGAAGGGCTTGATGAAATACATAACGTCAATTTCTCAAACATGAGCTGGTATTCAATAGCTGTGACAGCAGCTCGTAATAAAAGCCAAGTGAAATGACTCGGGTTATAAAGACTCATGAGAAATGTCTGCAGAGGCGCTCCCTGTTGTTTTAACAGAACCTAGTGCTACTTCTAATCCTGCCTGTTGGGAATGGTCTGTTCTCTTGTCCTGTGATAAAGCTCTCGAGCCTCTTCAGAATAATTCCTTGTGATTGGTGAGTCCTCCTCAAACAGTTCTACAATATACTGTCACTTGTTACTGTTTGTGAGCTGGACGTTGTGTCAAGAGATTTTTATAAAATAAATAACAATACTAAAAACTTTTTGCAACTAACAATTTAGTAGCACTTTGTAGTTTTGCTTTATTTTGAAGAAATTGTACTTTCTTGATTATAGTCGTCCTGGGTATGTACCCTCGGCGTTGATGCACTTATTGTAATACGCTTTGGATAAAAGCGTCAGCTAAATGAAATGTAAACAGTCGATGGTTCAGATTGAAGTTAGAAAACTTTGTGTTCATCCTACCTGGTTTATCTATCTATATTTATAGTCAATGTTTTTCATTAAATTGAACTGAATTTGCTTAATCACTGTTCAAGTGTGTGGTTTATATTTATGTTTGAAGGATTTACTGAACTTTGGGAATTAGTATGTAGATATTGTTTTCACTCTCCAATATACCTTCCTAAGTTGTGTGTTGATCCAAACGAAAATGGGAGCTTTGTGCTTTGTACTATAGAAAGTTCATTAAAAATGTACAAGAAGCGATTGAAATAGAGGATTTGAAAGGTTACAAAAAAAGCAAAAAAAAATGGAGGAAGTATTGAATTTCATTAACAAGAAACAGCAGCCAGAGTGAAGAGGAAGCAGAACAGAAAACAGGGAGGCTTGTTATGAGCTTGGCTTTATGTGCTCTTGAGGTAAATAAAGAACCTGGCTGCTATCTTGCCTCTATTTACGGCAGCTGAGGAAATGGAGTATGAGATGCACTGATACACAAACAAACACGACAGGCAAAGCATGAAGATTATCATCTCTGAAATATACAGTTGACCTGAACTTAATCAGCCAGAAGTCATTTCTGTTCCAGTAACAGCTTTTTTCTTCTTGTTATGGCCACACAGTGACTCTCACTTCACCTTTTGCTGTGTTAGCCTGTTGGCATCCTGCTGGTGGCATATGCAGCCATTATGACAAATCCACAGATGACTGAATACTGTACCACAGGTCAGTTGATAAAGATAATTACGACATCGCAATGGCCGACTGGTTAACATAATTACTCCATTTCAGAGTCCATTTCCTACCTTCATCACAGCTGCCGGTTTTAGCCACATCAATCCTCCTCTTCTGCATGCAGGAGATCACCCCGAGCTCACACTTGTTTTCATAGGTGGTGCCGTCGCTGCCGCACACCGGCGAAAGGGTCTCGCCGAAGCACTCGGGGCACTTGCACTTACTCTGGACACACCGGGCACCCCAGGCACAAACAGTGCTGCCACATGTTTCTGTATCACACACACACACACACACACACACAGCAGAGGGATCGATTCAGAGCAGGAAGGGTAAAATAAATATTCATGGAGCTAATGGATTTTATTCTCACCAGAACTTAAAATTCATCTCTGGAAAAGATATTTAAATGAGATCGGGCCACATCTTCTTACACACACATGTTTCCTCAGTAATTTCCCATTTGAGTTTTTGGTTATAATATGACCTGCCAGCCTGCAGCTTTATAAGTAACCTTATTTTTTATATCAAATTGTATTCAGAGCCTCATTAAAAAGAATGGAGTACATCTTTGTCTAACCCTAGGATTGATGCTTAAAATCCTTTTTTACATCCATTAAGGAGGTTATGTTAACACCCCTGTTCTTTTGTTTATTTGCTAATAATATAATGCTCAATAATTTTACTTTCTTTAACATTGTGAAAAGCGTTTTTTTACATTTTGTCGGATTTCTAAGGGAACAATCTCGATAAAAAGGAACATGTTGGATATTGCTAACTATATGTGTCTGCAATTTGGTGCAGCTTGATTAACTTAAGTATTTTTATCTGATGTTGATTCTAAAAACATAAGATACCATCTCAGTATGGGACACATACCATATAAACATGCACATTACTTACTGCACTCTCCTTGGCTGATCACTCTGAGGTCCATCTGTTCTTTGCAGGCCCGAACATGCAGCTCACACTCGCTGTTGTAGGTGGTGCCATCGCTGCCACACACAGGCTGGTGGGAGTCCACACACTCCGACGTGCACACACACTGTCCGCTCTGGGCATCACAGATTGCCCCGAAAGAGCAGTTGGCACAAGACTCATCTAGGGTGGTGAGAAGGAAAAAGGCAAAGGTTCAGTGGCTGTGTCTTTATGTGACCGTGTTTCAGGTGTTATTAAGACTCTGGCGGCAAGTTGGCTTTAATATATATACCATCAATTTGGGAACTGTTAGGTCACTTTTACACTTTTTATACTTCTTCTGTTGAGGGTGACCAGCAAATTGGATCAAATTCATTTTGTGTCATTAATCTGAAAACGTATTGAAGCGGATTTCAAACTCAAACTCTTGCTCTGTGAATCTTCACATTAAATTACATCACTATGGTAACCATGGTTATCTTTATGCACTGTTATGGTCAACGGAAAAATCCTCAGTGTTTCAAAATTCATAATATAGACGATTGGTCATAGAACAATTAAATAGTTAGAATTCACTGTTGTGTGTTCTTTATTGTTGCCCTTTGCAGCTGGCTCATGGGGTTTAATGCACCGCAGGAGCACAAATACAAGAAGTGTAGGGATGCAAAGTTTCCATACTGAGAGTAGAATTGGTGTAAAACTTTACTGGAGAGCAGAATCCAATTGATTTGAAATCCTTTACAAAGGCACACACCTGTCTGTTAAAAGGTTCCACAGTTCACATGCATGTGGGAGCTAAAAACCAAGCCATGAAATTCTAAAATAAATTCCCCACAGACAGAGTTCTAGAGAGGAACGGATCTGAGGAAGAGGATAAAAGAAAAATGCTAAAGCACGGGGACGTTCCCAGGAGCAGGGTGGGCTCCATCACAGGAGAAACCACCCAGAACTCCCTTTTTTTAGACAGCTGAAACTGAATAACTGAACACACAGAGCTTCAGAGCTTCTCTGCAGAAAAAACAGAAAAGGCTGCCAGAAGGACAAGCGTCTCTGCAGCACTCCATCAATCAGCACTTTATGGGAGAGTGGTCAGAACTGAAACTGCTCCTGAGAGAAAGCCACACGACAGGCTGGCAGGAGTTTGCCAAATGACACTTGAAGGACCGTGAAAGCATAAAGGAAGAAGATTGTCTGGTCTGATGAGACAAGCATTGAACTTTCTGGCCTGAATACCGATTGCTGTATCTAGTGAGGCAGGTGCTGCCAGGTACTCCTCATCACCTGGCTACTGACGTTCCTTTGGGGAGGTATGGAAGAAACGCTGCCAACGTTATCTTTCAGGGATGCTTCTGAGCACCAGGTACTGGGAAAGTGGACAGACATGAGTGAGAAAAGTTTCACTTTCCTGTTATTTACCACTTTGAAAGGTTTTTCATATCTATTCTACGATCCACAGCGATCCTAGTGTATCGGGCAGATGATTTCTACATTTGCTCTGCAAAAAAACAGCCTTGAGATACCGAAACCCCTTGAAGAGATTATTGGGGGATTCACTAGGAGCGTTTCGAGGAAGTGCCTGCAGGTATTAGCGTAGCGGGCTCAGACAGTGTTCACGGTGCAGGCTGATGTTACACGAGGGCAGGAGATGAAGGAGAAAGCAAACACCAGGCCTCGCAGAGAGAGACCCGGCCTGCAGTAGACGCACCTCTCCCTCTGACACCAATTACTCCTCCAAGACTGCATTAGCACAGCTCACTATCACATTCAATTAGGGCCAGGCTAATAACCGCTGCTGATTGAGCACTAATTGAGAGAGGCGAGGCTGGCCGCTGGAACCTTCCACATTATTAATCTGTTTATTACTCTTTTAGACTCTCTCATTTCATTCATCTCTCCATCTAGTGCTGGCACCGGCTCCCTTCCTGGATTAACAGCCTTGACTTTGAACTGGTTATGGTTGTATATGACACAAAGAATATAGTTGGTGGCATGTAGAAGCAATAGAATGTATACAAGCAGAATAAGACCGTCCTATGACGTCAGACCTAAAGAAGAACAAGACGAGTGGAGTGTACAGGATCAATGTTTCCTCTAAATCAACTTTTTTTTTCTTTGAGGCAATTATTTGCGCTCTATTGATTTATTAGTTACAACTGAGGGAACTTTAATTTCAGCAAATAGGTGGCAACAGTTCTGCAAGTCCCTTTCTTCTTTTAACCTGACAATGCCTCTGTGCTTGAAGCCAGACATATACACATTGTCAACAAGTGGTTTTCTGTGACAGAATAAATACATATAAAATGCAAGGGTCTTTAAAATGGGGGGGAAGGTTCCTCTGTGGTTGCGGCAGCTATAAATCAGGAAGTGGCGATAGCGAGTGTTGTCCTTTATCAGGCACTGCGTCCTGATAGGAGCCTCGCGTCTTTATCAGCTCTTGCCCCTCGCACCTGGCTCTCCACAGTGCCTGATCCTCCGGAAAGCATGCATCGCAAACAGACAGGAATGGAGGGGAGCTTCAGTTCAAAGGCAGGAGAAGAGGGGTGAATTATCGCCATTACTGTTCATATTAAGATGTCCACTTTCTGTCATCTCATTCAAATACCTCACACGTCCGCCAGTGCAAGAGCCTCTACAGACTAACACAACATCAAAGGAAAAGGCTTCTCATGTCAGGTCTAATAAAAACGACTACTTTATCCCAAAATTGAGCTGGAAGAGTAAACTAAAAGAGATTTGACCCAGGTAATCACCTTGGTCTGTTCAACTGTAGCTGAGCCGAGCTTTGAGCCGATATGGGATGATATTTGTGAAGTGTTCATCACAGTCCAGACTGTATTAAATGTATGCTGCTGTTGTGGGAAACCATTTTGGTAGTTGGAGATTCTATATTTCTTAAGGGTGAATTCAACACTGGTCTTTTTGTACTTTAATTCAGCACCTGCTGATGGACCCACAACACATCACGTACGTGAGATGCAAACATTAGCAAAGTGATATTTGGTGGTACCAAGAAAGAGCTTCAGTTTATCTGTTTTTGTCTTTCCCATCTAGTGAAGTGTTGGAGCTTACAGAGGTGCAATGATTGTAAAGAATTAATGGATTGTTTATGATAAGAAATAAATGAATTACATGAAGCTGGGAAATGAGAGTTTTTAATACAGACACTTACTTTGGGTTTATTAGGTTAGATTTAGAGTTAGGGTCTAATTTATGTGTTAAAAACACAAACAATTTGAAAAATGTCCACAACTGAGTCAATGATTTTATCCCTTATTGTATATGAGAAGTAATTACACAATAGGTCAATGCATCATGTAATTAGGTTATGTATGAGAGTATAACACAAAGATGGTATTTATTTTGACAACAATCTTTGCAATTTTCCTCTTGTGTCACTCCTCCAACTATCAAACCAAACTTATTTCTTTAGCTGAGGACCTGCTGAATTCAGCCAAGGTCCCTCAGAAACAAACACTGCTTACTTGTGATGCCCGGTGACAGCTCCCGTTGCTGTGTTTGATGGTACCGTTTATGGTTTTGGAAGCGAGCGTGAGGAACAGGGGCAGGGTGCTATGAAAAGTGGCCTTGAAAGTATGAAGGATTGAGTCATTGAGGAGTAAGGAAAAAACCAAAGGGCCTCCAGCTTCACAGCATTTTGTTGATATCCTCAGTGGGAAATCTCTGAATTGTGGCCGAGGGGGTTCCGGGCGGAATATTACCTCAGGATTAAGCAGAAAGAAGGAGGCTGGTTTGTGTTTTGAAGGCTTGCGAACATGCCTGGATGATAACAACTCCCCTGTCGATGGCTGCCTGGCCAACAAACCATTAACTCTGCCCCCCCACTTCCTCTGCTCCTGCTCATCCTATTTACCTCCATCTACTCTCCTCCCTCCATTTATTACTTTCCCCAACCCTTTTTTCCCTCTGCCCTCCCTTTTACTGCCGTCTCTGACCACTCTCACGCTGCTGGTGTGACCTATATTTCCTAGTCAACTGTGTATATCATATCCAACACCTGTACGGGGGAATTTGTTATTCCCTTTTTTTTCAAAATGATTCCGGCACCTCGGCTCTCATCTGTTTCGATAAAGCTATACGAATGGCCCTTTTATCCGAGGCAACTGATATCCAGCTGGGGGGTCTATTAACCGAGCGCACCTCTGGCAGCCCACCTCACAAGGTCGCCTGCCACTCAGACGCGAGTGAAGGAAAAATCTCGGAATAATAAGAAATGTCACTCATATCGCTACTGGGTTGCATCTGAGTCATTAAGATAACCAGTATTTTTCCGGCCCAGAGGGAAGGAAATGAAATCAAAGCAGCACCCATGAGAGACTGTGGCTAAACACACACAAACACACACGGCTTAACACAGGTGACATTATATCCCACCTTCTGCTGCCCTCACCCGCGTCTCCTGAGATCATAGTTTTGAGTCATTGAGCCATAAATATTTGTTATAGTGCATTTGGTGGGAAATAACAAAACAGAGCCAGTACACAATATTAATATCTTTCCACGGCTATAAAAACTACAGATATGAAAACATATAAAGACTGATTTTATGTGGCAGAGTGAAAACTAAAGCAATAAATCTGGACATGAATTAATGCCAATTAACAGTTAGTATTATTATTTTGTAGTATTACTATACTGAGTATAGTATTTGGGTGTCACAGGAAATTCTATCATTATTTACCACTTTCGACCATTGCTCCTGCCAACTTTTAGTTCCAATGCTTAGAAGGCCATCTGAAAGTAGAATACATTATCCTCCTCTCTCTCCTGCTCTGCTCTATAAACATGTACAGTGTGTTAGTGATGGGAAAGCCTGTGATAATTAAGTGAGATAATAGCTTGAGTCAGTCAGTTGTTATGGGGCTGAATAAGGTCCACTGAAGCTGTGCAAACAGCCCAGAAATAACCCACATCATCAGAGCCATCATTCCTCGGCCGGCTCCAGCCCGGCAAGCCGATGCCTCAGCATTTTTATGGCACCGTTACACTGATGCAGGCCTGTTCCTCTGGGAGCCAAGAAGCATCCACAGCGCTGGAATACAGACAGGGCCCCACACTCCGCCAGCGCGCTTTGCCTCACGCTTTTTAAAATAAAGACTATTCATTACTTCAGAAGGACCCCGGGGCCGACAGACCTGCCATCCACCTGCAGTGCGGTGCACCAAATTGAATCGAAACACGCTCCTGCTCCATTTCCTGTTGGCATATATTCTCATGTGCTGGATGTCATACGTGGGCAGGCAGAGAGTAAAAAGAGTCCATCAAGGACCTGTTCAACAACCACACTTGTCATCTACTAAACCAAAAAGAAACTCAAACTGATTTAAGGAAAAAATCTCAAATAAACATGACCCTCAAACAGTTTGCAGACTTAATACCAACAGAGTCAGACATATTCAGTTGTATTGATAAACTGTTACCTGCTCACCTCATCCACAAATACAGCCCCTCAGAGGCCAAGTCTCTTTCATCCTCGTTGTCGTGGGCTTGAATATGCAGGTAAAAATCTGTTGTCAAACTGAGTGAATGAGGTAGCTGACAGAGTCGGGTTGATAACTCCTGCACTTCTGCCCAGTGGGTGTGAAAAGCGAAATGCTTGATTGCAGACGAGGAAAGTCACTCCACAATTACAGTTCACAGGAAACCTGGCCTTGAAAGATGGTATTAAACCATTCAGAGTATTCAGAGCGGGTTCACCGAGCTTTAAAAATCATTCTGAATGGCTATGTGCTCGCACAGCAGGTCTGAGGATATTTTTTTCCACTTGAGGCTCTGCTGTCTCTGGTGTAATAATGACTAGTTGATACTCCGACACTGCGAGACAAAGCCAAGTGACTCATGTAGCCAATTAGAGACATAAAAGCTCTGCGCTCTATCTCTGATAGAAAAGTGCACCTTTACTAAAAGGTAAAAACAAGTAAACCCTGGTGTAGAGGGGCTGAAGAAGAGCAGCAGAGGAGAGATGAAGAGTACGGGAAGAGGGATAAGTCAATTCAGACCTGAAGAAGTATTATCTATTGTTTATACTTGGTTGGGAAGCCCCAGGGGTTCACACATGAATAACTCTACATATATTAGATGTTCCAATCTGTGTATTATAATTCGTATGGGTAATGTAGCACTACTAATTAAATTGAGCGAAATGATATTCCACAGGTTGAGATCTTTTCCTACCTGCGAGATATGACTCAGGTTTCATATTCATTACGTGGCTGCACTGTAAAGCTGTTTTAAGACAGAAACTCTGCCGAATGTCCCCCCCCCCTTGGGTCCGGACGATTCCACATGAATTCAGACACGTTCACAACAACACAGGAATCACTGGAGTGCTAAGGTGAGGGGTCGGTGCAGCGGCAGAGAAAAGCTCTCAAATCTTGTTCTCTTTCTAATCTTTGTTTGTGTCTTCTACGTCTGTGTCCCCTTATCCTGATATGTTTGTTTTCTTTGTGTTTCTTATTGACTTTGGCATCCATTGCCCTGTTAATAGCCTTGCTCACTGTGAATCTCCTACTGTGATCTCACATGGGCTCCATCAGACATTTGTACTCTGACCTACAGCCCCTGTGGAGTAAGTCGGGAGATTAACTAGAGATCAGCTCATGTTTGAAACCATTTGAGAAGTTTTGCAAGAGTTAATGGGCATGTGGGCTTGCTAGTGTTTGTGTGTGAAGCACTATCTCGCCCAGTTGCCAATGTACACTTGTACAACTTCTGAAGATGTGCGACTGAAAATCTTTACCAGATACTGTAAGTCTGTATGTGACTGCAGGAATAGGTCATCGTACTATATATTTCTGCAGCTGTACGGTGTTTAGTAGTGCCGGTACTCACCGCAGGGTCCTTTGTGCTGGATCTGGATGAACTTCTGAAGGGCACAACCCATCGCTCGCATCTCACAGGGGCTCCCGTAGCTGTGGCCGTTGGATCCGCACACTGGGTCGGAAATTTGCCCACAGGCCTCGGGGCACTCGCACACCGGCTCGTCGTTCTTCACCACGCACACCGCCCCGTGCTCGCACTGCTTACCCAAGCATGGGCTTGGTATATCAAGATCTGGAGGCCCATCACCCAAGAGATAGAGAGGCAAGTTAGAGGTTTAGTTAAGAGCTTGGAGGAATATCAAGTAGAGGTTGGAGAAAGGTCTGGGGCTGGAAAGGGCAAAGGGGACAGGGAGGTAAGTTAATAGTATAGCTACATGGTGAGCTGAGGGTTAGAACGGGTTTGGGGGAAAGGGAGAAATGATGGAATATGCAATACGGCCCTATTCCTGTGACTCCTCTGCTTCCTCAGCTTCCTATATCATTTCCTCCCCTGATATATCCTGACTCTTTGAGGAGTCAGTGGCATGAGGACAACGGTTAAAAACATGGTCCTGTGGCATAATACAAATGAAACAGCCTACAAACAATAGTCGCAGAGCCTTTCTTTTTTTCAGGCTAGTGAACGGCTGGATTAATTGGCGTTCCCAATGTGCCCCTTCAAAGGCTTCCATTTGCATCTCAGTGAGAGCCACTGCTTCTGCCAAAGCTGGTTGAACTGACATGAAGAAGCAAGAGAAGGAAGAGCATGAGGGGGAGAGCGTGTGAGACGGAGAAAAAATAAAAAAGACGAACAGGCGAGGAGAAGAAAGAGCCCTCCGCTTAATAATTCACAAAATGGCCAGCTCCTGTGCAGAGGCAGATATGAAATTTGAACATCACAGAGAGGTGTCTGCTTCAGTCTCTCCCTCTCACCACTGGCGCCAGCATGACTTCATTAAAACCAGGACTTGATTTTTGCACCTATGATCCTCGGCAGCGGCAGGGCTGATATAACCTGACTTGATCAGGAGCGAGGGGGAAACCAGTAAAAAAAAACACATGTGTGAACAAACCTTTGATCGCAGCCTTCCGACCCGACACAATCAATTTGTTATAGCTTTATGTGTCTATGAACAAAGTGCGTGGCATTGTGTAGACGAAGACAGGGTGCTACAGTGAGTGTCAGTTTGAAGGACTTGACTTGAGAATGAGAAAATGGAAGGCCTTAAGTGAGGATGGCGTACACTCTGGTATCAAGAGTGAGTGAGAGGCGACTGCCTGGCTCTGTGATGATTTTACACTTGGAAGACTTCGTGCATGAGGCAGGGATCACTCAGATAAATGCGGTGTGTCTGCAGATTAGTGGAAAGAGCCGACGGAGGCATTAAACATTTTTTTTCTGAGGAGAAGCGCTGGGGAAAATTGAGAGAGGTGCATTTTACAACCAAACTCAAACGAAACTTCCTCCTCCTCTTGAGTCGACGCTACACCTCTTGAGGGGTGGGTGCTGTCATGGAAACTGGCCCTTGTAATGACGCCACCCATGGCTCCGTCATTATCGTGACCATTATGGAATTAGATGGCATCACAGGGGGCCAAGTTGGCGTGCTTGGAGCGCCCATGATTCATTTATTAGCTCAGAAGCGTTTGGTGGTGACTCAACTCAAAGCAGTAACGCTGTGGGTTAATTATCAGCTGATAACAGAGACGGAGGAGAGTAGCTTGTTTCACTTCACATTTAAGTGATTAAGGGTGGATGTTAGGGACGGGAATCGGCAGGGACCTCCCGATACGATACTATCACGATACTTAGGTAGCTATACGATATGTAATGCGATTCTGGAAGTACTGCGATTCGATAATACGATTTCTTACGTTTTCTTTTGGTTATTTATTTTTTTAAATACTGGACCATGGAAAACAGTTGAATTATACCTTCAATACAACTAAGTCAAATTCACTTGGAGCTTTACAAGTTTTATTTCAAATATTAATATTAACTTATTGACTGCCTGGCAACCAATAGAGAATATAAATAAAAATGAGCTATATTATTGTATAGTCCCTGTCAACTGCACACAAACTGACAGATAAAGAAATGATTAACACTTTAAATAATTAATAAAAGGTAAGTTAAATAGAATGAATAAAAGTTTACTTAAAATATAGACTTTGAAATAAACAAAAAGTAAGCTATGCTTCACTGTTGTTTGCATGTAGGCTATGCAAAGCTAGTGCTTGGGTATGTTTAGATTCTTGTGCAAAAACAAGAGCTGGTCAACATGCTCTGGGGTTAGGTAACTCCTCCCACCCATATAAAACCCAAAATATGTTTTAAAAAAAATTTAATCGATTTGGGAGGCAGCATGGCGATTTAAAATCGTCATTCACAAAAATCGCTATTCGTAACTGAATCGATTTTTCTCCCTATCCCTAGTGGATGTAACATATGGATCAATGTCACCTGAACATGCTCAGACAAACACTGAACGATATAGATATTGAAAAAGATAAATCAGGTGATTGTACAGGTTGTCCACTACTGTCCTTGTGTTTCCGACTTAGTTATGGCTGCACAGTATGTAGCAAATTTGTCCGGATCTCGAGCAAGGACACAGACTCTCCCGTCTGGAAAAGTGAATGTCTCAAATTAGAAGGTGGAACCCAGCTATTGATTTCTGTGTTGCGATGCCAAGCTGCTGTTTCAGGGGAGCTTGGAGGTGCCGCGTAAATACGTAAGCTGTACGGTGCCGCTTAATTTGGTACGGCTTCAAAAACAATTGATTCCTCCAGATCTCTTTTCAACACCTCGTTTGTGTTTGTGCGCCTGTGTGTGTGTGTGTGTGTGTGTGTGTGTGTGTGTCTAACACTTGTAAGCTTGTGATCTGAGCTTAACTGTACAACCTTGGCCTCCATAAAAGTTCACCAGCCCACTTCCCAAGGACAGGCTCCTAAAAACACAGCTGCAGTCTCCGATAAGGCCTTTGTCTCCCATGCTCTTTGTTTCACACGAATAAAAAAGATGAAAGAATTCCCCTCCAAAACTAATTTTTTTATCCTCCTTCCTCTGGGGGGCAACATTTTCGCCTGATTTATTAACTGGAGAGGGGGGTGCGGGAGAAAAGGAAGGAGACAAAATTCCTCCAAGTGTAAAAATCTTAGGACACAGTTGAAAACCAAAGCTGTCTTTTTACTTTCTCTTAGACGCTGGCAGGGGCTTTGAAATGGCAGCCTGTCACAACTAAGGCTTGTGGGATGGCATTCACAGGCCTGCTCCAGCTTCTCTCTCTCTCCCTGGTCTGCTCTAAAGCACTAACATCCATTGTCTCCTGCATGTATCAGTGTTTCTGTCGAGCAGGTCCAGAATAAACCAAAGTTGCTGCAGGGGGTTTAAAGCTGTTTACGCCTGAATATTAGCTTGTTGAATGGGAATGTCAGTTATGTCTCATAAGGTGGAGGAATTGGTTTGGTGGCTGTGCAGGTGCAGTGAGTGCTCTACTAAAAGTAATAAGAAACAGCAGGAGATAAAGACCTAAAATATGAATGAATAATTCCATCTAATAATTCTGCTCTGCTGGTGTATTCTGTACTAACTCAGCGGCTGAGAGAACTTTACATTATCTGTGTCACCCAAGTTGGTCTCCTCTCGGCCGTTGTGAAACTTCTTCTATTTTAATTAGTGTGGTATTTTCAGGGCAGGACCCAGAGGGGATTATTCAGGCGAGGCCGCATGGTGCCCCCGGTGGAGGTCCGACCCGGGCCACGTCGAATACTGAGAGGACACGACCCGCTGATGTTCTGATGTGTGCCTTCCTGTCTGCCTCAAGTATCACTCCTGCCCTCTCAGTGGTGTTATCTGACAAAGTGAATAAAGTGCCGACAATGCCACGGTGTACCTTCTAAAGCGTAACAACCCCCTGTTAGGTGGGCGTGACGGCAGAGGACGAGCTCCGGGAGGACTCGCTAAGCAGGCGCACACTGTTAACCCTCCGTAACGTGTTGGTAAAAATGCAGGGAGATTATTTTGGCTGGAGCGTCCTCCCATCTCCGCTTAGCTCATACATATGCTAATTGGACTTTTCCCCCCCTCGGGGGCCATGTGCCATTCCAAATCGCTGCCTGTATTATGCAGGGCAGTGAATCAGTGTAATCCAGGTGATGCTTGCAGTGGCCAACTGGCAGCGGGGATCACCTGCAACTGCAATCCATTACAGCCAAGGACTCCAATGGGGCACAGCCAATCTGCAGCAAGCTCCGCCCTTCTGTGTTTCTTCACCTGCGGGGCTTTGATCCAACTCCCTTCCCCCCCCCCATTAATAACATTTATGTATCATATTAGTCGAGGGAAAAAGGAGGTGCAGAGAAAAGAGTGTATTAGCATACAGTAAAAGGCATACCCGCGGGCTCTGTCTGTCTACTGCTGAATACTTATCACAGGTTGGAGGTAAGTCGAAGCCTCTTTGTGCGTTTACCCCGACGACAAGCCGCTCTTCACAATGACGACAAGCATAAAAAAAGCGTGGGAAAGAAGAAAGCCGATCGTGACACGTATCTATCAGAGGTGAGACATTGTTTGTCTAATCCAAACAAGTGTTTTCTAGCATCAGGTTGTGTGAACCACAGTGAGCGATAAACACAAAAGGGAAACAGGTAGAGATGCAACCACCAAGCTGGAAATTCATTATTCAGTATTTCACTCGTCAGGAGCAGCAGCACGAGGGAGGGCTCAGAGGAAAACAGAAGATGAAATGAAAAATGTATAAATTGAACTAAAAAACAACAACTAGCTGAAAGCCCGACGGCACGTAACACCCACAATGCCTTGAGTCACTCCTTACACCCTGTTGACCCACATTTCTCATGCTATCCCTGCCCGACGACAGCCTGTGGGCAGCAGTAAGTGGACCGGCGGTCTCCTGGCTGCTGTCAATCCGCCTCCCACGGCAATTCCTTTAATTAACTTGATTAGGAAAAGCAGCACTGATGATCTCAGGATCCGA
The DNA here is from genome assembly GCA_038501795.1 of Pseudopleuronectes americanus. Classification (NCBI taxonomy): domain Eukaryota; kingdom Metazoa; phylum Chordata; class Actinopteri; order Pleuronectiformes; family Pleuronectidae; genus Pseudopleuronectes; species Pseudopleuronectes americanus. The sequence goes on from CM076725.1 coordinate 6,371,486, forward strand.
CTTACACACTCAGTCCCCACAACTGTTTGTGAGTCCAATCAGCGCCGCCGCGTGTCAGCGCGCCGGCGAAGACACTCATCAAATAAACATGCAAATGATCAAATATTCTGCAGTGAGTCTTGACACCTAAGGTGACTGATTTTCCCTTCCTGCTTTGCAGAGCTCTTTGTCAATGACAATGCGCGCACCGCCGAGTGATTCTGTGTTAACCTCCGAAGGCGACAGGCAACACATTTTAAGCAACAACTTGCACAGGTTTCTCTGAGCGCACACACACTCTCTCCCACGCACACACACGCTCAGTTGTATACACACAGGAATGACAAAAGAGCTGTGAATAAAGAATTTGTGTCTGCAAAACGAGCTTTTCCATTTGTTCACTTCCAGTTTGTCTGCCAATGCATTTCTCTCAGAGTGTGTCTTCTTTAGTGATTTTACAGAATGATCCTCCTCTGTGCTCTCAACTCACGCTACCTCTGATTGAGAAACTCCTCTTCTTCTTATTCTAATAGCAGACGGGGAGTTTTTTGGTGAGCCACTTCACACTCCCACTGTCACCTCCATTGATTCAGTAGAACTGATTATGCAGTGAAATAGTGTGACTCCTGTTTGTGATACCAATTGGGCCAAGGTTCAGTAAAGAAGATATTGTTTTTTAAATATATTTCTCTGAATAAATATAATACATTTTACAAAGAGTCTGATTTTGAATGAGTAGAACTTTTAAAATGTCTTATTGTCGTAAGAATGTTTTCTCATTTCCATTTGAGGAAACAGGAGAGGGACTAGCAGATCAAAAACTACAATAAGAGCCCCCCCACACTGTCAAACCTTCAATCAGTGATTTATTATGCTGCCACGTTTCGGTACCAGAGCTTCATCAGGCAAACAGTGTCTCATGGTGACATTATTCTGAAGTCGCCCCTAGTTGAACGTGTCTCTGAAGTTTTTTTGATTTAAAATGATAAACCCTGTTATGTGGTTTTCTATCTTTTGTGTTAACTTTTACCATCAGATGGGTTTTAGTCCATTGCACATTTGGTCTCTTTCTTCACTGTAGAGCTTTTTGCTGCTTCAGCTCACTGGGAACACTACTGTGTATTACACACACAGACACACACACACACACACACACACACACACACACACAGTAGGAACAACTCTAAACAGTGACTGAACAGTGACTTTGCGACACATGAATACTCAACTAGCAGCTTCAAATATACAGTATATTTATAAAGCTGCAGGCAGAGAATCCCGGGGGCCAAGCCCAAAAAAACACTGTGCAGAGTACATTACACAAAGGTGATGACACATTCATCATATTTTAACAGCAAGAAAATCCTACTGATAAATATACTTCCTGTTGAATATGATGAAGATAAATTAAGTCGTCCTACATATCATCCAACTTTCCATGGGATGAAGCAAAGTGACCTTTTGTACTAACTCTGAAATTTGTTCCTGAGTTTTAAATAACGATCCTTTACAGCAGGTCGCAAACAATAGAAAGAATAACAGCCTTTGAAATCATTAGCATGCCAGTGCCACCCCACAGTGCCTGGTCCTTTAAATAAACACTTACCACGTCTCTAAAACAATAGCTCTGTTGTGCGCTCACGCGTCGCTGTGTGGTCTGTGCTGGTGACCCGCTGTGCTGACAGTCACAGGCACATGGGAGGGAGAGGGAAAAACAAGATGTCCCTGCTTCAGCCTTAAAATAATCTTCATGTCTTCCAGACATTTAATCAAAACCTGTCGCAAAGCATTTACAACCAATTACAAGTTTACCGCAGCAGATATTCAATCGCCTTTTAGTCAGACACTGGTGCAGGGCAGTATTTGTTCAAGTGTGAGGCTGAAGTGATGATTTAATCAACTCCTGTAGTCGGATTGGTGTGTGTGTGTGTGTGTGTGTCATGGCGTTGCAACATGGCAGCAACTCTATTGTCGAGTAGGTGATGAAAATTACAGCACAATCAATCATCATGACGGCAAATGTGATGGAACTATAGTAAGAATAAAAACAACAACAAAGATAATATTTTGAGGAGGAGCTGTGTCATTTCATCTGCTTGTGTGTTGACAACAAACGACTCATCCCATTGTCACACAACTCGTATACACAGGCTCATGATCTAACTGGTCCGACCTATTCACCGTCTTCCTTCCCAGCAGCCCGCTCTGATCACTTCCAGGAAATCCTTCAGTGGCTCGCGTGTTCTCGGACATCTTTAAGATCCGTGACTCCGCCTGGTTGTGCCTTAATCCATTTAATGAGTCAAAGGACCTTCAGATATCAATCAGATTGTTTTCTGTCAGTGGGACTATACAGAAGACCACAGAGGTGAGTTCTCTGCATGACGTTTTGGTGTGTGTGCAGGTGATTACAGACGGGGGGGGGCAGGAGGAATTGGGGGAATGCCATGAAAAGAGATTTATGACAGTGTCAGAATGCGGGAATTTTATCCGTTTGACAGCTGGCAGGACGATCGATCACCCTGGCCCCTGCACCACTCAGCCAATGAAACCAGAAAAGAGATCATTATTTATCGAGTAATGATAATTTCATAAATCAAACCTTTACTTTTTAGACATATAAAACTTTTTCTGTCTCTTTTGTGCGTGTGTGTGTGTGTGTATGTGTGTACAATGATGACACAATTCTTCTTCTGCTGTTGCCGTTTGACAATGCGAGTAAATGTGAGACCACAAGCACAATGGAGGAGAGTGTTTCACTATGTGTCTGTGTGTGCTCCACATCACACACACACAAACACACACACAGACGCTTCATGCATCCCTGAGTGTCTGTTATCTCTGAAGTCTCGTAAGTTGCAGTGTTATTACAGGCAGGCACCTATAGCTCAATTTAACTCAGACCCACTAACACAATGGAGTGAAAAGAAACTTCAAAAGAACATAAGGGACAAAGAAAGTTCCAACATGTTCACGCACGTGCGCACACACACACACACACACACACACACACACACACACACACACACACACACACACACACACACACACACACACACACACACACACACACACACACACACACACACACTCTCTCTGTCTCTCTTTGCAGGGCACATCATCTGTCTGACTAAACCAGCAGTCTCAGTGGGCACCTATGCCTGCCTCTTTTGATGTTTAATTAAAACATGGTGCTGTTTGTGGCTCCCTGTTTTGAAAAATATGCAAATGTCAATAAAGAAATGCACATTAAAGAAACATGCTACCAGTCGCTGACGGCTGGCTGCGATCCGCAAAGGGAAGAGAGGAAGGATGAGGAGAGAGGGGGAAGGGGAAGAGGAAGAAGTAGAAGACGAGGGGTGTAGGATTCAGACACTATTTGCCAGAAATAATGAAACGGAGCAAAACACATAAACGCTCACACTGTCATTTCCATGACGGGAATTATGCGCAACTCTGATGGCTGAATACTGCTAATGAGTGCCTGGGCCTCCTGATGCTGACAGCTGGACACACACTCTGTGTTCAGCTCCGTCCCCGTGTCGGCAGGACGGACATTTCTCTCTCGCCTGTGTCACAACAATGATCAGAAATGTGGACAGAAACTCTGGCCAAAATTACGCAGCGTGTCCGGATTTGCTGACTGAGGAACTATGACATGAAGCAGCACCAGCAGTTTACTCAGGCTTCAGCATGTGTGCTGGTTTATCAGAGGTTTCATGGGAAATAACAGAAATGTCTAGGGAGATTTAAGACGAGTAAAATTGAAAAATTATCACCAAAAGTGATCTGTATAAGTAATGTCTTAAAGTATACCCATAAATAACAGAAATTAAATTGTATCTAATAAACCTAACAGGGAGAACAATTTGACCTTGTCTACACTACTAGGGCTGTTTTACAAAATATCCCCAGATCAGAACAAAAAAAAGCTCAAACAAACTTGCTGGGCAAGTAGGTGGCCTGTGCTTAAAAAAAAACGGAATATAACATGGTTGTTGTTTTTGGCGCATGTTTATTACACAGAGCAACAATGGTTGTGTGCAAAGTAAGCTGTGTTGCGTTGTTTCCCAAACATGTGCACACGGATGCACAGAAACTGAACTTTTTAAAAATCTACACTTTGGAAAGTGTTTGTAAACATCTGAGTATTAGAAACTGAAAACGCTGTTTGCCCTTTCGACAAGAGCATAAACTGGAAAAAAGGAAAAGGATTTTGTTATAAGTCAAAGCCGCGTTTAAAATGGACTAAAACAACAACCATAAAATTGGATTTTTGACTTTTGAAAATCAATTTTCATTTGTGTGCTCCCATATTAAAAACCTTCATCACTAGTTTTAACTGAGACAATATGATTGTTTGGGTCTATCTGTCGATCGGTTAACACTGGGAAACAATTTTGAAACAAAAGTGCAGAGTGCAATATGGATATTTTGTGCTGTAATTTGAAAATCTGCCAATTGTCTTCACATTTATATTTATTGAAGACTGTGTTGCCCGGGCTTTGGCTCTGGGTTAATGTAATTTGCTGCTGAATCATATCCCTCTTCATTCTTCTTTTATTGGAAACAAGAAATTTGTATCAGGGCAACAGGCTTCTTGCTTCTTACCACAAACAAATAGTTGACGTTTGGGTGAATAATGATCAGCGACAGTATATTCATTATATTTATTTTTCTAAATCAATGCATGGCTAAGGTGTGGTCAAACGTATGGAGCGATTATGGTTGTGGCAAGTAGTTTAGGAAACTGAAACAAGTGATTAAGGTAAGGGATTGATAGAAGATAAGGATAAAAAGAAGTGTAGATTAATTGTTGCTGTGCCGAGGGACACAGACCCCTGACGTCGGGCCCTTCCTTTCTGCCTACTCACATGAAGACTCCCTCTTTTCTTTGACACTGAACAATGGTTTTGAATGTAAACTACATTCTGCAGTACAGCCCGACGCTTCCTCAGGTGAAGAGAGTGCTGACTGTTGCATTTTACAGGTTAAACCAGCAAATGTCGCCGGCTGCAAATGATATCAGCTAGAGGTAGTAAACATAAACACCAGGAGCTACTTGCCCAATTTTCCACTGTATGTTGTAAACATGCTCCCAACTGGCCGGAGTTTATACAAAGCCATTAAATGAAATGATCCTTCTGATTTGTTTACGTCAATTTTAGGGGCTTGGGATCCTGCAGTAACACTGTGATGCACATGATACGACTGATCTGAACCCAATGGATGAATAAGGGAGTCCAGCAGGGGCGGATCCAGGGGCCGGGGGGCACATCTGATTGCCCCCCTGAAGTGCCTCTGTCCTGTCTACAGTCTCTCTTTTCAAATGCACTTAAAAATCCTTAAAAGGAATATGAAAAATTGTTAAGAATATTTATTTGCTAAGGTTTTTCGATGGACACAATGTGCTTATTTAAAAAAAAATATATGCAGTGATGTGTAGTTTTGCTTAACACTATATATCAGTGAACAAGGAATGACTTCACTGAACCAGGAATTGTTCATGGATAATGAACATACTGTATACTTGGCCCCTCTGTGTAAACTGTGGCCTCTTTATGGCCCATAAGAAAAGTCCTCCATCCGCCACTAAATTCAGTAGGGTAAGGAAAAGACTACTATTCATTACATTTTCAATCAACTTTTAATATTTTGTATTGTAGCTAGTACACAACCTAGTCCGATTACTGGTGGACAAAACACACCAACGGCACCGCCCCCCACTTCGGCTTTCCACCATTTTCCAGAATGCATAGATGTAACAGTCTCTGACATGTTTCCATTTAAAGGTTTCTATGTTCACTTATAATATTGTACTGCTCTGCAATGACATATAAATTGTAACAATCCTATAAATGTGGGTAATTTATTTTCACCTGGACTGTTGCTCATGACCTTGTTGACATGCCCACTGACCCTGTCAAGCACTCACTACTGCCCCCAACCTTTATGAGGGTACTGCATCTTGTGAACGCGTCACGTTACTTTCTGAATATATGCAGATCCTACTCACTAAACGAACACAGGATACTCGAAGCAGCCATCTTGCCTACGCATACGCACCGTTAATAGCAAGTAGTCTACCTTCTCAGCCAAATAAGGCCAAACCTTTGTATTTGAACTTCAACTTCAACTCTAGTGCAGCTTCCATGGTCACATATGGTACAAGAAAAAAGAGCTGCGTGCATTCATCAGGCTGATGCAAGCTTTCATGAGACAGTCCTGTTGATGGAGAGAGGGACCGTTTTGGAAAGGGAGGTTGGGATATGGCGTGCAAGACTGCATGCAGAGAGAGAGAGAGGAGTGCTTCGGCCGTGAGAAACAGCTGAAGCCTTTTATTTTTCCGTTAGACAGGGAATAAAACACAGGGAGCAGGGACAGAGGAAGACTTCTCCAACCTCCAGTTTGCATCTTTGCAGGAGCGTAAACAGAGTAAGACATTAATGACACAGAGACACACACTGAACGAGTGAGAGGAAAAAGGGCAGCGGTACAAGACCCCTCCTGTTAGGTCCACACGGAGAGAGGGAGAGGGCTTCACCCCTCAGAGTCCGCCTGATGAGGTCGCCCACGGGCTGACCCCACTTTTCACCTGCAGCCACACAGCCGGGAAGACGGCCACACGGACATAGATAGACAGACAGACTGACTGACGCACTGAAACAAGAAAGAATAGCTTTTTTTATACAGGAAAGGCAAAACACATAACACAGAGACAAAGACAGAGGAGGGGGAAAAACAGAAGATAGAAGCCACCGGAGTGGACGAAGGAGAGGAGGAGGAGAAGGAGACAGACAGCGGGTGGATGTGAAATATGAAGGTGGGGTTTCAGTTTGGGTGTGTTTTTCGAGATGGGGGGATGGAGCGTGACGAGGGTGAGGAGATGAATGGTGGGTGAACGAGTGGAGGAAGGCACACCCGTCCTGTCTGTTTGAGTTACCACCCCCCCCACCACCACCACCATCCCTCAGAGATAATTTATGAACCTTTTCAGACACTTCTCAGTGAACACAGTGGGCTGAGGTGACACAGAAGGAGAAACACACTGAGTACACGTTAAATATAAGCAGAGAAAGACAAAGAGGGACTGAGAGAGAACAACGTCAGTGCTTTTAAAGACCCCTCTGTCCCAATCCTCTGGCTGCCACTCACCACAGGGCCCCGGGTGCCTGATGGGGATGAGGGTCCTGCTCAGACACTCGGCCTTGCGTCGGATGCAGTCGTTGGTGTAGGTGCGGCCGTCCTCCCCACACGTGGGCTTGTAGGTGCCGTCGCACTCGATGGGCTCGCAGGAGCATCGGGCGTTCAGCTGCTCCACGAGGCACACGGCGTTGTAGAGACACCCCTCCTTGCACTCCTCTGAAATGGTAGAATGGTAAAAACATAAGTGAATTCTGCATCTGTACATCGTCTTTAACCCCTTAACCCGAAACCTATGTAAAGACGTGCCAGTCTATTAAGTAACCCCTCATTCCTGTTATGGAGGAATCTGCTATTATAATATTTGTGCAACTCAGTTATTCTGTTGCCTGTTTTCTGTCACCGGTCTGTACTGACACTGATAAGGCTTTTTAGAGCCACATCCGTCTGCCAGTTTGGGACAGTGTGGCGGATCCAACACAGAGGAAAGGACAACAGAAGAACTCAGCAAGCGTGAAAAAAACTAACATTTCATGCTAGCAGGGCAGCGACAGAGAGATGATTGTTCGTGCTGTGTGACACTGCTGGTCCAAGCATGGGGAAATAAATCTGTTTTCATCCAAACAGTAATTACATGTTAGACTGGACTGATGTCACCAGCAGCGCGAGTGAAAGCTTCTCTTTCCTGCGGCAGAGGTTAAGCCTTTTGTGGAAATATCTGAAACTGAATATACATTTATGACAATTAATTCTCATTCAAAGAGGAATGAAAGGGCCTGCTCACAGCTGTAGAGAATAAATATCCCAACGGTCAGACAAAAGAGCACGTGGCTGTTTATTGGTTTCTGCTTTTCTGTCCTTTTGTTCAAAGCACATAAGGCGAAAAGCAAATCAGGGAATTTGTTTTCTTCATTTGTGGAAAATTTACTTTGTTCGATGATGAATTTTATCAGAGCTCTGCAGCCGTCAACACAGAAATAATTGCTCTCTCAACACAACATATTGTAACGGACTGGGTTTATGTTTATGTACATTTTTGATGTTGTTCAGTAAAACACTGTGTTCAAGGAGTGTTCTTATATCCATGGGTCAGTGAAGGGGTCAGGGGTGGGACATGTGATTGCTTGGACCAATAGGATGGGGTTGTTCGCGGAAGACAGTCTCTCACTGGCTGTTTGTTGATGAGCAGGAGTGAATGAGGAAGTGGGGTTGTTGTGGAGGTGTTCGAGAACGGAGTGAAGCGAGTCGTGACATGTCCGTGTAAAGAATAATAAAAGTTGTAAACTAAGAAGAAGTTCCTTGTCCTCTGTAAGCGAGGACGCTACAATATATTAACTTTAAGGTTCAGCCTTTTGTTTGTTTGTTGCTTGAAACTGGATGGGAGGAAGCTTTATGGGTCAGGAAATAGTCCATTCACCTTTTGTGCGGATCCAGGAATTTTCAACACGATTAATTTATAGATCTTGATGAAAAAAATCTGGCAAATTTAGGTGACTGATATTTAGAGTGTGACATTTGGTAAAGCTTGATTGAATCAAAGGTGGATTTGTGTGCTTTTGAGTGCGAATCTAGGTCTGTCATTAGTTTTATTACAGTATTATTCATGGCAAAAAAAATGTTTAACAAGCCAAACCCCAAGCACACTGTTTGAAGTGAGACTTAACATCGTGGATGAAGTTATTTCATTCTCTTTGGTGATGTTACTTATCACAACTTACTGGAGATCAGGTTTTCCACGCTCCCATCTAACTTTAATAATAAAGTTCCCACATAACTTTATTCATTTGGGGAGCGCAAGACAATTAATTTCAGGGTCAAGTTAAAGTCTTAACTATTTGATTCATTACATTTTGACTCACTAAGCAGAAATCTGCGGCGTAAATTAAGAAGAAAGAACGAAACACTGCTAATGTAAAAAATGGAAAATTTAGCATTGAAGTGAGAAAATCCAATTTGAAGCAGGCCTCTGTTCTGCAGGCGCTCACCAGGCTTCGAATATATTTCATTCCTGATCAGTGGATCAAATTTGTACAGCAATTCAATGGCTTCTTCTTCTTTTCTTTAACAACCCGTCATGCCACACTTAATTACATCGCTGCTGTATCTGAGTGAGAGGGCTACAAGGATGTGCAATGTCATGGTTACAAGTCGAAATGGCCATTTTCATTAGTTACCAATTTGTAATTTGCTTAGGGGTGCGATTTCATGGACCTCTGTTTCAAATTGAATTCTTCTTTGATTTGAAAGAGGCAGAGCAGTAAGGGTGGTGAGAAGAGAAAAGGAAAAGACCTTAATCCACTTGCCCACAAACACACACGTCCCAACGCGCGTAACCGACATGGAAACACAAACTCACAAGGCTACTTAGGCTGTGCAATTTAAAAACCCACACACTCCATCAGTCTGTCAAGCAGAGCAGGACGAAGACCCGGGGTGTGTGAAAGAAGTGTGTATCAGCCCTCACTGTCCACTGAACCTGAGTGTGTCCAGAAGTGATCTATTCTTGTCTTTGCCGTTGTCAGAGGTCTCACTACATGGACTGTCTCTGCCCATCGCTGCTATTAACCAGCACAGATGCTGCTGCATGAAGCCCCCATCGACAGCGCAACGGCAAAATTGGATTTCCTCCGATGGCTATCAGACATACAGTAAAAGATGACAGCCCTTTGTTGACTAAGGCTTAAGGAGCGTGTTCTAATAGCACAGATAACAGCCCTGGAGGCTCTTATCAGACTGAAGGAGGCTACTGCTGGCATGGATACAGTACAGATCCCGAGACCTGAGAGTCATTCATCACCGCACCACAGTCAGATTTTAATGCCAGCTCGCCTGCTCCTGCTCAAATCTAGGACAGAGATCACGTGCAATGTGTAAAATTACAAGATTACAGGTATCATAGTGTGATGCAGATGCCTCTAGATTGTGTTTTCATTACTGTTTGTTGATTAGCCAGAACGTTTTGCTCAATCCTTCAAAACCCATCTCACTACTTATCCTATACAAACAGATATGTTGCCATATTTCAATGTAATCATTTGTCTCCTCATATCATTGATCAGGATAATAAGAAGAAGACGACAGGAAGGATCAGCCAAAACACATATGTGCATAGTATAATGTAGGTCTTTTAGGTCTGCTATATCAACAAAAATGTCCAATGATCTTTGGATCTGAGTCTTAATGTAGACAAACATTCCCAAGTGATCCCAGGTCAAGATCTCATTGCAGCTAATATTTTCCCATGAGTTTTTATCCCCCCTTAAAGTAACACAACAGTTGTCCTTACCCAGCCTCCTGCACCGTCCTGCGTGGATCTTCCTGAGCTTGATGCCTTTCTGGATGCCCTTTGATAGCATGGCGCACTCGCTGGAGTAGGTTTTACCGTCACTGGCGCACAGAGGCTCCCTGTCCGGAGGGCACGACTCCGGCAGGCCAAACTTCAAGGTCTGGCGGGTGAGACCCTCCACTCGGCACATTGTGCTCAGACTGTTCTCGCTGTCTTTGCACGGGTCTGGGGAGACACAGGCATTCATGAGTACAGTGTGTGCTGCAGTTTATATTTGCAGATTATGTAGTAAAGTTTGATCTGGATATTTATGCCGGTTATATAAGAGAGCTTTGGGAATTTCAGCAAAAACATCTCCTGATCCTCTGGAGAAAACTGAACGACAATATTTGGCAAAAGAAAACTGTGACAGGGTAATATTTGTCCTTGTTTAATTACTTCAAAATCCAGCAACTGTTGACTTTATTTCCTAAGTAAAGACCCTGTTAGATAGATCGTTAGTTGTAGTAAACAACAATGTACCTGCAATATGATGTTCAGGACAAATCAACTGAATGTAGACTGAATGCAATAACGATATTAGTCTTGTAAATTCAGAGAGTAGATAAGAAGAAAACGAGATGAGAGTAAGAGCGTGAAGAAGAAGAGACAGGAGCCTCCATCACTGCTGCTCCAGAGATACCATCAGCCCTGCTCACAGCTGAGAGCAGCTCAGAGTGGGACCTTGGATGTGAAAGGGGAAGACAAGGAAATGGATGAAGAGACTGTCGGTTTGATTTGCTCCCTGGCATCTCTCTCCTTCCAGGGGAGCGTGGGTCTGGCACGTTCGGCCATATCAGCCCGCGATCATAATGGAATTGGTTTGTGGATGTGCAGGACAGGGGTGTTACTCCGTGAAACAGAGACCTGGGCTTTATCCTCCTCGCCGTGAATTCAGCGCGTGGGAAGGCAACGGATTCATGTAGCATCGCAATATATCAAATCACCTCCAAGCAGCGAGTCGTTCAAATCGCACTGAGGATGAAAGACGGTATCATCATGAAAGGAGAAGAAAGAAAGAGAAAGAGAGAATAAGGGGAAATGGTTTCCAAAGAGCTCTGGAAGACGCACAAAGAGCAACTATGCTGGGACATGAAATGGGACGGAGGAGCTTGGCTGTTGAGGGGGGGGAGCCGGAGAGACCACGGCGAGCCAAGCCAGGCCTGTAAGCACGGCCCAGACTGTTCTCCATCAGCACAATACAAAGCACAAGAGTAACCAAGCAAGCGGGGGGCTTTAACATAATGCATGCAGTGAGTCTGCATGAGGCAGTGCTTCTCCCGCCAACCGGACCATTATCTGTGAGAAAGACCATTACCTCCCATTAACTGAGAAGAACAGGATCCGTGCTTTCCTCTCGCTGAGCAAGTAGGGTAATTACAAAAGGAATGGCCTGTTTGCTACAAAAACTAGCAGCGCGGATAAATCAACCGCATGTGTCTGGCTGGAGCGACCAACTCGAAATAGCCAAGGCCATAGATGAAACGACTGGAGGAAGATTTAGAGGCCCATCAGGACCGGCTGGTCCCTTGAGCTCCGACCCTCCCCCGGGAGGACGGGGGCCACTTGGGTCACTTTGGCCCGACTCCGGCTGGATTTATAGGACCAACATTCCGCCAGCAGACCTGCACATCCATCACTCATCGCCCACCAACCCGCTCTGTCTCCCGGAGGCTCCCGCTGCTAAGAGACAGTTTGTGTCAGACGTTTATTCTCCCACATCTGGCTCAGCACAAGAGCCTCTAAAGTTGAGAGCCTTGGGAGTAAACAACCAGCGGCTGATGATAACAAGGATGTGCAAAGAAGCCGGGCCTGAGCGAAAACGCCAGCACTGAACACCCACTTGGAGAAAACAACAATTCACACCTGTATGGAGCAGGGCAGCCTGAATGATAAATGAGAATTAGCAGAGGCGTGTCGTCAGTAAGTGGAGTGTGTGTGAGGTGGTAAACAGTGAAGAGGAGAAAAGCAAAGAGACGAAGGGAGAAAGAACAGAAGGAAGAAAAGCCATTGGAGGTTTCCTGCTTTTACCTTGTATCATTGCGGAGTTAGTGTCAGGCAAATTTAAAAAGGGTATTTTGGGGTCTGTCAGAAATAAGGAGGTGCACTTTTCACTAAAACTGGACGAAAAATGCAGAATATTGTTTTTTGTATGGGTACCCGGTACTTGGCATTTTGGATTTGGTCCTAATTTAGAGCTGAGGTTCGGTTCCTAACCCTACTCTGCAGGGGACACAGTCTTTAAGCGGATCAGGCTATGATAACACTGAAGATTTTCACACATTCACACGGATTGAACTTCTGGGCGTTGGTGCGTAAAATCCACAAACTATGGTGTATTTATTGTTTTTCTACATCGACCAAACCATGTGCGTCAGGGATTTTTCTAATTGTGCAAGATGCAACACCGGAAAGGCAGTGAGGCTTCCAAAGGATTTGTGACTTCAAACATTACGCACCGGGGGGGAAACAACTGAAAGGTAAACTCCTTCACTGGCGAAGGGAAAGGAGCCATTTGCTTTTGTTTTGTGGGTATAACCACATTTAAAAAAACATGTATACCCACTAACTTTGTTGTAAAACAGGTATATGATGGCCCTGCTTGGACACCATCTCTCGCCCAATAAGTGGTATACAGCTAGTAGATGAATGGCCATGAGAGAGAGAGACAGAGAAGGAGAGAGAGAGAGGTATCTCACCACAGTGCCCTTGGAAGTGCACACGGATGTTCTTCTGGCTCTTGCAGGCGTGCTGATGGAGCTCACACTCGTTGCGGTAGTCCTTCCCATCACTGCCACACACTGTCTCCTCGGGCTTGCCCTCGCAGCCGAGTGGGCACATGCATTTAGCCGCCAAGCCGTCGGTTGACTGGACACAGGTGCTGCCGTAGCTGCACTTCACGTCAGCGCAGGGGTCTTTCAGAGCTGCAGGGACACACATCAAAACAACACTGGGTCAGAAACAGAGGAGTTCTTACATTGAAGAGAGCGAGCTGTCAACTAGCTGCACTCCAGGAAACTCGCTGCCACTGTACACTGGAGTGAATCCAGGCCGCCTATTTTAAGAGGCTGCAGGGGCACTGGTGGAAGACCAGCGCAGGGACTCTGGGTTTGGGGAAACGACTTGACACCCCTGGTTAAGGAGGCCCCGCCACAGCTGTCTCCTCGGCCAAGTCGAGTTTCATTTCGTGGCGCGGAGTGAATTGAATTAGGAGCTTTGCATTCATAAAACATTCTCTTCTGCTATGCCCGGGCATGCTTTAATCGCCACGGCTGAAAAGCGACTCTCTGAATATTTACTTTTCCACAAATGAGAGCGAAAAGAGGAGAGAGAGGAGGGGGAAAGGGAGAGAGCATTACCCAACCTCCGCCGCCACCCCCTGAGGTCTTCTGTTTTCCACCCTAATTAAACAGCGTGCCACTTGTCGCTGAGTGACTCATTCCAATGATGGGAGAGGGTGACACTTTTAATTTGGTCTGTGTTCGCCACCGATGGGAGCTTTTCTCGGGTTTCATATGCTCGACAAAAGGCGGCCAGCAGATTACAATCGCTGTCATCTTGCGGCATGATCCATATTTATGACTGTCATGGACAAACATGGTCTCCCGCGAGAGGGGAGCCGAGCGGCGGCAGCCCTCTCGTTTCCTAAGCCTGCCTCTTTCAGAACAGATATTTACTCATGTTTGATATTATACCCTCTTTTGTCACAACCAACATCAATGACTGTAATTTAAAGGAGGCGGGGGTGCATATATTACATTTCAAATTATTCTCTGTGCATTTTGTTTTTTTGTTTTTTCAAGTGAATGAATTTCCTGAACATTCCACACCTGCCTTCCGGATGGCATGGCGCTGGCTTGTTAATAAGAAACGGGGAGTAGGCGCAGAAATATATTATGGATGTGTAAGGAGACAGCAGTGCTACAAGGAGTGCTTTTGATCAAAGGATCACACACACCCGCACCTCCCTTTCCTCATCTTCGTGACACATTTCCCCCTCCTTTCTTTTTTCCACTCTCTCCTGTCAAGTCCTTTTGAGGTTCGCTGCGTTCGACTCACTAACTAACCCTTTTTTTCTCTCCTTCCCATTTTATATTTGTACCGTATTTGCAGCAGGGAACTTTGAAACTGACTCCGAGCCTAATTTATGGCAGAGACACCACATAAGTAACTTCAAAATAAAGTGCCAAATTACAGCTGGAGCTTAAGGAGACTGGAGGAAAGTGTAAGCCTGTGACTGAGTGTTTGACTGGCAGCCAATTCAGACCAGAAAGCGACTGTGACACTTGGCCTCTTCTTTGCATCTCATCATATGAACAATGAGACGCTGATGGCCTGTGGGAAACAGCGCTGCACTAAAGACCTTGTGTTATCTCTCGCAGCAGGTAAAAGGTCAGTGCAACAACGAGCACAAAGTCACACTCGCTACACAATCAAGATGTCTAAAATGGTTTGGGCTCTTGTTATTTGGCGTAAAAATAAACTCAAAGCCGTACTGTTTACGTGCACCTGCTGTCGGGAGAGGGAGGCATTGGATGTCCTGTTTCTGTAGAATGTTGGTTGTTAAGGTGGAGGCGGCTACTCAGGAAGAGGAGGAAGAGGAGGGAGAGGAGGAAGAGGAGGTAGAGGAGGGAGAAGCCCAGTGATCCCACCCGCATGGAGACAGGGGCCCCTGTTTGCTTTGTGACAGTAAACAGCATCCACCCCACACCTTTTGATCTCATTAAATAATATCCCTGCTTTCTCTCTCTCTCTCTCTCTCTCTCCTCTCTCTCTCTCTCCTCTCTCTCTACCCAGTCTTCCTTTCTTCTGAGTGGAGCTGGCGTGTAGACAGGCAATGAGGGGCACGGGCACAAGGGCTAGGTAGAATAGGAAGGGGAGGTGCGGGCTCTTCATTTGAATGCTAACAGGGGCCGATTTGGATACTACACATACCCTCGAAGGGACGTTAGTGCAAATAAAAATCTCTTCCCAGACTCAGACAAGCAGGAAAATTGCCTTTGCGTGTGTGATCGGTGTAACAAGCGCACATTGAAAAAAAAATACACTTACCACATTAAACCTCAGGGAGTTCTCTGTTATATTTTCTCATTATTATTACGAGAAAGGTGGCAAAAGAGAAAGAAGAGAAAGCGAGAGGCTGAAGAAGTCAGCAGCATCGGCTCCATTAAATTAGAATGATCCTCGATACCAATTAGATCGGTCTCCCTTGCTGGAGTAAAGCTCGGGGAGGTTTGGATGGAGGAAGATAATGAGTAAAAAACACAGATAAGGATACAGATAGACGAAAAGATAGAAAACGCAAAGTGACACTGAAGCAAAGCAAACCTGCACAGATAGAGAGATGACATCTCTAGATCGTGACAAGGGAAGGAGAGGACACAGCGAAAGGATAGCCGGCTGTCTGAGACCCAATTAAAAGAATATTCCCTTATGTATTCACATGTATGATTTCAAAGTAAAGAGCAGTGCCTGTTCCAAACATGGCTGTTTACTCGGTCTGGGGGGAGGATGCTGGTTGAAGCCTTCTCTCTGACACTGACACTTTTTTCGGCATCGATTTAATAGTCTGTGTTTTTCACAAGATGAAACTGAATCTGCTTTATTACTGTTCACATTCCTCGACATCAAAACTATGTTAGTCAACTGACACAAGCTCACAAGGTTTCAAAAGTAAAAGCCCTGTTATTCAGCTCGATATAAAGCATTGCAGCAACAACACAAACATTGTGCTTTCACTTTGCAACGGAAGAGATTATATAAATGTTGCCATGACGGAGATTCTCCCCCACGAAACCTATTAATGTCTGTGTAGGTTTGAAATGGTGAAATACAAATTATCACATTATCAAAATGCTCTGGTGGGACAGATACTATTGCTGGCGGGCCCGTTCTGACCCGCGGGCGGGCCACTGGTGTAATTTATCCAAGGATGAAGAGGAAGACATGTTCACCTCAGTCCCCAGAATTACTGTTACACTCCATCCCAACTGCATGGTCGCCTGTTTATTGATATTGAATATACTTTGGGTCCAAATCATACCAAATTCAACACTTTACATAAAACCGTTATCAACCATACACATGCCAAATCTGAAGCCAATGCAATGAACGTCTTTTGAGATATGAAATCCCCAGACAGCGAACAGATGTAGGTGGAATTGCTTTTTTTTAAAGAATTCTATTATTCTTTTCTATTCTTGAAAGCCTTTAGAACTCCTCTCTCTTCATTACAGCTGATTTAATTGCTTGTTCTTCCTGAACAATCGCTCTAATTCTTCCAATCACCGTCATGCAGTGTTTGAATGGACACACCTTCTGGAAAATCTCCGCTCAGCACCTTTATTTGGATCGGAGTGAAAGAGGCATTGTCTGCCCATCAGGAACGTACTGTGCATGCACTACCCGCCTGCCAAATTGGGAATTCATGTGCTGCGGCAATTCCCGAATACACACGTTCTCACATCAGGTGTAACACATGAACATCCCTGCAGCTGCATAAATAGGGGCACAAACTGAGGCAGAAATCAGTCTGGTTGTCATGTACTATGCTGTGGCTGCAGAGGGAAGACGACTTCTAGCAGGTAACTTGTCAGAAGAGTTAAATTTTAATGTGTGTTCAGATTGAGGGCAAAACTAGGCAGTGTGTTACAAACGCAAAGTGGTGACGAGCACACAAAAACTTTGTTCTCCTTGAACGTGCACAGAAGAAGGAAAGGGGATGTGCGGCAAAGACGAATGATGAGAAGACGAGCTGTTGGGGATTTTGTCGACAGACGAGCTGTCTAACAAATACAGGACAGGCCCACTCCACACAGACATCCTAACTAGCTGCGCTGAGCATCCTCACAGTGAAGATAATACACTGGAAAACATGCCAGAAACTCTGCAGCAGCAAAAGTCCGAAAATCCAGTTTGCTCTAAATCAGCGGCCCCTTTACAGTCGGTCGTCCAGAGCCCCAAACAAGAGGGTAGAGGGGACTCGATGGAGGTAGAGCGGGTTGTCCATTGAACCAGAAGGCCAGCGGTTAGATCCCAAGAGGCACAATACTGAACCAACCCCCTGATGACTGTGTGACTGATGTATGACTAGGGTTGCAAGGGGAACATTTCCAGCCAATGTAGAAGGAAAGGCTGTGTACATTTGCAAATACTGTGCAAAGACCTATGTTAAGAATGACACAAAGGTGCAGAAGCATATAGTCAAATGCCCAAAGTTTCCTCATGGCTCAAATCAGCCTAAGACAAAACAAAATGTTTATATTTATGTCTGTATATAAGTTAAATACAGTTAGTATAAATTACCCAAGACATTTCCAGTTTATTTCCGTTAACTCCTGGTAATTCCCATGGAATGTTTCCAACTTTGAATATTCCCGGAATTTTGCAACCCTATGTATGACAGAGAGACCCTGTCAGAATGTGTCTATGAATGGGTGGAAAATAAAGCTGTGCTGTAAAGCGCTCTGAGTGGTCACCAAGAATAGACAAGATAAACAAATACAAACAAATACAGACCATTTACCATTTAATAATTTTTACAGCAATAACCTTTCAGTAAAACAACATTTACTTACAGCTCGAGATTATTTGAAAAACTGAAAAGTACAGAAGCATTAGCACAGCACCAAGGAGATGGGGGTGAGGTAGCTCTAAAAAGTGGAGCAGAGGGGTTTTGGAGGAAGGGGGATTACAGTGATCCTCTCCCCCTCTGATCTCTCCCTCTGGCAGTGTGCAGAAAGCCAGGCAGGTGGGGACCACTGCTGCTCTCTGATCCACTGTTTTGTGCCGCAGTTTATTAATGCTTCATTAGGGACAGGGAGCTGTCAGCATCATGCTGGCTTTACCTTGCCACAGCACCAGCAGTGTGTGTGGGGGTGTGGGTCTGTTTGTGTGTGTGTGTGTGTGTGTGGTGTGTGTGTGTGTGTTAATATAAGCCAGTGCACGTTTACAGGCAGCCATGGAGTTCTGATAAGTCTGAAAGTGAGATTGTGACGCGCATGCATGTGTATCTGTGTGTGTGTGTGTGTGTGTCTGTGTGTGTTGCTAGAAAAGGACATTTAAAAAACATTTAGTTATTTTAAATTCTTCTTTCAAAGGAACTTTTACATTTGACCCATTTAGTATTTCCATATCCTTAATTCAGTGCTAATCTAATCAACTAGATCTTTAGAAGTGTTAAAGTGGGTTCTTTCAAATGTTGTGTTGCTTTGTAAGAGACGACTCCTCTGTCACCTAACGGATTGTATTGTATTTGTTTATGTGTCCAGATTGGGTGTGTGTGCTATACAACCCCTGCTGGTTGGTTTGAACGGGAAAAAAAGGGGCAGCCATGCGAGGGAAGACTTAGAGGCTGGGGAAGGAGAGCGGTGTTAAGGAGAAGTGTGTGGAAACGAGATAAGAGAAAGGGTGAGCATAGAGGAAAGGAAAAGGCATCAGCTAGAAAATAAACACAGCAGACAGATGAGATCAATACATAGAGAGATCTAAGAATTAAAAGGGGGAATGGATATGTGCTGCCAGATATAAGTGATGAGGAGCAGGAGGCAGGGACTGAGGGAAGGCCAAAAGATTAACGGTCCTGTGCACACCTCCACAGCATGCTGTCCACACACACACAGCCACAGCCACACACACACACACACACACACACTTTGAGGCCCATTGCTGGAAGATGATTTCTTGTGTCTGATGTAGTTCTTCAAAGAGCTCCACTGAACTGCAGCCGTTTCTCTCTTTTACATGCTTTGCTGTTTTACCCTTGAGAATAGAAAATGAACCAAGCTAAAGCCCTGGTCCCACTCCAGTCGCCTGGCCACACTCACAGCAGAGCGAAGCCGTGGGAGCCCACAAGTGTTTGTGTGGACAGATTTGAATCCAAATGTCCGAGCCGTGGTCAATGCAGAACCGCGACTTAAAAAAACTGGTTTAAACGGACAAAGGACGAGGACGTAAACTGCTGCACTTCATCTTGGCAGACAAAAAGACATCGTCCCACCCAAAATAGCTAAATGTTGAAGAAAAATATAAATAACCCAAGATAAAATACTAAAATGTTACAATTCTGTGAGGTCTCACAATTCCAAAATAGTCCAATTTGTTTCGTGGCTGTCATTTCTCCAGCGGCACAAATCTCACGCTTGAATGCCACAGTAAAGCACAGGTGGGGAGCTGAAATGACTACACAGGAGCCATTTATTCTGCTGAGTGACAGAAAAAAGCCAGAACGAGATTAAATCGTCTGGATGTGGCATTTAGGACAAACACAGACAGAGATGTACAGGTCCCTCAAAGGGACACCGTATGATTTAACAGAAACCACTTCACTTAAACACAACCTTTTGTAAAGGTTGTCTGGTAAATCCACCGGTGTCTTTGCTCTGCGTTGGTTAAGCAAACTGTTTGCTATCTGCACATCAGGCAAACAAGGAGAAACAATAGAGTGTTGTTCCTGGAGACCAGCTGGGTAGAAGGAGAGTTACATTCTCCTTTTAGCTGATTGGGTACCAACCAACTACTTAAGGAAGACAAGTATGGCTCTTTAGTCACTAAATGTGTCCTTATGTTCACCGGCTATTTCCTAACTATTTCTTGTGCTGATCAGGAAGCGTACAGTCAGTTTACAAAGAATAAAAAGCAGCTGCTTCTGCTGTTTGAATTAAAGTTGATGAAAACGCTAAGAGGGAACAAAGAGAAGTTGCAGGCAGTAAAAACAAGCAGCTGAAAGATTATACATCACCAGGAGCTGAGGGACCTGCAGCGTAAGTGATACTCCTCTGTGTAGTTTGCATCAGCATCCCCACTTCACCATAATCAGTATTTGATCCTTTGTAAATATGTATCTACTAATTCCACAAACGTCTGTCTGTCTGTATGTATGTGGCCTATCTCTTACACTGTTCATCGAACTGGCTTCACACTTTGCTTTTCTATCGTAAATTGCCAGAGAGGGACCAGTGCCAGGTTTGGTGCAATTTGGACACGCAGCATGTGCAATATCAATCAAAACCCAATAAACAGGGAACCAGCAGGCAGTGGGGGGGGTGTGGCAGTGTGCCGTCGGGCTGTGGACCGAGTTGAACAACTACAGCAGTGGTTCGGAAACTCAGTCCAACTGTGACTCATTTCACCACATCTGAGACAGACATACACAGGCTGACTGATGGTGATCGCCGTCATGGCAAAATCATTCCCTGAATCCGTATGAATGCATGTATGTATCACCATGTGTTTTGTTACATTATCTGTGGAATAAATTCAAGTTAAAAAAAATGGCTTGCACTGCACGTCCTTTGTGTTCATTAAACTGTTGCAGGTGATGGAAGTGATGATGGTTTTATTTCCCTGTATAATCAGTGCAGGGCTTGGAAGAGCTCCTGTGAAGCTGCAGTGATGGTGGCCGCCCTGCTAGGGCTGCACACTTGTTGTGCTTAGGTCAGGCGAGAGTGTCCTCCGAGTCGTTCTGAAGGACCCTTGTGATGATTACACATCACGCGTCAAGCCATCCGCACAACTCAAGTGTTACAACTCACTTCATTTCAGAGCTGTAATCCCTATAAGCGAGCCGAAAGAGATGAAAGATAAGAAGAAAAGACTGACAACACTCACTGATGGACAGACTGTTTAACCTTACGGCCTGCCTGTCACGTTTGCTGCCATTGGGATAAGGTCAGTATTACCTATTGAAAAACTGTCAGGGCTTGTACCGAGAGCAGTGTCTCCTGGATTAAGGCTGCAGCTGGTTGAGAGCAACAAAAAGGTCTTTAGTGTCCAAATGAATCAGGCAGCAGAGAAAATGTGATTACCTGCTTGTTTGTTTACCTCTTTAAGAATCTCACATAATCAATAGTGCATTTATATTGTCTTCAATAGTTGCTTTCTGCACAGGCCGGACACCTGATTCAAGTGATATGACACTCATTAGACCCAGTTAGCATTTTAAGCATTTATACCACAGCTCTGGTTCAGTGATAAAGGGATTTCACTGTGCATTCTTAATTTAAATTTACAACGAACAATCATGCACACGACGTGACAGCAATATGATAAACTTGTGTTATTTAAATGAATGAACTTCCATCAGGGAGCGACGCTCAATCGTGGCCCCAGAATGAGGTGCAGGGACTCGAGTGGGCTAAGTGGTGCATATGCCACAAGTTCCCTTTCATTAGCTGCTGTTTTAGTGGGAGCCAGTGGTGGTGAGGAGCCACAATCAGCTTTGATGTGCAGCGAAGCGTTGGCTAATCACACTTAGCCTTTGCCATCAACACAGACTAATAAGGGATAGGTGTAAGGCCCGATTCGTTATTCTCATCTGCTGAAAAGTCAGTAACAGTCGGGGTTGGTCCATGTGTAAGATATAAAAGACCTGTTCAGACCTCCTAATGAAAATGTCAAAAACCTTGTTGTGTAACTAAGATGTTGGCAAAAAAGACAAGACAAAATATTTTATCTAATTTTATGACTAAAATAAGACCACACAAACTCATGACTTCTACATTTGCTGTGATTATTTTTGTAATTTACTGAAGCAACATCTTTGGAAAACTCATCAACGGAGAAGACAACAAATGATCTCTTGTAAGCAGATTGAGAAAATACCACGGTGATAATTAGCACCAGAGATTGAGGCTCGATAAACAAAACAACAAAGATCCGATGGATTATAGTTTAAAACTCTTGCGAAAAAGGCCAAAGTGCTGTTTATGAACTTCTAATTATATCTCTCTCTTTTTCAATTTACCCTGCTAGCACGAGCACGTTGCACACACATACACATACACACGTCATCAGATAAACAACTAAAATCAAGCAAACTTCAGCAGGAGCAGAGTGTACTGACATTTTTTCAGATGAAAGTAACATGGATTGATTCTGTTCTTTTTCTGGCAAGCATTATCACCACATGCACTGAGAGCGTGCATGTGTTTCTATTATTCTAATTGTGAATAAAAACTGTTAGTTCCAGGAGTAAGAAAACAAACCCACTGGTGAGGAATGAGTGCACGTTGTTCTGACCTCACAGAGTCAGGACGAAGTTAATGTGATTAAAGTGTAAACAAGAAACAAAGTAGTGCTCACACTGGTGCCAGAGAAAATAAAGCTTACACTCAGCATCCCCCGTCAAGTGACTCTGATAAACACTATGAAGCTGACCTATTCAGTCCGCTGAGAAACTGCTTTTTAACAGCGTTTGGTTTGTGTTTATTTCCCCATGAACAGAACATTGTGTCGGACACACAGCAGAGATGACGTGTTCAAAATCATCCAGGCTACACGGCAACAAACAACCGGCAGGGACGACTGAGGGCTCCTGGTGTGTAAGAGCCTTTCAGCCTGAAAAGTTCTTACTAAAACTCTCACCTATATATATATATTCTGGATATTTTACCTTCATTTTTGCACAACGGGAGGAAGTGAAAAGTTTAAGAAGAATAATAGCAGCAGACTGGATTTATGTTAGCAATTTGTAACTTGGGAGAAGGCTCCACCGGCAGGGGGGCGTGTCCACTGAACAGAACATCCCATGCCGAAGTGTCCATGGGCAGGGGCTGATAGAGAAAGTGCTGCACATAATGCACTGTATACATGTGTGTGTGAATGGGTGAATTGTACAATAAAGTGCTTTGAGTGGTAATAAATACAGATAATTTACCATTTATTCTTGCATGTACTTCAACGTTTCAGTTTGTTATTTTATTGAACATAAATTGATCTCAAGGTTAACCGATGGCTGTCGGAAATAATAAAACTCAATTAAGTTTCCACTAATGCAAACCAAACATTTCCTGCTCCTGGAGCTTTTTATTAAAACTGTTCAGCTGCCGCACCACAGAGAAGCTTTTATTATGAAGCAGCCACAAGAAACTCTATTTATTTGCTACCAGTAGGCGCTGGTATTGATTCCCGGCCGTGACAGCCAGCCTGGTATTGTTTTCACCTTGTGAGTCCCCAAATCCTTTCACTGTGCCCTGTTGTGAGATTAAGCGATCACGGGGTAAAGAAAACATTAACACGCCATTATTCTGTGATCGTTGCTCGTGGCCGCCGCTCAACAGAGGTTATATCCTCTCGATTTAAGTTTCCGTTCACTGAAATCACTCTACGTGCAGTAAAAGGGGGTTAAAGGATGAATTGTCCAGGGATGAAGTGGTCGCTAAACCCTTTTCTCTAGTGCTGTGATCGAAATGAGAAACTGACATAAAACGGCAGTGAGGAAAATCTGTGAGGAAACTACAGAGGACACAGAGTGATTCACACCGGTCTGTTTCCAACAAGGGAACAACCTCTCTACATATTCTCTCCTTTTGCCGTTTGTCTGTGGGGCTCCTGAGAACAAAAGGGCTGCAGGGTTCCTCTCCTCCCACTCAGTTAACATTCACCATCCAGCCCAGGTGTAAACAGTGTCTCCACAGACTGCTAACAGGAGCACCAGCACCACTCGGAGTCACGATGACCTGGATCGATAACCACTGCTGTGTCATTTGGGCTTCGAGACGAGACAATGCAAGTTGATTCACAAAACATGCGCGGCCACATCCATGTGGCTGAATATCTCCACACAAGGTGCTGCCTCCCCACTACAGAGGCAGAAGTTGGGAACATCTGTTTGCACATTTTGAATCAGTGGTGGAGGAATTCACACTCAGTCTTCCACTGAATGTAAAGACTGTGTAATTTACCTTCTGCTACAAAGCAAACACAGAATAATCTTGAGGAGTGAAAGCAGTTGATAAACTGTATTTTCATGAAATGAACAGCATGGCAGAAGTATGTGCACATAAAAACGTATTTATATTTATGATATTTTTTCGATCTTTAATATTTTAGAGCTGTTGAATGCTATCGTAGATACTTCTGATCACGTTGTGTTGTATATACTTTAAACCAAAGGCAGTGTTTCCTGTTAATTATATACACATATTCCTATTTGTTCTACTGGAGTTTCATAAAGAACAAAAAACATTCTCGTCATTGTCTGTAAGCACTGTTGTCCATAACGTTAGTGTCCACGCAGTCAGACCTCATATTTTCAGTTGCAGTAGTGGACTCAATGCAGATCTTATCTTTCACTCTCAAGTCTGTGCACCTGTAGCTCAGACTGACCTTTGTGCAAGTGCACCCCCGCTACCGCCGTCAATTGAATTAATTCTGTAGGTAACACGGAAAGGATGAATTAATTAAGGTGCCTGCATAATGTAACGACTCCGCAACTCACAGTATGTGTATGTATATTTGAAATCCTCTGTTGGCTGGGGACCTGTCCAGAGTTCAGCGGGTGAGTGGGTGGGTGGATGGATGGAAAAGCAGAAGTATTCTATAGAAATCTGGATCCTGACAGTTGCCACCATTCTTATTCCACAAAAGTAAAATAGCATATCCACTATTGTCTGCCATGCAGCTAGTTATCTTTGCATTTCCAACACTGCTCTGCTTTTATTATTTTCACTTCTTTCCAATTCTCCCAAACTGTACGCAGGGAAAATAACAAATAATGATGTATTATTCAAGAGAAACAAAATGCATAAATAGATAAAAAAGTCTCAAAACACAACCTCTCGTGGTATTAAACAGGTATGCGTGTGGATGTGGTTGTGTGTTTTTGTGTGTCTAATTATGAGTGTGTTGCCTGCAGGTGTAGAAAAAGGTGAACGTTGGTGAGAGAAAGCGATGAAGAAGAATCAGTGGTTGCAGATGAGAGGAACAGCATGTAAAGATGGATCGAGAATTTCAGCAAAGCCCACTATCATCTCCGCCTGTTTGCCTGTGTGTGTGTGTGTGTGTGTGTGTGTGTGTGTGTGTGTGTGTGTGTGTACATGTGAAGGAAGATAACAAAAATGTATGTTTTTCAACTATCTGTTTGCAAAATGCCTGCAGTGTGTATATATTTCACTAAGTATACTTGTGTGTATATCCGTGTAGCATTGAGGAAGCATAAATACAGTATCATTACATACACACACACACACACACACACACACACACACACACACACACACATACTATCAGTCAGTCCGTCAGGTTTTGCATGTTATGGTTATGAATATCAAGCAAGAGTCAATACCTCGGGGAAATGAAAGCACGAATAGCAAGTTATTTAGAATGACCTCTCGCCCTCTATGTGTGTCTGTGTGTTAGTGTGTGTGTGTGCCCATGCACATAAATGTGTAATCACCCTGGAGAAATTTGATTCCTCTGTGGTGGTGTGTGTGTGTGTATGTGTATGTGTGTGTGTGTGTGTAAGCATGTTGCGACCGATGAGAGGCGCCTCTAGAAACAGAAATAAATCTGGTCTTAAAGTCTTGAGGAGGTAAGTGCGAGAGAATTTCGGAAATGAGAGAAGGCAAGAGAAAGTGAAAGAGCGAAAGTTGCAAACCTTGGTCGAGAGCAAGCAAATGAAGAAGAGGTGAAATAAAATGGATTCAAAAAGGAGGCAGGAAAAGGGAAGTAGGAAATGGATGTTAAAAATCCTTACAGGAAAGGGGAGAAACAAGACGAAGAGGAGGGAGTTAAGGAAAGAGGAAAGGGAAGATTAGAGAGAGGAAGGTAAAGGGAAAAGCAAGAGGAGGAATAAAAAGAGAAAAATGGAAGGAAAGTACAGAGTAAAAGGGGAGATGCAGAGGAGGAGATGACTCCTTAGACTGTCTAGAACACTGTTCTCTACTCTGGCAATGCCAAAAGTCATCTCCGCCATCTACAGCTATTACCAACACTCCACTGTCACCGGGGGCAACCCGGCTTGTCACCGAGGTTACAAAAGGCATGATCAAAGCACAAACATAAACCGTAGCAGAGGGAAGAGAGGAAGGGAGCATGTGGAGGTAAAGGTACGGGCAGGTTGGCTTTCATCTCCTCCCTCGCTCCCGCTCGGCTCCAGAACGAGGCATTTGCTTGCAGGAGATTTCCTGAAACGTTCCTTCCCAGCCAGCTTTAGGCTCCATGAGAGGATAAATCCGGGCTTTACTCGGCCCGGCCCAGAAACCCTAACAACAGGCCAGACCAGCACCAGACAAAAGACAGAATGTACTACTGGGGCCGCTTGAGTTTTGCTCGGAGACAAAATAAAAATACAATGACCTTTCAACAAAAGTTCAGGGAATCAAAAAAACTAAAACACAACAGACAACTAAGAGGAAGTAGAACGTTTGACTTGGTGACAAAGTTGTTTTCCAAATAAATGTGTCCGCCTTCTTCTAATGCAGTACAGCAACAAAATGTGAGTGTGCTATTAAGTTTATATGAGCATCTTCAGTGCACTTTGCACATATAAAATATACAATGCACAGATAAACAGTGTCATTAAGTGAGATAATCAGAGTGGAAGTCAGTGACTGCAGTGCCTCTCTGAAAAATAATCGGGTTGATGTTTACTTCCACACCAGAAGCAATGGTTGTTGTTACCATAAGCTGGCATTAGGGCACAGATTACAGTTTTTGGTAAAATATTCAAAAACATGCCCCATGTAATACATCACGGCAGCGTTGAATATTTAACCGAGACCATATTCTTTCCAAACACTAACCAAATGTTTTCAACTTTCCAAAACCATAATCCTAAAACTCTATCATTATTTAGTTGCCAGGAGGGAAACAAATCCAAATACAGTGAGCAGTTAAGTTGTTAGAAACTGTAATCTGGGTGGTGTTATAGTGGCTACAAAACTGACTGGCAAATGCAAATGAGCTATGAGTATATGAGACAGGTTTAAACCGCTCACGGTAAAATATACAGCAGAATTATCGCAGCTGAAGAACATCACTTAATAGCTCTGAAAGTGTCTGGATCTTACAGCTTAATACCACAAGTTGCACCACGTACTCCATGTTTAAGATGGGGAGGTGTTCGTCCCTGTAGTGTTGGGTCTGAGTGCCTGCAGTGTGTTGGAACAGATAGAGCAGCAGGTGTGGAGTACTGATGCCTTTCTGCTTTCACTGTGAGGACACACGAGTGTGTCGGTGCTGGAGAGATAACACGCTCTCTAAAGCCCAGAGTGAGAGAGTGCAGAGAGGAAGTCAGCGGGCCGTGCTCATGGCCAGCTCCGCGCGCACACACACGCACTGGAAATCAAACTCCATTGATCACTCACAACAACCCCCAGTCACTTCACCCACGCACACCCTTCTTTCTTTTTTTTTGCAGTACTTGTTGCACTTCTTCAACAAGAAAAATAAAAAAGTGGGAGAAAGATTTATAAAGAAAGAAAAGAAAACTCCAAGTTCCACTAGAGTGGCCACACAAGATGAGTTTTGCAACACTTCTGTGGCTCTCTCTCCGGGAGAGGGAGTGTTTTTACCACTCGGTTCCAAGTTCAATATTAGACGAGCCAACATGGTGCATGCTCCCTGGCCAATTCTGGTTTGTGCATGCCCATACACACACACACACACACACTGTGATACGCAGATACACAGGGCCAAATGTCTCTTGTCTCTCTGAACCAGAAAGTGCTTCAGCTGGCTGTTTCTCTCTCTCTATCTCTCTCTCTCTCTCTCTCTCTCTCTCTCTCTCTCTTCCTTCTTTTCTGAAACGTACGCTTTTCCTCCTCTCCTAATGTTACCAGCCGCTCCTGCTGGGCCAATTTTAACGCAGCTTCTCCTTTTAATTTCGATGATATCTGAGGCCATTATCTGCTCGCTGCCTGCCCACTTGACCGCCGGAAATCTAACCCCGCCAATCCCAAATCATCCATCTAGAACAAAAGAGAGATAATGAAGAAACTGGCCCGGAGCCGGTCTAAACCATTAAGGTTGCAGGTTGTGTGAATATTAGAGAGGAGCTCTGGGGGCGACTAAGTGCCCACGCCTCAACACCGTGTGGGTCGTTTTGTCCAGCCCTTGGAAACTTGGGCCATCAGCTCGGCACATAAATGTTGTAATAACCAGTTCAGTGTTAAGAGTGAAGTGCTAAGTGAATGTGGGTTTTTTTCTGTTGAGCCAAACTGAGATAAGCTGAACTGTACAGGCAGAAGAGTGCGATAAGGCGAGTATCTACAGGAGAGGGTCGACAGGGGAATGTGGTGACATTGCTGCAATAATGTCTGACAAAGTCCAGGAGTTAAAGCCACATGAACACACAATATATGTCTGTATAACACAGGAAAAGTGTGCGCGCACCAGGAAGTTAGAAGCAGTAACTTGGACTGTTCTCTTCCAGGTAATGGGGGGGGTTCATCGAATTTTATCTCAGCAAAGTCTCAACAAATCTCAACATTTCACTTCATGACTCCAATGTTGTAATTACCAAAAGGAACAAAGGCCAAAACTATGAAATAACGCAAAGGTTGTACAAAACCAAAATTTACAAATAAATGTGTGCATGCTCTTTTAAATGACCAAAGAACTAATGTGCTCTGTGGTTACAAGTGGAAATTAAAGGATAATGTCAAATGTAATGTCAAATCAAACTGTAATTTGTGAGTTGTTAGCCCAGCAATATTGATTTTAGCCACTTAAAGGCTTCTGGTAACATCAGATCAAGTAGCTGTAACAGTCAAATCGTGATCTTTGACGTGAGCAATGGTGTACCTTATTGTTGAGGAATGATGTGAATGTGTTGTTTCTTCTTTCTAAGGCTACATTGTCTTTCTTTCATGAAAGCATCAACATGCTCATATTGGGAAATGTAGAGGTGTCAGCATCCGCCAGATATCAGAGATCTGCAGTTTGATGTTCCCCTCCCGTTGGAAAAGAAACCTACCCCAAGGCCCAGACGTGTACTTAGTACTAACAGAATGCTCATTTACTCCAGTCCCTTTAAAAGGGGGATAATCTGTGAGGAGAAAACTCCTTTTGTGGTGGCACTCCTCTGAGTGCCAGATAAGACTCCTGAGTTGATTTGCATTGGACATGACGGCTTCTCAGAACGGTAGCCAATTCACTTACCCCAATAAAAACCCGCCATTCAAATCCAATGAGTTAAATGAGGCTTTGCACAAAAGGAGCAATCCAACCGCCCACACTATTCTTTAAGTTAAAAGCTCTCTCATTCTCTCAGCTCTCTCTGGTCTTTCTCCATCTCCCCCTCTTCGTCCTTCCTGCCTTTGACTCTCTTTTCCTCCAAACAGCCTGACAACTTCATAATCTGAGCCACAGTGACCTGCCCAGACCCTCCGAGCCGCCTGAATTTATTGGAGGCTGAAAGAGAATAAGAACCTGTCACTCGGCTAACCTCGTAACACGCTCTCCCTCTGTCTCCCTGGAAGTCGGGCATGTAAAGCATCCCGCTGGCCGAAATCAAAAATCAATCATTAAATCAGGAATCCACATAATCGGATAATTTGGCTATTTGCATGTTTATTTTTTGTGCTTTTAGTGAAAAAGTCAGCTGATCAAAGGGATCTTAAGCAAAGGTCAGACGGAACATCAGGCATTTGAACAATGTGTGTGGATCACATTATAATATGAAGCATGGTCTGCATCACCCTTGACGGTTTTATTGATGTTGTTGAGTCATGATGGTTCTCATTGAACTACATATCATGTTGGGGGTTTTAACACTATGACCTGTAAGGTGAGAGTCAATAGACACTTTTAATGAGCCAGATTTGATGAATTTTTCTTGGCGATGGACACAGACATTAAAGAGTTTGAAGCGGAATTCTATAATAATAAAAATAATAATAATAATATAAAGTATCTTACTTTGACATGATCGTTTAATAGCTGCTTTCTTATCTATTTCTCTAACGAACTTTGTTTTTACATTAGAACATTCTTTGTCTTCTTTGTCTAGCCTAAACATTGGTGAAAGATAAGGATTGAGATAGGTTGGTGAACAAGGCTACAGCAGTGGTCGCCATGCACTGATTACAGAATGAATATTTGAATTGAAACAAATAATAAGACATCCAGAACACACCTGTCTGCGAGCTGTCAGGATCTGTGTTCTCTGTAAAGCAGTCTGAATCGATAGTGACGTGAAAGATGCAGGAATAGCAGGGATGAAAAGAAAAGCGACTTTCGACTTTCTGTTGTAGATTTGATCTGACAAGAGAGAACATCTCTGTTCTGGTGTGTATGTAGGATTCCATCAGCAATACTCTCATTAGTATCGTCATTATTGTGTTTTTGTTTTTTATATAGTGACAGCTGGCCGTTGTTTCCAGGGATAATTATGGTTCTTCTGATGACACTGATGACCCCTCATTACAGAACTAGTACTGCTCTCTGTCTGGATCTCTGTGTGCACCCTTTCACTCACTTGTATTTCAAAGTGTGTTTTCACTCTTGAAAGTCTGGACAAAGGTTCATGTCTGTGTAATATTGTTCACATTGGATCAAGTGAGTTATGGTTTCACATTGAAATTTAGGGAGCACCCTTCATTTTATTTGACATACAAACGTGCTGACATCATCATCTATGTGGGCTGTGTTTATCTATCATTGATATCGATTTGTTTCTAGACGGGTGAGCTTCTGCCATCAGCATGTTGTCAATTCAGAGTTTGCATTCATTCTGTTTGAATGGAGAAACTGAATAAACCAGTTTATTATCACTGTAATATCATTATGGTTTTAATACATGCATCAACAACGTCATTTCAACAAAGACTGCAATCTAGTGAGCTGCTTCCACTTGTTTTTCTTCTTCAGTTGTTTAATGCTGTCCTAACCATCCTGCCATTGGTCCAAAAATCTGAAATATCTAAAAGTGTGTTTTCAAACTGCAGATAAACTAAACCATGGTTCAGTTCGATCCGGATCGAGACCACCTCTTTTAGTCAGAACAAATTGGGGTCCATTAGTCGCTCTGTCCTCTCTCCATCCTTTCTATCTCTTTATTCCCTCTCTGCCAGTGGGGAACAGTCACCAGGCTTGTTATTAGTGCCGGGTTGAAGCTGGTACTGTAATCAGACCCCTGGAATTAGCAGTGGGCCCAGACTGGCAGGCAGGCACAATGCTGACAATTCACTCTAGTTGTTATTGAGGTGGCTGCAATGTTGCAGCTTTGGCAGGAATCCGCTGCTCCTCTCAGAGTCCGGGATCTTGATGGGCTTTACTGAAGAGAAACAATGAGAGGTACAGCAGGAGTGTAGGCACCCACCTGAGGCGGACGGATAAAACACACACTGAATGGCTTCCAATGGGAGCGCTGAGTGGCACACTTTTTTTTGTGAGAGTGCAGGTGGCTTTTAAGCACTGGGAACCTGGCCATATTGGAAAGACAATAGATAGGACATAATGGGGATGTGTTTTATTATTGGCGGATAAAGATAGGGAGGCAAAGCCTGTTGTATTAGGACATGGTGTAATAGAAATCCATTTACTTGACAATAACAAGCAATTTAGCGTCACTCAGGGGCTAGCAGCTTTGTGTTTGGCTGCTAATCTTCTGTCCAAAACATCCCAAGTCCTGTTTGTGTTCGCTAAAAACCCCCAAGTGATGGTGCACCATGCTTTAAGCAGGTGTTTACTTTTCTTCCCAGCCTTTAAATTCAACTCTCGCAGCAGGTAATGGAGAGTGTCATCAGATTGCCTTTAGGAATACTTTACAGTCAGGGGTCTTTGAGGGGTTGATCTTTTATGACTCAAAAGCACCAGTTTCATCTCTCAAAATGTTTAAACCCAATAGATACTAGTGGTAACACATTAAAAAACACGTTCTGACATAAAAAAATCATGCCAGAAACCTTCAATGTATATCATTCTGTTTTTTCAGGAGCTACAAAATGCTCACATTTCCCCAATCTCCTATGTCTTTAAAGGGAAAAATGCATAACATCTGTTCTTTATACCAATGAGCATGAGTATTTAAATGTCAAAATTTAAGCTGACTTCCTTTTCTTTCCGTTTTTAAAAGTAATTTTGTCTCACAGTCCCACTCTAAATACCTTGAAATAAGATGAGTTCACTTCACTAGTGTTATGCATTGAAAGTGCATGAAATTATCTCAAAAAACAACGACTGACAATGAGATGGTTCTTGCTGTTGAATGGACATTTTCTGCCTGTGTCTCCGTAAGGGGGTTTCTTAGGTTAATAGGAGATGGTACTCACAGCAGGGTCCCTTGCGCAGCACCTTGATGCGTCGCTGCGTGTTGCACTGGGCTTTCTCCAACTCGCACTCGTTGGAGTAGGTAGACGAGTCGGATCCGCAAACAGGCGCCACCAAGGATGGACATTCCGCCCTCTTGCAGACACACTCAGCCTTGGCCTGGTCAGTTGGGTCTCGCTCACATACAGCACCGAAACCACACAGCTTTCCTCTACAGCCTGCAAGAAAGACAGAGATAGAGGGGAAGTTAAAAATTGGTATGTTCAAGAATAGATCTCAATATTTGTTGTATACATTTCAAGTCGAATTATCTCAAAGGTGTCTGATCACACACCTCATCCCTAAATGAAAGTTTTCCAGGCATTGCACTTATCCTGCATGAACTCATTTAGTTTTTCTACTTCCTAGAGGAGTTTATGTCATGTTATGTTTTTGCTTTAACACCAGACAGGCACGTCCAAACAAATGAATCTCAATATGCGTTAGCCGTCGGGGTCTTTGTGCAGAGCTCTGCTCAGTTCAGCAACACAAATGCTCCGGGGATTAAATGTGATCCTAGCGTAAAGCACACAGATGCTCTCAATTCATCCAGGAAGAATCTGTCCACCCATGCAGAGCAAGCACAGTGTGTTGCTGGGTGTGCCGAGCCCTTTGCAGAATATGGAAAAGCTCCAGTGTTAAAAAATTTGAAAAAGTCAGCAACATTCAAATCAATCCTCAGTGTTGTGGTTAGTTCCTTTTTATGCTCTGAAAGGACAGCAGACTTTAAAACATCAATGATCCACCGTCCAGGGAAACATGGAGGGACGGAACCAACGGCAAGAAGACAAACCAAGGTTAGCCACGCGTTTCAAGGTTTCAAGAGGCAAACTCTGAACTTGGTTGATGGATAAGTATGTTGTGCGTATTTTGTGCGTGTTGTGTATACACAACATTTAACATAGAGAGTAATTGACCTGCATCATGGCAGCTAAAGCTGTTGTGGGTCTGCACCCACTTTGAGGGCTGTTGGGCAGCCAGATGGCGTGACATCCCTGCCTCATTGGGGGCGAGGTGGTGGGAGGGCGCTCACAGGTAACCAACCAGTCGAATTCAACAAATGAAAGACTGCAAATAAAAGTAGTCCTCTCTAAAAAAAAAGTTGTCTCGTTTAAAAAGGCCAACAACAGTGTCACTGCTGCGGATATGTCACACACTTCCACAAAAACAAGAACTCGCACACAACTAGTTCTTATCACTGGCACCCAGGCCAGGACTAAACGCAAGGCAGCATGTCCACTCACTGGCAGGTGGCTTTTTGCCGTACTGGATAGACCAGCCGACAATGTGATAGACACACACACACGTACACAAACTCTTTGTGTGCGGCACAGACAACTGGTCCAGCATCTGCCCAAGGCATCTCATTCTGTCTGTCTCCTCACACCAAGGAGTGTGTGTGTGTGTGTGTGTGTGTGTGTGTGTGTGTGTGTGTGTGTGTGTGTGTGTGTGTGTGTGTGTGTGACAGGCGAGGAGGTGGTTTTTGACTTGCCTACTGTTCCCTGTGGGAGAGCACCTGACAGCTACCTGAGCTCACTCTCTTTTGTACCAGGGGGAAAAGAAGTGAGTGCCAGTGTGTATGTGTGAAGCTATCCATGAATGCATCTGTATTCCTGACAGCGTGTGTGTGTGTCTGTGAGGTGTTGGCATTAGGTGTCTGACTCCCAGACTTGTGCACACGCACACACACACGCACACACACACACACACGCACACTCACATACTAACACACACACACGCAGCCAGGTGCTTGCATGAAGGCCTTGTCATGACTGGCCCACTGCTCAGCCAACACTTCACACCACGCGCTGTGTGTTTCTCTGTGTGTGTGCATGCGAGTGTCAGTGTGTAGCGCAGAGTCAAAGCCACAGGAGCAGTGACAAGAGGTGAAATGGAATCGAACTGTGTCACATGTACAAGCGACAGGGAAGGAGAGTGTGTGATAGTAAGACGGGAAAAAAATACAAGCCACAAAACAGACTGAGGCTGCAGTTAACAAAAGCAAAATAAGCAGCACGACTATATTCCAGTGAAGTCATCAAGCAAATAAGATTATTTAATTACCAAAGAGAACTGACATTAAACACTGACAGTGAACACACCAACTGACGAGGCAAAGATCATGATTGCCTGTGGTGATTTGTAACCACATCTCTTCTGCAATGTTTTCCTATAAGAACATCGCACTCTAGCCTGGAGCTTAGCTGACTGACAAAAGACTGACACCAGAGCTGATGGCTCTGTCAAGAAGGCTCTGTGAAGGTATCAAGTGCAGGCTCTCCACCTAGCATCCAAACTGCATAGTACTTATGTTCTTTCCTGGGAAAAAAATCCTCCTGCCACCTGAGGAAAGTTTATCTTTAGAATGGAAAGAAGCCCTCTGTGGTTAATATGAAGAACAATACCTACCAAGGTTGAAAACAAAAGAAGACCACACACAGAAACTTTGTGTCAACGTAAATTCTAAAAGCGATGTACCTGACCCAGAAACTATAATAGTTAGGATCCTGTGGACATGTCCTCGAGACAGATAGGCATTACTTTACAAGAACAACAGAAGTGTTTAAATGTAAAGCTTCCTCAGTGTAAAGCTTTTCCCTGGGACACTGGCTCCAGCAGATTCAAGGAACAACAACTGAGCTCTCTGTCCAAAAGAGCAAAGTATATATTTATATTTACATATTTTTACATTTACATTAGGATCCACTACTGACATCAGAGCAGTCGTTAAAAACGCGTTAGCATGGCTATAGCCTACATGAGTTATCAAAATAGAAGCTTTATCCTGAGTCTGATGGTACAGGGCCAATATTACATACAGCTCTATGCTGTTCCACTGGGACGTAAAGGTGAGTCGTGGATGTATATTCAATGTGTTTGACAGCTTGGATGGTCACAGATTATAGTGCAGCTTTCAAACAAGCTATTTTCAAGGTTCGATTTGAAAGGGAATCAAAGAGTGTTAAGATTATCCAATCCAATGGAATACAGTTGGCCTTCTAGTTAGAAAAAATGCTATGTAATTTGTATTCAGTAACTGACTACATCTCAAGGTAATCAGACCCAGCTCTTTGTACATAACAAAGCCTATGTCTGCTGTTGTGTCCAAGCAAGACGGCTGCCTACAGCCGAGCTCAGGTGAAGACGGTGAATACTATAAAAAATAAAAGCCTTTTTAAAGATGGATTGGTTGGCTGCACTTGTATGTTCTTACAGTGTGCAGTGTGGACACTGTTGACAGCTTGATGCTGTTGAACTGTCGAAATACAGTAGGACAAAACATAGTGAAATAAAACACCCAGCTATTATCTATCATCTTTAAAACTAATCAGCAGATATTTATGTCTCTTAAGAGCTATTGAGAAAAACTAAGCTTTCAAAGGTATGTGCTTCTGTTTGGGTGAATGCACAGAGACACTTGAGAGTTTATGTAATGTCCACAATGAAACCTGGTGAACAGAAAGACTTTTCCACAATGAAACCTTCTTTCATTGTGGAAAAGTCTTTCAGAGTGCAACGAGTGCATGTGAATCTGTCCATGTAGGTGTGTAAGGTAATCTCCCTCCAGCCCCGTGGCGTTTAAATCCTCACATCCATGCTGGGTTTTTTTTCTTCTTTCTATTTCAGACAGGGGAAGGAAATCCCATTGGGGAGAAAAGACGGCGTGTCCAGTTTGTGCTTGTCAGGGCAAACGTCTTGCCCAGGTAACACTTCATCCCATGTTTAGACATCTCATCCATTAAATATGACATGATGTCGCAGCCCAAGGACGCACTCAATGCACCAGCGTGTTATGAGAGGGAAGGGACAGCGCTGTTGGGATTAAAGGGGCAGTGAAGCAAATGTCACGGTTTGGGGAGTTGAAACAGAATCGGACTCTTATGGCAATTCCCCCCCGATTTTTTTGTTGTTGCCAGTTCTGATGTTTCAGGATTGAGAGTTGGTCTAAAATGATTCACATGTTATTGTAGAAAATAATCCTGCCATGCACAGTGGAGGAATATATACTTATTTAATCTTAATTATATCGTACGTGTGTAATATTTTGTGCTGGTTATCTTGCTTTTCAACATTAAGTCATGCAGACACCGATTCAATACATATTCCCCGAAAGCAGTAGATCCTATTACTCTTGAGATTCTTCCTACTCTGTGAAGAAACTATCCCCACAGCCAGTTGTGGTCAAAGTCATGTTTCTTTGTTTTGCTGCCTTGTTACATTTAGCTCAGACAAAGTGAACAAAAAGGGGCAGAAATGGACTGTCGTGGAGAGCATGAAGGGCTCAGGCCCAACAAGGGGGACAGGCCAAATTTCCAGACAAACTTAAAATGGCTTCTTTAGGAGTGGAACACTATTCCCTGCAGGAACTAGATACCTGTCAGGTTTCAATAATTTCCCTGCATTCCTGTTTGGTTCAGCCGGAAAAGGAATGGGACCAGAGGAGGGGAGGGAAGGAAGGGAAGGGGAAGGTGCGCATGAATAATTAACAGACCTGAACTTTACATGGGTGACAAGACTAGTTGCTGAATTTCCGGGAGAGCCGGGGCAGTGATGCACAAATGGCAAATGAATAACTAGTTTTTCGCTGGAGCCAGTGGTGCTCAGTTTAAAATCGGACCACTGTGGTTTCAGCGCTGATTAATGACCTATTGACTGTCTGGAAATCAGGAAACTGAAGTTGATGGAGGGAGATGCAGCTCAGTGGCATTGGGGCGACTTTGCCTTAGCGTTGAATGAGTCTAAATTCATTACGCTCTAGCACTCCTGAGGGACATCTTCCACTCTCTGGCTAATAAACGGTGCCATTCTTCTCAGCTCAGGCTAAGTAATACAGATGTGCTCCTCGGGCGGGCCACCTTTTAACAGTCGTCTCTCTCTCTCTCTCTCTCTCTCTCTCTCTCTCTCTCTCTCTCTCTCTCTCTCTCTCTCTCTCTCTCTCTCTCTCTCTTTCCTCTATTTAAGAGGGCTTTAGCATCTACATCGGTGTAGCTGTGCCAGAGGACCTTTTCAGGTGAGGGGAGAGGTTGCTATGGCAACAGCAAGTCACGCACTCGGTGCAGCCGAGTGCAGCTTGCCTCATCCGGCTGAGTGTAAAGTTCCTACATTGCACACAGGTGGTTCCTATAGAGTAGGTGTACACACATTTGAGGCTTCTGTTTGAGTTCACTGCCCCTATATCCCCCTCCTCACAGCGCCTTTTAGAACAATATTGTTCAGTATACACCCTCCCTCCACGTTGTGCCCTGGGGGGGAGAAACTGCTTCTGCCAATCTAATTCTCTCACTATGGCCATGTGCAGCACTGAGACTAAAGGGGTACTGTGTAGTTGTGGAGAACAGCAACACATCGGTGTGATATTGATTAACAGTTGCCGAGAAGTTGCCTTCCTCGTGTGTCGATAACAGGGCAGTGATCATAATAGTCAATGGGACACGTCCCCCCCCAATGTTTAAATTACGGTAAAATTCTCCCCCTCCCCAATAAATGTAATTGTAAACTGAAAGATTAATAATAATAATAAAACTGTTATTTTAGGCCCTTTTTTAGCTGTCTCTAGCTTATCATGCTTATTTTGTCATGTAAAAAAAATACTGTAAACTATTGAACATTGTGGGCCCTAACGTGTTTGCTGTCTTATGTCTTAAGTCAAACGTATGCTAATGTATTTATATGAATGTTTATTTGATAAAATATGTATATTTTAATATAAAACTATATAAAGTTATATAAAATACACATACACATGTTTATATTACCAAGCACACATTAAACTTACAATACAGTATTAAACATAGTTTTAAATAGAAAGCTATATACTAATTCATCTTGTGTACTAATAAATGAGTTGGGAGATTTTGGTCCAGTGTTCCCTTCATTACTAAGGACGTGGTCGATAAGATTATTTACAGGAACGAGTCTGGCGTTCCAAAGTGATGTACTTTGTCTCTACGAGAGATTGAATTAAGAGAAAGACACGGCGGGGTGGTCAACAGTTACACCTGGTAAAATATCTGACGGGAGAAAGCAGCCCTGCAGGGCCTCTATTGATCCCTGGTGTGTGGTCGTCAGGGGACCGATGCAGTCAATTATTGATCCTCAGTGCAATCATACAACGCCCAGCGTGAAATAAAGAAAACAGCTGCTCACAAAGGAACAGCCCACCTTACCAGCTCAATATGAGAAAAAAACAGTTAAATGAAAAGAAAGGGGCTGAAGGAGGGAAAGAAAGGAGAGTCTTTCAAAGCAGTTCCAGAAGAAAACAACTTTTCTCTTGTCCTGCTTTTTCAACCGTGCTGCTCTTATCAGGGCAACAGCAGAATGAACAAATTGTTCCAAAACAAACTGTAAAGAGCTATTCGTTTGCCTTCTTCTGTGCCTTTAGCTGCACTCTTCGCTTGAAGATTGAGGGTCCTTGACTATGGGAGTATGGCTTTGCCTGTGTGTGTGTCTGGTTGTGCAGGCTGGTACAGTATTTTCCCAATCCCATGCATAAAGGGGGCAATCAATTCCGCTCTTCTCCTCCTCGCTGAATGCAACACATAGGCCCGTACAGCCGAGCGCCTGGGTCCTGACCTCGCTAACACGCAGGATGAACTCATTTACAAACAGCAGCTTCTCGCCGTGCACACAGCGGCACTACACAACATCCCAGAGAATGAGAGATAAAGTTGGAGTCAGCGAGTCAAGCCAGGGAGAGGGAGGAAAGGGGAGGCAAGAACGCGGGAGAGAAAGAGAAGTGAGGGAAGGTTAAAGAGACATTTGAGGGGCAGAGGGAAAGTGCCTACATTTCGAGCCTGTCCGAGTTTATGCACATGGACACATTCAATCCAGCAGGTCAAAAAACATGAGCTGCAAATTCCCTCTGGGGCTTAATTGATCCAGAAACAATGTGCAATCTTTTCTTGCTAACAAAATGAGAATATAAAGTTCCAAACGTGCACCCACTGTGTCTGAGTCAAATTGGCTTCAAATCAGCAGAGTTAGTTGTGTTCATTTGCTTTATTTTCAACTCTGCATGAAAAACAGTAGGTCTTATTTAAATGACTTGTGACTCTGCTTGTTACTGACTTTGTTGTTCAGTCACCTCAGTTTCTACTGTCGCTGCTCCTCTGAGGTTTTGTCATTGCTATTCACAGTCTCCCCTGGCTATGGTTACTTTTTTTTACCTTTAATGAAGTCCCACTGGTATTAAGCAAAAATAAACACACCACACCAAAGCTACAGTGAACACACAACAGTATGTATTCTTTAGGTTCTTGTTTTCAGTTTAGGCAGATCCGTATGTGAACAGTTTGACTCCCGCAGAGAAGTCAAAGTTGTCACAATACATTTAAAATGTGTTGTAGCAACAGCAGCAGTTGTATGTTCAAGAGACAAATGAGTGAAGGCTTCATATAGCGCTCATGAGACAAAGCCCAAAAGAAAGTTACAAAGCTAGGCATAGACAGGATGTGAGGGTGGATGGATGAGCCAACAAAACATCTGACCCTAACATGCGTGAAAGCTGTTCATGTCTCCTTTCCAGTTTTATAGCACAGCCACAATTATTTCTTAACCCTAAACACATGTTGACAATTGTGACATGACGACAAAGGTTC
Organism: Pseudopleuronectes americanus; assembly: GCA_038501795.1. Lineage (NCBI taxonomy): Eukaryota > Metazoa > Chordata > Actinopteri > Pleuronectiformes > Pleuronectidae > Pseudopleuronectes > Pseudopleuronectes americanus. Next base: position 6,411,563 of record CM076725.1, read on the forward strand.
CCTTGCCCCAATGACACAATCCTTTTAAACCAAAGCCACAGTCTTTCCCAGATTTTGTACCTAAATATGACCAAACATAAACCAGAGCAGATTTCCTTTTAAACTACAAGCCGCATGATATCAAAGAAATGGCAGAAGCTGATTTGAATGTATCAGGATAAGTATTTAACTTCTTGAGCTCAACTAGCTTTCCTTGGGGCAAAGTGGCAAGTCAATTCATGGCGAAAACACACATTTCTTTGCACTCACACACTTGGGTGTGAGAGGCAATTTCAAACCCTGAAGTTGTTTGTCCTTTCATTCACACCGTTTTGGGCTTTCGAGAACACAATGATTGCCAAAGCAATTAAACTGAGACCTTGATGAGAGAGCTCTCAAAGTACATTACAAAACCAACCCTGGAGCAGCTTATGGTCGGTGTATGATCAGCCAGCCATTCAACTCACATAAAATGGATAATCATCATGGGTTGTAGCCACTGTGATTTATTGATTATCTATTGACCCTTGTTCATTTAGCCAGAAGGATGGCAGGAAGACTTTAAATGCGCAGTTCAATAAACCCAAACCTAACCACTTAGACCAGAGTAAATACAATTCGGGGTATTGAAATATGTTAACAAGTTATTGGTCTTTTCCAATCTTTCCTTTTTTTAACTCATATATTTGAGGTCTCAGAATATAGCAGATGCTGCATCTTCATAAATCAGGCCTGAAATACGACAGCTCCTGACAGCTGAGAACATCTGCCTAATCACGCTTGTTATGGGAGAATAATACCTGAAGGTTATTTGAAGAAAAAACACTTGGTTATCTTTCACAATCAGGACGGGACAAGAGCGACAAACTAAACAAGAAACTCTGAGGACAGAGAACGATGTTGTGAGTAGGAAAGAGTGAACGTGACCGACACAGGAAGCTGCACTCCTCCTCATTCTGACAGACTTAGAGACCATACTTGGTCAAATAGCGTCATATGAACACGACCTATGACAGTGTTAGTGGTTTGCTCTCACAAACTGAGTGGGTGCCATCTGGCGATCACATCACAGATACCACAGCGGGTTGACGTCAAGAAAAGAGACACGTCCGGTATTACACGGGTTCTTCTTGATGAAAAAAAAATTAAAACGTGTGCCTTAGATATGTTTTCATAAGAGCCGCGAAACAAACGTTAGTTACGCCTCCTCCTCTTGAGAATTAAAATGAATATTTAATGGTAAACCTCATGTGAATACAGCACCTTGGGCTCTATTTCCCTGCATGTACAAAGACGACGTAGGCACAAATGCAGCTTTTTTGCAATTTTCCTTGGGCACAGGTCCAGTTTTTTTGCGTCTCTGTCTGTTTGATCATTTCTTGCCCTGAACCAAAGGCTTTCTGCTGAGGTGGGAGGAGAGGTGCAGCTCACAGGCTGTGTTTCTGCTTATTAGAAAGCACAGCGGAAATTTGGTTGAACTTTTCTGCGTGAAAACCGGTTCAATTTTGTATCGGAAACACAGGGCATTTGTCTTAACAGTCTTGGTATGGGCCTGCGGCATCTGAATACCATATAAACTTGAAAGTAATCCTTGAAAACGCATATCGGACATGAAATCATTGCAAATAATTAAATGTGACACTATTCACTGAATGATTACGTTATAATTTAGAAAGATAGAGCAAGCTATTGATATTTACACGATGCAGCTGATACAGATGTTTGACAGACAGCAGCTCCGGTCTTCTTTGCTTCTGTCTCATTCCAACACAATTGGCCCAGGCTGCTGTCTGCTCAGCAATACCTGCAGTTCCATCTCCACCTGAGAGCCAGCTATAAACTAAACAGGTCTTTGTGTTCACCAGTGGATTCCTCATGCACATGGACAGCCTTTTGTTTACATCAACTCTATTGAATTCAAGATCCAAAACACTTGTAAACAAAGTATCTGGGGTCTGCAGATATTGAATCATGAATCTGCATGATTTATTTATTTTAGCCAACTCTCCAACTCTTTAAATCTTCCACGGGAGACGGATGGTTGCTATAGTTACAGTGGCTATCCATTTCCCATACATTGTATGAGCAGAATGTAGTGTGTCCTCAACAGATGTTTTCAGCCGGGCTTGGTCAGTTATGAGTGAACATTCAGTCAATAGGTTTCAGCGTCAGTAGTTTCGCCATGTGCTTCTTATTACTAAGATGTGTTTGGTCTTTATTGTTAGGAGAGATTTAAAAGTGTGACAGGGTAGCGAGTGCAATGAAGATCCTGGTCTGAACCAAACCTATGGACTTAAGCCTCAGGAGCATCCAATATCTCTACTGGTTGAGTGGCTGCTCCTGTTTTTCTAGTTCTCTCTCCAAGCTTCCCTCCGCCCAACCTTATCAATAATAGATGGTTTGGTGGCAGAGCCCTATTCTGTCACCTCACATCTTCTCCAGAAACTCAGCAGCAGGCAGCTAGAGATTCTCCTCCAGCGGAGATTACAGCTGCTCTGCAATATACATGAAGAAAACCAGCATGGCTGCCCGCATGCTCCTGAATTCAATTATTCAGCTAAGCCACTATTACGAGGAGCGGAGCCCTCTTTTGTTCACGTCCCCGAGCTCATTGTGTGAGCTCACCGTCATCTTCCAGAGACCTGGGATGGGCTCTTTATATAAAGACCTGGTTTTCCTATTAAACACACACTCACAGCGGAATCTTTATGCTGGCTAATTGCAAGTAGGCATTGTGTGGGAGTGTGAGCGACGATTCACTTTCAGACATGTGGAAAAACGGATGCAAAGACACGCACAAGCTGACGCATGTAAAGATGCACGCTGAGGCACACACACACACACACACACACACACATGGATCACACCACAGCGGCTACAGCTAATGCCGTCTCATGTTGTTCACGCCTGTCTTCTATTCTCTGCACTCTTTTTCGCTCCATCCCACACCAACATCATTAAATGTTTCATGGTTCCATTTCCTCTCACGTTAATATATTACAAAGGAGTGTTCATGAGGAACGGGAGCAGCAGACACAACACACCTCTCCAGTTTCTATGAGAAAAACTAAAAAGGATAAATAGGCAGCAATGGCCACTTTGCACAGAGCCCCTGGTGTCACCTCGCAGCCATAGCCAATTAGGAGAGAGAAGGCGGCTTTCCCCAGAGGTCATCCGCCAAAATTAGGCCAGGGTTGGCAAGTTTCTAAAGATTTGGAGGATCGGACTGCCTAAAAGTAGTTTTCACTGAGGATATGAGTGCTACCAGAGGTAAAAAATAAAACTGATGTGGGACCTTAATCCCAGCAAACACTTCCCAACAGGTCTGACTGAGTCGTAGACAAATTATTTAATTGTTTTCTAGCCGTAATTTTATCTCATGCATTAAATCATCTCTGTCTGGGCATTAAACATCCTAACTGTGTCGACAGCTTTTGGCATTGTAGTCGGCTATAAACAAAGCTGAGCCAATAATGAGTTTTACTCCTGTCAGCCACCAGGGGGAGAATGAGACACTCTTGCTTAACTTTTGAGGAGGTGTCGTGTCATACATTTTTATACAGGCTATCCCGTTAACTTTGCATTGTTAGTGTTTAGTCTTTTCTGCAAAAGTCCCATACTGGCTTATTTGTTTTTACCCAGAATGCATCTCTTTGTCAGGCTGGAAATAGCAAAGATAATCTGTGTTTTGTTCTCTGGGGTTTCTAGGTCTATCTGCATACCAAATACTTGCTGAACAAATTTAATACAAATTTATACAAATAGAATACAAACATGTAATTTGAGATGATTCTGTAACAAGCTACAGGCGACCACACTTCAGGTTCTCCAAACGGTGAGTGCGGGCCAAAGGAGCTCATTAGTGCGTTTTGAGGAATTATGGTACTTTAAAAGTGACATCTCTCTGATGGCAAATACTGCCTGCATGCCGGATGCTTTATTTGCCTGCATTACCCAAACACCTGCACTTGTAATAAGTAGAAAATTATGTTTTTCATTTTAAATCAGTAAAAATGAGCCAGCCTAGAGTACCTAAGTTATTTTGTGATTGCAGCTTCAAAGAATGCAGTGAGTACAAATACACAGGGTTTTTCATACTATGCATACCGTGTTCTTTTTGCTGCAAAATATCAGTTCACATTCCTTGCTGAGTGAAGGGTCTTAGCTTTTGATGGTCTGAACATGTGACCACTTCAAGCCACTTCTTTGAACCCGCCAAATCACTCCGCCAGATATTCCCATATGACGATAATTCAGTGTTTCTGGTTGCTGTTGCTCCAGGGGTCTCAGGCCATCGGCAGTTTCCTTTAAAGCAAAGAGCTGGAGAGGAAACCGAGCCTCCATGCTGGCTCCCACCATGGAGAGGAGAGGGTGCTCCTTTTTTTCCCAGGATTTCTGGAGGGAGCCCAAGTCGCTGGCAGATGGCAGCAGGATGAGACTCAGAGACAACCTGGGGAGAGCTTGGAAGGCGAGCCAGGAAGCGGCAGCTCTCAAGTGCTGAGCTGGTCTGCGCTGAATAAAAGGGAGGTGGCCTGCTCCATATGCTCCGTATCGCTATGCCTAATCACATCGAGGTGCCCATGGACCCGTTGCCATTGTCACTGGAGGGAATTCAGGATAGTTTAAAAATAAATTAGCATTTTTGTGGGCAAAAGCATGTTGAATTGTGTTTAAAGCAGAAGTGGGAGCCAACTAGCCTTTTGCCAATTGGAATTAGTGCCACCATATGGGAGAAGTGAAAATAGGACGGGGGACTCTTCTTGATGTCTACATTTAGAAGGGAATTTCAGGCCCAGGAGGTAAAGGACATTATCTTCCCCTAAAGCTTATAGATTAATATTGATGTGCCCGGCTGAAAAGCCCCAAGAGGAAATATCGAGCGTAAAGAGCTTCGCCCAATCATAAGGGGTTGATGAATGCGGCCCCTCAAGGGAGATGCCTTGGCCGGCTGAGCCATGGGTGCCCTGGTTTTGTACTCATCCATAATGAACCCCATGGGTCTAGCGGTCAGTAGGGTTCCTCCCTTCTGGTTGCTCTCCTGGGCAGACAAGGCACTATATCATTTCCCTCTGCCCCTCCTTTATCCCCTCCTCCCATCCTCCAGTCCTCCCCACTCACTCTCTGGTCAATAGCCCTTACCGGTTGATCGATACAGTCACAAATCACTCCATTTTATTATTCTCCTCCTTCCCTCCCTCTTTCACTGGTGTCAATTACAGCCAACGATAGGGAACATAAAGATTAGGGATTGTTACCTCTTCTTCACTGCTGGATTACTTGTTACTTGTGCACAATCCTAACAGAGAGTAAGAAGCAAATAGAGCCTATTAGAAGACCATCTGTAATTCAGACCAGCCCAGCTCCTTTAAACCCTGTCATCATTGCTGTTCTACATGCACACACAAACTCACATACACACTTCTGGACACTTTCATCACAGCCTCTCTCTGTTAATAGCCCATGAGAAGTGAATGTAGCGTATGATTGTGTTATTTCCAGGAAATCAAAGTGCAGTGGCGGCTGCCTATTCATCATGTTGGACTTTTTCTCTGAGATACCTCAGAGGCCACATAATGTTCACACGTACACACAGACACACACATACACACACACACACTCGGAATGGATGGGCAAATGGAAGAAATCTAGAGGGACAGAGTGTCTGATGTAGATTCAAATTTATAGGCAGTGTCCATGCACTGCTGGCTTTAGCATTAGTATTATAGCACCACGCCCCTGTCAGCCGCCGCTGTGGAATTAATTGGCAGTGACGTGAAAGTAGCACAAAAAGTGCCACGCGTTTGTGCTTTTCATTACCGTACAGAGGGTCTTTCTGTGTGGCTTTGTAATATTTTCAGAGGCTAAGGGAGGGACGAAGGCAAGGGGGAAAGGAGGATGTGTGTGTGTGGGGGGGGGGTGGAGTGGAGAATAAGTAATATGGAGCGGACTGTAAGGGTTTTTAGCTCCTCTCTGTTCATTTGTCTTCATTTCCTCTCTTTGCGACGCTTAGCCCATCCTGACCCACACCGCTGTATCTACGCCACGCAACAGCTGTGCGCGTGAACACACAAGTGCCCGCCCGCACACACACACTTGTGAGCCACGTACAGTATGCAGCTTTGCACATATGCATTTACACTCACAATCAGAGCCAGGCATTATCATCATACCGTGTGAACCAGTATACGCCTGTTTTATGCATGCCAGAAAAATAAAGTGGGAAGCAACACACACAAACACAATCCCGGCAGGGAGTTTGAAAAATGTTGGCAGGCTGGTGGACAGGCTTTTGGTTCCCAATTTGACAGAATGGTCGGCATATTCTATTTGTTTATAATGGAATGATAATTGTTCTGTGGTATTGTGCCCCATATTTTTATATGATAAAGTCATATCGAGAATAGTAAACATTATAGTGTGTGTTTGTGTGTGTGTGTGTGTCTGCAGTGCGTTTTGCTCCACATGAAAATACATTTCACTAAAAAGAAATGGCAGTTTTAAACGGTAATGGAGTAAAAGTAGCTCACTATATTTAGACGTCCACATTGGAGAGGTAGTATATTTAGGAACAAGAGCTGCTCTGTCATCTGTCGCTAGCGTCAGATAAGAGCTTTCTCTCTAATGTGGAGATGCTGAAGATGACTTAAGGTTTCAAAGAGTTCTTCGATGTTCCCAATCCCATGAAAGGGGTGTAAGATTTAGCTGGAGGCCTGACTTCTGCTATTTATGGAGACAGCTAATCAAATGCGCAACTGCAACTCTTATGTTATGTTGCAGTACTAAGAACAAACCTATTTAAATATTGACATTTAATACACATTTATCTTAGAATATGGTTAGACAGAGCGAAGACAGAAATCCTCAATAAGAGACTACACTGTTAGAGACGATAGTCAAACAGAGACAAGCCTGATAATTGAACAGCTCGATGCCCCTTGGGTGCGACTCCCTCTCTCCTTGACTTGACCTACAGAAGTGCACCCCCACCCCCCCCACCCCCCCCTCTTAGTGTATAGGTTCCCTCTGGTGTTTATTAACACAGGCAGGAGCTACTACACCCGAGGCCAGGCTGGACGAAAGCACACATTTCTAACACACACACAAAAAAAAATGATTGTTACCAATGCCAATAAGGCCAAATAAGAGGTTTGACAGCAATGCAATTTGGTTGCTCGGGGCAACTGGGCAACTGCTACCGTTGAACCCAGTGCACATTCATATCGCTGCTGCCCTGCACTCCCCTCTGTCTTTGAATGTGGCTTGGCATGCCAGTGGATGTGCTTATCAAATTACAGCACATTCCTCTGCCAAAGTGTTTCCTACATAATAAGACATGTGTTTTAACATTCTGCTCCACCTGCACACATAAATATGCATTCACTAACTCCAGACAACTGGGAGGGTTATACACGGAGGCTGACTGGAGAAGGCGTTTTTGTTTCTGCGGAGATGGAGGGGTGTTTTGTGTATCTGTGACAGTCACTATAGGGCCTTGATAGGCGGGTAATATTTTACAATTTAAGTGGGGGGGTGATGTAGTAGGATAGTGACGAGGAAGGATACAGGGTAGAAGAAAGCGAGGATGAATTTATTTTTAGTGGTGCGGCATATGGCCTCCGTGACACCAATATCCTGTCTGTCTATTTAGACCCACACCACAAGGTGTAATCCAGGCATCTTTACAAAGATCGAAACCTACACACAAAAAAAGAAAAAGAAAAAATGATATATCAGATGCATTACCAAAGGCTCCATTATGTTAAATCCACATATCCATTCATGGACTGTATGGGCAGATAAAGAGAGCACAGAATGTGTACTGCTCTTTAATGAAGCTCATCTCTTAGGTGTTGTAACACTGGAGAGCGGGGGCTCTGCTTAATGATATCATTAAAGCCATAGTGACATTGGAAGTGTGTGAGTGTGTGCGTACCTGTGTATGTGCGGTGGTGTGTGTGTTTGTGTGTGTGGTGAGTGTGGTAGCTGGTTCACTGCAGTAATGCAATAAGATCCGGTGTCTGGTCTTACAGCGCCCTGTGAGGTCTGTGTAGCTTTCTATTGATTCATGTCTTTTGTTTCAACCTGTCCCTCCTGTGGGACATCAGAGACCAGGCAGAGCCACTGGTAAGCAGCCCTGCAGTCTAGGGAGGGGGGGGGGAGCTCACTGAGACGTTAGGACTCCTGGTGATTACATAACTAAGCCTAGTGAGCTTCACAAGTCATCGGTTCATGTATTTGTACAAACACATTAATTCAATATAAGTGGATCTAATATAATTAGGGAGATGACTCCAAAAGGCCTGAGCGCTGACCTGCGGAGTTGTGTAGTTAAATCCACAAGGTCAACTCTGAATCACAGCCGCAGTGATGTAATAACTATGTGATGCTGTATTGCTCCCTGTGGGGAACCGCTCTTTGCTTGGAGATTACTGGAGTTCAGTGAACATGTGTCACCTGGCTGAAGGAAGGTAGGGATCTATCTCCAGTACGTCACACACCACTGCACACGCGTTTCAATGCAACTGGGCTTGTTCGTTGCACTTCCAGTGTCACCAGTCACATTAGGTCCATAAACTATTAAGGATATATAGTTAACCTCACAGCAAAATGTTATATAATTTATGATAAATGACATTAATGTTTAAATTTGATGAAAACTGTATTAATCTAAACTCAAATCTAGAGATTGAAACTTTAAAATTTATAATAACCACTCAACAATAAACCAATTAGACAACTGATTAATAATATCATAAGAAACAATAATTTGATGGTCAACGTCTGTTATGTAAATTATATCATAACCTAAAATTGAATGTATCTGTTTTTTTATGTTAGTTATCAGAAAATCTTTGGCCTTCGAACTTAGATTTGAAGATGAGGAGAGTCTTTTCTCAAATTTAATTCAGAAAATAATTAGGATTAGTGGATAATGACATTTGCTATTTATATGTCGGAAAATGTAGTTCAACTTAGTGCTGAAATAATTAATTAGCCATTTGATGGATATAGAATATGTAGAATTATATATAATTTTAATTAGCCAAACTACATTGGGAACATTTCCTGATTGTCTGATTAACATTACGGTAAATCCAATCTGTGCCTTTACTCTGAGAATGTGACATTTTAGTTTTGATGAATCTGAATAATGAAACGGATGATATCATTTTCTACTGCAAAACATTTTTTTTCTGCATAAAACAGTAAATGATGATTGTGAAGCCAGGCCCCTCTTGTGTGGCACCATGTGTGCATCGAGGCCTGAGGGGAGCCCGACAAATCATTCAGCATCAATCAACCAGCAGTAAGTGCTGTTGTTCTGGAGGAAGTCAACACCCGTGTGACAAGATGAACTACAACCAGTGTTTACATTAGGCTTTGCTTCTTGTTTAAAGGGTAGATGGGTGGGACTACTAACAGATATATATTTATAACCATCTGTGCATCTATTCTGTTTAATTATATGCTTATATGCACAATAGGATTCTGCCCTCGTACATATGCATAAACACACAAACAACCATCTCACTCAGTACACAGCCTGTTGTCTTGTTTTCTCCCTCCCAGCCTTCCTTCACTCTCCCTCTTTTTCTGGCTGAGTATTGGAGTGAAGGAGCTTATGTGTGTGTGTCTGTGTGTGTGTCTGTGTGTGTGTAAAGCTGAAAATCTTGCAGCAAAAAATGGCAACAGGCTCTCTGACTGACCAACGGATGGCTGATGTGAGTGTTTCTGTGGACAACTCGGAGGGTGTCACACACTTCAACAGCTCATGTCAGGTAAATTCATGCCTGTGCACACGCAATCTCACTTGGCAGTTTGTAAAGACCATAATTAGTGGCTGCCACGCTGTTCCCCTTTCCAAGACAATAGGTGCCTGAGACAGTGGAGGAGAGAGACGGCTTTGTTAATGGTGTGGATCCTGGCAATTAACACAGGCGTAGGGCAAGTACAGTACATTGTGTGTGTGTGTGTGTGTGTGTGTGTGTGTGTGTGTGTGTGTGTGTGTGTGTGTGTGTGTGTGCGTGTTGTTCACATCCACCAGTGACCTTACTGTGGGCGGTATGGTCTAAATGTGCAGTCAGTGCCGGTGGGGTCTAACAAACAAGGTAGGGAAGTATTGTTAATTCAATTCAAATGGACACACACACAAAGTGTACACGTCTTGATTCACATGTCGACATATATTCAAACATTTTGAGTGGATTAATCTGATGATTAAAATAGTCACTCAATTAATGCAGTCACACATTGATAAATCAAATAGGTGCTGATAACCTGACTCTTACAATTAAATAATTTGATGTCACCGAATAAATTACCAAACAATTACCATGAAATGAGTAGACAGGAATTTGAGAAATCAATTCCTTGTTTATTAAGTGAAAACGAGGAAAATGTGCACCTTTAAACTTTTCATTTAAGATTTGTTTTATTTTCTAACTTTAATTTGATTGTTATTATCAAATAATTGTTGTTTTTTCAATATTTTCTATAATTGGCTTAACAGACAATTGTTACAATTAAAAACGAACAATGGGTTAATTAATTATGGACCTAATTAGCAGTGGGAAACGACTGTGTTGTAACCACATTATATTGTTGCCGTTGTCATTTACGATAAAATAGACATTTTATCGTAAATGATCACAGTGTTGAAAGTGAGAACAGGAGGAAAGACAAAAGAAAAATTCTGAACAACGTAAACCGCCTCAAAATCAATATGATTCAAATAAATAAAATAAGACATGTGCAAAATGACCTTAAAGGAGTGAGGGATAATAAACTATTATAAAAAATAAAACAAACAGGACCACCACACTGTAAATGAGGAGTTCCAGCTGTTGTGTTTAACAGTCGATCAGCAGAGCGTCTTCAATTCACATCGGTGACAAGCTGTCCGTTCATCTGCTGTGGAAGAAGGCTCAGTAACTGTTTTCCACTGAAACAGGCAGGGGACTTGTTCATTAGTTCACCAGAAAAAACTGGGAACACTTTCGCAGAGCAAACCAAACGCTCGACGAGTCAACCTCACCGCGGCTGTAAAGTTTCACTTGGGTTAAAAGCTGAGCTTGACGGAAGGAAGTCAGCCACAGCGGATGACTTTTATGGCTGCTGTGTTCATCCGACAAAATGTACAATTCAGCAAACTGCTGGAAAAGAACAGAGCGGTGGCCGAGTGGATCCATATCCCGGCTGAGCAGAGGGAGCGGAGGCTAAACAAGTGCTGGAATGAGTTTCCAGTGGAGCTCAGATGTCAGGTAAATTGAGGTTGCTCCAACTGGCACATTACAATTTGTGGGGGAAAGGGTTTAAGTCATCCAGATGAACTTACCCTCCGAAATTAGCTGACAGCCCCACCAATGGGTTTCAGGCAATAATGGGTATAACGCGCTAGGGCTACTTCTCTGAGTGGATGGAAATCATATTACCTGCATCCAGTTGATTTATGCCATACCGATATGCAATTCCCTCTGGAATTTCAAAATAAGAGTGCTATCAGCGACGCCGGCTTTATAAAACCAAACCTTTTTAACAACAGATTTCTTCTTACCAATGGTGGAATGAGAGAATTTCATTCAACACACACACATACAACACACACTTTGTGAATGCCAAGTGAAATTGTGCCCTCTGACAAGATAGAAAGCAAGAAGACAATGTTTGCCTCCATGTCCATTGGAGCCTCGAGTGCTGGGTTGTTCTATGTAAGTCAATGTAGGTCTGTGTGTGAGGGTGCATGAGATCCCATTCTGTACCGAGACAAGACAATTCAGTCCAAGGCCTGTGTGTATATGTGTTTTTGTGTGTCTGCGCACAAAAACCAAGTGAGCTCTATCAGCTGTGTGCTATCTGCTCTTTTGCAGTTCAGTGATGTTTGCATTTCGCTGTGGTTGTTTGACCACGACAGAGATGAGACCAGCTCCTTAGGAGAAAAACTACTAAAATAACTAATTTAGCCCCCAAAATGAACAGCTTTTAATTTCCCTCTGTTGTGGGATGCGTCTCCCTCTTTGTTGACAAGTGTTTCAAAAGTAAAAATGCAAATGTGCGAACATAAATTCAGCAGTATGACAACAGAACACGGTTTATTCACAGACAACGGCTCCTCTCCCTCCCCGTCCCCGTTCACTCTGGGGCTTATCTCTTACACCGTACACCAACCAATTTATATGGAAAATACTTCTAATGTGTGGCGACAAAAACACATTGCCCACCAACGTCTTTTAAAACATATGGCAGGCATGTTTCATCTATTAAAGGCTTTTTTTGGCGGAGCAATTTAGCATCTCCCAATGTTCAACCCATATGGAAGTGCTGATAAATGCTTCTCTTTGTCTCCGCAGCCTCGCGCTCACTCTCGTTCTGTGGCCGCCTTTTCTTTCCACCTTTGGGAACAGAGTGGGAGGAGGCAGCGCGGGGAAGGTATTCATTTCTGAATCATCATCGACTCAACCGCGAGATATGTTTTTTTTTCCCCCCCAGAGGGCACGCTAATGATCCTTAGCTTGAACGACATATGTCTGAGGCCGATTAAGACGCTGCATCCTGACAACATATCAACAGGGCTCACGTCAGGCTGAATTAGTTCAGCTCCAGCTAGGTGGGCTGTGGACCAGTGAGGGAAGCGAGACAGGTGGGATTACATCAGATGCGAGGCGCTCATGAGCAATCGCCTCTGAAATGAAGCCTGGAACCAATGTGGTTTCCTCTGTGCCTGTTGTTTTATCCTCTAGCTGCAGAGTAGCGATTACAGACCAGGGAGAGATGTTGGAATTTTCTAAACCAGGGTTCATGAAGGGGCCAAATATATATCAAACATCCGTGCACAATTCCTGATCCAGTCAGATGCACATTTAAGTAATTCCTTGCTTACTGTTAGCTCTATAGCTTTAAGCAAAGTCCTTGGACATTGCACTTTTGGAAAATTGGTCCTTGTTCAAGCACATTGTGTGACGCTTCTTAACAAATCGTCATATATCGTTTTTAGTGTTGTTAGGAAGTGACTAGGCAGATATCGGACAGGGGCACTTCAGTGGCGAATCTGCTCAGGGGCCCCCCTGGTCCCGCCCCTGGATCCGCCCCTGTTTCAGACACTAAGACTGTGCAAGGCATTGAAGGGCTGCAGGTTAACCTCACAGAACAATATCCTGTCCCCAAACCTTAATTTTGGTTTTGATAAGAGCCGTCCTTGGCCTTGGAAAACAATGCTGCATGTGTTTTCCTTGCCAGCCTTTTGTTGTCTTTTCATATGGGGAACTATTTTGAAATGATTTTGCTGCTAGTGTCTCACACCGTCTTCAAGCATTCCTCATAAGCTTCTATTGCTGGAGTTCACAAACTGTAAACATGGTTCTTTTTGATAAAACATTAAAACGGACCCTGTAACAAAAGCCTTTTTGACTCAGTGGCTGTTGTTTCATTTCAGATAGTACGCAGGACAAAGCTGCAGCTGAAGAAACTGGAAAAAAGTGAATAAAGCTTGAAACATTGTCTTACATTTTACATAAAAACCACCACCAACACATCATTAAATACAATCAAAGGTATTTCTTTTGAAATCCTCTCAACACTATAAAAAAAAACCATCTCAGCAGTTTACAGATCTCCTTACGCTGTGACTCAGACGAGCCATTTTGTCGGCTTGTTCGTTTGCGCTCAGCTCGTAATTATGATATCTCCTAAAGCACTTGAAGGCGGAGGAAGGTGACAGCAGTATGTGGGCCCGCTGCAGCTAAACTAGGCGAACGTGTGGAGAGTTTGTCATCGGAGAGGGAGCCAGAGTGTTCGAGGCAAAGCAGCATCGAAATTTAGATTGCATCAGATTCTATTTCCATTTAATGGAGTGCCAGACTGCATTAACATGAATCACTTACACGAAATGCAGGGCTATTCATATGGTAAATGATGCTAAGTATGTCATTTTTACAGTGTGCATTTATGGATATCTGCGTAGTAAAGGTATGAAAAGTAACAAACGCCTTCGTCAGGAGAAAAAAGAGAGAAACGGCAAGAGAGAGAGGGACCCAGGGGTCTTGATGCCCATTATGTTTGAGGCATTTCATTTTCATACGCGACAGCAAGAGATACAAGTCAGCTGGAGTGTGAGTGAGTGTGTGAGTGTGTGAGTTTGTGAGTGTGTGAGTTTGCGAGTGTGCGAGTTTGCGAGTGTGCGTGTCTCACCTCTGGTTGGAGCGTCCATTACCGTGCTCGCTCCACCACATGCTTAGTTTCACTGAACAATTAACACCAAATGATGAATTTGTTAAGTGCATTACAGGATTTCATTCTCTCACATTCACAGACAATCTCCAGCGGAATAATATCCCTGTCGTTGAATACAAAGAATCTCCACATAGAACGCTGCTTAAGCTGCAACATATAAATACTAATGTCCAATATCCAGCGCCCACAGCAGATTAATGTTAATGCTTCTAATGCTCAAATATTGTCAGGGGTTTAAATAAATAGAATACGCGTGTTGTGATGAAAACAAAATGCAGTTCATCAGTGCACTACAATACATTGTGCGTGCCATTAGTATAAAAGCCTAACATGGTTTATAAAGATTGATTGAATGGAGAGTGACTTCATTTGTTGATGTTATTTATTATTTAATTACTTTTCAGGGCATAAAGAAGTTGTTCACTCATTAACTAAAGCTAGCCCGCCTACTTACACCTTTAACACAAACTAAAACATTATATCATAGACACAATCAAATGGAGGAAATAAATGAACCAGTTAGTTTTTGTTACCACTGTAATATCATTAAAGTGGTACTATCAGCATCACCACTGACCTTTTATATTGTGTATAACTGTTCTTATCATCATGAGAATGTGGTAAGACAAATATAATATATATAGAGTAAATGTATTAGCCTATATAAAACTCACATGTAGGGCAGGTATCACACCTCTGATGCGTTTCAGTGTATTTTTGTCATTTTTACTCTAAAACACATCATAACTATGTATTGAATGGTGCTATATGAATAAAGGGAGATTTTTTCTGTTATATGGTGGAAAACCAAACAGTGACTTCAGCAGCACTAGGAACCTTTACCATATTAGACTGAGTTGCACTGAGCAAATAAATTAAACCTTTGTTGTCCCATTCACTCCAAGGATTTGAAATGACTCAATCTACAAGGAATTCTCATTCATGCTGTCGGGAGGCAAAGCTATCAATCTCCCAGCACAGTCATCTCTGCTGCGATCAATATCGACCTGCAGTGCCCGGCAAAGTGGGGAGAAATATTTAGGTTGCAGAGTTAAAATAAAACAACCTAGAAGTCTAGATCTGCAACCATGTTATGAATTTTATGTAGTTTTAATTGAGTTTATGTTTCAGCCAAGGCAATCATTCAGACTCATATGTTTCCACACGTTCCTTACAGCAGCTGGAGGCCAGGGTTTCCACTGCCATCATAACACTTAGGAGCAGAACTCTGGCCAAATGAAGAAGGACAAAACACAGAGAGCAGGGAGGATGCAGGAGAGACAGTGAGCCAGAAGAAGTTGACTGAAAAGAAAAAGTAGAAATGAGATATTTCCATCTGCTTTGTTCCCAGTTGCTGTTTTGCACAACCACAGTGTGCTTGTTAAACCAACAGCAAACTGTTACAGCACACAAGCTATAAGCTGCATGTGGCCCTTTATCTTAGTTTGCCACAAATCTTAAAATGCGGCAAAACCTTGTAATCTTGTGGCTGAGACGAACCTTCCCCCTGTGTACCTTGCGGTGTACAGGGACACCACAATGTAAGTTACTAATGGAAAGTTGATGTGTGGTACATTACAAAACCACAAATGTGCTCATCCCAATTTAATCCACCGAACCATCCCTCCGTCCTTTTGCTCTGTTGCTTTTTCCTTTCTCCCATCAAGCTTTCACTCTATTCAGTGTTTTCACTACTTAGCTACTTTGCTTCATTATGTGACCACGCTGCCGTGTGCACAAGCTCACTGGGGCTTGGACTGAAACGTTAACGGCAGAGACAATAAATGCACCTGAGAGAGCCAGAGGCCACAAGTTGGACCGGTCTATTAATGGTTGAGGTGTGTGTCTGTGTGTGCATTTGTGTGAGTGTGCTGAGGATGGAGAAAGGCACTAGTGGAAAGGTTGTCATGAATACTACATGAGGCTGGGTGGGGTCAGGTTGTTCAGTGTCCATCACCTCCCTGCAGATGATCTCCAGCTGGTTTGGGTGGGGGAGTGCGACTGGCCAGACACTAGTTTGTGTGTGTGTGTGTGTGTGTGTGTTGTGTGTGTGTGTGTGTGTGTGTGTGTGTGTGTGTGTGTGTGTGTGTGTGTGTGTGTGTTGTGTGTGTGTGTGTGTGTGTGTGTGTGTGTGCCTGTGCGTGTGTGTGTGTTAGCAGGGACTCGTCCATATTCATGCTTCAACCTTACCCATAAGTATTCAGCTCCACATGCGGCCATTTACATCCTGGAAATTGGGCCGGAAATAATGAGACATGACAATGGGGGCGGGACTCTGACTTCTGACCCCAGCTTTGTATGTGTGTGTGCGCGTGCATGGGTGTGCATAGAGCAAATAAAGACGCCTTATTGGTGTAGTTGGTGTGAATTGAAGCCTTGCATATAAAAACATTACCACGGAAACAACACAGATGGCTTCAACAAAAAGAGTCATTCTGAGAGCTGCCCCGTCGATTACATTTCAATCCGGCTTGGTTAGTGAGGACATACAAATAAGATGAACAGAAGGATGGATACATCTCCCAGTTTGATCCAACTGTCATGCACTGAATAGTAATAACTGTCATGCGGATGAGGTGCACATCTCCAGCCATCCGTACCTCTGCTAAGATGAGACCAATCAGTTAGCGGGGCAGGGATTAGACCTGTGTCTCCACATGCAAAGATACACAGGAAATTGCACCAAGGATTTGAAATAAAACTGATTCGATGAGAGCAGCCGCTATGTTTGTCCAAGCTCTTCTATCCCAATGCAGGACACGAGCAGAATTTATTTTGTTCTTTCAGTTATCACCACAGATGGTACAATTCTGCCTATTTAAAAAAAACTGCTCATCTAAAAAAAAATTTTTTGGGAAATGTTTATTATTACTGGGGAAGGTTATAATGAATTGGGTGTCATTTTACCTGACTCCCTTTAGTGAATGTAACAGTAAGAAAATAATCAATAAGAACAAGCACCACTGCCTCATACACATGATGAATGGCTACAAAGAGGCGGAAGCGCACCATAGTGCAGCAGTCATTTGTGGCTTTAAAGGAGCACTCCACTGTTTTCACAAGTCAAGTGCTGTCAGCTCAGTACTGGTGAGCTGACATTACCTAGATCACAACCTTATGCATTAAAGCAAACTGCTCTGAAGAGACATTTTATTTTCTCTGGTTACCAATTAATATCAAACAGATCAAGAAAAGTCTCCTTCAAAAGACACAATAAGAATAATTGTATAATTGAATTCAGATGTGATTCCCTTGGTGTTATTTAGTATCATTACTTTTTGCGTATTATTACCGCATTTAATCGTTTCTTTGGTGCGACCTATTGTCTGGTTTCAAATGTAATGCATTTTTTTAATCTTTTAATGTTTTATGTTTTTAAAGGTGGACCCCAGTCAAATATGATGCTTAACCTATGTTATAAGATAATTAGCTAATGGGGATCCTGATAAATAAACAAAAAACAAGTTGCTTTATGGGAAATAAAGGCCAGTATTTTGGAAACTGGACCCATCTCTGTCTCTGTTACATTGTCATATATAAAATACAGAATCAGTGCAATATACTTAATCCTCATTTACATACATACTGGGGCCTAAATACTGGAGATACAGTCCCACTAACTGGGACTGTTTGAAAAACCTGCTGGTGTCGAAATGTTTCCATCGCTGCGGTTTAAAAGTCAAGAAAAGTTTTATTTTATCCAAATACACTCAGGTGTGAGGGAGTCACAACCATTTGCACTCGTTTTGATTCCCTATTGAAAAGTAGCACATCGCTGTTTCATAGTACTCTCACTCAAACAAACTTAGGGATGGTCACAGTTAATGGTGAACCAGTTCTCTCTGACAAATAGCTCTGGAAACGGATATAGTTGCAGTGTGAGAGAACAACTGCCCGATCGGAGCGGAGGACGTGAATTATGTGCTCAACTCAAACACTCTCACCAGCCTACTAGCAAGAGGATCCACTTTGAATCCATACGTGTGAACGAGGCCTAAATCACCTCTCTCTGCATTCACTCACCAGCTAATACAAAGACTGAGTCGAATGCAACTTACATCATTTCAAAACTTTCCGACCGCACATCTCTGAGTCTAAAGAATCTGTAAACAACAGTGACGTTTAATGGACACTTCAAAAGGAAGCTTTGTGCAAAATACCCTGTCAGGGACTGTTGCTGAGATTTTATCACATAATTTGAGGGATGAATGGAAGCAAATGAAATCACTGCATCGCTGCAACTTGAAATACAGAGATAATGGCTTAGTAGAGTGTCAGTGATCTGAATCCAAACACTCAAAATCTTCATCTTCAAGAGTCTTTTTCTAATATTTCGAGCCAGTCGAGTGTCAGTGCTGAGGAACAGCCGAGCCTGGGGTTACTTTACATACTTGGTTGGATTTTGACTACAGTTTGAAGAGGCTACATGAGTCTGGGTTTCCTCACACGTTCATGTCCTGCTTATGACACCTTTCCAGTTGGAGGCGGTGATGCACTACAAATGTGTTTGCTAAATGCTACAAAGAGGCTGACACCTGGGGGGGGGCATGTGCCATGGCAAGGGGCAAGTGTAATAAGAAAAGGTTGAATAAATCACAGAACCATATGGCCATCGAAAGAAGAATGTGCGGTCTTCTCTGCTTCATTAGCTATATGTATACTGGTCATGGTCAAACAGGTTTGGCTGCAGATGGATGTCGGCATAGTGGTCCGCCATGGACAATGGAGCATTGGACCTCAGGAAAACAAACAGGCAGAGCATACCCCTACACACAAACACACACACACACTCATACACACACACTCCATCTGTAATGTATCTGTACTGACTGCGTTTTCCCTCGTCACTCACAAACTATTTATAAGCCCTTACACTGATTATCTTTCTCTCTCTTTCTCTTGCTCTCTCTCTCTCTCCACACACACACATTCTACTATAGGCTACTATTGCTTATTAACACTGAACCAATTCTTAAAATGTGTGATGGAATTAGAGGTGTGACATGTATCAAGGCAGCATCTGTGTATACCATTCCTGCCATGCTCTTCATTTTTATATAGATCCGGCTCTGTGAGGGTTAAAGTGGATCAACAATCCCTTCCATCTTTTACACTGAACAGCGTGGATGAATCAAGGCGCAACGAAAACACACACACACACTTCAATAATTGATATATTTCCCAGCACTCTGGTTAAAAATAGTCTGATTGCCTTATTCCCTCTCAATGTTTCCCCACAAGCACGAGATCCAGAGTCAAAGGTGGACTGGAAACTTCACACACAACGGCTGGAGCGGTAATCCATATCCGACACACACCAACACACACATTAATCCTTTACTCCATGGAGGTGAGAGAGATAATAAATGAAGGGCTGAGAAAGACTATGTTGCACCTGGGATACTAATAACACAGAGCTTCCTGCTGAGCACTCGCCCCTCCCTGGGACCTCAGGCGGGAGCATATGTTGGCCCCACCAACTCCGAGACACATACAAAGCAAATAAGAATCTATATTAGCTCGTGCAATGCAGAAGCAATCCACCATAATCCTTCACTGCCCTTGAGCCCGCACCCCAAAGTGGACAATCTGATGGTTTAAAGGCCTGACAGAAGCTTGACTTGTGGCAGAACAGGTACATAGCCCCCCCTTTTTCAAGGACATGTTACTGCGTTAAAAGCTTGACAGAGGCAAATATATCAATCAATTCCCCAAAAACTAAATAAAATAATGTAGGGAAATGGTGAAAGGCCTGTGAGGATAATCAAGAGCACCCACTGCCCTTTCAAAAGCGCTAACTTTAAAGCAGGAGATTTTTATTTCTTACAGGTGCTATTTCAACACTACACCCTCCAACCTCACCTTAGCTGCTTTCAGACATGCAATAAACTCCGGATAATCTCCTGAAATTTTCCAGAGGGGCTGGATATTCTCCCGAGTTTATCTTTCCAGCCGCTGACAAAGAGGTGCCATACACGTAGAAAAACACAACTTGGAAAGACAACATGTTTTTGCTGATAAGAGCTGACGCTTGTGTCGATGTGCTGTGAAGAAACAAACATGTGATCTCTGCGGTGGGATCAATATGTTACTTCCTGTCTGTATGGTGAGCCGACCCTCGCCTGAACGCTCTGGATATGTCAGTGTTGTTGTGAACATGCCTGAGCAGAGAATCTCCTGCTGTGTTCTTCATATATGAAAGGCAAACACCGGAGAAACTACAGAACCAATCATGCTTGTGAAGGTTTATAAAGAATATGTTCACGTGTTAGATGGTGTCCACAGTGGTGTTGTGTCTCCACCCATTCAAGTTGGAATGTAACAATACAGAAAGGGTAAATCGTACCAGAATATGTTTTTTATTCAAGGGAGATGGTGTAGTTGCGCTGCAGAAAGCTCCAATTAGTGCTTTATCTTTTCCCTGAAGGTTTAAAGTTACACATCAGTGTGATATAAGCTTTGTGGTTTTATTCTTCTTGTGAATCTCTGTAAATTCAAGCTCATGGTGAAAGCTGTGAATGCAGATGGCGAACGTGGCTCGGTTTGTGTGCTTGGGTGATCCTGAAAGCAGAAGGGAAGAGGAATCGAGATACTCACTTTTGATTCTGCTCACTGATACTGCCTCTGGTCCCAGTGCAGTTCATATCGAGTGAGTGTGTGTGTGTGTGTGTGTGTGTGTGTGTGTGTGTGTGTGTGTGTGTGTGTGTGTGTGTGTGTGTGTGTGTGTGTGTGTGTGTGTGTGTGTGTGTGTGTGTGTGTGTGTGTGTGTGTGTGTGTGTGTGTGCGTGTGTGTATGCTATGTGCTCACGGTGCAACCACTTTAAAGACTGTAATATATCTCTTTAAGATAGGCTTTCCAAGTGTGCGGCACATCTCAGATGACACGACCTGAGTTATGGCTTCACTTCCCACCTGTGCCTACATATGTTTGCATTCACAGTGCTGTGAGTACAGCTATAGAGTCTCACTATATGGCAGTGGTGCACAATGCTGCTGCGTTTACAGAGCTCAAAGATACACAAGCACTGGCGGACATGACCTCTGGTGTTGGTCTAAACTTAATTAGATGCCACTGCACTACTTCTGTCAGAGGGAAATTTCCTGCAGGAAAATAATTTCAGCACTGCAAGCGTCATGACACATGTTTGTGATAGAACGTCTGGTGCATCTGTTACCTCTGGACACCTTAGAGAGCCCCCTAATTACATATTTCTGCATAACTTAATCAATCAGAATTAATGCGGGAGTCATCCGTTTGAAATGTACAGTGGAAGAGGTTCCTACTAATGAAACGTCATCATATAAATAATTCAAGATCCAGTTGCCGAAGCTGCTTTCAAACACGCAATGGACTCTGCAGTTCCTCGGCAGCTACTGGAGACTTTCTCCACCTGACCTCCCAGTATAATGTGCAGAGTTAAGACGTCACTTCCTGCCTCTGTCTGCTGCACCCGGCTGCTCCACCTTTCAACTGCATTATGCAGAGGATGTTATGCTTTTGTGAAGACGTCTGTCCCGAGAACGTCAAACCAAAAAGTATATTTAACATGGCTTAGGAGATGATATGAAGAGATTTATAATGTGATTGACAAGGATGTGTGAATACGTTTGCAAGCATGTATTTACATATATATATTCACACATATATTTGTGTCTGTCATATGCCGCTACATTGTCCCACTCTCCTGGGAAATGACAGATTCACTATGGAGATTGAATCAGACGCTTTGAGCTTTTACATCTCATCAGCACAGCCACGTCTCCCTTTATAAGGCGAATAGCATTAGTGTGAAAAAGCATTAGTGTGATAATCCTGTTTTTCATTATGTTCTTATATTAGCTGTGTTTAATCTAAAATTGAAAACAACTGACAGGTCTTGTACCTGCGTTCTGCATTTAGCTCGGAGGAGCAGTGAGCTGGGATAAAGCCAAGTGTTCGCTGTCTCTGTTGATTTCACCGGGAGCTCATTAAAACTTGATGAACCTGAACACTCCCACTAAAAGCAGCAGTGTCTCTTTGACAGAGCGGGGCTTGACTCCGACCATTAGCATAATGTGTTCAGTGATAGAAATGGAGGAGATCGTTAGGATGACAGGATTTATGTGAGTTAACCTTTATGCCGAGTAACTTTAAATAACGCCCAAACCGTTCGGGACAAGTTATTCCAAGTTGTTTTATTTCCTGCCACGATTTATAGACAATCATAATGATTTATGCTGCACTTAAACACATTTATATTATAACAGGAAGCTGAATTAGTATGTGCAGCTGCTGTCGCTAATAGTGACCGTTCTCATCAGCATCGTTTCTATTTGCAGGAGGTGGCTACTTTCAGTTAGATTGACCCACTGTACACTACCTGCTACAATATTTCATAAAGCAGCACTCACAGAATGAAAACACACTGAATGGTGATTGCTGAAAAATGTGGTAACATTTTTATTCTTTCTACTAAAAAAAGTTGATACTAGAGCCTAATGTTGTATCTGACTGCTATAACTCTGCAGTTCTTCTTCTATCTGTTGGCTTCAACACCGCTCCAGATGTGTGTAAAACACATCATTTCCTGTGTGACAGCGCACTTCCCCCCTAGTGATTAGAACAAATGTAAAACCTATGATGATTGGATACAGACTGAATAATTCAACATGTTACTTCCGATGGACGGGGAGCAGAAAGAACAAGAGATGAATTTATGAAAAAAGTCGCAGATTGTTGTTAAAATTGTAAAAGTTTCTCAAAGCTGCAGCTCAGATTTTAAACCCCCCAAAACACACTGTTATTCTCCGTGTATCGCTGTTTACTCCATATCCACCAGAGAAGACAGCAAAAGCCAATTTTGAGCTGGTTTTGGAATTTGCATGAAAATGTATTTGGTCAGTGAGCAGCAGGAAGAAGACCAGATATGATCTCCTACTTAAGTTGGCTTTACAGCGCATCCTTTGACAAACACCAATCCCTGTTTGTTTACCTGCATTGACTAGAGGGTGTGCTGATGCATAATAATGACAGTGTGTGTGTGTGTGTGTATGTGTGTATGTGTGTCCATGTGTTAGGTCCCTGAAGCTAGGCTCCTCCTATCTCGAACACCATATCTCATCTTTTGCAGGAGGACCACTGTGACCAATCTAACACTGCCCCAGGAACAGAAAGTGTGTGTGTATGTATGTTTGTGTGCGTGCGTGGGTGTGTGCGTTGGCTGCCATCTGCCCCTGTCACTGGCCTGTCTCTTTGTCACAGCTCCTGACCTGTGCTGCCGACTAACAGGCAGAGCTGAACCGGGCTGCCGTCACTAACAGCTCCTGTTCAGATACACAGACAAAAAAGAACCAGGGCTAGAAAAATACAGAAAAGCTTAATTATCTGGTGGAAAGACCAAAATACAGGGCGTCACATCATCACCCAAACCAATCCGTGTTGCACTCAGCAATAATGGAACTAGTGAGGGGGGGTGGGGGAAGTGATTGAATCGTAGCGTGGCATCAGATGAACCCAGCATGGCACTAAGGTAATTGCACATTCTTTTTTTCTTTTCTTCGGTGCTTCAGTTCGCACATAAAAGTCTCATTTTGAACAATGCATTGCCTCTCCGGGGATTGATGAGTGTTCCGTGGCTTCAAGACTCTAAATTAAACCCCGCCCTACGTGGGCGTAAATGCATTGACCCATTGCTGTGATTAAGTCCAACTGAGGGAATACACTGATGACCGTCCACTTGGCAAAACACTTTTCTGCACCGCAATGATTTATTGACTTGATCGAGCTGATTTTGATCTTTTTTTTTAAAGCTGAGCTATTGAAGGAGCAATGCATTGTGGGATCATTCTAATGCTGCATTTCTGTGCTCTGAGCAGTGCTGTGTGAGAGGCAACATTTAGGCCAACCTGTTTTATTCAAAGTTCTCTGATATTGATGAACACACACATGCATGCAAGCACGCACACACACACATGTCATTCACTTCCTTCTTTTTTCCCTCTGTTGTTCTTTCCCCTCCTGTTCACTTCCATCTCAGTTTTCTCTTCCTACTTCTCTTCAGTGTTAAACTCAGTGATACTTTATAAACTTATAAGAAAAAGGTATATTTATAGAGTTTTTCAAAGGAAAATAAATAGGACAGAAAGATTAAAAGTAAGCAAATGTGAGGGTTAGGTCCAGAAATGAAATGTATGGCATCAAAGAAAAAAAATTATATTTATAAAAATGATTGATGATCATTGTGACAGTGCTGCTCAGGTTAGAAAAAGCACTTTTCCATAGCGTCGTCAGCTGTCAGCCTAACTGTCTCTTCCTTCCTCCTCCCCTCACATATTTCCAACAGAGCCGGAGCACCAGAGTTATAGAGAGTCAGTCCCTCCACAGCAGCTGTAGTGCTGCTTCATGCATGAGCTTCCTGCACAACTAATGGACTGAATTAGACACGCTCCTTATCCACTTGAGCCCATATGCAGGCATTTGTCCTCCCCATTTCCTGCAAACCAAAATTCACCTGCAGGTTTCAGCCACCGTTGGGGGGGTCAGCGTGTGTGCGTGTGATGATATTATGGTGGGAAGTGTTTATATGTTGCTTTACAGTGAGTAGAAGATGGAGAGCATATAAGTATTAAAAACAGGAATGCAAAACTAGAAAAAAAAATGTCCTGGTAGGGAGTCTGTGAAACCATTTTGTCCTCAATCATTATTTGGCCGCTATGGAGCTGATTAAACAACCCTTCAATGAGGCCTTCAATCAGGCGTGAATCTAAAAAGCAAGTATCTCAAGTGCTGCCACTCGCGATCGTCAACATCTTGATGAAGTGGAGTTGGAGCGATCCGTCACTTAATTCAGAAAATTTGTTAAAAGCCATTAAAATGAAGGAAAAAACGTGTCAAGCTGCAAGTGAAGAACCAATAATAAATGAATTGCTACAGTAAGATGATGTTTGGCTGTGTGGTGACAGGAGACAGCTGTGGCAGATGAGAGCCGTCTGACACCAGTGGGAAATGTCACAACTGATCCACATCACACTGGATGCCTTGTGTTCTACAAGGTGTGTGTGTGTGTGTGCATCTGGATGTTTGTGTGTGCATCTGGATGTGTGTGTGTATGAGAGAGAGGGAGGGGAATATGAGCTCCCTTGCAGTGAAATGTCACATGTGTGCAGCACATGTTGAATGCATACAACAGAATCTGAGTGCTTTGCAGTTATTTGATACACAACCCATTCAACCATCTATCAAGCAAGACGTGTACATAAAACTCTTCCCTCCGGGCGAGGCTGACGAGTGTGCATACTGGAAGTGTGTGTTTGCAGGTGTGTCTATCGTCAAGCATGTTTAAAACAGATTTACTGGAGAAGAGACACATTATTCTCATCCTTGTGTGCAACAAAAGGTCTCAGACAAAATAAAAAAATGTCTTCTGGTATTGTGTTTAAAGGGATACTCCAGAGATTTATTGCTGCACTATCGTAAACTTGGGGGCTCACATGAGATGTATTAAAGAAGCGAGGCTGGTCAAGATTGAAGAAGCAGAAGCTGAGAGGGTTTCGTAGGCTCAAGTCGAGAGTAAAATGCTACATTTCCCATAATGCATTGAATAGAATACTTTAATTAGACCAACTTATTCTTATTCTCACTGTTGGAAAAATTCTGCACTACCTCTCACAAGTCTGAGATATCTTGCTAAAGAGTTATTCATGCATTTTTGCCTGTAAACCTTAACCCTGATTTTAACAAAGGGTTGGACCCAAAAGCATGCAAAAGCATACGCACACACACAGGAACACACACACATGCACACACACATACACACATACAAACATACACACACACACACACACATACACAGACAGAAACACACACAGTGTTTGCCTTCAGTGACATCGACCCCTAATTATAGAGTTACAGACTGTACTGGGGTGTATGAGACTCCAGCGGAAAAACAAGCTCTGCAGAGAAGATCTGCAGACACACACCAGCCTGCCTGTGGGATTATTATAGGAAATATTTGACACTTTCTATATGGACTTTGTGCTCATTCCATCGCATGAATTCACACAAGATAAATCCTGTTGGAGTAACCAAATTACAGAGCCACAAACACCTAGAGGCACCTACGTTCATATGCTGCGTGCTATCAGGAAAAGACACAATAACGTCCCTCCTTCGCTCAAACAATAAGCAGTACGGCTAAATTGTTCAAATTGTTCTCAATTCCTTATTCTATTTCAATTTCTCTCCTCCCCTTTCTCTTTCTTTCATTATGGAAATGAGAAGGCAAGCAGACATGCAGACCGAGGCACACTCCTTATTTGTTCTCTCTCGTGGATGGCTAAAAAAAAACTGAGAGTGATGTAAGAGAATGATGTGCACAAGCAGGGAAAAAAGCAATATACCCGGCTAACATCGGAGGTAGGGGGGTAGGTATAGGGAGGGATGGAGGGAGATAGGTAGGGAGGTAGCTGGGGAGGTATAGGGGGTAGGTAGTAGATAAAGGTAGGGAGGGAGGTATATCAACCCTTATATAGATGTCTATATATAGGTTTTTCTGTTGAAGTGCAGGGGAAGTAAAAGGAAGGAAGAAAACGTACACAGAGATCTAGATGGATCATCTACAACTAATCATTGTGTGTCACTGTTTTTTTGTGCATAACCATTTATCATCACCAATACATATGACATTTATTACATCTTAAGATGTTGGAACAAGAGGCAGATTTAATATATACACTAGGTGTATATTTCCATCCATTTCCACCGACATAACTTTCTACATAATTTAATTGGGGCTTCAGCACTGAGGAATGTTAAAAGAGCCTGAGTAGGCAGATTGTGAGGAATTACTACGGGGAAAAATGACTCAGGGTCTGGTTCAAGAATGAAGCAGATATTTAGAATAACATTCACAGAGCCAGGTGCATATCTGAGACGGATTCTGTTCCCGCCTCACGTGTCAGCTTCAGGACAAAGTCAGACGTCAGTGCTCCTCAAAAGTCACTGCTTATTCCTGCCACACACTGACGGTGGCGGCTCAGCCTCTGCCATGTGCACACATGAGCAAACCATTGACCACTGGAAGGAGAAAAACCAGCAAACCCTGAACATACAAACTGCATAAATGCATTAGTTACATGCATAAATGATAATTTAGACTTTGACAAGTGGATAAACTTTCCCCTCCACTCTACCACTGACTTCCACTGTGTCCCACTGTGGCATATAATATGTTGTCTCCCTTCACTCCCCAGGCCACAATATATAATATAAACTGTATATGATCTGCATTTCTATGAGTTTCCATACACTGTGGGGAAAGGCCGACCAGAAACATTCAAATAATAGAGATTTACAGTCTGTTTCTCTCCCTTTCTTTCTTTGTCTCACCAGCTTGTGCCTCCTGTCTCACTCCGTGCTATCATAAATCTTATTAAAGCACAGTGACAGGGCAGCGATCAGCATGCTACACAGACACAGACACACAAATCAAAGCACAACTTGATGAAATCCCCCCTTCTGACTTGTGTGTGTGTGTGTGTGTGTGTGTATGTATTTTGCAAAAAAGGGGGAAAAGACTAGCGGGGCGTAAATGGTGTCGCTGACATGCTGCTGGGCCATGTGTCAGTGTGTTGTAATTGTGTCCAGTGGAGCCTAACACATATATTAATCTCACACACATAAACACAAACAAACACACACACACACAAACACCCACATGCTTCTTCTCGACGTCAGGTCCAGAGGCCAAATAAAACGCCATGACGAGCAAAGATATAGGAAAGAGCATCCCACACTGTGTGTGTGCGTGCATGTGTTGTGTGTCTGTGTGTGCACGCTTGTTACGGGTCGGTATTTGGTTATATTTCTATTGCAGCAGATGGAGCAAGCATACAAGCAGTGAAAGATAAATAAATAATCTTAACCAGCATGGACATGGGGCTCTTCTGTGACTTCATTGGACGGGTCCACAACTAGTTCTACATCTGGTTGCCATGACAACCACTCAAAACTGTACTGGTATAGAAATCAAGCAAACACACTAATGGCATCTGTTATAAATTGGCAAGTGTTCCACTCCATAAAGGAATTTTCAAGCCATATAAAGGGTGTGTATGTGTGTTTGTGCACTTATCCTTAATAGGTCTTCACATTAACTGCCAAACCGTAACCTTATCCCAAAGCTTAACCTTGACCAGTTCATGCATGACTCTAACCTAAACCTAACCACAAGTCCCATCTAACCTAAACCTAACCACAAGTCCCATCTTACCCCAAACCCTAACCAGCAGCAGACATGACCGTTTGCCCCATTAGGACTGCACTTTGGACCCCATGAGTTACACTGGTCCTGATAAGGTCAGTGTTTGTGCTGGGAAAAGTCCAAAAGAGGCAACAACAACAAGCACACACACACACATACACACAGACACACACACACACACTCACACACACACACACACACACACACACACACACACACATACACACACATTTAGTGTCTCTTGAACATTTGACCCCTTACCTCTTGTTTTCTCCACTCAGCCAGAAACATTGATTAAAGATTGCAGTTGAACCTCAGGATGTTTGCATGGACACACACACAGACACACACACACACACACACTTTATCCGATTTCACCGTTTTTATCAACTTTTTTCCATGCGCGTATCTGTGCACGTGTGCATGTGCGTGTGTGCTTCACAGAGCAAGAGAGCAAGAGAGCAAGAGAGCACTGAACTAAAGATGCTTGACTCCAACAGAAGCCGTCAGTTCTCAGAAAACAGAGACATGTTCAGGATCAGTGTGAGCGGGGTGTCAGTACACAGCCCAATGCTCCATTAACTTGCGTTTCTCAATAAGGCAAACACCGGCTGGGATGCAGGACTTGTCTAATAGCAGGATATCACAGCATAATATTTTACAGCAACACACTGACACGGTGTGCCACTTATTTTCCTCTAATTAACAACCTGACAATGAAAACTCTGTGCACCGGTTACACTTCCCGGTGTTGTTGTTTTTCTGACTGCGCCTCCCAAGAATGAAATGATCATCTGCCCATCACAGCTTAAAGTGGAGCGACGTCTGAAGTAACTCTCTGTTGTGTTAGTGAGAAGGAAAGATGACGCAGCCTTGCACCGGTGCTGGATGGCTACCCTGCTATCACCGTGCAAAGAACATGGAGCGCCTCCTTAAAAAGACGATAGGCTGTTGTGCTCGATAATTACATCCAATATATAACAAAGAGATGAGAACAGGTGGGCGTTCAACCAGCTCTCCGCACTGTCATGCTGAGTGATAAGAGATTCGATAAGCAGCTAGAGACTATTAACTTGCTCCCATGGTTTAAATATGTCTGCAGAGTTTTATTTACCCTGCTAAAGACATTTCTTCTATTTAGTTTCAGGGACCGGACATCTGTAAATTATATTTTCTATTTCATTGTTAGGGGTTGTTTCTTATTAAATCTCTTGCTCCGCTCTTGCTTTAAATCGCTGACACTCATAAAGCTGAATTGAATCCGATATGTGGATGGCAGCTGTGCAGATCAGTAAGGTTTCTATATAACAGAGAGGCCTAATGCCAAGAAGTCGGACGCAGTTATCGGGGGGGCCGGCTGACAGCCTCTTGATCACAGCCACCGATATCTCAGCGTGCCGTCCGTCCACATCAAACGACTGCTGATCCTCACAAGGTCCAAGGTCCTGGAACAACCTGCAGCAGCGGTCGGTGGTTGCGCCGCAGCCGGGGGGACCTCTCCAAACAAAGCGGCCTCACTAACCGTGTAAACAATTACTCTGTGTCACAGGGAATCAAAAGCAAATAGTGCTGCACTTTACAGCTCCTGCCCACTCGGTTCTCTCCTCTCTCCGGCTAATATTTTTGTTTTTGTCTCCTCGGACGACTGCCTCGGACCCATCCTGGCAGATCGATACTGGGTGAGCTAGGGGAGATGGGGCGAGCCTTAGTGGGAGCACCTTCAAAGATGGACGGTTACATGTGGGAGGTGAGGGGATGTTTGACTTTGCCTTTGACCTTTCTCCATGAAAAAAAAACCCTACTTACCGAGTTCTACAGATGCTCACAAAAAGCATCTGCTGAGTCCACAGATGCGAGGGGAGCCGTGAGGATACAGAGTCCAGCCGTGCACTTTGAGAGCTCTGTGTACTTTAAAAGGGCAACAAACTTTCCGTGGATTAAGTCAAGGCTGCCCGCTCTGCTTTTCCCCACCAGCCTGCACAAGAGCTGGATAACAAGCTGCTCTTGGTTAACAGCCGGACACGACAACTCTTGTGTGAAATCGCAATCGTGGAGAGGCAACTTTACAGTGTACCTTTGATATCTTGATGTGAGACATTCTCAGCCGGTACCCCCGCCCCGGCTTAGAGATGAGGTAGATATTTTTGCCTCTGTTGTGTGAAATCTATGATGTGAAAAGATTTAATTAAGATAGGCCGAGGAGCAATAATTAATTCTGCCTCTCTCGGAGTCAGGCTTACTGTCAAGAACACAGGGAAAGGCTCTGGCCGAATAAATTACATGAGGGCTGTGCTCATATGTGTGTGTGTGTGTGTGTGTGTGTGTGTGTGTGTGTGTGTGTGTGTGTGTGTGTGTGTGTGTGTGTGTGTGTGTGTGTGTGTTATTCCCCCCTTCTGAGGTGGTTATGGGTGTGGAGCATTAACTGTGTTCTACCAGAGCTGACAAAGAGTTATGTCAGTTCTTTAGGAAGCGGTGATGCTCTCAAAGTGTAAGTGAGCCCGCTGGCACTTTTTTTTTATGTTTTCCACCATCTTTGATCAAATCACATTACAATCCAGGAGTTTACTTTGTCTGTCAGCGAGGAGCATCCTCTCGGGAACGCTGTCAGTGACAGACGCCAAATTGAAGGATTCAGAGCGAATGGGCTCCTGCCAGGCAGGTGCTGCGAGAGACGGCTCCAGTCACAGGAGACCTCTGAACTGTCTGATGCTCCGCTCCTCTATTACGCTCTCTTTCTCTTGAGTCGCTGGCCTATTTTGGTTCTCGTCTGACCTGTGTTTTGTCATCTAAGGTTGTAATATGATGAAATGACGAACACCTCCCGGGAGTCATCTGCACCTGATTTTCCTCTCAGCCCGGAGACCTTGAAACAGATTTCAAGAGGTGATTCTCTTGTTTGTCCTTGTTCAGTTACAACTAGATTTGCTGTAAATCACCTAATATAAGTGTCTACTTTGGTAATAACTCCTCTTGAATCTCTGCTAAAATACATGCCATAAATAAACTTGTATCTAATCTCTATCAAACATTATTACACCCTCCTTCCTATGTCCTTAGGTGAACAAACATGTAGTGTTTTCACTGAATGTAGACACTGACAACTGGGGGGCCTAGAGCCTCATTTATGAAGCATCTCTGGCAGTTGACCCCTCCTCTAAAGTCCAACATTAATCCCTCTTGCCGCAAAATGTCTGAGCTTTGTCGCGTCGGCCAAACACGCAACAACTGTCTTATTATCAGGAGACGTCAGGCAATAATGAGTGCGGCCTGAGCCGAGCAGCCGCTGCTTTGAGCTTTCAGAAGAAGAGCCTGATTAAAGGCCTCTTTGTGACTTTTGTCACTTTTTTTGACTGGTGATTATAGGCTGTTCAGTGAGGAGGACTCGTAAGCTATTTGCGGGTGGCGCGCACCATAAATATCTTCTGAGAGCTTTGCTCATGTTGTGCCGAAACTGCAATTTTTCCCAGCAAGTCCCAAGATTCTTTCGCTCTAAAGTGGAGAACAATTTTCTTTTTTTTTACTTTGTGCAGAATCTCCTCATGCTAATAAGGACGTCTCATCAAACGCAGTTCAGAGACAAACTAGGCTGTTTAAAAATGCAGAGTCCTTGGTATCTTGTCTGTGATTTCCTGTAATTAAGTACTGGAGAGTGGAGCGTCCTTGGCGCTAAGGACAATCTCAGTAGAAAAAAACATAAAAAGCCATGTGTTCTTTGGAGCAGATTTGACTAATAGCAGAGCTACACCACGCCTCTCCACGTCGACAACATCTTCTAAATTGCGCCTCCACCAGTTCTAAAACCATACATCTCCAGCAAGTGGCCTACTGTCGTATTTGGGCCAACTCTAATTGTCTCACTAATCTCTCCAGCGTTAAATGACCCAGAGAAACTGCGTCCCACAGGGCAGGCTTACCCACTGATTGGAGACTTTGCTTTTTGTTTTGCTTGGCATATTAAAGCAGCATAGGCTGCTGATGGAAAGCCTACAGAACTATTGCAAATGTAATTAAGGGCTAGCAGCTGCTTTTAAACGGTTGACTAGTGCAGAAACAAACTGTGCCCCTAAGACAGAAGGGAAGAAAAGTTGAATACTTGGGAAATGAGTGGCTCGATCGATAAGCAGGGCGTTATTTCCATTGTAGAGGAAAATTCGATGGAGGACAGAAATGAGCCGCTTCACTGACTGCATACTGTTTCTCATTTTCCCTGTGGAGAGCCAAAATTTATGGCAACAT
Organism: Pseudopleuronectes americanus; assembly: GCA_038501795.1. Taxonomy (NCBI): domain Eukaryota; kingdom Metazoa; phylum Chordata; class Actinopteri; order Pleuronectiformes; family Pleuronectidae; genus Pseudopleuronectes; species Pseudopleuronectes americanus. The sequence continues at coordinate 6,444,244 of CM076725.1, forward strand.
TTGCTTCAAAAACAGACAAATAGAGACCTCTCGGTGAGATATAATGATTTGTCAAGTCAATTTCATCTGTCATTAAAACAAAAACAAACGGCTGCTTTGCACTCTGCCAGCTGCAACTGAATCTGCAGCGGTTTCGTGATATGAGGCAGAAAAGGAAAAAAAAATAAACTCCTGATGTGTCGAGGTGAGGCCAAGTAGAAAAATGCTCCAATCAAAAGCAATTATTTATTTATCGAAGTCAAACTTGAGAGCCATTTCACACAGACTGCAAAGGGCCTATTGTCCCGATGTGGACAGACAATCGCATTCATAATAAACCGCCTCTAATTTGATACATTCTTTTTAGGAAGACATTTTTGGTAAATCAGATTCCCCAAACAAGCCCATAGAGCAATTACAAGCCACAGACTCAGCTAGCCCCCACTGTGGCCTTTTGTCCCCGGCATCAGCTGGACAGCTCGCATCATTAGAAACATCTTCTCCTCCTGTTTTCTCCCAACAAACCTCTGGCTTTGTAAAAAATCCGCAAAAGCAGGATGATACAACACCTTCAGAACTAGTCAGAGCCCGTCCCCTGTCAGCGCGGTATAGAAATAGGACGCCAGAGTCTGTGACACTCACTGTGATGCTGCTGATGAATATTCATGACAGCAGCCTTAAAACCAGCTGTTTTCCTCCAATTAAAACTTGCCGAGCTCCAGCGTTTTGGAAATAAATCGCTACTTTCTTTAATTAACGGCGGATGTTACTGGATCAGAAAACGGCTGAAACAATACAGTGCCAATTGCAATGATTTATATATAGTGTGTGTGTTTGTGTGTGTGTGCGGGTGCCTGTGTGTGCATGTGGGGGTTGAGAAAAGCACAAGTGATAACAAGGTGGGGTGTTGGTATTGCTTTGAGCCTACAACCCTCAGCAGTCTAAAGTAACATAGAACACTCTGGGACAGGGGGGATATTATCCCATTAGACCCCATCAGGCGGAGGTGAATGCTGCCACGGTAACAGGTATTGAACATCAGCCCGATTGGCTGCGTGGAGCAGATCAAATCAAGTCATCAAAAGATCTTTCTCACATCAAAGCCCCGAGCAGACCTGGCCTCGTGCCCGCCATACCAACGGCCGTGGAAACAACAAGCGGGAGCAGACGACCTGCCCACTTCAAAGGAAGAGATGACCATCTGAGGTCATTATTTGCAGGCATCAAACACCGGTGGTCAGTGAAGGCCAGCAGAGAGGAATCACAGAAGACTTACCATCAGGAGGCTGGGCCGGTGTGAAGTGAGGAGGTTTGTCTGAAAGAGATAAAAGAGAGAAATAGGTTTTTAGTATTGGGGGGATTCAGAGGCTCCCCTGGGGTGAAGGCAGTGTAATTGAGTTGATATAAAAAAAAAGACCCATGCCTGACTTTTCTATCTGACACATTCTAATGCCGTGACTGGGACCCCGAAGGAACCCAGCTGAGCTAATCGACAGGGCTACCTGTCAGCGATAGCAGTCTCATCATTGTTGTGAGATTCATTGTTTCTATGGTCTCGTCTCGAACCACACTGCTGGACTCTTGTTATTATAACACATGAGAATTGAGAACACTGGTGTTCTTATTTGAGGTTGAAAAGTGTGAGAGGGGATTTGAAATATCAGTGATGACAAACAGTCAATGGAAAGGACTGCCCAGCCCCCAACCCCCAGCAGCCATGTGCAGAATGAATCACAACTCGTTTCCTCTAATATATCAAATGACATCATGCTTTCTCTCCTGGTCAACACCCAGCAGACGATGACATAAGGCTTTGTAGGATTGTGGGAACCATGAGACGAGCCCCGCAGTGTCGAATGACTGAGTGTGGAGCCAACTCTCAGGAACACTGAGTACTCTTAACTGAGCAGTTCTTAAATGTGGTATTTAATGGTTGAAAAAGGAGACAAACTGAACCAGGCAAGGAACATGATGGATGAATGTTTATGTAATGAAGGTGGACGAAAAACATTAACTTTGTTTTAAGTTTGTTTTGCCGGGACAAAAAGTACAAGCAATTCTTTTTTTGCTGCAAGTAATATTAATTTTTTTATTTATCTTTCATAATAAGTTTTATTCTCGGTTAATCTCAGGTTTTATTTTGGGGAATACGACTGTTTAGGCTCCAAAAAATGTCTCAAAATGAAAACAACGAAAAAAGCAATTTCCAACAGCCTGTGGGGACGGCTTCTTATTACTTACATTGTCAGAAAAACAATATGTTACCCACAAATATTTATTTTACAATATGAAGCAGAGACAAACAGCAAACTGTCATTTCATTTAACCTTTAAAAGTCAATTTGTGGCTAATGTATTTTCCGATGATTTGCTGATTGATTAAACAACTAATCATTTCATCACTCAACAGAAAACATCGAGGAGCATCAGACTCCTGCTGACCTTGGTAGTTCTACAGCATACAGACACATAGACATACTGGGGGGGGTTGATTACCCTAAATAAACAATAAAGAAAACCTCTCTCCCGGTAAGAAAGCAGGGGAGACACTGACGAATGTGTCAAGAGACTTTGGGCTGCTGCACCTCTCTTTTTGCTTTTGTGAACACATCTTTGCAGAAAACCTCTTGCTGTGCGGTGCATGTGTGAAACTCAAACTGCGGGTAAACTCCAGGGCCCTTTCTCTGGATTTCACCCGCAGGTCAAGTCTGAAAACAGCTTGAATGAGCAGCCTTTCACAAACACCATCATGTTGCACTGGTCACAGTTTACCAGAGCCCCACAGTACTGAGCACAAACCCAACCAAACCACCATCTGCACACTCCCAGTCAACGAGGCTGTCGGACTCACTAAGCCGAGACCTGATGAGTTGTCAGAGCTGCCTGCGTTTGAACAAAAAACACCAACACACACACTCAGAATAGATGTGCAGCCACCCGGGCCGTCTCTCCAATGTCTCGGCATTGTGAGAGATAATGAGGAAGATAACACACATCACATCAATTACGCCGCTAACACATTTTTTCTGGGACCCCATCAACCACTGCGCCGGAGCCTTTTCCCGGGACTTCTGCTACACCCGTCGGCGTCCCGAGACACGGCTGAGTTTTAAATTTAGGCTCACTTAAAATTGCTTGTCAACAGCCAGGCTTCAGGGGAGGAGGAGAGAGCGAGGGAGGAGAAAAATGAGGAGAGGGGAGAGGAGAGGTGAGGCTGGTGATACATGTGAATAATGAAGTGTCTGCTGAAGCTTTCTCTCAGTCTGTCTTGGTGGTAACTGATTTCCATCTCGGGGGGGTTGTGGAGCAGACATGCACAGGGGGGGCTGCACTTCCTGTCGCACAATCGTAAGCATGTTTGAACACACGCAAACAAACAGGAACAGATACAGGCGTGCAGTCGCACCAGGCAGAACAGAAAGAGAAGGTGGCGCACAGAGTGAGCCGAGATGTCGGGCGAAGCGAAATGATTTCATCACATTTCATCAACGAAAGGAGAAGATAAGGTCTTTACATAAACATATCAGGGTTTCCCATCTCCCCCTGCACCTGGAGAAGCCTGTGTGAGTTCCTGCTCCTGTGTGAATGTCACAACGTAGCCATCGTTCACCCTATATCTTCCGCAAATCAATATGTGTTTCACTTTGACATTTAGCATTGTGCACAAAGACGTGTGTGTGTGTGTGTGTCTTTGTCTGTGTGCTACCTTCCCCTTTGGTTTGCTTGATGTATAGTTGAACAGAATGATAAAGTGAGTCTGTTTCTATGTGTGGGCTCCATTGGCAGAGGTCTGAGGGTGTTACACACAGTGTGCATGTGTGTGTGTGTGTGGTGTGCGTATGTGAGCGGGGCGGAAGTGCTTCACCCCATATGGTGAAAACTGAAATTGCAAATCTGAGGTTGCTTGACTCCACTAACACCCCTCCTCCAAACACACACACACGTTACACACACGCACACACACACACGTCACCACTACCAGCACTATCACTATCCCCCTCCAGCTGTCCTTGTGGCCACATGGCGAGGGCACTTGGCAGAATAACAGACTCCTTTTTACTTCATCAATTGCGCCAGCATGCATTTCTTTTCTCTCAGCCCTCTGAGTGGAGAAAATTGCTTTAACTGAGTTTGTATTACATCTGTGGCAGAAATTGATTCTGTTACATGACGGGGTTACAAATGAACCCGTTGTGCTACTGGTCAAGCACACCCACCAATTCAAATGAGGAGGAGAAACTCATAAATATGAAGGAAAGATACAAACGCAGAAGTGACTGAGGCACTCTGACATAAACGAAGAAATGTGATGCAGTGGCATCCTCAAAGCGTTGAGGACTCAAACACATCAACAGGCTGATAACAGACTACAAGAGAAAGACTCAGGAAAAGGGATGAAAAACAGCCACGTCTGAAGAGAATGAACAGAGCCTCTCCCTTCGATGAGAAAACCACTTCAACCCGAATTTGGCATCATGAAAATGACGGTGCTTAAGTCCTGCATAAAAACAAGCCCAATTTGGTAAGTTGAGAGGTATTTACAGCTTAATTCAGACCACACAGGGAAGGCGCGAATGGCGAGGTCGAGTCAGTGTTATTGTAAACTGGGGAAGCCCCAGGCAAGCGTTCTGTTGGTGATGTAAAGAAAAGAAAAGGTTGTACATTGTTTACAGGTGACCGTTGAATGTCAGTTGTACGGAGAACAATTGGCACTTTGAGGCTAAACCTTATAACCAATTATCCTGACTATAATTGGTTATAAGATCTCTACTTTTTTAGCCTCATTTGATATAGGTCCCTAGATTGTGATGTAAAGAACAGGAATCAAAACAGATCTTCTGGACAACACAGCGTGTGTTCACCTGATTCTAACACCCGTCGTGAGAGATCCAATCACAAGTGGATAGAGTTAAGCTTTCCACAATTTTCACACCTGGCTTTAAAATGAGTCCTGAATGCTTCTAATGTGACCACTTTTGATTGGATCTTACTTCCCCCGCTCTATATGTAAATGGCTTGTCTATTTATACAGATTTCTCTTCGCTAATTAGGTTGCTTTTACCTAGTCTGACTTTACAGATGTTTCCAATGTCACTGTGCTCCAGTGTGTTTTAAAAGTTTTAAAGCCCGGGGACAAACCCTGAGAGGAGGTAGGCTGTGTCTTTAGCTGTCTTGATGTCCCTACTCAAGTGCAGATAAGGCTGTTATGAGAGGTGAGGTTAAAACGAAAAGGACATTTAAGGCAAGCTATGTTTTATGTTTGGTGCTAAACCTTTTCTGTCAAACTAAACTTTGACTGAGAGGCAGTGCTAATGCTTCAAACTGGGGTTCATAGGGAGGGTCGGGTTTCAATTCCCAAACAGTGAGCAATGCATTCAGGTATCACAAAAATGCACTAGAGGAGACAACAGCTGAGTGTTTTGAACCAACGTACAGTTGTTGAGGAACAGGAGCACGGCGAAGCCCAGCGTCGATGTGGCCAGCAGGATCAAACAGATGTTGCAGGGGATCATAAAGTAGCGCACCACCAAGGACACCTTGTGCTGGTACCTGCGATCCCGCTCCGGCGGCGTCGGCGAGGGATAGTGGCACCCGCTCATGCTCCACTCCAGTGACCCCCTCCCCTCCAGGGCGGAGGAGATGACGGGGCGAGCAGGGCGACGAGGGGTGCCCAAAGACCCGTTGGAAAAAATGATGGCGGTGGGGTAAGGACAGGGGATGAAGATGAAGAGAAGATATAAAGCAAAGGAGATCCGTAATGGTCCGTGTCTCAGCTGTGGTTCCAGCTGAGCACCGCGGCGGGGACCCGGTGACTGTCTCTGGATGAGAATTGCGGCAGCAAGCTTTCAGTGGTTTCCAAGTAACACATTTTTAGAGATAATAACATCCATTGGAGAAATGAGGACAGCCAGGGGGACGGGGTCGATGAGCTCCTACAGCCCCCCACCTGTCCATGCAACCTCCATTGAGCTGTGTCTGAAAGAGACAAACTGATGGGCTTTCAATGTGTGAGTAAGTGTGCGTACTCTGTGAAGTGTGTTATACTTACAGTGCAAATATGTGTGTGGATTTAAGTGGGTGTTGGTAATGTGTTAGTAAATGTGTGTGAAGGCGCTCTTGGCATTCATGTGTGTGAGATGCTTCTGAGCCAGAAATATGGCAATTAGGATGTGGGTATTTTAGGATTGTCAGATATCCACAAGGAAAACTTCCACAGGAGACTGACGGTAAATCCACGGAATGAATCTTCTCAGTTCTTCCCAGTGACCCTGACTGGTAATTAAACGGAGGTGAAAGGGGTCTGACAGCGCCGGCTCCTGGAGAACTCCCTCTCTTTGTCAAGAGCCTTTTGAAAACAAGCCAAGGTCTGGTGCTCACCAACAACATGTGGTGTCACAATTATTTCCCTACGAACTGATTTCTGAGCATCTCTTCTAGCCTCCCTGTGGCTGCTGCCTCTTGGGGCAACAATGCTTGTCTGCTCTCCTCAGCGATGATTTGCGTGGCGCTCCTCTCAGTCAACACAACTGATTCTTTGCATCCGGAGGACTGACTTCTTTAATGGATGGTTCGGGGAGTTCCTGCCAGGCTGTTCAGATATACGACCACTGCACGCAAGATCTGTCCAAACCTGACACCGTCACAAGAGCAACTTGTGTCTTCTGCAGCGTGATTAGCCGGACGGCTGGAAAGCAGCTGGCTGCCTCTCGCTAAACCATATGCTCCCGGGATCACAGAAATGGTTTGGGTTCCCTCCCCTTCTCTCCTGTGTGCCTGCCACGCCTCCTCAGTTCAATAACCTTCATTCCCGGCCACTCTCATGGAGTGGGTAAGCAACTGCCCCCATACGCTGCCGGTGTGCTGGGACCGAAAGCAGGTCAGCAGAAGTGGCGGAGACGGGAAAAAGTTGGGAGAGGAGGACGATCACAATCCCTTCTACACCAAGCAGTGCCGACCTGTGTCCTCCCCCAAGCAGCCACGGATGAGCAGGAAAATACAGAGACACTCTGAATGAATAACTCACGGAAAGAAGAGGAAAAAACCTGCACGATCAGAAATCAACCAAGAAGCTGGAGGCGGAGATTTGTCAGGCTTTCTTCCCCCGTGTCAGCACCCTGACAGAAAATCCCAGTCTAATAATGAGAGGAGATGGTTCTCATTTGGTCCTGATCGTAGTAAGACTCGGGTTGATTTTCTATCTTCTGCTGTTGCCTGTCAGCAAAGAACTTGTCCTGTCTTCTCTGTTTCCCCTCTGGTTTGTCGTCTCCCTGTTACTCGCTTCATCAAGCATCCAGTCCCTTTCTCCCTGCCTCTGTCTTGTCTCAGTCCAGAGGCGCTCCCCGTGTCCCGGCCACAAGGATTTATGCTCCGGCTTCTGCTCTGTGGGGATCCAACATTCACTGGCAGCCAAAACAACAAATTAGACTCCGGGTATTCATAGCGTGCTTAATCCCCAGACAGCAGGTAGTGGTCCCAGTGTCAGCGCACTCAGTCAGCCAGCTGAAGCAGGGAGGAGTGAGTCAATGAGAGAAGTCAGCGAACAGACAGAGCAATACAGAGAGAGGGAGCGAGCGAGCGAGAGAGAGAGAGAGAGAGAGAGAGAGAGAGGGGGAGAGGGAGGAAGTAAACAGGAGGGAGGAGGAGTGCTCGCAGAAGGAAAAGCAGCTCATGACACTTCAGTCCACCTTTTTGTGGGTTTTTGTGCGTAGGGCGGAGGGGGGTTGCAAAAAGCAGCAGCGTGTCCCCGGTTTCACAAACGCTCCTCTCCTCTCCACGCACAGCTCTCAGCCAGCGGAACGGATGAGCGCATAATGAGAGAGAGGGAGAGAGAGAGAGAGAGAGAGAGAGAGAGAGAGAGAGAGAGAGAGAGAGAGAGAGTACAAATGAGAGAGTGAGATACGAGTGGGGGAAGTGGATGAGGGGCTGCCTTTAACAAAGGCGGACGGGAGGAGGGGGTTGAAGATGGGTGGGGGAACAGGCGAAGAAAAAAAACGAGCAAGAATAAAGGCTTTGGGGAATAGTACTCAAGTCCTGTCAGAGAGGGGGGGCAGCAACAGTGCAGCAGGAACACAAAAGAGGGCCACGGTCTTGGGAGATGTCAACCAACTCCTCCATTTGTTTATGGCCTAATCAAAAGAAAGTCTCCTCCGCTGGAGCTGGAGAATTTCCACAAAGATTTAATGAGGCAAACTCGGAGAAAATAGGCATGAGGAGGAGGAGGAGGAGGGAAGAGAGAGAAACTTTAAAGATTAAAGTCAATCACATATTGAGTCTCTCCAAACAGCCCGACTCGCTCGCTTTCTGACCGATATGTGCAACCAGTGCAGAAATAATCCCGAGAAACTTCACAAGCGTTCCAAACCAAACAAGCCAATTATCAATTAATTAACAACTTACTTTCATGGCAAGAAGGAATAGGTTTATTTTGTTCCACCCCCGAAACAATATAGAAAAAATGAATATTCAGCAGATCTGGCAAATGATCTGAGGCAGTAGCACTTCTATAAACTATTTCATAGCACCTCTTCTTTTTTGCCCTTGTTAACGAAGTGCATTATTGCTCCTCTAATGAGATAATGAGGTCAGAATGGAGGGGTGGTTGCGTTGTGTTTTTGCAAGAGCCTGCATCAATACCTACTCTGAACAAACTCAACAGCAGCAGATGCAAGGCGGAATCCATCATCAATTATTTATGTTTTTTTTCTCCTTTGCTCTCTCTATCTGTGCCTCCATCTCCATCTCTGGCGTTCACTCCATCCCCCCCACTCTGCGCTTTACACAAGGGTGCGCACACACACACACATACGCACTGACGGTGATGCACATAGAGGCTGCATCCATAGACGAAGTGCATGAATGCACACACAATTGTCTTTTCCCTCAGATAGAAATGAGCACACACACCCACCACATACACACGCACACAACAGAATGGCTTCTTCAGTCTTTTGGTCTGTTTTCAACTTACAAGCCAACACTTGGAGTCAGACAACAACAAACACACAAAAACACAGGTATGAGATCTTGCTTTCCCACCAATGTCATTTATCTTTTTGGACAGAGTGTTCATTCCCAGAACTTAGCTGCGCTCCATGGGGGCGACTCTAATACGAGGGGGCCAGGTTTTCAGACTGCCCGCTGAGGGTCAAGAGTTCAGTCCCTCATCATCAGCAACACCACCCACCCAGAGGTGCCTCCCCCTCTCCACTCTGCCCGGACACGATACCCCAGCTCTCACCTTACATAACAAAACCTGATTGATGGACTGACTGAAAACCAAAAGGAAACACCTGCTGTCTAATTTGTCGCTGCTCTTTCGTCCTCTCTTTTCACTTTAATGCATAACAGTGTCTTTATCCTCCCGCTGATTGTCTCAGCAAGTGGGAATATCAGATGCAACCAGGAGTTGAAACCACTGCCAAACAGAGACGTGCGCAACATCTCAGCCTCACAGGTTGTTACCATGAAATGAAATGTCAAATTCCCCCAGCAGAGGGCGAATGGGAGTCAGCTTGCCTCCACTCTGCTCTGTGGGCACGACCCAAATAATATCTTCCTTTGACATCAAAGCCGAGCCGCTTTGATTCATTTTTAATGCCGCAAGTATCACACGAGGTTAACATCTCTCTCTGAAGGCTTTGAAATGGCAATTTAAGAGCCAAAGGAGCTGAACTACTAATGGTGTGTCAGGGGTAAAAGTTGATATGTGTGTGTGTGTGTGTGTGTGTGTGTGTGTGTGTGTGTGTGTGTGTGTGTGTGTGTGTGTGTGTGTGTGTGTGTGTGTGTGTGTGTTTGTGTGTATGTGTGTGTGTGTGTGTGTGTGTGCTATTCTTTAAGCAGAGGGGAAGAAATCTGTCACTTTCAATAACTGATTGACAGCTATGCTTCAATCAGTCTATGTGTGTGTGTGTGTGTGTGTGTGTGTGTGTGTGTGTGTGTGTGTGTGTGTGTGTGTGTGTGTGTGTGTGTGTGTGTGTGTGTGTGTGTGTGTGTGTGTGTGTGTGTGTGTGTGTGTATGTGTGTGTGTGTGCGTGCGTGCGTGCGAGCGTGCGTGCGAGCGTACATGCATGGGTCCCTGGGTGTGTGCGTGCGCACTTCCCGGGCTTCTGGCTGACCAGCATTAATCTATTTGATCTTTTAAAAGAAAGAATTTACTGTGAAATTATGTGGAGAAACATCCTCTACCAAATCAAATATATAAAGGCGAAAAGTCATATATTTTTCATACAAGCTACAGTACATTCATGCTGCACTACCACATGCTCATGGGTCAGGTCAGATATTTAATATTGTTAGAACTTTGCAGTGATTAATGATATCAGCACTGTATTGTATTAAAAACACTTTATCAGTATTGGGTCGGTGCTCCGACACAGGAAGCAAGACAGTTATTTCCAATTTAACAGATTAAATGCACCAATGTTGCAAAAAATCCAACTGACAGTAAGGATTCTTAATGTGGAGCCGATTTACACTCGTTTGTCAGAGATTTTAAAGATGACTAAGCACACAAGGGATTAGATTCTCAGAAAACGACTTTCTGGTTAAGAACTGATGAAATAAATGCAAAACTAAGTCACTCGGGTTGATGATATTGTAGGATGTCAGCGGGATCTTTAAAACCTTTTTTAAACTCACTAACAAATAACTATCCTAAGTCAAGAGATACTCAGCCTCAGTTCATTCATCACCTCCTCTGTTTGTGAAACACTATGTGTAAAGATCTTTTGCTAAAATGTAAAAAGGGCTTTGTTCATTTGGGTTTGTATCAAAGCTTCCTGTTGATGAATAACCCAACAACCCATTAGAGTACGTTTCTGTCCATGTTCAAAAGAAAAGCTGCATCTTTCATTATCGGCATTAGAGATCATCCTTCGCTGCTGTCCATTCTAAACGATGGTTTCATGATGCTGATTAAAAGAATACGTTAACAGATTCCTAATTTGTTGTAGTGACAGTCACTGCAGCCAGTAGCATCTCAAAGCTCAATCAAGGGCAACTGACTGCATGTTATTATATTGACCTGTTGCCCCAAATAATAACAAGCTGCGATGTCAGGCCACAAATTCAGCTGTCAAGGGCATGAGGTCACCTTCCCGATTCCATGCCGAAGTCATCATGTGTACCAAGCCGTGCAGAGACTGAACCAATTGTCTCGCTAAGATATTAACTCCAATCATCAAAGGTCAAATTTCCCTGAACTGTCTAAAGGCTTCCCAGACTTTGCAGTCATCAGGTCTCCAAAGTGAGGAGCAGTCAGGGCCAGGCCCTCTCACAGCTGTGCGTGGCTAACAACATTAACCTCTGTTCATTGGAGATGTGAGAAAAGAAGAGGGGGTGGTGCAAGAACAGAGGATGAACAAGATGTTTCTAAGACAACTAAACATCAACACTACAATAAATGGATAAACAGTTCTTCTGTAGACAGAAGCAACAGCTGGGAGGCAAATAAAGACATTAAAGATGAAATGTCTTTGTCAGGTGTTGGGCCTCAACAAGCCTCAAAAACACCTGCAACACTGCACTTCTCAAAGTCTGGGAAAGTTCTTAAGACTGGGGAAGAGTTTACAAACTCTGGAAAGTGTTCATATTGCAATGATCTTGAAGTAAACACATGGATTTCACATTATAGATTACTCTCCCTGGAAGGTGCATTTGTTTGGCCCTCACAGGGATCACATATTGCGTTCCATCGCATTGTGCTTAGTTGCATTTCATTTGCACGTCTGTATCTTGGCCTGGCTTGAACATGGCGTAACAAATCACTTCCAGTTGAGTTCAGTATGGTGCAGTGGTCAAGAAGACCATGAATCGATCAAATTCTATTTGTAAAGCCCATATTCACAAATCACAATTTGTCTCAGGACTTAGCAAGGTGCCACGTCCTCTATGCGTAACCCTCAACAAGAGTAAGGAAGAAAACAAAGATGTGAGGGATCCCTCTCACAGGATCAGGACAGAAGTGCAATAGGTGCTGTGTGTAAAGACAGCATATGATTCACGTAATTTTCATACTCATCAGGACATTACCTGAGCAATTGTACCCTGTGCAGATATTACAATTTATTATGTTTTCATACTGACTTATAGTATCTATTTATTTTTTATCTGCATGACTTCATTAGACATGCCTAGTTCTTACCCTTGACTACAGGGGATAAAAAGCTGTCGGCATACAAATCCCATTTCACTCACACTACTACCTGAATTTGAATGTTCTAAGTTTTCCAGTTTAAAGACAAAATCCTATTTAAATGTGCTCTGGCATTACTCAATGGCTTCCCACTTCATTTAATATTAGTGCTGAATATTCAGATAAGAAGGTTGGCGTTGATTCAAAGTCAAAATACGCTGTTGCTGACTCAGCTTATGATGATGGTGCAGCCTTCATATGAGCATGCCTGAGAGAGTTCCCACACCGGGTGGGCTCCACACAATGTGACTCACAGTGTTACACATCGTCCAGTATTTAATGTCAACTGAGTTACACCCGGACGCTTAAAGCAGTGAAATGCAGCCTATAGCTCAACATGAATGTTCACAGGTCCAAAGGTCACAGCCCTAGGGTCATCCTGAAGTCTGGCTATTATGTAGAGTACATGGATGGTTAGTGTAATCTGTGCATGTTTATGTTGTTTACACCGCCGACCAGTCCTCCAGCTGACGCTGTTTAGCCATCCAGGAGGAGAAGGAGTCAATGGTTAATGGTATCCACCTGGCAACATTTGCCTCCTCCTACCACTCCATCCTGCACTGCCATGACCTGCTCATTCAGTCAGCTCGTAGCCCGGGGCCTCATCCAGGACGTGTCCACTGCTAAGCATTCAGTTCCCTCTCATTAGGTGAGGACTGTATTCCTCGCCTCGGGGCTCATCTGGAAACATGGCCTGAGGGCTGATGTTCTAAGGACCACTGCCCATGGGGCCCTCCTCCTTCCTTTTCCACCACTCTAAATAGAGAAGGACTAATCTACGGTGGAGCGACTTGTTATTAGCAAGCTCTGATTTCTGGGCAGCACCTCATGCACATCAACACCCACAACAATAATGACTACAGGATGTAATATCCTCCCTATTCCACTGCCTTGCCCTGTTATTCAGGACTTCAGCAGCAACCATTTTCCCTCAACGGTGATGGAGGAAATTATCCCAATGGATGGGCACAGGCAGGGAAATAATGAGAAAGAAAATGACATTGCTAAAAAAGTAGAGTGACAAACAAAGAAGAGGTGTGAGGAGGAGAAAGAGAACAACCTGACAGCTTGGCTGTGGTGGGTAGAGAGAGTGGAGAGTGACACATATCCATGCGGCTGGCATATGCAGCCAATTGTGGCAGCAGCACAGGAGAGCTAGGAGGGAATCATAGGAGGAGTGGCTGGTTCTGACAGGAAAGGCAGGGCTAATGAAGCTGAAGGATGATCCAGATGTCTGTCTCTGGCCAAGTCAGCCATCTGTCACAGGGAACTGGCCAAGTCACACTCTGGCCCCATCAAGTGGAGAGAGCGGTGGGAGACTTGCGATGACCACTCATTATGAGTGGGAGCTGTCCTTTGAATATGGCCAATGCCCAACAGTGGCTTACCTTGCACTGGTACGGACAGAGGGCACAAAAAAATACAAGGGTGCTGTGCTCAAAGTGTCAGTGGATGTTCAGATTCTTAGGCCTTGATTCATTATTATTTAATTGATGTTTCTGAATCTCAACTGAGAAACTTAGGACAGCAAACTTTTGCCTTGACCATCTCACAAATATTACAAATAGATTATGTTTCATCTCCCATTGTCATGTCACCCCAAACAGCAAATGTACGGATGCTTTATACACATTTATTTAAACAAACAAGAGCGATTTTACAAATGTACACCATTACACATTTGTTAGTGAACTCAGAGGAGGTAGTGACTAGTAGAGGAGAACAGTATAGGAGCTCTAATCATTACTATTCAGTGAGTTAACATTAAAGTCAACGTTTCGGGGAGAAGTCATTTAAGAGCTAGCAACGCTAAGACCATGGGAATATTCTGCTGTCCGCAAATGAGGAACGATGGAAAGACGGTAAGTAACAAATTCTATAACATTTCTGGCAAATCAAAGGTTTCAGTTATTTAATGAGCAGCATATCTGAAGCACAACGTTGTCATTAAGTACAACGTCTGGAACTAGATATATTCTATTTTAGATTCCAGGCCCATCAAAGGATTCATGTAGAGTAGAGTGAATCCCTTGAGTGCTGCATTAAGACTCCTGGTTTCTCTGAAAATAAAAGGGCTGGTACCTTTTGCTTAACTATTGCATGACAGATCAACACATATAGACCCAAGCCAAATGAACTGGCCTTTAAAGTGACAGTGATACACTGGGACCCTGTCATTTGGTTTTACAGTAATGAACCCCCTCTCCCCCTTTCCACTTGTCTTTCTTTTTCCTTTTACTCTCAGCCCATCACTGGGCTGCTGGCTTCACATGGAGTTGGATCTTCTCAGATAGAGGGCAGAGTGGGAATATTAATTGGCGAGCAATACCTCCTTGTTGAGACGCAGCCCATAACTGAAACAGCTATAAATTATTTATATGCCTAATCAGACAGCATGTGCTCAAGTTATTCTTTCAAACACGACAGGTTCTGTGTTATTCCAATTCCTTTTGAGAGGACTGCAGTCAGACAAGCCTGTGTGCTGGATAATGAATATATGGTGCCGCAATGACGAAATAGCAGTTTTCTGGCTGAAATCGCGGTCAGGAAAATGAATGACCTGCTTAGCACCAGGTATTAAAACACACCCTGTGTTTGGAGGGTTTCATTCTGCTCGACCAAAAAACAGATACAATGCAAGGGTTAATACAGGCAAAGTTCACTGACTATTAGCAATAACAGCATCCGGCTGTCATGTAACAATAAACAAAACGGATTGGCAGTTTTAAAGTGTATACCTGCCATTTGGCTGGTGTACACTTTAAAATTGAGTGCTCAACATTATGTTAATTGATAAATCGATGGGACAAAACATTGTCCATGACCCCTAGAACAGCACATATAAACATGTTCAATCAAACGAACTCTCTGGACAGAACAACTATAATTGAAAACACTGTTACAAAACAACTTAGGGACCTTCATCACCATGGTTATAATTCAGCGGATAAAAAGGGCTAAGTAATTTACCTCAATACCTGTTATGCCAGTTTTGGAAACCTTAGGCTAGGTCTGTTCAACTTAAGCTCCTCTGTTAAACAAAAAAATGTTTTCCGGCCGTCACGAACACCACCACCGTTGTTAGAATTCTGCTGGTGCAGAGAAGGTTAAGGGAATTTTACTACAATTGGTTGGTCTGCTATCGTGTACCATGAGCTCAGGGGTTAGCAAGGTCAGTGCAGTCATAGGTGGTTTGCTGTTAGAAGGAAACAGAAGCCAGAAGAGAACTGCTGTCGGACTCTTCCGCCCGCTGACAGACAGCAATATATCGTCCTGTAACCCTAAGACCTGCTGTCTGTCAACCACACGTCTCTAGCTGCCTCTTCTCCAGCCACAATGCTTGGAGTTTCTTCAACACACACATTTCTTCAAGATAAGTGCAATGACATGGCATTCACACACTTGCTAGAGAAAACTATAGCGACCGACACACATCTTCTTTCAAATGCTACAAGGTGCTGCAGGGTTCAAATAAATGGACTGTCACACAATTTGCAAGAAAAAAGAAATAAGAGGGTGAGAACTAGGTGGTTCAATGGATGCTTTATAATTCCAAATTCTTCAAAAGTTGAAGATCAGAAAAAGTAACTGCAGGGATTTCTGCAAGAGCCAGTTTAAAGGACTCACTGATGTTTGATGACCTCCTTTTCAATACTTCAGCCAAGAAGTAATTTACAACACTCACCAACACTGACCCCAGTTTCAAACTCCTGTTTTGTCAAACATCCGACAACATTCAGCTTCTATGAGCTGTCCTGTAGCTCAGCGTGACCCCTGACCTCCATCTGTAAGGGTCAAGGCAAGAATATTTCTCTACATGGATCAATACAGGATAATTATTCGTGCTGCTGGGTCACAGCAGTAAAAAACTCCATCTTTTCTGTGACTGGCCTCAAGGTACAAGGTATCCTCAAAGAGCGAGGGAGATTTTACAAGAAGTAGATTAATTAAAGTTGTAATAAAGCCTTTCCCTTCTGTTGGCTGAACTAAATATGGCGTGCTAAATCATGAGCACAGCAATACAAGTTATTCATGAGTTTCTACAGTTTGCATTGCTTTCTGTGTAGAGTTCATACCAAATGTTCCAACCTCGGTTATATGGATTTCCTCTGGAAGCTCTAGCATCTTGCTCTAGTCTGCAGTCTTTGGACACACACACAGATGCCCGCTGGTATACAAATGTTGTTTTACTGTGAGTGTGTAACCTTGGCAATGTACCTGTTTAATGTGCTTCCTGGCTTTTCTCCATGTGCTGGGATGATGGTTGGAATGAGTGGTGGATGGATCAATCTTGCCGTAGAAAGGCATTCTACGTAGGACATGGTGTGAGTAACCAGTAATTATCTAGTGTGAATCAATGAAGGGGGCAAATATGCACTTCTCTGGACCCCCGACAAGGACATTTTGTCTTTGTGTGCATAAATATGTCCTTCAATCACGGCCTTTCATTCATTCATCAGCTTGTGCAGGACAGCCAGGACTGAATCACTGCAGGGGCGCTATGTGCCGATGTGTCAACTCGTCTGTCATTCTGAAGTGGTGGGGGAGGACACAGGGAGGAGGCGGAAAAGGAAGGAGGTCAGTGGACATGCTTTTTGCGAGCAAACGCATGACAATGATGAGCCTGGCGTGTCGCCGAGGCAACGCGGCCTCATCCATTATTCATCTGGGTAACAAAGTGATAAACGAGGTAAATGAAGAGGAACAACGGCCACGAAAATCATGCCGACTGACCGAAAGAGACGTTTAGAAGCCGGCGGCACCAGCAGCATCCTGAGGTGCATATTAATCTGCTGGGTAAACAACAAACTCTGGACACAGGGTCAAAGCACAGCTGCTTTCATCCTTGAGAAAAGTAACGTGGAGCAAGTCCAGAGCTTTGGAAAATGGGATATTTTCAAAGACATGCAGGTGTTACACTGGGGGATTGGCATCTTTGCTGAATGTATGGTGGCAAATTTTCACATTGTCAATCACCCACGTACCATTTACACCCAGCACCCTTCACACCAGACATGTCACTGCATCACACCATCAGGAAACAGACGACTGATCCCTCTGCAGCACATGTTAAGCTCCCCGAACAGTTGCAGCAGTCTAGCCACGCAGGTAAAGACAGCGTAAACATTATCACGGGTCTCACGTGTCATGCCAAATTCATGCAACACGATCTGTTCGAGACAGCAGGGGGAAGAATTATTGCCCTGTTGCTACGGTAACGCCTCGTATGCTGAAAACACCATGCCGTGGTTTGAAACCTTTTGATTTGTTGGATTTCATTTTGAAAACCATTCCGGTGACGCGGGCGAAGAAGGACTGAAAAGGGGGAGGAAAAAAAGCCAGATGTGGAAAGAGGGAGAGACAGATAACAGATTCTGATATGGTGAGAAAAAAGCAAGAGGAAGAAGGAGAGAAAAGAGACAAGCAGCAATTCAGAAGCAGTGCTTGAGACAATCTGGGTCACTTCTGTCACTGTATTTCTATAAGGCGAGTGAAAACACCTCATCTGCCACTCACTTCCATTCCAACACCTGCAAGCCATTTGCATTCTGCCAGTTTTACCTCTCCTTTTCATTTCTCCGCATGCCACTACATTTCCTGAATGATAACACACTGGCAATTTCTACACCGGTGCATAGCATGGGCCAGGACACGACGCCAGCTGCATCCAAAGCAGGAGCCAAACGGTGATCCCTTTTCCAATCTTGTCTTTCTTTCTCTTTCTCCGTCTCTCCGACCTGGAGTCCCAGTCCTCCGCTCATGTTTCCACCAGCCCCTCCCCTCCCCACACACACACCCCTTGATCCAATCCAGATCTTTGCCATTTGACCCTTATGAGTCCTCGCAAGGACCCGGTGACTCCCCGGGGACACGAGGTTGGATCGTATGTCTCGCCTTTCCACAGCAACAAATGAACAAGGCGCTCAATAGCTCACCTGATTGGCTGTCATGAGAGCTATGCCATCAGTCCTAATAGGGGAGAACCACAGGGCCACAGCGCCCTCATATACTAGTATTACTAGCAATTTGCAGCACAGCAATCAAACAGCCGTGCCGATCCGACCAAGTTTCATCACAATCAATTACTTTTATCCTGTTAGATTGAAGACCAACCCCATTTTCACCAGTAGCAACGAATGTGAAAATGAAAACTACTGTCGTCTCAGGGAAGAGTCGCTCTACCCGTAATGGCTGATCCCTCATGAGAAATACAACACAGCAAGAAAATAGAGCTCAAAAAGATCATTTCATAGGCATACGGGCAGGAGAACTTTATATGCTGCCAATTGAGATATTCACAATGTATCCATATTCATGAGAGTCTAAGAAGCACTATGCAATTATAACACACTGGGAGCCTCAAAATGTCAGAGAGATGAAACTGTTTTTGAATTTTGAGGATTAAGAATCTGCATGCAAGCACTTCATGTTTATCTATCAGGCCCTTCCATAGAGTTACCAAAGGAATATAAAAGAAAATAAGGATCTAACAGTGGCCAGCTCGACTTTCTTATCCAGCACTGCCCACCGCTGTGTGCCAGACAGGATTTCAGCTCCAGTGATAATCCCTTGAATGTATTATTTTCTTTCAGCTTTACATTATGAAGATTGGATTTATTTCTATAGTGCAAACAGCAATGTCCTTTTACTCAGATTGTCTGTTTCGATGGCATTCAGTTCTTCTTTTTCTCTGTTTAGCCTTGGTGACCATAATTGCTAAAAGTAGCCACAGACCACTTCCATTCTGAACACACAAAGAGCATCAATCAATCCAATACGTCTCAGGATTCTCCTCTGAACGATTGACCAAACATCAATTCACATACAGAAAGAATGAAAAAGCCTTCAGGTAGATTCATGACCATGTCAAAAAATTAGAAAAATTATTTAAATATGTATAAACATGTTTTGTTAATTAATGACCAGGGATTTACATTTGAAAAGGATGCATTCACTATTTTCATTATGCCCAAATGTTGATTATTTTTTTTATTTAATGAGTCAATTAATCTTTCACATCCTAAAAATTCAACAAAACAGTAAATCACCACAAACTCCCAAAGCCCACAGATACATCTTTATCGGAACAACTCAGAAATATTCAAAATATTCAATAGAAATTCAACATGAATAATTGGTAAAAAAAAATCCTTCAACATTTTGTTGTTGAAGGATGTTGGGTGCAGCTTCTGGTATATGGGAAAGTCTTATGAGTATTTTGATGTGTCAAACTGTCCCTAATTGATAATTTGACAGTATAATACTGACTCTGTTTACTTTTCTCAACAAACTTTGATGATGTGTTATGATCTCATATCTGTGACATCAGTATTTGAGATGTGGTTAAAAGATTATGAAAAGGATAAAAAATTGGAGCCTGAGCAAAGATCAGTTCAACTACTTCAGTTCAACAATGAATTTTCTCGCTCTGCTCAAACGATTATCAAACTTGGTGCTTGTGTGGAAGCCCGGTAGAATAGGGCTGATTAGACAGGTGCACTTCTGGGGTAAGAATTATGCCCTTCACAGCTGTAACAACATGTGCACATACCCTGGAAATGTCTGTGTGCAAGGGGGGGTGAGCATGGCAAACCCCTTAAGTCAAGAGATGACGAGAGAGAGAGAGAGAGAGAGAGAGAGAGAGAGAGAGAGAGAGAGGAGAGAGAGAGAGAGAGTGAGAGAGAGAGAGAGAGAGAGAGAGAGAGAGAGAGAGAGAGAGAGAGAGAGAGAGAGAGATCATCAGAGCCATTACTGTGTGATAAATGATTTGCTAGCTGGTGAGTTGCCCTGAGGGAGGTGGTAGGGCAGAGTGTGTGTGTGTGTGTGTGTGTGTGTGTGTGTGTGTGTGTGTGTGTGTGTGTGTGTGTGTGTGTGTGTGTGTGTGTGTCTGTGTGTGTGTGTGGTGTGTGTGTGTGTGGGCGGTTGGGTCGGTGAGTGGTTAAGGGGGGTTTAAACCTGTGGCTTACTTCTACCAAGATCCCCTGGCACCCATGTTCTGCTAATGCAGTCTGTTTCATTAGAACCAGAGAGGGGGGTTGAAGGTACAGTCACGTACACACATCCACCCACACAGACACACACACACACACACACACACACACACACACACACACACACAGGCAACTGAACTCGAACTGTATGAATTTACACTTCCTGTCTTTTTCTCAAATGCACATATGCACCCGCACACACAGTTTGAGCTCAACTCTGTGCACTTTCTATCAGAGACAGGGACACACAATCAAACTTCTCCACACACACACACACACACACACACACCACACACACACACACACACACACCACACACACACACACACCACCACCTCTTGCTCTCACACACACTCTGCAGGCAATCACATCTCATGGGAAAAGGAGCTGGAGCCATGGCCGAGCCCAGAAGAGGAGGAGGCAAATTAGTACAGAGTTGAAAGAGCAGAGTGGTAGACGGAAGGCGAGGGAGAGATTGGGGGAGGCGGGAGAGGAGCGCTGGTGGAAGACACCAACGGGAGGAGAAGAAGTGTGAGTTTTTAAGTTAGCAAAGGGGGAGAGGTGTGAGAAGAGAGGAAGATACTAAGGAGAGTGAGGTGCAGTAAGCACTGCATGTAAGGAGCTTGGAGAAGGTTGATGAACAGAGAGAGAGAGATAGAGAGAGAAGACAGAGGGGAACCAGAATGGCAGCCAGGAGTAGAAAGGGTGAGAGTAAGGGTGAGGCAGCGAGAGGGTAATGACTGGTGGGTTAGGTGCATGCAACTCCTGCCAAGATAGAGCAAGAACAAGAGAGGGAGAGAAATTGAGCAGCGTAACCCTCAGGACCCCGCTGTCGGCAGAGGAGAGTGGTGTGTGTATAGGTTGCTGCGTGCGTGTGTGTCTACATCGTTATACGTTGCACACTGCGCTGGCAGGTCGGAGAGTTTGTGTCAAGCTCCTTGGCTTCTCCATAACTGAGATTGTGAGTGTATATGCGGTGCGATTGCCCCCAGGGGAGCTCTTCATGCTCGGGTAAGACAGCCTGCTTGCCTGGCCTGCTGGCACCAACCTCTGGATGATGACCAGGAGATGAGACACAGCTGGATGAGCTCTGGCTCAGAGTCTGAGAACCGAATCACCAGGCACTACACATCCTGAGGTTGTGTGCTAAGATACAGGTGGAAATCTGAAGAGGCTGAATGCATGCATTATGTGGAGAGTAGCTGCCTTTCTCAAGAGCATCTTGTACTGAGAGCATCTGGTTAATTTGAATTTTGTTCATCATTTTAATATTTTAGAGGTAAATGATGAATTATTGATAAATGATGATAATTAATTAATCAGAGTGTTCAAAATCATTGTCTTGTTTGTGGCACTATTAGAACTCATATATAAGAACAGAAAGACTATTTGTGTTTCTTCTGATAAACAAAACCAGGCAGCACATTAATATTTAGATTTTGTGTGGACACTTTGTCTCTTATATTTGTCATCTGGAGAAAGCCCGGAATCAGGACTTGATAATGTTTAGAACAAATACACAACCGGACAAACTCTTGAATCTATGGGTCAATTCTTGAAGGCTTTATTCCCTCCCTTTCATCAATAATACGAATAGATCTGAATTTATCAATAACATCACTATTCATATTTGGAGTGATGTGAGATAATATGCAAATATCCTGTGCTGGCCCTGCATAATGAACTTCTAGCACAGATTAGGAATATTGGTCTAATGGAGTGGGTTTCCACTAATGGCCTATCTGATTTTGCAGGGTTCTTTAAAGTCATTAGAGCAAATCAGAACTGATTTCAATATTCCCTTTACAGGATCAGCCTGAGACTGTCAGAATCGGAGAATGCCATGGTCTCTGCCAAATCTCTCAAAAGAATAATTTCAGACACTTATGCTCTACCACTTTACTCTGATTCCTTATGATTCCCTGAAGGCGCTGTGGGAGCTGGGTATCATTTAGTCCTGAAGATTGGGCCAAGATTTTCAATGGGATCATTTCTGAAATGTACTTCAATTTCTATACACCTATATGCCTCCAAAACTGATCAACCCTTAGTTAAAAAAAAAGTGAAATACACTTGTTCATGTGCTCACACCCCAATCGTCTGGAGAGCTTTATAGTTCACACTGTCTTCTACGTTCTGTCTGCTAAACAATACTTCCAATATTTTTTTTTATACTGAAACTAAATCCCTTTAAAGTTTAAATTGCCTTAAAACGTGTACTTTGCTGCGGTGGACCTCATCACAGGTCCCCACGGCCATTATGTGGATTTTCTCCCAAAGGAAAAACAAACTTCTGATCTCAAACATAAATCAACTACTGGAGACTCTAAAAACCAAGTTCAATTTCTGTCCTACTGGGGCTGGGACTCGTTTGTCCCAACAAGGCAATGGTTGATGGGGTCAATGAATTTCCTCATTTCCTGTCACAATCTATGAATTCAAATGAAAACATGTATATCTTGTTTTTCCAAATTTCCCCCTTTTTTATGTCTGTCTTTGATAAAAATGTTTTGCTGTAGTGAAGCATGGGTTGTTGCTTTTGGGTGGAATTTTTCAGTTTTGTCAGCCTAATAGTTTCCTGGTATTGTACTGACCTTTTTTCCAGCATATCTTACCCTCTCCTTCCTCAACTGTTTCTTGTCAGGGCTGAAGTATTAACAATGATCCCGGGGTTATGTGCCAAGAACAATTCCCTGAAATGAGTGTCTCCGTAGGACCGCGTCCCGAATTGGCAGAAAGTACAAGCAGTTCATTGACCAGACACTTTCTACTGTATGTGATGATAATCACTGTTGTGTTTGTCACTGGTTCAAGTAATGAACTAGTTTTTAAGCTTCTAAATATGTCACATATTAGTATGTGTACAAAGAAATGAAATGTACTGAGCTAATACAATACATCCTGAAGCTCCGATGTCTGACCTTGGCTCAAATCAGGCTTTGGCTTCAAAGCCCAAATGGTTAATGGTGCAAGACATAACTTATAGTAAGCTTGATCATCCCTTCAGCAGAGTTTATCTTTGCTCAGTCCCATATCCCCAGGTCAATAATGCTGACTCATCCAGCAGCCCTTCCTCTGTTGTTTATAAAGCACACCTTAGCCTTTTAGCCCTCTGCTTTGGCTCCATAAAGGAAGAAACAAAGCGAACGACCCCAAAGGACTGATGAAGACCCAGGAAGGCAGAGGCAGATGCTAACAATAAAGCCCCATTCACAGGGATGACCACTGTGTACTTTCTTGTGGCGTTTTCCTCCTAAAACTCACAAAAATCGCCTTGGCATTTACCCAGAGGGATAAGACGTGACGGGGGGGATTAACAAGGCGATGATTTGTGGGTTGGAAAGACTGAGACTGCTGTCGATGTGGAGAAAGAGAAATGATTTGGGCACTCTTGCCCTTTAAAATCGTTATTTTTCTCTAGTGACTCAAGCTTTGCTCTTTCCACACATCACTCTCCATCTTATCGATCAGGAAATCAGCTGCCTAATAGACAGGTAGTGCTCAACACTGAGCAAGAAGGCCCAAGGCGAAAGAGTCATGGAAACGGGCCAGAATATTGAAATGGACAATTAAAGCAGTCTTTTTGGAAGACAGACAGATAAGGACAGGCTGTGAGTCACACAGGCCTCTTCAGGTGGGAGGAAGGAGGGGGATATTATTGTCTCCCGAGACCGAGGGGCACACAAAATAATTCACCTGGAAATCAATTTTCATCACATCTATTACAGACCACCGGTGGACCGAGAAAGAAAGGGAACGAGAGAGACAGACCAAGAGAGACTCTAATTTCCCCTTTTTATCCTTGTTGTATTTTTCTTCTCTTTCACTGCCCAAACCATTTCCACAGCAGAGTGCACTGGCCACAGAAAGACATCTGCAGTCGATCATGATAAACAGTCTGCATCTCTCCTATTTGTTTCCCTAAGAACCACAGAGCTGCATCAGTAAAAGCTGCAGATGCTGCATCTCCATGAAACAGAGTCTTTCGGCAGTAAATCGTGCTGTCAGGGATTAAACCTTGCAGACTTAGAAATAAATGCCAGTGTCCTTAATGACACACTAAAATTTTGATATAATAACGCACCCCTTTTATTAGACAAACTACAAACCGAGGCTGTGATGGAGAAGATAATCTTGTTAGGGGGCAAAAGCCTTGGCTAGAGATCAGATTTCCCTCAAACACCCAAACTAATGAGATTACAGATATCCATGTGATGGTAAGGAGGAGACAGCGAAACACTAGAGGTGGACAATGGTGTTTTCTTTATCTTTATAATAAATGCAGATCATAAAATCGATCCCCGTTATTCAACAGAAGTGGAGTGGTTGAATGAAGAGTGAGAGAGTACAAAGAGAATCGGGTCGGCCACTTTTGCCCTCTTTGTTATAGCAAAAGCCAACCGTCCCTCCGTCCTCTGACCAAACCACCAATTTCTCTGGTTTCCCCCACCAACTCCTCATTATCCACCAGAGGAATCAGGGCTGATATGCCTGGGTGTGTGTATGTGTGTGGAGGGGAAGTGCTCGACAGGGGGATGAGGATATGAAGCAGAGGGAGGAGAAGTGATGAGAGTGACTGAAAGGGGCTGTCAGCGTTTGTGGGTCAGCTTAAATGTTTAATGCTTTATGCTGATGAGCTGACACTCTTTCTGTCTCTCCCTCTCTCATCCTCAGAAGGATGCACTCTGAGCGCCATCAATCCCCTCCGCCGCTCAGACACAAAAACAATTCCCACACATTTGCAGGCATTAACCGCCCGCTCCGAACCCCCATGCTCATATTTTCCCTAACCCCTCGGCATGTCAATTAAGTAGGTATGTAACAAGATGGCCAAAAGTGCTAATTAGGGCAACCTACCACTGCTGCCTGTCCCCTTATACCCACCTCGCCATCCTTTTCCCAGCAACAGCTCCCACTTTTCTCTCCCCACTGACCCTTAATGGATTTCCATGCCTGTATCTCTCTTCCAGCACTCCGGTTTTCCCCAGTTACATCACAATAGTGAGTCCAAATAATGTAACTTTAATAGGCCCACTTAAGGATTCAGTCGCAATGTGAGGATAGACGTTTCCGCCTTGAGCACACACACAATGATTTACCCTGGAGTACACATCATAATTGAAAGCGTCTGATAACAATTTTGCCTTGTTACATGCACTACACAAAAAAATGGAGAGATGGATTAGTTTAACACGACAGGAAGGAGAAAAAAAAGAAAAAATTCAGTTTGCCAGGTTTAGCAAATAAACCCCATAATGGCCTGTTTATCTTATCAATTAAGAAACCATAATCTTTTTAGAAATGAGAAATGGGGCTTGCCACAGGGCACAATCACCTCATAAATAGGGTACATTGCTAAATTAATCCCTAAAACCAGTTTATTCAATTCACAGTTCAACGGATAATGGCTTAATTTCAGCGATAATGGGAGTAGACAACTTGAGGAAATTAAAACGAAGAACTTTCATGAGTCGTTTCCGAGTGACCCCCGAACAACACACGGCTGCCCCTCACATGAATAGAGTGGAAGCCAAAGGCCACCGTTTATGCCATTTTTTCTCTGTCTGCTGTACAATCATTTCAGAGACTGGTGCAGTTGGAGACACATTATTTTCAACATGTAGTCATTAAGGATTCAGTGGAAGCCTGGCTGTTAATGGCTTTTAGATGCTGGCTCCCACACCCTACTTGATGGGGCATGCGTTCCATTAAAGTGAGAGTATTTTGGATGCTTACGGTTCGATCATAAAGCCCCATATGCCGCGCTCTTATTTCCTCGGCTCCGTTGCAGGGAAGCGTCATCGCCGCTGCCGTGTGGGGGTGACAACGCCGTGTGAAAGCCGACGTGTCAAAATCTAAATTCATCACTGTCAATGATGATAATTGGTGCTTAAAAAAAGGAGAAGAAAAGCACGCTCTGTGCTGCGGGGGTGATTAAAGGCATCACACAGGCATACACACAGTCTGTTACTTGGGGCAGCTTCTTGCTCATGCTGTAAACATAGCCATATCTTATTGTTCGGGTGTCAAAGAGGATCCATTACATCTTGTTAACGCAGAGAACGGAGCGTTGGAGCATGTTTTGGTGCTGAATGGTGTTTGTGTAGTGGGTTAGAGCTCCAGCGAGGCCTCCAGCCATGCGTGGTGCCACAAACAAGACAAAACTGGGAGCTCAGTACTGGGTGTGGCCTGGATTCGCACAAAGCCCCCAATGGGTCAGTGCCTAAGGAGAAGGTCTGTGCATGGATGGATGGATGGCTGGATGTATTGGGGACAGCAGACTGGCTCCAAGGAGAGTCAGGGCCAGCAATGGGGAGCTGGAGGGGCGATGGAGGTACAGCAGATGTATATATGGGGGAAGGGGACAGTCACATACGGAGGATCTGGGTTATTGCTTTGGCTGCTTATTAGGAGAGTGCCAGAGCAGACATTTAATGCCAGAAAAAAGTAATGTGTAAACGGGCAATTTGTATCAGCATATACTGTATATCATGATTAGATGTATTTAATGCAGGTAAGTATTGATATACGCCTTAAAATCCCAGTAATGGTCACATTTCCCCAACTACACTGAAGAAAAATCAATGCAACCTGCAGCACACAGTTTATCCAACGATTTAAACATGATTTAAATTTCCAACCGCGTTTTTTAACAAATGTGTCCTCAATTATATGCCCCCCGCCAACACTACTTTAAGCCCTCCATCCCACCCAAATCCAAAGCTGACACTATCGCTTTTAGCCCCCATTTTTCTTCAGTGTGGGGCTGCAGATGTAACACCACAGCCCACACATCAGGGGCAGACCTGCTAATGGAAACCTCACCCCGTTTCTTTCCCATGAGGCCGTCTGTCCGGACGAGAAAATGGAGGTGAAAGGGTGGGGGGGTATTTAGCAAAGCAGGGGGCCGGGGGTGTGTGCAGAGATGGGACAGAATAGGGTAAGAATTCTGGGTCAGAGACTCAGCGCTGGCCTCTTAATCTGGAGATGGACAGCGAGGGGAGTGGGGAGACTACGCACACATACATGCTAAACACACCAGATGGGAGACCCCCCCCACCCCCCCCATCATCCACAATTACCTACTTAGTATGCCCCTGGGCAAGTGAACACACACATACACACACGCACACACACTCATCCCTTCTCTGCAACCCTCTGCATATACAGTAGGAGCGATCATGGGTGAAAAAGATTATATTTCCATAACCTAGATATTCTAGCCCCCCATGACCTACTGGGCGATGATGGAGGCACTGCCTTTGGCAACACAACAACCCCAGTAACCCAACACAATGCTGTAGCAGACTTTGCTCTGGCTTCTCCATCACAATAATGTCAAGTTGTGATCAAACTACGGCTCAAATGATAAATTGAATATGAATATGAATATGCATGAACCACCACCTTTCTTTGATAGTTTCCTATCCATTTCCTTCCTATTAATGATCAGGATGTATATGACGTTCTCATAATATGTCTGTATCAAATCCATCTCCCTGCCTCCCCGCTTCTCATTTCTCATTCCCGTCACTCTCAGCCCTGTTTTTATAGCAGATGCACCATACATCATTAAACTAAAATACCTCTGTGACAGCACATTTTGCCTGAGTAGCAGTTGTTTTTCATGTGAAAAGTATGCATTTGAATGGTAATGGCCTCAGTCTGCTGTGATTGTATTTCCTGAAGCCCTGATGAGAGTGACCCCAGAGAGGAGGGGGGAGGGCGCCAGCGGGGGCTGAGCTCAGGTTTGAACTCCTCGGGAGGCACTGCTCAGCCGGTGGAGCTGCCTCCCTACACTCAGTGTTAGAGCATTTGCGTCCTCTAGTGTAGCTACCTGTCCTTGCAGCTTGACTGCTGCAAGTGTGAAGGCTCTGGCTGATTTCAGAGGACATCAGAGCACTTTGAGGTGAAACTCAACAAACCTCATCAGTTTTTAATGTGTTTATTTCAGGGGGTTAACTATTATTTATGTTTGATGGGGAAATGAATAAGCTTATCCTCTGTTGAGGCATGTAACGAACCATGGAGGTCAGGGTAGGCTAGAGTAAAGAAAATTAAATCAGGTAGAGATTTAGTGTTTGGCTCGATACCCACATAAGCATGGTTTGAGCATCGGGTGTCTACTCGAAGGAGATAAGTCTTTGGTAAAATATAGATTGTTCTTGGGGTTGAAAGATAAGATCTCATTCAGAACATTTCAAAGTGCAGATCCAGAAGGAAACAAGTGTGGAAAAGCTGTGAAAGTCATTTTAACAGTAGTCCTGGCCTCAATACTCAACCAGAGCATGACAAATATTTTATAAGTGTAAGTCTCCTTCTGTATCAAGCTATATCATGTCTCAGTCCAGTTGTAAGCGACCTTCAGACTAAATCAAGAAACAATAAATGGATTGTGTGGTTCTAGTGAGGTGAAATTAATAGACACATGCAAATTAAACTTTGGACTTATTTGAGTAATGGAATAATGAAAGGCTGACTCCAGCTAACCTGCTACCTTTGAACCACTGAGGTGACTTATAACAAAACAAGGTGAAACCAATTCCCAAAGAGAAACCAGCTGGCAGGTTGGACAACATGAGACATCCTACCGCAGTGTCCTTACATCTGTCCCTTCCTCTGATTACTGAACCACAGGCTTTAAGGACAGCAGTTTACTGAGAGAGCAGCATGCAGCCATGAGAGGGCAGCAAATGCAAGGAGTAGCCATGTTGTGTTCTGTCAGTGGCAGGAGAGAGAAGCCTCCACAGGTAGACTGAACCTCTCCTATTCACTATACAGACCTCCATCCCGTTACGTGTATCACCATGACAGATGAAGTAATAACCTATGAAGTTCATTAACTGAGTGCAACTGTCAGTATACTGTATGGGCAGTTGTCAACATGACAATATATTTCCCCTTTCAAAAGACCATATATTACAGTAGAGTTACACAAATCATCAGGAAATATTCAGTTATAAATAAAAACATCAGCCACACGAAATGTGGGGTTTTAATATCCACTATATTTCTCTGGTCAATACTTGCAGCACCTACACGTATATTTGGAGTATTAGTAGTGTAACGCATGCACTGATATATTTTGGTGAAATTTGTTAAACAGAGAAAACCTGACCTGGAATTCTGTTTCTGACTTGTGTGGCTCCTGCGAGGAAAATCAAACACTTGTGTCTAAAACGATGATGGAAACTAGCTTAGTTCAGAATTCACTTCAGGGTAAAATAATGACTGCAATGCAGCAGAACACATCACACATATGACTGGGAAATTATAACACTGGCAGTGGACCCAACAAGTCTGTGAGAGACGTGAAACTGCTTATTGTGTTGTGTAGATCTGCAGCAGCAGCATTTACAGCAGGTGAATCCAAAGCACAAACCAGGCAGAGGCAATAACACACAATGCAGGAGGACTATTCCTGGGTAATGAGCTTGGCTGGGTCACAAAGTCTGATGGCGTCTTGAAGATAAGAGTTTGCATATGGGTCAGGAATCATAGTAGGCGCGAGGACAGTAAACACAGCTGAGGAGCTGCCTGCGGGCGGGGGGGCTGAGGTGGAGCAAAGACGAGTGTTTAGGCCTGCAGGGCCAAATGTCTGGATCAGTGCAACCGCAAGGAACCTTGGTCACGTTCCAACCAAGTCAATTAAGTTACAGCGCAGTGTGTGTGTGTGAGAGAGCGAGAGAGAGACAAAGAGAGAGATTCATTCCCAATAAGGAAGAGAAGAACAAAGCCCTGACAATGAGTTAACAGCCAACTCGACTCTCAGTGGTTTTGGAGTTGCCAAAAAGAATATGTGCAGCTCATAGACATGCCCCTGAGCAGCCATGATCTTAGAACTGAAGTCAAAGCAAATCACATCTGTTCATCAGGAACTGTGACCTTGAGATATTCCCTCTTACACTGTGTGTTCCGATCAGTGCCTTACTGTAAGTGATGAATATTTGTATTTTGAAAATGTGCATGGTTTCAGAATGTTTAATTTAATAAAAGCACCATGGCAACCTGTGAATTTATTCTTGCTAAGTATGATGATAGTAATCAAAATTGTATTAATTAGATTCTCTGGACTTAACATTTAAATTAGGGTCTAATCACAATTTTATTTTTTGATTGCTCTACTCCTATTGTCTTTAAAGTGACTTTGACATTGCTGTGAGTGTCAAAGCTAAAAGCCTGGACACATATTCAATCCATGATGTTAGCTGTGTTTCTTTTTTCTTAATTTGCTGAACTGTTGTGAGCTTGACAATACACTGAAACATTATTTGATGCTAAAATAATCCTCTGATACATTAGAGAATCCCTTGCAGTCTGCTGCAGCGGTACTTATGAAAGTGCGGGACAAGAACGTTTTCCCGGCACTAAACATGTGCTGCTGAGAGCATTTCCTCTCTCTACACAGTTTGGTTTTGGGGAAATAAACACTGTGGCACACACAGATGTAGCGAGACATAAACACTCTTGAGGGCGCATGTGTCTATGGAAATAAACAGTCATACACGCTTTTGGAAATAAGTGGTTGTGTATAGTAAGAAGTGACATGTAAACGTTCAAGGCCCCGACACCTTGAAATAGATACAACACATGCCCAAGATATTTACTGACAAGCATGAATCCTGAAGAGAAAGCATGACAACCAAGGGAAAGGAGAAACAGAATTGTTGCATAACAGTTACGGGCTTAATGTCTTCAGAAACGTTTAGCTAATTGCATCTGACATCATGTTACAAGGCAAGGGCTTCAAGCATTGGCCTATTGAATAATTATATTTAATGAGGTAGCTTGAATGTCAAAATCCACACTATCCTTAACACTGTCATGTCTGTCGTGTGGGTGTGATCATCAGATAACATGCAGTGCCTTTATGGAATAATGGAAAGAGTTTGGCAGAAAAGAAAGCCAAATCATGGGCGTTGGGTTGTCTTGAAAAACACCAACGAGGAAGAGCTCTTAAAACATTCAGAAAATGTCCAATGATAATTTAACAAGACAGGACAGAAAAACGAGGCTGAAAGGTCACCGACTGAAATCTTATCACCGGCAAGTCTCTGCAAGTTGATTTGTCGAAACCAACAGATGCCTGAAAGGCTGCACACCTTTCCAACAGCAGGAGCACAACTGTCTGCAGTGATGTCAAGTATAAGGGTTACTAGCAACATCACTAGTCAAGTCCTTGAAACCCTGGTCTATTTTGTGTGCGTGTCAGCTCATTAGCCTCTTATCTGAGGAAGGCCTGGTTGATACGGAAGGTCGGGATGACCCTGACTACAGGGAGGCTTTCTGTTGGACTGATAAACGAGGATGTCTCCAAACCAAGGCTGGGCTTCTGGAGGGACGCCGGGGGGGCCTGGCGGCCTCGTTCTGAACCCAAGGGAAGAGACAGAAAGGAAGCTAAACAGGAGAAGGAGTGAAGGGGACATGACAGTGGGGGGGGTGGCGGTGATGAATAGTCCATGATAACATATGGGCCTGCAGCTCGTCTAGCCCAAAGCCTTGAGTCAGGGAAACATTAAACTGATAAAAAAAAGGAGTAGTCTGGATCAACTGAATATCATATATTTTAAGAAGCATAAAATCAATTATTCCATCGTAATCTGAGCACACCCTCCTCCACCCTGGCATTGTCCGGTGCATCAGCAAGTTGTATATCTCCTTAGATGTTGTTAAATGATCAGCCTTATCAAACACTGTCTCGACATTAAAGTCAGGAGTCTACACGCTGATATATTCACAAATACAATACAATCCTCAATTGAATCTGTCCAATTCTCTCCTCCAGATTGTGATCACCTTTTAAGGGCTCTATTGACTCTCATAAATTTACACTTAAAGGAAGCAAAGTGTCAGAATTATCCAAGAGATAATGGGGAGAGCTGTTGCTGTTCCTTTGACGGGAAATAAATAAAATAAGCTGTGCAGCGGTGAAAGATTTATTAGCAGTGGCCACTTATCCACCAGCATGCTGAATATTATTGAGGATAAAGCTTATCATTCAATAAAAATATCAACGATCCTCTTGGGACAAAAGGCTAAAAAGCTAGAAGCTACCGGCCGTAACCCTTTGATCCTGATTACAACCCAGACTGACCTCCCAAAGCAGACAGCAGATAATTGCATCCTCTCACATTTGGAAATCACATTAAAGTGCTGATAATGGAGTTCTGGCTCAGAAAGAAAGAAGATCACCGGAGCGGACAAGAGGGACAACAGAAGGAAGGAAATTGGTATCTGCCTGATTCATAGCTAAGCCTACAACAGATGTCCTCTCCACTGGCATGAATTCTTAACGGTGCGTTGGTTTTGAAAAGGGCCAAACTACCTGTTGCATGTTGAATAGGGTTGCTTGAGTAGAATGCCGGTGAGCAGATAATAGAATCGGTTGGTGATGAAATCCCCGCAGCTCACAGCAGAACGTGCTATTCATGTGGTATCAAACTCTGCAACGGGGCAATGAGGAAAATGTCCTGTCTCACAATGCCTATACGACAAAGCACCAGCAATCCAGGGTATTAAAAAACGAAATATCTCCCCCCCCTACCTCCTTCCTCCATCCATATTTTAAAGTGTAACAAATCAACAGATTAAAGATCACCTCAGAGATAAAGCCAACATGAAGAAAGTTTCAAAGTCCCAAAGTAAAACGGAAGAACAAACGCTGCATGTCTTAACTAGAAGATGAAATGAAAATGGAAATCCTAGGGTTCCAATAGGATTCCAGTGAGATCCGAACTCTACTACACTGTGCTTTAGAAATCTGTGCAGGATGGGAGCTTGTCTCAGGAGTGGAAACAAATTATTGGTTAAAATGCCCCAGTTCTTTCAGGATAATATTTAATGTCCAATTGTTTGAATTCACTTGAGCCTTGTTTCAACCAAATGAACCTGAAACTTTTAATACCAGGGTGTTTATTCAAGAGACACTAAGTTTCCTGCAGTCTGTTGTTCACCTGCATTTCCTAAAGACTTGGGGAGGTGGGAGTGATTGGGGCGGATGCTACAAGTAATACTTTTTGGTAAGTAAATATATTTCCCTGGAACTTCCCCAGCTTTTGAAATGCTGGGAGATTCTGCAAAGGTTCCCAGTTCGTGGGAGAAGATCCTGCGGTTGAAACACAGCTTACGGCGGCTGTGCCTGTGGTCAGGGGACTGCTTGAGAAAGAGGGCTTCCATCTAAAATGAACTGTTAGGATATTTATTGGCTGTAAAACGACAAAGTGGATAAACCATTTGTGCGACAGATGCTGCTAAATGAATTTCACAATTCAAGATGCCATGTGTCATAGTACACAGTCATATTATAGTGCAAAGCTGTGCTCTCTTTGAAACAGCAGCAGGGGTAGAAGTGGCAAAACCTGGAAAATGTGGTGATGGAAACAACAAAAGTCGCGAAAGGAAATGTCACCCCTGTTATTACCCTGTGGTCTGAACCCAATTTGGTCAAAGGGAATAAACAGACCCAGCTCAGTCTGCTATCACTTTGCAGCTGTGTTGCATTCTCCTCTTGCAGGTGCTTGTTTGCAGTGGCTTGCTCTGGATGGAGGAGGTGAAGCCTGTGTAGTGGCTAATGAGATCCCCAAGGAAACCCAACACTGTACGAGTCCCAGACTGTTGAAGCACCAGGGCCTCCATAAAGCCAACATGCATGACCTTTGACCTCACCCCTACCCTTATCCTTCCCACATAAGCTAATGAGAATCTAAAGCCTCACTTGAGAATTGCTCCCCCCACATGCTCTGCAGGCAGGCAGATGCACAGGTGTGAGTATTTGTTGCACTTAGATACCTACACTTGTTAAAGCCAATAAGAGTCACTGCTGCAGCTGTATGCGAGGCAGAAAATGTTGTTATTCAAGGACTAACAGCTCAACTACTCAATACTTTTTAGTTAACATTTGATCAAATGAATTGTAGTCGCATGTCTACTCTGCAAGATGTCGCTTAGGGTGACTGATCCACACACAACGACAATTTGACACTTTGCAGCTTTTTAGCCGGTGATTGCTTTGATTTTCTGGCCCATAAATTCGCCTTTCATCAACTACGTTTCTTTCCCTGGCAAAGCCTTCCTGACAAGCAGAAGTAGGTGTAGACCAAAACAGAGCACAAAGGAGAGAAAAAACATTGGACTCTAATCATTTTTGTTGTAACAGGATTAAGTAGCAAACTGATACCAGTATATAATCCAAAAGATCTTCAGCAAATAGAGAGTGTAGAGAATATTTTGACAAACTGTGAATTCCTCTATCCTCAAGAGGCCAAATACATCTATGTTAAAATGTAAAATGAACTAGCATTTTGTATGATTATTATTCATTTCACATTCAAAATGATTTGACACAATACAATAATATAATTAGCTTCCTAACATGACATCCATTTGTGGTTCTATAATTTGTCGACACACCGGTGGCATAGCTGTGATAAATTTAACACTGCGGCTCTAATTACATCACAGCAAATTACATGCATAAAGAATGTATGAAATTAAAGACCCCTGCCTTTAATTCTGTCAGCAAGTACAGCTATCAGGCAGAGAACAGAAGAAGCCAAGGGGCTTTTATCTCCACATTTCATGCAGGTAAATTGTACCCAGTCACAACACTGACAATGTTCCTTTAAAGTGTGCATTCTATTAAACGTGCATACTTATCATAGACTTCCCATACTTAAATAAATCAGGCATACACACTAGTGCATACAATTGACACGTGTGTGTGTGTGTGTGTGTGTGTGTGTGTGTGTGTGTGTGTGTTGTGTGTGTGTGTGTGTGTGTGTGTGTGTGTGTGTGTGTGTGTGTGTGCGCACGCGCATGGCATTGATCCTCAAGTTCACAAGCTCAGTGAATTACGCCTCCATGAGAATGCTTTAGATTTGATCTGATCTTATCCGATGAACCATTTAACCAACTATCTAGCAGGACACAAATTCCAGGTCAGGTCACATGATGATTAAACAAGAAGCAAAAGGGGGCAGTTTGGGAAAAGCAAGCACTTACCTGCAATGATATATTTGTGAGCTTTGGCAAGCAAAGGGGGGAAAAGGAGGAGGAAAACAGGTTAGTTTGCAAAAAAAAGTCACACGATACACCCAAGAATATTTTTGAAAAGAGATAAGAAGAGAGAGGTGAATCAGGCTGGGATGAATGAGTGGTGGGAAGTAGATTAAAGAGGATGAGGAGAGTATTTTTCCCATGTAACAATCAGTTTCACTAGCAAAACTATTTGAAGCAAACGTATGTCAACAATGACTTCCAAGCTTCAATCTATTCAGAATACAGCTGAGGTAAAGAAAAGCTGGACATTATGAAAAGGTGTTACATAATGTCTAGTTGTCTATAATATTACACATATTTTGTGTAATTACACATATTTTGTGTAATTACACATATTTTGTGTAATATGCACAAAATGTTGGACCTCATAGTGGACCACAATCTACATTTTAAATTAAACGGCCTAAAGCCCTGCAGCACGGACAAAGTACGACAGTGATGTGGACAGTACCTTAACAAAACCATCCTATGAAACACACACACACACACAGCCACACACAGGCCTGTCGATTTACTGTTTGTCCAGCTGATACAGACTGAGGCTGCACAGGAGAGGCTCATCAATAAAACATGGCCTGATCCGAGAAAAAACTGGGAGCTATTTACCAGAGAATAAAACAGAAACCACAGAGTTCCTCCATCGATTGTTTTAACCAGGAACCCATGCAGACAGCCTGTCTGTGCTCTGTATAGCTCAGTTCATTCGGCACATAGATACATATTGGCATCCAATCAAATTGTCTAAATGAAATGTTGCTCAATGCTAATGCTGAAGGGACTTTGGATTTCGGGTACGTAGGTAGCCTAGGAAAGCTAAAAGTAACATAGTGCTGTACATCATTTCATAGATTCTAGAAGATGATCATGTTCAGTTTATTGATAAACTAATTTTGAGAGGTGTTGAATCAACTGTAGGATAATCTATTATTGGACTTGCTGCTGGACTGCATTGAAACGTACAGACACGCAAACACACACAGGTTTGTGCAGCTTTCTTTATTACGGTACGCTTTGACTTCTATTCATTGGACAGCCTAACAAGTACCTCACCCTTAACCTCAGAAATAATGCTTTGCCTCATTAAGACCAGGCTTTGGTCCCCTTGAGGTGTACTGGTCATGACAAGGTCAGAGTGTATAAGGAAAAAGGTCCTAGAGAGGTAACAAAACAGCAAACACAAACAGACCCTGTGCTGCTTTTCAGATTGTTAGCCAACTTGGTAAAGCTGCCCGATGCTACAAGATATGTGAGGACAAAATATGTTATAAGACAAATGAGCAGGAGAAACCTACCAAGACAAAGCAGTGAGCAGTGAGCAAAAAAGCTACAGACAGAAGTTGGTTTAAAAACACACACAAACACACACGCACTGAAAAGCACTCTAAGGTCTGACATGATGACCTCAATGAAAAATGTATGAACTGGTGTTGATTTTGATTTTAAAATCACTCATCAAACTGTCAGAGCAAACTGTGTTACTCAAAGTTGTGCTTTTGTTGCTTTGTTAGTTAAACTGAAGCTACAGTATTTATATGGGGCTTTACATTACACCCCTAATTTGTGTATTTAAATTGACATTAGACAAATAACTGTCAGTAAAAGCTGTTATCTCAAATCATTTCTTTTTTTAAAGTTGTAAGTAGGTCTCTGACCTTTTGCTCTCATGTTATAACAGCATTTCAGACAGCTGCATTTGCGTGAACAGTCAAGACGTGCGTTTTCATTTGGAGTTAAACCAGCTCATTGAAAAAAAAAGCCACCACCAGGGAAGAGGCTGTTATATGATGTTGCTCCACCACCAACACTTCCCTAATACCACTCATCTACGAAAGGACAAATCTACTAGTAGCTCCACACTAAAACCTCACGCCCAGAATAAACAGGTGTTTTGATGGGTTTTGTCCCGGGGCGGGTATTAGCCGAGTGTCAGCTCTCCTTCTCTGTTCCACCCTCTTGCCTTTTCTCTCATCCTGCTTTCTCTCCTCTCGTCTTGATCCTCATTATTCCGGACTGGAATCTTTGGGGGAGCAAAGGGTCTATTATCCAAAGACGGAGCTTAAGACAACTTAAAGCTTTGGAGGAGTGGCTATTTATTTGGGTTGAAAGACGGAGAGAGAAGGAGGGAGTGTGTGTCTGGCCTGGCGTTCCCATATCACTTAGGTTAATGTGATTAAGGGTGAGCGAGAAGGGGGGGGTTGGGTTCATTTAGCTCAGAGCATGTTAGTTCTAAGTGATTCGTGTCAGAGAGAGTCTGGGGGTGGGGGGGTGGGAGGGAAGTCGGTCACAGGACTTCCTTTAACACACACACACACACGGTCACATAAGAATGGGTGTGTGCTTTAGCGCCTGGTACCTAAATTAGTAGACATGAATGCGCCCGAACAAATGCTTAGCGGTGACACCCAAGGCTAGAAATTAACAGAGTTCTCATTATTAAATTTCAAAGTACTCGCTTTTTTCCATGTAGCTGTCAAACTTTCATGCTCCAATGCAGTTCCATATGCCTGTGAGCCTCCTTAAAATGCAGGACAGCTTAGGACTGTGTGACTCTTTCCCATCAGTTTCTTAGCGGGAGATCTGTAGACTTTCTGCTGTCCTGATGTCATTGGGGGGCTCGTTCCACCATTTAGGAGCCAGGTCAGAAACCGGTCGTGATTTTGTGGAGCGGTTAGCTCGGAGTGAGGGAGCAGCAAGCCGATTGGCCGATGCAGAGCGGAGTGGACAGGCTGGGGTCTAAACTTTCAAAAACCCATGAGCTGCTGTTTCTCTTA
The DNA here is from genome assembly GCA_038501795.1 of Pseudopleuronectes americanus. NCBI lineage: Eukaryota > Metazoa > Chordata > Actinopteri > Pleuronectiformes > Pleuronectidae > Pseudopleuronectes > Pseudopleuronectes americanus. The sequence continues at coordinate 6,482,234 of CM076725.1, forward strand.
GCTGTGAACACACATGAAGACTCCAGTCAAATATGATGTGTGTTTGTCACAGAGGAAGGAGGTCTTTGTTTGCACCTCAGCTGAATACTGACTGCAAAAAGGGGAAAAAAGAAAGAGACCCCCCTCGTCTGAGAATACTGTCCCCTCTCAATAAGACTTCCTGGGAAAAAAAAGCAGGATTTAACAGACAGGAAGAAAAATGTGTCATCCCTCCCTTCCCCTCTCTGGCTCTATTGTACACTTTTAAATACCTCCCCCTGTTTTACATTGGTCGAGGCTTTTAGGGGGGAAAAGACTATATGCAGAGCAGCAGTAAAAGTCTGTGATTGCAATTGTCAACCTGCTTAAAATGCTTAATAGCAGGAAACCATGTTATATCTCGGAATATATTATATCTCAACTTTAGAAAAGTCTTTACAAAGTCAACCCCCTCTGCACATACTGCTAACCCTCCAACACTTTCACAGACGGTCCAGTTGTGAACTACTTGTGGACGTCATCGGGGGGGAATGGAAGCCGCCTTTTTTAGATTCCTGAATCAAAAGGGACGTATGGGAGCTTCAGACAACATGTGTGAGCCTGGACTGGGAAGCCTTTGGGTCAGCCACTAACACAGCCAAGGCCTGGCAGATTTCTAAAGCACTTGGACCAGCCACTGCATTTTCACACGCACAACACGGTGGGTTGTAAAAAGTCCTATCAGTTTCCAGCTGTGCGCTGTATACAACCCTTTCACTGTCCCCTCCTTTTCTCCAACACTTGGATAAATAGTGGCTGAGAAATGGGCCACAGGGTGAGAGCAGAAAAGGGAGGGAAGGATCCCTTTGGTACTTGTTTACCTCACACAACACATCCTTCATGTCGCCCCAGTTTGTGTGGCCCTTGGTTGACTCTGCCAAACAACTGCTCGTCAGAAGGAAAAGCAAAGCTCACATTGCTTATCTTCATTATGGGGGAATTGTCTCAGCTGACAGGAAATGAGGCCCGTGCTGCAGAGGCCAAGCGGAATGAGATCCACCAGCTCTGGCTAACCTCATTCAGCCACCATTTGGTAGTTTTAATCATTAGATATAGTGGCGGGTGGGCGTTGGATCACGGTGTCAAGCATTTAAACAAGTTTATCTACAGTAGATATTGATGAGAAGTGTATGACCATAGAGAATGGGCTGAGGTTAACTCTCAGAGCACGGCAGCTATAGCTTTCATAATGAGCCATTTTCACATGCAGCACAGAGGCATCGTGATTATGTAGAGAAGAGAAGCTGGAAATGCAAAGAGGGTTTCATTTCGCTCAAGCAGAATCTTTTCACAACAGTGTAATTTCACGCCATGCAAATCTGCAGCTCCTCTGTGGGCCTGTGCCTGCCTTGATTAATTTAGTGCAAGGGGGATAGAACACCTCCCCAAAGCAAATTTCAAAATAGACAGTCAGGACAGAAAAATAAACTGAAATATGAAGTGAGATTTCTAACTTTGCTCTGTGCTGTTGATCATCCTTTTACTGACCCTAAGATACAGGATACATCCATGCTGCTGGCTCCATTTTAGTTTGAAAACTCAGCTGCAGCATTTTAAGCTGGATGGTCAGAAATGGAGACGGTTGTAAACGCTTATGTGGACAGAGATTGCTTAAGTTGTCGAAATAAAACGTAGTATTATGGATGTTGGCATAGTCTGGCATCAAACACACTCACCAAAAGCCAACAAAAAACTGATATTTAAGGGGATTATTGACAGAACCTTTCCTGATATATGAAAACATTTGACAATCCAGATGCCCAGAGGACTCCAGGTGGACCGAGGACAGGAATTCAGCTCCATATTAGGGAGTACGCGTTATCGTTCTGCTGACAATGGGGCCTTGAACCCTTCCTCCTACTCCAAGTCAGACTATGTATGTCTGCCTCTATTCAGGCCCTGCAGCAGTTTTGTTAGCTTTACTGCACTGAAATATCAAGGTGCAAACTGCAGCAATTTGGAAGAGGGGGTCATCAAAACATCTTCTAATATGTAAATGAAATCAGGTAGCTAGAGGGGACAGAACTGAGCTTCTTTTATTTAGACAACATGCAAGTGCTAGTGTAGATAGAAGTTTGTTAGAGCATTTAAAAGTGATTTTTCACACGAGGTCACAAAGCAAAACTATTTTCATAAAACATATTTTACACCTATTTCAAAAATGTTTTAAACCTTTGTTTTATATTTAAGATTTGCATGGCTGGTTGGCAATCGGAACTCCAAGCTCTAGTGTTGATGATATATGGTTCATACAACTTTGGCGAGAACAGTGGCAATTTCATACAACTCTTGCAATTGTACTTGAAGCATTTTTGACATAGGGTAAATGCTCATTTTTGAATGGCCTTAGACATCCCTGAGCAGCTGATTAAAAGAGACAATCCACAAAAAACACACTGACAACAAAGATTTCAGAAGAGAGAGTGAAACAGAGCTTTTAAGAGGACACTACATCAGTCCAAAAAGTGCCATCTCATATTAGGCTTGTCAGGTCTAGGCTGTGGCAGCTAATGAATCCTTTCTCCCTGATGTATTCATCAAATGGATCAGGATCATGAGCCCACTGCTAAACGCAGGCTTGGCATGAACCAGCCGTCCGAGTGGCCTCACTGTGTAATTCAACCAAGCAATTAATGTCGGCCTGGTGGTGAAAGTCAAAAAGATACAAAAGTAATGAAAAGTACTGAAGACATCCATAAAGCAATGAGTCTGTCCAGTCATGCTTCCCAGTGCCACCGATGACATCCCTGAATCCTCTGCCCATCCCATTTTTTCCGTGCATGGTGTCCATCCTCCGCCTCTTCCCTTTGGAATGGATACTATCATAAACACAACCTTCTCCCCTTTCAGAAGAATAAAGTGAGCCCTTAATGGCTCCCAAAGCTCTCGCTATTGAAGGAAATGGCTTTTAATTTGGCCAATTAACAAGCTAGCGAATTCATCAGCAGAGCGAGAGATTTCTGGAATAAGACGGCAAGCATTGCAGTGACGAAAAATGAGAGGAAGACTGGGACCACCAGCTATCCCACTATCTACTTGGGATATTGCAAGGAAGTGTAATTAATAAGAACACATAATTAGAAGAGCAGACCACAGGAGAGCAGAACATCCAATCATGAGAGAGGAGGGATCTAAACTGATGAAGAACACCGGCTGGAGTGATTAAGTGGCAGACAGAGGACATGCTCAGGACAGTGACTGAGAAGTGGAACGTCCTTGACTGGTGATGGGTAGAGGCATCCTGCAGATGAGGGATTTTATAATGTGATTCATGTCCACACATTCGCAGAGAAGACTGCAAGATCATTGTGCTGGTTAATGAAGGAGCAGCATGGTGCATCTAAAAGGCAAACGTCAACTGACACTCCGGTCAGGATTCTTATCACAGGAAATTGGTCAAGAAAGTGAGTCACACCCAAAATGTCAGAGACCTTTGCTAACATCTGGCTTTTGTCTGTAATGGGAAAAGATACAATCAGCTATTAGTCCCGGGTCAAATGACTTCGCAGTAGACCAATCGGCAGAGATGGAAATAAGACACCTGGGTGAACATGGTAATAAGGCAAGACAGCTTGGTGTGAGAGCGCTTCCATTTTTGATGCGATCGTAACATCAAACATGACGCACCAGGGAAACTCAAAGGTAAACTCCTCTACCGGCAATGGGAAACTATTTTTAATGTGTTTACCAGTGTTTAAAAAACCTGCGTGTATCTACTTACTTTGTTGAAAAAGAGGGATGAGAAAACAGTGTTTTATAGAGATAAGCATTTAATCTATTTAGCATGTCGTACTGCAAAGCTACAATGCACTTGCTGCACAATTCCTAACTTGAGTGGAGGATTATTACTAATCATTCATGATTGGCACAAACTAAAAAATATTGCTTATCAATAGATCTTTTAACCTATTAGTCTTAGATAAACAAAAGTGCAACCCTTTTCAACGTTTCAACCTTTCAAATATGATTTGTTGTTTCTCCTTGTTTTGTATCTATAGATCATAGACGAATCAATATGATGACTGGATCAATTTGTGAATGCAAAAACTGCTGCACCTTACATAATTCCTACAATTACATGATTGGATTTTTCCCAAACAAGTGAAAATTAATTGAAATCTTTTCAGAGAACAAATTAATTCTTTATGTTTGATGACTTCTCAAATTGCTATTTGAGTATTGTTCCTTAAAACGAGCCTTAACTATTAAAACCAGTGTAACTGAAACTGACCTTTTTCCTAAACCACAGACATTCTCCGAGGGTGAATGTATACAGACTTATTGAGATGGACATTTCCTGAATCGTACAAACTTTTAATGCCACGCATTGTTTGTTCTTTCAAATGAATTCATGGCCGCCCTGTCTGAAGCCCAAACGACAGGTCGTTAATATCCATAAATGTCAAGGTCTTTAGTCATTAGACATTGTCTCTCTTCTCTCCAATAGAAAAACAGAATGGGACGTGGACAAAGCTTCTGTTTTTGTCTTGTGTGGGCCAAGATAAAGCACCGAGTGAAAAGGTTACCATCCATCTTCATCCGCCTGGCATGTGCTTTAGTTACTCCTGCCCCCAATGTAGCCTGTGTTTTTTTTTGGTTCTCTGTGTGTGTGTGTGTGTGTGTGTGTGTGTGTGTGTGTGTGTGTGTGTGTGTGTGTGTGTGTGTGCGCGCGCTGTAGTGGGGTTAATGAAGTGCATCCACCTTGCTTCCGCCCCAAAATGAGAGACTTCATTAAGCAGTCGAGGGACTTGGTGCAACTTGGTCCTGGTAATACAGATGACATTCATAGATATGTGCACTCTGGAGAATGACAGTGATGCCTCCAAATGTCCACAAACACATCCATTCAGTCCTTCTAAAAGAAATCCCTGACATCCCTTGTGTGGAATGCATCTCCCTAAACGTCTGAGTATTCCTGGATTGGGGGGAGAGGGGGGGAGTATGTTCTCTGCTAACTCGCTGTTCTTACTGACAACAACAGGTCAGTCTGACCAGAACTGACATGGAGCATTTGATAATCATGGTAAAGCAGGAGGAACCATCCCACAATAGTGATATCAGCATTTTAAATCCTTTATTTCATCTCCCTCGCCACTGTCTATCTTCCTCCCCCCCCACTCCCTTTCTCTCCCTCCGCTCTCTATGTCCCTCGACATCCTTTCATCTCAACCTCCAACGCGTTTCAGGACGCAATCGTCTAAAGTGTTCCAGCTGACAATAAGAGCTGATGAGAAACCTTCCTGTAAGCGTTGGCTGGCTAAGGTAAGCTCCGGATCCCGCGCTGCATACAAATGCAGGGGAGCTCATCCCTGCCTTCTCTTGTCCTCCTTCTTATTCTGGAAGGTTCTACACAGTTAAATGGAACAAGACTCATTTCGTAAATTTAAAACCAGGGAGCATAAAACAAAATATATATATATATCCAATTTACCTACTTTAGGAGCTGAGGCTGGCTTTTAAGACATTTTCTTTATGTTATAAAAAAAACTACTTTAAGATGACTGATCTCCATTATGTTCTTAATGCCTGATTGTATTTCCAATGTATCTAATTTCACTATAAGAGGAAATATACTCGTGGTCAGTGACTATATTAACATTCACATCCAGTACATCCCTCACTCTAATCTTTCCCCATCCCCCTTTAAGAGCAGGTCACTGCATATGATAGAATGTATCAACCCCCAAAGGTACGACGATGCTGAGTCGGCATAACTCTACCATAATCCTCTCAGCTCAGGACATTGGTTCAGCTATATCATCTAAGATAAAGGGCATCATAGGTTGCTTCGATCATGAGAAAATGAAAACCTAATCTGAAAAAGTAAAAAGGGATTATCCTCTTGCAGCTCATGAGAAGCTGGACTTGGAGGTTATTGACTTGTTTGATTTTACATCAACAGTCTTCATTCATTCGTCCAAACTAGACGTCGGATTCCAAACTAGCAGCAATATGCAGCCTCCAAGCTGCTCAGAGCCTGTAGACAAGTCACTGCACCCAGATCCTCAATGCTGACGAAACCTGCAAGCATTGCACGTGAATAATGGCTCACACTGACAACTGTGGGTGATGGAGGATGTGACATAAGCAAAACTAATGACACCTACGACAGATTGATGATTGCTGATGACTGTAACTTGATGCAATTACAGTTACTTGATGCCGGCATCTGTGAGTCAATCTTGGCAGTGTCTCCTCTTACTCAGCCATGTGGCATAAAACAAAGGTTACGTGCCAGGAAACCAAGAAAACAGCTGTAATTAATCCTTCTTTACACGTCCACTCATGTTTCTTACTTAATGAGTGACTTCAACGTCAAATGCAAAAATGCTGTAACTTCATCTTTTCTGCCAAGTGAGGGTTTCAATTTTTCATCCGCTGAGCAATGATTTCATTACACAATGAAAAAGAGAAGGATAAAGAAAAATCCACCAGCTGATTAATTTGCACAATGTGTGCTTACTAATAAACCTGCCATTACTGCCGTGGCAGTTGAGCTATTCCCTCCAGTTTTACAGGAGCAGTTTTGACGAGAGACTCAATCTCGGAAAACCAGAGGAAAACTGGTCACAGCAATTACTGAGAACAGCCCAGTGTCATTTACAAGGACAAGGTGACAGAGACAGAGGTTAAGATTACGCCCATTAGATGAAAACAGCTGAGCCCAGTCACTGACATCTGTGCTAACTGCATTTGTTCATGACGATACTGAGAGCAACAGTAAGGTTAAAGCTAGTGTATGGATCGATCACGATCATCGATTTCCTCTCTGACGGATCAAGTCAGCCAATGTGAATGTGGTGAAAAAGTCATGTCTTGACTTTCTTCTAACCTCCACATGACAAATCGAATACTTATGTGTGCAGTAATGAACCCTTAGTAGGCTTTAGTTATTCATTACTTTCAAAAGAAAATCATACAATCAATACTTTATTTACTGTGATCAGATTTCTTTATTTGAAATTCATTTTTAAAAGCTGGTTAGAGAGCTTGACATTATTTAGAAAGGACTTGGTGTGACTTCATGACATGGAGATTATTTGAAAGGAAAATGACCTTGTGGAATAGGCTATCCATTTTATCCAAGGCTGATTATGTTAAATTTACATAGAATTAGGTTTAATAATTTTAGTGATTTCTAATGCCAGTATTCCACCATAGAGGAGATTCTTTAGAATTCCCTGGACAGTCAAAAAACTGAAAATCATTTCCAAAGACTAAACGGTAGTCAAAGAGTAAATATGTGTCTAAAAGCTAGCTCAGCAGTTTTTTTGCAGGCTAAGCCCAGCACCATCACCTGCAATGTCACTGAAAAGAAGATGTGTAGAACTGAACAACTAGATTTGAAATAATCAGTTTTATTTTATTATTATTTATTTTTTTCCCTCAACATACTGTATCAGTACAACTGCCTGAAGCATGCTTAACCCACAGAACTCATTCAAGGTATTTGAACCAAATCTCAAGTCACAATTGCTTTTCAGTTGAGCTCAGAAAAGAGAATTAGGAGTCCAAACCAGACCACTCTATTATCTCACATGACCAGCCTCTTGAATAATGGACGAGGAGATGAGTGTGGAACATTCTAATTGGCTCTGGGTGGATTTAATTACCTCACAGAATGTCACAAACCATTTATTAAATGCTGCAATCAACATGCTGCAACATACACTAAGTCTCTGATGTGGTGCTCAAAAGTCCTGCCGGTCGGTCCAGACTTTGTGACCCCACCTTTAATAGACTGATTGGGTTTTAAGACTTTGTTTTAGGGTTAGGGTTAGAATTATGTTTAAGTTTGATGAAGGCTTAAGGCTAGGGTTAGGCATTTAGTTTGGATGGTTAGGGATAAGGTAAGGGGCTAGGTTGTACATTATGCCAATGAGTGTCCTCACTAAGACAGCTGTACGAACGTGTGTGTGTGTGTGTGTGTGTGTGTGTGCTTCCCTTATCCTTAACACTATCATCAAGCAGGTCTGCAGACAGGCACTATCTGATCTAGTTGTACTGATCAATTGAAGCCTTGAGATGTATTGTCAGGGAGAGAATGGGATCTGTCAGGTAACTTTCTGCGGCCACAGTAACGTCTCTGGGTTTGCTGAGCATCCGGCCCTCTCGTTCTCTTTCACATGGATTCGCTGTGAAAAGGTCTGCAACCTCTACGTTCATTTTCAAATTCCTAGGGGTGCTTACCACAGCCGCAGACCTCCAACCAGTTAGAGCATTGAAATGTGTGATGTAGCACAAAGATGTAAACAGACAACACTATCTGAAATTCTGATACAAATCATGTAAAACAGACAACAGCGGCACCAGTGAATGTTCTGCTTGAGGAATGATCATCATCAAAAGTGCTAATTTATTTTCTCCTGGTTGACTGTGCAATTAATCAACTAATCATTTCAGCACCAATTTATTCATTGCTTTGTTATTTTCCATCACAGTGAGACAAACTGAAATAAATAATCTTCTCTTCACGCTGCGTACCACTGTCATGTCCTGTGTCCATGATTGTAATACACACTCAGTTGTGTGTAAACCATGAGATACACACATACTAACAGATTATTGTCAATATCCATTAATCTGCCAATTATTTTCTAGAGTAATCAAGTTGTGTTTCAGTGATGGAAATGTAGTTGTTAATACCTTTATCTGACAAACAGTCCAAAAACCACATTTCATTTGCATGATGAAGTAGCCTGCTTCGGAGAAGATGGAACCAGAGAATGTTGAGGATTTTTGTAATGCTGCCATATCGAATTGAAATGACCCAACTCTCACCTCAAAAAATAAATTTACAGAAAATCGTGTTTTATCCTCTGTGCGCTTTTTATTTTATACTGTGTGACAGCTTATAACAGTGACAAGATAAGGAGTTTGTTATTACCTTCCTGCTGAACACTATACATCCAGGGAAATAAACTCCCAGTAAACGTGGTTTATTGTGACCCCAAGAAAACCTCAAGCAAAAACCTCAATAATAACAGTTTTGGTTTGAGATTACACAAGTGAATTTCATAGAGTCAAATGCATTTGTCTTTCTAAGAGGGTTTTTCATATCAACTTCTCTTATTAAAGAGAGGCTATAGAGACAATATGAAATAAAGGCAGGATGAGGTGTTAACCCTTGATCATAAAAAATGGATTGAATGGATAAATCGTCCTCTCTAGTGACCCAATCTCTACCTTGAACAACTCCTATATGGATTAAATAACTGCAACACTGAAGCACCAAATGAATCTGCAGCAGCCACAGTTGGAGAGGATACAGTATAAATCCAGAGCTGGCCTCAGGCCGCACTGTGACAGACCACAGCCTTATTTAACATCCATTAGCTTCCCAGCATATACGCCCAGCAGCAGCAACAGCAGCCCAGGAATAGGAGCAATTCACTTGTCTCTACTGGCTCCACTTCAAGCTGTTTGAAAAGTGAGAGAGAGGCAGACTTGAAGAGAGAGAGAGAATACCTCCATCCTGAACAAACATCTGGGTTGGCACCGAAGCTCATTTCCCCAATTCCCCTGAGTGTGATAACCTGCAACTGTGCAATACAACAGTCCTGACTGATGCAACTTACTCTGTTAGGTGACAAAGTAAAACCACAAGGACAGTTTCACTACATCTCCCACAATCCTCTGCTCTGATTCAATCAGTGGAATAACGTGGTTTAGTGTGGCATGTTAATGAGGGCTCGGCTCCAAAGTCTGTTTCACACAGATAATTCAATTAAGATGTACAAGAGGTGGAAAAGGGTCAGAGAGGACAGTCGGGATGGGTTTCTACTGTGTTCACATGTTGGATGGGGGTATTACCCTGATGAACACCTAATACACATTACAGACACACACACACATACACAAAAACCAGCCAGCGAGTCCTTTTGCCCCAGTATTTTTGGGCTTCCCTCCAATTTTATGTCAGTAACTCACTCCCATCTTCCCAGTGCTCTGAGCAAACAACAATGGCCACCTATGTTCCCAGAGGGAGAGCAAGGGATGCTGCGAGGACCCTGCTTTCCGTCCAAACACACACACACACACACACACACACACACACACACACACACACACCACACACACACACACACACACACACACACACACACACACACACACACACACACACACACACACACATACACAAAGCTTGGCTGACATGAGAAGGTCCACATAATGATGTGCGTCTGCTTGTTGGACCACATTTGCGGCAAGAAGTAAACTCTCCCAATATGACGTAACATTACAGACAAAAACTGTGAATGAGGAAAACAGAGAATTGACTCTCTCTCACACACACACACACACACACACACACACACACAGCAACACACACCCACACACACCTCCCTCCACAGCCGGTCTTTCACGAGGTGAGATCTTTTTTTATGGACTAGCCACAATAAAGAACACATACAACAACGCCATTGTAACCACTGCAGGCGTTTTATGTGGAGAGTTGTAGTGAGCAGGAGGCTGAGGTTCTGTTCTGTGTACACATCTTTGATTCAAGAGCAGACACAAAGCAAAGCGAAAGCGGAGCCGTCCGACTTTGAGAAAGAGGAGAAGTGGAATTCTGGGCAGGGCCGGCTCTGCTGTGGACATATGGTTAAGAGATTTTGTGAGAGTTGCATAGAAAGTGTCCACAGAGGGGAACAAAGGAGGAATTACACTTCTATCTACTAAAGCAGAAAGAGACTGCAGAGAGCAGGGACCACACTAGAAACACTATGACAAACAATATATTTTTTTTATGTGATCGTTGGGAAGTTCTTACTCAAAGCCCCCCAGGGAGGTTAGTGGTCATGGCTTGTCACAGATCAGCAGGGGGGACGAAATCTTAGTCAAGGACACTTCAGCAGGATGTATGTTTGATGACAGGAAGATTTACACCTTGGACATCTGCCTAAAAGCTGTGTCTCCTCCCAAGATGTCACGCCACCAGAGTAAAGCATAACTTGAGAACCTCAGCAACCAGATATTGACTACGTGCTGAAAGGGAACTAAAAGCAAGCTGTATAAGTGCCAAAGTAGGTAACATTTAAGAGCAGTAGTTAAGAGTTTGACAGTGTTTTACTGAGAAGCGTTCAAGAAACCACCTACTGCAGAAAAGGATGTGAGGCCAAAATAAATGTTTTTCTTAACATTTATGTTGAAGTCATTTGTATTCTCTAGGAAGTGATCTCAGGAGGCCGAAATTAAATATTCTATCAATTTTAAAATAAGTCAAGTCAGCCAAGAAGTAAGGAAGCCAAGAACTCATGTCAAAGCAAATTCTCAGCAGAGATTGATTCCCTTCATTGGTACCAAAGACCTCGTCATCTTGTTGTGTGAAGTGTGTGAATGTATTTGAGCAGCTTATAAAACTTTAATTGCACTGCTGTAAACTAAAGGGTTCTTAACTGTTACAATATTTGCTAATTGTAATGAAAAAGATATGTGAAAAGGAAAAATTGTTTTATTGAAAAAGAAAGTTGAGTTTGTTATATCTTTTTTAAACACCTCTCAGTTTCATAACCTCAGTGACTGCTCCCTCTGCTCTACAGAGAGCAATCATGTAACGCTTCCACTCGTCCACTGTTACATAATGAAGTACGTAACCAGTCCAGACGGGGGCCCTTGAGTTGTTATTTGCTAATAAAACAAACACAGGGTGGATCACAGGAGAAATAGATTGATTGAAGAAAACACAAATGACTTCTTGGGCAGGAAGCAGCGGCAGAGTCACTGATGCTCTGGCTAATTATGTAACCATCCTCACATAAAAGTAGCTGAAGGAAACAAACAATAACATTTCAGATTCAGCAATAGTGAATTGGAAACATTTTCTCCTCATTACTAATTAAAGTTCTCGAACCAAATCCAATGTTTATAAATTCTGTTTTGTGAAGAGGATAAGAAAAAGAGAGGGAACGCTAGAAATCCACATCCAAGTCCGAATGATTAGCTGTGAGGCCATCCCCATTAGGCAAATGCTGATGATTGGCTGCTCATTATTAGACTATTACGGCGTCATTAAAATGACATTATGAGCCCATTTTGTGTCAAGTGCTGTTAAACGCACACAAACACATCAGCTCCGCATGGGAGGACATTTTTGCCCATAGGATTCACACAATCCAAAGAAAGAAAGAAAGAAAGAAAGAAAGAAAGAGAGAGAGAGCGAGAGAGAGAGAGCGAGAGAGAGAGAGAGAGAGAGAGAGAGAGAGAGAGAGAGAGAGAGAGAGAGAGAGAGAGCGAGAGAGAGAGAGAGAGAAGAGGAGGAATGTAGGTACAGGTTGACACAGGTTCAGCTTCAGACATGTACGAACTTATCAGCCTCTGCCTCTCAGAGCCCCACCATTCCTACCTGACATCCCCTCTCTTTGCTTAGGTGTGCCTTTCATTCTCTATTCACCCCTGACACACACATACACACACGCCCACACATATACGCACACACACAAAAACGCACACTTTGAGCGCTTTGAAGTTTGTGTTGTACATCTTTTTCTCATGTAGCTGTGAACCAAGGAAGAGGCTCTGGGAAAATGCCAGAGAAGTCCTATATAGGAAGTTGCCCACACTGGGAGTACGTGTGTGTGTGTGCGTGTGTGTGCGTGCGTGCGTGTGTGCATGTCTCAGGAGGGCCGGTCATTATGGGTGAATGGGCAGGATGGGACTAGAGCTGTCATGTGGAGGGGCTCAAGTTGCACACACAATCTCACAGAGTCCCACACACATACCATGTAGTTGGTGGGTGTCCCAGTGCCTGTCACTGTGTGGGATCCCTGCACTGCACTGATACAGAGGCATGCAGCATTTTACACACATGCATGCACACAAACACACAGGCAGTCATGTCACTGGTATGATTGCATGCAGGGATTAACATGAGAACACACCGTTTTCACGAGCGCTTCGCTTCTCAATGCAAAAATACCTGACAGCCGTTCTCTCAGAGTGACAATTTTGAAATTATTTCATGTGTTAGAAAGCACAGCTTTGGCATGGGAAGGCGATAAGATGGGCTGTAATTTTGCAGGCTTTACTAAGTGTAGTCATTTTGCTTTGGCAGATCATCTACTTCCTAAACTGCTCTTAGCATTCCACAGACGAGAAAGACGCGTATGGTTGTCAACCAAGACACGGAAAGGATTAGGATGAAAGAGAAATATATAATCAGAACACAAACTGCTTATAGAAATGAAATGTCCTCACTTAAATCATCTTGTGTAGCAGACAGGAAGTAGGTTTTAGCAGCAGAAATTAATTTGTTGAATTGAGAACCTTCTAGGAATATTTGCAAAACATGTTCACTAGAAACATGGTCTGCTGAACAAGTCGACTGTACGCAGGCCCAGGGACCCAAGGGGTTAGGAGGCCCCTTGGGTCGCCTACAAATCATATCCGAGAACGAAACTCAAAACGACCGAAATGAGACACAAAACTAAAAACAGATGTTCAGACAACACAGAGAGATGTTTTACAACCACAAAGAGGAGCCAAACATCTGCAGAGAAAGGAACAACCACAGACACATGCAAACAAACGAATGGGGTGTGTTTGTGGAGCATTTTGGTTTATTATGAACGTAATTATACTTTCAAATGATATCAAGTTATACTAAATATTTGTTTGTTTATCATATACAGTAATTAGGGAATAGAGAAAGTAGTGCGAAACTGGAACACTTCATTAAAACCACTTGGATGATCAAAAAATCTAAGTTCTCATATATTTTTTGTAACGAAAACCAGTTAATGCACTTTTTTTATTGGCTCGGACTGTTTCTGAGAAAATGATGGACAGCAGACTAATTTTAGTGTAAACGAAGAATAAGAAATTACCCTTGGAAATCTGCTGCTTTTCTATGAACATATAGTGACAGTATCGGGCTCAATACAAAAAACTGTTAGAGAAAATATGAATTTAAATGCATTCACTCAATTCTGAATTTATGAAAAAGGAGCTTAACTAAGAGAAAATAAGAAAGAGTGGCCACACTGTAGATGTAGACCTGTTCTGCACCAGCAGCAGAGGAATAGCTGAAATTCCTCCCTCAGATGGTACGTCCTTAATCTCATTATCTGAGAGGATATGAAATCTGCATTCCTGCGTCCTCACACACACACACACACATTAAGCTGCTCAGTGTGCCCTTTTCTTGTCGGAGGGCCCCCGCTGTGTGTGACGCGGTGGGCAAGAGCCGCAACCTTCAAGGTGGTGTTATGGCTGAACATGAACATTCCGACATTGGCCGCACATACATGCGCACACACACACGTGTACCAAGCTGAGAGCATGGCAATTCACACAGCACAATTTAGAGAAGAAGAAAAAGAGTCAATCTAATGCTGGAAAACTCGTGTTGATGGTTGAAGAGGCCCATTGAGGAGCTTCCGCCTCCAAAAAACATGGTATGAAGGGAAAGATGCGGGTAGTGCACTAAGTGACAAGAGGACCTCCCACTCTAACAGGCACCGTGATGAGGCGTGACATCTCCTGACAGGTGTTTTGTCTCACTCAGAGCGGCATGATGTGGCCATTGTGGTGGGCACTTCTACTGAAAGCCTGAAGAAATCCCACACCAAACAGGGGGAAGAGTTTGGCATGCTACAGCAAACAGGGGAGCTCCTGACTTAACAAACCGGAGCTTACATAAAACTCGACATCAATCAATAAGCCAGTGTGACAATGAAGTGGTATAAACAGTCATGAATGGAGCCGCTGCACATCAAAGCCCCACGCGATCGGCTGCTCGTCTCAGAGTTTTTGTACTTCTTAGGGTCTCAGGTGCGTTTCTTCTTAGAAGCTGGTTCAATTCACAAGGCCTGTCTGGAATTTAATCAGCAGAAATCTTCGCTGAGCCTCAAAGAGAAGGCATTAAAATCCTATTATTATACACAAAGCCTCCACTGTTTCCCTTTAAGGCTACAGTGCACCTTAAAGCGCTTGCTAAGGCTAACTAGCACCAGAGCTGCCGCCTCAATTAATCATCCATAATCTTTCAACTGCTGTACCAATAGTCGAACATGTGCTTGGTGACATTTTTGCCTCTATTTTCAGTCAACGACAAAGGAGCCTTTTTAAACGGGTAATACGTTTCCTGTCTTACTTTCTGTTGCACCTGACTACCACAGCTGTATACTCGGCTAAAGGTGTATATTTATGGATTACGCAGCAGCATCAAACGCATCTAAGCCCATCAGTGAGTAGTGGTGGAGCCACAAGGACTAAAGGGAGAGGGGGCTTGGCGGGACTGCTTCAACAGGAAGGGAAGGGAAGGGCCCTGAGTAGGGAACACATGAAAGGACGACTCCGTCATCTGGGAGCTTTAATGACAGACTGTGCAGTCTTGTTTTGACTGAAGAGCTCTTTTAATATGCATGACAAAAGACATCCTTCTGGGACCTTTCATGGCAACAGCACCCAATCCCCTGACAAACTCCCGCTGCTTCTGCTGCTGCTCTTCATCGTGTCATCATCAGCGGAGGTCGAGGGCCCATCACAGTGCAAAGGCATCTGTCTGGACAAAACCCTGTGCTTTTGATGGCCCATCCAGTTTGCTGGAGATCAGTGCTCCTCATGTACAATGAGTTCAAAACAAAGGGGCAGACAGTTCAGCTGCTTGGAACGGGGCACTAGTAATTTTACATATTGTAATCTCCTGTTCTCAAACTGTATAGACCTGTTCACTCATTTTTCAATGTCCTTGTCCGTGCTCTTAAACAACAGAGCCCCTCCGGCTGAGCACTGTTGTAGAATGTGCCAAGCAGAAATAAAAGAGTCAGAACAGGAGGTGACCTCCGATGTGGCATGTTCTGTTGGATGGCTAAACCATTTTGTGGTGCTGTAAATGATTTAACAGACTTCATTTTACACCTAAAATACCACAATTTAATACATTTTCCATGTAGGGCCATGTCAAATTCACAGGAGCTGATGACTACATGGAAAAAGGCAATGGGCTACGCAGAGGATGGAAATGTTTATAGGCTTGGGTGGGGTCTTCTTGACACAACATGGGAAGAAAATGAAGTATGAAAGAAAACCTAAGGTACTAATTGTTAGACTTGTCTGTTTGATACAGCTCCAAATAAAAAGAGTGACGAGAACAGTGCATCAACTCCCACAGATCGGGTGGTCTTTTTGTGTCTTTACTATGAGTGTTGAGGGGGGTTATTGTACAGCAGATGTGGTTGGGTTTAAAGACCATGGACATTATGAGAGGCAGTTTAAAGTAAAGGGAGTGGTCTTACCTGGTAGGGCGTTGGCAGGACAAAAGAGGAGACAGCACATGAAAGAGAAAAACAACATTAGTCACTGCTTGCAAGGGTTTAGGCTACACATCCACACATTTGTATA
Organism: Pseudopleuronectes americanus; assembly: GCA_038501795.1. Lineage (NCBI taxonomy): Eukaryota > Metazoa > Chordata > Actinopteri > Pleuronectiformes > Pleuronectidae > Pseudopleuronectes > Pseudopleuronectes americanus. The sequence continues at coordinate 6,498,596 of CM076725.1, forward strand.
GTGTAGTATACATCATTGAACTGATAAAGTGCAGTCTAGACAGATGCACATATTGGTTTCCTGGGAGTTCGAAAAAAACAAACCAGTACTATAATGGACACATTGTCTGGAAGGGAATGGTCTTCCATCTTAGCATAAACCTGAAGCACTTTGAGTTAAGACACATAATGGTTGAGGTCATCAATCATCTTCCTATTTCAAGGTAAAGATCTATACTTTCATTCAGACCCTGCACGCATCTGCCTTTTTGAATAAGAACAAAGTTACACAGAGGCCTCTGACTTGGACGGTGTAATGGAATAAGCATTGATTGTCTATCCACTGCAGCCGGGGTTTTAGCCTGTATCGTTGCATTTGTTCAATGTCTCTTGAGGCTTTTAGATATTTTATGGCAGTGTCCTATCAGAACAAAAATAAAAGCTCTATGGGATGTGACTGAAAGCTCTAAAAAAAGGTTTGGACTTTCTGGTGAAGGTTTATTTCCATTTACTATCAGGTCCAGGGTAAGCCGCCGCGCAGTTTATTGTCAAGATTTACAATGGTCCCTTCTTCAAAAAGTCACTGATGCTACTCCACGTTCTCATTCATTTATCATCTCTATCTCAGTCATTGGCAAAAGTGATGGTGTTATAATTAAATTCCCGCGGTTATAATTAGTGTTGGGCTTGACTCAATTATCCAACATCAAATCACTTCCAGGAGGCAGTTTGTGTTTATTGTGCTTAATCAGTAACCAGAGTTAAGTCTAGAGTAAATCCTCCACAGATAATAGGTGCTCATAGTTCACTGTCAGTGCGTCTGAGTCCCTGTTGCAGAAATTATGTTTCCCTCCATGATTAAATGCAGCACAGAGAAACTCCTCCATCCATTTGTGCTACTTAGAAACCATCCTTCAACACTGAGACATGCACTGATATATTTACAGCCCAAGGATCAGCTCACCACCAGGGCCCAATTGGTATTAAGCAGGAGCCACAGTGGTCACCTTCCTATGTCATCCATATTTCAAAAAAGCATTCTGCCGAGGAAAAGTTTACTGACCCAGAATATGAATGTGCACTGAAAATCACTAACAGGAGACCAACCAGATAAAGAGGTAGAAACGAATGCAGCTTTAAACAAGAGCCAAGTTTGGAGAAAACATTGTCTTATATGTTTGATCCAAATCCACTTATCACCTCTGGAAGCCGTATTTCACCTTATTTGGTGAAATATTTTCAAAGAAGTGTATGGCACGTATTTAATCCTTTGAGCTTAACCTGGAACCTAGGGCTAGTGATGCATGATTTATCAGTGCTGACTCATGGTGAGCGTAAACTCTAAGACAAATCATACTTTTTCCTCATATCTGTTATCCAGGTAACAGCTATAGAGAAAAGGTTTCTTAGGCACTGTCAGGAAGAACATCTCTCTTGTGAAAACACTTAGAAGATGGTGACTGAAGGAAGAGACAGAAAAGGAGAACAGAGATTGTACGAGAAGCTCTTAGTTTATCACTCAGCTTGGTCTCTTGATGAAGAGATACCCGGCAGTGGGGAAAAGAGCTCTAGACAAAACAAGTCTGCGGTCCTTTCTCTGTTTGTCTATTTTTCCACAAGTCATACCTATCCCTATCTTGTCTTGGTCAAAGGAGGAGGGGTTGTCCCTGAAGCCTCTTCTCAGTGGGCTGTGAGGTAACTGGGACAAGTCTACGTTAGCCTAGCCTAGCATTGGCGGAAGAAGAAAGTGACAGGGGTCACATTCATATTGTTAGGCTGAGTCAACCCTTCTTGCGGCTTTCAAAGGTTAAACCATGAATAGCACCAATGAGAGAACATAGAGGTTGAAATCCCTCCTTCTTTAAATTCCTGATTTACTTGCAACTCTATATGGTTAAGCTGTTCTGAATGTACAGATCTGCACCAAAGTCTGGAGTGTAGTCTACTAAAAAAAAGATATCCACCTCATATGGAAACTGCACTTTAAAAGATTGAGCAGTATATTTAGCAACACATCCTGGCTTTTAGCTGTGAAACTTCCAGTAGAGGCACAGGGATGTTTATCTCAAATAGTGACACTCTGAATGGCTTATAGGAGTCACGATGACACTCTGAGTGAGGTGGCTTCAAATGAAAAAGATACAGTATCTGTTAGGATCCAATAACCCCTCAGCCACCCCCGCCTGTCCTGCAGGCATGATGCAGTTTGACTCAGCGCACACAGCCTGAAATGATATGGCATTACCTTTTTAACAGCAGACCCATATATCAGAAAAGTTAAGTAATGGGCCGTACGGTGCAGGGGGGAAATTGCCAAGAACAGCCCTTTAACTTCAATGGCACTAAGAGTAATCAAGTTCCCAAGCAATCTTCATTACACAGAGAGCACTCAGCCTTATTGAGATTCAGAGAGAGGGAGGTTGCTAGCGTACAAAAATGATTTATTGATTGCACTTAATGCAATAAGCATGCAGGACCCAACGCAACAATTTCATTAGATTTTTCTTTACTGCCACAGGCTGCGGGTGCTTGGCTCGGAAGGAGGATCAGAGATGCTGGCAACTTTTGCAGGAAAGTCTCTGACTAAGGACGCTGAGTCAAGCCGACATGCTGCATACATTCCCTTAATCAACCTTAACCTTTTGGGGCTCGTGGCACACAAAGGGTTTCCTCTTTTCATGACTTGGAGCTGAGGCTTTGAGTTTTTCCTTGCTTGGACTTCAAATTTGCAGCTGCATCAATTTACTTTGGCCTCTCATTCAGAAAACTGCCTGGTTTCGCTTTACAATTTATAACCTGCTTATGATTTGTCACATCATATCAAATTCAATTTTCAAACTCTTTCATTTTCATTTGAAATAGAATTCTTGAAATATTATTTGAAATTAAAATTAATTTAAAAATCCATGTATCTATTCCACCGTCAGCTATATTGCTTATACCTGCGTCACAGGGGGCTAGAGCCAATCCCAGCTGACATTGAGCAAGAAGCAACCTGGACAGATTGCCAGTGTTAAACAGGGTTCAGTGAAATACTTAAATTAGAATTAGAATTGTGTTTTGGATAATCTGAAACTGAGGGAAAGGGGGCATAAAGAAAACTTCATTATCTACTGAAACGGACATATAGGTTTGTCTCGGTGGACAAGATCCATAAGATGTGAGAAGCGACCCTCCAGACTGACGGCTTTAACTGCTTTGTTAAAACATCTAGTGTTGGCTGAAGTAATAAAAGACAGACGCCCATTCTTGGTCTAGTCAAATTGGCCTTTTTTTTCTCATTTAAATCATCTCTATTCTCATTCAAGGCCAGCTGGCCCTCCCTGCCCTCTGCAAACTCAGAGCCAGGGAGATAAATAAACTGTAGGAGAGGGGGGTCAGGAAGACCAGGCCCAGGTCTTTGGGCTGCTGACAGGCAGCCATGTGTTCCAGCTGTTTGGTCTTCCTCCCCCAACGTGAACCACTAGACAGATGACCCCCACTGACACTTCTGTCAACTCTTCCTCCAACTCCATCGACCACCCCCTTCCATCCAGCCTGCTAGCCCCCTCGCTGACCCTTTACTTATTGGGTCAGGGCAATAAATACTGTGTGCTGCTTCCCAGAGGTCTGTTGACTTCAATTCACCCCCTGACACCTGTGCAAAGAGGGAGCGTGATGCTGCTGTTGAAACAGTGCAAACATGAGCAAATGAGGAAAGCCAACCTAAGAGATATATAAAGTACAGTAAATCACTCTGTTACCCCTTTACAGAGGGATTTGTCAGGCTTCTTTGTATGATTTCTTGATTCAGGGTCTGTAATTCTCTGGTTGAGTCCTGCGGAGTTAGAATTAGGAGACCTTCCAAAAAAAACATGGCAAGGGGACATTGCAATTTTATTGTGTGGTTATTGAAGGGGGGGGCTTAAGCTTCTGACTACAATATGGTAAAGGGAAGATGGGAGATGCTAAGTGATTAAAGACGTCAAATTCAGGAAATACGTAGAATCGAAACAATTGTGAAGGTTTTTTTTCCCCAGCTGGACTGAAATTAGATTAGTCATACAACCTTAGAGAAAGTCTGCGACTCAGACAGCGTAGACACTATGGGGGCGGGGCATTTATCACTTTGGTCCAGACTCAAACAAACCCAGCATTAAAACGACCGGAGATATCAGGTCTAAGCTGAGGTTGTCCAAGGCCACTTTGTGACGAGGAACAGGCTGCACCTCCTCCATGATTCAGCTTCAACTCATCAGTTGATTTGTGAATTGCTCTGGCAAGGCACTGGCTAGAGTGATGCAGCAAGCGCTGACTCATCCCTGGTCAGCAACTCGTAAGAATTCTGCATCTCCCATTTGAATAAAGAGCAAAGTACTTTACATCAGATATTTCCATATGTATAAGTGAAATAATGTATTCGTATGTGCTTGAATTTCACGGTGCTTAATGCACAGGAAGGTCGTGAATCATTCTGGCCCTCGTCTTAAATCATCCTTCATTTACTCATTTTGTTTCACTGCAGAAACCGTCCGCTTAATTTAGCCGTTCCCATATTCATCAGCCTCGATGGAGCTGCCAGAAGCATATTGACCTCTACTTGACACTCTCAAGACATACTGTACTGTATGTGCTGAGGGAAATGAATGGACGGGTGGTGGGTTGGTATTACTGAGATGGATGGACTCGATTCATATGGACACTGAGCACACACACAGTGGGTGTGTTCACGTCTCTCCCTGGTTATTGCAGTAACCGTTTTGTTTGCGTTACAGTGGAGTTATGAATGAATACAATCAGCACTGGATCACATCACAGTAGGTCAGGCTTCTCACATAGCAGGTGCTAAGCCTTTTGATGTTTCGGGGTCAATGCTCCGATATGTTATCGTTTACAAATCACTGCCATGTTTGTGTTGCAGAATGGAGGGAGTGCTACCATTATGATCTCGAAGGGACAAAGCCTTTCAGAGGCAATGGAGCAAAACACTTCAGTCTTTTCAGACAAAATATTCAATCATCACAAGCAGTGTACTTATTAATGAAATGATAAAGAAGACTTTGCAACGTTTTTAAACTAAAAACATATAAAAAGGAACGAAAAATGTAGTTTGTTTTCCGAGAGATTGTTCCTGATTACTGGATTATGACAAAACTTGTAAGATCCAAGTGCGAGGATAGAATGGGCCTAGATGAGACTTTGCCTGCAGACAGTGAGATGCCTTGCTTTAAGGAACGAAACCTTGAACTGGAGCTAAATATCACAATGGAGGGATTAGAAGTAATGTAGGACTGATGCGTGTTGAATATAAATAAAGACAGACGCCAAGATACACGAGAAAAAATAGGATACCCAGCCCTTCCTCTCCTTAAACACTGCATGCCATTCAATACGAAACAATACACCAAAGCACAGCTTAGCCTACATTGCAGACAAGACAAGCTTACAGTTACAGTGTGGCTGGCACAATATCATTTATCCCATTTACCCTCAGAGAAAGCATCGCAGCGCAATGTATCAGGACTCAATCCAACTTGGCCATTTTCTTCTAGGGAGCAGCTGAGCTTCCTTGATGTACGAATTAGTCAAGAATTAAGTGTTTGACACAAACACTTTCCCAAAGTAATGTTCATTGCATTGAGCCAAAATGGTTGCATTTAATAATGAGTTTTATTTCATCAAGCTATTTGGCAGGGTTTATTCAAAGCCAATTAAAATCTTACTATAAATCTATAACAGCAGCTCCTTGTCTGTCTAGTCTGAAATGTAGCGTCTGTTGGTCTAATCCACTTGGGTTCAGAAAAATGTCTTTACCAGAGTGAAATAAAAGGCTAAAATGCTGCTGTTAAATGCTACTAGAACCTTCGATAACACCAACTCGACATGAAGTAGAAAACAGTGCATCTTGCAAAGCAATCTTATGTTTTCACTGTCCTGCATTACACAGACATGCACAGACAAATAGCTGTCTCTCCCTCTGTGGTGCTAAATTATGGGGTATAAAATAAATAGTAGGGGGGAAATCCTGCAGCATGTTGTATGTCTCAATGATACAAGTTATGTGCAGTAACTAATTCCTATGTTTGTAAGTGTGTGTTTGTGCGTACTTGTGTGTAGCTGCACGGAGGAGTTGACAAAAATGGCCTGACATTGAGCTTTTTCCAAACCCTCTACTCTGACAGATTTATGAGCTCCAGCAAAGTTGACAGTACTAATTCTAAAAGGGGGGAAATGTCAAGATCTCTCAGGTGACGTCCACCTTTTCATTTCACGGTCGTTTCACTGGTTAAGTGTGACAGCTGTGATTCACTATGGTTCAGCTTTTCATTGGGAAACTTGAAAAGTTCCTGTGAGCTCCACCTACATCAGGAGCAGGAAAAAACGCCCCATGCCTTGTCCATATTGTCTCCTGTCTTTCTACCAATGTCAACTGTGACATTAACACACGCGCAGGAACTACAAGCAACTTGCCTAAGTGCATGTAACAATTAAATACTCTGACCTTAAAAAAATGGTTATGACCTGTTTAATTAATCTTAAATGTCAAATGAATGTGTTTCTGAATAAATTACTTTTAACATTGATAATAACAGACATAGCTGTACAATATGTTACATTTGTAACATTTGTGAGCAAGGAAAAGGAATTTCATTTCTACCTTCTTTTTCTACGTTCTTGTGGCAATTATGAGTGTGCATGCCTGTGTGTGTTTGTGTGTGTGTGTGTGTGTGTGTGTGTGTGTGTGTGTCTCCGACTTGTGGTGTGTGGTTCCCACAGATTGGCAGCGTCAGACTACCTGACATGAGGCCCCGAGCCTCTCCACCCTCCCACCACTTCAAGGCTCACCTTTGACCTCTGGCAGTGAGAACTCGCACGGCTCTGTGATCTTGAGTCTCTCCTTCTTTCCCTACCTTCCTGTCTTTTGCACATACTTTCTCTCAATTTCTATGTGTGTGTGTGTGTGTGTGTGTGTGTGTGTGTGTGTCTGTGTTTGTGTCTGTGTTTGTGTTTGTGTTTGCTCTGATAAAAAAGCGTCTGATAGCTGGGACAGATTTGTATCTGGCCTGCTGGTAATGGTTTGTTGAGAATAGGGAGAAATGCAAACACCAATTGTTTCCTGCTGTTTTACTTGTTTTGTAAAACCCTAAGTTGGTCAACACCCACCAGACACAGCATTGTATGTCGTGTTATATTGAACCAGAACTCACATGACGAGACAAGTGGGGATGGACGACAGATTTATTTTCTTGATGGATTCGAACACCTACATGAATATGTTATTCAGAAAACATTCAGCTTCACCAGAGCAGCACTGAACCTTTAGGCAAATTATTGAGATAGCAGCCCTCATCAAACAAAGGCTTTCGCAGTCCGAGGTTTAATTGAAAGTGAGCTCAGTTCGGCTTTGTGTGACATTAGCCACAGCATGTGTCCAAACTGTCGTTCTCCCATTAGATGGTGAACTGAATATTCTCAATCTTTACCTTCCAAGTAACCAACAATCAACTGTAAAGAATTCCTATTTGCCTTTATCATAAAAACAGTACATACTTCAATATATGACTTTGTGCAATTGCGGCAATTTAACCATTTCACCAGCGCACCAGGTTCTATTCACTGTGTTCACATATGAAACATTTCAAAAGCATTTAACTTGCTACTGTTTACTGATCCCATCTCTCGTTCACTATTCTCTCTGAAAACAACGGGAACAAACCGATTATTTACAGCCACTTCAGTCACGATTCTTTTAATTTCCCCACAGGGATGGTGCAGTCATAATTTAAAGTTATCAAAATTGAATCTACAACTTTGTTACAACTCTTGCACCCATGAGAGAACAAGTTTGTCATTAACAATGCAGCGCTGTGAAGAACAAGCGTTCATTAGCATCTGCTGTACAGGCGTTAGCCTGCAGGAAGAGCATCAAACTGTGAAAACACGCTGGCTTTACACAGAAACAACGATAGACCCAACAGAGGAAACGTGAGTGAACTTGCAGCATAAGCCTCACTGTCAACCTGCGGAAATATCTTACTGATGAATCTGGATGATTTCAAGTGTCCTGTGTGCATCAGTGTTGATAATGTGCATATTTGGTGCTTTTGTCTGTGTAGCAGCACCAATAAGCTTCCTTAGAGGAGTTCCTGGTGACATACCACATATAAGTCAGCCAAAAATGAAACAGCCTTAATTCACAATTCATGCATTTCCTTTTGCATAGTGGCTTCTTAGTGTTAATGGTAGTACTGGATCTGGATTTGTATGGTAGCAAATGACATTGACCTTCGCTTCCAGTAATGAATCACAGTAAAGCTGAGAGATCTTATTGAATGTGTCGACAAAAAAGCCTGCCCGCAGGGCTCTCAGCGGGAAACGGAGTGAAGGCGGGAGGAGCTGAATGAGAAAGGATCCCATTGTTGCAAAGGAACTCAAGAGTGCAGAGGCACCCTGACACAGGTATTCTGCTAAATAAGGCCAGCATTGTACAGTGAAAGAACGCATACTGGCCCAAAAAGCACAAGAAGGTGGAAAAAGTCACGTGGGGCTCCAGACACCTGCATGGGTTCTAATCTGGGTATGATCCTCAAATGGCTGACACCTTAATTGCTTTTAGACCTGCACTGAAGTCCGGGCATTTTGCTGAAGATTTCAAGGTAGGGATGCAGATCAGTTGTCAGTTGCGAAGTCATTTACTCTGGACATTTGCCAGCACTTTAGTAAACTTTCAAATTTGAGAAGAGGAGCAGGAAAATTATCAGCGAGCAAGTTGATGATGTTTTCTCGCATGCGACAGACATTAAACTGTAAACACACACATATCTCAGGATGAAACAGGTAGAAAATGAGATTTAAGAGCTTTTGAGGATGTGGCCCAGACTTTATACGTCATGTTCTGCCTCCTGCATGCTCCTCCCAAGTATAAAACACAACCCTTATGAATGCCTTCAGGGAGAGTGTGTCTGAATATGTGTGTTTGTCCCAAAATGGGTAATTTATTGTGTGTTGACACCAAACAATGGAGGGATAAAGCCAGGGAGAGGGTAGGCTTTTTCATACTGATATTATAAAAAATGCTAGCCAGCAAACACAACGCCTGTAAACCTAAGCTGCTATTTGTATATGTTGTACTGAATACCAAATACAAACCTATTTTGACCCCTAACTACTTTTTCAAATTGATTGCTAAAAACCCTACTGCACTAAAAACATACTGTATATTGCTTAAAGCACCATATTTAGTGCCTTTATCTTTTCTTGATTCAATCTACTTGAGAGAAAGTCCAGGTGGATTTTCTTTTTTCCTGTGCCCTCAAGGGTACAAGGGTACAAATACAGACAACTTCCTGCATTTATATATCTCACAGAAGTTAAACAAAGTTAATATTTGAATTTAAGTTTTAAGTAGGCACATCGACATAAGACGATTCCCAAAGTAACAGCATAAACTCCTCCCTCTCTCCACTGCCCAGGTCACCGCAGCATTTTCATTAAAGCATTCCATTCTCCTCGTTGTCCCCCTTATACCAGGCAAATGGAGATACAGTGGCATTGATTCATTTATTGTGGGCCCAGTGTGCTTTTCTCTGGCTCCTCAGCAAGTGGTAGCTGTGATTTAATTACCAGTGGAGAGATGAAGTCGTCTCCCCGAGCATAGCTGATGGGACCATTCTTCTTCAGAATTGAAAAGAAGGTTCACATCAAGTCAGCTCCTCATGCAAGGGCCCATTAGTTACAGAGAAGCTCGGGGAACCGTCGACTGAGCCGCCCGAACGATGAGGCTGCATGGATCTCCGTCAGTGCCAGAGAAAAGCATCCACTTGATTGCCACTGTGTCTTGTCCACTAGAAATGAAAGTCACCCTCACATAGTTAAAGGAAAACAAAGGGCCCTTATTGAAAGACCTCCCATCAAATCTCACCCTTCAATTGAACTTTTCCTGGGAAAACTAACATTATTGAATTTTCACAAGATTGTCTATTGACGTCTTCCGATGCTGGACTGGAGAGGGATTGCCTCTGGCTTGGCAAGTGCCAAAGGTCAAACATGCCTAACATGTCAATGAGACAGTAACCAGGCTTTATATGTACACATCCCATCCAAGTCCATGTCACACAAAACACTACACAGCCACTGTGGCTGCATTCCTCTGTCTTGTCCCTCAACAAAGTGTCTTCACCTTAGGAAACGGCTTGACCTGCTCAAGCCAAAGTCTACGCATTGCAAAGTGCTTTGTCTTGCCTATTTTACAACAGGGACAGGACCACACACATCCTGTGGCCATGACCAGTGCTGGTATTGTTCACATGGTTGTCAAGGGGCTTTGAGACAGTGGTAAGAAGGACTGAAGACGGCCACAGTTGTTCAAAGCTAATGAATAGCCTCAGTTCCTCCTGCCGTCACTGCTGATAATAGCTAGGCTGGAGGGTTATGGGGAAAACAAGGTTGTTTATAGGTAAAGACAAAGTTGAGAAGAGCTCGAGAAAACCCTTGTACATGCAGTCACACAGCTCCTGATACACAGTCAACATGAGTTATTGTTCTGTTTCCTGGTCGCTCTTCTGAAGCAATGAACTTTCAGGTACAATTACAGTTGACAGCAATGATTAGAACAGCCCCTAACAGACAGCATGCGTGAGAATCCAGACAGAATCTGTCTCATTAGGCATTCAAATGAGGGGGATTATATTCAAACGTGTTTGAATCAAGTCAGGCATGTAAAATGCTTCTAATCCTTTTGTGAGGCCCAACGCAACACTTTTGTCTTAATAATCAAACTCATGATGAATCTGTCAGCTTGTGTTATGATTCTGCAGTGTGAAGAGACTCGTCTGTGAAGATCATTTCAACAAACGAAATGGCTGGATGAGTCTGTCGGAAATTAGTTCTGTGGCCTGAATACATTTAAATCAAATACTGATGAAAATTCGTTTTTTTTTGTAGTTTTTTGATTCAAGTGACTACACAGTCCTCTCTAGTGTGTCTGGGAGGGACACTGAGGACATGTCTTGTCTGTTGGCTTTATCCAGCAGAGTTAACTTGGTCACAGGGATAACACAAAGTCGGAAATACAACACAAAGGTTCATTACAGATTCATGGGTTGCATATCTCTTGAACGTGTATCATTCAAAGCAGCTTTAAAGTCATAGAACTCAACGACAGCTGTGCTTCAATAATAGCTATATTTCAGAATGTATTTCAGAACCAATACATTTCTATTTTTGTACTTCAAACTGAAACATATTCTTGAAGGCGGAAAAGTGTAAAGAAACTGGCACAGCTAAGAGCTATGAGATGAGCATATGTAAAGCAGACTTCAAGTTAATCGAACACATTTACAGTCTGAAGCAACGGCTCCCAGATGCCCAAATTACTGCTAATTTCTATTATCATTAGCGTCGTGTCTGCCGGTGTCTTGTTAATACAGGTTTAACATGACAATGAGGTTTTCTAAATTAGAAGCTGAAGGAGCTGCAGCTCTCGTATAATTACAGAGCAAAGCGCTGCAAATCATGACTTTAACAAGATCTCCAGAATTACACCTGTGATGGGCTTGTTTCCAGTGATTTCAGGCATGACAAGATTTTAACAAAGCAGAACAGTCTCTGCGTTTTGTTCTTCGGGACAATTAACCAAACTGTTCTAAATTATCCTAATTGGATAAGCATATACAAATTGCATTAAGGGGAATGGATGGTGCAAATGGGGAGAGCTGCACCACTGAAGATCTAGGCAATCAACCAAGGCCAATGAGTTTTAGACACCTTTTTAGAAACGCTTAATCTCTGATAACGAGGAGAATATGTTGCTATGATTAAAGCAGGGCTGACAATTGGGAACAACAAAGCATATCTGATTTCATTATTGGCAGAGGAAACTCATGACCTGGGAGAATAAACCAGACAGATATCTGCGTCAGCGGCACCATGGACACTGTCATCTCTTATCTGCCTTTTTGACCCGAGAGCTGTCAGAGGGTTTAGTGATTCCTGTCCCAACAAACAGACAACGGCAGTGGGCGTTAACAGATACCAGGAATGACTCACATTTTAACAATAAATCACCGCAAAGTTACAAAGAGTTTCAACCTCAACGAGGTCAAGATATTTCACAGCACACTGTGTAAAGCAAAGGAAAAGGAAATCCCCTACAAAAGCTAAACATTGTTTATCTACAGGAATTGTGTGGCATCTAACACTGCCGAGGAAAAACTGACCAACAAACATACAAAATCAGGCCACTGCAAATCACGAGCTGCCTTTTGACTGGTATAATAATGTCATAAGATTAAGATTAAGTTGTTATCTTAAAATGTTTTTGTTTTTTTTTAAGAACAGAACAAGGAAGACAGTATTTACTTTCAACAAATTATATAAAGTTCGAAGATACCCAACTGATATTTTTTAACAGAAAAAATGAGATTCAATCATCTGAAAGTCTGATTCTAACGTTCATGAGTTGTCCATTTTGCAGTTTATTACAATAAGTATCAAAGCAGTTGTTGAACAACATCCCAGTGGCTCACACTCACTGCTCGTGCTTTGACTGTGCGCACGTGGGTGTTAAATGATTTCATACATGTACCTTTAACCCCTCCCCATAATTAGAAACACATGGCCTGTATGAAAAGCTACAGGGACAGCCAATAGATTGAGGCAAGATCTAAACAGCTGTGGGTTTCCTCAACAGTTCAACCTACTGTAATAAAAGCAGTTCTGATGAAAAACTAACAAAACAAACCAGACAGGTGCTTCTAGACCACATTCATACGCCAGGCATACAACATTTCCTCTCTGAGCTCTGGGGACTTAGTCAAGTGGGAACATATGTTTTAAGAGTCTGTTTCTTATTAGGTATAATAACTGCCACCCTACGTTTGGCTCTGGTTTGGATTGCTGTCAGCCACTGGATCAGTGGGGTAGTGACGGGGAGCAGGAGCCTCAGGCTATTTAGTTTGACACCAGCTGAGGTACAGCACTAATCGTATCCACCACAACCAGGTGGCTCTTGGCGATACCCTTCCCAGACCTCTTCTTCATGGTTTTCCTTTTCCTTTAAGAAAATAAAAAGCCTCCTACTCCTCAATAAGCTGAGTGGCTAGAGAGAAATTGGCTTGGATGTCCACTGGAGGGGTGCCAAGGTTTTCTCAACCTGGAGGCCACCTCCGATGGGAAAAGGCAGCACTTCCTGGGTCAATGGTGAGGATGTGGTGGGATGGAGCTACTATACGCCAGCTGTCAAGAACGAGATCCTGAGAGGTCGGGGGTTAACAAGGCTTGGCAGGGGTGTTCCCATGGTAATCACCATGGTAACACGAGGCCTCAGTCAGGAGATGGCTGCAGGGGGAGTTTAAGTCGATCTGGACGAGAAAGCTGAAACATGGGAGATTATTGAGGGGGACGGAACGTGATGAACTCAAAACTAAACTTTACAAGCTATTAATTATCCTGCCTATGTGGAGAGCTTAAGTAGTCGTTATGATCCGAGACCAGTTGCCATTGAGCCATTTGGGATGTATTCAATTTACAAAAAGCAAAATGAGGCTTCATTTTATGAGGAGCCAAAGTGATGAACAACTGTAGTAGAAGGAGCCAGAGCTATATAACGAGGTACTTGTAAAAGAGGACTTATAATAGAGTGGCTGTGATGTTTTGCAGGTGGCATTCGGGCAAACTACATCACTGGAGGACAACACAAATGTTCGAGCATGACTTCCAGGAGAGAAACTGTGACTTTGTCAAAGTGCAGTAAACAGAACAGGGGATACTTTGTTAGTTCATGACAGACTGTAAGAACAGCAAGGCCTTGTTTGCATTAGTGTCCCTCATCATCATCACCGTCATCATCGCCATTACCTTCAAAGTATTGTCATATAATCTGGAAAATCTTGTTATTGCAATTGCAAACAGAATTCATATTTCAAATATATTCCCGGGAGGTTGTTGAAAGCCATTTGGGAAAATGGAGTCAATTACTAGTAAACTCACAGTAGATGAAGAAGTGAGGGAACATTTTTAAAACTGTGAATCACAAACTAACGTCTGGACATCAAACTGAGATCTAACACTGTGTGTGCGAGTGGATATTGTCAGTGTTATGCCATTAGCCAAAGAATAAAAGAAACGCCTTATCTTCACTATCTTTTTGAACATTAAATGCTCTTATCATCAAATTAATGAAAGCCGTGTTCCTACTTTTTCTGGCCAAACAAAGAATTTAATTTTCAGTTGAATGTGCCAATAACAACTGAAAAGTATAATTTAATTACGGTCCTCTTGAACAACATTGCAGAACTCCAACTATGATGACTAATCTGACAGATGATGACATGTCTTGTTTTTCCCAAAACGTAAACTAAACCAGGGGGAAATTGAAGCAGTTCTTAGGGTTTGGTTTCACTGGTTTTGTCTTTTGTTCTACTGAATGGTTTGTGTTTGTAGCCCAGGGGTTTACTGGACAGCAGATCACTCTACTGTTTGGGCTATGGTCCAGGCCAGTGGTGGATTCTCTGGCTTTGGTTTTTAACCCCCATGGTTGCACCCGAGATCCACAGGTTCTCATTACTTTGCAGTGGAAGTGCTAGGATTGCTTTATGAGCCATGGGAAAGTCAAGGATTCTCTGCCCACTACAAGCTAAGCTATGCAGTTACATCAACAGTGATCCCAGGGACACATGGCTAGCACAGGCTAATCCCAATATCCAATTTAAAATGTTGAGAAAAATTATAACCAGATGTCAAAGGCGTCCCCCTCGAAGTCCACTGGGCTGCAAAGCAGAGGAGGTTATGGAGAACATTAGACATGAGCACAACCCTTCCAAGTGGGATCTGATTCGGTTAATCTGGGGGGGATTAAAGTTGTCCTCTGGACCAAGGCAATCTTTCGAAAAAATATTTGTGTAATATAAACGCAGATATAGTTTTCTGTATGAGGCAGAGAGATGGTATCCAATGGGTTATTAGCACACCAGGAATTCCCTGAATAAGTAAGCAAATGTTATATTTGTATAACATGTATGGTTGCATGTATGTCTTTCATTTCATGGGGTATTTTGAAATTTATTACAAGAAGTTTTGGTTTATCAAATGTTCCAGAAGCATTAACTTAACTAAAATAACCACTATAATTGTAAACTTTATCAATAACTTCTTCCATTATTAAGACAAGACAATGATAATGGGGCACCAATGCCAATGAGACTACATCAACATGCTGTATTGTATAAATCTAAACTTCTGTACAGAAAATAAAGAAATTACCAAAATATCTAGAGGGGACAAAAATAACATTGACCTTTTCTCCAACTAACATGAGATTTCAAAGTGCAAATCTTGAACTCAAGTTCCAGGCTGTGGGTTTCTTTAATTCTCACATTGTCTTTTTGTAGACCTCATTGACACAAGCATGTACTGGCTGATTCCCATCAGAGTCAAGAATATGAGAATGTACGCACGTCAAACAGCTCATGAATGCTGGGCTGGGTCTGATCAAGCTGTTTCCCATCCTTAGCATGTGTTATGGATGCATTGCATTCTGGTCTATTTATGTTATTATCAGATTTAACACAGCTGTGAGATTCCTTTTGAAGGTTCTAGTGTAGTGTGTATTTTGTCTCACGCAAATCTCAGTGTGTCTTATTGTCTATGTGTGATCATGAATTCGAGTTATCAAGCCGTAAGAACAAATCTTCTGCTCAAGTTGAAACACTTTCTTTGCCACAATGGACGCCTTCCAAAGCAAACACAACACCACTTGCATCTTTACACTGACTTTAGATGTAATCCACTCCCTCAACAATGTTCTTGGTGATAAGTGGGAGCAAACCTTACGAAAGAGCATGACAATGAGTTTTCAGCAAAAGCTCTCTGGAGTCAAATTCACTAGTAATCTATCTGTGCACTATGGTGATATACTGTACATATTGCTTGATGTTATGAAAACGTCTCTCGTATTATTTTATTCTCCAGCTCTAACATGGATCATGGTAAACCTTACATGTATATAAAACACTCGGCCGGTCCTCATGGACAGGCTCAAACATCTCCAGTCTCTTTAACCACCTACACAAGAATCACCTCAATTCGTACAGAGAGATTCAAAGGATGACAGCCACAACAGTAGAGTCAAGTGCTCAAATGAAACCCCACACTCGGACGTTACAAGAGGCCTTTGCCAGTGACACCATAAGAGTCATGAAAAAAAAAGTCCCATTATATTTTATTTTAAAATATCCATTTAATTTCATAGAAAACATGCTATATAGTCACGTAAAGCTGTTTTTAATTCTGCACTTGATCCGCCCGACCTCCAAGTAAAATGTACATAGAAATCTAGGAGAAGTCGATGTGTGAACACAGCAGGGGATGCAAAAATGGAAGAAAAATAGCGAAAAAACAGTGACACACACATATAAGACACCGACAAAGAGAGCTTCTGGTGATCGGAGGCAACACCAGTGTCTGTTTGTTGTCAAGAAAATGACCCCTGCAGTGGTGTTACTACGTCACTTCCTGCCACTGTCTGCTGCACCCAGCTGCTCCTCCTCTCGCCTGAATGATACAGAGGATTTGTTGCAGAAAACCTGTGTGAAAGGCAAACTCTGAGTAAACTCCAGAGCCATTTCACCAGATTTTACCCGCAGGTAATGTCATGTTGACTGTGTGTGGAGAGACAATGAAAAATACTCCACAAACTGGCCCAGAGGTCTGTGGTGTTTTACAGCACTAGTGACTATTTGAACTTCAGCGTTTTTAATTATACTGTTGGGCACATGAACACGTGGAACTCTGACACAAACAGTGCTGTTGTGATTCACCCTCTGATCCTCATCTCGGCCCGCTTACTTCGCTGAGTGCATTTCTCAAACCCCTGTAAATCATTTAGTAAGCTGCTTTAATGAACCGGTTGTTCACCTCTCTCCTTCTCTCTCTCTCTCTCTCTCTCTCTCTCTCTCTCTCTCTCTCTCTCTCTCTCTCTCTCTCTCTCTCTCTCTCCTTCTCTCTCTCTCTCTCTCCCTCTCTCTCTCCTTCTCTCTCTCTCTCTCTGTGTCACTCCAGCCCTTCTTGCTCCTTATCACTGCCAATTGACAAATCCAAATGAGCAAACACTGAGTCATTGCACCTGCATTTGTGACCTTCAATCACTGCGACTTATCACAATAGCCTGAATTCAAACGCAGCCTCCAACTGCAGCGTGAACAAGAAAAACATGTTGAGAGGAAAGAGGTGAACTGAGAAGTGCAGCCATTAAGGGGAGCCAGGTACGTGGTTCACAGTAAGGAGGCCTGCTTGACCAGCTATTTTCATGAAACAGAGGTTTATCACAGCTTTCAATCCCAAAAATGGATACATAATATTGTGATGCGATTTTTGACACTTTAATACATATAAAAGTGAAAGACTTTATGCTGAATGGCACCATGTTGCTCTTCAGAGATCTTAACCCTGAGAATCACAATCTTACCGCTTCATCGATTGTTGTGTAGGCACAAGACTGGCTGCCAATTCACCCTTGTCTGTCTGTTTCCTTTTGTGTGTGAGACTTCCCACATTGAACTGTAGAGCAAAAAGGCTGAATTTGTGTCCTTCTACCGAATGTTCCACCCTGACAACAAGTCTCTGCATCTCTGAGCTCTCCAGACTCAATAATGTTTACTTTCTCCCACATGCTCCTTCATCTCTGCTCGTCCTCCCCTCTGCTACTATGAAAACACCTGCATCCACAGCACAGACTTTTGTTAATACCTCCATGATACAAGTGGCAATTTAGCCAGTGTGCAGTTTCAATAAATGTCACCCTTGGCGTTTGAGCGTTTATGTACAGATTATATGGCTAAGCAGCCATTTCCAGAGACTTAGACAGGACGATCAAACTGTGCAGAGGTAGAAATATGTAGAAAGAAATAGAACAACAAAATTTAATGTAAGACTTATGAGTAAAATTAATATTATCAAGCTGCAGATTTATTTGTAAGTTTGACCAAAAGCCATATTACAGTATCTACTTTCATTTTCGGACTATTCATATTTTAGACCTACTCATGTAACAGCATTGTTGAGAGAATAAGTGAATCAATCACAGAAGATTAATCAACAACCATTTACAGCATGAAAAATATGCCAACAATTTCCTCCTTTCTCTTTCTGATTGAACCTTGAATGTCTTAGTTTGAGCTTACTGATTGGACAAAATCAACAATCTGAAGGTGCCCCTTTGGTTATCCCTCTCAGATATTATGGAAAGTCAATGTCCTGATAATGATATAATCGATAATGACATGAAACATTAACTTTAGTAAATAGCCACTGCCGCCGATTAAAGGACGTTTGATGGCGGGACTAAGCGCTCATTATATCCGAGTGCAGGATGCACAGCATTGTTGGAAGTTACACCAGAACAAGGCCACCGGTGCACTGACACGTGACGGCATACACACAAAACATGAATGGACGAAGGAATTCGAGAAATGTCCAAAAGTCAACAGAGGCGCAAATACTCGACTAAATGGCCTCCTCAGGTTTCATTGTTAACTAGAGCTGTTACTCATTGCAGGAATATAATCAAGGATTGCAACCTGGCTGTCAGACCTCAGCTCCCACTGAAATGGTTCCAAATATATGAGCAGGCAGGTGACAAAGATAGTAGTCTTATTATGACTGACAAATTTTTGAAGCATGAATGTAGTCTAAGTCACCACAATGCTGGGAAGAATCTGAGATCAGGGATCAAAAGGTAGGTGCAAAGGTCATTGATTGTGGGAGGCTTGAAGGTAATGGAGCCAAAGTGGCGTAGAGGTGACTGTGCATATTATGGAGGTTGGGCAAAGGGTGGGGCTATTTGCAGGGGGAAGAGATAAAACAAATAATTGACACTGGGGGAAATAGAAGTAGCGATAAGAAATGACAGAAAGTCACCGAAAAATAAATTGATATAGACCCTACGAATTGCATTTATGTAAAGGTCAGTGGGCTGTTCAATGGGTAGGCTTCATGTTTTTAACAAATTGGATCATATTTTCATTTCTGTTTGGCAATCATTCGCTCATTTATACAGAAAGTGATCTCACCAAGGTAATTACTGAGTGAATGGTCTGACTGCTTCTGTTTTTTCATTGTTGATCTGAATAAAAGCAGGCAAAAACAGGATTGTTACACTCAATGGTTGTATTCACTTTGATTCCAAACAATTTGTGGAAAATTGTGAGATACTGATTCTAGCTCTTTCTCTCTTGCAAAGCCTTTAATCTGTCCTTCTGAAAGATCCTTGAGAGTTCGGATTTGTGGAGTGAACACAATGTAAGTAGACTTGCCAGACTCTTGTGATGGATCTGTGCCCACAGCAGCAGCCTTGCCATCCTTTCTCCTCCAGGTCTCTAATACAGTATGTGCTTGGTGTCCATTTGGTCCATCCCCAGCTCTCTCTCCCTCTCTAGATGCCATTTCCCTTTCATTTGGCCCTGTTTGCTCAGTGACAGCATAATCAAGTGCCCCCATCAGCAATGAGCATTTCATTACCTAAGTGCCAATTCCTTAGCAACCGAACAGGTACAGTACTAGAGCACTTAACCATAAGTTGGCAACTGAATGCTAATGAAAGAGCTCATGATAGTGCCTTAACCCTTAGTTTATGTTATTATGATGAATAACCAGGTTGGGGTTATTGATTCCCAAATAACTTCAGTTTACATGAATTGTTTCAGGTCAGGAAAACTTCAAGATGTCACCTTCATCAAAAACGTATCATTTTCCCTCCTTCTCTTTTGTAATGCCCTGAAATGTGGGCTGTTTTACCTGTGTTGATGCTAAATGAAGATATTTCATAGAAAAACATCTCTCTCTAAATTAATGTTGCTCATTTAATTAAGTTAAGCTTCATCAAAACTTGACTTCACATATCCTGACATGTGCAGTTTGGTTCTAATCATAAACCTGCTATATGTATTGATTTCCTGCTCTTTTTGTATCCTGGACATCGACTTGCTGTTCGATGAGAATCGAGAAAACTGAGTCACTGAAAAAAATAATCCGAGGCATTTTATGGAAGCTAAATCAATATGTCTAAGTGGCCTGCTTGAAAATATCTAATGTCTTTCCGGGCTGCTGTCAAGTCTTTGGAATCTCAATGTTTCTCTCCCAGTCCCTTTGTTCCATAATTGTTCATGATTGATAAGAATTCCTTTAGAGGCCCTGACACAACAGATGCTTAAGGTGCCTTTGTACGACCAGTTGAAACTATGCTGATGTTAGACAAAAATTATTGGAATTTGCCCCGAAATGAACAATCTGGGTTCAAGCCTATTTGTTGCCAAGCATCTACCTAACGTGTCTTCAATCAAGACAGTGAATCCCTACCAGCTCCAGTATTCTTGTGCCGCAACTATACCACAACCTCTGACCTCAATGAGAAGGAGTGGGGGCAAGTGAAATCCTCAAAAGAATCTATAAAGTGCCACATTATCACATGAACAGAACCGCTTCTTTTAACAAAGACCACATAACCAAGGACGCAAGTGATTTGAAAGATGGTTAACGCTGGCGTCCAGAAGGCAACGTGGCTTTCCGGTGCAGAGGAACTTCTCAACCATCTCCCTTCCCCCAGGCTTGCGATGGGGGAAATGGCCGTCGTCAGGTAAAATGACCCCTAATGCCTTCTGAATAGAGCGGCTAACTTTACGCAGCCAGGTCATTAGGGAGACAAAAGGGCCGGCCAAACAGCAGGCGAAGACCCCCAACCCCAGTAACACACCCCCTTCCCCCAGTCAAAAGAGAACTCCAAATGTAGCCATGGCTCTGCCCTGCAAACACTCATCTCTCCAAGATCTCCCCCTCACACTTCAGCCCTCTGTGAGCAACACAGCAGAACAGGTCGCTCCCAAGTTGGAAAGGCATGAAGCAAGTGGATGAATCTGGAATGGAAATATTACTGGGGTGTTTGCATTTGGCTGCCATTCAGCTGAAGTAATCTGAATGACTTGTGGTGAAACTGATAATGGACCGGCCCTAACATCATCCGCTGCCTCCTGGAATAGGCCAACAGTCCCTGCGTCGAGTATTTTAACGATGTTTGCAGATGACTCGGAGGCCAGAAGGGGACCTAAAGGACGGCCGAGGAGGAGGAGGAGGGTTTGAACTGGGAAGCTGAGTTTGTGTGCACTTCCCAGTCAAATGCTTTACATGCACAAAGAGCTGTGCACACATCAACACACTAAAACACAAGCAGTCTTGTCTCACTTCACTGTCTTCAAATGTTAAATAAACCCGTGGTCCAGACATCAAAGTTACGTGGTGTTTGTGCATGCAGGCATTTACAGCACTACTGAGTGACCACACAAGTGCCTCCACTCACTGACAGGCCCACAGCATGGCAGACAGCCAGGCCTGGAAGGAGCAGAGCAACGCAACAGCAACATGCAATCCCTGCCTCTGAGGACTCGGTGAAGAATGTGGGAAATAAGTGCTAAGTTGTGCTAACTGGGAAATGTCCTCCTGGTTTCCGTTTCCCAAGTTTAGACAAACACCAGTTGGCTATGTGCCTTTACAGCACATGGCCCTTAAAGAAACTAATACAAGATGTTGAGTTTCAGGGACAGATTTTCTTAAATTTTCCCTGAAATTGTTAATTTAGTA
The DNA here is from genome assembly GCA_038501795.1 of Pseudopleuronectes americanus. NCBI lineage: Eukaryota > Metazoa > Chordata > Actinopteri > Pleuronectiformes > Pleuronectidae > Pseudopleuronectes > Pseudopleuronectes americanus. The sequence continues at coordinate 6,520,180 of CM076725.1, forward strand.
AAATATCCAAAAAATAAGGAAAATATCTGAACCCAAAAAGCTGCAAACCATAATAATGTGATAACAGGCTTGAGATTCTGAGACAAATAAATGTGCTGTCCTATAACAGCACTAATTCTATCACTTAGAAAGTTCAAAACTAAAAACAAGCAATTGAAATAATCATCAAGTAGAAAGTACAAGATAATTGGATCTTTAAATATTGTTAAAATGGAACATATAAGAGGCAAATATTTGGAAAATAAAGAAATATAGTAGTAGTAGAGCTACAGGAAGACCGACGTATCAAGCCCCTGATAGTGATTCATGGTCATCACTATGATAAAAGTTGAAACTTGAAGTCAGTGCTAAAGATGGCTTTTTCTTTAAGTTGAGCGCCTGTCAGATCCGGGGTCAGGTTACTCCGCCATGCCGGCCAACAAAGGGAAGCAGAACAAAAAGCAGCAGCTCAAGCCCTGGCAGTGACTTCTGAAAGACTTGGTTCACTGAGAGCAATAATTTCACCTCATTTAGAACGAAATCCCCGTGAATAATCTCCCGACATAAGAACCTAGCGAACCCGGAATGGGCAGGATGAAGTGTGCTCGGGTGAGTGCATGTGTGGGACTTTCCGGATCTCCTTGCAGAGACCTATTGGGACTGGCTGGTTTTTAGGATCTGTGTGGTCATGTTAACACAACCACAACGGCTGATTCATCATTACACAACATTACACTACAATTGAAAGTCAAAGATGCCAAGCAGTCCTCTACTCACATAAGTACATGTCTTGATAAATGATTTTTGCATAGTGGAATGAATAATACACTGGAACAAAGTTCCGAAGGAAGGACCAAGCTAACCCCAAATTGTATGATGTGAAGGGTTAACAGTCATTATGTCTGATTTACAGAATTAGTGGAAGGCCTTTACAAATATTCCACTTTCAAATGTTGTAATGCCTCTTGCAGATAAAGGCACAACAGAATGACGGTGTGGCATCTCCGAGTTCAGGGCAACTTTATATGTGAAACTTTTGGATTCTGTGTGGGTGTGTGATAGAGACAGAGGACAGCAGTGTACCTCCATAATACCCCCCTTCCTGTCACTCTTTCAGAGCTCTCTTTATGCTTTGATGAACAGGCAGCAACAATACACTCAGTCTTTAGACGCCTTGGTCCCTTCTCCTTAATCCTTTCTCCTCCCCACAGATCCTCCTGCCATGAACTTGAGATTGCTGCCTCAAGGTGGTGAATGCTTTGGGTGGGGTGGGGGGGAGATCATTCTTTTCAATAACCCTCCAACCTGTAAAAACATTTTTGTTGCCCCTCATCTCACAAGATGAGAAAAGGGGATGATAATCCTAGTCTAAAGACTGGTTAGCGTGCGCACTGAGCTCAACTTCAGATCTTTGATAATCGGTCATGATGGAAGACAGGTGGTTGGGAGGAGAGGGTTCAAAAAGATAAGAAGCCAACAACAAAGGCTACCCCCCAGCCTTCCACACCCCACCAAAAGCCGGCCTCTGAGCCTTTGTCAACGATGATCTAAAAAGGAGAAGCTGTGGCGGTGGCCTGAGGGTGATAATTTACAATCTGTTCCGAGGCTGGGTGTGTATTCCACAATCCTCGCTCAACACCTCCCCGGCAGATACAATAATTAAGCCCCAGACAAGCTAAAGCTCCCTTTCGGTGCTTAATAAACGAGTAAGTCTGATAGCAGTTTGTTCTCAAAGTTTCCTGTTAATGAAAAAACAACTTCTTTCTCCCTTTTTCTTCTCGGCACACTTCAATTCTTCCAACTAGCGTCGGAGAGGAGCGAAATAAGGAGCTTGCTCTCCAGAGGTACCACACCATGCCCTGGTGCTTTCCTTCATTCACATGTTTACACAAATGCACACCAAAATACAACTGTGCACACATCAGAGGAAAAGAGACACTGAGACACACAAGTATCATTGACCATCACCCCACTCTGCACATAACCATTAATAAAGCTAAACTCTTTGGAAAAGGGCTTTTTAATAAACATCAGACTCTAATGGCTCTCCACAGAGAAGAGGTGATGAGGCCTCATCCCAGCTGTCAGCAGTTCATCTCCAACCATCTGAGTGATTTGCATGGGTCTAATTTCAGCTCATTCAAAGTACTGATGGTCAGGCTAAAGTGAGCGAAACGTAAACATAATGGCCGTGACTGACTGCAGGTAATCCACCAACTGTAAACTGGGAGGCCAAATGCCTCCTGGGCTTCTGAGAATCGATGGCGTCCATTTCTGTTTGTTATCCTTTTCAGTTGAGGGATAGCGATGCTTCAGGTGTGTGTCAAAGGGGCTGAAGCCTTTGAGGACGGGAAGAGGGCATAGCGAATGAAACATTTATATTTTCTCATTGTTAAATAATAAAGTGGAATGATCTAACTCCTTTGGCAGTTCTTCATTTGTTGATTTAGGTGCAGTCAGACAGATCCCCACTCTCCCCAAGCAAAACCAGAACACAGTTTGTGCAAGAATTGTTGAAATATACTGAATGACAAAAAAAAATCTTTGAGCAGCTGCTGACTTTTTCCCCCTAAAATTAAATCACTAGTCTATGGCCTGCAGACAGAACACTTCAGACAAAAGGGCTACAAAATGTTACCCCAAAGCCAAATACCACAAAGCAAATATCTTTTTATATTGCTATTCTGGTGTTCTGAGTTGTTTGTACTGCACTGGGTGTTTATTCTGGGAAATAAAACCAGCTTACTGTTATTTAGAAGACCCTTTGGTAAACTTTTTTTATGGAAGTTTTAGATTAAAGTGGCGGGGTGAAGTGGGGGGCATCATATGTTAATATCATGTTAGTTTTTTAGACTGGACCACATTAAACGAGGACTAATAACTGGTTTAGGCTCCATGTCGCTCAAGTTCATCCTGAGTTTGTAACATCTGTTTTTATCCTAGATTTTTTTTCTTCCTTATACCTGAATTCACTACAAAGTACTTCCTTAACTTAAATTCCTTTAATTTGTCATTTTTAATCCATAATCCGCAGCTATCTAACTTCTGTTTGTGCTGCCTTTCATTGTTTCTGTGTGTTTGCCATTTAACAAGTTATAACATTACTCTCCAGAAACAAATTTCTGTAACATAAAGTAACACAAACTTTAGCAACTGTTAGGATATTTATACATTGACCATCGATATGTAGCTTAGCACTCTGAGGGTCCCATTCACAATGAAGTTGGCTGCTTCATGAATGGAAGCTAACAGTCAGTAGAAAGCTCCCTCTTATGTTTGCAGAGACAAGCCATCTCAATCCAGGTCTAACAAACGTAGACATTTAGTCTCTCTCTTAATGCAAAGAGATCAAAGTGATTTCAACTGTCCATTAAAACTGTGGTAAGACAGCAAAGAGGCCAGCCCACCAATATGTAAGTATGAAAGAATTACTACTTATCAGGTTCTCAAACTCTTCCAATCGCATCTCTTCCATGTTGGTACATAATAAATATTACATTAGTGGATTAGAAATTTATACTGACTTGAAATACACATGCTGGTGTCAGTACACCTGTCCACCTAGCTGTCTGCTTAAATACAATTAGTCTTAACATTGATTATTATGCATAATTTTGCAGCACTTAAGTCAAATATGAGTTGATTTATGCTTGTGCACAGTGCAGCCTGCTATGGGGCTGTGGGTGAATTCTGTCAAACAGGATCAGTGTTTGAATTGGAATGTGTGACTATGATACCATGATGCCAAATGAAGCTTATCTCAATTGATGGTACAGTGAGGTGTTCTGCACAATGCCATAAAAGAAACTACTGGCAGAAGGCCGGCTGTGCCAACACAAGCTTATGTTAGGCTTGAATGTGCATGTGTAAGTGTGTGTGTGTGTGTGTGTGCACGACTGACAAGAGTGTGGAGTTCATTATCAGAAGGGCTGTGTCCTTTTGGGCACAGATGAAGTCCAGAAGCATTTAGCTTAGTCTACTGTCAAAGAGGCTCCCTCTCCATCCATTATATTCTGTCTCTCATGACACCCATCTTCTAAAAAAAACACAATAAAGTAGGTGTTGTGGAGGCTGCTGGCAAAGGCGCAGGAGAAGAGAGGAGGACAAAAAGAGGGAATACGAGGTTCAAGGAGGGGAGAGGAGAGGAAAAAGAGAGAAATCGCCTTTCAATTCCTGCCATTGTCTCGATGTAAATTGGAGCTGATCAAGATTCCACTTGCATCGTAACCAGCAAGTTCAATCTGCACAGAATGAACAGAGAAGCAGAGAGCCATACTGAAGGACAGAGAGAAGCATAGATCGAATACAACAGCGTGTTTAAGAGTGACTCACATACACACAGACATGCAAAACAAAAAAGCACACAGGGACAAAGAAAGAGATTCGGCTCGAGTGGGGGCAACAAACACACCACTTTAGCACCAATATAGCCATGAAAAGAAGAAGAAGGGGGTGGATGTACTTTGGAACAAGAGCACATACACACACGCAAACACATATATAACACACACATCCTGATTTCAATACAGCAGACTTGCTAAGCTCAAATAGTCTCAGGCTCAGCCTTCAGATCAGCTTTCATTTAAATGTAGGACAGTTTCAAATGCAAACAAACATAAAAGTCAGCAAAACTCATAATAAGAGATGCTTGTTTGATGCATAACGCTATTACAGCTCAATTCTTATTATATTATATTGGGGATTTTTATCATAACTCTGAGCAGCAGTGATTTAGTTGAATAAGAACGTGGATTTCTGCCTGATTGCCACTCTGGGAGTGCTTCCAGGGTTTCTTCAGGGGGTGTGTTCGTCTGACCCTAATTCAACCTCTCAACCCACACTCCCTTTGGCCCCAGGTAAAGGCTAACTGGGGGATGAGCTGTTGCCTTTCACTCTTCCCTTGGCTGGAATTGGATGCCTGGAGGCTGGATAGTCCTGTAGCAGCCTGAACCCTGCCTGGACCAGAATGAGGCCTGGGAAGTCAATAGGGGGAAAAGGACCCAGGGGGAATTCCAGTGGGAAATTTGTAACCAAGGCCCTGATCAAGATCAACTGTGAGCCTGGATGAGAAAAAATAATATGTGTTTTGACAGATTACTGCTACCAAACAACAAAAAATATATCAAATGCAGGTACCATGTACCTCCAGAGAAAGTCAATCAAAAATCCCTTTTGAAAGGGCTGAACAATACACACATAGTTCACAGCTGACAACATACAGTACATTACTATATCTCCAGATTAATTGGAGACAAATGTAAATGTAAAAGACTTGCAGGCAGCAAGAAAAAGACAGGACATCACACGTTTTCTCCTTTAACCAGACATGACACTTGCATGCTGTGAACTTGCAAAGCTATAGAGGTTCGTCCTGTTGTGCACAGAAGAAAAAGGAAGGCCTGAGTTATCTACGATGCTCTTTTTCCAACAACTTGTCCAAACAGGCTGTATCGCCTGCTGAAAAACCAAGACAGTGCAAACCCAAACTCTTCACACTCAACGCCTCCATCCGTCTCAGGGCTCATATATTTCCCTAAGAGCCCCCTCAAACATGTCTGCTTCAAGTGCTCTTCCAGGAAATGCTTCTACCCACTCAGTGCAGAGGGGAAAAGAATGCTCTGAATTCTCTTTTGGAGTTGTCGCTGTTGTTCTAATGGTCGCAGGAGAATATTGTGGAATTTCAAACATGGCAGACAGTGCTGCCTGGTATTAAGGCCACAGTGTCTGGGTAAAATGGTGTAAGTTGCTTCAGAGTGACAATAAGGTGGGATTCAGGGAGTCTGATTAAGGCATACCCCTGGCAACAGCTCGCAGGCTGTGATAGAACTTGTGCCTTTAGGCCAAGACTCTCTGAGGCGCCGTGCTTCTGATGGAAATTGCTAAAAGCTGCCTCATGGCACTTGCTCCCATTTTCTGTTGGGTGGTGCAGCGAAATGTGAAAGAGAAGCAAAAGCAAAGGACAAGATAACAATTATTTCATTTGATGGTTAAGATGTCAAACCCTGTATCTTTTTAAATAAGGTGTATTCTATCACATTGCAGAAAAACTTAACCTATCATGTGTGTTCTTGCTGTTTTATTTTCCTTTCATTTCACCGACTCAAACTTCAACTTTCTCTTGTTTTATACTTTCTTATCTTCTCTACTCTGCTTACTGTTTTTGATCCTTTTCCTTCTCCTCCACCTTTGTTCAACTGGGCCCTTCTCTGTCTGTTTCCAACCCTCTCCATCACTAATTCTATTTAATAATGGACCTCACCTCTCTTTCCTTTGTCTCTGATATATTACTGGTTATACTTTCTCTGTTATAGTTATTCGTCCTCCTCATGTAATGAAGAAAATGGGTTGTACAGAGTTTATGGCACCAGGAACCAACTGAAGAATAGTTCAAGGTCATCAACGCTGCACGTATTTGTCATTGTACTCTCAGTGTCTCAGAGCCAACAGTATTTCCATTAAATGTCCTTGAATTTCCATATCAGTGTTAGCGTTCGACCAACTGCATGCTGAGGCCATCTTCCAGTGTAATTGTGTTTCACGTTTCTCATTTGCTTTTGACTAACCAGCTGAGTCATCTGAAGTTCATTGTGCTACTGAAAAGATCCATCACATGGTATATTATAGGACTCACAGATTTGATCCTTTGATACACTGAGCTCATAATTACTCGCATCACATCACATCAATTTTACAACGAGCTGCTGACTGGAAGAAATGTTGTCAGTGTCTTGTTGGTATGATCCACATTCTAAAACTGATCCATTAAGATGCAGCTAATGTCACTCATACCTGGTTCATGAGCATTAGTCACATTGTTTTTTGCTACAAATAAACTGGCTGTTAATTAGCTTATTTAAAACAAACACATTTTTCATGTGGTAATGTCGAACTACAATCCAAAGAGAGTTCAGGATTTCAGTGACGCATCACTTTAGAGACGTGTTGACTGTTGAAAGCAATAACACAGCGAAGGTCAGACACAGGGACACATACCACATCATGTTTATTTCTCAGTTAGATGGAGACATGGTAAAGTCTGTGTCTATGTCTCTGTGTGTGTACACAGCTACACACTCAAGGCAGTGAGACATCCTCAGCTAGATATCTGTGTTTGTCTCTGAAAGCCATCACGTCCTTGCCATTGTTGGCTAAAACAACATGGGCCGGCCGTGTGCCTCCCTAAAGCCAGAGAAATCTGTCAGCCTGGAGGGCAGGCAGAGAGGGAGGAGAGAGAAAGAGGGGGAAAATTCCTGAGAGGTTTCATCTGTCAGGAGAGTTGTCATCTTTAGGGGTTTGACATAAGATACACATTTTGTAAATTCCATCACTCAGGGGAACAACAGAAAGTCGAACATCTTAGATGGCATTAAATTCCAAAAGTGAAAATCCTGATTTAATCCCCAGAGCAGCTCAATATCATAACACCAATCTATTTATTCGTTTTAGTAAGTTTAGATAAGTGTGTCTACTGAACATCTTTAAAGGAAAATTCTGATTTATTGCAACATGGATCTTTTAAGGTCCAGGATGTAAAAGAGCACTGAGCCGATTTAACAACTTCTAATAAGACAGTATTATCCTGAAACTGACGTTTTAATAATTCACTCCTGTAAGTTCCTGAGGAAGTTGAGCGGGAGACACAGACAGAGGCATATGGAATGCTGGTGACAGGCCGGCACGAACTGCACCTGGTAGTTAATAGTATGACAGCTTTACAGGACACGGGATTCCGATGTAATTACAGGTGGAACTGCCGAACTGTGAGAGAGGAACTCTGGGAGGAGGAAAATGACGACTGTGAGAGTATAGAGAAGGGAGGCCGGGGAGAGGGGAAACAGGTGGGGCAACAAAGGCTTCTGGGAGATTTAAACATGTGGTGACACTAAGAGTGGAGACATAAAACCACCGAAAACAGAATGGGTCAGAAAACTGTCATATATCTTTCCCGCCTGCCACTGAGCTACATCAGAGAAACATCGGATTGAGCCAACCAAAACAAGTTTCAGGCACGGCACATGTCCGCATACGCACACACTTTGACAGACAGACACATGTGCAGGTCGTAATCAGAACGCGAGGGGAGGATCGAAGATGACAAATGAAAATGGGAAGAAAATCAAACTCATAATGGCAAACACAGAAGGAAACATCAAGGACAATTCACACGGGAGAGAGGAGATGTTCATCCTGGGTTCACCGTGACAACCCATCGACCGGGAGATGGATGGGAAGAAAGAAAGGAAGTAACGCAGACTGGCTTGTTGTCCGAGAGGCAAAACAGCACAAGAAGAGTCACAACATCCCATGATACATGAGACCCCCAACTGTTAGGTCTCCCTTACTTCCTGTATGTGCAGCATTGTAGGGTAGATGGTGTTAATTCAGGCTTGTTAGGATCGGATTCCATGTAGGGGAGGGAGGGTAAGGTATGTGATTTGTTGTGACTATATTTTATTGCGGCAACAGGTAGATCCCAGCCTCATTGCAACAGGTGCACGCCACGAGACAACAGGGAACAAGATAGGTCTAATTTACCAGCATTGAATCAGTGAATAATGAGCAAATAACCAGAAGGTGACAGACCGTAACTAGTCCCCGAGATGTATCCAACTATGGAGTAAACTTATAGTAAGTTAATGTATTTCCAAAGGGTTTTCAAAGATGTCCCCGATGTATTCTACAACAAAGAGAACTTCACAGGGCATGAAAAAACTGTTCATTCTTCTTCACTCCCCTGGTTTTGTCTTGATGTGAGCTGCTCTGGAGTGACAGCAGAGCTGACCTAAATACAAATCACATTACATGTCATTTAGCTGACACTTTTATCCAAAGTGACTTACATTTTTAGAACACTCAGCATTTATGAGGGGCCATTTTAGGGGTTCAGTATCTTGCCAAGGACACTTAGGCATGCAGATGGGATAGAGTGGGATTCAAAACCGGCAACTTTCTTGTTGCAGAGCACCCGCTCTATCCCCTAGGCCACACTCTCCCGCAAGAATTGAACCCATGGCCTACAATCTACGTGTCGACCTTCTAACCGTCTGAGCCACTTCATCAGACATTAGGGCCTCTGCTCACCCCCCTGGTGTCGCACCAAAAGCCTTTTCCTCAAACCTGATGTTTTTGGCATTTTGACAATAAGTAGCCGTGCTTGCCACAGCAGCTGCCCTGCTTCAGAAATGCAGGAATTTTGTCACTGATCCAGTTTCCCGGGGGGAGCCCCGATCTCATGCAGACCGGGTCCTCTGAGCTCTTTATGTCTGGGACAGAAGAGGGAGGTTTTACGGGTCACTGTACATCCAAGTCCCTGCCCAGAGCCTCCCAGGTCACTGCTACTTTCCTCCTCCAGCACTAAAGGAAAGCTTAACTGGGACTTAGACACCAGCTAACTTTACATCTTCTATTCAACAAAACTCTGTTTACCAATGACTGACTGAGTGACTAGATCATGACACAATTCACCAATGAAAACCACTTTGGTGCATATTTTATTTGAGTGACTTTACAACCAGAGCTGCCATTTAAAGATTGATCCGCCGATTGCTTTTTTTGGCATACATTTCCAAATGAGAAGTATCAAGATCTTTAAATATATTTTACCCTAAGGGAAGTAAACTAAGAAGTACAGAAGTGTATAGTGTTATATAATGAACATGCATGTATATTACAAATCAATGAAATAAGTCGAGTCATCTCTTTGTGCTTTGCAAGTAGAAGCAAAGAAATGTGTGGTTGTCCATTTCACATGATATACAGTGTGTTTGGACATGTTAAATGTTACACAGTATGTCTGTGTGTACGCTGTTGGCATGTTAAGAGACAGGCATGTCACTACAGGCATGTCTCTGGGTCTATTATCAATACCATCTATGATTCTTGTCAGCATGAGAGTGATACACTCTTGGTTTGGGCTGGGTTACAAGTCAAGGTGAACGGACTGAGGCCAAGTGATCCGTTGCTCTCTTCCATCTTTCAAGGCTTTCTCATTTCGGAGTTCTTTATTGCTATGCCAAGCAGGTTCTCTACTCCTGCATTTTTAATTAAAAGTCTAAAATGTGCAATAACTCTGGAGAGTGTGGGCTAGCCGGCAAACGGGTCCATCAGTCCCTGTTTCTCCCTTTGAGCCTTTGTTGCCCGTTTTCATCAAAGCCTCCCATCATGCCTTGCTGTTTGTCCAATTCTGTTCACTTCACTGCATACATTCTTTGAAAAAAGCCTCACAGCATACATAGATTTTGCATGGGCACGCCTTTGTAGAAAAGCTCTAAACCAAGCAATTGAAGTCTGACTCAGAACATATCGTAATCCATTCAAAGACTGCAGGAAAATAGTCGTAAAAGTCTGACTTCTTGACTTTCCATGATTCCCTGACATGAGAAGTGGAGTAGATAAAGAGCTGAGTTCTTTAGTTCCGTTATCTGGGTGCAACTGCATAGTGTTATCACACACTTTATACAGCAGCAACGCAATAAAATAACCCCCATCTTCCCTCTGGAATTACCCACATGCCTGTTATATATGGAAAAAGCCACATACACAGGAGGTCGTCATGTTTTGCTGAAGTGATGTTCTAATCTGTCTCTGTTACGTCTTGTTGAGATAAAAACATGAACAGGAGGTAGTAAAGACTGATATGTAAATTATAAGGCAGAAAACTCAAGCAACAGAATTTCCCACTGAGTTTTATAGACCCACACAGCTGATATAAAGACCACCTCCACTGAGCTCAGAGGAGGGATTTCACTAGAAATAAAATTACCCTTCGGGGAAAAGAGTTGTGAAATCAGGTAGTATATAACATAGATTCAATGAGGAAGGCATCTTTTGAGACTTATCATATAGAACCCAAACTTATCGCTATGATCTCAGCTGAGAGTATTCCTGGGAGAAAACTTAAACAATCTCTGTGCACAGGAGCGTTTTAGAGTCCCTATCAGATTTTATTCTTTGAAAAACCCGCTTGGACACGGGAATTGTCCAAGATTGCTGGAATAATAGCGTGTCTCCTATGCATGGAGGCATTTGTATCATATAAAATGTAGAATGTAACTGCACAACAGCTGTGAGCAAAGACAACACCAGCAACACTTGTAATTGATTATCCATGTTGCGTTATACACTGTAGTGTGGACACAAGATGTAACCATAGCAGAGTGAATGCTTTTTTAAATGAAAATGCAGTAGTGTGGATTGTGTCTCTCAACATCACATAAGTTCTTCCAGGGCACTGATTAACTGAATGTGTGAAGAGACCCGTACATTTTTGGAGGGTTTTGTATTGTTCTTGAACATGGGAAAAAATGACAAGTAGAGACCATGGCTAAAAACTAGAGTCTCCACTCTTCTCCATTTTGCCTCATTCTATCATTATCTCCTCACATATCGTGGAGGTGAGGAGGGAGGAGGCAGCCAGGTAGGAGCATGCACAGGTAAGGTATTCCAGCCGAGTCCGGGCCTCCTCCTTGCACAAACAGCGGTGAAAAAAAAACCGTCCGATTTTTTTTCCACGAGGGCCAGGCTCACTCGCTGAAGGAGCACTCGAGGAGGGGCAGTGGCGGGTAGGGGCTGGCTCACACAGTCAACCCACATCCCACCCACCCCGAGGAGCATTCCACAGGACTGCCTGCTCGCCCATCATTAAGCAAGACCACCTGCTGGCAAATCAGGACCCCCATCATGTTCTCAGCAAGCCTGGCTAACCCCATTACCAGTGAGCCTCTGGACTGCTGTACGCACAGATCATAAAGACTTAGTGGTATGTTGAGCTTTAAAACACCATTAACATCATTAACATCCCACAAGGAGTTTTGATTGTTCAACCAATGAAGCACACTAGCTCCACTCAGCACTGCCTACTTAAATAGATGCAGGATAAAGGGATAAAAAAAGAAAAACTTCGATGCAGCTGTTGCATGACTCTGCACTGATTCCTAACTGGCTCATCTCTGCTCCTGTAAAAAGAGACAGATTTGAAAAAGAAAAAAAAGGAAAAGAGAGGAGGAGATCAGGACAGGAGGAAGAAACAGCCCTTTGTTGCTGCTCTTCATCAGGGCCTTGAGGGAAAGACTCATGGCGTCATGTCATCAAGAGCTGAAACAAAAGCAGCTGATAAACACAGCAAGGACATGATACCATCTCCCTGTCCGCTCAACACTTCTCCATCAAGACAGCTTCCTCTCTTCCAAACCCCAAACACCTCAGCCTGCTTTGTTGTCATTAACACAGCAAAGGAAGAAAGAAAAAGAAAGAATAAAACAACAATAAATGCTGGACACGCTCTCTTCTTACCCTTTTAACAAAATCTGGAGGACAAAGCATTCTGCTGTGAATTTGAATCACCCCTTTTAATTTACGTCTCCAAAAGCAGAACTTCATTATTGTTTCCAAAGACACAGTAAATTACTGTGACTGATCCTGTCTGACACACAAGTGTCTGTACAGCACAACCAGCACCGGCACATTTTCACTGAGTGGTAGCTGGAGGGCCAGAGAAAGAAAGACTTTGAGTTCCAAAGGCCGTCCCCTTATCTGCCCTGGCAAGAGGCAAGTTCAACCTTGCAAACAGAATACATGTTGCATTTTACAGTAACACCTTTTCACTATATCAACCAGACATGCTTGTGAGGGCGTCAGTAAGAATAGATAAGGTATAGGGAAACAGAAAGTGGGCCACTAAGTTTTGCAGTAAATATGTCATAGGGCATGTTAAGAGTGTTTACTGAAGTCTTGTAAACACTCCTCTAGGGAGGGCCGCTGTGTCGCAGATGAAAGCCGGCGGCCAAGTGATCCCACACACGGACCGAGTGGCCCTGAAGTGCCACCGCCCAGTCCGAAGAGCACAGGTGTAGAAGGACGGTGAAACATAACGCCTGACAGCATCCATCTTCACCCAGCCCTGATCCAAACGCTGACAACTATGCCACGGCAAACACAACATCTGTCATGGCCCACGTCCTTACATGTACAAAAGAAGAATCCAGAGTTTTTCCTACATTCTACATCACTCATCCTCTTTTCCTTCATGTCCGTGTCCCTCTCAAAACTCTCAGTGGCAAGGAGCTCACACAAAGCCGTTTTTCTTCAGACAATGCACCTCCCAGCCTTGCTCTCTGCCAGGCATTCCTGAGTCTATCCTAGCTATCGAAAATGTCAAGAATGAGGAGAAAGCAGAGGAGGGTACAATAAGAGCTGCAGCAGGTAGAGTCTTGTCCCGCTGCACTGACATCCCATAGTCGCCGGGGGTAGTGGTTTGCATAGAACGGATGGGATCTGACTTGACTCTCTTAATTAAAACTCTGCACTGGAACAAGCCTCAAAGCTCATTCTACTCCGGATGGAGGCATACCAGCTAATTCCCCCCCCAAAAAAACAAAATACAGATTTCAGGGTGGGATCTGCACCTGACAATTGTACCAGGCTTTTACTCTTTGGATGACTCATGCACAAAAAACTTCCATGGCTTCCACAAGAAAGTGTTCAATCACTTCACACATCTCAATCCTAGAGCTCTGTCTAACTATTTGCCTGATGACTTCTTGAAGAATTCCCCGCGGCTATTCTTTCTACTTTAGGGCGATATGAGAAAATAAGGTTATAAGAAGTAAATCCTCTTCAAACACAAAGCCACGAAACAAAAAAGGGCACATTCTAGACAGTTTGTTAGAGCCAAGAAACTCCCCTTTCCACAAGAGGAGTCCAAAAAGAAGAAAAGGGGGCCTGAATGAAAAGGTTAGCAGTGCAGTGTTTCGTGCCCGGACAGACAAACAGAAGAAGTTTTATGTGTGTGCCAAATGCAACTTAACACTGCAAACAAGCTCCATCCATTGGAACATCCTGCCACCCAGATTGTTCAGAGAGGAAAGTACCCAGAATCTAGACCCTGCAACTCTGAAGCAGTGACTGCCCTAGAAAAACCTACACAGCAAGGTGGTTCATGCTCTAATTCAGCTCCAAGCCAATCTTAAGTGTTAGAGTCAAACTTTGAACGGCTGCCAACATTGTCAAGCACCAGTAAAAGTAAGACAGCAGCGAGCTAGCTGCTCACTGGCATGGGGCACAGGCTGCTACAGTCTCACAGTCACGGTAGATGCTGAGATTTATTAGTCACGGCTGCAGGGCTCGTCTCATAAGAGCCTGACAAATTACTTTTCAACCAAAAAAGGACTCACAGGAATATAAGTGTTTCATTAACTCTTTTCATGCTCAAGATATAATATGTAAATCGATAGAATAAAAAAAACACAATGCTACTTCCCCAAACTCAAAAAGCCATTTTCGTGTGTGGGCAGCTTTCATCCACTCATCACCTACTTTCTGCTCTTGAGTAGTTTAAGAGTTATTCTGTTTTTCTTGTAGTGAAGTTAAATTGTGGGAACCTTTGATCCCAGTGTAAAAGCGTGAGAACCTGTGTTACATGCATGTAAGTGCAGAGCAGTTTCACCTCTGACTCAACCAAAATGGCTCAGCTTCAGGGTGCAGAGGTCGGGAATCATCTCTAAACTATTCAAACCCCTGTCCTCTAGGTGTTTATCTGCCACCTCAAGGCTCTGCTGGGAAAAGCTGGAGCCTTGCCCTGGCAACAAAGCTCCTGAAATGACTCAGGTGTCCTTGTTCCATTAAGTTCTGGGAAAGTTTGACACCATGTAATTTCAGCAGCCACCAACATATAAAATCCTTGCCTCTTTAAGTGATTTACAGTTACTGGGAGTCTTCAAACCACAACACAAGTCCTATAAATGTATCACAAGTAAAGTAAGATGAGCCCTGATAATCTTCAAATTACCTTCAACGCTCGTTTATCTTTCTGACACTGTAGTAATGTATATTCTAACCTCCATAGATTTTACTCTGGGTCCCATTCCATTCACAACAGACTGGCTGCTTACCTTCCACACAGTGCTCCACGTCCTCCAGGTTGCGCAGGGTAATCCTCATCAGACTTGAGTTGAGCATGAGTTCGTTCTTGTGTTCTGGTCCCATGGAGGCCAGGGCAGGGTTGAGAAAGAATATGCGAGTGTCGCCCGTGGCAACAGTGTTGTCGCAGATGCCCGGGTTGCCGAAGCCGCCAATCATCAACTTGTTGCCGCCGTCCAGGAGGATTTCTCGGTTAACGTTGGACTTGCCTTTCAAGTAGCGCCAGACCCTCACCTTTAGCAAAACAACAAGAAGGAGACATCATGCTTTTTAGTGTCTAGTTACAACTGTGAAAAAAAGATATGTTCATTTATAAAAAGGTGTAGGTGCTGTGGGAAATCATAGAAATCTGGGAAATCTGAATGAGGGTTTACCATGAATGTCATTGACACCAGTGCAAGAGAAATATCCACTGACATTGTAGATAATAACAGTTAATCTTAATATATTCTTTCTATTTTAATTCATCTAATACAAGTGATTCAAGCACAGACTTTGTCCAGCCACTGGGAAACTAAACCAAAATGACTTCCTGCACCCAAAGATGCTGCATCAGAGGAAGCGCAGGCAGGGCCGTGCTTTATGCACAGTCATGAGTCGGCCCTTCGCTTCCATGTTATCCTGCCTGGTCTAATTGCAGCAGCACTTGGTGGTGGTTTCTGTTTCCAGAATGAGATCCGTGTGCCTCTAATCTACTCCACTCAGTCACCGGGGGAGACGGGAAGCCAGTGGGCGCTGAGGAAAAGAGCAGCGGCAGAGCTGACCAAACACCACTTGTTTATTTTGACAGATTATAGAGTGGTACGCCTCAAGTCCGTGATTGTGCACAAGTTACAATGAGTAAAAACAGAATGGGGACAACAGTTGATTGCTTTCTAAAAAAGAATTGTGGGACAGTGGATGTTTTTCTTCCACTATGTGCTATTATGTCGTACATTATCCAGACACTATTTCCTGTGACACAAAAATAATCTGTGACTTTACATGCACAGGTCTCACGCGTGTGACTAATGTCAGTGCAATACATGACTGCTCATTTTTATAGCCTTGGGCACACCTTACAGCACCTGTCAGTACTCTTTACTGCGTCTGTTATTATTATAACAGGGAATTTAAATGGCTTTAGTATTCTTTTTGGTACTTAAAGTGATACTTTGCAGGGATCTCATTACATATGATGGAGTTATTTTATCCCCAAAGGCATTAATGTTATAGCTACAAGTCAAGTGGATGCATTTGTCTCCAACACTACAGAACAAATCCAGACTCTGCACATCATGTTTTGCAGCCACCGGCAAAAGTTGCCTGTTTTCCCTGGTTTATGCGTAGAGATGAAGGAAGAGCAACATCCAGGGTCCACGGAGCCTCCTGCTGCAACATGTTTGGGATGATTACATGGTCGGTTAGCCCTCCCCTGTAGCTATGTAATTGGGAAGTGGAAATACAAATACAAAAAAACACAGCATCTATCTGTTTCCTGAGGGCAAAGTGGATCCACTGTCAGTGTCCGGGAAAACGCGGCCAAACGCTTCTGGATGGCTGAGTTTGTAAAATGTTTTTCAGGAGCTGTGACTGACTCAGAGACTGGGAACAAACAAACTTGGTGCTAATGGCTTCCGTCAGCAAGCACGAGGGTGGATGCATTAAATGATAATAACCTCCAACAAGTCCCCGTTCCCATGCTTTCCTGCAGGGAGCAGGTGTCCCTTCCCCAGAAGCGGCGGATATAGTTTCGTAAAGCACTCTCAGAAGCACTCACCTTGCAGGAATAGGTGTTGTGCACCGGGTCCAAGTTGATGATCTCGTCCACGGTGCCGGTCAGGACAACGTTGGCCTCCTCTTCCCGGTCCTCCAGCTCCTTCTCCGGGCACCGAGCGGCGCACAGAGCCGCGAGCAGCCCCGCCAGGAGCAGCGCTGTCCGGCCGGCTCGGACTGTCCGATGGGATCCCATGGCCACCACAGAAGTAAACTTTCCTACACTTCAATTTTCTACAGCGTCCGATAAAGAAACTCCAAACTATCTCGAGTGCGTTCAAAATGTATTTTCGGTGCCTCTTTCTAATAACTTCCCTACAGGCGACCGGTGTCTCTTTCACTGTGCAGCCCTGCTCCCCGCATCCGCAGCCCGGGTTAGAAATCCCTCTCTGCCGCCGGCGGCTGGGAGACCAGGAGGGACGAGTGGAAGGAGGAGGAGGAGGAGGAGGAGGAGGAGGAGGAGGAGGAGGAGGAGGAAGGGGCAGCTCTCTCTCCAGGAATGCAAGTGCACGTCTCTCTCCCCCTCTCTTTCTTTCCCCCTCACACACACACACACACACACACACACACACACACACAGAGAGAGAGAGAGAGAGACACACGCGCACACGCACACGGTGACGCTCCTGGATTTGCATGCAATCTGAATTGCTGATCCCACAAGTGAGGGTGATGTGTGTGTGTGTGTGTGTGTGTGTGTGTGGTGGGGATTGCGGTGTATCCCTGTAGGAAGTGTCTGTCCTACGCCGCCCCCAGTCGGACACACGGTGTCTCTACCTCCGGTGCCCATCATCAGCCCATCAGCCCCCCGGACCCTGACGAGGCACAATGCAGGAACAGCCATCCTTCATTAGATGGATGCTTAGTGTGCGAGATACAAAGCCTTTAGCATTATCATATTATTATATTATCGTCATTTGTCACGTTGAACAAACGGATATATATGTGAAGTCATGGCATATTGGTCCATTCTACCTGCCCCCCTCTCCCCCAGTCTGGAAGTTCTGGTGACAAATTATATTAGGCATATTACTTTTAACACCTTTATTAGAAATAGATTGTAGATCTAACTGCACTGTAATAAATTGGACGTTCATCTTTATTTTAACAAGGACAGTGCCAGTTCTAAACCTGCCTGCTTGGAATAGGCTGTTTTTACTATTCCTCTTTTAAGCTACTTGAGAATTATTCCTTGTCATCAGTGAGTCATCGTACAATAAACTGTCACTGTTTGTTGTTTGTGTGATGGCAATTGTGTTCAGAGCTAGAGCCGGAGTGAAGTCAGAAAATTTGGTGTTCATCCTACCGGGTTTATCAGCAGTGAACATTTTACGGTCAATGTTTTTTATAAAATGAATCAGAATTTGCTCTGTTCATGTGTGTGGTTTATATATAACTTTTATAGATTTACTTAAACGCTGATTTTTTTGTATACAATGCATATTGGTTGATTTGGCCATAACAGCTTAATAAGATAGTAATACATAATGATGTTGTCAGAAACATCTTCAATTTCACTCTGATATGATTTACTGGAGATATATATATATAGAGAGCAGCTATATGATGTCCTGGACACATATATTTGTAAACTGTATTCTGTAGAACTACTGTCTGCACTCAGTGTTAAACCATCTCAGTGATTGAACACCCATGTACTCCAAAGAAAAATAGGCAGGCCTAAACTCACGCAATGTCATATGCCATTAAAGATTCCCCTCATATCGTAAACCTTCCCATGTTTAAATCTGTAAATGCTACCATATGTCTTTTTTGTTAGAGCTCCCATTTAAGAACAGACAGTGCGTAAATTTCCACTCCTCAAAAGCTGTAATTTTAACTACCCTTCTATTCCTGGGGAAAATGACAGGCTTGGTTATCCACAGTTGCTAGAGAGGACATTTGCTCTTGTAGGCCTCAGCTCTGACAGCTAAGTTAAGCCAAATAGACAATTGTCGTTGGATTGAGAATTAATACAGTTTGTTAGTACTTTTCATCATTTGTTATACAGATAAGGATCATATTTGCACAAATGGGGAGACAAATGTTTTCAAATGCAATTCCTCTGTCCATGTTCATTATATAGTAATAGTAATATAATTCAAATACAAACAATCCCAAATCAATAAATGGCATAATTTGTTGCATGTAAAGTCTTTGGCTGCTCCAGGGAAAGTAAATGGCAGACAGTCTTTGTGGTCTTAAAGAACATTTCTCTTGGCTCCCACATCCAAAAGAGCTTTATTTCATAGAACTAATGACTAGTTTGGATCAGAGAAGTGCACCCAAATTCAAAAACATTTCCAGTGTGTGTTATTATATCTTATAAATTATTCTTAATGTAGCTGTATTTTGGTCTCAGACAGGAATCACTGCTTCAACCTGCCAGCAAAACCAAGCTCACTCTCAATTCACTAAATGCCTCTGTGTCTTTTCTTTTTGTATTTTTAGGTACGAATTAAAACTAGTGTTTTTGCAAACAGGAAAATGATGAGGTATTTCAACACGCTAATTACAGTATAATACACAAACATAAACGTATGTCCCTGTTTAGTGAAAGTGTTGGAAGAGGTTCCTCATATGACGTTACCTAATGTGACAGGTCTCATACCATACATCACCCAACTGTACAGTTATCGGCCTCAGCTTTAGCTTTTAGTGTCTTTCAGCTTCCAGCTCATTGTTTTCGTTTTCTGTCTAAGAAGTTTGTCTCAGATCAAAGACTGTTTATTAAGATTCACAAAGCGTCTCCACTTCTACAAGAAATGAACTGTCATCTTGCACCAATGACATAATTTGAAGTTACAGTCTGTGTAGTAGTCATCAGGGGATGGAGCTATAGTATTGAGGTTCGCTGATAGGTGTGCTCGACCAGTCAAAAGTCAGTCTCAGCTGTCAGGTTGTATTACCAAATTTGTATAGCTTCAAAGAACTAATTAAAAACTGTAGACAGTAGACAGACACTACTAGCTTCTAGTTATAAACTAGCTGGTTAGCATCAGCAGCTAGCAGCTCAAGTGCTACATATTTTCCATTCATCATTAGTGGAGACCAAAATGGAGGTTAAAGTAAAATAACAGTTGGACTTACATCTTATCAGGAGACCAGAAACACAACTTCAAATGTACGCTAATGTTGTTGTGTGACGGCTGCCTGTATAAGGCATGTTGTGTGTTAGCATGTTCACTGTGTCTCCTTTATGTCAATGTTGAATTTATAGCTTGTTGCTCTGCCTCTAGTGGCCAAGAAGGTGATACTGCAGGAGACAGATGTGACACATCAAGTCTGCCACTAACTAATCTCTCTAAACTGATTCTGGATGTGAATATACTAATTTGTTGTCAGAAGACGGCGGATGGGCTCTGAGATTGGCCACTTTCCACCAATTAGACATCCATCCATCCATCCCTCCATCCATCCATCCGTTAGCTATAATGCTCATTTTCTGAGGGTGGCGGTGGTGGTGGGGGGACTCCATACGACTCCCTAGAAAGGCCGGCGGTCAGGTTTCAACCTAAACATGAAGAAGCTTGAAGAAACTTTATATCAATCTTATTGTTGGTTCCATTACATCATCTTATCTCACTACTGAATTAGGAATATGTTACATCAACTTTGCATGTGATGACACCTAATTGATCTATGCTTTCAGCAAGTACCCCACATGAAATGTATTTAATTGATAAGGAATCAAGAAGTTTGAAAAATATGTATTTATTTAAAACCTATGATAAGCTGAAGTTAAATTCCCTCCAACGTGTGCTATTCCTTTGGGGAATATGTTACTTGTCATTATCGCTCTTCTCGCCCTGTATGAACCTTTAAAAAGACTCAGGTCTTTTACAGATATACAGTGCCGTGCAAAAGTATTTGCCCCCTTCCTGATTTTTAATTGTTTTGCATTTTTGTCACACTTAAATGATTCGGATCATCACACAAATTTGTATATTAGACAAAGGTAGCCTGAGTAAATACAAAATGCAGTTTTTAAATGATGATTTCATTTATTAAGTGAAAAAGTATATCCAAACCTACTTGGCCCTCTGTGAAAAAGTATTTGCCCCCTAAACCTAATAACTGGTTGTGCTACCCTTGGCGGCAACAACTGCCATCAGATGTTTGTGATAACTGCCAATGAGTCTCTCACATCGCTGTGGAGGAATTTTTGCCCACTCTTCTTTGCAGAATTCTTTTAATTCAGCAACATTGGATGGTTTTCGAGCATAAATGGCTTGTTTAAGTTCTTGCCACAGCATCTCAATCCGATTTAAGTCTGGACTTTGACTAGTCCACTCCAAAACCTTCATTTTGTTTATTTTGAGCCATTCAGATTTTGCCCTGCTTGTGTATTTCGGCTCATTGTCCTGTTTCATAACCCAAGTGCGCTTGAGCTTGATGTCACGAACTGATGGCCGGACATTCTCCTTCAGGATTTTCTTTTAGAGAGCAGAATTCATGGTTCCATCAATTATGGCAAGGCATCCAGGTCCTGAAGCTGCAAAGCAGCCCCAGAACATCACACTACCACCGCCATGTTTGAGTGTTGGTATGATGTTGTTTTTATGAAATGCTGTGCTCGTTTTACGCCAGACGTAACAGGACCCACACCTTCCAAAAAGTTCAATTTTTTTTGATCAGTCCACAGAATATTTGTCTAAAAGTCTTGGGGATCAACAAGATGTTTTTTGGCAAATGTGAGACAAGCCTTTGTGGACTTTTTGATCAGCAGTGGCTTTCGCCTTGGAACTCTCCCATGGATGCCATTTTTGCTCAGTCTCTTTCTTATTGTTGAATCATGAACACTGACCTTAACTGAAGCAAGTGAGGCCTGCAGTTCCTTAGATGTTGTTCTGGGGTCTTTTATGACCTCCTGGATGAGTCGTTGATGTGCTATTGGAGTTATTTTGGTAGGCCGGCCACTCCTGGGAAGGTTCACGACTGCTCCAAGTCTTCTCCATATGTGGATAAAGGCTCTCACTGAAGTCCCAAAGCCTTAGAAATGGCTTTGTAACCTTTTCCAGACTGATACATGTCAATAACTTTGTGTCTCATCTGTTTTAAAATTTCTTTAGATCGCGGCATGATGAGTTGTTTTTTGAGATATTTTAGTCTACTTAACTTTGTCAGAC
Organism: Pseudopleuronectes americanus; assembly: GCA_038501795.1. Lineage (NCBI taxonomy): Eukaryota > Metazoa > Chordata > Actinopteri > Pleuronectiformes > Pleuronectidae > Pseudopleuronectes > Pseudopleuronectes americanus. The sequence continues at coordinate 6,541,959 of CM076725.1, forward strand.
AGCTTCTATTTAACTGATTTCTAGATTAAATAGTTCTGGCAGTAATCAGGCCTGGGTGTGGCTAGTGACATTGAACTCAGCTTTCCAAAAAATGTGGTTTATCACAGTTTATTCAGGATTTATCAAGAGGGGGCAAATACTTTTTCACATAGGGCCAGATAGGGTTGGATAACTTTTATCCCTTAATAAATTAAATTATAATTTAAAAACTGCATTTTGTATTTACTCGGGTTGTCTTTGTCTCATATTAAATTTTGTTTGATGATCTGAAACCTTTAAGTGTGTGTGACAAATATGCAAAAAACTAAGAAACTCGGAAGGGGGCAAATACTTTTGCACGGCACTGTATGTATTTTCTGTTTCAGGAAACAATCCTGAAGTTAAGATCTAACTCTGCTGCGGATTATCAGTCATTTTCTCTGTGGATACAAAACACAATTATCAGAAGATCTCTCATAATGTGAAACTTACCAGAGCACACAAATGATGACACCTCTCACACCTCCCCTCTTCTATTATCTCCTGGCAGCCCTCCTCCTCCTCCTCCAAATATGTCTACACAAAAACCCCAGAAACCAAACAAGCATTAACAAGTATTGGACTGAAAGAGGACTTTTCACAGGCTGTTTGGGGAATCAAAGTGTAGAAGGATACAAAATGCAGCAGCAGATAAAGAGGAGCTGGGGAGCAGAGACATCAGGCCGCGATCCCTCAGAGGGGATTTACTGATTGACAAGTAGAAGGTGTATGGAAAAATCTGGTGTATTACTTTTGCGTGGACTTTCTTTTCTCCTGTCATAAATGTCTGTTTTACATCATATTTTTGACAAAAAATACAAAGAAAGGCAATGTTAGCAGCATTTCATGACATAAAAGTTTATTAGTCTTGCTTGAATGATGTTTGAAATACCATTGATGAGCTCTGTCATACTGGTCCTAGCCGTCATATTCACAGTTCTGATAGTGATAGAAGCCAATTATTTCAGTGGGTTTCATTTATGTTGAAGGCTTACACAAAGGACCCCATGGCAGCTGGACAGAGTTGACTCTGTAGTCATCGCGTGTCATTGGAAAGAAAGAAGGGAAACCCGAGATGCAACATTAGCAGGCAAATTATATGCAGGGCCCGGGGGCTGCGTTACACCAAGAGGTAGCTGCAGGGCTGCACCTCAGTGCATCATGGACAGTCTGAGAATCACTGTGAAGCTCAGTGTCAAAACCAATCCAACTTCTGTCTCTTTATGAACGCCATGTGAAATCTTACAGTAAGGGCCATATAAATAATGCACCACTCCTTCAGAAGTTATTCAGTATCAAGGCTTTTTGGTTTTGTGTTTTTCAAACATCCCTCATCCTGACAGTGTCTGTTCATTTCCTCGGTTTGTTACTTACTCTGTATTTTACATGGCTCTTACAGATAATGTGCAGGCAAATACCCCTTAGCTTCACACACACACCCACACACACACACACACACACACACACACACACACACACACACACACACACACACACACATTGAGACATTCCAGGGTTATCAAACGAGGCTGCTGTAGCTGCTGTTTTTCCCGAGGACCAGTTGGCTTTATCAGGTATCAGCATGAGAACAGAGGACTGAGCCTCGCCTGCCTGGCATCTATCTGCCCCGGATCACAAACTCAGTGTCCAGTTTCCAGCCTGCCCACTCTCTGCTGTCTCCCTATGCAACAGACCTAGCTGGAGGAATGATGCAGAAGAACCTATCTGCTGATGTGCTTATGTTAAACATTTTCTTTACTAAAAAGCAAGTCTCTATGGTAGTGTTGTGGCTACTGTGTATACGGGTCTCTGTGAGTAATATAAGGACAAGGCACGAGATTAGAAGCATCAGTGAACTTTTCCACATTTCAGCCCAGACCAGGTTGTTTCCAAAACACTAAAGACAGGGCCTGAACAAAGCCCAAGTTGGCTTGGTGCCTTGGCAACATGCCCTCGTTTTGGGAGCATCTGCATGTCTGCATTTAGATTTAGATGTGAACAAATGTTACCCTAATGTCTCCATATTCACATGCACCTTTATATTTAAAATATGTACATAATATGATATGATATTTGTGTCCATATCAATAATACCACACAGCATGCTTATACTATTTTAAGCATAAAAAGAGGAGGCAAGTAATTGTTGTTATACAGCAAAAGGATGGACCCAGACTCAGACTCAGGCAATATGGGTTCCGAGGAAAATAAATTATTTCTTTTCCAACAAATTGTCAAATATAAAGGTCCGTGTCACTGAGTAGTGAAGACCGGAGAGGGGGCTGACAGGTGAGCCGGCTGTGGCAAGTGGATGGGAACTGTAGAGCAGACACGCACCAACAACGACACAGAGACACAAGGGAGGGGGTAAACAAAGGTAAAAACACTGAGGTCATGGTGACATTACATTTTTTACCAAACAGGTTCCTTTTCACCTCAGCGTGCAAAATGTGTCAAAAGAAATAATTGATAAAATAATGTGATAACATTGACCCTCTCAAGGATCCTCGGATCTCCATTGAGCTGAAATAATAATCTGACCATGGTGTCTTCCAGTCAAACACACTTTCCCATTGATGCAATGAGCTGGGGAAAACATGAATGGGTCTGCACAGATACCTGACCTGGTGGAGTAATGGAGACGAGGAGTGCTGAAGCATATCCAGTCAAATCACTGGATAAGAACTGAAAGGAGGAGCACTAGATTGTCTTTCTGCTTGAACATGCAATGAATAAAGGCTTTGAGATTCCATCAAGAGACTGGAAAAAGGGAGTAAACCAATGTATAATGTAGGTATAAAATAACATTGTGATAAGGATGAACCTGTTTCATGTTTCACCAATGATGTGTGTGGAGCTGCAGTTGCATGAACATTAATGAGCAGGGAGTGAGTCTGACTGTCTGACTAGAATGGTCAAATACTGGCTGAGTGTGTTTTCACTGTCAGGCTGTGTGGGAAAGTCTTATACCGAGAGGAGCAGAAAGGTCAATACATGACAAATAAAATATAAATATACAGGTCATACCTTATTTAGAAAAATACAGTAGAAATATACAGGAAACCTTCCTCAGATTTATGAAACAGCGAATATACAGAGTGAAGCGACTTTGAGTACGTATTGGCTGTTAATGCTAATCATCTTGGAGCGTTTAACTTCCTAATTTATTGTTCTTGTCATATTGGCCGACATTCACATTTGTTTAAGTGCCTGAGAAACAGTTTCATTAAATCCTTGTTGAGCGACATATAAATCCATATGCATTTGCATGAGCAATAGCTTCTCAATCGTGTGTTTCTGTACTTCAGGTCTATTCTGCAGCTATTCCAGTGGGTGGCAGGCAGTGATTGAACTGGTGTTAAGCTGGTGAGAAAAGCCCACTGACAAGCTGAGGTTAAAATTTGGTGTTATCCTGTGTCGGATTACAATCCTCCGACTGCAGCTCCACTTTCCCAAGACAAACAGTGGAGGGAGACGAGCTGCAGCAAACAGCCTGGGTTTCAGCTGCCTGACAGCTTGCCAGATGGCCCTCTGCTTTGTGGCGTCAAGTCCAAACAGGAGAGGTGGTTTCACACCTGGTTTTATCCCTGTGCATTTAACTGGAATTTCAGATAGTTCAATGCCTTGTGGAGCCTCAGGTTTTAGTCTCTCGCTCTTCAGCTTTCTCTATTATATAGAGAGTCTACAGATTAGGCCTTTGCATGCAAACTTCGAAAAAAAAACACACACACAGGTAAATATTCAAGCCTGTAGGTGCACTGTGGTGTAATCCTTTTTCTCTCTGTCTCTCTCAGAACCAGATATGTATGTAATGTTGTACGGAGTGTTCCTTTACAGTACAAATGCTATCCGTAAAGCCCTTGAGGCTTTGGACCATCATTAGTATCTGTCTAATCTCATTGGATTACCATAGATAAGATTGAGTGGAGACAAGATAAAGAGGTGTCAGTGACACACACCATGTACACAGTGCTTGCTTCATTACAGATAGGGACCCAGATACACTCCCTTCACTTCCTCATGTCACACATGGTGATGGTATTATCTCCAAGAGAAGATTTAGTGTTAAAGTTCGCAACTCTTATTTACATAAAAAATCCCCTTTATTCAAAATTAGTTTGATGGTACATCGAATTTTATTAAAGGGAATGGAGCCAATTTTATACATTTATAATTTTGGTGAACGGGTACGATCTCCTGCAAGAAGTGTGTAACTAACTGATGGTCGCAGCTTAAATTACCAGAGTCAGGCCCAGTCATTTATAGAGTAATGCGGAACGTTATACCAGTAAATAATACTTGGAAGGCAGAGTTGGGTGTATTTGTTACAAAGGAAAGGCTACGGGTTAAGGAAGGATCATGGGTAATCCACCGATCAGTAGTAATTCAGTTGAGTGAGTGGTCCTATGCAGTCATAGCTCTGCCCTACATAGTTGGTCTTTTCTCTACATAAAAACCCCTCAATCACTCAGACAGAAGTGGGGTCTCAGTTCAGGGGCTGATTGCATCACAGCGGCACAACTAGACTGTCCACCGGATGGATCTCTCCCGGCCTCCCAGGATTCACGTGCTTCGATGACCAACAATTTTTCAAAGATGTAATGACACCAGAAAGCGATGCAATGTCCAATGCTTGACTATCACACTTCAAATGAACCAAATTGTACACGTGTTTAACAATACCAAGAAACTTAAAACTTCCTTAGGACAGAGTGAGCTGGTGACACCAATCATGGAAAGCCTCTGCAGACTAGAATTTAGACACAGATACAGAGCCCAACGTAATGCATCACCATGTGTGGCTGCAGAGGGCGCTGTTGCTAAGTAAAAGTTACATAGTTTCAGGTTTCTTAGAAGTCAGCATCAAGGTCATGTGATCGTTTTCAATAAGCCCACAAAAAACAAACTAAACAAAAAGGTGCAAACATTAAATTCAATTTGTCAGTATTAGTTTCCTGCAAATCCTTTTGTTAAATATCTTGTGTTTACTGGCCATATTGATGGAAGGGCAAGAGTGAATGATATCCAACCTCTCCATCCATCAGCTCATGCTTGTTTGTGCAGAGTGGCCACAATTTATAAAACGGCCATTTTGTCTAATTTATACCATTCATTCACTCCTGGCTTGCTCTTTGGCAGGCTCACACCAGAGTCCATTTAGGAAATGAGTCTATTGCGGACGCACACAACCCACGCCACTGCAGATGAACGGAACGATCAAAATCTGTCCGACTCATCGTGATTTAGTGGCCACCATTGAGCTGATTTAGTGTTCTGTACAAGAAGGCTATACTGTTGCTGGATGTGTAATGAAGCCGTTTTGATGTGAAACCGACTACTCTAACTCACTTTTAATGCACCATGTCATCATCTCTCGGTTTGACGGATCTAATCTCACCGTAACAAAAGGATTACCTCGGAAGACAAGGGTCTGTGGTAGAAATGATGAGTAATGCCGTTGTGGAAACAGATACTGGCATCAGTGTTCATTGTTATTCTCCCTGATTAAGGACTTTTTGATGAACCAGAACTCAGTGTCAAAGGAGATTCTTATTTCCATATGCTGGCCTTAGGTTTCCCCTGCACTCTGATTCAAGGATTAGCAATAGTGTTTGATCTATATGTCTCACCGAGGGAGGGAAACTTGATCAATATGTTGACTCTGCATATCTGTGTGTGTGTGTGTGTGTGTGTGTGTGTGTGTGTGTGTGTGTGTGTGTGTGTGTGTGTGTGTGAGTGTGTAGCTGATCGTCCTTGTCAGGGAGCGTTGCAGCGTGCCAGAAGACAGACCACGCACTGTTAGAAGAAAGTGCAGCATCATCATTTCCTCCTCCTCTGCAGACTCCATTCCACCCAACATGGCTGTCCGGTTGCATTAGTTGATTGCACACTCCATTGTCTCTGTGCCACTTTGCACTTTTCATTAAACTAACTGTGCTGATTCAATTCCGCCACATTGTCTACTCATTGTACTTCGGTTAGTGAGTGTGGACCTGCTTGTATCAATCATAGGGGATATCCCAGATTACTGGTTAAGTCATGATGAATCTTGTATATAGACATTCAGTTATTGTCACTTCTTCCACCAGACATCCAACACTGTGCAGGGACTACAGTTGGGGCCTGTTTGCCTTGACGGTTATGGCACTATGATCGCTCTCCCTGAAGCATCATGATCTAGTTGGGCTTGGTGTTGGATTCATGAAATGTCTGCAGAATGGCAGGAAAGGTTTGTCGTTATAACTAAATTAGTAAGCCGTAGCCTTATTTGTACTGCCTATACGTCCGATAAAAGATAAGTCTGTTTCAAATAATGTCACTGTCACTGTCACCGCTCATAAACCTCACTGCATCTCCATGCTAGGTTATTCAAAAATCAATCCACCAGAGGGCAGCGCAGAGTCAAGAGTTTCTGACTAACAACAAACATGGCAACCGTGGAGGACGTTATGATAATGTACCTGTAAATATTTTTTTTTAAATGGGAGCGGTAACGTCATACATATGCCTCTGTTTTTTTGCTAACTTGCAAAGTCAAAGAAGACGTGCCCAAATACAGACAATTTTATGTTTAGTATGGACAAATGGTTATGCCTGTCTCCGTACAGCTATCTTTCATTGAGCATAAATGAGTGTTTAGTTACACTACACAGCAACTTCTAGCCTAAATTTGCCATTTTATTGTGTTACATCTACCCTTGGTTAGAAATATCATTTTTAGCTGTCATTAAAAAAAAGACCCCTTGAGGACTCGCAAGCCCATTTATTCACTGAATTGGGTTAATCCAATTAAACTACTGTAAATTCAATGTTCCAAACTTACATAGCTGTAGTAGGAAATTTCAATGTTACCTCCACCATAAATTCAGACTAGGAGAGTGCTGGGCTGTGGTATGGGATGAGAGTTGCCCCCAGCATATAGAACCAGCTGCTGCCTCATGAATCCTAGCCCAAGAATCTGTGACTCACAGCAAATCCCCCCTTCTGCTCGACAAAAGGCTTTGAGAACACGTGAGGGACCGAGGAGGGAAGAAGAAAGAACATAGCAGGTTAAGTGGGAGCGGGGTTAAATCATGAAGTAAAAGAGGGTAAGATAGATGAAGGTGGGCAGGATAAGCAGATGATGGATGTTAGATGACTCAGGTGGGTAGGAACAGGAGCAGGAGGTGCAGGAGTGAGCTCACCTTTTCAATCTCCCCCCCCCACTTTCCTCCTGTAGTCCAGATGGAATGCCCGGCTCCATCATGGGGGAAATATTTCAAATGTTCAGCTGAGTGAAGAGACGAAGCAGAAAATAAACAGGAGCGAGAGCCGAGAAATCAAAGTCTTGGTCTGATGAAAGTGCACCCAACATCATGTCTGTCACTTAGCAGAGGAGGCTGGCTGCCTGTTAGGACAAGAGTCCTGGCGGGGGGTGAGGGTGCATACATCTGTGCTGCTCGAGTGCTTTTATGTATGTGCAGAAGTCAAGTGGCTGCAAGTTCGTTTCATCTCCCCAAAACCTCCCTCTGTCTTTCTTTGTTGTGGCAGATTGAGTGAGTCGGTGCCTCATGAGTGTGTGTCTGATTCGGCCATGCAGGCTTCATGAGAAAGGGCCCTTGGGTGCAATATTGGGGACTTTAACCCCTTCTCAGTGAGGTTACACCACCACATCCTTCTCACACACACACACACACACACACATACACACAGGCATTACACCTTATCATTTGCAGTGTCAGATGCATGCACCGGCACACTCTACTTCACACTGATTACAGTGTTAACCTGATTGAGGTTTAATTAACTTTAGCTACTTTGCATGTTAGTTGACAAATCCCAAACTAATTGAATCTGAAAATAAAGAGCAAATTATGACATTTGAAATCATGTTCACTGATTTACTTAATATAACGAGAATAATAAAAAGCTTCATTTTTTATCTTTATTTTTTTTTATCTTGTTATTTAAGGTTGGAAGTAAAGGCCTCTGGTACTAGATCTGTTTAACATATCCGCAGTCACAAAGGAGTACCGAGAGTTGATATAAGAAATCCCTTGTTTCCCGACTACCTCTCCCTCTTCATGGGAATGGGAGGATCATGTTCCTCTTCCTCCTCCTGCCCCTCCTCTTCCTCCTGAGCATCCTCTCAAATAAATTACCACTGTGTGAATAAAATGAGGGATTTCTCTGGATTTGTTGGAAACATTGTTGGATAATGTAAGTGTAACATTATAAGATATTTGAATGAACAATTCTTACGTAATATACCTTTAAAAGGATTTTTACAGCTCTTAACTAACAAGTAAAATGTAGGTCTTAAATCCGTTCATCATTGTGTTATTCTACAGAAATACACGCCACAATGGTGCTGCTTTTCTCTTTGTACATTTAACACAACCAAAGTGCTCGAGTGAGGCCTTGTTGTTACACAACTGCCATTAGCTTCCTACCCGACCTCCCTTTTCCTCGTCTCATACCTCAATCCCTCTCTCGCCCCCTCACATCACATCGCACATGCATTCTGTTATCAGGGAAGGTGTGTTTTCACCCTTTTCCGTCTGTCGTGGTTTTGTGAACAAGATTACACAAAAACTACTACTAACAGATTTCCATGAAACTTGATGGAAGGATGAATATGATGATTGACAGATTGAAATGTATATATATACGTGATTATAAATATAAACAGAATTGAACTGCTAGTTCTGTTTTAGTGAATGTATCAAATTTATAATACCAGTTTTCCCTTATTAGCCAAAGTGATTTAGACACATACCATGATTTCAACACCCGGGGTTCAACTCAGGCCGGGAACCTTTGTTTCCTATAATCCATCTCTGTTTTTGCCTGAAGCCGTTTGTTGTCTGCATCTAAATCGAAAGGATGTAAGGATAAAAATGACATAAACAACTCCTACTTTAAAACTTAGAACTTAGTATCATAACATTTGGTTCCTAGTATGAGTCAAGATTCCAAACAGCAAAATCCTACATCTCCCATGATGCAGCTTATCAACATTTTGAAGGGGGTTAGGTCTCTATATGCTGGTCCTGCAATATGCTGGCGATGACCCCACCCCCGACCTCCAAAGAGATACGTTAATATGAATTGATGGATGTATTAAACCCTCTGAGCCTGTTGAATGCTCCCATCTTTCAAACTCAATGCCTCCAGACCATGACTCAGATTCCACGTGGATATTTCAAGCATTTCTTAAGATAATTATTTGTTATTTTCTAGGACTTTGCTCATATAATTAAATAGTTTTAATTACATTATATCATATTTAGTTATTATTCATAACATTATCATTTTTAATGTAAATCAAATATAGTCATCAAAATATCTTAGTAAGAAAAAAGTATTTACTGAAATAAATTATCGCAAAACTTCCTCATCAGTAGGTGGTTCTATCACCATAGCAACCAGATGCTCATATAATTAAATAGCTTTAATTACATTATATCATATTTAGTTATTATTCATAATATTATTATTTCTAATGTAAATCAAATACAGTCATCAAAATATCTTATTAAGAAAGAAAGTATTTACTGAAATAAATTATCGCAAAACTTCCTCATCAGTAGGTGGTTCTATCACCATAGCAACCAGATGCTAAAATAATTAAATAGCTTTAATTGCATTTTATCATATTTAGTTATTATTCATAACATTATTATTTCAAGTAAATCAAATATAGTCATCAAAATATCTTAGTAAGAAGAAAAGTTTTTAGTAGATTTAAATGATCGCAAAACTTCCACATCAGGAGGTGGCTCTATCACCATAGCAACCAGATGCTAAGATTTGAAATAAGGGATTATTTTGATTGACAGGGACACTCTCTCAATACCTCCTTTAATGCTTTGATGAACAGCATCAAAGGAGGTATTTTGATGGGGAGCCCTCTGATTGGCTGTTGATTGCCTTAAATACTGTTAAAGTTCAAGACAGTTGCTATTGCACTCTGACCTTGACTGAGGTAAGTTATGTCTCACACTCTCTCTGTATTTACCCAGCATGCTAACAAATGCAATTCAGGTTCATTATTTAAGTTTCGAAATTAAACCACTGTATAATATGAAGCTGCTGCTGTTACATGTTGATAATGTGCTGTTTTCTGTTGCTTTTATGACAAATGTGGGAATATTGTAGCTGGCTTGTTTTGAGTTTTCTGCTGCTTATCTAAATGAGTGATACGTGTTAACGTGATGCTAAGTAGCGTTAGGTCACCTAGGCCAGGCAGAGAGAGGCATTGTGGACAAAACACCTGTAGCACCAGGATATTTTCACATTTCACATCTTATTCTTCCAAACAATGTGATTTTTGTATTATTGGGAATATTAACTTTGGTGTTTGACTTTAGTATTTAAGACAAAGTTAAACAAAAACTGCCATCACTGCCAATCCAATTCAGATTCAATTCAAATGAAAGAGGCTGGATGCCATGGTGGTTGATGAGGGAAGTTTTCCCAGTCATTTATTTCAAAAAATGCTTTTTTTTACTAGTGATTTTTTTTGGGGTTAATGTGGAGTTTGAATGTGTTTAAGGGACAAGTTGACAGGAGCTTAAGCTAATGCTAGGAGCACATTACATGAGGTGTGTAGCTCCTTTAAGGAAAAAAAACAATCCCTCTGGATTTGGTCTAATGTTATTTCATAGAAAACCTTTCTGGAAGGAGCATCAACTCGCATAACTTGCCTGCATGGTCCCATTTTTTTACAAATCTCAAATATATCTGTGTGTCCGGCAGAGTCTTTGAATTCTGACGGTGTCTTTATTTCACAGATAGGACTTATAGTTTCTGAATTATAGTTGTTTGAGTGCTGCACTCAGAGTTTAGATTTGACTCACTGGGGAGAGAACAGGTGCATTCAGTTGAGTTTCCATGGCAACCAGATACACACACATATCAGGAGGTCTCTCTCTCTCTCTCTCTCTCTTGCTCTCTCTCTCTCTCTCTCTCACTCTCTCTCTCTCTCTCTCTCTCTCTCTCTCTCTCTCTCTCTCTCTCTCTCTCTCTCTCTCTCTCTCTCTCTCTCTCTCTATGTCTCGCCCTCTATGTCTCACTCTCTGGGTCTCTCTGTGCTTAAACCAGCCAGTCTGTCTCTCTACCTCTCTCTCCTGCTCTCTGTGTGTGTCTCTCTGTGTCTCTCTATCTGTGTCAATTGTTTTATATTGAATGTTTGATAGATCAAATTCACCTAAGTCTTACACAGTATTTCATCCTGTCACCTGCAGACAAAAGCCATTTAGTTTCAAGATCCAGACAAGAACAGAAACTTCTTCTGAAAAAAGTGCATCAACTCTTCCAACAGCTTCATAAACAAATAGATCTGCTCTCTGTTGTAAAACATGGAGAACCCAGATATTGTGAAGAGCCTCAACATGGAACTCCTCCGAGCCAACAAGAAGATTTTGGCTCTTAAATATGGAGCCATGTCTCTGGAGGACATGGTGTGGCAGCTGGAAAACCAGCTTAAAGACAAAGATGATATCATAAAGATGGCGGAGGAGAAGGAGAAGGAGAAGGAGAAGGAGAAGGAGAAGGAGAAGGAGAAGGAGAAGGAGAAGGAGAAGGAGAAGGAGAAGGAGAAGGAGAAGGAGAAAAGAGAAGGAGAAGGAGAAGGAGAAGGAGATCCAGGCCCTGAAGGAGCAGTGGAGCGCTGGAAAAACAGCTGAAAGACAAAGATGATCTCTTAAAGAGGAGGTGGAGAAGGAGAAGGAGAAGGAGAAGGAGAAGGAGAAGGAGAAGGAGAAGGAGAAGGAGAAGGAGAAGGAGATCCAGGCCCTGAAGGAGCAGGTGGAGCCGCTGGAAAAACAGCTGAAAGACAAAGATGATCTCTTAAAGAAGGAGGTGGAGAAGGAGAAGGAGAAGGAGAAGGAGAAGGAGAAGGAGAAGGAGAAGGAGAAGGAGAAGGAGAAGGAGAAGGAGAAGGAGATCCACGCTCTGAACGAGAAGGTGGAGCAGCTGGAAAACCAGCTGAAAGACAAAGATGCTGTCATATCAAAGGAGGTCAAGAAACGCCGCGCTCGCCTCAGGGCCTACCTTGACTGCATGGCTGAGCTCACTGACTGTCAGGCCAAGGCTAAGCTTATGGAAGCAAGTCTGCACCAGCAGCCATCCCCAGCCTGATACAAGCTGTAGCAGTGAAGTGGAGAAGGAGAAGGAGAAGGAGAAGGAGAAGGAGAAGGAGAAGGAGAAGGAGAAGGAGAAGGAGAAGGAGAAGGAGAAGGAGAAGGAGACGGAGAAGGAGAAGGAGAAGGAGAAGGAGAAGGAGAAGGAGAAGGAGACGGAGAAGGAGAAGGAGAAGGACAAGGACAAGGAGAAGGAGAAGGACAAGGAGAAGGAGAAGGAGAAGGAGATGGAGATGGAGAAAGAGAAGGAGATCCAGGCCCTGAAGGAACAGTTGGAGCAACTGCAACATCAGTTGATTGACAAAGATGGTGTCATAACAAAGGAGGTCAAGAAACGCCGCGCTCGCCTCAGGGCCTACATTGACTGCATGACTGAGCTCACAATTTTTCTCAAACTTTTTTACATTGGTCAAATCTATATATCAATTATGACAATACAAGCATAATAATCATAATAATTAATAATCTTGTCATCAGTAAGTTTTCATGTTTAGCATTTAACATCTTTTTCCTGTAAATCGTGAAGATTTCACAGCATCTTTTGTGTAACAATGTCTATTTTAAGTTTTTCTCTTGTTTAAAAATGATACAAAGATTTGTTGGAACCATTTTGCAACAAATGAATAATTGGAGGTGAAACCATTATGATGGAATGACAAGAGGTAATAGAATCAAACTGCTCAGCTTTTTTGAATGTTAAAGGCTCATGCTGTCAGGTTTACTTAAAGCAGGAGGACCCAAGATGCAGAGACAAAAAAGTTTCAACAAAAAGTGTCCTTTTAATGAGGCAGAGCTCTTCACAAAACAAAATCCCAAAAGGTCACAGTTCTCCAAAAACACAAAAGAGAAAAACTGAAAAAACAAGCGAACACAATCCACATTCCAGAGTTATAAAGAGTCCAGAGTAGATGAGTTCACAGACATGAAACATGCATCGTTCAGAGAGTTGATGTGGGAGCAGAGTCTGAGTTCAGGCCCCAGCTTCAGGTCCATGGTGCTGACCAGGAGATCCTCAACATCAACTCGACCGCCTGGAGAAAGGAGAAGAAGAAACAAAATCCTGTCCATTTTGATGAGGGCAGATATTTGACTTGATTTATTAAAGCTACAACTAACAATCATATGCCTCAAGTGATGTGATGATTTCCTATTTTTCTAGAAAATAAATGAATAAACGCCTTATATATTTTTCCCACAGTTCAGATTCCTGCACCTCAGTATCTTGAATTTCATGTGGCATGTAGATCTGAATATTAGTTTAAAAATTCCAATAGATTAATAAATAGCAGGTAGTTACTGCAGAAGAAATAAACTTGTTCTTTGTTCAGGCCACTTTTATTTATTTTTTGCACTGTGGAGTGAAGCCAGCCACACACAGTAAATAACCACCAGCCGTTTAGAGGATGTTATATGGATATTGGAAATCACACTTTGGAGGCCAGGTACATTGATTGTTGCTGAGCAGACCAGGGTGGTGGTCCCCATTTTCCAAAGAGTTAAATTATCTTGGGGCCTTGTTCTCGACTGAGGCGAAGATGCTTGGAGCATAGGATGGAAAGGGGGATTGGTGCTTCATCAACAGTAATACAGGCATTGTGGCAAATGTCGTGGAGAAGAGGCAGCTAAACCTCAAGGCAAATGTTTCTATTTACCAGTCGATCTATGTTCCAATGCTTACCAGTGGTCATGAGCTTTGGGTTGGGACCAAAAGAAAGAGTTTGAGGATCCATGCGATTAAATTTGTTTTCTCTGTAGACCTTCTGGGCACAGCCTTAGAGATAGGGTGAGGAGTTTGGACTTCCGGAGGGACCTCGGTAAAGCCGCTGCTCCTTCCTGTGAAAGGAACGAGTTCAGATGGTTCAGGCATCTTATCCGGATGCTTCCTGGGCACTCTTCACTCCAGGTTTTCCAGACAAGCATAATACAACAAGGGAGGAGACCACAGGGCAGACCCAGAACTCAGTGGAGGGCTCCAATATTCCATCTGGCCAGAGAACACCTCAGGATCCCCATAGAGGAGCTAGAGTGTTGGTAAGGAGAGCGATGTCTGGAAAACCTGCGAAGCCTACTACAACAATGACCCCTGATAAATGGAAGAAAATGGTAATATACCTAAGTGGCTCAAAAGATTGCCACTACCCCTGCTCTTACGAACAGAAAAATATAAGCTTTTAAAAGTCAAAGATAATAGACCAAGAGCGGTGAAAAAGGTCAAACCTCTCTTATAAACCAATCTTCATTATACGCTTTATCTATATTGAAATTATGCACAGAACCCTATTAAGGGCCACAGATGAAAACCTCTGATGTACCTGGGTCATTAAAAGAGTGAGTGAGATGTTTATTTGGTAGAGGAAAGATCAATCACACCATGACCTCCACTTAATGGTGACAGAAATTTAAAAGCAGACGGTAATTAAGGTTCATTTATATGATTATAATACATTTGACATTTAAGGTTCAATTCCCTGCAGTTGAAAAATAAAAGGGTATGAGTGTGATTAGTGTGTCACACAGCGGTAAATGTCACAGTTAGACACGGAGATACAATCAGACAGAAATGTTCCTTTCATTCCCAAAAGCAGGTTATTTACATGGACTCTGTCTCCCCCTTCAGCCTGAGGCTGAAACGTATGGCACACTATAGGGAAAATAAAATACATGCACAGGTTCTCAAGTTGTAATCTTCAGCTTGCAAATATAATGAAAATACCTGTAAGATTTTTTTGACTCACTATGTTGTCTCTCCACTAATGTCTCACAATGACCTTGATGTTGTTAAAAATCTGCTTTTTCTCGTCTTTACTATTTAAATATTCCTGTTTTTTGTTCTTATCTATTTGTACTTACTTTATAGAAGATAATTAAACTGAAAACTGACAATATTGAGTTATGCATATGAGAACCAAGCTTTTGACTGGACTCTATATTAAGCTCCCTGTGCCTCAGTTATACTGAATGTGAACTTTCAGTATAACTGAGGACAAAGTGTAGAATGCACAAATACGAGTATTACAGTGAAATTTGTGTCATTACTTCAGAACTGGGATGTTTGTGTCAGTATGTGTGTCAGTGTGTTTGTGACAGAACCTCAGATCTGTGATTTTTGTGTCAGTATGTTAGTGTCAGTGTGTTACCTTCCTTATGTTTAAGTCTGTTAAACATAAGGCGGTTGATCGGTGCCATGGAAGGCTGCTGTGTCTCTCGCTCTCCCACAGCTCTGCTAGCCGTATTATTAAAGAACCCCTTTCACCCCAGCCATAAACATTTTTGCTTGCTGCCATCTGGCCGGCGGTACCGCAGCATCCGGGCCCGCACCACCAGGCTCAGAGACAGTTTCATCCCCTTTTAAACTCCTCTGAACCATAACAACTCCACCATACTAGCACCGGGACATATTTGCACCATTGCACAAATTGCACTTTGTTGTTTTATTTCTCTTCAGCTGTTTGTTTATATATACTCAGACATATATATACTTTATTTTAAATTTTGATATTCCATTTTATTCTATTTTATACTATTTCTATTTTATTTTTTAGGTTGTAATTGAGCATTGTTAGAAGAGAGCCTGTGACTCAAGCATTTCACTGCCAGCAACTGCTTTATGTTATTGTTGTGCATTTGATAAATAAAAAATCTTGAATCTTGAATCTTGTTTGTTTGTGTCAGTACCTCAGACTTGTGATGTTTGTGACAGTATTTTAGTGTCAATAGGTCAGTGTCAGTGTGTTAGTGTCAGAACCTCAGTCTTGTGACGTTAGTTTCATTACCTCAGACTTGTGATATTTGTCCCTGTATGTTAGTGTCAGTATTTTTGTGTCAGTATATGTTAGTGTCAGTACCTCAGACTTGTGATGTGAGTGTCAGTATTTTTGTGTCAGTATGTTAGTGTCAGTACCTCAGACTTGTGATTTTTGTGTCAGTATGTTAGTGTCAATAGGTCAGTGTCAGTGTGTTAGTGTCACTACCCCTGACTTGTGATGTTTGTGTCAGTGTGTTAGTGTCAGTATTTTTGCGTCAGTATGTTAGTGTCAGTACTTCAGACCTCTGATATTAGTGTAAGTACCTCAGACCTCTGATATTAGTGTCAGTACCTCAGACCTCGGATGTTTCTGTCAGTAGGTTAGTGTCAGTACCTCAGACCTGTACTCAGAAACATGTGAGCTCCCTCCATCTCTTCAGCTCAGGCTTGTGACGATTCTCTCATCACTCTTAATTCCTCCTCCTGATGCCTGCAATTACTTTGTAATGAACCCAAGTGGAAGGCGACCCACCACTAGTCTTCCTCTGATTGGGTAATGTTTAGGCATTAAGGAAAACAATTGGTTAGAGTAAGGGAAGTATGTCACGGGAAGCCAATCAGAGGGGAGATGAGGGCGGGTCTTTTTCCACATGGGGAGGGGACAAGCGAACTCCTGCTAGCTTGTCCAACTCAGCAGTGGGATCCCGTAGCTAGCTAACCTCACTCTGTACGAGCCGGCGGACTTACAATGAGAGATATCCTGCAAGCGACGAATAACTATTAAGTGGCCGATATATTAATATAAACACGTAAGTGGTGCAAAGTGTATTTCTTTACTTGCTTGAGCTAGATAGCTTGACACCAGGTCAGGCTAACGTTAGCTAAACAAAATCAGCATGGTACATTCATAGGGCTCCGAATTCGTGTTTACCTGACCCGGACCTAGTAGTCAATGTTGCTCTAATGTTTAGACCATGCTATTTGCTTAATGTCTCTTTTTAGTTGGTGCTAACTAGCAAGGTTGTCGATAAGCATTGTTACCGTTAGCTAACCAGACACGTTAGCTGGTCATAGCATCAGCTGCTAACAACAACAATAACATTGACTTAGTGTGCAAACAACTGTGGATACCCTAACATGGTGATACTGCCTGTCACTATTTTACATTTGGCCCCTGTCTCCATAATACAGAGCATTGTAGTGAAATGATGAATGTCTGCTCTGTTTGTCTCCTTGAAGAGAAGGCCATCGGAATGGTGATCATGTCAGGCACAGCCACTGTGCTGCAGCAGTTTGTCAGTGGGCTGAAGAGTCGAAATGAGGACACCAGAGCCAAATCTGCCAAAGATCTGCAGCACTATGTGACCACAGAGCTCAGAGAGGTAACAGCCAACAGAAACATGTGTGTGACAGAAGTCTTCCATGAGGATTCAGATACACTGTGCACTACAACAGTGTTACTCCCACAGGAGCTGTGGAGTAATTAGCTGCTTTTTATGTCTTTACTTCCCACATATTCATGCTGGTCTTGTGTCTTCCACAGCTAAGCCAAGATGAAGCCACGACGTTCTATGATGAGTTAAACCACCACATTTTTGAACTGGTATCCAGTTCTGATGTGAATGAGAAGAAAGGAGGCATTCTAGCCATCGGTAAGATATAAACACAGACATGGATTAAGATACTTATGTTAGCCTATTTCCCTTTCTGTAAATTACATGAAATTATGCACAAGAGTACACACAGTCTGTATGAAAATCAGCACATAACTGACACTATAACTAATTTGTTTCAGTGAGTCTGATTGGCGTTGAAGGAGGCAATGCCACCAGGATCAGCCGTTTTGCCAACTACCTGCGCAACCTGCTCCCCTCCAGTGACCCTGTGGTGATGGAGATGGCCTCTAAAGCCATGGGCCACCTGTCTATGGCTGGGGACACCTTCACTGCTGAGTATGTGGAGTTTGAGGTGAAAAGGGCCCTGGAGTGGCTGGGAGCAGACAGGAATGAAGGCAGACGCCATGCATCAGTAAGTGACTAGCAGTGACAGCTGTTTGTTGTTGAAATACCAGTCCTTCTTGGTGGTGTATTATGTGTGCTGGAGGTGAGGGTGGGTAATAACTGGACGAAGGTTACTTTGCCCTGGTCTTTTTTTGTCATTTTTTACTCTAGAAATCTTTACTAGTTTAATTGTTTGATTTGTGTAGGTTTCCCTAGAAATAAATCTTACTTGTTGTGTTGGCAGGTTTAGCTTTTCTTGTAGCACAGCCAATGTTTTTTTTGCTATTAATGTACTATAACTCCTACTGTGTAAATCCATATTGTGGTCAACAAATAATATATCATTTTTGCAGAGAGAATATGAGAAATTTACCAGATTTTTTATTACAGGATCATTAAATATTTTACACGAATGTAAATATGTTTTTTTATTAACTTTAGTTAACTTTGAGTTGTCTAAGTGTTCTTCGATTTTCTGCCAGTATCTGTAATCTAACAATAAATTTATGGTTTCTCAGTTAGTTGGGTTAACACATTAATCAATGACTGCCTTTTTCAGTTTGCTTGACACTGAATGTCAAAGATATTCTGCCAAGAAACATGACACACTTGCTATTTACTGTCACCAGTTAGTGCTTAAGTTGACTCCACTAAGTTCACAGCTCACACTTTAAGTGAAGAATTTACACAGAGACAGAGACATGTTGCATCTAGTTAGCAACTCTTTCAGGAAAGAGCCTGAGTTAAGGGGTGGAACGTTGGTGTGCTGGTTAGAACTGTTCCCTCGCTGTGAGAGGGTTCCTTGTTTAAATCTTGGTTTGAACGTTTGCATGTTCTCAGTTGGTGTGTGAGGGTATTCTGCAACAGTGCAAAGACATGCAGATTGGAGATTAGGTTGATTGGAGATTCTAAGTGAACTGTAGGTTGGAATGTGAGAGTGCATGGCATGTATGTTGGCCCCTTTGATTAGCTGTAGACCTGTGCAGGGTGTTCCTCGCCTCTTGCTCAATGTCAGCTGGGATTGGCTCCAGCTCCCCCCGCGACCCTCAAAGGACAAGGGGTATAGATGATGGATGCACGGATGGATTTCTAATAATAATATCTAAACTTACTCTTTATTGACACTGGAAAGAAATAAACCTAAGAGAGAAGATTAATGACTAATCATTGAATGTTTTTTGGTCTGTTCCAGGTGTTGGTGTTGAGGGAGCTGGCTGTGAGCGCGCCCACCTTCTTCTTTCAGCAAGTGCAGCCCTTCTTTGATAATATCTTTTACGCGGTATGGGATCCCAAGCAGGCCATCCGAGAAGGAGCTGTAGCTGCCTTGCGAGCCTGTCTCATCCTCACCACGCAGAGGGAGACCAAGGAAATGCAGAAACCACAGTGGTACAAGGTAGAGCATTCCTCTTTGTACTAGCAAATCACTTGTGTTTTGTTTAGTATAACAGTATATGTTATATTGTATTAAACATCATCGGTGTCTTCTCTTTAACAGCAAACCTTTGAGGAGTCAGAAAAAGGCTTTGATGAGACTTTGGCTAAAGAGAAAGGAATGAATCGTGAAGACAGGGTCCATGGCGCCCTCCTGATCCTGAATGAGTTGGTTCGCATCAGCAGCATGGAAGGAGAGGTGGGTCCTGATTTCACAGTGAACACATTCTCATGGTTTAAAAGCAAAACATTCCTCTCACTGTCTTTTTCTTCTTGGACAGCGCATGCGTGAGGAGATGGAGGAAATCACACAGCAGCAACTGGTCCACGATAAGTACTGCAAGGAGATGATGGGATTCGGAGCCAAGCCTCGCCACATCACACCATTCACCAGCTTCCAGTCAGTGCAGCCGCAGCAGTCAAACGCGCTCCTGGGCCTGCTGGGCTACAGTACTCCTCAGGGCTTCCTCAGCTTCGGAGCCACACCAGCACCTGCTAAGAACTCTCTGGTTGAGAGCAGATACTGCCGTGAGCTGATGGAGGAACGATTCGATCAGGTGGATAGGGGTGGGAGAGGGAGGTCAGGGATGATTACAGTGATTACCAACATATACGCAGGATTATTTCATGTGCACCTGAGACTACATCCACATTTCTATGTTCTCATTTTTAAATCCATCACTGCTGCTACTTTCAAACCTGCTGTCCATGTTTTCAAGTGCTAGGTTTATCCAGTTTTGGTTTAAAAAGTGGGGGACAGTTGGAATTAATGACACAGTCACCCCAATTTGCTTCCTGGTTGGTCTCAACATGACTACAATCACTGAAGGCAAAGCATTGCTAACATTTACTCTCAGTTCCTCACTCCAACTCCAGTTTGAACAGTTCCACCTCATCGTGGGTCCAAGGAAATAAATCCTTGCTCTTACTTTTCACCATTGCTGTTTCACATTCATAGTATTTTGTGTAACCTACTGCAGAGTAAAGAATTTGTTTACAGTTTACAATGATATGCACACACACCCAGTGTGTGATAGGTCACCTGAAATGTGTTTGAGGGTTTGTCAGAATTAACGGTGATTATTACTGATACAGAGCTCGTGGACGTAGATTGTTTTAGTTTTAAAATAATAAAGCAGAATGGATTTATCATGTCTAGCTCGTGCAGGTGCGATGTCTGTTGAATCAGTAAATATTAAATGTAAGTGACTCACTTTAAGCTCTGACAATGTTGTAGTTGGATTTGAAGTTGTTTAAGAAGTGTGTCACAATGTGAACATCACAACGCAGGTGCTAGTTTTAGTTTCACAAATCCTATTCCACAAAAGCTTATATGATGTTTTTTGTCCAGGTGTGTCGGTGGGTGCTGAAATACAAGGCCAGTAAAAACCCTCTGATCCAGATGACCATCCTCAACCTGCTTCCACGCCTGGCTGCTTTCCAGTCACCTACCTTTACAGGTGGGACCAGTTCATGTTTGACTGTCACCCAAGACCCAGTTGAATCTCACACAGTACCATCTCCCATCTTCTTCGGATTAAATCATTCACTGCTTGTGTGCTAGATATCAGAAGAGATCCTGACCATTGCTCTTTGGTCTCTGGGTCGATATCAGTGGGTTTTAATGTAACAGATGACCTGTAAATTCCCCTAGTCTGTTGACATGTGTGTTACAAAGACCTACATACGGTATGTGTCTAATCTCTTGCATTGCGGTTGCTCCCCCCGCTGTACAGACCAGTACCTGTCGGACACTATGGGCTACCTGCTGGGCTGTTTGAAGAAGGAGAAGGAGCGGACGGCAGCTTTCCAGGCTCTGGGGCTACTGGTCGTGGCTGTCAGGGCAGATATTCAGCCTTACCTCACGAAGATCCTGGAGATCATCAAGGCTGCTCTGCCTCCTAAGGACTTTGCACACAAGTCAGTAATCAAACACAATATGTTATGTCAGTTTGTAGTCTTCAGAAACTGTATATTTATTTAAAAATTACTGCTGTGTGACTACAGCTCACAGTGATGAGACAGAAATGGTTATTAGGTAGTGACTCTGTTTACATGGACACTAAGATTTCAATATTAACCCGATAAAGACCCAGTAAACAGTATTTGAATAAGTTTGGACAGGTTTCAATAAGAAATACTACCTATTATTTTGAATAGTAAATGCTCTGTGGGTTAAATCAAAATGTTGGGATACTGTCAATGAAATGAAAAGAGGCTTGTCGTAACAGTGCATGTTTTTTCTGTGTGCAGGAGGCAGAAGACCATGCAGGTGGATGCCACAGTGTTCACGTGTATCAGCATGCTTTCCAGAGCCATGGGTCCCAGCATCCAGCCAGACATCAAGGAGCTGCTGGAGCCTATGCTAGCTGTGGGCCTCAGGTAGGACCGAGCAGTATTGCCACACTGCTAAATAATTCATCAAAGTTTTACAAATGCATGGATTAAATCGTTTGGCCTGGTATATTTTAGTAAAGTATATATTCTATGTAGGAACCTTATTTAGCGTTTATTTAATCAGCTAAATACATAATTTACACATTTTCACACAATTTACACACAAGTTATATTTGCGGACAACTGCACCAGAACCCACTTCCATGTCCTAACCTAAAGATACAACAATGACATTGAACTGTTTGTCCCTCTCCTCCTGTTCATCTAGTCCTGCACTGACAGCAGTGCTTTATGACCTGAGCCGTCAAATCCCCCAGCTGAAGAAGGACATCCAGGACGGTCTTCTAAAGATGCTTTCTCTGGTGTTGATGCACAAGCCACTGCGTCATCCGGGCATGCCCAAAGGCCTGGCTCACCAGCTGTCCTCACCGAGCCTCACAAACATCCCTGAGGCAAGTGATGTGGGCAGCATCACCCTGGCTCTGCGCACACTAGGAAGCTTTGAATTTGAGGGTAAGATCTTTGAAAAGTGACAGCTTTTAAAAAACATTGGGATCAAAGCAGGACTTTATTCTTTGGATTTGTTATTCTTTGTTGAAATGTCTTTGTTTTTCTGTTAACAGGACACTCTCTCACTCAGTTTGTGCGCCACTGTGCCGATCACTTCCTGAACAGTGAACACAAGGAGATCCGGATGGAGGCGGCTCGGACCTGCTCACGCCTTCTGACCCCCTCCATCCACCTGATCAGTGGGCAGATTGTCAGCCAGACAGCTGTGCAGGTGGTTGCTGATGTGCTCAGCAAGCTACTTGTCGTTGGAATCACTGACCCAGGTAAGACATGAAAGAGTAAGAATGCAGGAGGAAAGGTGTGCTTGTACCATGTGGATTTGTCAAGTGTTGTTTTTTAAAGTTGATAATAATAATATATTATGGTTGCTGAAAATTTGAACTCACAATAACAATAGCCAGAATTTGATAATTAGAAATTGTGAACATCTGTAATGGCCCAAGATGTTGTCCCTGTTCCCGGCAGATCCCGATATACGATACTGCGTGTTGGCATCCCTTGATGAGCGGTTTGACACTCACCTCGCCCAGGCTGAAAATTTGCAGGCACTGTTTGTCGCACTGAACGACGAGGTGTTTGAGATCAGGGAGCTCGCCATCTGCACAATTGGACGCCTCAGCAGCATGAACCCAGCCTTTGTTATGCCCTTCCTTCGCAAGATGCTCATCCAGGTAGGAATAAGCACAACAAGAAGCACAACAGGTGGCACTATGAGCAGATTCATGATTTATTATGTTGGAAGGTCCCATTTGGATTTTGTTTAAGCACAGTAAATGTAATTGTTAACTCTGTCACTTTTTGTTGCATTGTTGGTATCAAATGTTAATTGAGGTCAGGGTTACAGTTTTTACTTGACCAAAAAGTTGCCGTAGTTAACCTGCTCATAAGTGATTTTAATCAAGTACAGCACAGCTCTTTTTAGCCTGCCTTTAATATTGAATGGAAGACTTTTCTTTGTAGGTCAAATCATAAAAACATTTGGTTAAAGACATTGGAGAAATTAACTATTTGTATTGTAAATAAATTATCACCAGTTTACAAGTTTGCTTATTACATTGTTGAACATTTTAATACTGTGCCATTTCTTCATTTTGCCCATCTGTCAACACATATTTCCTTTGGTTGTAAAACTTGTTATCTGCTGTTTTAGTCAGTTACCACTAGAGGGCAGAATAGGCCATGGTATTGTGCACAGCTTAAAAAGTGCAAGTGGTTTTCTTCTTAAAGGCAGTAGAGAGCAGTTTCAACACAGAGACTCTTCCTCTAACGCCATAATGCACAGCATGGTTTAATCTCATTAAGATGAATTCCAGATGGAGAAGAGTGAGTGTTTTATGTTTTACTCGATTTCGAATTTTGTTGCAGATCTTGACAGAGCTGGAGCACAGTGGTGTCGGCAGGAACAAAGAGCAGAGTGCTCGTATGCTTGGCCATCTGGTCTCCAATGCCCCTCGCCTCATACGGCCGTACATGGAGCCCATCCTCAAGGTACAACTCTGTTACCTGTCCACTGTGAGGGTGTATGAATTCATAAATGTACACCAGATGGTTAACTGAGGCAAACATGTGCACTGTTGTGTAGTAAGTGCACTTTACCACAGTCCATTACATTCTCATTTCCTTGAGCTTTTTTAATATTTTTCTCATTGTTAAACCTGAGGGCAACATTAGGGTTCAGTTGGCTAGGTAACTATATTACCTTTCTTTCTTGTACAGGCTCTCATCCTCAAGCTGAAAGACACAGACCCCAACCCTGGAGTGGTCATTAGTGTCCTTGCTACCATTGGCGAGTTGGCTCAGGTAAAAATGGACTTTATAATTCTATCATGTTTTATAAGGACAAGTGAATAATGAGATTCTGTTAACCTGTGAGGCTTTTGCAACAACATTAATTAAAATAACTTGTTTATTTTTTATTAAAAGTCACAATGGGCAACTGTAGAAACACAGAGAAACTTCAGTAGTACAATAAAAATAAATTACCTAATAAAAAGTATATTTTCAGAAAATGGGGTTATGGGCCATAGCAGAATGGTGCATATATTCCATGTATTAGGAATCGAGAGGTAGAGTCCTACCCATGTTTGTGTGTCTTGCTCCGCCCTGTCTAGGTGCTACAATAGTCCTCACAGAGGAGTTTGGAAAGTTGGCTCAGTGTAGGAAGAGCAACTAAATGATCAAACATGTTTCAGGGGAATAAAGGTGTTCAAAGTAAAAGTTTATTTGCTCTTTGGAAGTTAGTTATGAAACATTGTTCAGAAATGAACAGAGGAGGACACAAGAAAACATAGAAAATGCAAATTAACATATAATGTTGGATTTTAAGGTTAAGACACTGTAGTTAATGTTACAAAACATGCACCCCCGCCCTGACAAATCTGACCTAGGAACATTGAGAAGAGTGGACTGAAATAAAAAAAGGCTCCAATTTACATGAAGTTTCAAAATAATATGACACATAAGGGAATGAATTGTGGATGTTGTCATACAAGAATACTTGTCATGTTTATATAATTTGTTCCCCTTGATGTAGAGGATCCTATTGACAGAAAATTGGAAAGTTATTCACAGTTTTGATTGGTTCTCTTCTGCCTGTATCGCCAGGTGAGTGGCCTGGAGATGAGGAAGTGGATGGACGAACTTTTTCCTATCATCATGGACATGCTGCAAGACTCCTCCTCATTGGCCAAGCGACAGGTATGTGAAGAAAGTGAATATCTGCCTCATCTGGTTTTAATATTTTATTTTCCTCAGCACTTCTCCAGGTTCTGTAAGATATTTATTTTGATGATACAGTCAATTTACATTTACTTCAGTAAACATAACAGGATATAATATCTGGAAACGTTTTAAGTTGGTCAGAAAGTCAAGAGAACGTTGTGCTTCTGGTATTTCCTGCTCAAACAGGATGGTGTGCCAGGAGTTGATAAAAGATAGGATTATTCAGAAGTATTACATTATAACTCTTGCAACATTTAAATGGCTGATCAATGAGAGACTCAAAACTAGTTTTGAAATGTTGGAAGGACCAAGCAAACAGAAATAATGGTTGAGATGATTATTTTTTATTAAATATTTATCTTTAATTTCTCAAACAAACCTTCAGTAGACCTTTCAGTTTGTTTTTGAGTTAAACTAAGGTCACAAATGTTGCTTCCATAAATTGTCATTTACTTTGGACAAGAATAACGGGGCTTTTATTTTATTTTATTTAACTATTCACTGTGCAGGTGTTGGCTTAATAACTTCAGAGTATGAACAGTAAACTGGATAAGCTGCACACTTGCTATATAGAACAAGATGAGCCATAAGAATATGACAAAATCCAAATATAGTAACTTTTGTAGAATAATTTATTTAATAGTCACATTTCAATGTGAAGAAAAAGTTCATTCAAAACATTTTGTGTCATCCTGTTCTATCTGTGATCAAAGAGGTTCTGTGTCTGACTTTTCCATCAGGTGGCACTGTGGACACTGGGCCAGCAAGTGGCTAGTACGGGCTATGTTGTGGAGCCTTACCGCAAGTACCCGTCCCTTCTGGAGGTGCTGCTCAACTTCCTCAAGACGGAACAAAACCAGGGCATCAGGAGAGAGGTATGCACAGGGGCCTCTGCCTTCATTTTCCTCCCAGTCGTCTATATAGAAATGTGAGACTAACGCCGTTGGTCATAGTGACTCAGTATGAGGCCGGAAACCCTACATGTGAGCATTTACCAAACAAACAAAGATCTGCTAAGATCTACTGACATTGACCAGTGAATTATAATCACATGAATACCTACCGTATGAGGCCATGCACATTTTCCATAGTTATCGGTAGTTATGTGGAACTTTTTCCTAAGTCTTGTGCTCTGATGTAAGTGATAATTTTATAATTTCTTCTGTCGCCTTTTAAATTATGTGCGGTTCACAGTGTGACTTGTCCCTAAGTTTGGTGTGTGGCACATGGATATTTGCTCTGGCTTCTCTGGCAAGTTGTCTCATCTGTTAAATGGATCTGGAATCCCAGTAGGATTATTATCCAATGGCAGTTGTGTGCCCAGTGTAGATTGTCTTTTTTACTTCCTGCCATGACCTCCAGTATTACTTAATCCCAAATTCAGTAAAACTATATCAATGAAGGAATATCCCAACATCTGCTACTATTATACCCTATAAGCATAAAATACTCACAACCTGCAGGCCTGAAAGATGGCTGTGCTTACTGCTTCCTGAAATCAACCAGGATTTACAGCACTTACTGTTAATTTCAGCGGAGACTCAGGAACACAAAAGCTTCTCATGTATACAATGTACTTCTCTGCTGCTGTTTTAATTACATTTTCATCATCTTCCAAATAATCCACACTTTTCCCCAAAAAAGGGATAAATATGAAACTTCAACAGAGAGTCAGAGCTGAAATGAAACAATGAAACCTTGTGACTGTTATTGAATGAAAAGCATTGACTTAGATTTGTAATACTTCATATTTTGTAAATACTGTAATCGCACAAATAATTATGAACATACGTAGTCAAATCGAAATCAAGTGCAAGAATCTGTCAGGATTTCCAACTGTGTGTGTTCAACAGGCGATCCGTGTTCTGGGTCTTCTCGGAGCTCTGGACCCTTACAAGCACAAGGTGAACATCGGGATGATTGACCAGTCACGAGACGCCTCTGCTGTCAGTCTCTCTGAGTCCAAGTCCAGTCAGGATTCAGGTAGGATTGTGTCACTATTACTTAAGAGTTTTGGCTTTCACGTTCCACCAGTAGACCTTCTCTCAGTGCAATGGAGAGTCTCACTGTGTGGCTCTATCAACTGCAGACCTTGGAATTGTTGCTATGATTTTTGAGTCTGTTTGAGCCTAGTGGAAAGTATTAAAAAAATGTTTGTATATGGAGGACTTGTTATTATTGAGGCCTTGGACCATACTGGAATTTTTGAGGAATCTTCAGTTAATGGCCAACTAAACCTCAAGGCAGAGGCTTTATCATTTAATTGCCTTCATGTTTGTTGGTTTGTAAGCAAGATCACGCAACAACTGCATTAAACTTGGGGGAAGAATGTTGTAAAGGTCAGAGAAGAAACATCATTTTGTTTTGTTTTTAGCAGGTTAGGTTATTGTGTTTTTTCTGGAAAAGAAATTCCTTTATAGAACGCTGGATTTCCTGTCTCCTTTAAGCCCCGACCATCTTCCAAACCACATCTGCATTAGGAAACAAACACAGACTGTCTCTGCACTAACATCAACACTCCAGGCAGGAAGTGAACAGGTCTGGCAGCAGGATGCGTAGATAGTCACACACATCTTAAAGATGGACTGTGAGGTCTCTTACTAGAACAAGCAACTTAAGTTTTAAATGTCAAAAAACTTATCAAGTGGCATATTCATTTTAGAAGATCGATGTAAATGTCATTCAGAAACAGGCATCACAGATGTAAAACCAGACATTTGTAGTCATAATTTGCTGCATCAGTTCTTCTGTGACATTTAGATTGATAATATTCAATACAAAGAATGTGGGACTGAAAAGATGGATTTACACATTCCAGTTTTCACAACATTTTTAAGATCTCTTTCCTCCCAATTCAGCTTTACTTTCATCCACACACATGCAGCGGACCTAACCACAGTCCTCTCCCACAAAACAAATTCAATCGATTGAGTTAGCCGGGGTGCTCGTTCACACACATGAAGGTCACTCTCACCGGCAACAGATTTCGAGAGACAGGTACACAGACTGAAGAGTGAGAGATAAGGAGTTGCATTTGAGAAAGAACTGCATGGCATGCCACAACTGCAGCTGAAACTATGAGGTTTGACTGGCTTGATCAGTGAAAACTTTTTGGACCGTAGAGCGAGCATTCAGTAGCTCACGGTAGAGCGACAGCGCGAGCAACTATAAATAGTGCTGCACAAGCAAAGTTACAGATCTCATATGTTATCCAGAGAAATGCAAAAAGTTTTATGTTTCGTTATGAAACTAGGGAGGGACAAATTAGAAAATGGTTTGCGGCAATAGTCTAGATAATTAATGGAAAACACTGCATCCATATCCATTTAACCTCTACTCTCATTCTGTTGGGAGGACTTTTATTCAGCCAAACTGTTTTTCTGCAACCTGTAGTTACCCGCCTAACCAGAAGGTCAGTGGTTCGATCCAAGTCTGCCCCATTCTGCATGCCGAAGTGTCCTTGGTCAAGATACTGAGCCTCAAAATTGCCCCTTTTAGAAGAGAGTGCTGCATTGTATGAATGTGTGTGTGTGTGAATTAGTGAAGGGCAAAAACTATATTGTAAAGCACTATAAATACAGACCATTTTTACGAAATAACAACATTGAAAAAATGACAAAAAGCAACCTACATACTAAATGTGTCATTGAAACAACAGCAAAGGCATTGGCTGCAGCAATGGCCCCACACATCACCAGAAAGTTTCTTGCAATGGAAGTTGGAGGACCTTTTTTATATACAATGTTTTATGCTTCTCTGAATTGATCAATATTTAATTGTAAAAAATGTAATATACAAATCAATTAATATTTACGTGTGTGATCTCCCCTGTTGCATATTGAAACATGGATGCTTCCAAACATTCCCTCAGTTAGTACTAAGTCAGTGGGTAAAACACACCATTTAAATCTCAAGCACAGTTTTCCTTAAATCAGAATGTAATTATTCTTCAGAGGCACTCGACTCATCTTCAAACATCCGACTTGTTGAATCTGGCCCACACAAACCCCTGAAATCTTGCCTGGCCAAGAAACACTTATGATTATCATGTATGGTTTGGCTTGTTGACATTTTAAACATTGACAGTTCGTTATGAATGGAGTGCAGAGAAGGGATACGTTTCTGTTGTCAGGACAAAATCTGACTTTTTATTTTACCCTGCAATTGAAAAGTCAGCCGCAGCTCTTGCTTTGGGTTTGTGATTTGTTGGAGCCTCAATTCTTCAGGATCTGATTTCCGGACTTGTGTCTGATCTACACCCAGTTAATCCCCAGGATGAGAACCTGCCAACTGAGAAAGAAATATAACCAGCTCCCATCTTTCAAAGAGGAGATATTTGATATAAGGTGATCCACTTTTGACAGACTAAAATCCTCTCTTTGATACAGCCCTCATTCACTTAAATGCATTACCATACCAGCTGAATCATTCATCATACTATTGCTGTCTGTTTAGTCAATATGTTTGTCGTCATAAACCATAAGAACAACGAATGAAATGGATCTGACAGAACAGAACCAGTGAGGCAGCGTCTGTGTGGACAGATACATTCATGTCCACGTGCTGTCGATGCGTACCAGGTTTTACATTTGAGTCAGATTCTTTCCCGGCACTCTTCCTGCAACACTGAATTTGAACCCATGGGATTAACTTCAGATGTCAACCAATGGCTCAAAACACTGATTCAGTTAGGGTATACACACGATGTGTTGACAGTATTTAGCTAGGTTTTTTCCCACAGCATGAAATAAATAACACAATGAGGATTTTGTTCTTTTTAGCCTCACTAGATGTGGGGTGAAACTCCACCATAAATATTTGCATTCATCCTCTGTTGGCAGTGACAAACCACATAAACTGTCATTATAATTTAAGAGCTTTTTTACACGCCTTATCATGGATGGAAACTTTAAGCAGTTTGTCATCTGCCATTTTTCTCCGGGGGATCTTGAAAATTCATAATAATGGCAATGAAAATGCTAATCTGTCTTTCGTCATGTGAACCGGTTATGGAGAAGGTCTCCACTTGTCTGGTCTAGTCAAGTGTCTCAGTATGTGACCTTGGATGATGTGATAATAGTTTTACCAGTTTGTTCTCCAGCTAAATGGACTGTGACCAGAACTGGATGCTGTATATCTGTTGGCGGATTTGTCCGAGTCTGTGTCTGGAGCGCCAGCATCCTTGGCAGCATGTGTTTTGTTATGTGGGAGGTCAGTGGCTGAGCCCATCCTCTCACCTGACTTCAAACAAGGCCGACCACGTCACTTCAGAACACCAGGCTCATAAAACTGAGGACATGATGTGTATTTCTCCTCACTAAGGGTTTTTCCCGGAATTTTTAACCGTACTGCTGCCTCACGTAGCTACGCTGCTGCCTGTTTGTGGGCCTAAAAGATAACAGATGTGTAACCATCAGTTGCTGACATTATCTCGACTTGCTGAAGGCTGGAATAATAAAAGATCCAACAGAAAAGCTGCCCTCTTACCTATATGTTCCTTGCCAATTGGTTATGTCTGCTGTCCAGTCTGAGGGGAGCAGCCGAAACTGTATTCCTGCAGAGGGCCAGTGAAACGCTGGAGGCCAGACGTCTGTATTCTCAGATGTCTTGTAAAACCCAGTAGCTCTGCGATGTATGGACAGACTGAAACCATATGCATTGTCTGTCACGGAACACATTTATGAATAAAATGAATTAAAAAAAGAATTATGCATTATTTATGTTTTTAAAAAGGGACCCAACCGTTGCTTGGTATATTTTAAGAAAAACTAAAAAGAAGACAGACAATGTGCTTTCTAAATCTGGGCATGGCTCCCAAACCCCTCAGTTCGCCAGCTCATGAAGTGTTTCTGAAATGGTGTATTGAAGATGGCAGCAAGCACACGAATATCTTAAATTCAAAGCTAAAAGTGAGATTTATCATGTGATCAGATCAAAATGGCTCTATATAAAAGTAAACAGGCTGTGTTAGCATTGGTGTGTTCCTCCAGGTACTCAGGCGAAGATAAAATCTGACCCAGGAAAGCTGTATTGATTTGTAGCTCCATGAGCTGGCAAACGTATCAGACACCCAAGCACTGTCGTTTTTATGACACCATAGGACGTCTGGTGTCTTTACCTCTCATTCAGCGATCGCAATGTGAACAAAAGTTTCACTCTCTGTGATCTGACTTGGGACTTATGAGGAATGTGAGTTTGCACTGATTTGATTAGTGGTAGAGCCTTGGCGTATGATTGGGCTGAGATAGTAGTTGACTTAACCTGGACTCTATCTGGCTGACGTATCTCCACTCTTTACTTGACCAATGCAGGAATCTTATTGACTGGAGGGAGGAGGCTTACATTTTTTAAATGCAGTGCTTACGATCTGAACTCAAACCTGGCACTGCATCCAACACATCATAATAGCAAAATAAAAACGTATCCCAAAAGAGAGTTTGTTTTGGCAAATAAAGATATTATTACATAGTTTTTCTTGTGATTTTAACAAGACCAAACACAAGGGACATGGTCATCAACAGTTGCTATCAAGCTTTGTCTTAAAAAAGGAGAGAAATATTCTCATTTGATTTGTTGGCCAAAACTAAAACGGAGGTTTGTGCCAGAACTGACAAAGGGCCGACAGCAACAGGCCCAAAATATTATCTTTCCTCTCCTATCAGCCCATTATTGTTGTCAAAGCTAATAGCCAACACCAGAAGCCTTTTCAGCTGTATTTAGTTTGAGGAGAGAAGGTGTTGATCTGGATAGAGAGGGGGGTGGGTCTTGGATGCCATAAATCACTGTTGATATAAAACGTGCATACTGGAGAATTATTGCCTGGCTAATGGCTTCTGAGAATCATGACAGCACAGCTTTCAGTCCTATATATTCACACGCGGTTGGGCCAAAAAGTTGGAGCTGGAATTTGATTTGTAGTTTTGAAACCAACTGCAATGTTCCAGATGATTTGGTCGTATTTAAAAAAAACTAAAAACAGAATCCCTTTTAAATGTGCAGCTTTTAGTCCTAAGAATAGAGCTGGAGGCGTTCTTTGACCATCCAACTATAGAAGGGGATCATTGCTGCTTACTGGCACGTGTCCTTGCTTCACATCGTAAATT
Organism: Pseudopleuronectes americanus; assembly: GCA_038501795.1. NCBI lineage: Eukaryota > Metazoa > Chordata > Actinopteri > Pleuronectiformes > Pleuronectidae > Pseudopleuronectes > Pseudopleuronectes americanus. The sequence goes on from CM076725.1 coordinate 6,574,069, forward strand.
TAAACTAAGACTTTCCATCTACAATCAAAAGTCGACCACTTTTTTCTCATTTTAATACGGGGCTAACACGATTTAAACAGCAGGGAAACCCATTATTGCTTCTATTAGATAAAAAAGAGATTTCTATGCCAAATGTAGATATTCCATTTGTAATTTCTGTAATAGTCAAATAATAACAAAAATACAGTTTGGTATTAGGATCAAGGCTTTAGAGGGGCATTTACCTCTACCTGGTAGGTTAAGTTTTTTTGTCTGTTAAATATTGATGCAGATCTGTATCAGGGGGTGGATCCAGGATTATTTTTTTTCTTTCTTTTATGTTGTGAGAAAGGGTGTTTTTAGGACATTTTTCAATTATTTCCCGTCAGAACCTAAATTATTAATATTGATGAGATAAAATAAGCATATCTATGGGGAATTATGTCATTGTATTCAGTGGAATATATTCAAATGCTCTCTGAGTGACAGGTACACAAACTAAACACTTTCAGGTAAGCGTAAAGTTGCAGCTGAAGTTTTTGCGTCTGCATGGATGGTAACAACTTTTATGGACTAATAGATCTCTAACTATACTATACAACAATTTAGCAAACCACTAAGTTAGAGATCTCTAATGTTACTGCAAGAAGTGTAAGGATTTGGTTAAAAAGAAAAATTCAAAGTGTGGTTTGACAAATAAGAATATGGTATGTCTAATTTAGTGCGACTTGATTGAATTTAAGAGGATTGTTGGGCCTAGCATGTTGACAGTACCTGAGACTAGATACGAACATTTGTTAACTCCTTGAACAGGGGGTGGCTATGATCCAGTGCAATTGACTGAGCCCTTTTCAAGGTCCTAATCCTGACTGATTAAACCTTTAAGAAATACTTACTGTTTTGTTAATACTAAATTTGGACATGAGAGTGTCTTGTGATGAGCACTGTTTCATCTTTGAAGATGCAGAGTAAAAGAGTTAATGGAGCAGTCCTGGTAATTTGGTTTACCACCAGAATGCTTACCTTAGATATTTAACAAAGTAGGATATACTTTCTCATTCGCTTTTGCACACCACATAAGAGTATGAGATGTTGCAAGGGTTGTTTAATGAGTTACTAATATGCTCCTCTATTTCGTCTCCCTCCCAGCCGACTACAGCACCAGTGAGATGCTAGTGAACATGGGCAACCTGCCTCTGGATGAGTTTTACCCAGCCGTGGCAATCGTCACTCTGATGCGCATCCTGAGGGACCCTTCACTGTCCAACCACCATACCATGGTGGTCCAGGCTGTCACCTTCATCTTCAAGTCTCTTGGCCTCAAGTGTGTCCAGTTCCTGCCGCAGGTCATGCCCACTTTCCTCAATGTCATCCGGGTGTGCGATGCCAGTATCCGAGAGGTAGGTAGCTCTATAGAATACAAAATAAGAGGCCGTCTGGTAGATTTGATTATTTACCTCCTTTTAATAATCAAATGTACTCTCTTTGTTGTCTGTGCTCTTCTTGCCCTGCAGTTCCTCTTCCAGCAGATGGGAATGGTGGTGTGCTTTGTGAAGATCCACATCCGCCCCTACATGGACGACATCTTCACCCTCATCAGAGTGAGTAGCGCTGTCAAACCCCTCCTCCTCCTCCCCTAAATCCCTAAAAACGAATCATCCAGCCTCTTATTTTCTTGTGAGTCAGGCAAACAGCTGCAAACTCTTAATTGCACTCAGTTTTGCTCTGTACTTTCCTCATTAGAAGTAAATGCGTTCGGTGCCCCTGGATGAAGGTCTGCCTCCGTGTCACACATCAAAACACATCATGTGTGGTACTTAACCGTCAAGACTGGAGCGGCTGTGGAACTGAGACAATGAGAAAATCATGTTATTTATGTTTGGCTAATATTCTTTAGTCTCTCCCTTTTGCTGTTCCTTATTCTTTAACCGCAGTTCTGAATTCAGCTCCGATTTCACTCATGTTGTTTGATTAATTTCTAAGAGACAACTGGTGATGACCCCTGACATTCAGTCGTTTCACACGAAGTGCACTAACTGCTATAGCCCCTGCACTTGCCCTGCACATAATTACACCCACAAGGTAGAGAATATCATTTGATGGTCCTTGTGTTGGAATCTTTGTGAAAATTGCACTGTTACCAACACTTTTGCAATGGCGGTAACTCCTCCTGGAGAGAAGCAATCGAGAGAACTGGACCGGTGCGCCTCAAGTCCGTCTGAGTTAATAAATTGCGAGTGAAACAAAGAATCTATTCATTTTAGCTCCAGATCAGCTACTGCATCCAGATGAGAGGGCTGGAATAACCATTCAGGATGTACACTCACTTGCACTCTAGTCAGCTGCCATGGGGAGAGGGAGAGAAAGAGAGAGAGGGAGCAGGAAGTTGGGGGCTGCTCGAAACCTCTGGTCACTGACAAAACACCTCCACCAGATCTCACAGCTGAGGCCCAGTCTTGCACCTTAACTCCAATTGTCATTACGTCTAATGTAAACAGAGGCCGTGCCTCGACTTTCCAAATCGGTGTCACGTGCCACACAGAGCGGTGATGTCAAACTCAGTGGACAGGAAATTGTCTCCATTCCTGTCTCTCGATGTATTGTGAGGCTCCCTCTCGTCTGTGGCACACGATCGCTGAGTTAAGTCTGTCCAAAGGTCTCTCTCACACTGTCGTTGGAAACACATTTTGACACAATTCCCCGGGCCACGACACACTAAGCACTGTATCAAAACAAAGGTGAATGAGGTGGTGATGTGTGCCGAGCGCTTAGGATCTGCACTCCTAATCTTGTCAAATTGTATATGGAGTAATTGGACTTGTTTTACTTTAGGCCTCTCGGTTTAAGGTAAGTCTTGTGTGTCTATTAGTTAAGGAAGTGTTGGTTTTCTGAACCTGTGTAGTGTACATCTGTAGTGCAATATATTACATTTCTTAACTAAACGTAACCAGTAAAAAGGTTCTGGGTTTATCTTTATCCAAAGGAAATACCCCATATATGATATTGCTGTAATTAACACACTATTATGTTCTATGCTGTAGGAGTACTGGACACCAAACAACCCCATGCAGAACACCATCATCCTTCTGATCGAGCAGATCGTGGTGGCACTGGGTGGAGAGTTCAAGCTCTATCTCCCTCAGCTCATCCCACACATGCTGCGTGTCTTCATGCACGACAACAGCAACGGACGCAGTGTTACCATCAAGGTGAGAGAACGGTCCAGACGACAAAATCGCTAATTCTGCTGTGCAATTATAAGGTTACATCCGGATGAAGTGGGACGTTGTGGAATTGAATCCAGAAAGAAAAATGCAGATCACAGAGCTGAAGCGAAAAGAATGATTGCGTTGAAGAGGGGTAAAGCTGCCATCTATGCTCATGCAGCAGAGAACAGAGCAGTAACAACAAGTTAAGAGTCTTTTGAACATAGTTTCAACTAAATCAAACTGCATATATCAATAGAGAGACTCCAGCCTGTTATTTTTATTATTGCACTGCCTTCTTACCAGAGGTGTAAAAAGTACTGAAATATTGTACTCAAGTAAAAGTACCTTTACTTTGATGAAATTTTACTTAAGTACAAGTAAAAGTACCCATCTACAAATCTAGGAGTGAAGTTTGCGTAGAGCTCCAAATGTGCTAGGTCCGGCCCTGTGTAGTGCAGTGATTCTCAAACTGTGTGGTGCGCCCGGTGCGCCCCACCGATGGGGCGAGGAGGCATAACAGGTGGAGCGCGTGACCGGGAGGGAGAAATGCGAGGCGAAACTAATATTATAGCCGAACTGATGTATTGACATCCGTAAACAAATCGCTCTTTCGCCGGAGCCAGGGATTGACAACCCGCGGCTCTGCAGCCGCTCTGCGGTGGCTCCCTGTGCAGTGTTGTGCATGTCGCCCATAGTTTTCGCGAACAGTGAACTTTACGATCAGTTTTCATATGATGAACGTGCACGTGAGGGAACGTCATCCACTCTATGCAGCATCTATCACGGCAGTGAGAATTGCCTTGCGCATTCAAGTGTTATTTTTTTTACTCAGTAACGGATGTAATTCCAATGTAGCGAAGTACAATACTCCAGTCAAAATCTACTTAAGTAAAAGTAAAATTACCCATTTCAAAAACTACTCAAAAAATTACAAAGTACACAAAAAAACTACTCAATTACAGTAACTTGAGTAAATGTAATTCGTTACTTTACACCTCTGCTTCTTACTGGATCAGGTCCCATGTCCTTGAGCAATGCAGCATTTTCCATATTGTTGAGTCATTGTAGATTTCCCACTGAATAATTGAAGTGGTGGCCTTACATCAAACCTAATTTCCAACCCTCTTTTTCTAACTGACAATTTTGGCAGTTGTTAGGCCCTGTCGCATTATGTTTCATAATGCTTTGAAAAATCTGCATAGCAACAAGGGAGTTTCTGAGGCCTGAATGCTGCGAATTGTGGAAATGCTGCTGGCCCCATTTTAGTTTGAAATCCCTGTGGATGTGTTTGAGTCCATGCTTGTGTTTGAGCCCATGCTTGTGTTTGAGCCCTCCCTGTTTCATCATGCTGCTTTCGTAGGACCCTTTTCCTAAATAAAACACCAGCCTTGTCTACCAGTGGTGCTAGAACTTACTGTCAGTAACAGGTCTAACTCGTCATCCATCCAATCAAAGAAATCCCTGCTCTTACTTTCCAACATTTCTGTTCCTTGTTCTCTGTATTTTTCGAGGGCACAATTTGCTTCCTGTTAACACCGGCAAACAAACATCAGGTTCTGGTTGGTTTTGACACAAAAACAGTGTCTGTCAAGTACAGGTTGGGTTCAGCTTATTTTCCCTCTGGCTTTGTCGGTTTCACACATAGAATTGTGAGCCTGCTACTATGGATTGAGATCATTGTGAATGAGTTGCAATTTTTTTTCCGTTTTGCTGTCTTAAAATGAAAACTTGTCAGTATTTTCATTTTACTTTTCTGAGGGCCTCTTTTTGTAACCCCCCACTATTCATAAGCCACATATTAATCAGGAGACACTGATTGGCAAAGCAGAGATCAACTCTTAAGTGCCTGGGATCAGATTTCCTCTCATTGACCTACCGCTCAGAAATTATTGCTCCTGCATATAAAACAAGAAGCTGCGCAGGGGGTATTTAGTTTGGCTGCAGAGGGTGCAGGTTTGTGATTGGTAATTGCCAGTAAAATGTTTGATGAAATGCTGTTAAAGTTGTTAATGTGTGTTGTTGTGAGCATAGTAGTCATGCCAGCAGCAGTGGTTTGTGTACAGCCCAGTTCACATTATTCCCTTTTTCCCCTAGCCTGCTCTTGGCTGCACCACACAAAATAAATTGTGCCAGGTGGAGTTTAGTCTGAGTGGGCCTTCAGAATTCTCCCAACAGGACAAACTCTGTGCAAGAGAAAGCTGCACAGGAAAGAGTAGATAATGTAATCTGTGCAATATCTTCTGTTATTGATTGCCTTGAGTCTTTTTTAACACATTGCTAACTTGAGACTGAAATATAGTATAAGAGAAGTGTAATAGAGAAGTCGAAGTTTAGTTACCACATTCAATAATGACTTTTAAATGGTAATATGCATGTCATAGTATTACATGGCCCTTAATGTGTCACATAAGGTTTTTTGTTTTTTTTGCTTTAGTGTTGACCACTCGGCTTAGTTTGACATTTGACAGTTGTTCGTATTAATGGAGTAAAGTGACACATTGTGTGACATTTCTGGTGGAGAAAGTCCAGTCATTAGATAATAAGGTTGAATCTCAGATTGCCGTTACTTGAGTAGATCATTTAATCTTATCAGCACTGCCAAATGGAGTGAGCGCCGTTCAAACAGTAGACCCATCTCTTCACACTCATTTAGAAAGAACAGGAGCTCGGATCACATTTAAATTATTGTGGCACTGCTTTCTATTCATGGTTTTCATCATTATCCATCACAACCACTCAGGTCTAAGCCGTTCTCTTGTAATACAGCAGTTCAAAGACAGTATAGAACTGTAGCTGACACACTCTCCTGTTTCAGCAGCTGCTGCCAGTGGTTGTCAGGGTTTTCCTTCAAACCCTAAATCATGCTTTTGGTGAAGACCACAAAAACAGAATCATACGGAGCCGGGTCATCTAGTGCTCTCTCCTCTGGTGCTGTGTTGTCTCAGAGTCTGCAGTATTAGATAACCCAACAGCCCACGGTCTGGAGAGCCTATAACTAAGTCTGGAGTCTAATTTCAAGTGCAGGATGGGGGTCTTGAAAAGGGGGACCTGTGAATCGGGTTACCTTCTAGTCCAAAGGAGAAGAAAAGAAAAACATACTTCCATCATTTATGGGGCTGCTCTCTCCAGCCTCCACTACCCCACAGCACACATGCTTGTACACCTCCACCTCTGCTTCCTGCTGTCTCGCCGTTTGCAATCTAGACATGCGGTTAGAGGTATGAGGAAAGTGCAGAAGCAGGCATGGTGTGTGATGAGGCCTGGGGTGGATTTGTTGGCTGCGACATACGTCATCCTTCAAGACCACCGTCTGTTTACGTACACTGCTCACACATGGTGCACACACGATGGCTGCCATTACACTAGAGCTCAGACACCTTTTCACAAAACAGCCACAAAACAATGTTAATGTTGTCATTTAAGGGGTATTATGGACAGCTGGCTGCCTGGATGGAAACAGCCCTCTGAAGACTGTTTACACCCCGCTGTTTCATCTCTTAATCGAGGACTTTATGTTCAGATTGGCTTTAAAATGCCTCGGGCAGACTTGGTGTCACCCTGTTAGATATTACATTAAGAGCTTCTGCTGTGCTCAGGACAATCTGTATTATATTTATTACATTGACTAAGCATAAGGAGGAGGGTCACACTCAGCGATGAGTAGTCAATTTATTTATCATTCGGCATACATCATTGTCTTCAGCTCATTTGTCCTCTGTATTGAGGAATCATTGATTTAGATTCCCATGACCCGTTGCACAGTGAACGTCACGATAACATAAGCTCCCATTCGTTTTCCATTTAAGTTGTGCTGCTAATTTGAATTATCTTGTGTGGTGTTGGGCGATGTCTAGTGTATCGTCTCATGCCAATCTTCACATGGAAAGATCTGGATCAATGATGTCATGTTTGCTCAATCCTAATCTTGATTATATGAATAATTTATGCATTAAGTTCTACAACCAGATTGTTATAAGAAAGTTATCCTGTGCCTAGTTAGTTAGGGAGGTCACCAACAAAGCATGCCTTTAAGCAAACTTACTCTGGGCATGTGATATGGCTACTGATCTGAATAGATGTTGTCAACACATTTCTCTGGTGACTGTTAACACTGGTTTGGTTTTTTAGGAGAACTATAGATTCAGTTCACTGTAATAGCCAGTGTTCAGTCTATGTTCGTAACGAATAAGAGAGAGAACCACATTGAATGCCACTAGCGGGTCACACAACTTCAGCTTGAACTGTGAGGTCTAACTGCATGGATGGTAAAAGCATTATGGGTCATTGCGTGAGCTCGCACTAAACAGTGCTGCAAACAGTTCTGAACACACCAATACAATGCAGCAACTGAGGAAAAATACCTAGTTAGAGATATCTTATGTTTTTATGAGAAGTGTAAAATACATGGTTGGTTCATTGGGAAAATTAGACTACGGCATGCCGCCGCAATCACAGGTTATGTGAAACATTTTGTGCAAGTTCAGGCTGACATGCTCTGGCATACTCAACAGTAGGTTCCCAGCTGGAATCGAACCAGGGATATTAAGTTTACAGCCATCTTATATACATGTATGAACTTGTAATACAGTATTCTATGACTGCAATACAAATACATTGTATGTTTGAGTTTTGTGTCTCCACTGCACTTTCTATTGTATTTAATGGTCTTTTTACTGTGAAGTTATCTGGTCATTCATCCACTCATTGTAATGCAGAACCTTCCTGGAAGGCTGGCATGAACATTATGCCAGTACTTTGCCAGCAAATAAAACCCCATCCGGATTTCCTTTTAGAATCCCTGAAGGAAACAATTTAGCCCAAACAACAAACTCATTAAAATGAACTACTCATGTTAATTGTTGTGGTATGTTGGACTGAGCACTGTGTGCTTTATTTTTCAGCTGCTGAACGCCATCCAGCTGTTTGGTGCCAACCTGGATGACTATCTCCACTTGCTGCTGCCTCCCATTGTCAAGCTGTTTGATGCCCCTGATGTGCCCCTGCAGGCCCGCAAGTCAGTGCTACACATGACTGTCCCCTTGTTCATGTATCTGTAGTAGGAACTAGTAAATGGTTAAAATACATTTTCAATGGAATCTTCAGTGGATTTTATTGTTTGTTGTATTAGTGTGTCTTCTAAACATAATTTAAGTTTTGTAGTGGAACCAAAAAACTGAGAAATAGTAGAACGGTGCTCAGTAAAGTGCATACATCCGTTCAACGGAAACTTTAAATTCAATCAAGTTGCATCAAAATCCTCACACTTGTAAATAGCAGTTTCTTATTATCACAGTTTTTTTCTATCAAGATCCATGAGATATTGTCTTGGAAATTGGTAAAAAATATCAAGAAGGACCCATCTTGCAATATTAAACAACGTGATAACAAAATTCCTGGGTCTATCAAGATTCAAATGGTTCCTTCTTGGCCTTTTTATAATCCTTACATCAACTTGAATGGAAATGTATTTAGTAGTTTTAAAATAATTCTGCTGAAAAACTAACATTTATTAACAGACGGGTGGAAACATATGCTCCTTTTATGTGAGAATGAAACTATACCGTTCCTGTGACACTGAAAACAAGAGCTTGGATAGTATAATTGTTTACATCCCAACATTTGTATGTTGGAATCTAGTTGGGCTTTATAGTGTTTAAGCAAAGCTGGGCTATTTATCTGTTTTTCCTCTGTGTGGCTCAGGGTTTCCTTGGAAACACTCGACCGGCTGACGGAGTCCCTGGACTTCACAGACTATGCCTCACGCATTATCCACCCAATTGTTCGGACACTTGACACCACGCCTGAGCTGCGTTCTACCTCCATGGACACCTTGTCCTCGCTTGTGTTCCAGTTGGGCAAAAAGGTAACTTTAGCCATCCCCTGGGCTCCCTTTAGATGTAGCTATTATTCAGTAGGCTACTTACAGTCTCCCCACTGTTGGCCCCAGTCTTTATTACTTCCTGCCAGACTGCTGTCATTGGCCATTTGTCGGTGGGGGGTAGTGTTTATGAGCATGGATGAGGTCATATTTAGCCCTCCCTCCCCTCCCCGTGCCGTCCCCGCCCTTATCCTTAAACCATCCTATCGTTTTCAGGTGTAACCTCAGAGGCACCAGCCTACATGCATGAAATGTCTGGCAGCGTCTGTACAGGAAAAGCTTTTGATCTGAGACGGATGGCGGTTAGATACAAGTGCAGTATAGCACGATACTCAGCTATTTGGCTCAGGATGAGGGTAAAGGGGTAGCGAGGATAAACCACATAAAGCAGACATACACCCCTTTATTAACACTCCTTTGCTTCCCTCTTATTTTAAGTATCAGATCTTCATCCCCATGGTGAACAAGGTGATGCTGAAACACAGGATCAACCATCAGCGTTATGATATACTCATATGTCGCATTGTTAAGGTAAGTCGCACTCAATATATCCAAATCAATTGATACTACGCACTTGTTAAACATGACTTCATGAGCTTTTGTTCTTTGCCTCTTGCCCAGTCAGGTGCAAAACAGTGTAATCCTTCACCACACATGGCCACGCAATACATTACATTATAATAAATAAACATGTTTCATGAACATTTCCCCATGAGCAGGTCATTACTGTGTGCTGTTTATCAACAGTTTTCCCCCCAGGAAGGAAATGCACTTCTCAAAACACTTTTGAGGCATTAATCAAACACTCTGTGTGTGGGCTCTGTGTGTGTGTGTGTGTGTGTGTGTGGCCTGTGTTTGTGTGTGTGTTTGTTGCCATTATAGGGTTACACTCTGGCAGAGGAGGAAGAGGACCCTCTAATCTTCCAACATCGCCAGCTTCGTGGTAACCAAGGCGATGCTCTGGTCAGCGGACCAGTGGAGGCGGGGCCCATGAAGAAGCTTCACGTCAGCACTACGGCACTTCAAAAGGTCGGAAGGGGGAAGATATTTTCTTATGTCCACTGGCATACTGTAGTTGTTTACTCCACTTGCTATTGTGTACTGTAAACAGTCCTGTGTACAAGCCCGTAGTTTACTTGTGGCGATGACATACAGATCAACAAACTAAACTGCTGACAAAATAAAAAAAAACTTGAGCAGATGAACACAATGAATGCTGATTCATCCCTGCAGAGCACACGCGGCTATCAATGGTTTGAATAGTTAGAAAATGAAAATGAATCATAGGTCTGTTTGGCCACAGTCACCAGATCTCAGCCTAGTTGAGTGACTATTGGAGATTCTTGCCACATCACTCTCCACTACAATTATCAATCCTGCCTAATAGGCATGGAAGAATGCTCTTCCATTCTTATTTGATGACCCGCAGCAAGAGCTCTGTGTGCAGCTCAGCCAGATCAACCCACACGCATAAGCTGGAGGAACTGTGCTGCTCCCACGTAGTTCCCATTGACTTCAGTGAATCAATGATTTCTGTCTCTTTGCAGGCTTGGGGCGCTGCCAGGAAGGTGTCCAAAGACGACTGGCTGGAGTGGCTGAGACGCTTGAGTGTCGTCCTGCTCAAGGAGTCGTCCTCCCCAGCCCTGCGATCGTGCTGGTCTCTGGCTCAAACCTACATTCCCCTCGCCAGGTACAACACCTCTGTCATGTCCTCCTCCCTACTGTGCTTTTTTTTTGTATCGTGTCTTTAATGCTCAACTTTCATGACAAACCACAACAACTAAAAGTAAATATATATATGCAGTAGTTAAGGAAGTTTTCAGATAACTTTTTTTTATTGTCATGTAGATATGATTGGTTATAGCGCATAGATGTTCAAAAATAAATTTCATCCGTTCACAATCAAAACAAACTGTGCAGACCACAAAGTGTTTATAATACTGTCTTGAGTCACTGTACATTGATCAGCCACAACATTCAATCTGGTCAGTAATGTGATTCAAATTTGATATTTGATATTATTTACCACTTCTTCAGGGCTTGACTAAGTCAAACATAACAGAGATAAGAATTCAAAGCTCTAAGGAGTTTGATCGGCCAGCATTGAGCAAAGTAGTGAAATATCAGCTGCTGTTACTGAGCTGCTGCATGTGAAGGTGCTCAGTTACCAGCAGTACAAGACTGATGTCATTAGCTACTAGTTTCCAGATGTGACTGTGTCTGTAAATGTGAAGCAGATTGTTACTGGAAAATACAATAAATGCTCTATGATCAAATCTAAAATCCTGCTCCTGAAAAAAAGTACAAATTGAATGTTGCATCACACTTTGTGTCTTTGTTTTAAATGATTTGTGTTTGGCCCTCAGGGACCTGTTCAACGCTGCCTTCCTGTCTTGTTGGTCGGAGCTGAGTGAGGACCAGCAGGATGAACTCATCCGCAGCATCGAGTTAGCTCTAACCTCCCAGGACATCGCAGAGGTCACACAGACTCTGCTGAACCTGGCAGAGTTCATGGAGCACAGTGACAAGGTCAGCAGTGACCCGCAGCATCACCACAGATTCACTGGGATACACTTTAGACAGGGGGTTTGCGCACATCCTGTTTTATTCGGCTGCTCTCAGGTCTGCATGTCAGGTTATAGTTTTTAAATTCAGCTCTTTCTAAATTCTATTTGAAAGCGCTGACAAGTCCGCCCACCCATCTTGAGTCTACAAGGGTTAGATGTTATACATAGTACAGATGACTCAACAATGATTTATCTGTTGTGGAGCTTTTTATACCAACTCTTCCAGCTCCTTTCATGAACATAAAGTGCAGTTGACGTGCATGACGTAACACAGAATACAAGATGTTGAAAATATGCTTCGGTGTGTTTTCAGCGGGCAAAGCAGCAGCCTCCCTCATCTGTTTTTCCGAGCCCAAGTTTTATCTTCCATCGCCATCATCTTTAGTCTAAATTGTGCATGAGAGCTTTCAACGAGTAGGTGAATTATATTTTGCATCTGCCAGTGAGTCATATGGTGAAGCAGATGCAAAGTGGAGTTCATGACTGCTAGTAACAGAACTTGCCTTGTTGGTCTGTAAAAGTATCAGTGGAGGAACTAAAGAAACCACCCAAGGCTCCTCATTAGCCCTGATATTTTGTGGAACCACCAAACTCACAACTCGGCACAGTCGGTATACTTTCCCCGTGGCATGGGCAACTCTTTTGCTGGCAATTCTAATAGCACAGTAAAAAGCATTGTATCAATGGATGCCAAGTTTCGAGGTCTAAATTTGTCCCACACTACAGTCTATTATGTTGCTGAACAGTTAAAGGGAACAATAATGAAGCCGAACTGAAAACACATCGCCTGTGATTACTTTGATAAAGAGCAGAATAAGAAGGATATAGTGTTTAAAACCACAGCACTGTTTTGTTACACTGGAGTTGGGAGTCAAATGTAAGGTTACTGAGAAGTCCTTTCTGTTTGTCTGCTGTCTGACCACACATGTTGAGCTGATCAGTGACACTACTGTAAGGTTGAGGGCAGACACTGTCATGCTTGGGTCAAGAGAGTAATGGGTTTCAGCAGGGGACCCCATGCTGTGAAGCTGCAGAATAAACCCAGTGTCCTACTTTGAGTTAGTGGAAAGAAGAGCATACAGTGTTTTTCTGTTGGCATCAAACATATATAACTACCTCATTCCAGTCATTCACAATAATTGGTTTATAGTGTTTGTTGAAAACTGTCAGTGACACATTAGCAGAATATTTTCTGCTCATGGGGCAAACAAAACAAATTGCTGATGGAAGAAAGTGGAGTTCACAGACAATTGTTCTTTCAAGTAAGAGAAAAGCTTTGTTTTTTCATACAGTTTGTTTCTTTTTCCAGGGCCCGCTGCCTCTCAGAGATGATAATGGTATTGTGCTGCTTGGTGAGAGAGCTGCCAAGTGTCGTGCCTATGCCAAGGCTCTGCATTACAAAGAGCTGGAGTTTCAGAAAGGTCCTTCTCCTCTCATCCTGGAGGCGCTTATCAGGTAGGAAGCAAACGTTTTTAAATGAGAAACAAGCTCGATCAAATTGGTCACATTTGGACTGGGTCTTTCTTCTTCACAGACGTGGACTGAAAATAACAAATAAGAAATGTCTGGACTTTAATGGTCTGCATAGCTAATTGTTTGGTTGTGTAAAGTCTCCTTTGGTCTTTATGAATAATAACAACTAATCTCTTGTAAGCTTTGAGATCACGAGATAGTTCAGTGCCAGTGGGCGGCAAATAACTGCTCATGTCTGCTGATGTAGATTTCATCCTCATCATAAAAATGGGTCTGACCTCTGATTAACAGTTTTTGCATTAGAAGTCATTGCATCACACAAATATGAAACCATCCTCTCAGAGGCAATAATAAATCCAATAAATACACAAAGATTATTATACATTATATCCTCTTGTCCAATATCCCTTTGATATGTTCTGTCATTTTTTCCATCCCCTTTTTCCTCATCCCACTTTTTTTTCTTTGTTTTTGGCATGGTACAGAGAAATCTGTTTTCCAGGCATCTAATTGGACGCTTGCCTCCTTTTCATCTGTGAGTGTCTGGACTTGTGTTTCTCAGGGGCCTGTTTTCAATTTCTCAGGAGCCTTGATGATGATGAATGATGGGAGCCGGCACTCTGGTGTTTTCAATATCCCCATCTGGTTCTCACCTCTCCAGGATTTCCCATAAAAAGATCTAGAGGCTGGTGTGCTAAAAAACCTACGTAACCTGGCTATACTGAGTCGTGGCGGCATTAGAGAAAAAATGGCTTCATGTCTAATGCACTTTTTGATAACAAGGAGGCATCGTGACTGTTATTTCAGGACCAGATGAGTCATGGTTTATTAGTGCTGGGACAATATTCTGATATCCTGATTCGAATAAGACTCAGGTCACAAACGAGTGTGGGGAAAATTGGATTATACCTTATAGATACTATGTATATCTTATGTCATTTTCCCCAAAACAACGAACATAATATAACAATCAGTCTTTATTTTTTTTTAAGCAACATCACTGCTATAGACCCTTTGGCTTTTATTCAAAAGCACCCAGCCTGGATAGGAATTGTTATATAGGAACTTCAGGTTCCAACAATCAAACAAAACTAAGTGACAGTCAGAGATTGGTAAAAAGTTCAACAGCTTTTTTGGGGGCGTAGTTAAAAATTAACTGATATTTAGGTGAATCTTTATTTGTAACTTTGTAAGTTTGTAAGTTATTTCAGCACTTGCCCCCTGGTACCCAATCAGGGCTGTTCAGTTAACATTCAGGGTATTACATATGAAGCTAATTAGTATACTTCATCATCATCCTCATACATTTTATGTGTTGTAACTGGTATTAATAACTTGTGAGGGATTTTAAGAAAACCAAAAGTATTAGATTTTCAGACCTGGCAGCTTTGGGTAGTCAGGGGATGCGTCACGTTTTCCACATTATTCCCACTACAAAGGAACAGCATTAATGGGAAATTTGGCTTGGGGCGTTATTGGTTCATTGTGCAGTGTCTTAAAATGGCCTGTTTCTCTTGGAAATTTTGTTGAATTGGACAATATGTTGTAGAATGAAATGATGAGGGTAAAGGTTGTGTCATAGGCATTACAAGATTTGTTAAAGGAAAGTGCTTGATAATTTCAACACTAACTGGATTTGGTGGTTCCATTACCTGTGTCGTGATTAAAGCTGATTATTGTTGGATCTGGACCATGTGTTAGTTATAACTGTAGCCATCTTTCTACCGTGAGCCATGGAACACACATTGGAAAGGAGTCTTAAATTAGTGTGTTCAGTTCTGCATCTCGGTTAGTAGAGTCTCATTTTGTGATGGCCATCAAGTTATGTGCATCATTTCAATTCATCTCAGCTTCTTAAACGCGATCGATGTATGAATAGATTGTATTGGATACACAGGCAGAAAAACGAGTACAATGTTTATCAACCCAGTAGCGGTGCTATATATAACCTTTGTGGTTAGGATGCTCCTTTGAGGTTAGGATGTCTTACTTCTGTTAAGACTGCAGTGTGGTTTTCCCCTTTCTGAGGATAATAACAGGTGGAGCCATAGAGTGTATTTACATATGGACGTCATAACAGCTCCCCATAAGTGAACCCAAAGTGTCTCCATCGCCACCTGGTGGCTGGCTGCAGTATAAATCCTAAATCCTGTGTCCGACACGTTAACCGATGGGAAATGTAACAAACGAAAAAGTCAAGTGTATGTTAAATAAGCTTTTCTCAAACATTTCTGTTGTTTGAGGTAATTCTTAACAAACTGGTGTATGTTCAAGTTTAAATTTTTCTGGTTAGTTTTGTTTTGAGTTATTTAATGATTTTCGACTGACATTTTAAGATTGACAACTGAGACTGACTTGCAATTGGTCCAGCTTGTGCATCTACCTAGCGCCATCCTCTAATCACTACTGTACAGAGTCTGGCTCATGAGCAACATGGCAGCATTTGCGTCTTGAATATTTTAGCTTCATCTCTAGATCTTTTTATAAAGTCTATGGGTGGAACAGGTTGAAAACCACCAAAGCTGTGCCCTGCACTGTTGTGGACAGGATCAACAGCTATAGGTGGTTATAGCCTCTTTTAAAAAGCCCAACTAAATAAACATCAGTAGGCTACATCTTCAACATTTTCACTTTGTATTACAGTCAGACAGACCTCTTCTTCAGTGCTACATATTCCTACACATAAACTCACCAACTATAATGTGAACCATGCTTTTACTTATATACCCTTTTATATTTCCACACAATGGTTTTGACTATTTCCACTTGCAGATGTTGGGCTTCCTGAATGAGGAATTCAATCTATTAGGACCGCCTCTATGGAGACAAAGACGTTTTGGTCAATAGTAGGATATACGTCACTAGTAAAATACCTCTTATAGTTGCATTTACACCCTACACAACCCTTCAAGGTCTTTTGTTGTTGGGGACGGAAGTTCAAATAGTTTGAGCTTCTACTACCTAGAAATAGAAGGCCCTGGTCATTTGTCACTGTCATGTGTTGTGCTTTTATTAGATGTTTACCCTGACTGACTCGTCACCTTGTAAAAGGAAAATAATCTGACTGAGACTACTGAGCCTGCACAGACAATGCTCCCTGACTGTGGTTATTTGAATGCTCTGAGGAATTCTGTTTGTTAAAAGAAAAATGGTGTTATTCTTTTCAAAGTAGTGAACCAGGAGGCTTTTAACACGATGGCTGAATAGTGTTTGTGTGTGTGGTCTTCATTCCTGTGTTTGGCAAACAAAAATTCTTTGGGACCTTTGGATAGAATGTCAGGAAATGACCCAAGAGTCAGAGGTCAGTGAACCAGGGCAAATATGTTGCCATTATTAGACATGAATGGACACAAGGCCATGGTTTGCTTTTAGAGTCTCACAGCGTTTCTCACTATACTATTTTGCAAATGAATAGAAGTAAGTAAAACACTTTGCTGTTAAAAGTATTTGTTTGAGCCATTGATGCGATATGTTTCTTTTAAAAAATATGTTTATTTTCTGTCACATAAAACAACATAATTACATAGCTGTACACACTTTACATACTAAACATTTCCATCATCAATAGTTAGGGGTTTACAATACAATGCAGTGTTATTAAAAGGAAATACCTTTGGTTGTTGGTCCCATTCCAGCTACTCCTTTACTTTAGTTTAGTTAATTCCTACAAGTTCTTATGATTGAAAACTGAACCTAGTGCTACCCATAAACAGCTTGTGTTAACTAGCAAAAAATACATCTTAGTGCTTTCAAAACAAATGAGAGAATGAATCAAAACCTAGTTACCCATATGGGACAGTGGTAAAGAGCATCTATCAAAGCTTTTAAAAATAAAATATTTTACTGATAAATACAAAAGACGAAGTACAATTTACAATCAAACACGGCAGAAACATTACACATTCATCTGACTGAGACTTAATTGGACCGCCGCAAACAACATTTTCATTCCTTTCGCAGTCAATGGAAGGCTACAATTTCATTGGACAGGTATTAGTGAAATCTCTCAGCATTCATGCTCATGATCACCATCCGGGAAGCGCAGTTGAAGCCCTTATGGTTGAAAACCCACTGGCCGGACCTTCATCTCCACTCTCTTGAGGGAGTAGTTGGGCCCGTGCCAGCCGTACCAAGTGATCCCATCTGTGTTCCTTGTGTGCTCGCCGTAGCGGTAAAAAACGCCGTTCAAGTTTGAGTCGGTGCAGCAGTTGTACCAGTAACCACCTGAAAGAAGGTGAGGGAGAAGAATTAGATCGTAAATTGAATGGATATTGCTGCTTTATGTGATAATCGTATATAAATGACTACATGCATTGTTGTAGTTTGCTTGCTGTAATTATTCACCTTTGCGCAGGGAAGCACAGTCGTCCACACATTTGTCGTTGTCCTTGTGCATGGTGCTGAAGTTGGTGTTGTTGTGGTAGCGCAGGGAGTCGCCAGCGTTCCCACTGTAGTTGGCGAGGAAGAGCTTGTAGCTGTTCAGCTCATTACTCACAGTGAAATAACCATACTCAGCGTAGCGTGTCTTTCCTTCCCAGTCCTGCATCGGAAAACACACAGAAAGTGATGGGATGGTTAGAGAAGCTGAGCATATTGGCTTCCATCTTTGCCCCGAAGTTGATTTATTATAAATTTTCTTATGCTCAGTACCCGTTGGAGCAAATTGCCTCTTTGTTTGGCTATGAGACGGGTTATGGGTTCTCCTTTATTTTTGGTTTATGGTTTGTTTTTTCTCGCTCTTTAGAGGCTCTGTCTAAGCCTTCATAAGTGTCTTGGTTAAAAAATACGTACCTCCATCTCAATCCTGAGCACACTGGGCTGCCTTGTGATACGGAAGATGTGGTCATTGCCGAGCCAGAAGTCTCCACGGATGGATCCAAATCCATTTTTGTACTGTTTCCAGTCACGGTTGAATGATGTGAGGCCGATTTTTCGCCTTTGGATCAGAGTCCAGCCGCCTCCGTTTGTCTCCATATCGCAGAAGACCTGAAATCATTTACCAACATTTAATCAAGTGCAGAGAGAAGAGTGAGAGCCTATCATGCTCCACCAGAAACCACACAAGGAGAACACGCGATATACACACACGACTCAAGGACAACTTACGCTCAGCTCAGGTGTCCCCAGGAACTCATCTTTAGGCAATTTGTACTCGCCAGAGATCTTGTAGCTCTTGCTGTAGAGTGATGAACAGTCATATATGGCATCTAAAAAACAAAAAAAAATTGTTATCCTAAAAATATATGCATTTTAATTTTTTTTAATTAATGTGACAGATTGGGAAAAAAGACGTTTAACCCCTCCAGACGCAATATAAATCAAAATAGTGGGTGATATGCATTGCTCAGCTTTTTCCTAGTTCACCTATTTTACTCCTGTTACAGTATAGTCATGCCATTAATAGGGCTATGAGATCATTATGAAGTAACAAGCCCAATGCTGTAAGGAGTCTGTGTGAAAGAAAAAGAGATGGAAACCTTCCAATTCTTCTAATCTTCATATCCCTTCCTGTTCTGCGCTGCTGTCTCTAATTCACTTGAGTTCTAAAAAGGCTTCTGTGTTCGCTTTGCCGGTGACATAGATGTGGCCCTGTTAGAACTCAAAGTCGAGCTATTGAAATAATAAACTACGTCATGCCTACTTAACCTCTCCGCGCCAGCCAGCGCTGATTAGTGGTGTATTAAAGTTGACTTGAACGGTAACAAGGGGTATGCTTTTGATGGAGCTCTTTATTGACAGCCCTGCTCGTGGGCCTCCACAGCTCCAAACTAATGCTGTCAGGCAGCTCAAATAGGTGTGTGCACTGCAATCCCCCTCACCAACAATTCACAGCAGTTGTCTGGGACACACCAAGAGAGAGACCAGGCTGATTATAGCTTTTACTGCGCAAATAAATACAGTGTCGCGTGCTGCAAATATTTGACCTATTTGGGAACTGTTTTGTAGAATTTAGCCACATACATTCCACCGTGATGAGGCCTCTTTCAGCTTGTTGTGTGCTAGAGTTTATCTCATTCATGAGGTTCAGACATGAGCAGTCAATGAAAGGAAAATCCATTAAACTTTCTCTGTCTCTCAAAGGCCATTTTTCTTTAAATAAAGTAAATGTTACTTCACAAAAGGTACATTTTAAGTTCAGTTAAATCTCCATGTGTGGCTGAAATGAACAGCAGCTACTCAGCAGGTCAGAGAATGAAACAGGCAGGTCATATATGCACCAGAGTCCCTGGTGAAAGAGTTTTACCATATGTGAACACTTAACAACCCTTCTCCAGGACTATTTGGATAATGCACATTGCTTTTCTTGTGCATTCAGTTTAGCAAAAATTAAAATGTTTAAACCTTATTTCTACGTCTTTGACATATTATCACATCAACCAGCTACTCACACATTTTTAACAGTTTTTCATTTAGTTTCTAATCCAAGTGTTACTGCTCACCTGATGAGGTCTGGGTTGCAGACTGCAGGGTTTGCAGCTGCATGATCTCCACACGGTTGTTGATCTCGGAGTATTTGCTCTCTGCCTCTGTGACCCGTGCCTCCTGCTGCCGGTTCTGCTTGTCCAGCTCCATTACTTGCCTCACAACGCTCATTAAGTCTGTCTCCTGCTTGCGACCCAGCTCCTCGAGGAGACTGGTCAGCGTGGCCACCTGAACCTTGAGAGAGCGCACGTCGTCGCAGCACTGAGCCTTCGAAGGCGCCAGTCTCTTCCTGGGATTCTGGGCCCATGTCTCTGCTATTAGGAGCAGCGTGACCCCTAGAGCCACCACGCTCAAGTTTACTTTTGCCATTTTGTACACAAACGCTCTAGATTTTCACAGAATCTTAGGTGCGTGTGATCGCTCTTGGTGCTCAGAAGTAGTCGGTCCCTGCTGAAGGTCTTGGCGAGAGAGATAAAAACTAGACACAAGGTTTGGCGGATCAGTTGAGTCTGAGCTCTCGGTTGACCGAAGGCTCACCCAAGCTCTGTCTTATGTCCTCAGTGAAGCCCTTCCTCTGCCTGAGCATCTTAAATATTCTGCATTTGGGTCCTCCCCCTCTCTCCTGGTGCACACCCGTCCCCGTTCTGACATTCTCCAACCTTATGGGTGGAGGACCTTTCCCAATCCTCCTCCCCTCATTTTACTTTCACCCATTCCACAGACATTTTGCCCACATTTCTCCTTCCTCTGTCAAGTGTTGAAGGTTTCTAGGCATTCATATTGTTTTGCATCTGCCTGGGAGGAAGAAACAAAACAGTGGCTACTTTCTGAACATGTTGCACCTCGAGTTAGTGCCCCTTGTTACTCAGTGAAATTCCAATCTGAAAAGCTTGAACTTTATTCAACTTAGCTTAAAATTATTAGATTGCTAAAATCTTTGCATACTTGTTGCAGGCAGTTGTTTGTAATATTCTTCTCTGTTAACACTTTAATTATGAGTTCATAACAGATTTTACTAGCTCCCGGGGCTGACCACTTTTCCCACTAAATTTGGTCTTTACATGCCAAGAGATGTGTGAAGTCACTAAGTACTCTTAATTGTAGGTTAAGTGTTCTCTTGATGCTGGCCTTGATGTCAAAGCAGGCCCGTTTCCCCCTGAGTGTTTGAGCTTCAGGTTTCAGAAGGGCATTGATACAAGAAGAAAGCTTAGTTTGAAACTTCAGGACAGAATTAGACTACAGAATTGAATTTAGCTGTGAGAATTTGTTCAGGAGAAGTTCTGAATGTGATCTCTACACGTGTGAAGGCTTTTTCACTTTGCACCGTTGCGAATGCTCAAGTGGTTTACTGTTTGTTCAACAGAAAAACCACAGAGCAGATGAAGTAATATTCTCATGACTTTTATCAATAGCAGATGGAATTGGCAATTGTTAGAGCACAGACATTTTCCTGCTGTGTTACCACTGCACAAAATCAGATTAAGAAAAGTATTAAACACTAATTTATGGGAACCAGATATAGAGTACTTTCCCCTTTTCCAAGGTTCCCTTAACAGCTTGTCAATGTTGCTGCTCTCAACATAGTATAGTAGACTAAGAACACATGAACTCATTAGTTTGCAACATATGAAAGTCCCAATTTGCCGTTCTGCCATCTTAAGTTGAGATATTTAATGGAGCTGTTTTAAAATCCTGAAGTCTCTTAATAAATATTTATTAGTTATGACAATTAGTTATTGTCATAACTAATAAATATATAGATATTCATTCCATATCATCTTTACAAATGTATAATTTATTAGTCAATGATGATATTATATCTCTAGTTATGCTTCAGATTTTATAAATTGAGGCTATCACTGACATTAATACATCTTCACATATTATGCTTGGTGATGTAGTCATCAGTATGTCCATACATACATCCGTCCGTCTGTCTGTAATCAAATGTTTCCAGAGCGGAACTTGAAAATCATTTGGATTTTCCTTTAATTTATCTTCATGATTATGTTAATCGGTAGTGAAGTGATGTCTTTAGATATTTTGGGTTTGCGATTTTTCTTAAATTCTACTCATGATCATTTTATCGCTCTATTTAGAATGTGATCTTTTAAATTATACATGGTTTGTTATTTAATATTTAATGTGTTTTGGTCACCTTTGGTGTCAGTCATTTCTCTTGTTATTTTTTTTGTTGTGGAATGTCCGATTGTGTTTAAATTGTATTATATTGTGTTTAAATTGTATTATAGTTGTTGATATAAGATGGTAATTTACGAGGGGTATTAAATAAGAATGTACATGGTAGACCCGTTTGAAAACCAGGTCGGTTATTCTCTGAAAGGTGAAAAAAAATGTGTGCTATATCCGAGGGGTTTTCTTGAATCCCCAGTCTGTGGAATTTTTATTTCATCCCAACTCCCCTGAGGAGCTGCCAGCCCAGAGAAATGCCTTTAGAGAATAGGGAAGAAGAGCTGGTTGTGGGGTTTCTTGTGGTTTTCAGAGTATGCCATTGGCATTATGCATGACCTCTGTGGTACTCAGCTTTGTGCGTCCATTTCCGAACAGAAGTGGTAAACTGCCATGACGAAGTGCCAGGGTATGCTGTAAATGCAAGGAGTTGTGCTTAACAGCACTAACCGAGACATGGCCTGACCAGGACATTCCTGTCAATTTTTACTTGAACTTTATGGCTTTTCCCCTCTCCACATGGATGGAATGAACTGTCTGAAAAAGAGGGAGTCAGTCAGTCAGTAAAAAAGCTGACAATACAGAGCATAGTAAAAAAAATCGTTTTTAAATCGCTCAAGATCTATGCTGTATTTGGCAATTTTATTTTTGTAAGTAAATAGAAATGTATGGAGACAGTCCTTTCTAGCTCAGCCGCACATTAACTGTTGACCACTCACCACTCTGCCTTTAACGTATTAATACTGATTTTCTTTGAATATACACTCCCATGTCCTGTACTGTAGTACCACGTTGGTCAGTCAAATTTGTCCTTTTATAGGAAATTATTTAATTTCTAGAAGTACAAAGCCTTACAAATACCCTCATCTACCATTGTATTACGTAATGCTGCATCACCAGCGATGCTTTGTTTTTGCCTAAAACCTCATTTTTTTGGTGTCCCTCCTGCCAAATGTTTGGCAAGAGTCCCTCACTTTTCCTCACGTGTTCTGGCAAACAAATAAGTAGACTTTCTGCTGGGCATCCTTTGGGGAGCTGCGGTTCAAATAAATAAGTATGTCTTTCCTCTGTTTCCAAAATATTACTCAATAATTAAATGGTCTGTTATTGCTTCGAAGTGTCAACGTGTTGAAGCTAAATACTTTGGATGTGTGTAGCTCTTCAGTTTTTACTACTGGTCACTGCTTTGCAATTTCCCCTTTACTCTTTGACAGTTTTTTTTTGTATTGTTGAATCTTCACTTGTGCTTTTAGTTTTGTGTGGGGTTTGACTTGTAGGGCACATGGGAGTCATAAGCCATTGTTTCGTCTATAAAAACCATCATTAAGGCTATATAAGGCTACTTTCATGTTTGATTAACTGCAAAGTTTTAATTGCCTGACAAATTCTAAGTCTGATTCTAACCGAAAACAACATCCTTTCTTTCAGTTTCCCCCATTTGTCAAAAAGAACCAACACCAGCAATTTACCATGAAGTTGTATTAAAAATAAATTTGGATTTTTAACTCTGCATACAAAATGGTGAAGGCAGTATGTTTACTAGTCTTGTACTTAATAGAAGTTAAGTGTTTACTCTATTTTTATCTTTCCCATCTTAGTTCCTATAAAAATAGCATTTCTCCAGTTGTCAGATGTTTCTAACGGTTCAATAATGCCATGTTTTATGGTGCAGGGGTGCCGGTTGACCTTCCTGTAAATCTTAACCCGAAGTCATTGATGTACGTCAGTCTCTTTTGGAAAAATCTGGATAATTTGCCTTCCTGGATCCTCTCATTGCCCTAACTGCTCTCTGAGTCACATCTCACTCTGAAGCAATGGCTCCCAGCGGCATCACTTTCCTTTGGCCCTGGACTCTGTCATTCATTGCTAGGACAGGAAAGTCCAGCTGGATGCTGTTTTATACGTTTAGCAGCATGCGGTTTTTCCCCTTCAAAACAGCTTCTTTAAACACCCACCCCCTCTAGCCGTGTCTAACCAGGCTCTGTGTGAAGAATGCATGGCTCCTTTTAAATTAAGAGGTATTCACTAAACTTTAACCAAAGCTGCTTCTTTATATGACTTCCTCGGTAAGCCCACACATTTCATTGGACAGGTCTTTTTTCCTTTGCCCTTAAAGACAACTTGGACACCATGCTGTGCTAATTGCAGGAGGCTACTTATCTTTGTTGAGTGAGAGCTGACTAAACAAAGTGTTTTCATTCAAAATATGCTCTCTGATGGATATTATGTCCCCAAATATGCTGGAAAAAGGTTTTGTAATCAGAAGGTAACCGTGGGGGCCAAGCTGTCAGATGAGTACTCATGGGTTCAGTTACAGGAAAAGCAGGAGGTGAAAGCAAGAGCCAATGGATTCCACAGCTTCTATCTGAAAACGTTGCAATTACATAATCTGTATTGACAGTAACCTATTCCACCTGTCTTCTCTGTCCGCACCCTTCTCCACTTTGAATTTGAAACATTTTGGAACCAGTTTGTCTTATTTGAAGGTTTTATACTTTTATATAGTTATAACTTATCCTTGATAAGATTAACAATACAAATCTAGGCTAAAGGTAAACATTTCCTTTAGCCTACATTCATAGCAGCTATGATTATGCTATCATAGAATCAATGTGGTTTTGATTTGTTTTTAAAGTCTGACACGGCTAATTAATGGTTTTCTTATAGGCAAAGGATATATAAAAAATTGTGTAAATTAATCTACATTTTCTTATAGACGGACTTAATCATCATTATCTTTTCAAAAAATTAATGGGAATAGAAACAACATGCTGGACATTGCCTCTAAGCTTTTATCAAATCAGCATAGGATGGATAGAACCTACATTTTAGAAAGCTTAGGCAAGTAGCTGAGCTACAGGTCAGTGATCCTCAGCCCAGCTAAGCCTGGCCACGTATGGCGCAAAATAGTCAGTATGCACCGGGTCATCCCATAGCTCTGAAAGCGGACGACCTCATGCCCTGGCAGACCATCAAGCGGTCTCATGGCTTAAGCTGGTGATGGCTACCAGGTGGAGTCTGGATGCCAGCCATGCTTCGGCCGTCTATTCTCACCCGTCACAAACCAGTAGCCGGGGCAAAGGGTACTGGAGAGAAAAAGAATGGATTAGCCACTATCCCTTCAGAATACTTCCCTGTGCCTTGGGTAAGCAGAGTTGACCATGTGGCTCTGCTTCAGAGAAACATTTCGTGACACTGGAATAAAAACAGGACACAAAGCAAAAACACTTGTGCCAACATCCAGCCATTCCATTGTTTTTTCTTGCCTAACCATTAAGCCCTTTTATCTCTGTGATCTTAGCCATTTAAGCATATCCTACCATTACTTAAGTCAGGGGAAAACTATTCTTGTCTTTATTACAAAGCTGTATAAATTTTCACTGATTACATATCTTTCTCCATGCATTAAGAATGGTTTCCTGAATTATTCCAAACAAATAAATGCCATTCTATCCTCTTTGATCATGAAGCGAGTGTTTTGCCGCATAATTATTTTGCTTTAATCCTTTTGTTTAAACAAGCCATGTGTACTCCACCGCTTGTTTCATTGTTTTGCGGGCTACTATAGCCTGAGCCGACGTAATCTGAATAGAGGGAAATAAATGTATCAAATATCGTTGGAAATATTTATTGGATAATTTCACTGAAGATGTCATTTCAATATGTTGTCTGCAGAAACTCCGATCCCTCCAAAAACATTGTATAAGGATCTCTTTGTCCGCTTAGCAACGGCAGCATTCCAATGAGGTGACTCTCAGGCTTTTTCGTTTGGGGGGGGCGGCCACTGGAGACACTTTGTTCTGTTGGCCTCTTGACCTGAAGGTGAGGAACCCAGGAGACACATTCTGCCCTGGTGTCCCAATATGGTGATAGTGTGGTGTAAACATGAGTGGAATGGTTTCTCCGGCTGATGTCTCAATGGCCCCCTAACACTCAGACTTACCACAACTTACTTGAGGATAAAGTAAATATAAATAGCCTGTTCTCTCTATACATTATATTATTGGGACATTTTATTTGTAGTTTATTCCCGCATTCCTATGCCTCCTTCAAAAGCACGATTTTAAAAGCAATATATTTTGAAGTCAGTGGATACTAAGTGTTTCCTTATGCTCAGAGACAGTGGGTTAGTCAGATGGTGTCTGATAGGTTAAACCTCTCTTTAGCTACACTCGTCCCAGGAGAATCGGGAAGGAAGCGGAGGACTGAAGTAACGACTTCCGATGCCTCCCTGCTTATCTCATGCAGTGATGCACTACTCTCTTAAGATGCAGAGAGACAAGATCTGCTGCTCATTATTTCCATATGCTTATGCCAGAGTAAAAGATTCATGTTGTATTCATGTATTACAATTTAGACGGTGTTGACTGACACTGTTCAGATATGGCATTTTTTAATAATAATATTTCAATGTCAACGTTTTTCAAAGGACTCTATCCAGGATGTCCTTAAAAGGTCAAATTCTTTTTTACAAATTCATTTTAGATACATGACCATCAAAGGTCACAGTGAAAATTCTGCATTCTGCCAACCTGAAGAAGAAGAATTATTAGGTTTAGCATGCTCTGCGTCGTTATTCTGTCTCTGGCTAAATTTGTGTATTCAACGAATGCCTCTTTGCCAGCTAAATAGCTTGTTTATGAACAAAGGAAAATGCAAGTTGAAAGGGGTGGCTTGAGATTGACTCGAAGTACTATTAAATGCAGTTAAAGCCAGGGCCCGGAAGTGCATGTAATGTGGAGTCTCTTTCAGACAAATCATTTACTTGGAACTAGTGTATTTTCCTGGTTGGTGTATATTTCCATCACAAGTTTAGTCTTTTTTTGTCAAGTTGTATTAAAAAGGTCTTAAAACGTCTTCAATTAACTTGTTTATGTCTGAATGGGACCGTTTTTGCATCATCAAAGGAAAACAAAGCTCAGCCCTGCCACATTGGATTAGGAAAAGGTTAAATGGGTTCATCAAATAATTTGTTTATTCTTTGGAAGATGATCAATCCCTATTTTGTTGATGTCTTTAAACTGAGTTGATCGCTCTTTGGGAGAATTGCAGTTGTTGCTTTAGTTTAACCACTTACTATGAAAAAGTTAGTTTTAGTTGTTTTGTTTCTGCATCCAGGACCTGGATCTCTTCGCAAACATGAGCTCATCCTCAAGGGAAATGTTTATTTTCACTTAATTTCTTAAAATGCTCTACTTGTACTCTCTTGCCTTAGGAGGATTGTTTACGAGGCAGTGGTTAGTTGATGCAGTGTTTTGAGTGTTGTCAGCTCTGTCTCTCATCTGTAGCTTGCTAAGACAAGGCCTACGCAGTGGGAAAAAACATCCCCAAGGTGCTAGATAGTTGGATTCATTTTGTTTGAGAATATTATTGATTGCATTTTGGCAGATCCACCAATGAAGAGCTCTTTAGGCACAAAGGCCAGAGAAGTGTCAAACAACCAGACTCACTTTTCCAGTGTGCATGTAGCGGTGCAAATGTCAGGCTCAGTGGTGTGAAAGATCGAGCAGTGTAATGGACCTTAAAAAATGTTCTGTGTAAGCGAGCCCAGTGACATGGAAAGATTCAGCTAACTTGAAGATGCTCCAACAGTCTTCAAACCAAACCAAACCAAACTAAATCAACAAATTTTCTTGTTAATTAGTGTGCCATATCAAACATCTTTTCCATATTGGCTATATATAGAACAACACTTTAAAGAAACATGTTTATCTCATTATGATTGCAATAATAAGTGTGTCATTAACCCCACCAACCACACTTGAATTGTGAAAACTTGCTTCAGTCGCATGGTTTTTGGCGGTGGCCAAGACTCTGAGAAAGTTGGCTTCCTTCCCATACCTGGACACTGCACGTTTGATTGATTCTCCCTTGTCTGCCTGATCCTTGAAACTTCTTTCGTGCCTAGTCCCAAAGTGGCGCTTACCACTGGATGTTAGGCACACAACATCTTCAAAACATAACATGCACACAGCCTGTGCCATGGTCTTCTGCCCATAAGGGCTGAAATGCATGTGTCTTCGTTTTTTTAGCTAGTTGGCATGCCATCACCAATACACCTAAACGGCTGCACGGAGATTCATATGGGATAATGTGAGTAGCACCGGATGGGAGGCTTCTCTTTCTTATTATTTAATGCCGATTGGCAAAAGAAAAACCTTTGAACATTTCTTTAATAAGAAATTGCATTTGTGCCAATGATTATGGTGCCGCGTGCCATGGGTTGCTGACCCCTGGTATAATGTTTAAACGATGAAGACATTTATTTGGCACATACTAACTTTTGTTGAGTACTGGGTGTGAAGTTGCTGTACACTGTGAATATATTAAAGTGGCTCCAAAACTCACCCGATCAGATGTTTACAATGTAACAAAGACATGACTCTTTGTTCAGAGTTCATTTTCTAAAACACTTTCAGGTTACTGATTTTAGATTTTTTAACCCCACTGTAAATGTCAGTATACCTTAACAAATTTAAAGGTAAAACAAAAAAAAAGTGAATCAATTCATTGGATGTTGAAACATTCCGTCATTGAGTTTAGACAGCCATTTCCATTTAGAATTATTATATTTAACATTTGAGAATGGAGTCAGCACTTGGCAAGAAGACGCTCCAAAAAATCAGCATGGATCAAGTGGATATCTTCCTAATTAGATTAGATTAGGTCCAGTAGTGAGGTCTGATTATTTTCTCTTTTTTTTCCTCTCTGAGATTCACATGCAGCGTACTAGCTCTGTGGGGGAAATATGTACAATTTCCTCAGGGATCATGCTCTCTTTCTCTCCTCTCAATGAAAAACCCAAGCCACTTTAGTTTTGGGGATTGAGTGTTATTCGATCAGAGCAGAAGGGATTTTCTTTCTACCCTAGGTTTTTTTTAACTTTTCATCTCTGGTCAAATGTTTAGCATCTGAAAATAAATTATATAATTCTACTCCCTCTCAGTGCTTTCTGACCTAAGGTAATCGTGCATTACTGTACTAGATTAATCAGAAAAGTTGGCTCAAAGTTTTCAAGGTGATAAATCATTTGTATTACACTCTTGTGACATAGTGGAAAGTGATACGTTTTCCCCTCGGCTGTATTTAACGCCAAGTCTGAAGCAAGGCCCCAGCTGAAACATTCATGAGATTATACCAGAAACGCAAGTTGTCACTGTAAACATTTTAAAAGTTAAAAGTCAAATATAAGTGATTGAGGTTTTCTGCTTCTCATTTGAACAGCAATGGTGCACTGCTCTGCTTTTGCAATAGGAGGAGCAATTCAAAAGTCCCAGCCATTGAGAACCTTAAAGATGAAACTGTTCATTCTGGCCTCATGCATTTTAAGAGTGAAATCAAGGATCTCCCCTTCTTAACTTGTGTGGGAAAGAACCGCATGTTGACTTCATTCATGGTTTTTAATGAACCCTTAAAATAAATCCGAGTCAGGACATACAACTCATTGTCAAAATGTCATGGCAAAGTAAAATCAACCATCACAGTTTTACAGTTGATTAAAGTTAAGCCAAGGCGCTCTTCACTGACTTCTACATGAGTCACGCGAACAAATCCCAGAAAAGATCCACTCAGGAAGGGATACTTGTAGAGCTGCATGAGAGAGGCTCGGCCCTGGTCTCAAGAAGTTTTCTGATTGCTAATAGTTTGATGAAGTTTTTGGTTTGAGAAGAACATTATGTGAGGCTCTTCATCTGGTTGTGTTTAGACTGCATGTGCTCGGAGCTTGCAGCCAGATGGCTTTGACCGAGGGACAATGAATTCTCCAGGGTCCAGAAGAGACAAAGCCCTTATTCTGATTTGTCTCCTCAGATGAAACCACATCTGGGCAGCCTCGGTGCACCTTGTCAGCTTGTGTGTGGTGAGACATGGAGGACTGTGTGCTGCTCGAAATGTGATGATTTGACAACAAGCGGTTTCATTTGAGTGTCTGATTTAGAAAACATACCAGTTTTGAGAAATTACTTTAATTGCTGGAATGTGTGAAAGGACAATATAGTCCCGCATGACTGCTGTTTGTTTTAGTTTACGTTGGATCGTTCATGGATGGATGGATGGATGAATAAAGGCTTTATTTTTTTTGCACAACACAGGACTATTTGGGTGGTGGCATAAAACATGACCAACTTACAGTGAAGACAGGACGGTTTTTGTTTGATAAGGCCAACTGAACTGTTATTGGCAATACCTCTAATTTAGTAACATATTCTTTATGGAATGCACCAACAGGAATCGAATTAAGTTTTTGTCTTAGCTTTTTACGATTCTTTTATGGCTATGGGACTTCACTATTGTGACATTCAGTTTCTTTAGCTACCTGGCAAAGCTATCAGACGTCTTTGGACATCCATATTACATTTAAGTAACAATTTAAAAAGGCTCCTGTTTATGGGTTGTTTGTGTTTTTAGAATAAAATTCTCGTCAGTTGTATACATATTTCTGCTTAAACCACAAAAAAATGACTAGTTATGAATCCTGACAGAGTTGGTATCAGTAAAGAAAAGGGTGGAATCCTTTTCTGCATCCTGAGTTGCAGAAAATCATTCCTGAAGTCCCAACGCTGCAGAAATGTGGAACAGCACATACACAGTGTACTACATGGTTCTCAGTGGATTTTGTATTTCGATTGACACACAGTTAGCAACTCAATGCGTTGAGTCAAATAGTCTGGCAGAGCTTTTTAAAACTTACTTGTCTTCTTTTCCCAACTATTGAGACAGCTCCTGTTTTATTTATTTGTTATTTTACCTGTCCATGAAGATCTGCACCAGTGGTTCCCTGAGCTTTGCCCAGACCCCTTGCTGGGCCATTTCATCAGGGTTCCTGGCCTTTACCCTGTGTCAGACTGAGTTCCCGACATATATTGTTTGCTCAAGTATTCTCCATCAGCCCATGTCTGCAGTCCTCAGGAAATCCACTGCATAAGGGAACTCTTCAAACGCTGCGTTTAACAGATGGAATAGCCATGGCTGCTCACGGATTTTGCCGTTGAGGAAATATAATAGACTTGTGGCTTTCATTATTGCTTCCAGATGTGGTGGCGGTGCGGGTGAGTGGAAGGTGCACAAAACAGGATTTGTGATGTCATGACAGATAACACGTCATTTGTCAAACGAGTGCGACAGATGGCATTAGATGCATTTACTTTTCCCAATAAACACATTTGCTGAAAGAGGAAACGTTTATGTTACTCCTTATTTAGGCAGGTTTCTTAGTTGACTGGCAATGGTGAGATAACCTCAGAATGATGGAGAATGAGTTTTCATGGAGAAATGCGATGGCACAGGGACACACTTCTCACCTAATACCAGAGAACCCCGTGATTCAGTTTCAGTGTTTCCACTGGCTTGATTCCGCATCATTATAGTCTGTGTTTGTGGTTGAGGAGCTGGTGAGAGATCGCAACAACATCACCAGGCTACTGATTTCTATTGGGTCATTGGTGCCTGAACAAAGACAGGTAGGATCTAGAAAGAACAACCTAGACCTCTTGAGCTGTTTCCAGACATTAACTCTGGAAAACATCCAGACAATTGGGTCAGAACCTTCACATATTAATATTTTCAGCAAGTACACGAGTCAAGCGTTCTAGTTATATACTTAATTTATGGAGAGGTTGTTTCTCTTTGCCCTTTGCCAGTCTTAATGACAATAGTACCTGCATCCACATGCTGTCATGTCCACATGCTGATCTCATCAAATGTTTTTTCCTAGTTTTTCCCCCTAATTTTCCCTAATAGCTCGTCTTTGTTCTTGTCCTGTCTTGCAGCATCAACAACAAACTGCAGCAGCCTGAAGCCGCATCTGGGGTGCTGGAGTACGCCATGAAACATTTTGGGGAGCTGGTGAGCACTTGTTCTTTTCCTTGGGTCTTTTTTTTCCACCAGTCAGAACAGGATACCTTATCTTATGGTGTATTCAGACTAGACACTGTAACTTTCTGTTAGCGTCCCTTAAATTGTTTTCCATTTGGCTAACCCTTGCTACAGCCCAGTCCAATATCTTTTGGCAACATGTTTCATTGCCCAGTTAAATACATTCAATCAGGTAACTGTAACATTTCTACAAGACACAGTAGAAAATAATTGCTGGATTTCTAACTTTATAGAGTTATAAAATCCAGCCTAGACAGAGTATAAAGCACGTTGGCGTAGCTTTACATTTGTCCCTCAACTCGTTGACTTTCTTACAGGACTAACTTGTTTGTATTATGGTCTGTTATTAGTACCCATAGCATGGCTGCACACAAACCTAAACTTTTGTTTTATGTGTGGCCTCTTGTCTACATTCACTTCTTCCCAGGGTATCCTTTCCTCCATACACACAATATAACTTGGAGTAAAGGGTCATTTGAGACTCATACCCCAGAACAACCCGTTCTGAATGTGCTGCACGTGGAAAAGCCATCTGCTATGTTGTTTAGTTTTCAAGGACAAGGAGTAGAATTATGGACTTTTTCATCCCATTGACATGATATCTGGATTTTCTTACACCTTTTTATTTCTCGCTGCTGTGTGTTTGTACTAAAAAGTAAAAACAGTAATTTTTTTTTAATGGCAAGCGGTTTGTTCATTCCCTAAAGAGCCTAATTTACTGTTATCATCTATGTGACTGTATATGGGCCAAATATAAAGCCACAGAATATCACTCCTAAATGACAGCATTGCAATAGTTTAACCCAATTCTTAAATGATGCTGTATTAACAATATCGCTTATATTGACAGTTTAGTCTTTATTATTATTTTTTAATTCACCTCCGAAATCTTTCAGTCATGTAGAGGACTCCTCTGCCTTTATGAAAACTCTTCGGTATTTTATGTTCTGTGTTTATATACTTTATCCAGGTATTGAATAATGTGTCATTTAACTATGGATATGCACTGGACACATTCTACATGTATAACAGGAATGCAGATTTGTTTCGCTTTTCGTTTCACTCCCTTTTATCAATGAGGGTTCTGTTTTTGTCATGTATGGATTAAGTGACAAGCTTTTAGTATTGATCACTCATAGGATCTGGTTAAATATATGGTTGTGGTCTGTGTGTATCTTGAGACCAAAAATACTTATTACGAATAATTAACTATTCAAGTTGTTAATTAATTATTAACAAATGTTGTGTGTTCAGACTGAACCTTATTTAGTTTGTCCCAGCATTCCAGATTCAGTCATTAAATTAATTATTTTAGCAATTTAGAATTAATTACTGAAAATGAACTTGACACGTGTAATTTATTCTTCAAAAATGAAAAGGGCGCTTGAGCAGCTGGAACACATTCCTTTGCCTTGGAGACATCCACTCTACCCTGGTTTGCATATCGGCTCTATAGAGCTATTTTCTATCATACAAATGGAAAGACTGCGTCTGCTCAAACCTGGCACTGTGTACTGTTCCCCTGCATCCATAGGGACTCGGACCTGCCTGGCTGTATGAATGCGTGTTGTCCAATCTGATTCATTTATTCATGGGATTTTACTTTCCTAGTGGGAAATTATTGATGTTATTTGGCAATATGTAATACAGGTTTATTGTATTCTAAAATAATTGAAGACTACATAAAACAGCCATTTAGGAAAGAAAGGAAAAAATTGTTTGCAGCAATTAACTAAATATAAGTACATGCTCTGTGGTGTGAAAATCTAAAGTTCATGGCAATTTGTGGCTAGAAAAATCAACAATTCAATAGAAATCCTCAAATGTGAATTTAGGGTCTGTGCTGTGTGATGACATGTATGCGGTCAGTGGTGGAAAGATGCAGTGACACAACAGAGAATAGAAAGCATTCACTTGATTTTATGAAGGGGTTAATTTGAGCCAGACAAAAGTATTTCCCAGCCATTAGGACGCCCATGGTAAAGGTCTTTCCTTTTGCGTTTGTAAACTGTATTTATGTTTCTCCGTAACAGCATGGTAAAAGTGAAAAGACTCAGTGAAAACAGTTTCACTGCCCAATCCAGGAACTTTGTTTATGAGGTAACAATTTGGAAAGCTTTACTGTGAGAGGGAAAGGTTGGAGCAATGTGAGAAGTGAACATATATACAGTATGCGTTTGTATGTATGTGTTTAATACATATATATATACAATAATATTTTAGCTTGGAAGCTGTTGTTCCAAAGTTCTTTGCTCACACTAAAATCTATTCATTAAATTCTCCAATGAACAAAAAAATAAAACCTGTTGGCCTGGTGATGAAGCACAGACAAAAGATCAGTGTTAATCGTGTGGACTTTATTAGTTTAATGGCCCCAGTTTCTTACTTTTTATTGTCTGTTTTTCCACCAGGAAATCCAAGCCACCTGGTATGAGAAGCTGCACGAGTGGGAAGATGCCCTGGTGGCATACGACAAGAAGATCGACGTAAACAAAGAGGATCCAGAGCTCATCTTGGGCAGGATGCGCTGCTTGGAGGCCCTGGGAGAATGGTAGGTCTTAAGTAAAATCTGCTGGGATTTCAAGGCTACAACAACTTGTTCAAATCAGTGATTCCCAGCCAGGTCCCGGATTCACGTATGTTTTAAAAGTATGCTGACCTGGCGTTTCTTTTTTTTTCTAACACAAACTGCTCTGGGCTCATTGATATAAATATGATTTCACTGAAGTTATAAAAGAAAGAGCACGTTTTAGTTCTACAGTTCCTGGGCTCTAATGGATAGAAACAGCATCCGCAGGCTGTTGTCTTGCTGTGAGCTCTTGAGTCCCACTTTTTTTTGCTCATAGTGCATTGGCAGCCTTTACCTAATGATTCCTGTCATTGGCCCTTTGATGACTGAGCAAAAAGAGAGAAAACAGTTTCTTTCTCTTGAATGATGTAATTTTACCAGGAAATGCATGAGCAGGCATCCAACAGCAGTAAGAGGCGCCCCCACTCCCATGAAACCTCACAGCCCCACGGCCGGGGCTCATCTCCATGACGACCGCTCACCTTCAAAGAGAATTTTTAGGGGGAAAGAAAGTCACGAGATGTCCGAAGTATTTTCTAAATATGTGAAACGTCAAAGAACGATGACACGAAGCAGATGTTGGTTTACTTATGTAACCTGACTATCCAAGTAC
This sequence comes from Pseudopleuronectes americanus, assembly GCA_038501795.1. Classification (NCBI taxonomy): domain Eukaryota; kingdom Metazoa; phylum Chordata; class Actinopteri; order Pleuronectiformes; family Pleuronectidae; genus Pseudopleuronectes; species Pseudopleuronectes americanus. The sequence continues at coordinate 6,608,843 of CM076725.1, forward strand.
CATTGTTGTCTAAAGTATGATTCATTTCTCAAGAAAGTGATTCAATAATTTTACAAGAAAGGGATTCATCTAGAGAGGGTCTGTGTTTATGTTTGTGTGAGTGGATGAGCAAGACTGATTCAGTACAGCTGACTTGAGTCACAGCACATTGTTCCCTGTTACGTTTAGGTATTGTACAGATCCTCCCTGTGTTAATCCAAAACTGCTGAGAGAGATTATTACAATACAATTAATGTTTATGACGGTTGAACTAAATCCTCCAAAAAAGCGGGACATCCTGAAAAGAGTCTTTTGTCTAAGATGTTATTATTTAGTTGATGCTATTAAAACAGGATGAAACGTCATGATTAACAGTTGAGACTGAGTTGCAATTGGTCGAGCATGTGTATCGTCCGATCACTACTCCGACTCAAGACGATATTTCACATCAGGGATACTTTGGATTAATTTCTGGACCGTGGGATGAATTGGAGATGTGTCCTCCATCTTTATTGTAGATTTAAGTAGATTTCGACAGGATTTCATTGCAAAATACCAGGATGTCAACTCCTGCTATTCAGCACGAGCTGTGTTCCTATAGTATGATGTTAGTGGATTGATTTCCCTGCACAGACACACAAGTGCTTCCAATTGTCAGGCTTCTGCTCAGGTTGAAGTTGGTTTGTTGATAGTGGGTGTTTTGTGATTGCCTTTATTGACAAATTGAGTAAATGTAATAAAAGTATAGGGATTTGACTTGCATCAAATGATCTGCCGAGCTGGGAATGGAATGGGCGACTTGTTGCCGATTTAGTTAGCGCCCTAACTATTATCGTCTCTCAGATCCTGTCAACTCCATATACAGAAAAATAGCAGCGAGACATGTTGTCATTGTTCATTCTCGGGTCCTGATATTGAGATATTGAGACTGGTGAAAACATTTTCACCAGTGCTTGTCCTGCTGTGACAAATTCTGATGTCTGTGATGGAAACCGACTATTACACCTTCACGGGAGGGACGGAAATGTCAATCCAGCACAATTGGTATTCCACCTGTGAGTGGCCCAGTCCTGTCCAGTGTAGAGCCACTAAAAACATGTTGATGCTTAATAAATGTCTCTTTCAAGCGCACAGAATTTATTTTAGACCCTTTTTAATTAAAATTCCAAAGATGTGAAATACGTTGTGCTGAGTCATAAAATGACTCAAGCTCGTCCTTCCACTCTTTCCACACTGTCTGTCTGCTGTGGACACCTGGACGACTAGTGTACCGGAGGTTTTTGTACTTGTTGCTTTTGTGTTGTATGATAGCCAGGCAGCTGGAGAACGACTTCACTCCTATGACCTCCATCCAAACCTGCCTCTCACTTTCTCTCTCTCTCTCTCTCGGTGGGTTTTTCGATGCTGGACAATACAGCACTGATTTTTCTTAATGAGAATTTAGTCATGGTTCGATACACGTGACCCCAACAGGGAACATCCATCTGTTTGCTGGGATACTTGATATTATGAGTCCGTTTGTGGAACGGTACACTGATTTAATATGATCATCTTTAAGAAGAAACAAAGAAATAAATAATGGGGCAGATGTGATTAGTCCAAAAAATGTTTTTACTTTATCTCCAGTCAGCTTCTTTCTCATCCTGGGCCAAGAGGACTTTGCTGTTCTGGTCAATGATTTCTTCAATTGTTGTTTAGTGCAGGGACAGTAAATGTAGTGTATTGGCATGTATATCTTATAATTAGGACTTGTGGATGTCAGGAGAGCCTTTGTATCTGTTTAGAATAAAGTCTGGTACATTATTACATCACTTTAGCCCCGGGATGGGAAAATCAAGCAAAGACACACACACAGCCTGAAAGAGAAAGAGTTCTCAACTGACTGCATAGTCGTGGCAGAGTTCTGATAGCTTTACCTGGCAGGGTCTGTAATGCAGCTCATCTCCTTTTGCTTTTTTGAAGGAGCTTCACATTCCTCACAGATATTTTTGATGGCTCTAGCATCTTTGGCTTGGCATGTTTCTCCTGTTCGTACAGTAGCAACCAGTCTCATAGAGACAACACACATAACTTACAGACAACTGGTAGTAACGCAGATCGCAGTTGCTAAACAGCTTTTATGTACATTGCTGCCACCTCCTGGTCATCATGACTCACAACTTACTAGCTAACGCATGTAAAAACAATGAAACTTATATTTTCGAAGAAAACACGGCAGTTGCATAAACCACATTTTTTTACTATGACTTAATGGTTATTAAAAAAATGCAATGCTCTTGCCTTATGTAATGTCATGTGAAATGATCTGCAATCTCATGGTGTGTAAGAGCTGTGTGAGAAATTGCTGATATTTTTCAACCATCCATTCATGCATTCATTGGGAGGAAGCCAGAGTACTTTCTCCTGAAAAATGCAAGGGAGCTGGGAAAGTTGGGAAACTGTAGTTTAATCAGTTTTGTTACTACTACTGAACTACAGTTCTAAATTCACAACAGTCAACCAGGAATGAGCATTTCACTCGTCTTTACTTTTAGTCCAACTTCACAATGTAATACCGAGTGTTATTCAATTTATATATTTATCTTTAATATATCAGCCTGGTGGTGTCAGTGTGTTCTCCCTGTGTTTGTGTGGGTTTTCTCCAGGTTTTCTAGGCTCCTCCCACATTCCAAAAACATGCAGATTGGGTTTTCAAACAACTCTATTCCACTTTTCCATAATAATGCATTAAAATGTTTTCCATTTAGCCATTCTTGAGGTAGTGTAAACAATGATATTCTGCACTTTGTTACCCGATCATAGCCCAGATCAGTTCCATATTATATGAAGTCATAACTGGGACCAAATCGGGATTTGCCTCTTAATATGAACTCTATGGTTAATGTTTTCCAGGGGCCAGTTACACCAGCAGTGCTGTGAGGAGTGGACACTGGTGAGCGAGGAAACCCAGGCCAAGATGGCTCGTATGGCTGCTGCTGCCGCCTGGGGTCTAGGTAACCACTGACGTACCCTATATCACATATAAACTTTCAGTTAATAGTAATTACACAAACTTGTTATAAGTAATATGATATATATGATATGAAACAATGGACAAAAAGTAACAGTCAGGTAATCTTATGAAAAGGTTTGTGCATGATCATTTAGGGTCCTCTGTGTGACTCAATACAACAGTGCAAGCAAACCCGGCAGCAATGAAAACAGTAACAGCTCCTGCCAAGTCTCCCTCACATAACTACATGGGATTGGTTTCCAGTCATAACATTGACATATCATAACGTGCAATGGTGGAGAAAAGCAGGGACCACACTGCAGGAGCAACCCCTGAGGATACTGGTCTGACTACTGAGGCTTCGACTTTCCAAACTCAACTGCGAGACCTGAGACGATACAGCCGACCTTTAAATCCAAAGATTTCGAACATCTTTCGTTGTCGTTCTTGGGAAGTGAAGCGATTTTAATCATTTATGTAATGGCAAGAGGAGGTGGAGCGTGGTTCACAGAAGCACTTACAGGCTGCCAAACTTCTATAAGCGTTTTGTCTTATCCTTTATCTGGCTGCTGTTTCTCCAGGGCACTGGGACAGCATGGAGGAGTACACATGCATGATCCCAAGAGACACACACGATGGCGCTTTCTACAGGGCAGTGCTCGCCTTGCATCAGGACCTCTTCTCATTGGCCCAGCAGGTGGGTTACATCACCACACACAAATACACCCAATGGAGCATATTTCCTATCATTCAATGTACATTAAAGGCCCCGTATGTTTTTTTAAAGATATCACATAAAGACATGCCTTATAGGACTTTGCCCCGTGGCTTCTGGAAATCTAATTCATTTTCATAGCGAGGTTTGAAAAGCTAAAATCATTGGAAACTTACTCTGCAAAGACACATAAAAATGACTTTACGACTATTCCAGTCAGGATTGAATTCCCCCATCAGCGCAGAATTTTCATTAAAAGAAATAAAATGGAGCAATGGAGTTTTCTTATTCTTTTACAATGTCGCAGTTCTTCGGTGTGGAAATGTTATGTAACTCTTGAAATTGTAAATCGTCCGAGCGTTCAGCCCCAAACAAATAAAGGGCCTGTTCGCCTCCTGTCTGCCTGTCAACAAGGTCTGGCAGAGGTCAGGGTGGTGTTTTCCTCATTTGAGGAAGGTGTGGATCATACATGAGCTCATGCTCCCTGGAAACGGATTTGTTCAAGTTGGATGCCTGCACGTCTAACAAACCCAGGCTGCAGCACCAACACCAGTAAACACCTGCTCCTCCAATTTCCCCTGGACTCATCTTACAAGTGGCTTTTTCACCACAAAGCCCCGGAGATTTGCTCTCTGTGCCCCCCCGACTCCTCAACCGCCTCCCGCCCCTCTCTCATTTGCAGATTGACTCCAGGTGTGGCCTGTAGCACTCGGCATCAGCTGAATAGGGAAAGCAGACTTTTGACTCTCGCTGACAATGAGGCCACTCACAATGAATGAGGCGGAATGAAAAGCAGATGGAGCGAGGGTGAAAGCTTAAATGTCAACATGAGCTCAGTCAAGTCTTCCGGATGGTGTGGGTAATCCTCGAACTCGAAACTTTGGATTCCATAGGGTAGTTTCCAGCCTCCCTAGCCCCAAACAGCCAGAGGTTTGCTCCAGAGTGTTGTTTTGCATCTGTGTGAGGGTCAGGTTTCTTTGCTTTGTAAATCTCAGTGTTTGGTTGCAGCGATGATGTGTGGACACAGCAGTCGTGCTCCCTGCTACTAAAGCAGTCTGCAGTGCCAACATTCATGATGTATACAGTCCACCAGAGTGCGTTTGATTTGTAAATTGTCTTAGAGCCTATCCTTTGACTTCACAGTACTTTTTGGGCTTTGATTTGAGTTTCCATTAGTGGTTGATTTGGCCCAGCATTTCACAAAGAGGCCGTCAAAGCACACTTGAATGCAGAACGATATTACTGGACTTAAACCCTGTGTAAGAACACAAGTGCAACCTTTATGTAAGAGGATTGGAGATTGGGTCATGGTTTGTTTTGTGCTGCTAGGAGCCAGACACTGCATTTATCAGGAGTCGTCTGGACTGCACATTTCCAATGAGGCCCCGGCACCAGTAACTCAGGAGTAAACAGGTCCATAACTGAGTGGGGGCTGTAAAGACGTAGCCTCATTGTCACCTTGTCCTAACCACCCTCCCACTACCCCTCCTCTTGTTGTGCATGCCTGAAAAGGTGTTTTGGCACGCCATCACTCCTTTCCCTCCCAACGAAAAAAATAATTGGTGGGAGTGGGTCTAAAACAGCTGTGTCCTGGCCTTCTCAGCCATTCTCCCTCATTTTTACCCTCCCAGAAATAACAGCTCCCTTAAAACTGTGGCAATACTCGTGTCCCCGTTTGTGTCCTCTGCTTCACTGGATCAGATCTTTATATCAGGCGCTGTTTTTCCATCCGTCAGGATTCTCACTTGTGATGGAACATTTGAATGCGGTGTCCTTGACTTGGGAGAAGTGTTGTCCTGGCAGGAAAAGTCAGGGATCTGGACTTTTTTTACTAATGACGCAGTAATATACAGTTATTCACCCAAAATAACAGGAAGGTAATAAAAAGGTCTTTGGTGTTCAGTTGAGCGCCATAAAAATTGTTCAGTACATCATGCTCATGACGGGAACCATGACTAACAGTCCCCATTCTGAATTATTCTTCTTGACTCTTCAGGACCTCTGCCCTCCTGAATGTGTAAGACTTTTCTTTAAAGATGTGAATGACATCCACAACCATGATTACACAACTTTCTTACTGTCACTCTTAACAGTTCATCTACATCTGCTCATAAAACTCTTGGCATCAAGGCGTTTGATACACAAGCTGGATTTCGAGACCTGTGTCACAGTCTTTTGTTCATTTGAGTGTTTTAGTTCCCTGGGTTAAGTCAAATCCTGGCTGGTCGGCAAGCATGTGTGACATAGTGTCATGGCAATCTGGAGTCATGCCATCATTACATTATGGGGTAAACGTCATAATTTGAATTTTTCAGCTTTACTAATGAGTTGCAGTCTCTTAAGGAGGCAACTAAGTCAAATCATTAATATTCTTTCTGAGAAATCAAAGAAACATCTCACATAGATAAAGAAAGAGATTTGCGGATCCGGATTTGCCACTTGATCCGGAGCCGCACCAAAGTTCAGCATCTTCTTTCCTGACCCATACTGCAGTCTTCCATCAAGTTTCATGGTCTTTGCGTAATCTTTCTTATAAAAAAACCAACAAACAAATGGGCGTGGGTGAAACCAGAACCTCCTTGGTGAAAGCACCAAAGAAAACATGTGAGGTCTAATTTACAGTATTTGAGAGTGCTTTAAAAAAAAGAAAAGTATAATAATAATGTGTAATTGTAAACCTAAATATCCATTTTGTGTTTTTTTTTGTAGTGTATTGACAAGGCAAGAGACCTCCTGGATGCGGAGCTGACGGCCATGGCTGGAGAGAGCTACAGTCGAGCCTACGGGGTAAGAGAAAATATTCAACCCCTGGCTTCAGGCTACTTTCTCATTTGTCATAGTGGTCAAGTGCGAACGGAGAATGTCACAACAACCAAGTGCTGATTTATAGAAATTTGTAGTCTCTGCTCCACACGCTATAGAAGTCAAAATCATAAATATAAATGCTTTCAACACAGCTTTGTATTCCATATTATTAAATGTTAACGTGGAATTATCCTAACAACATATCGAATCAGATATGACAACAGCAGTGCTCCTGTCATACAGATGACGACAATTACAGTAACCTTATCTCAATTTTTTTTTGATCCTGGTTGATTTTGATGCACACACTGTCATTGTTCACCCTGAGGACTGACAGCAGACACGCATCAGCAGCCATCTAGACTTTGGATGTAGTTCTAAATGTCAGGTGTAAACCAGACCATCAAATGGAGATGCCTGACCTTTTCTGACAGATTCCTCACAGGAACGGCCAGTTGCTTGCTGGATCCATTCTGATGAATTTTCAAGCTGCTAAGATTCTTTTCATATAGAGCAGACAGGAATTTTTCTCTATCAGGGCAAAATTGAACTCTAATTTAACAATGAACGCCTGAATAAGAATGAGTGTGTGCATATGTGTGTTTGTTTTCTAGGCCATGGTATCTTGCCAGATGCTGTCAGAGCTCGAGGAGGTGATCCAGTACAAGCTGGTGCCAGAGAGGAGGGACATCATCAGGGAAACATGGTGGGAGAGGCTTCAGGTAACCACAGCACATAATATATGGACACACACACACACACACACACACGCACACGCACACGCACACGCACACGCACACGCACACTCACACACGCACACTCAATCACGTGTGCAACTACAGATGCAATGTAAAGCAGATGTTGGAAAGGCTACTGTTACTAATGGGAAACATTTCAAGCCATACACCATCTGTACAGTTAGAGACATATGTGAATACCTCAGTGGGGCTTCTCCATCGAGTAGGTCTCTAAGTCCACTTCACTGTGGTTATTTCTACAATTGTGAGTAATTTTAAAGGAGATTTGAAATGTAGGGTCATGTTGTGCTGAGGGTGCTTAGAAAAAAACATCAAGTGAACATCGGTAGTCCCCGCAGCCACATAGGGAACTTATTATGGTTTCAAATTTGTTTCAGTTTTAATGTATGTATTTGAGGTGGACCCCAGGAAGATAAGCTGTGCATCAGGGCACAGCTAATGCTGATGCTAATAAATAAACAAATAAAAAAACAATCCTTCTAAACTAGGCTATTTGAAGTTCAGTAGCAATCTTAGAATTGTAGTTACATCAACAAAGAAGAATGAAGGAGGGAAACTATTTGTTTGGCGAGTCCAAGGTTATTGGCACTTGTTTGTGCACTATGTCCTTTATCACTGTATTTCTCTATCAGCATTTTCTTTCACTGTAGTGGAGGTGGTCATATGTTGTAAAAAGCTGAATACTGAATCCAGGAGGCAGCCGCATGTCAACAACCTTTCACATTTGAATCTTAAGTGGTTATTATTGTAGTCATGTAGAATTACGCATTGGATCAGATTACAGTGATATAACGTCAGATCTATGCCTTGCTTTTAAAATGGACTTGCTGTCAGCTCTTGTGCCTGTGTGCCGATAGTTTTGCTCATTATCTGGAAGTCATGGTCAGAAGTGACGGTTAGCACATACAGTAAATAGACTTATTACTCTGTTTAACCAGGTTGCTGTGGGTTATTAGAACTGACCTTTCCAAACACGGCTACCCACCAAAAACACTTCTGATCAAAGTTGCCTTTGCCAGCTTGAAATTACCTTTGTACGAAAACTCAGGGGAAACCGTGACTCATTATGTGCAAACCCATCCAGCCCCTGTGCTTCCCAAGACTGATTATGATTACTACTATTATCTTTATTAATTGTGAATTACAGAGTTGTACATGCTGTTAAATGAGACATGAGGACGTGTGGAACCACCACAAATCCACAAGAGGTTTGGAAATATATGCCGCTCGCCAAGTCTTTGAGACATGAGACAAATGCCATCCGATCTAAGATAATACTGTTGAAGTTCATCTTTTCCATGTTGGCCCTTTTACAGCTGAATCAAAATGTGATTATTTGAAATGACTCAGCCTTGTTCATGCACTTTGAAGGAAAGTTTTAAATCAGGCAGATAAACTATAAACTTTTGATCTGCTTTGTATCATCCCTGATTCTCTGTATTATACATCCCGTATTATGCTCAATTTAATGCAGCATGTATAATGCTACTTACTCTCATTCCCTGTGGGCATTCCTCATCTCCTGCTCACATTTTACTGACATTAAGGAAAATCCTCATCACCAAAATATAATAATCATCCTTCACCTTACCCACTGCTCAACGAAATTGTGTTCATCTGCAATCTGTCATCCTAAAATGCTCCATCGAACTTAATGTTGGCATTCACTTTGCATAACAAAACAGAAGACAAATAGAATTGTTCTTTCCATAAACCAAACAAGGAGACAAGAGAATTCTCTTGTGTTTTCAAAATTTGACATTTGTCAGCACCGAGACCATGTTAAAGACAAAAACCTCTGTTATCTTTGAAACTGTTGTATTTGTGTTGATTGGTTTTACCTAGCTGAGAACATGCACTTATCTCCCACAGACTTTCTTGTGACATTTCAAAGGTTTCTACAAAGTTAGATCGACCAATTTAATGGAAAACATACTCACATACACACACACATGTGCACACCTGTGCCGTAAAATGTGGAGACTCTTGATCTTCTTGACTTGTTCCATTCATAAAACGGAGGTTGGTTCGAGGGGGTATTTGGGATCAAGAGGGGTCCTTCAGAGCAAACACACTGGGCCCATAATGGCAGCACCAAAGCTGGGGCTGCAGTACTTGACAGGTTCGTCCTCTCCAGTGATTTATCTGAGGCTGACCTCACACATCTGTCGGGGAGTCGCGGTTCCTGTCTTTTACTCTTTCTTCCTCGAACAGTCTCTTCTCCATTAAAGGAGTTAGATGTAAGTGTGCATTGAAATACCACTCCCCATTGATTTTTGTTCATGTCTGGAAAGAGTGAGATCATACACCTTTTTTCATGTCACAACCAACCAACTCAGCCCTAGGTAGCAGTTTGATACTTTGAGACCCTGTTGTGTTTCCTTATTTCCTCTAGAGGCAGATCATGTGACATTTTAACTCTTTGGGGGGAAAAATGTCATATGTTTCTGTGTATCTTTATTGGGACATTTATTAACTAACCCTCAGCCCCGTGTGACAGTAGAACAGTGTGTCAGTGCTTTAAGGCACCTCCTAGGGTTTTCCTAGGGTGGCTTCCTAAGGATTTCCTAAGGACCCAGTCATTCTGCCATTCATTGTGCCCCTGTGTTATTGCTGCCTTGCCCCTTGCAAGTCTATTTTGTATTTTTGCACCGGTGGTGTTGCTTAGTCGTCACAAGCTTGACCTGTTAGTCCTGCTGACGAATCTGTTGAGAATGCCATGACGTCCAGCTGCCCTGTTGACCCTGTGTCTTGTCTGTGTCTTCTCTAACGCCTCCACACGCATTGGGTAGCATGTCCCAAGTTTGTGTGAGACAGCTCCATGGGTGTTACCTTCGTACAGCAACACATATATATTATATTTTACTCTCTTCATCTGCTTCCATATCCTTGTCAAGTGTCCAAGACATCCTGGGAAGCTCAACGCTCTTTCTGACAGCTCGTATATATGTAGCTGTTTTTTCCGTTAAGTCTTACTCTGTGAGTTACCTTTATTACCATTATGATGGTAATATACAGCGACACCTCCTGCAGATATGGCCCTAACGGTCCTTTATATTCTGTAGTAGCAGTTCCAACTTCTATTGTGGCCTTTGTACAGACTCAGGATTTTGCAAGTCATCAACTAAAAATCAACATTTACTTGCGAGGCTTAGTTTACTTGTATTGCGGCAGAAGGGTGGTATGTTAATCAATGCTTTGATCTCTGCAAAGTAGAGCCTCTATGAGCCTTTCATAGAAATGTCGGTCTCTGTGTACATTTTTGCCGATATGCAACAGAATCGAAGCTGTGTTTATTTTGTTGTATTTGTGATAAATATCTATCCTCAATTACATTTCTTTGTCTTATGGGTTTGATAATGAATGACGGAATCTTCGCCAAATACGTATTTTTTAAATGTATTTATCAGCCAATGATTCATTATCTGATAATACCTGCTCCCTAATATCGTTATCAGCATCAACCCCTAAAATTTGGTATATTTTATATGAAACTTGATTGCTGTTCTTAAATAGAATAAGAGAACTGTGTATGTGGGAATATGGGAAAAGAAGACCACATGATAAATAGTTATTACTTTAAATTAAGTTGGGTGAACTGGATAATTCTGTACTGCAGACAGCCTCTTATCCTGTCATGTTAAATCTACTCCAGAAACTGTTGTGGTCTTTTTTCCAGCCCCAGATTCCAACAGCTTATAAAAAGATTTTGCGTGGACATACTTTTGCCATCTAAGGAAGTACAGGAGGTTGAAAAAGGACTATGAAATACAAAAATACAAAAGACAAACATAGATTGAATTATCTTTGAATGTAGTCGTTAGTTTCACTTTCATTATTTGTATAACCATGTGTGTGAAATTCATATAAAATTATAAAGATAATGTTATCCAGCACAAAGCTTTGTTTTGTGATTACTCCAATGTTGTTTGTGCTTCCTGTTGCTGCAGCACTTTGTTACATCATGACCATGAGGGTGATGTTGGGGTTTAGAGAATATTTAATAGAGCATTTCTGGTAATGGACTTTACAAACCCTATTTAAAATGACCTCTGTGGGTGTTTGCATGTGTGTCTGTTTTTCTTTTTTCTGGCACATGTGGGCACTCACTTGTGGGTATGTTAACAACAGACACCATTGGTAGTAACACGTGGGTTCTTTCTCTCGAGTTAACAAGTATAGGTGTCTTTCTTTGAATGGAGGCACAAAAGCATGAGGCGTTTTACTAATCGTCCCTTGTTTTTTTTTGTGTGTTATTCCCTCCAGGGTTGCCAGCGTATTGTGGAGGACTGGCAGAGGATCCTGATGGTCCGATCGCTGGTCATCAGCCCCCACGAGGATATGAGGACGTGGCTGAAGTACGCTAGCCTCTGTGGCAGGAGTGGACGCCTGGTCAGTACATTCAGTGGAGGGCATCAAAACTAAATAACAATAATAACCTGGATCAGCTGTGAAGCTCCTACGCAGGATTTTGCTGTAGTTTCATTAATGTGAAAATATCCTAGAAATAGGTTTTACTGTTTTGCATTTAAGAAAAGGAGATCCTGCTCACAATAAAATATAGTAAACAGTAAATTTCCCCAACAAACATTTAAAATTAAACATCAGTGCAGTATAATATGACATTATGTATTGTCCTAAGAGTCTTCGAACCCTGGCCCAAATCATTCATTCTATAATAATTGATATCCCATAGCATTCAGGAGGAATAAATCAGAGCTGATTATATGTGTCTTGTCCAACGGAAAAGGGAAGTTGAGCTCTCACAGAGTTAAGTGTGGCCATGAACTCCAGCCATGAAATTGAACTTCAGCTCAACCTGTTTTAAGTTGGCACTAATGAAAGTAGAGCAGCACTCTCAATCACACTGTTTAGAAACCTGATCCCGAAATATCTTCTCAATTTAAATGGTGCAATTTTCCTTTGCTTTCTTTTTTCACACACAGGGTGACACTCACCAACAATGATATCATTTAAAAAAGAGATGATGTGATTACTAGCAGTTGTAAAATTTCGTGGCCCCTTCTTTTTTTTTCTACCTTTTATCGGATAATCTGCAGTCGGCAGTCTGTGTGTGTTGTGAACTTTAAACCTTCTAACCATTCGTTTGCCCTTTGTTGCCCTCTTCATCCCTTCAGGCACTGGCCCATAAGACCCTGGTGCTCCTTCTTGGCGTCGACCCCTCCAAGCAACTAGATCACCCGCTGCCTACAGCCCACCCACATGTCACCTACGCTTATATGAAGTATATGTGGAAGAGTGCCCGCAAGGTAGGAGCCAACGGATCATTGGTGGTTTGAAATTGAGACTATTTTTAATACATATTGTAATTTGTTGTTCATAGTTTGCAGCTTTGAAATTAATTTAACGTTGAGAAAGAGAAACAGTATAAGACATTTCGACAGCAACCAGCAGCTTCTGTAAAAGGTAATTGATATTTTAGAACACTGAGCAGGGTGATTACATTATATCAGTATAATAAGGCTTAATGACTCACTGCTACTCCAGCTGATTGGACCATTTGATTGTAGTTGCTCCACTTCTCCACAGAATCAGCCGCAAGTGATGTGCAAAAAGGCTCATTCAGGGTAACATATAACACCCACCAGGGTGCAGTTTTGACTATTTGGTAAAGAACTGTAATTTAGTATTAGTTTTAAGAAGAAAAAAATAATTTCTGTAGTTGCCAATAACCAAGCCTTATACAAAAAGATAACATATTTTCTAGAAAGGATTATCACCTGAATCTGCAGCTTCACTGTGCTTTACAGAAAAATATAGTGCGTTGCATCCTATTTTTTACAGTCTGAGCACCAATTCTATTGTTTTTGATCATAGTAATTGAACTTGCAGTGTCAAAGCTTCAGCAGGCAGCTGTTTTCAGTGAATAAGCTCTAAGAAAAACCCTGAGAACATTACTTGCTCAGTAACAAGCAAGTAGCTGGTGGACATAGTGGAACATTTAGCAGCTAAAGAGCAAGATATTTCCCTCGGGAGCTGGTAGACACTAAAAACAGAGGGGAAAGTTATTGCAGGTATAAATCAGCCCGTTAATGAGATGAAGGTTGGCTGTTATATTTATTTGTGAATTTCCCTAATAAGTAAATTGTTGTACGTGCAGGTCTATAAATATAAACGCGTGATTTGGCTGACTTTTCGGGAGTGATTTGTATGTTGTCTAAAAACAGCCGATCCAGATGATGATGTGGAGGAAAGAAGTTAAGTTCAGTTAGAGTCAGATTGAAGTCACAGAAGATCTCAATTGAATATATATGTCACTTTGGACATCATTGAGATTATTAGGATTTAAAAAATTAGTGTTTCAGAAATTGTAAGATTAAATTGTGTGTAGTATGTAGCCGCAGTTTGTGTGAAGTTCTAATCTTTCCTCGTGTTCTGTAAAATCAACTCAAATGTTACATTTAAATTAATGTTAGTATTTATCTTTTGTTTCCACGGTAGTATTGGATGAAGTGAGCCTCATTTTGTTTTGTTCAGAAAGATCAGTTCTGTCTGTGCGTTCAGAACATGGACACATTCCACTTTTCAGCTGTGGTGACCTAACATTATAATGTATGTTTCACACTACGTATTACCAGAGCTGTTTGGTAATCACACAAACATGCGCACACACAAACACACAAACACACACACACACACACACACACACAACACACACACACACACACACACACACACACACACACACACACACACACACACACACACACACACACACACACACTTTCACATATATTATACATACCCCCCCAGGCACATATAAACGTACACATATATTACCAGGTGTTGAATAACTATTGTGGCTCCAGAGTGCAGGTCTCATTAGGGGACTTAGGTAAGTGTGAGTGCAACCTTTGCTGTTGTCAGGGCCAGCTGCACTGCTCACCAGACGAATCAGAATTTAAAAATACACACACAAACGCACACATGCACACCTTGTGTAGAATGCTTAGCATGCCGAGCATTACTTGCTACAACTTGCTTTGATTGAAATCTGAAAATATCGGATCCAGTCAAAATTTTAATCATATTCCAAGGAGTCATTTGAAACTTCTACATGTAAAATTTACTAGAAGCTCAGAAAAAGTAAAGAAAAATGCTGACCACAGCAGCTATGCAATCTGTCAGTATCCCAGATTTGTGCAAGTAGCTTTGTATGTAGCACAGACTGGCTACTTAACAGAGGTCCTAACTGTGATCTGAACTGAAAAGCCCAATCTGTATGTGCTTACCTGCATTCAAACAGGACAGTTAAACTATAGTCTATTGATCTATACAAAATTTAACATCTATAGTTTATCAAAAACTATTCCCATTCATAAAAGCAATTGTGCTTGTCAACTATTCACTGTTAATCAAATATCACATGCTAATATTTAATTCAGACTAATTTCAGGCACCAAAGACACACCCACTTCTCTGAGTGACACCAAGCCTTAACCTGCATTTGTTTTGTACTCCCTCAGATTGATGCCTTTCAGCACATGCAGCACTTTGTGCAAGGGATGCAGCAGCAGGCCCAGCACGCCATTGCAGCCGAGGACCAGCAGCACAAGCAGGAGGTCCACAAACTAATGGCCAGGTCTGTCTGTCTCTTTTCTCGAAACACATTAGCAGCAGTTCACCATCTAATGAGCCTTTCTCTCAGAAGCAGTGTGAACAGTAAAATGAATGATGGCTGAACCCCATGTAGCGGCTTCACTTCCATGGTATTGTGCATGTTGGCTCAATGTTGCACTGTCATGACAAGGAATGGTGCTAATGTTAATGTGATTACAACACATAGCAATTTCCTTGCTATGACAAGGCAAAATTAGGTTGGATTAAGGTGACTACATACCTTTCCATAGTTTTCCTCCTTAAATATGTCTCTGCCCAGGCATCAGCTTCAGCTGGAAGTATTATTGTACAAATTCACCATTCTTCTATTGATCCCATTCTTGTGAATACCTGATTCCAAGAACAGCTGAAGGAAGTTTCTTCAACTTTCCTTCATGTACGTTCACTTGCAACCGAGGATGAACTAATTCGATTTTAGTGGTCAAAGTTCACTGTTAGCTCACAGACACATTTGAGGACATATCTCATGAATTGTGCTAATTATAACACAAAATACAAACTTAATACATTGCATACTTTTCTTTATAGTAAACACTTTGGGGTTTCAGGGGTAAACAGATTTCCAGCCATATCCTATACAATTTAAGTAACTGGTGAACGATTCTTCAAACATAAAAAAGAATAATCTAAATTCAAAAAAATACAATATTTTAAAAAAATCTGTCCTTTTGCAGTCTGATGAAACACATTATTTTTTCCATTGCAAAGATATAATAAATTATGCCAATCCAATCATCAATTACACGTTTTTGTTGTTTCAGCAGATTTTTAGGAATCCAAATTTTTTTTCCATCAATCTGGTAACATTTTCTGAAGGCAGAACTCCCAAATAGAGGGACTCCAAATTAAATGAAATTTTAAACTGGAAAACCTTTTCTGAAACTTCATGAACTTCCTGCCAGAATGGGCCTAACATTGAGCCAGAGCAGGTTATATGATAATGATTTGCTTCAGAAGACCCAAATTGTCCCCAGAAACTGGACGATTTAGTATAATGAGTCTTGAACCGGAGTAAATAACAACCTGATAAAGACACTTTAAGAGTCTAACCTTTATCATTACAGAGTCTTAATCCATACATTCCTAATGCACTGAATACAACAGTCCATGTGACCCTTATATAGGAGTAACCTGATTACTTATACATTAAGTTAATGCAGATGGACCAGAGGAAGTGGATCATTGCTATTCACTTTACAAGAAGTGTTGTGATTGCTGAAAATGTCAATGTAGCAATATATGTACATTTACAGTAGAGTTATTTTTACTATTATCTATAATCAAAAAGATGCCTATAAGCATGTATTAGTACGAAAACCAAGATACTAAGATGGCACACTTGGATAAATGAATTGCATCACACACAATAGTTTTGGAAAAAACAAACATTAGATGAATACACAGAACCGACTCCATTGTTTTGGTTATTGGTCTACAACACAAGCTGAAAGTCTTGAGGGCAGGGCTGCACTGGGACAACAAATCAGTATTTTGGCCCAGACAGGCCCCATCCATCCAACCCTTCTGTTTCTTCTCCATTTTTTTTCTCCAGTCATTATTAAATGAAGCCGGCACAGAGCTGAAAAGGGGAGGTGTTTATGGGCCTATCATACAACAACAACAACAACAAAAAAGACCACAATGGTTCATCGGCCCACCGGGAAAGTGCCTGCTGGGCCAGATGGCCAGTCCAGACCAGCTGGAGGGAGAGTAAATCCACAATTTGTCAGATTCCCCCACAGTAATGCCAACGCATAACGTGCTAAGCTGTGGTTTGTGAATTCTAAAACCCACTTCATTGAAATAGAGAGAATGTGCAGCAAGGAAAGTGTCAGCTCACATGTTTTCTGTCCTCAAAATGTAAACACCCAGGGTCACGTACAGTGCATTCTGCTTCTTTTCCATGAGCGTGACCAAAATCTGGCATGACACCTTTTACTAGTCCATTGGCATCCCCTGGTCTTTTTCAAAGCTGGCCAGACTTTCTGAATGTCTCGCCTCAGACTTCTCAATAAAATGATGCCTGTTGGCAGTCTTAGCTCCTCTTCACCTTCTACATGGCACCATGCTACAGGTTTCACCAAGTGTCTCTCCTCTCCCAGTGGGTGTTTCTGACACCACTGGCACAGCCACGGCACCTTTACGCCTTCATCACCTCTCTTAACAGCAGATTTTTGAAAAACTTGATCAAATAAATATCTTGTGTTTTCAGATGCTGGTGTAGGACATTAGAAAATGGAAAGTTGTGTATCCTCCAAAATAGCTGGGAATGAAGTCAAACTGTTGAAGTTGTTTTTCGTGCTCTTGTGGGCTCATCAAAATATTTGCGGGAAATATCTAAAGCTCCTTTACGGTTGAGGGTCAGCATCCTGCCAGTGCAGGAAAAGATCATTTGTCTGCGCTGTCTTATGTTCAAAACAACACAAAACAAGCAAAACGTGCAACACAGAAGCAGACAGGTATAATCACATGTACAGTAAATCATACAGAAGTCTGATCTGGGCTTGTGCAGTCATGTGCACCCTCCCATTTCATAAATCATACTTGACAACACATGCATCACAACAGGCATTAGTTTTTTTTTCATTTTTTTCATTTGTGCTTCTTCCAGACAGTGACTCTGGCTGTTTGAGGAATGCATGTTAGGGAAAACACCTGTATACTGTCAGTCAGGACGTCTTCTCTCCAGACGTGCTGACACACTTTCCTGAGTACAGGTTAGCTGTGTGGTATGGAGCACACCTGGACTGCTCCGTCAGACACACACATCCACACAATCACATGCCTCCACTCTCTCCCAAGAATCCTGTGTAATTTCACTGTTTCTTTCCTGAAGATTCAGTAAGCCTGGCGTCTTCTGTCTAAATTAACAGGTTGTTCCCAAACACCCAGACCTCCCGCTGCTTCTTCCCTGAAACTTCAACCTGTTAACCACTCACACAAACACTTTAGCTTCGATGCTCTGAATCCCAATTACTTTCCATTGTAAAAACACTCAGAAGCATAATTCTAAAAGATTATTTATTGGATGTGGTCTGCAAACAGTATTCAAACTAGATAGATGGGTTGACAACACACTGTTTAATAGTTGCTCTGATCGGAGCCGTTGTGTTCGAATTATGTTTTGTTCCCACAAAGCTGGTAACATTATTTGTCAGCTTCTGTGTTCCTGTGACGGATGGAGTCGAGTCCCCGTAGGGATCCAATTGTTGGATTAAATTTAAATGAAATGGCCTTGGATCATTGAAAATCTCCAGATGGGATCCCAGAATCTTTCAGCACACGATTACACTGCTCTCTCAAGTAGTGGTGATAAATGTGTGGATGATTTGAAAGTCCAGAATAATTTCTCCTTTTAATAACTGCCCTTGGTATGCTTAGTGTCACTACCCAGTCGTTATGAGTAATGACATCGATGAGGAGTCATTACAGACTCGTAATGGTTTTTCTTTGTGGTTTGACACAGCTTTGCATTTGCCTGCTTGTTGCTAATGTTGTTATTTCAACTGCAGAGCTTCTACTGAAACTCTGACTTATGACTTTAGGATGTTTTATGGTCTCGAAAACATAAAAATGTTGTTTTCTGAGGGCTGACTTTTGTGTTCCCCTGCAAATGATTTTTTCTTCCTATACTTTCTGAGCCATACATAATAGAGAGAGGCGCTGACCCTATTTTTTCTCTCTGAGCCCATCTGAGGCCAATAGAAAACCAACCGGAACAGGCATTGTCTGTGTCCAAACCTGTCCAAACCCGACCCGAGACTAATGTAGTTGATAACAGCTGCACTGAGTTTGTGGTAGCCTGTCACTGACACACATCGTCATTGCTTGTTTACCCTTAAAACAGACACATGTTGTGTAAAGAAACCAGCCCAGCTAAAGTGACAGACTCGACCCCATCCAAGTATCATTTTCAACATTTTGGTCTGAACTCAGCACAGCATTCTTGTGGGCTCGGGTCGGCTGTCCACACTGGACATGAAGTGAACTACATAGATACAGCTAATGCTGCTCAGACAACAAACACAGAATCATCATCACATTAAATACCAGACATCATGTTGTCCTCTCTTTTCACGTGATGAACAGCCACAGCAGTTGAGTTGTTCTCTTCACCTCTGCCACAATATCCGTACTGAAAATACCAAACAAGCCTTTGTATTGTGCGCTGAGGACCATCATTTCTGGTGTGTAACGTAGTGCTGCAAAGAGGGACACACCCTACAGCAGATCATACCGGCTCAAACCCAAATAGACAGTGCAAGAACATGGGTTCAAGATGTGGAGTGAGGATGAAAGTTGTCTTTCTCTTTCTTACAAGCCAGCATGTCATCAATGCTTAACCTTGTGAGCCAGGTTTTCTGTAGACAATTGGAAGAAAAACCAGGTATTTGAGAAGTTATCTTAGATGAAATGTTTGTCTTTATGTCTATCCCTTTCTTCCATGTAGATGTTTCCTGAAGCTGGGAGAGTGGCAGCTCAGTCTGCAAGGAATCAATGAGAGCACCATCCCCAAGGTTTTGCAGTATTACAGCCATTCCACTGAGCATGACCGCAACTGGTACAAGGTCAGTACCTCCCCTTCATCTCTAACCTTTCACTTTTGACTTTTCGCTGGCCACAGTTAAATTCCAGCTGTGTCAGCAGGAGGCTGCCCTGACACTGATGTGTCATTAGGAAAACTTTAGACCCCATTTAAATTACCATTTAAACAAACATAGCTATTTTTCTACACACAGTTCATTTATTTTGCTCATCAGACTGTCACATTGCTTGTTCCTTTCCGTATGCATCAAATAAATGAGGTGATGGAATAGCTGAGAGTGTCTCTGCTTTTTCTTTAACATGCATGAGCTGCAGGCTACAAAGATGTCACTACCCCCCCATTACCCCTCTCCCCATCCATCCTCATGACTCCCTGTCGCCTGTAATAGCTGGTTGTGTAACGCAACAAACATTAAACTTTTATGTTTGGATGAGAAAAAAATTACAGGCCCTCGGGAGATGTCTGTCCCCTTAGTAAACTGGAAAAATGCATCTTAAGAAACGTGGAAGTCATTTCCAGTTTCCACCTCTTGGAAATCCAGCTTCACCCAGTTTGTGCCATCTGTCTGCAGGCCTGGCACGCGTGGGCCGTGATGAACTTTGAGGCGGTGCTACACTACAAGCACCAGAATCAGGGACGCGACGAGAAGAAGAAGTTGCGCCACGCCAGCGGTGCCAGTGCCAACAGTGAAGCCAGCAACAGTGACAGTGAAGTGGACAGCACCGATCACAGTCCTGTGCCCTCACCGGGCCAGAAAAAGTACAATGAGGGGAGAATGGCAGAGGAGGAAATGCTCTTCTCTGCGATGTCTTCTCCCAGCGATCCAAGTCAAAGCAAGGTACAAACCCTTAGTTTAGGAACACACAATACACACAAATATGTTGTCTGTATTGCTCATGGAATGTTTCAGCCGCTCAAGCAATAAACCTCATCCAGAGTACAGTGTTAGCTCACCTGGAATTGCTACTGAAAAACTACAGATCCCAATAGAGGGATAGACAGACAGAACTACAGACAGACAGACAGACAGATTTAAGTGATGTGTGTATATATATATATATATATATATTATATATATATGGTACACAGCAGTTGTCAGACACTTTTTCCCAGAAGGTCTCTGCATCTTTTACAAACAACACAAGCCGGGCACTGACATACTTTATTTGTTGAGATACTACTAAACCAAACTTTTTCTATTTGTACATCAATCTTTTAATACTTCATTCCAGTCTTGCTCAGTCTTTGCTCTCCCTGCTAATGGTAAAATTATGAATATTTGAGCTGTGGATTATAGTGAACCTTGCCATCATCACCTACAGTCAACACCTAGAATACAGTGTGTTGTCCAATGTTGCTTATTTGATTTTGTCATGCATGAAATGGCCTCTGTTGTCTCTCCTCAGGATCTTTCGAAGACGTTGCTCATGTACACAGTTCCTGCTGTTCAAGGTTTCTTCCGCTCCATTTCCCTGTCCAGAGGAAATAACCTACAGGACACACTCAGGTGAGTTAAATGAGTAACACAAGCTTGACGCACAGCAAAACATGGCAAGCTTCGTCATGGACACTATGTGGCATGTTGGGATAGGAGGACCTCTAGTGGTTGTTTGTAATTTCACTGTCCCATTCCCCTGTATGAACTGTAAAACAAGGTTTCTATTTTAATCCTGCTTTTCACTATTCAGGGTTCTGACTCTTTGGTTTGACTATGGTCATTGGCCTGAAGTGAACGAAGGCCTGGTGGAGGGCATCAAGACCATTCAGATCGACACCTGGCTGCAGGTAATACACACAGACCAACACACATGGCATTTAGCTAGAGATAGAGAAGTTTGAAAAGAGAATACCTGTGTAAGGGAGAATGCTTGTGTAAGATAAATGAGTAATACTTGGGTCAGTGTGTATTTCAAAAATACTTTAAAACACACTATATTGTCAGTTCATCCTCACCCTGTCTGGGCTATAGCTCATATTTTATATATAACCCCAGGTTTTTATTTATGTGTCTGCTTTTCCAGGTGATCCCTCAGCTCATAGCTCGAATCGATACCCCCCGAGCCCTGGTGGGGCGCCTCATCCACCAGCTGCTCACAGACATCGGACGCTATCATCCTCAGGTCAGTCTGCTCACACTGCTGCTAATGCTTTATGTGTTAATATAAAACAGAACCAATACCACATGTGTGTTAATAACTATATAACCAAGCAGTACCATCAGTGAATAGTGATGAATTGCTGGATTCTTCTCTTTTCTCCTCCAGGCTTTGATCTACCCACTGACTGTGGCCTCCAAGTCCACCACCACAGCACGCCACAACGCTGCGAACAAAATCCTGAAGAACATGTGTGAACACTGCAACACTTTGGTTCAGCAGGCCATGATGGTAGAGACACTAAATCATTTATGGTTTTCATCACTGGATTGAATAATCTTCATCCTTTACTTGAAGTGTGATGCAGATTTGTTCTTGAGCATGACACTGAAGCAAGAAGGGCTGGGTTAAATTCGTTTTTATGATAATATAACAGCCCTACCTTATTATCTTAATAATGCACCGACAGGTTAGCGGTTTCCTGGCACAGTTTACATCTTCAGTTTTCTGACAATTTCTTTCCTAACGCGGCATAATTGGTTTTGTAAACATATGAACACCAGAGTTAATTGGATGAAAAAGCAAAGAGCAATCTGACCTTTTCATATCTGTTTTTCTTTATCCAGGTGAGTGAGGAACTCATCAGGGTGGCCATCTTATGGCACGAGATGTGGCACGAAGGCCTAGAAGAAGCTTCACGTCTTTACTTTGGTGAGCGCAATGTCAAGGGAATGTTTGCTGTGCTGGAGCCTCTACATGCCATGATGGAGAGAGGACCACAGACCCTCAAAGAAACCTCTTTTAACCAGGTAAGTCTCCGAATGGGATTGAATTATTTTTTTTTGAGTGCAACATCATGATCTGTCTAACATAGATTAACAATACTTTGTTGTGTAAATGTGTTTAAAATTAAGCCCCAAACTAAGATGTTACTTTTTGATATGTTTACTTCCTGAATTAAGTTGCTGAGATGTGACAACAAAATCATATTTCGCTTCATTTTTGTACAAAAATTAAGTCAGTTTTTCAGGATTTACTTTTACATTGACATTAATCTGGCCAGTCACTGGCACCCAGCACACTCCCATGACCAGTACACGTAGGGCCAGTGCCTGCATGCTGAGTTATTGAAATTCAGTTGAGCTTGTTGGATTCAGAGAAGTGGATTTCTTTACAGTCCACTGGGCCTCTGATACAGTGGAATTGGCTCCTGATAGCCTGTCTAACTATGACTGATGGAACCATTGTCACTGTGTTTGTGAGGGAGACATACACAGAGAGCTAAAATGAACACAATGTTAGGCATTTTATATGTTATGGCAACTGTAAAAAATATTATTCCATTGCAATAATAAATGTCTTTGTGCTATAGGCTTATGGCAGGGACTTGATGGAGGCTCAGGACTGGTGCAGGAAGTACATGCGGTCTGGAAACGTCAAAGACCTGACTCAGGCTTGGGACCTCTACTACCACGTGTTCAGACGCATCTCCAAACAGCTGCCACAGGTGAGTGAGACTATGAACTCAGTGCTCTGAATTTCTTATAAGCAACCTTATATGGGTAACAATATAGTTGTATGGTACAGTATATAGATAAATAGGTGGTTCCTAAAGTACAGGAAAGTATTAGTGTTGCTTTGACATGTTCACCAAAGGAGCAAAGGCCCCTTGTATTAACATGTATCTTAGATGACCACTTGTGATCACATCTCCCTTCCCTCGCTCTGCATACATATTAACAAATAATTAGATACAAATGTCAGTGAACTTCAGCTAAAAAAGCTGATATGAATCAGAGAAATGTGGATGAAAAGAGACCAGCACATCTATTATGGCTCTAGGGGAAAATCATGCTGACATCTCAGCAGCTCTGCATGCCGACGTCGATACCAATCTCTCATCAGATGTGATTAGAAATGTTCTTCTCTTTCATGTGCGAACTTGTTCTGTGATCTCCTGACAGGGAAATCCCAAATACTGTCTGTTAGTCACGTAAAGTGGTATAATGGAAGATTTTGATAGAGGAACATGGGTCTTGTTTCATTCATCAATATCTGGATGGACTCATTGAATAAACTGCAAACAGAAGTGTTGAAGAATAGCGAGGAGTGATGAGACAGAAAGATAATGGAAGTCAAAAAGGAATGGCGGAACATCATCGAATAACATTTCCATTAATGTATAATGACATAGATTCTACAAGTTGCAGCTATGTTTTGTCTCATGTATTGGCTTCTTACAAGCTGTGCTGTTAACCTTCAGCTGTTTACTTCCTGTTGTGGTGAACAATTCAACTTTATCCTCCATTGTAGATTTTCAGTATTTGTCAACCGTGACAACCCATCTCCGTTTTTACTTTGTAAGGAAGATTGCACAAAAACAACAGCTCGGGTTTCCACAAATCTTGTCAGAAGGATGTAGTACGAGTCAGGAAAGAACTCAGTCTATGGGAAGAACTCATAAAATGAAAATTTAAATTTGATGAGGACCGGCGAGCAGCCAGAAGTACTGAAATATTTAATGGAAGCTTGAAACAGACCTCTTTATCCTTGCTTATGATAAGGTGTGGTTTACTTTATTTTATTGCATCTAAATTGTGAATTTAATACATGTTTTACCCCCTGTTCTATCTTTGTTTTATTGCCAGCATTTTTTAAATCTTATTCTTGGCTGTTCAGTCAATTGTCAAGCATTTTTTAAACTGCACTAATCTAAAAAAAAATCTGTACAATTAAGTATGACTGATTGATTGATCTTTATAAACCAGTGTCCACATTAGTATTGTCATTAAGTGGCACACAGCTGGATAAGCTGCTCCAGCTATGATGAACCTGTCTGAGGCAAGCGGTGCCGATGTACGACTCAGAGTCAGTGGCACGGCATCAAGAGCTTAAACTTCACCAGCTCCAGCTTTTGTTGCTTCAGGAGTGAAGATGAAATTGGTCTGATAGATGTCATTTCTCACAGCTATCATCACATTGTTGAGGAATGACATTAAAAACAGTTCTGTCAGGAGCAATCGCTTCACAGAGAAAATGGAGACAGGCATACTATTTGACAGTGTGGCAGAGTTCTGCTTCTGGGGGGATGCTCCCCCGCTGCGGCATTACAGTAAGCAGCATGACATACACAGCACTATAATAACTTGCTGGGAGCAGTGCAAATATTTCCCCCACAGGGCATTAACATAGATATAAACCCTCTCCGGGATGCATCCAGACAGTAGCTTCACAGCAGGTTGAAGCTGTGCTGGAGACACCATTCATCAGAATTATCAATTTAAGCGTAAAAGCCTTTAAATAGAATCCAGAGTCGGATTGTAAGCAGGTTAAATAACTGATTATTGACTCTAGACAGGCAGAAAATAAGTTTATTGATGCTCACAAAGAGTGCAATGTTCCCCAATGATTTGTTGAAGGTTGCGAATCCACAACTTTCTGCAGATAAGACCTTCACTTGAATATGAGCAAGTGTCGTTCACTCCCGTGCATATTGCAAAGGCACTGTTGACAGGAGCTGTTTTAATCAGTCTCAAAAGTAACTGTCTCTGCTCTGCCACCTCATCTCTCCACACAGCTGACCTCCCTGGAGCTTCAATACGTGTCTCCAAAGCTGCTTATGTGCCGGGACCTGGAACTGGCCGTACCCGGCACTTACGACCCCAACCAGCCTATCATCCGCATCCAGTCCATCGCTGCCTCGCTGCAGGTCATCACCTCCAAACAGCGCCCACGCAAGCTCACCATCATGGGTAAGATTGGGAGAAAATTGCACAGGCCTTGGCTCTGTACCCGTTATATTAGGAAAATGGATTAAAGAGCATTTCTAGTCGTATGCTTTCAGCAGGCGTGGGCCATCACATTAGAAAAAATTCAATATTAATATAATATTCCGCCCAAACAACAAAAAGCTCCAAGGCCACAATTTATTTGGAATTAATCGGTCATGGCAAAAGTTATGTGTGTAGATAATACACCAGAGGGGGAAAAAAATCTTCTCTACCAACAAAAGCAAGGTCTAACCAGTGATGAACTTCATAAAAATAGAACTAAAATGACCACAGAAAAACAAGGCTCTGCTCCAAAGACGTAGTTCTTTCATTTTCCATCCCAGGAGAAGTCCTGCATGCAGGCAAACACTGGATCCTCCCAACATTGCTCATGGTCATTAATTCAAATACATAAATAAATAGGTCTGACATCTAATCCTCATGCTGTATGACGTGAAATACAACACTGAAGTGCTTCAACAGTGGCTCAGCACTATAAAGTCTCCCTGTCCTGCAGCAAAATCCTCCGAATATCAATCACACACGGTTCACTGTACTTCACTCTTCTCCAATGGCCAACGTGATACCTTGTTCTGATGTATCCCATAAGTGTTACACATCATCCTGTGTAAAAGATGATGGCCAATATATCACCTAACCTCTGGAGCAGGACTTCAGATTAAGACCTGTCACCTCACTCCAGGCCACGTAGATTTACTGTCCGTGCTCTCTGCCCCTAGAGACTCTCGGCACATCGCTCACAGGGACTGGCATTGAACAGGGACTTTGTTTTACTCTTTCTACTGGAAGCATCCGTCAACTCCATTAAAATGTGTTATTTATGACAGTTATGTGGGGGAAATCATTGTAATGTGGTCTGTTTAGAATATTGAGGACAGTATGAGAAAGTGGAACAAACAGACAAGTGACCTCATCTTTACCTCAGATAAGTTCAGCACATTTTCCTCTGTGTCATGATGAAAACCTGATTTTGCTTAATAGGATCAAGTTGATGTCACAGTTCATCCAGTGCCCTGATACATTTTTTCCACTTCGCTCCGCTCCATGTGATTTAATGAAAAATTAAAAATGAATTGATTAGTGTGAACAGATAAAACTTCAGAAATGAAGTTCACAGTGTGGAACTTGTGAAGCTTTGAGTTCCATCTTTCAGAAATCACATGTGGGGTTCCTTTTCATAGCGGTTATTTTTAACTCAACTCCTCATAGCTGTTTTGCTGTGTGCGTGCCATTCCAAGTCAAACAGACTGAGGGATTGCTGGGACGAAACCTTCCCTGTGAACAATGGGGTTCATATGAAATCATTTACTGGGTGCTGAAGACATTGCTCCAGGCGAGAGTAGCGGAGAGATGCAGGTGCAGAGCAGCAGGAGCGCACCCTGGAGAAAACAGCCAGCACTCCCAAGTCCAAACATATAATGTCTCTTACACAATGTCTTAACCCTGTTTATAGCAGCACATCAATGTTGTGTTTGTGGCGCCCTCTGTAGGGAGCAATGGCCACGAATTCATGTTCCTGTTGAAGGGCCACGAGGACCTGAGGCAGGATGAGAGAGTGATGCAGCTCTTTGGTTTGGTCAACACACTGCTGGCCAATGACCCTGCGTCACTGCGAAAGAACCTCAGGTGGAGACACACACACGCACAACCATGTCTCCATGACTTCAGACGATTTAAAATTGATGTACATTTATTTCATCGACACTTACTTTCACATTAACCATATTGACTATTTAACTAACCTTAATCTTTACCTAACCCTAACCATAATTATTTTCTTGACAATGTATTGTTTGACTGTTGTGTGTTTTGTCTTGGTTGTGTATTTTATTGAACAGCATCCAGCGCTATGCAGTGATCCCCCTGTCCACCAACTCAGGCCTGATTGGCTGGGTACCGCACTGTGACACCCTGCACGCCCTCATCAGAGACTACAGAGAGAAGAAAAAGATTTTGCTCAACATTGAACATCGCATCATGCTAAGGGTGAGGAGCCATTGAGATTAATAAGGGTCCTGCCACCTTCATATGAAAGAGATAAAGCATTCTACTTAAATGATTGACATGAGCAAGAAATTGGATCACATGACTATTGTTTGATGAAACAACTTAATGCTGGTTTGGAACAATCTGCCTTTATGGGTTAAACATTCAAAACATTGACATTTTTTCTCAAATAAAACAGTTTCCAGGGAGAGGCAATCCAGCCAAAACTTGGTGGTTAACAATCTATTTTTATAACTGAAAACAAAACAACCAGAATCTAAATAGTTTTTTTTCTGTATCACTTAATGTATATAAACATGTAAATATTGTTTGTTTACATTGTTAGAGCACAGCCTTCACTGTGCTCAGTCAGTTAACTCATTTAGTAGCATTAAGATCATTCCTACGCTCACATTCCCAGGATGCAGTTTAATCATGCTATCTTATTAAATGCAAATCCATGTGCAAATGAGCTTTCGTGTACATATGTTATTTACTGGTTTGTGCAAACAGCTGGTCTCATTCATGAAATAATTGTAAATATGTACTTTTCACATTAAACATCCTCAGTGAATACTAAATAGATTCATCAAAGCTCAAGAAGCATCTGTTGCTGGTGATTATATGATGAATATCAATTAGTATTTAATGGAAACACATTCATAGGTCCTGAATTGGCATAAATGAAGTTCATACCCCCCCCTCGAGAAATGCCTAATGCGAAGGAGGCGAAGGAGCTCACACAAAACAACGTATTAGAAATTCAAGTCTGACTGGTGCAGAGCAGGATGACGACCTAGTGTTTGGAGAGGATTCAGTGGGAACACGGATAAAACAACAACATCGAGAAGACAAAAACAAGATTGTTACTCCACAGGCATTACAGACATTACTTGAAATGGAGACTTCTTTAAAACAAACTGCAAATTTGCATACATACCATTGCTTCTACCAACAATTTATAAATGAAAATGTTTTATTTCTTATTTCCCAATGATGTTTGAGTTATTAATTATGGGTTTCATGCAATTAAAGCCTTCCTGCAAGATATTATGCTGACCTGTTAGTCAGGCAGTAAATCAGTTTTAGATACAGAATGAGGATGATGGGAGGGTAAGACAGTGATAAATGGTCGTCTGAGAGTGTGAGGCAAGGTGTTTCTTTCTGAATCTGAGACTCAACAGTAAATTTTCAGGATAAGTTTGCAGGAAACTGTTTTCTATAAAACACAGACAGTTTACACCCTAATCTTTACAGTCGTTAGGATGGTGAGGACTCAGGCTGCAAAGAAAGACCTCTAGTAGTCTTTATGTGTTCCTTTTTTGTCAGTAATGTATCAGGGGGTTTCTAAAACTCTAAATGTTGTGCGTCATCCCAGTTGCAGGTTTATATTCCTTTTTGTATTTTGTATCTTTATTGCATCATTTGACTTAAATGATCACCTGTTTTTCAGATGGCCCCAGACTACGACCACCTGACACTGATGGAGAAGGTTGAGGTGTTTGAACATGCCGTCAACAACACGGCAGGAGATGACCTGGCCAAGCTCCTCTGGCTCAAGAGCCCCAGCTCGGAGGTGGGATGCTTTTCTGTTAACAGATTGAGTGTACTTGATCTTTTCAGCATCCATCCTCATTTTCAGGTGGTCCTGAGAGAAATGAGTGCTTGGTTTTAGAAAAAAAAACTACATTTCTATAAATAAACATTTTAGAAGAGGTATTGATGGCAAAACAGTCTTTTTAACTGAGTCCAATTTACGAGTCCAGTCTCTCACATTTAAAATAATTGAAGGAAAACACTTGTAGTGAAGTGAAACACTTGGAACCACTGAAGAATCCATTTTGTCTCTGTATTCTTCTTTCCAACTACTGAAGCAGCAGGACTTTACCAACAGACCTTTAAATGACATCCATTTTTAGGAACGATAAAACTTTGTGTACCTGATTTTGTACATATTTAAGTGTCTGGAAAGCCTGCCTGAGACTTCTCTGCTGTTCTCCACACTGCTCTGCTCGAATGTGAACCAGACGAAATCTCATAACTGAGATGTTCCTTCTCCTCCAGGTTTGGTTCGACAGGAGGACTAATTACACTCGCTCCCTGGCTGTGATGTCAATGGTGGGCTACATCCTCGGACTGGGTGACAGGTGAAGTCTTGCATTATTTCGAAATGATTATTAGAATAATGACATTATAACACATTAACAACCAGACAATTTTTCCATTTGTCAGGCATCCGTCCAACTTGATGTTGGATCGATTAAGTGGGAAGATTCTCCACATTGACTTTGGAGACTGTTTTGAGGTGAGAAGAGATTTTCTTAACAAACATTGACCTTTGCATTTACATGGACACCGATCTTCCGACAATTTACGTTATTCTAAATTTTGATTATGGTGTTTAAACAAGTTACTAATAATTACTCCATTCATTTTCTAGTAGACATGTAACAGAGCACCATCTGATGATGCAATTGATAACTGTTTTACATCTTGATGAAGCAATATGCTGTGAAAACTCCAATAGGATGCTATAATGCAAGTGAGATGTATACATGTTTGCATAATCTGATTAAGGTTTGAATACTACACATGACTTCAATTAGTGCTTGGTCAGCGTGTGACCTTTTTTCAGGTTATTCAATGGGAAAATGCTGTTTTTAATGTCTTACTCAGATTATTAACATTTAATATCAGTGTATCTCTGTCCATGTACACGTAGCTATTGTTGCCAACATATTATTCTCTTTTATTGATGAGACTAAGTTTCATTACAACCTTTTAACAGGTGGCCATGACCAGAGAGAAGTTCCCTGAGAAGATCCCATTCAGACTGACCAGGATGTTGACCAACGCCATGGAGGTAGGCAACGCCAAACACTGTGTGTGTATTATTGTGTGTAGAAAGTTTTTCTGTCAGTCAGAAATCTGTTTAATAAAGATTCCAATGAACTACAAAACTGAACTTAAATTCTCTCAAAGCTCTTTTACTTTTGTCAAAATGATCATCTTTTCCAAATGCGCAGCACTTTAACAGAACCTATGACTCACTGTGGCATTTATTGAATGAGCAGAGATGAAAACGAATTAAATATGAAAGGTTCAAGGGTTTACATTTTATTCAGTAGCTCCTCTACCAAACCTCAAAGCACTTCTTCACTTACCTACCAAACTGTATGACACAATCACCAGATCTAAGGTCTTATTTTAAATGCATTTTGTAAAGTGTGTGTCTGACTATGTGCCAGGTGACAGGCTTGGACGGTAATTACCGCATCACGTGCCACACCGTGATGGAGGTGCTGAGGGAGCACCGGGACAGCGTCATGGCCGTGCTGGAGGCCTTCGTCTACGACCCGCTGCTCAACTGGAGGCTCATGGACAGTAAGTGAAAGGAGATCAGTAGCAGACACATTACATGCTTCAGACGCAAACAAGCACTACAGCATCACTGACACTATTTGGCTCATATTGCTGAGAAAAATTGAGCTAATGATGAAAGAAGTGGTGTCGATGTCTGAAGGTCGTCGGTTACATTCAAGTGTGGATGAAGCGGCTTCTTTAGCAAATACTTTCAGAGTTGCCTGGAGGAATAAATTGAATCCACAACAGACGAATACGTTTTATCATAAATGAGGCTCATTATTCACTTTTTTTAATTTAATCAAATACTAATAATCCAGTTTGTTTCTTGTAATCATTAAAACAAATTCAAAATATTGAAAAGATTAAACATAAATCTGTCAAGCTACCATTTTAAAGAACTAAATGTAGGGCCTTCTCTGTAACTGTAGTATGGCAATACCACGTTATTGACATCGACTGGAGGGGGTGTAACACATTTTTTTTTACATTACTTAAGAGTATAGGCCCTTCAATGTGTGTGTGTGGAATGTTAATCTCCTCAGGTCTCTCCAGTTTCCAACGGTGATACTCCTGCAATTCTTTGATTAATATTTTTTTAGTAACTGTATGGAGAGACTTACTTTAATTCTCCTGAAGAATGTCTACAATTATATTTCTTTCTGGGGCTTTGTATCCATAATGAGAACTGGTGTTGTTTTTTGGATGATTAAAAAACGAAACAATCCACAAACAAACTTGATATATCAACATTGTGTGTCCTTATTCATCTATTATTTACAGTAAAGTCTAGAATAGCACTCAGTAGAGTGCAGTCCTAT
This sequence comes from Pseudopleuronectes americanus, assembly GCA_038501795.1. NCBI lineage: Eukaryota > Metazoa > Chordata > Actinopteri > Pleuronectiformes > Pleuronectidae > Pseudopleuronectes > Pseudopleuronectes americanus. Next base: position 6,640,336 of record CM076725.1, read on the forward strand.
GTCCAGGCCCAACAGTCCCTATAAAGATCAAGATCCATGAATCTTCTGTGAAATCAAGGAAAATGTTAGAAAAAAGAAACTGCTCACCAAATCAACTTTGTTGAGTGAAGTAACAAAAGTTCTCTTGTTCTGATGAATGAAATTAATTGCAGCCATATTGACTCTACCAAATACGAAGATGTCTTATTGAACACTGTGAGAGGAGCTGAGCCAGATTATAAAACAGTATCTAGCATCCAGCCGTGCAAACCTGACAAACCACGCTCCGAACCAAGCCCATTATCATTTACAATTAGCAGTGAAGAATAGTCCAAACCGCACCTAACCATATCCTTACACCAACAACTTCCTTCCTACCTACAGCTGCATATACTTGGATTCACAAACATGACTGGAGACATCTAGTGCAGCATGAAAGCTTTCCTCCGAAACGTTATCATCACTAAAGATAATATTCTCAAAACAGCATGTGATTGTGCAGCATTGTAGCACAGAAGGATTGTGCACACAATATATTAATAACACATATATTCACACAAGCATTTAATTTATTTTAAAATGGGGTCATTTTGCTCATTTAAGAAGCAAAGATATACCTAATCATACCTTTTAAAATAAAGCTAAGGAAATAATATAAAAAATCACACTGCTGAGGCACCTTAATCTCTGAAGGGGAATTTTGTTCACCTTCACCAACGTAACCAATTCATTGTTTCTCAAGGTATAGAAAAAAGAACTTACATACTTTCCCCTGTTTTTTACCCACAGCGACCATCAAAGGCAACAAGCGTTCCCGAACCAGGACCGACTCGTACACTGCAGGACAGTCAGTGGGTGAGTTTGGAAACTTAACTTACCGCTGGTTGCTGTTTCTGTCTTAATGATGTGAGACAGAGTTTCTAACCTGTGAGTGTTCGCTGTCGTTTGCAGAGGCTCTGGAGGGAATAGACCTCGGAGAGACCACACACAAGAAACCAGGGACCACAGTGCCTGAATCCATTCACTCCTTCAGTGAGTCACCACTTCATCTTTTTTCTTTCCATGGATTATCTGTAGTTGTACAACTCTTTGAGGTTTTCTCTGGCTGCTTTACCACAGTGTTATTCTAATGCAGCACTCAGGCCCAATTTGATTTCCCTCAGCTGCAAAGAGTCTTGGTGGAGAGAGGGAGCCATTATATTGAATGCATTTTGTGAAGTTGTTGATGCCAGTGTGTTTGTGTTTTCTCTTCTGTGTTAAGTTGGAGATGGCTTGGTACAGCCTGAAGCTCTCAACAAGAAAGCTATTCAGATCATCAACAGAGTGCGAGACAAACTTACAGGTGAGTTCTGCAGCATCCAACAGGCACACACTAACAAAAGACTCCGGACAAATCGTTACTAATGTACAGTTACAGACTCTCACCCACTTGTAAACCATGTAAAAAGTGCTGATGTTCTGAAACAAGAATATAGTATGATTCAAATCAACATTATACCCATTTATCAGGGCTGTAGTGGGGGAGAAACAGCGTTAGTCACTTGATATTGTCTTATTTTGAAAAGTTTGAGTCAAATTCAACACCAGTGTTTGCTGAACATTATATGACCTTGATGCTGGCTGTGCATTGGTAATTTTCACAATTAATGAACTCTGTGTATGTTGTTATGTGTTGTTATTATTAAACATTAATTGATGTAAAAGTAGGTTTCTACTGTTATCTAAATATGTTTTGGATGCTAATATCTTAATTGGTTAAGCAACTTGATACTATAGCTAGATAGAAAATACTATTTGAGTAAAAAGTACAATATTTGAGTCTGAGATCTAATGGAGTTAATGTATAAATTAATATTTAAACTGCAACACTGAAGTAATGTAGTACATCAACTTTGAATACAGTCATTGAGTACAAGTACATAGTTACATTCCATCCTTGTTTATCCCACACCAGTACACATACAAAAAAAAATGCTAATTTATTGAACTATGTGATTCAGTTGTTCTTTTCTCCTAGTCTATAATATTGTCTTGTATACAGGTGACTGCAGTTCATCCACCATTAAATAAAGGCAGGCGAGAGCTGCCCCAAAATTAGAGTTTACCCACATTTTTATTACCACTACAGTCCTGCATCTGACTTTACTGTAGGACTTATCCACTACATTTTTCTGTGGTAAAATCCTCAAATATCCTCAAATACCCGTTGTCTTGCGAGATAAAGTCTTGAAAATATGAAGGAAATCTACTTTTACCAGGCTGAACTTTCTGTCCAAGGTAGAGCGTTGTGACGAGAGTTTTTTCCTCTACAGGTCGAGACTTCTCTCACGATGAGACGCTGGATGTGCCAACACAAGTGGAGCTCCTCATTAAACAAGCCACGTCGCATGAAAACCTGTGCCAGTGCTACATCGGGTGGTCAGTACTCCTTGACATTCCCTGCTTCACTGTTTAGATAGAGAGCAGAGATGAAGGCTGGACGTTTAACCTGTCTGAAGTCATGTTGTTATTAACTGAATGATCTATAACCTCTTAGCAGAGTTTGATGAATATAGTTTTTTCCTCAGGTGTCCGTTTTGGTGAAGACCCGTCTTCAGCAGCCGAGGAGGAGAAGCACTCAACTCAAAGAGAAATCCACTGAAGCCACGATGCAGAGCAACAGAGAATGTTTTTTTCTTTGTTTTTCAACTGCTGTCGAATTGTACGATTTTTTTTCCAGTGACACATTTTGAGTTTATGACAAAATACTTAAAATAATCTCTGCTTTTATCCGATGATCATTTTTTCAAATGACTCTTCCACATATTTAACGCCATGATCACTACAAGCTCTATAAATGTGGTTTTGAAACATTTCTTACTTCACTCAAGGTGAAACCCCTCCAGTCCATTGTATCATTTTGAATTGAAGAGATGATCTGCCTTTTTACTAACTTAAGCATTCTTTCATTGTAAACTCCTGACAAGATGGAAGTAGAAGATGGAAGTTTGATTTGAGATCATCATGAAGTACTGTACCGGCATTTGTGTGCCAATAAATCCTGCAGAGCTACCACTGTCTCTGTGCTGTGTTCCTCTGACATTTGCTGATCTTGTTACACCCACTCTGGTTATAAATAGAAAAGGGGGAAAATGATGTTGTAACATTTTTTTTTGGGGCATCAGGGTAAGTTTTTTCTTTTATTGAAAGACCAGGTGCACCTCACCCCTTGTTTTTCTCACAGTGCCCACAGAGGGCACTCTAACTCCTAATAAGATCCTCTCTACTTAGAGGAGGAGGTTGCACTCAGCAGGCCAAAACATAAACCCAGAACAAAACTACATTTCCAACACTCAGGGGTGAGAGTTGCTGCTCTAACTGGAGTTACTCTATATTTATTTCTACGTTAAGAACCACAGGGGGACATGGTCATTCACAGTAAACTAAGTCCCTGACAAATAAAAAACGATCCCAGCGTCCCAACTTGCCGAGGCAGCAGTGGAGACTGAACCCTTAATTTGGTTTCCTTTGCAGTTTTCTGGTCAATGAAAGGCAGTTTCTGTTTTACTTGAGCTCATTGCTATTCCTCCTCGTATTTCTCAACTTTATTTCCTCACTGCATTCTCCTCTGAAGGTTAATTACTTGTAGATAGTTAGGGATTACGGATCAACAAAAAGCCGCCCATTGATCTCTTCCCTGCCGTAGCCACCTCTGCAATGTCACACTCTTTACACATTGGAACAGAGGCCTGGTGATTATCTGTTCATATCGATCGACTCCCTCGCTGTTGTCCCTTTCGTTCCCTCCCCCCCTCCTCCCTCGCATCCTTCGCTTCCACCCTGTCACTTTTTTCCCCCTCCCGCCACCAAAAGCTCATTATTGGAAATGTGACTTTTCATAGTCTTTGTCACCATTGCTGTTGTTCCTTCTCCCCCCGTCTAATTTGTTTGTATTTTTTCAGCCTCTCTAGTCTGCCGAGGTGCAGGCGAGTCAATAGCTCAGGTTAAATAGGCTGCATTGATTGGGAGAGGGATTTAGCTGTTTACCAACTGTGGAAATGGGCGAGGGCCACAGAAACACAGCCCGAGCGGCTGCATGGAGCGAGGCAGAGGTGACGAATGATACTCATCGGGAGACAATGCCCCCAAATGAGGGAAGGTGTCGGGCTTGGTGGTGCAGACTGGGGATGCAGCAGGCCACGCTTCATCAGCCATTAAGGTTGTCACACGAAGCTGGCCAGGCTCAGCACCTTGAGCCAAGACTTTAGGAAGGATGGGATACAGCAGCACATTCACCACTATATGCTCCCCCATACGGGCCTCCTTCTGTTTTCTTTTTGCCTGCTGCAGTTCCCTCCATGCTTGATCTTATCTTCCACCACATGTTCTTCCCTTTGGATGTTATTCCACCTCTTTGAACCCTCTTTAGCTCCTCCAGAGATAAGGGCTCTCTTCAACATTTCTATTTCACACAAACCAAAAAATAAAATCATGAGGGAGATTATTTTTTTCAGCAAAATAATCTAATTAGCCGTAAATGTCTAAACATTAGCAATCTTGCCTAACCTCCCTTAGGGAGATTGTCCATCTGTTTCTCTTTGCTTCCAACTTTCCATCCATGGTGACCTCATGTTCTCCTGCACGTTTTTCAAGAGAAAGCTTGTCTACACTTGATGTTTCACAAGCACCAAGGTCTGTAAAGAAGTCTTTTAACCTTAATGGGACAGGGCAAAACTGCCTGATTCATTTCCTTCCCAATTGCACTACCATTCAGTTAGGATATTTAAAAACGGCTAAAATGGAAAGCTTGGGAGGGGGAGAGTTGGTTTAGCGAGGTAGAACAGAAACCATTCTCCAAAGCAATGTCATCCAAATCACCCTATGTGTTCAGAAGCCAGGTGAGATGTGTCATCCTTTCATTATGTTCTGAGTCTATCACAGTGTCTTCAGTCATATTCCTGGGAAACCCCCCACACGTTAGTGCCCAGGAGGCGTCATCCACCCTCTGGAGGAGACTTCTCATTCTGTCATTACCTAAAGCTTATTGTTGAAACATACATCCCGGTTAACTTCAGAGCTCCACCTTCAAGCTCTACACCCTCCACATTGGTCTGGTGAAGTGCCTGCATTACAGCTGATGCTGCACCAAAGTCCCTGTCCATATCATGCTCCATTTTACCCTCATTAAAGAACAAGGCCCTGAGATATTTCCACTCCCTAACCCAGAGGGAGCAAGACTCTGTTTTCCAGGAAAGAAAGAAGTGTGCTGCTGTCGTGGTTGTGGCACCAGCGATTGCTGGAGTGATTTAACAATAGAGGTGGACTCGGCAGAACATTAAACACAGGTTGAATGCAAAGTTTCATGCAGAGGGTTCAACCTTCTCCAACCTGAACCATGAGATCCCTTCGGTCCCAATGCTTGTTCTCATCATGTCCATGCACTGTGCTGCTGCTGCTCTCTTCCCACCTGGTTTGCATGTAGCTCTTTCTCAGTCCCCACTCTCACATCCCTCTAAACCAGTTCCTCCCCCCCTTTAAACCTGCTCAGCTAACCACCACCTATCTCATCAGTACATCGTGACAGAGCCAAGAATCTGCCTTGTCCCCTGTCCCCTCCACTACCTTCCTAACAGGTAATCTGCTGGATCACTGGGTTCATTGCTGCAGCTCTCTCGCTCCACTGGGATCACTGGGATTCTTCTACACTGAGGGATCGATGTCCTGGTTTTTCAAGAGGTCAACCGTGTTATATTTCATCATATATGATACTGAAAAATCCATATTAATTATGTAAAAACCTCAGTCAAGATCTATACAAGACTTTGGATCAGTGAAATCAGTGTGCACTGTGTGTGGTAGGTATTTGGTGAAATAAATACAAAATCTACAACCATTCAGTTTTCGTATTACATAAACATACTAGTACAGTTATTATTAAATTGGTTTTTAGATTACAGACCAAAAGCCTCTTAATAAAATTACAACTATTGAATTATTACGGTTCAGTTGATTGAATAAATATTTCATGTTTGTAAAATTAGAATTACCGGTTGGGACAAATATGAAAAAAACAATTGTGAGAGATTTACAAGGCTGTTAGAATTCAGCTTTATTTAAGAAGAATAAATCTAGGACTTTTGATATCCCATCATAATTTGTCGAGCAATATATTCACATGTGTAACAATGTACTTACAGTATAGGCTTGATGGAGCAGTATAAGTCCTGGTAAGTTTAAAGAGTGGTGATGGAAACATGTAACAAGTTCTGACCCAATCACCAGAAACACTAAGTTTTAATTAAGATTAATAGACCTGTAATTTCCTAGATGAACCATTTCTCTCACCACCACAACTTGACTGCACAGAGGACTTGGCCTTTCAACACGGCCTGGTCACAGTGGCTTGCCATCACCGAGCCAACGACCTCATGGGCTTTGTTTATCTGAAATGCAGGCTCTTTGTCGGGTCGTTACCTGGTGCCACTGCAGTCTTATCTCCTCTCCTGCCTGTGTCGAGCAGGCGACTTCTCACTGTGGTTCTCTTCACAACAACACAGACAGTGGTCACCTTCTGCAAACAGTCGACTGGTGCTCGGGCACATCTGATCGTCCTGATCAAAAATGAAAAATGCTTAGCTTTAATGACTTTTTAGTCCTTTTAGCACGTCTACATCTTGAACATGCTGGACGCGATTCTGAAGATTTAAACTGGGACCGTCAGTCAGATGTACACTCCTCACAGGAGATGGTCCCCGCTCACCAAAGTTACATGCAAGTGCAAGAACAGGCGTTCAGAGTGAGGAGTGGGGAAGTGTCACCAATTCTCCATTAATTCAGAGAAGCATCCAACTAAAATTGCTATTTCAGGGACACAATTCACTTTCTCATCAGAAATGATGAAGGGGCCGAGCACTGGATCTCACTGAGAGAGACCTTGTGTTAGAAGCTCAAGGAGAAACTTGCAGTTTGCTCGATTTCAGTCGGAGTCCAGAGCTGCAGCGGCTCGATTCACCAAACTCTCCCAAACAACCCACTCCTTGCTGCTCCCATGTTGTTGTTTCTCCCCCTTCTCTCTGGCATGGCTAACAGCTGTGACGAGAGAGGGAGAGACAGAGGTGGTATCGACGGCCAGCCGGAGGGGTTCGATAGCAGGCTCAGGAGTTGTTTAAAGTGGGAGCCTGCAGCCAGGACTCGGGCTGTCTCTGTGCACTGTGGTGTAAAGCCTGTATCGATGGACTTGACAGCAGTTTAGGCCGCTCGGGATCCGCTCCTCTCGGAGGACACTTCAGACATGTTCCTCTGCCAGCTTCAGACTTGTTTACCGTGTCTATTAATGTTCCTTTGAGTCGGGCTAATAGGGATGTGTGCCCAAAGATTTGCTGCTCATATAATCATGTGCTTGTCACAGAGCAGCAGCAAACAGTGGGATCATTTAAGTAGTGTGTTGGTTCAAATCTCAAGCACAGACTCTGTGCTAGTAGCTTATTGAGATGAGTGAATAAAAGCAAGTCGTCTAAAAATATATATTTTATTGTAACTGCACAACATGAATATCAACAGACCAAAGACAAAACTTTGGCCAGTTCAATCTGCAGTGGGCATTTTGCATAACGCTGCCTTTAAACTGCACCATGACGTGGTTATGTGTTTGGAAATGTTCTCAATGAATATCAAGTGAGGTCTTCAAGCTGCACACAGTGAGATAATGTCTGTGCTTGTCTGTGATTCTTTTGGAGCGAGACGGGACAAGCAGCTGATCCAACTGGTGGGTATTTGATTTGGTCCTGAACATACCATAGCTAAGACCATGGATTTAATTGGTCGATGCTTAATATGTTGCATATTTTCCAAAGAGGGAGCTTGTGATTGGATATAATGAGTTTTTCATATCCTATATGTTTATAATTATCTTCTCAAAGGAGATTATGTTTTCATCTCTTTGTTGGGCTTGTGCAAGGAAGACCCCATTAAATGTTAGGGTCATTTTTTACTGACTTTAAATTTGTCAGATTTTTCAACTCTGTCAGTGATTTCTTGTGTAGTGTTTAGATCTGGATGAAAAATAGTCCTCAGACTGGTACAAGTACAACCTATGTTTGCACCCATCACTGACCTGCTCAGGGAAGATGGTCTTGATGGTCTCTAGATTAAATGAAGCTCTGAAAACCATTACATAGATTTAATAGGGTCAGATTGACGAACCCTCAGAGAATAACTATCAGGATCTGCAGCTTTATTGGGCTTTATAACATGTTTATCAGGAGCTTCACTGTTCTGATTCATCCTCGTAGTAGTTTTAAGAACACACAGTGGCACACAGCGATGAGAAGAATATTTCTACAGAGAAGAATAAATGTTGTTTTTAAAGTGAGTTGTTGAATGACAACACTATGTAATGACGAAGGGACCTGAGCTACTGAACAAATCTGTTCTTTACGTCGAATGATTAAATGATGATAAAACAATTCCAAACTTATCATGCAGGTATTATTCATGTTGCTAGTTTTCATGAGTGGAAAACAAAGCACTCACTTGATGCTTTAACACCCACACACAGTTTACAAGTGTAACTATAGACACAAATAGAACAAATAAATACAAAACAGGGTCGGAGGCCGTGGCCTCATGAGGAAGCACGAGGAGGCAGCAACAAAACGGAGATGAGAGACACTTTTGATAATTGTTGGTCCCCCAAATGACTCTATTGGTGGTTTAACAGGTTTGATAATTAATCTGTGACCCCTCACACGAGCAGATGATCTGGGCCCAACCTCGGTACCCAACAAGGTTTCAGACCGAATTTCTCCTCTGATTCTCTTGGCCTGAAATTCCTGTAGCCTGAGCCCATTTCAGTGTTTCTCTTTTCCTGAGTACTTGTCAGCACACGCATGCGTCACCATTGTATCACATGCAAAACACAAACAAAGTGAGAACCCACTTATAAAAACATTGCTCAATAGCGTCTCTAGAGGTCAAATTCTCCACATGCCTTCTTCAATATCTTGTTTATTTCTGCATCTGAGACCTTGCTTTGAAAGAAATACTGAGTGCATAATGGCTCATGGGAAATTACTTACTTTTTAAGTTGTGGTGACACGTTACTCACCGGGAGTCAACCAGCACTCAGTTGTAAAAACATAGTAAGGTTACGGTGGCAGACAGAGCTCAACGCACTGCGTATAAAGAAAACACATGCAAATAGAAACAACACAAATGCAAATTAGGGAAACAACTTTGACGACACATTTCCTGCGAAAAGTCACAACACAGTCACAAAGGGAATCACGCTGCAGATTGTGAAAAAATGACAACTGAAATGTTTCCACTGGATCCGAAAAAGTGATGAACCTGGCTTTACGTCAATGCTTTGTGAAGTTCCATCACCACTGACGAGTAACAGACTTCTATAACTTCACAGCGCATGTGTAGTTAATTTGCTTTCTTTTATGCGCATGTTTTTCTATTTGCATGTGTTTTCTTATTTTGCACCGCGTTGATCTCTCTCGGCCACCGAATAAGAAACCTCTGCTATGGTTAGGTTCGGTGGCCCCTCAGTGACACTGTTGTATTGCAGCCCTCTGCTCCCCCAGTCATGTGATCCGGGTCAGGGGGAGGTAAAGGTCCTCATTAGCTGTGAGCTTGGCCACTTGAGTCATCTGTGCATTCAGCAGTGCAGTAACAGTGGAGCAGAGACACAGACGGGACGCTGTGTTGTTGTCAGAGGACAGCGCTCTGAGCCCGCTAATGTAATTCCAAACTTGATGCAGTTATTGGACTGTCAGACCAACAGTGACCTCAGAGTTGTATTTGTGTGTGTGTGTGTGTGTGTGTGTGTGTGCTCAGGGAGGCTGCACGCTCAGCAGAATCCCTCCCTGAATAAAGAGGGATTGTTAAAACATTGTGTGTCTTTGTAGTTGCAGGAACTGATTCTCTTCTACTTGACATTTATTTATTGTATTTGGACTTTACTGGATCACAGCGAGGGATGGTAAACAGACAAGTGAAAGATCAGCCGAGGATGAGAGAGAGCATCACTTAATCTGCACACTCACATATATTTTTGACTCAAATTCAACACCCTCAACCAGACTCCAGTTGTCAAGTCTGGCCAGCTTGTGTTTGTTTTAGAAGGAGTTCCTAACAAGTAAAACTATACATTTAATTTACAGGTGGATAAACGGATTCATCGAGTGGAAAACAAAACATCTGCACATGAAATCCAAACTGAGGCAGTCTCAGATTTCTGCTCCATCAACTGAAGCGAATTGTCTAAGATGGGTGTAAATTCCTTATTTTAAGACTGGAGGTTTCTTCTTGTTTCAGCTCATCCATCTTCATCATGTAGGTGTCAGATGGTTCTGCAGGTCAGTGGATTCCACAGACACTGTTTTACTCGATGCTCCCTGATCTTGTTTTTGGACGGACGTGGCAGTGTGGCTCCGTGACACCGGTGTTCAGAGAGAGAGAGGAAGCCAATTTAGTGGTTTAAAAACATGTTTAATTTAGGAGGCTAGTTTAATGTTTTCCTCTGAGCTGCACTTTTTAGCTGTAATTTGGAGCCCTAACTTCTGCTGTCTAAAATATGTATATATACACATCAGGCTTCAATATGATTTAGTTATTTAAAGACATGTGTGCACAAGTTACATCAGTTCAAGGCTGCAGACACCAAACTTTTAACTGAACATCACTACTAGAACATTAAAAAATATACATACGAGTTCACACATCTGCATGTACTGTTTGGAGTCTTTGCCTCTTAACCTGATTATAACCTGGGTTTTACTTCGGACTATTATTTTATTAAATATGTTGCATTGAAGTATTTGTTTCTCCTAATCTGATTTAGCACCTACGTGTTTATTAATGATGTACAAGAAGGTGTCCTTTGCACTCTTGAGAGGTGTAGTGAAATGAATGTGTTTAATATCACTCTTATCTTTTTAGCAAACCACACTTCATACTGTAGGATGAGGTTAAATTGCTGGATTTTTAGTCCGTTATGTTAAAACAACTTTGATATATTTGTCTTCCAGATTTAGTGCAAACAGGCAAAAGAACATACAATTACCTCTTATCTATAACTGCTACTGTAATGTGTGGTCAACAGTTGGTGGCGCTAATTTCTCCACTCAGATACCATTAAACAACTACCACATTGTGTCAAACATGACAAAGATATAGAATTTATTTTTTTATCACAGTGTAAATTAGCAGTCTCCTCATTTCTCAACTTCATTCGGCATGTTTTTCATCTGCCAATATTCTTAATTTTCCACTTTGACACATAGTGCAAATTTTTCATTTTATTTTCATCACTTTCCCTCTGGTGATACATTGAGACGTGAGGCTTGAATGAAATTCACTTATGTTTGGACCAGAACCTGGAATTTCAGGTTTCACTTCAGTAGTGTTTCCCTTTTTGCAGAGTAGGGTTGTATAACTATCAAGGCTAAGGCGTGGCTGATCTAATCCCAAAGCTTGGGCATCACTGTCAGAGGAGTTTACATTTGTTCAATGGCACAAATAAAAAATGAATCAGTTTAATTTAACAGACTAACCCTGATACTCCAGCATTTCTACTGAGATGAATTGGTTTTCAATGTTGGTGTAACCGTGCCCTAGACTCCAGATCACTGTGTTGTGGTTGGTCCTCTCCTCTGACGGGTTTATTATTTACAGATATCCTTCTGCACGCACCGTTGAGCAGTCACTTCCATATTAATGACCTTCCTGTTGTCTTGCTCGATTCTGCGGTCGTCCTCCCCCCCACAGAGCTACCGGTGTGCACTTGCTTTTTGAACATGCCATTTTGTGAGGAAGTGTGAAAATCTCACTCTGGGAGGAACCAACCATATCAGCCCACATGCCTGCACTCATGATCCCATGTCTTTTCCATGTGAAGTAAAGCTTCTTGAAAAACGTGCCCGCTCTAGTTATTGGCCGTGATTGGCTGTGAGGAGGCTGCAGGCTGTGGTAAACCTGATAAACCTGAGCCTGAAAATACAACTGGCGGACATTGTTGTCACCCTTCGGGCTGAAGGCTCAGATTGGATGCCCGTGGTCCCGGAGGCAGCCTTCACATCTGATTGTGAAATGGCTCCGAGCCCTTCGCAGCCATGTACCTAATCATTCAGCCTAAGTAACTTGTTGACGTGGGACTGTCCTCCAGCTGTCTGGGCGGCCCATCCTCTTGTCTCCCGGCTCAGATTTACTCACCGGGGGGAATAGCTATTACATCCCCTGTTATTATTTGCCATAAAAATGCGCTGAATGGCGACCAACTCCGAGGTGCTATAAAAAGCAGCGGGGTGTGAGATGGTGTCTGCGTGTCATCAATCAGACACAGTGGTGAAACATTGGGCCGGTGGGTAGGGGAAATTGATTTTGCTGTAAGTCTCAACGATTAGGGTGTGAAAGAGGGAGCGAGGGGGATGGGAGAGGAGAAGCTGGGAGGAATGGGACAAGATGGGATGGTGCGCCCTGTGAAAATGGTGGAAAAGCTTATGTCTTCCTGTGGGTTCATAACATTTAATCTACCCTTTGCTTTTCTGGTTAAATCGGGTTACGTCCTGCAAGTGTCTCTCAAAAGCAGGCGGGACGTTGGGCTCGGCTTGAAGCGTGAATTAAAACACTCAATAGCCGAGATCGAAGTCGGCAAACAGAGCTTTTTCACAGGAGACATTTTTATGTGGCTGGAGGAAAAGGTGTAAATAACAACCCTAATAAAGACTTCCTCACAGTTAGGTGAATTTCCGGAGCCCTGGTGTTGTGCGGTCCACGTCACTACATCATGACTCACAGCTGTGATTTTTCTGCAGTAACACATCAGACTATCGGCTGTAACAAAAGTCTGTTGTTGCTTTTAGAGCAGCGTCCTACAAAATGTTTTATTTTTTCTGGTTGATTTGTGAGGTTGAAACATAATAATAAACCACACTGCATGACATATTCCTTTATTAACATGAATGTAGACACCCTAATGTATTTTGTGCCATTTCCTGCGAAAATACTAGTGCAACAAATGTGCATTAATCTGCAGCCGGAAAAATAAAAAATATACTCCGAGTGAACACTCAGCAGTCGAGCAGGAAATTGAGATTCCAGGAAGCATCATGTTGTTTCTGAGCAGCATCACTGACAGGTACCATCACAACTGTAATTTGCATTTCTACAGAGTGCAGCAACACTTAAATCCAAATGGCAGAAAGTAGGGCTGACAACATATCACATGTAGGAGGATATTGAACTCCAAGTCTTTTCATCAGGCGCCTTATGTACAACTCTTATAGTCACTGGAGCGTCCATAGACGGAACATAAAGATGGACGACATCACTTCTCCCCAAAAGTAAAGCCAAAGCATCATCTGGTGGTTGGCTGCAGTTAGTCATTACTCCTGCCTCCTCCATGTTAGCAGATGGGACTTAGTCCAAAATAAAAAGTCCAAATACATTTCAAATACATACAAGATTAATTCTGCCTTTACTTATTTTATCACAGCTGACAGCTGAGACTGGCAGCTGAACTGAAGTGTGTGTATGAGCAGGACCTCGCTCCATTCTCTGATCTCTAGAACACAAACACTAGCTCCAAATACACAGGATGGCAGTGTTTGTATCTGGGATATTTTGGCTTCATTTCCGGATACTGGGAGGAAGTGGAGAAGCCTTAACCTTTATTTGCAGTCTGGTAGCATCCAGTCTGCTCTGAAGAATGACATTTCATGACGTCACATAGATTCTTTAAAGGTGCTCTTTGTAATTTTTTGCTATTACTACATTACATTAGCATCCACAGTGTTTCATTATATTTAATTTAATTTCCTATTTCTTTAAATGTCAGTTTAACATGTTTCTTAAAAAAACTTCGCAGCGCTACTAACGAGGAGAAACGTTAATTTGCCTTTTAAATTAATTTATGAGTCAAAACCAAAACCTGCTAAACCGTGGGTGGTTTAAACTTCTAGAATGTGATGATTTTAACTTTTCTAGTGTTCCATATTATTAAGATATCTAAGGAGGTAATTAGAAGATCTGGGGTGTAATGGGCATTTTCATCATGCTATGTCATTGTATCAGTTATACCACCATCTCTGTTGTAGCATTAATATCTTCATTTCTGTTTCAGCCCATTTTCTTCAAGAGGATATCGGTCCCCAACAGGAGAAATGAGGAGATGGAGCATATTTAAAAAAAAAGAGACCCTCTTACATGTAATTCAGCCTTCCAAGGATCCTCGAGCCTTGGAAATTGTGATTCCCAGGAGGAGTGGACACACACACACCCACACACACTCATTCTCGCTGTGTCGTGGAGAAGTGTAGCTGTGTCCAGCTCTCTGGCCCTATCTTCAATTCATTCACCATGCATCATCTATACACATAACTGCACTGTAAGCTATGATTCAGTGCACTATTCTTATCATAACCCCGCGCAGTGATGTTCTGAGGCATGCTGGTGCACTGACCCCCCCTCCCCTCTGTCTCCAATAAGCATAACCATATCTGACAAGGCCAGAGCTATTGAAGGAGGGGAGCTTCTCGCCTCCTTTAGATAGCTTTTCACGCTTCTGTTCTCTTGGCTTACTTCCACCGGCGCTCTGTGGCCTAGACCTCCTCCTCCTCCTTCCTCTCCCCCTTCCTTTGAATTTAGCCGTTTTCTTTTCCTCCCGTGTTTGCTCGTCTGTTTCTTTTTGCCCCCTCTCTCCTCTTCGTCCTTGGGCATTTAGCGTCCAGAGGCACATGAGTAAACAATAACTCTGCAGGCAGCTTCCGACAGGTAGGGATTGGATCCAGCAGGGATGAGTCAAGATATGGAGTCGCACCGAGAAGCGATTGGATGCATGTTACGGGATATAGGGCCACCAATCAGTCTCTGCATTCCTGTGAGAATACTTAGCAATGCTTGGAGGGTTGGATATCGGACTCTCACACACACACACACACACACACACACTTGAATGAATTTCATTTACTTCTTACACACTTCTCCAGTCGATCTTGTGTCTACAGAAATAATGTGCACGCGCCCATTATCTCAAGAAGGGGCCGCCCGAGCGTGAGGGGCATCTCTCGCCTGACTGACTTTCATTTACAAAGTGGCGATGTTACTTTTGTGTGGGGAAATGAGATAGCACTGCAGCAGACACTGGGCTACATTATCCCGAGCCGGGCGCACGTCCTGCTCTCTCTTTTTCGTTTCTCCTTTATCAGCTGCTTTTTCCTCACATTGTTCATCAGCCCGCGAGACACACAAAAAAAAATGTCTCCCAGGATCAATTAGTCACTTCCAGGGAGTCGCGAGGCAGAGAGGGAGCCGGGGAGACAAAAGCCACGGCCATGTTGGCGTCACAGCGAGGTGATGAAGTGACATGGTCTTCCTCCCAGGCCATTAACGTGACAAGCAGCCCTGGTCCTGGAAGGTGGACCTGACAGCAGAGTGGTGCCCCGCCAGGACACCAGGAGAGCTCTCAAAAGAGCAGTGGCTTTCTTTGACACACTCCCCCCCCCACCCCACACTCTTTACTTCCTTCTTTCTCCCTGATGTTTTCATCCAGTCTGCCTGCTCGCTCCTCTCCCCAGAGTTCCTTTCCCTCCTCCAACCCCCCCTCCACACACTTTCTTAAAAGCCCTCTCTTTCTAAAGCTCCAAAGTCCTCCCCTCATCCCTCCAAATTTCTCGTCTTTCATCTTTGACTCTGCTGCAGCCTCCTCTCCCTCCCTCCCTCCCTCTTCTCTCCTCTCCCCACCTCTTGCTTTTGGATATCGCCCCGTCCCTTCGCCGTTCCGTGTCCACCTTTTCCTCTCCGGCAACAACTCATGTGTTCTCTCTCTTCCTTGTAAGGCGATCAAAGGTGACACTGGTGATGCAGAAACAGTGAGCTGGCACAGAGAGTCACTGTAGGACACGGGGCCTCAGCAAAACACGGGAGGGTAAACAGGGACTATTTTTAGGAGCTGCCGCCTCCTAAAGTAGTGCAGCTTTTGTGTACCTCCTTAAAGTCAGGACATCAGAGGACCAGAGGAGTTTCCTGAGGTCGTTCATGAGACGTGAATGGGATGCATGGGATTGCATTACTGTGACATCCAGTCACTCAGAGACATGATCTGAATCGAGGCCGATTCAAGAGGTTTAAAGACCATTTTCTAAAAAGCAAGGGACAAAATGGATATCTATATAACAACACATTAACGGTTGAGTCATTCTACATTGTTTTCTCTTTCCTTTTGTATCTTTTATTTCTCTGTTCAATATGTGTGAAATGTTTTCCTTTCCTTTTGACTACACATTTCATCCTCATTTAATTAAATTATTAATAGTATTGTTATTCCTGATTTACTCTGGGAAATATCTTTGAAACCCAACACGACTGTTGTTGAAAAACGACTTATTAAATCACAATGTGAAAACAATGTGACATTGTGAAAAGGGTTTCGCTCTTAGTGTTGAACCAGCAGAGAATAATCACCTGAGTGTGCAGCTCTACAGAGCTTTATAGTGTGTTTCAGCTTATTGTTGAGCTGTCTGCCTCATAAATTTACCATATTGGTTCACACTCACTGCTCCCATAACATTGTTTCTGGAAGCAGCAGGCAGTTGTTTCCTGTAAAAGAAAGAGCTCTGTAAACTCGCTGCACACTCTCCCAACAGCAGACACAGTCACAGCTCAGTCATTCAGTCAAAGGGTTTTTACAAGTGACTTGAAGAACATGATCAGCTGCTCGTTACCTCTCTGTTACTCAGCTAATGTCAGAGGTCAAAGTCAAACAATTATCAAACCTCCAGTTTCGAAGGGTAATATTTCGACACAACTAGTTACTGATGGAATGGATGACAGATTGATGACACTACAGCTCCCCAAAAGTGAACCCAAATCCTCTTGATCGCCCCCTGGTGGCTGGCAGCAGTACATGTGATAACCTTGGTAACCGCAGCTTCACTCTATGATCACTACAATGCAGACATTGACCCCGAAAAAGGCAAAAGTGGGGTATCCTGGCTTAGTTTTCATAGAATTGGATGAAGTGGAGATGACCACTTTGAAAAACAATCCATGTTTTTCCCATCACAATTAAGCATGTGGTCAATGATGCTTGTGTGGGATTATTGATTTCATTCATTTCTATGTGTTATTAGCGCACTCTTAATCTGTCACAGTAAACATCCAGTGGCATCACATTTTCTTATTCATATCACATCCTTAGACAAATCCTGCCTTGGAAACAATGTCATAAGACTGAAACGCAAATAAAATGTTCAAAAACTGAGAATGTGTGGTTATATATTTGTGTTGCACTGAAAGGCTTCAGATCAAACTCCCACTGTCATACCAGGAGCACCATTCAAACCCATAATCATCAGTTTTGTTCACTGAATTGTGTTGATTTTGAGCTGCTGAAAGTGTTTGGACACAAGAGTATTTATCCAGCGCGTGTTTTACAGGCAACTGAATACATTTTTCATCTGTTCTGCTTGCCTGGGTAAAACCCCGTTCTTTGAAATGTGCTTTATGTGTGTTGCATCTAACACTTAACATGTCTTTGGATGTGCGGAGTGTGTTAATGCATGGACAGGCTTTATTTGCGATGGCCCATCATACACTTATTCCAAATTGTGGAAATTGGTTGAACAGGCAACAAATCTTGCAACTCGTTAATTCTGCTTGGCGTGTTCATCTCAACGAGTAAAGACTCTGTTATTTCTGCTTTTATGGGATTTATTTGGCGCGTAACTATTCCACGCCTGCTGCGATGGTCTTCACAATGTGTGAAGTGAGGGGAAGGAAGAAGGAGTGACACACCAATCCACCCTCTCTGTCTCCTCTTATCAGCCTCGCTTCCTGGACGAGGGCACCGCGGAGTTTGACCCAGCCACACTTCCTCCCTCGCGGCACAACCTTCTGAAGGTAAAGAACCACGCTATCCCTCTGACCTCTTTCTCAGAATATGGAGCTTCGCCTGATTTCCACTGTTTGTTTGGTCGTCTCACGTGCTGAGCTTGTGAGTTCGACTCAAGTGTGAAAATTTAATCCTTAAACTAAACCAACACCAGGACAATTTAACTGTACCCAACTACTAAGATTCACGTTGAAGTCATGGTGGGCCATATTTACAATTACACCCAAATTTAACAAAGTAAAACATTTTCACGTAATTTGTGATTAATGAGAAAAATGTTGTTCTTAAATTTAACCCCAAAGGTAATAAAATCAAATAAGATAAATTAACACAAATATTACCAGCCACCAGGTCAATATTTTTGATTGATTAAGAATCATCTCAACACAAATTTAAATGGATTGTAACAGCCTAATATTCAGGATTTATATATTTCAATGGCATATAAGAACCAATGTACTTAATCAGCTTTATAACACATACAACCTAGTTATTGTATACACTTGGTATATTAGTACTATTACGTAAATCTCCTCATTTCTTTTATGCATGACTTAAAAATATGAATCAGAATAAGTTTATTAGTTTATGATGAAACTGTGTAATACAAGTCATGTTTTACAATACATACTTTTAAATATCAAGGTGATTGAATGAAATTTGACAGTTTCATCTTCCTAAAAGGAAGACTCTGCGTGTCTTTGAGGATCACTTCACTTTTTACATTTCAAAAAGGCAGTTTCTTTAATTAATAAATAAATTAAACTTCCCAAACCAACAGAAGTAATATCAACCTCAGCTTTGCCTATGCGCTAATTAGCATGCTATGCTAAGCAAAGACATTGAGTCATATCTATACCTGCTAAAAGTCTGCGTGCCAGTGTTTACCACTAAGACTCCAGAAATGTTATGTGGACTCACCCAACACTCCATAGTGATGAGTGGATAATGATTGGATTTCCATTTTTCTGTGGACTATCCCTTTAACCTTGAGTAAATATCATTTTCAAACCTTTGAGCTTCAGAAACAAAATTCCATCGTCCTACATTGCGGTGGTGATTTCTAATGAGAATTGAAGGTCTGCATTAGCCACATGAAGTGACAGGTCTTGAGGCACAGATGTCAAGCTGTTGAGCTGCAGCAGAAATGAACACATACTGAAGATGTCTACACTTGGTGACACTCTTTCTCCAAACCCCTCCACAGGGCAGAGCCACCCTGCGTAAGCTGCTTACTTCTGAAGCTGTTGATCGGCTGTTGTAAGAGGAAACGTCTCCTCATTGATATAATGAAACTCATGAGAGGGAAACTCTGCGCTACAGATAATTCAAAGCTGTAGGTGGTACCCACACCAGCACAACACTGTGTACACTACCCCTGATGGCAGATTCCTCTGTTTACTTCTTCTCACCATTATCCGATACAGTACGTACACACACATATACACCCCTTTACGCTGCAGTGACAGCTTTGTCACAAAGATGAATTCATCGTCAGCGCTGCAGCCAAAACAAGTAATTTGATTGCCCCGACCACAAATTAAGTTAGTGTGATTCAATTTTCGATTTGGGCTTCTCCTGCAGCCATACATCAAGGAAGACATATTTCATTACACAGCGAAACCACAGGCAGCCAGGCCGCGGTGGTCCACCCCCTCCATAGGAAGACATCATGGGTGCATAATGGCATTTACTCGATACCGCTGCAGGTACAGTGAGGCCGGTGTCAGTGCCACCGGTTGGCTTGTTATCGACAGAGAACCTCCACCACGCACCACACAGCCAACATGTAAAGCTTGTGCAGATAGCTGCATGCCAAGCTGTGACAACGGGCTTATAAACATGGCTGCAGATAAAGAAGAGAAGAAGAAAAAAAATGCACACCGACATGCCCCTCCTTCAGCAGGTGGGACCCACCTGGTTGAATGAAGACCTGCAGACTCGTGCTGCAGGACAGGAGGAAAGGAGAGGAACAGGTTTGTTCACTGTCACAGGGCTAACAAGGGAGGAACAGTCAGCCTTCAGTCAATGTGCTGTTGGAGGCGTCACATTTGGACTAGATTTACATGTTACATTTACATTTACATTTATATTTACATAAAATGTCTCTCTGACCATCCCGGCCAAAATGTCTCTAGCCAAACGACGCGTCACGTAACCACATCCAGGTTCCACTCTCGCTGTAAAAGACGCTGAGTTTGGGGAATCAACTTGTGACTTGCTTCAACTGTGCAGCCTTATTTTTGTCTGCAGGCATCAGAAGGTAATTTCCTGTTGCCTAGTTTCATACAGAACACAATTAATCATGGAGCAATGGTGGGCTGATAGATCAGATGGATAGAAAGATAGATAGATAGACAGACAGATAGATAGATAGATAGATAGATAGATAGATTGACAGATAGATAGATAGATAGATAGACAGACAGATAGATAGATAGATAGATAGATAGATAGATAGATAGATAGATAGATAGATAGATAGATAGATAGATAGATAGATAGATAGATAGATAGATAGATAGATAGATAGATAGATGACACAATAATACAGAGAATAACTTTCTCCAGAACTTTATCTTCAGACTTATTTATTCTTCATCCATTGGGGGGTTTGTTTAAAAGCTTATGCAATGCAATATAATGTCAAATGTTGTTTGAAAAGCAAAAACAACAGAAATTTAAATAAATATATAACTGTATATAATCAATGAATGAGGGGACAGGTCGAACAGACATCAAATAATGAACAATTTAAATCAAATAGACTCTGTACATACTGACAACACAAAAGTAGAAATAGCAATTGATAATAATTACATTATTGAGAGTGAAAAAAGGCTCAGTGTGCAGCTTTAAAGGTAGTGTTCTCATCTTGTTAGAATTCTGATTAAATACCATCACATCTCCAAGCTGTCCTCCTCCTGCTGAAGGCTTCTTCCTGGATTCTTGTTGACTAATTGGGTTTGAAAAACACGGTGCTCAATCAGTGACTGCTTCCTCCTCCTCCTCATCCTCTTCCTCCTTCTCCTCCACCTTCCCTCACGAGGCAGCCAAGTTTTTTCTAATTAAACTGCTGCCTGTTCTTCTGAGTAACTAGAGTTTGAAAGCTATGTAGTGAGTATGCACCACTCGGCCTTTATTTAAAATTAAATATCTCTGGTGTGATGCTGCTCCTGCTTCAGTAAGTGCTATCGACAGCAAACCTTGTCCCGGTGTAGACACTGATGTTGTACCTAACAAATTACCTTGCTGTTGTATTCATGAAGTACAAGAGAATAATGTCTTTGCAGTAATGGGCCGTGATCAAACATGATTAGAAGTGAAAGCATGTGATGCTTGTGGTATTTTCCGATGTAGACATTTGTTCTGGATGTAAGATGCAGGAGAAACCTTGTTGGCACATGAGAGGCTCACACCTCTTTTAAATTTCATTTGCGACTTGCAGCTGTAAAAATGTACAGTGATCCATTTTAGTTTTCCTGTTTTGTTGCAGCAACGTGACTGGCAAGTCAAGCTCGACAAACAAAGCACTGTGTCATATTTCAAATGCAAATGACACTTCAGCTGCAACTGTCTGCAGATACAGAGGCCACGTTAGTCTGAGCAGTTTGATACAGAGAAAATGGAAGTTTTTCTTAATCCCCTACACTGTATGTTTAGACCTACATGTTTAACGATGACAGTGATGGAGTGTGATGTGACGTGCAACCCACTCCATCAAAATGGTAATTTATAGATAAAATTTCAACTTACAGCTGAGGGCTGGAAAGC
Source organism: Pseudopleuronectes americanus (assembly GCA_038501795.1). Lineage (NCBI taxonomy): Eukaryota > Metazoa > Chordata > Actinopteri > Pleuronectiformes > Pleuronectidae > Pseudopleuronectes > Pseudopleuronectes americanus. The sequence continues at coordinate 6,661,964 of CM076725.1, forward strand.
GTCCAGAATCTGGGGCACTTGGATTGGATGTCTGCTTTCTGCTGATGATGGAGTTCCTCGGGCCTCATCAAGCTGTGACCTGGTCAGCAGCTCAACTCTCCGGGCATGGTTTACTGGGCGGAAAATGGGAATTGCCCCCTTGAGGTTTGAAAAAAATGTTGCTCAAGGTGAAGTATCTCTTGCTCAACTCAAATGGCAACGAGAATGTCAAGCAGTAGATACATACCTTCGCTAAGACTCCGTATCAAACCACATTTATGTCATTAGATCCACATTCTAATTTCGATCTGTATCAAATTTCACACAGTCATACATGGCAGTTGAAAAAGTGCCCTATCTCACAATGTTAAAAAGGTTAAATGATCTGCACCAATATTGAATGGGTTCTTCCTTGGGTACTCATGCCCCACCCCTCCAGAAAAAAATAACATGGAAACCAGTTGAGAACAAACCAGTTGAGAACAAACAAACAAACTTGAGTGACACCAAAATGTACGCAACCCGCTAAATATGTCAGATTGTTTACTCACACACAATACCCTTATAATAAAAATGTTGAATAAAATTGTTCCTTGATCTGATCCTGCTAAACACCAAAGTTGGATGAGCTCTCTGTAACCCTCCAGTAGTTTTTGTGTACTGCTGCTAACTAACAGACAAACTCACACTTAGCCTCCTGGGTGAAGTTTAAATTCATGATTTAATAGATCATCTAAAAATGAAGTTTTCCACCTGTTCCTTGGCTACTTGTATTAGCTGTAAATGTTGTTCCTTGACTCATAAAATGAATGTGTGCGGTTGTTCTCATATTAAGTCCCTGTCATATTGTCTATGTATCTATGACAGCCAGCATGTCAGTCGTCATTCTAATGATCAGGATATCATATGAAACGGACTAACTTGACCCCTGGGCAGCTGAAAGTGGCTCCATGGGACATCTCATACCGTAGATGTATGGGAGTGTCCACCTGGGAGGAGAGCCCAGAGGCCTGTCTGACCTGCAAACCCTTCAGCAACGTCTCCAGGGGACATAGGTATTAGACCTTTGGAAATGAATGAGGGCATCATTTTGATGGAGTGCATCAGAGTTCATTAGACATTTAAATTTGCAAATACATATAGAGTGAATTGACTTTTAGGTTGTGCAGACTCCTTCTGGGAAATTAAACAGAAGAATAAATCACCAGCGTGCTCTCTGTCTTTCTCTAACTTGTGTCCTCTCCCTCCAGGGACTCTTCTGCTATGCTAACTGCTCTCTTGGGGCCCTGAAATGGTGCATATCTACAATCCCTGGAAGTCCTGTCCTCGTGTAGGGCTTCTGCAAATGGGCAACAATATTCCGAGGAGAATATGGATAGGATGACTTTGCAGATAGTTACTTGAAAGAAAAGAATGGCCAATCAGGTTGGAAGCGTAATATGCCCTTCTCTTTCTCTGTTGAGTCTATCAATTCACATTTTCTTTTCTCCCCCCCTCCACCACTGAAATGATCCCTCGTGGCATTGTGTCTTCAAGGCTGGCTGCTCGGTTATAGTGGAGATATGCTGCCTGTCTGGTGACGCAGGTTTCATTTGTGCACCGTGCAGGATGGAGGAGCACTCCAGAGACAGAGAGAGAGAGAGCAGAGACGGGAGGAGGGCGAGGGAGGCAGTGACAGAAACGCCCACCAAGCGTGGCCTGTTTCTGGCAAATGATAATCTGTTGTGCCTCCCGCTTCATCCAGATGCCAGGGCTGTGGGATCCCAAATTACGTCTGTAAATTTTGCACAACTGCCTCATGCTTGATTACCCGTGATCTGAGTTTTCACTCTCTTTTTCCGTCGCTGCTCTTTGCGTCTCCTCTCATTTAGTCTCTTTTGCTTTCTTTCTCCTCTGGCGGCCCTTGTTCTTTCTTCTTCTGTGCGTGTCCAGTATGTTCACGCTTTTAACCTCAATGTACTTTAAGTTCTGTCGTTTTCATGATTTTTCTCTTAAAATTGAAATTATCCAAATGTGACAACATTCATCGCTCTTAATTACGATGTCACACACACACACAACATCAATTTTCTAAAAAGGGCTGTGTATTATGTCTTCAGTACGATAACTCCAGCCCGAATTTTTGCATTGTAGCATCTTGCTTCCATCAGCCTCCAAAACTCTGAATGGATTGTCCATTCACTGGAGTTCACTTATTTCCCCTGATGGGGGAGAAAGATCTGAACCTATCCTGCAACACCCAATTCTCATCTTTTCATCTGATTCTAGACGTCTGGGAGGTCTTGTGGCTCACTCCCTCATCCGGTCTTAATGCTTTAATATTTCATGCAGTTCAGGGCCTTCTTTGTAATCTGCAGCCGCAGCACTTTTCTGGACAGTATTTGAATTATGTGCCTGCCGGCCATTCTCTGATTCAAGCAGGAAGCAGTCGTTTCCTTGAAAAGAAATAGGGGTCACTTGTCATAATGGTGGAACACTTCTTCGCTAAATGGATGCTAAGATTAGCTCTTCTGTAAAAGCATGAGTCATTATCCTCAACATGCAAAGTAAAGGAAGCGGCCTTTCCAAAATTTAAGAGGACAGGGCCAGGATTTCAGTAACAAAGGAGGAGGACCTCCTGGGGGAGGTGAAATGAACGTGAATGGCAACCGTCTGGGTGGCAAAATATTCCATCACAAATTCTAATTTAATTTTTGTTTTTTTGGTAGATGCTTTGACTATTCTCCTCCATGAAATGTTAATGTGCACTGCTGAGAGGAAGACGACATGAGGCGAAGCTGCAGAAACAAGAGCGCTGTTCCAGAGCCGCGGAGTCACTTTGCCTCCGACTGCTTGACAAGCAAACACAAAGTTCCTGCTGTGGCTGTGTGTCTGGCTGCTGCTCCACAGTTTAACTCCATGGATGAAATATAATTACAGAGGGACACAAGTACCTTCTCCAAAAGAGGAAGATGTTGTAATAGCATTTCACATATGTATTTGTACACACACACGCAAGGTATTGTAAATACATATTAGAAAATGGTGCCTCATTTACATATTTAAATGGTGATATTCATTACATTTTTTAACCCTATTGACTTGTAGTGCTGTGTTGTGCCCAGTCCGGACTTGTGTTCCACTCAAAGAGGGTCCCAGTCTGTCCCGAAGCCACTTCTGCTTTCTGTGGTATTGTCCTAATGAACCGTTGCCCCAGTTCCAGGTCGCGTGCTCTGTGGAGGAGGTTTTCTTTCAGGCACTCTTTGAATTTGGTTGCATTCATCCGTCTTTAATTTCTATCCCGGCTGTCCTGTTCCTCTAGCTGAGAAGCCGACTCTGCAGCCTGATGCTGCCACCAACATGCGTCACTGTAGGGATGGTAAGAGCCAGGTGACGATCAGCCAGGAGGTCTAATGAACCTCTGCTCAGTGTGTAGACTAATCACAGTGAGGTGTAAGATGTGGGATTTGGGACAAATCAAAATGTTATTTTGCAGAACAATCATTTTCTCCTCGGTAATTGGATGCAATTTCAGGTAAAACTATCATTTGATTATAGCGTTACTGAATTAGCTTTTGCTGTTTGGAACTTTATATTTTCATCTGCAAAATGTAACTGTTCGTTTCCTCTTCCAACTTTGCAGATCAGAGTGAATTCAGTGCTGCAGGTTGTTGTTCAGCAGATTCCCTCACTTCTTTGTTTTAGGATGGTAATATTTGACTGCTCCAAACTACCGTTGTGGATTTTTGATTCCACTCATATCACACCCTCCCCCCCCCTCCCCCCCCGTTCTCTATCAAAGTGCGATTGCTGCAGCATAGATTAAATTACTGCCTATCAACTCTGCAGCTCCTGCACAGACTGATAGAGTTTAAATTGCTGTGGAAAATCAGAAAGATCATCAGAGCGTTCCTTGTAGTCACACTTTTACTGGAGAAATGATTCACAGTAGCCAGTCTTTGACTGAGGGATATTCAAGATTGAATTTCTGTATGACTTTGCATACTGCGAATCTTGAGGAACAGTGATAACACAAGCATTGTGACGGTGGCAGTTTTTGATCAATACTGCCATCTTTTATTCTGGTTTACTAGGCCGGGTCTCATGATCGGAACTGAAGACAAAATGATGACAGCAGAATCGACTCAAGGTCATCTTACTGGCTTTTTTGAATTGCTGCACAATTTACAGAGATCATGGTTTAACTTTGTGCCAAAGTTCTCACCGTACAAATCCCTTATTCCATAGTTTTCCTGAGCTAGTTTACAGTTTTACGTCTGTCTTGTATTAGGAAAGTCATGACAACATCTACTCTCTCCCTGCTTCAGATGATCCCCCCATGTGTCTTTTTACATTGGCTCGTTCGGATATCATCTTGGAGTTTGTACCCAGAGGACGTTCCAAACAAATGATGCATTCTTACATACAGCCCCTCTGGAGAATGTCGACGAGTTTATCTGATGTTCAATTCATGTCTGAAAGCAGCTCTCGTGATATTTGGTTGCATTTCACCTCCAAAACATGTGACTTCATTAATCTGCTGGTTTACAGCTTGCCTGACTGAAAGCTTGTGTTTCTTCCCACTTTGAACTTGTTTCACCATGTTTAAGATCTCAGCATTACTCTGTGGAGTCCAATGCATGCACAGTATTCAATGGGAGTGACAGCCACATGAAAAAAATAAGACCCAACTAGTAATAAACCGGATTTATCCTTTAATATTCTGACACGTAACAATAAGTTCACAGTCATGCAAATACCTCCTGATTAGAAGCTCACAACTTCTAAATCCTCTGCAGGGAAAGTTCCTTGATAGCTTCTGCAGCCACAACTTACCCAGGCAAGCTTCTTTTCTCAACCTGCCCTACATTCTGCATCCATATTGTTTGCATTCACAGGCGGTGCCCACACAGCTGGAGGATAAGCCAAGTCTCTCGGCAGATAAAGTATGGCGCCATTGGCTGCTGCACCCTCTTTTCATTTCCCTCTGTCTACTGGGGTGTCAGAGGCTCCTGGCCACAGCTGTAAGATGAATAGTACTGCACCACTCCACTTTGTCATGGTGTCCAAGAAATGGCATTGAGAGAGTCTTGGGCTCTCGTTAATGGGATCTCTGCAGCCCCCTGTAACCTTGTATGTTTGGAATAGGCTGGATCTTTAAAGTTGTCCGATACCAACAATCCCTAGAGATTCAAAATCTCCTCTTGATACTGATGCAGGCAGAAGACCACGTTAACTACATGCAGCAATCCAAACTTAATTTAACATAATTTTATTTAACTTTTAAAATAATTTAAAGGATGGGATAATTCAGAATAAATAATCTACATCACCAGTATTCATTAGGCAGCCTTGATATGCATTACCATGTGATTCAGTGTGTGCATGATGGTGTAGCTGTGTGTGCTATATTTATCTGTTTGTACATGTGCAAGGCCACATGTGTGCTTCGGTAAAACCTGCCCTTAAATCCAGACGCACACACCACACATCTTCCAGCGCAGCTTCCTCCCTGTTCAGTTTGGTTGTTCCCACACCAGGGGCAACAACACCTACCTGCTCCGTCTCACTGTTCTCATGGAAACGCATCAAAGCAGCCGAATGACAGACAAAAAAAGGAGAGTGCGGGAGGATGGGGGGTGATTCAAGGCACCTGAGTCACCCACTCAACCAGCGCACACTGCACACATTTGTCGGTTTCAGGGTGCGCCCATACATATTTCAGTGGTTTGCAGATATTCCTCCATGTTGGGTTGTCCCCATGTGATGAAAGCCGGGCTGACACATAAGAGAGCCCGGGGCCGAAGGAGTCTGGAACCAAGATTAAATCAGAGATGCCCGTAGGCCTACAGGCGGTGATTACAACAGCTCCCATTAAAAGCAGCCCTTGATGGAAATCCACAGCGGCATGTGTCCATGGGGAAGAAACAAGGGGAGGATGCGTGCACGGCCACCTTGTAGACATAAGGCAGTAAATGTTGTGGGGTTGAGTGGTAGTGATAGTCGGGCATATGCAGCAGCAACTTTTGTTGACTGTCACAACAGCTCCTTGGCAGCGAGCAGGATGCCAGGACGAGACGGTGGCTGGGCCGAGGCGTTCGAGGGTATGAATTAGGATTGCCGTCTCGGATGAGCTTGTTGAGTCTGCGGCGTTTCCAGAGCACAAAGGAAACCTGCTGTGTGCAAGAGTAATGCTGATGACTGGATAATTCCTTTGATATGATCACATAGCAGGCGTCCTCTGTCTTCATGAGCCGGGCTCACAAACAGCAAGAGCTGTACATGGCTCAGTATCACTGAAATATGGTGAGAAGATGAGGGTTTGAAACTTTTAAAGACATAATAATTCACTTTTCCTCTTAAACGGAGGAAGAGTTCGATTTATGAGCAACAAAACACATTAGTACTTCATTTAAATAAACTCCAACAGCTTGACTTAATGTGTTAAGGCAAGTTCGCACAACACAGCGATGAGATTGCATACAAAGTCAATGCAAAGACACAAATAGACATGGAATTCAAATCATTAGCTTCCCTCACTAGTGTTGAAACATTTGAACTTGAGTGAATAAGCAGCTTTGAGAATGAAACTCTCCAGGGACACTCCTGACACCAACCTGGCGCCGCCTCAGCAAGTTTTGACAAACTGACGTTATTGACTCTGTCTGCTGACTTTATGACATCATGTCAGTAAGTGTCCTGTTACTGACTTTCTTCATTAGCTTTGGATGAATTTTTTTTTGCAATGATTTCGTTAGGGCTTCTTGTTGTGGCTGTGAACCTGTGCTTTGTTGTTTTCAGTGTGATCTATTTTTTTCTCTTCTTGCATTTTTTATTATTCCCTGTCTTATCTTATTCGCCCTTGTGTCTCTTTTCTGTGCACTTCACTTCCTCTCTGTTTTCCCTCCATCACTCATCAGCTGCCCCTCCCTGAGTACTTACACCTTCGTCCTGTTAATTCCTGTATTATCCCTGTTTAACCCTCAGCTCCACTTTGAGAGCTTCAGTGTTTCTCTTGAGTTTTTGACCAAACTTTGTTTTTTGACCATACCTTTTTGCTTCATGGTTTTTGGACAGCTCTGTCTCTCCGTGCACAAAACCTTTTTAGTCTTAATTAAAAATGTGGGACGTGCATCATCTACATTTCGGTCCACACGATATGACAGTGTGTGGGTGCTGGGCAGCAGGTGACGTAGTCTGGGAGACCTGGTTTCTAAAATCACTTGTTTGCACATACAGTATATGAGTGTCAGTTTCAAACTTTGGCTTTTCATAAGGCGTAAATTCACGGTCGACTGCTTCACATTTTAAAGCAGATACAGTAAAGAGTGTTGATATACAACCAAAACTCTACATGAACATTGCGTGATATATTTCACTGTTTCTCTTAGTCCAAACTTAGTATTTCCTCTTGTTATCATTTCTATTAATCCTGTACTATAATAGGCACATTGCTTTTATTATGTGGTATGATCGTCATCTATCTAGAGTGGACTCCATGAACATCCAGCTAACTCAGCTGAATGAGTTGTAGATTTGGACAGACCTCCTATTTTCCCAGGAACACAATCTCAAAGTCTGCAAATCTAGACATGTGGGCCCAGTTCCAACCTGAACTATGATGGAGTGCTAATAAAAGATGAGAATATGAAAAAAAATGTTGGCACTGAATGTTCAGAATGTTGGCATGACCAAGAGCTGTGGTTTTGCAGAATTGTCCAATATTGACATGTTCATCTGTGTGTGGCTGGTTGGGACTGTGAAGGCTCAGGGCGGTCTCACTGTGAAATCAGACTTTCAACACAGACTTTGCTGGAGTAAGAAACCCACAATACAAAGGTTTTATAACATTCGGGAATTCCAGCCGATTTTAAAGTGCTTTGCTTTCCCTCACACAGTTCTGTGATGTGACATGTTTCTGCACTCACACTGTCTCTGATGACGTCAGCTGTAGGGCTCAGTGCTCAGGTCGATCTGGGGCCTTGAGTTCAGCATTGGTCAGGTGGCCCCAGTGAGGATAATACTGAAAGAACGTCTTAGGACAATGTAGAGAAAGTAATTGCACCATGTTACTGTTATTGCTTAATTTTTTAAACAATTTTTAATCCTTCATTTTATTTGAGTAATTTGTTTACTTGCCCGGTGAGATTGGACGTGCTCAGTGGGATGAGGCTGTTTTTTAATCACTTTCATTTTATTTTACTGGATTTTAGTTGAACCTTATCGGTCCAATTAAATTTCTTTCACTCACTTATGAGTTTTACCTACTGCCTTATGTTTTAAGGGGCTCTGCAAATAAATGAAACCTATGAATCTTTTGCAGAAAACTACCCAGTAAAACCACTTTATCGACTTTACACCCAGTAAATCCAACAAAACACTCGGGCTCCCTTTTTAGATGCCCTCTTCTTTGACATGTGGCAATAGACAGGGGAGATTTGGCTTTGAGAAATACAGGAGAATGATTGCACACAGAGAGATGAGGAGGACATCCCGAAAATTCCTTTTATGCTTGATATAGCTGTTTTATGCTGCTGCTTTATCACAGCAGCTAGTCAAATTGAGGTTGGGAGCCCTGTTCATCTCTGACACTTACGGTAGAATTGATTCAAACGAAAAACTTTGCGCACACTTTGCACCCGTGTGAATCCTGGTGGGAGTGGGCTCTAACTCAGAAGCCCGCTACAGGAACAGGATATCGTTGGCACTGTGCCTGGCTCAGCCTTTGAAAGTCTTTAACAGAACAGTTCCTCTCAGCGCTGACAATATTCGGCACGAGGATGTGAAGGCTATCATTTGATCCACACTACAGAGGCAAGTGTTTATCAGGAGGAGGTCCTTCAATTTGTTTGGCAGCGAGTTCATCTATTTCACTTAGACTGGGAAGAGAGAAGAGGAAGGAGCTGCACCACCCTTCGCTGCGAGAAAAATCAAAATGGGCCAGGAAATACTTTTTGGTAGTTATTTCTGGTTCAACAAACGGAACAAACGCAAGCAGACAACGGTTTTGACATGCTATTCACATTCAGCTGCACAGGGCTACATCCCTGCTACATTTACATTTGAAAACCAACTCTGTCCAGTCAAGCATTTTAGCTCTGTAGCACTTTGAATTCCAGTCCATTCTAACACAGCTGAAAATGCATATCACATGACCGCTTTCGTATACTGGACATGAGCATGAGCTGCCTTTAATGGAAAGCAGTAGGTTATTAGATACAGAATTGCTGCAGATTGCTTGAATAATATTATTGGAAAATACAGAAATTAATTGCACAATTGCTGTTAGCAAAGACAACAGGGTCAGATACACTTGTAATTGATGTCCATGCTGTGTTCTATGGTAGCCGAAGCTCATGCTAGTTGTTATCTTCTGGAAAGAGGGTTATGTTATAGGAGCCTTATAAACCAGTGAAAGCTAAGTTGTGACTAAAATGACCCAATAACAGGCGGTTGTGAGTGTCTGCTGTCAGCCCACCGACTAAAACGCAGCCCTTGAGTTTTTAAAACTAAAACCGCATGAGCAGTGTTTCCAAACTTCTCAGTTTTAGTGAATAATAAAGGTAAGTTATTTGTGTATGGCTGAGATGTGCACAGAGGTCACAACAACTTTTCTGCTCTACCAAAAGCTGCAGCAAACAGAACTACTTCTACAGAGAGAAGCATGATTTTCCATTATGTTATTTTTAGTCATACGATCACTAAAAGGGATACTTAGCAAAATTCTGGCAACGTTTCTAGAGGGATTGGAAGTCCCACCTAGGAGGATTTAATTAGTGCTTTGAATGAATAACATTTCACCAATTTCTCTCTCTGTCCTTGGTAATCAGTTCTGGGCCATTAATGAGAGGATGACTATCGACTGGCAGAGCAGGCTGCTATAATTGAATGTGTAGAGGCCATTAAACATTCCTAATCAAAAGCAAATACTCCAAAGCCGCCGTTCCTGTAGAACAATAAGAAGCAACAGCAATGGGAACATGTTTGCAGGGGGGACAAGGGGGGGAAAATGATGGCTGAGTATCTATCCTCGTCTACAGGGTAGGTCTTTGTTTTCTTTACTGTGCTATCAGGGCCGACAGTTCAGAAGTTGACAGGCCAGAAAATAGGCTGGATTTCTCAGGGCACGGCCCCATATTGAATTTGCCAAGTTAGTGTTTTGATCCAAACAGTTGAAAGGGGACAGAGGAGAAAAACACTTTGTAATTGAAATGTTCTCTGAGGCTCCATCCTACATGCAAACAGGGCAGTAAATCACTAACAGTGACAATGGTGTGATGTTGGGAACCACTGCCCTCTTATTGACTTGGCATTATTGATCCGACTTCACTAGTACCACAACTCATATGAAGTTGTTAGGTCAATATTGCTGGTTAACACAACCAAGGGGGCCTGGCCTCTGCTCGGGCCCTACAGTCTTGTGTGTGCCATTAAGCACTTTGTGAAAATTGGATTTGTGGAATTAATTGTGCATAAAACCCTCATTACTGTGATTTTGCAATGTTCTTTACTGTCGTGTTTATGCAACTCAAAGAGATCATGTGTCAGTCAGAGGCTGTGGGTGTGTCAAATAATTTGATTTCTGCGACCCTTGTGCTTCTATAACTGTCAGAAAGCCACGTCTTAATGTTGTTGTTAAACCTCACATATGATTGATTCATCACAGGAGCACATAGAATTGATGATTCAGAGAACGTTAGTCCTATTCCTACATTACTCATGCTGGAATAAATATTTAACTGCACGCAAATGTCATTATATGCAAATCTGTGGAGACCTATTAGGTTTTTTACGGTGTGCTGCAAAGATTATCAGCCCCCGGGTGTTTGGAACAGGAAACGTAAACGCCCTCACAAATTGGCGACGTAGATTCATGTGTTATATCTATCAGCATATGAGATGAGCAGAAGCATGTGGGAACACTATTGGTAATTAAACCTTGAGGTTGTTTCATCGCGTGTGTACAGACCTGCATGTTGATGATGTGGCAGGTCGGTGTTCTCTTGATGTCACCCACATGATGATCCATAGAAGGAAGCTGGAAAGAGGGAAAACTCAGCGTGAATCATCATGAGGAGCACGTTGCGTCTTCAGTAATTGCGCGAGGGACCTTGCTGTTGCACTTGAAATTGTTTGTTTTGTCCTTTCAAGGTCTGCTGCACCCCCGGAGCACGGGCGCTCCTTTGCCTTTCTGCAGCAGTTTGTCAACATGGCTCTCTGTCCAGCAGAGCAGAAAAAAGGCGTCTGGCCCATGTCTCCTCTCCTGGCATGTCGCTCACATTGTCCGGATGAAGGGAGCGAGAAGGTGTTTATTCTTGTAAATACCAAACAGACATCCGCCTGCTGCGACCAACCGCAGGTCAAGCCATTTATAAAACGCTGCTGGGGTCTTGAGACCTCGCCTGGGTTCCACACTTTTGAAATTTGGAGACCACAGCCTTAAGCCTTGTGCCATTAACCTGGTAGTACACTATAAGCACTGCAGTACCAATACCAATCCTGAGTCAGCATCATGATTTATTCAGTATTTTTTTTATTTGTTTGTGAATCCTCTTTTGTGTTTTGATTCCATCCGTCCGTTCTCTATTGCGCTGGTCCTTGTGAGGGTCGGGGAGGGGGGTGCACCCTGGTTAGGCTGCCTGGGGCTCCCTGGTTTCAAAGTTTAACACAAGTTTGTTGTTGGGTTTGGCAGAGGGATATTGTGTAGAGCACATAAACAAAGCCAGTGCTTAACAGCCATCCAGTCTCCTACTATAAGTCTAAGTTTTCAAAGTATTCTATAGCCTAACGTTGGCAGATCACAGCAAACCATGGTGGCAAACAAATGGTACCTGACCGTGTCTTCATATCAGTGAAAATGTCAGTTAGAGTATCAGGGAACATAGTGAGGACACAGAGGCTCAGAGGAGAAGGAGTTGATGCTGCAGGAGTGGACTACGATCTATCTGGTACATTTTGTTCATATTTTTCACTCTGAAGTTGGTTCAACATTGGATCTGCTTTGAATCCAAGCAAAAAAAAATACACAGCTGGTGTTTTCTGCATAAAAGCAAGTTTCAAACTTTTCAGAGCTACCTCTCTAGCCCACTGGCAGTAAGAGCCTTCACTCAAAAGAGAGCTTTTCTATAAAGTTAGAGTCCCTGCATGGTGTAGAAAGCCCAACTTTTAAGTGATGTGTTCTGAATGCTCCTAATGATTACACAGTTTGTGGAGCTGTGGCTTTACCTGCCCACCGTTTCATTATTTTTAAGGACAAAGGTCAATTTGAACAGATGCTTTGAAGCACCATATGCTCCTCTGCAGCATGTAGGCAAAGCCTGTAAACTGCCGGAGGATTGAAACCAAGGACTGGAGCTGGGTGTCCACCTGGATGTGGGCCGTCTTACTTTGATATAAGCCAATAAATCTCAATCCTCAAGTGCCCGCTTTTATCCAAACGCCCATGCTCATGGATTTGGGGGGGCCTAATGGTTTTTCCCCCTAATGATTTGACAAATGTTGCAATTAACTGAAACAAATTCTCCACCTGCTCCTGTAAAACCAAAGTTTTTTTTTAAATGGAGCTAAGAAAAATACTTTTTAAATACAAGTTCAGATGGATGTATGGATCATGATGGATCTCATCAGATCTGAGGCGTTGTAGTCAACCCTGACCTTTGACCTCCCTCTCCAAAGTCCCCTAATCTAAACACACTCACACGTCTGCTCTGCCTACGACAGCACCGCGCGCACCGCACGCTGCAAGACCCTAACAGTCCGGAGGCTGGTCGGGCTACCGAGGACGAGTGGCTGTACCGTTAATGATCCTCTTGCAGGTTCACCTACGGAAACCTTGTTACGACTTTTACTTCCTCTAGATAGTCAAGTTTGATCGTCGATCCGAGGACCTCACTAAACCATCCAATCGGTAGCAGGGATGTGTGTACAAAGGGCAGGGACTTAATCAACGCAAGCACATTCCCCATCAATTTATTCCCTGTGAAGAATTATCCAGGTGTTCCTGCAGGACCTCGGTTCAGTTCAGTCTTTATTCTTCTGTCTGAAATTTGGCAACAAAACTAGACCGTGTCCAGTGATATGTTTTCTTTCTCTGTACCAGTACTGTGGAGGTTGTTGACAAAATAAAAAAACTATCCTATTTTGTGTGCCTAGAACTTCTTTCGTTTTGCCGAGTTATCGTAAGGGCCCTCGTGTATCATTGAAGTTTTTTACTTTCGTACCTAAGTTAATTTTAGAGACTATACTGTCTTACTTTAACTTGAGTAAAGGAGTTCAATCAGTCCTTCTACTTTTACCAGAGTCTTTTTTTACACAAGTATCTGTACTTCTACTTAATTTGACAATGTGAGTACTTGTGCCACCTCTCACATGAAACAATGAAATGACTCTAACTCCTTATTTGAAATTTTACTGTGAACCTTTACTTCCTACACTTAGCTGTCACATACCGTGGAACCTAATGAACAAATATAAATTGTATACCTCAATGCATACAAAATGACTTCATTCTTTCAAAGTCACTTGGTCACTTCTTCTGAAATCACCTACTCGCAATAAGTTTGTCTAGTTACTTTGAAGGCTTCTACTTTCTATTGCTGCTTGAGCTGTATCTCATTTATTTTTTACTTCGGACAAAAATATTTTTAGGTCACCATCGCCGAGGAGGTAATGTTGCAGTGATGTTTGTCTATTTCACTAAATATACTTCACAGATTACCGTGAAATTTGTTGTAAAGATTGTACATGAAGAAAGAACCTATTATTGTTGGTGAGGATCAAATTAAAGGGTACAGATCCAGGAATTTGTTTTAACTTCCTTCAACTTTGTGAGATCAGGTGTTTTCCCAAAATTTTCTTTGAGAATAAATCAATGATCTTGTTCGATCCAAATAAAATTGTGTATTTTCGTTAGAAAACTTTTGGCCCTTGATGGAGGTATGCGCACTGATGAGTGCCAGTTTACTTGATATTGATATTATTTGATTCACCTTTAAGATGATTTTCAATCCCTCGTTGTCACATGTGAACTCCCTCTGCTCTGAAGTCAGCAAACTTCAGCTCTGCCTCACCTTCTTAGATGTTCTTGGCAGAAAGCTCAAAAAAGAAAAATACTGTGCTTACTGCAGGATCTTACACATTATAGGCGTTTCCACATCAAACTGTAGCTAGTTTAAGTATGAAAACCGCTGGTTAATTCTGTTCTGTTTAAGTGTCCAAGGCTCAAAACAAAGACCCTGAAACTAAAGCAGCTAAATTGAAATCAGCAGTGCTTAATTTCCATATTTAAAGTTGCTTTAAAGGGATATTTCACAATACATGAAAATTCACTCATTATCTACTCACCACTATGCTGAGGGTGGGTGAAGTGTTTGAGTCCACAGAACACTTTTGGATTCTCAGGGGTAAACAGTGTTGCAGCCAAATCCAAATACGAATCAAGTAAATGGTGACGACTTCTTCAGATAGGAATGAGTTAACAGATAGAATCCACAATGCGCATAACAACCGTCTAACTGCTTCTCCACCAATAAAATGAACAAATAATAACAAAATGAGCACCGAGGAAGAGAATAAAAAAATGTCACACACAAAAATGTGATCAAATATTGACATTGACCAGATCACATTAAGTAGAGGTAATCTGCAGCTGCCGGGAGAGCTCAGTGACAAGATTGATTCCACTCTGATGTAGGCTAATCTATACTACTGTAAACATGCAGTCGCAGCGAGGAGCTTGCAAATTAGGGCAGCATTAAGAGTTAAATCAGGAAAACAGCTAGTTTACACAAACAGATTATGTATGGATTAGTCTAATGAGACTAAATAGGGTGATTTGTGAACCATAATGGTGCTGGCTATAGACCTTGTGTAAAGATAGACAATGCAACTGCACTTCGTCCCACTATCCAAAAATAAAGCGAAATATCATGTACACAATCGCTCCCATTTTGCGCTTCAGTAGCCATCTGGAGATGGAGCTGCAGTAGCAGAGTGACACTCAACTAAGTGGTTGTCAGTCGCAGCTGTCAATCAGGATGTTTCAACCAATTTTATAGCATCAAATAAGTATTTAAAATCAAACTTAACAGAAAAATGAGCACTTGAACACACAACAGTGTGATAAGAACTGCCTACACTGACAGAAACCATTGTTTTCATATGAAGTGTAGCCCACTTTGACTTTTAGTTTGGCCCATGTCCTCTCTACTAACATGGAGGATTTATGACCTATTCTGTAGCCCGCCACCAGGGGGCAATTGAGACACTAAAGTTACACTTTTGGGGAGCCGACATCTCCATCATCCTATTCAGTCTATGGTGATGATCTTGTTGGCCTTGGACTAAGCTGTTTCCTTTGTTTTGTTCCAGAGTTTAGGCTAAACTAAGTTAGCTGGTTGCTAACGGTAGCTTCATAAGAGTAGTAGAATTAACTCACCTTCTATTAAAAACATTTCAGTTGAGTTCAAGACCCACAAAGCTTTAATTAACAACAGTCCTTGGGGGAAAAAAATCTGTACTTTGTTATTTTCTACCACCTGCATAAACTTTACAAATAAGTGACATCTTTGTTCTTATCACAGATGACAGAAAAATGACACAGCAGCATTAATGATCACCTTTGCCAAAGCATAATAAAAAGTGCTCAAGCATTCTGCACAAATAAATTGCTTTTTTATTTTGTGTTTAGCACAGCCTCTTTAAAATAGTATGGTGTCGCTGATATTACAAATACAATCCACACACGCCTGAATGCAAATAAAAAATAAATCTGTATATAAAAATTGACTGGCAGAACTTTTACTTCCTTGTCAGTCACAGTGATGGACTATGATTAATTACACCACAACTCCTGCTGGGGAATCAGTCAGACAGACTGAGACGTGGTTCTTAACTCTGATGCTCGCTGTGCTGAGCTTCAGACGAGAGAAGAAAACAAACCTCAGCTCAGCACCAAACTCCCTTTTTCTTTTTCCCACTATATATCATGCCTGAAGTAAATAGGGTAGAATTTTGAGTCTGTGTCTGGAGGCATGATCGACAGGTTTTATACATATTCAAGAAATGGTTTCCAGTTCCAATGGTTTAAGTGGGTCCCCTAAGAGAAAATTTTCCTTTTTTCAAAGCTTAGAAAAAACATAACATCATTCTACAAAATTGAAAAGGAGGTTGGTTTTGGAGATTTCCAAAATAGAGAGAGTCTTCCCTTTGCTAAGAGTTGTAAAGGTAAAGATATTTTCCATTTCAGCCTGTACATTGTGCAATGGTTCTAATGGCAAACAGTGGTCTTGGCTTTATAGTGGCACTTAAGGGAGTTGATATTGTCTGAAACACTGAAGAGCAGCATCGTTAAAGTCTCATTCTGGGTCAGACTCAGGATATATGTTCAGCTTATCTGGGTTTATGTTAGACGTGTATGGAGGGAGGGGTGAGTTCAATGTATGAATGATTTCTTAACCGTTCCTTATACTTGAGAACAAATGTTGAACTTACTGGTCAACTGAATTAATCTGTGAGAGCACAGATTTAAGGCTTACATTTTAAATTGAAATGAGACGCTTAAATCCATAGTCGGTGAGTTCGTTATTTTGGATTTTTATAAGAGATACAAAACATACAAATAAACATTTTCAGCTGTAAACTAATTTATAATCTCTATCACAATCATCACCAAAACTATACAAACAAATCTAATCAAAGGTGTGTGTTGTGAGTGGGAATCTGGAAAGCTGCACAGGTTTTCAAATCTATGCTGAAACGAAAACCCTAAACCATCACATAATGTACCAATCAGAGACATCCCTCATCGTTTACTGCCCATCGGTTGGCTGAGATGGCTCCCTGTGAGAGTAGATGTGTTTGAGCCCAGTCTCCCACCCCTGCCTTCTTAGGGCATTCTGGGGAATAAGCAGGGAGCGACACCTCGCCTAACTCCAAGGGTTAGGGGTTAAAACTTACACTTCAAGAAAAAGTTATTGTTGCTGTGAGCCGAGGAATTGTTTTCTAGTGATCCGGGAAAAACCTTTACTAAAACCTGGGGCCTGGGGCTTTACTGCTACACATCAATCTGAAATGACAATTCATTGATCTTCTAAAGATATCACCAGTTCAACTTTTCCCTCAAGATGAATAATTGGTAAGATAAGGTAATCTAAAGAAAAGACATCTGATTTTCATTAGTTGGTTGTGATTTGTAGAAAGAGAACTATAGTTTGTCTTAAACATCAAATGTATTTTGTGAGGGGAAAGTTATCATTAAGATATGAAGTGAGGCAGCTCGATGCTTGAGAGGATGGACACATAAACTGCTGCCTTTCACTGAGCATAACACTGTCATATTATATACTTTATACTAATTTTTTTTGGCGAGGATCTTATATTAAATTCTGAGTGTAAACCATGGAGAACTCATGGGGATTTTCTGAGCCATATTGCCTATCAAGTATCCTTATTGCATCAGTAAAATCTGCAAGAGGTTTAGGGTGTCATAGAAGCTGAATCATAATTATTCTCCCCCATAGAAGTGTCTATAGTTTAGAAACTCCTCATATCTAAACAGCAGTGCATCTAAACCCAGGAGGGAAGGGGCTGGGGGTTGGGGAGTGAGCGGTGTTCTTAATATTAAGAGGAAAGCAAAGATCTATCTCAAGTGGTACATGATCAGAAATTGCTATAGCCGGTAGTCCACTGATACAGAAGGACTGAGAAAGTGCCTATCTATAGTATAATTCTATGGTTTCTATAATCTTGTGAAATCTATCAAAAGGAATCTATACAAGAAAATATAAGAGACTTAATCATGTTCAAGTCATGAATGATAAAATAAACCTTTGATCCCTTTACTCCCGTCGCTATCTCCCTGTATTTCTTCCCCAATTGGCCAAGTATAAGTAAACTACTGGTGCTTAGAGGGATGCAAAAAACCATCCAATAAAACATCCTCAGCTTTAAAGGAATACGACACCTGCTGATGTGGCAGCGAGGTGCAATATCGACGAAGCATCCCTTTAGTACAGAACCAATGCTAAGTCTTTGCAGCCTGAGTCATTTTTCATACATTCCTCCGATGACGTGACAGGTCTCGGCCCCGGCCAATACGTCATCATAAAAGCCATTCAGTGAGAGGCTGATGGCCCAGCAGCGCATTTAGGGAACTTCTCCATCTGCTAATAAAGTGCACATTTACTGGTCATGGAATTTGGTGTGTGGTGTGTGTGTGTGTGTGTGTGTGTGTGTGTGTTGTGTGTGTGTGTGTGTGTGTGTGTGTGTGTGTGTGTGTGTGTGTGTGTGTGCCTGTGTGTGTGTGTGCTGTGTGTGTGTGTGCCTGTGTGTGTGTGTGTGTGTGTGAGAGAGAGACAGGGGGGTGAGTTATAGTAATGGTCTCCGAGAGGCAAGGGAGACTTAAATGGTGCTCTTTCAGAAGACGGACTGGCATCTGCAACACTTTAGCTCTCTCTCTCTCCCTCTCTCTCCTACACCCACACAAACACAGTGTACATACACAAGAAGTATGTGTCCCTGTGTGTGCACACTTGAGTCTTGATTTGATATCATGCAGTATATAATAATCTAACTTCTGCTATAAAGAGCTCTGAGGCGCTGCCCTGGCTATAACACCAGTCGTCTTAAAGGAGAAAACCTCTCACGTTTTCCCCCTGAATACAAGTGTGCTAAATGGCAACTGTATAGTCCTGCAAGAGGGGTGTAGAGAGAGGAGTAACAGGTCACGAGGTGGGGAGGTTGGTGCTGCTCTGTGGGCCAAGATAGGACATCTTCATGTGTATTAATAAGCATCATCATCATCTACAGATTGGGATTTATAGCCTGAGAGTTTAGTTTTTTACCACTTGGAGGAGGGAATTAGGACACTGTGCGTGTGTGTGTGTGAGAGAGAGATAGAGAGAGAGGGACAGAGGGAGGGAGAGAGAGAGAGAAGTCAAGGCAACTCAGGGTGCAGCAGCAGTATAGCAGCAGTGTTGCCTTCCATGGATTGAAGGTGGGGAAATCCTCCTGTTCCGCGTCGCCTGCTGCATGTAAATGAAACAGACCGGGACAGAGTAACAAGGCCGGGTTGACTTCATGCGCTCATCCGCTTCCACTACTTGCGATGTTGTGAGCTCGGCTTCACCACTGAGGAACCGTCCCGGAATCTCCATCAGAGCCTCGAACAGGCTCGAACAGGTGACAAGTGCGCCAAACTTCACCGCACCGTCGTTGCTGACGCCTCAGTGCGCGCCACTGCGCTGCGCTCCTGCTTTGGACGTGACATTAGTCGTGCGCTGCGGTGCCCATGTGGCCACACATGACGCTTCTGCGCCCATAGCTGTTTTTCAGGAGCGGTGTTTTTTGTGGGCAGGTGGGGACACGTTGTCTGACAAGTTTCCCAGCTGTGTGTTGTGTGTCCGCCAGGCTGAACTCGCGCCTTCCCCTGTAGAGTCGCACGGAGCCGCGGCTCGGCGCAGCAGAAGTTGCTCGGGAAGGAAAATACTGACGATGACAAGAGTGCGGAGCCCGGCCGAGGAGATGAGGGGGGTGTCGAGGGGCTGATTCCTCTCCCAGCATCATCCAGATCTCTCTCTCTCCCTGTGAGGATCCAAACTGCAGGCGGCTGCTCACTCCTCTGCCTCTACACACTTTCAGGTTTTCGCAGGAGCCCGACAGAGGGTCTCAGCTCCCGGAGCCACAGCTGCGTAAACTTGGCCCGGGTCTGGTGACATTGTAGCCTCAGTGAGCGCGCGCCGAGCCGCCTGGGTGGATATGCGGCTCAACGAGGGCATTTGAACAGCAAAAAAGGGGGGATTACTATCAGTCCCTCTCTTATTCTAACCTCAAAATGGATGCCGACAACAGGCTGCGGAGACGCCACTGGATTAGCCCCGTTTGCGCTCATCTGCTTGACATCTAAACGGCACAGGCGTTCAAAGTTTGGATAATCGGAGAGGCTGAAAGGTGCAGGATGCAGTCTGGAGTGAAGACGCTCTCCGCAGGTGGAGGTGCGTCACTCTGCTGCCTGCTGCTCCTCTGGCTCATCTACTCCCATCTGCTCAGAGAGGGTAAGGGCAACCACAGCTATTTATTACTTTGTTAGAGGCTCCATGGTCTCTGAGGGCTTGTTGGTGGGATGCAGCTGCACATGCTGGGATCTAGAGGAGAGAATCCACACAGTGACCGATACAAGCGCCCTGCATGGACGTGGAATATGTCTGAGCTCATAACTATGGTGACCTTGTCCTATAATATTTGAATAGAGATTAGATGATACTGAATAGCCAGTATCATAGAACCTAACACTATACTTAACTACATAAAGACAGCGTTGTTGTGACCATGTTTTCACAATAGTATTCCAACAGGACTGTCTCTAAAGTTGAATCAGTGTTTTCAGTAGCTGTTGCCTTGTTGCAGCAACACAGAGCAGGATCTCTGCCACATCTTTGGGGTCATAATTGTGCTTGAAGTGAAACAGCAGTACACTTGACTTGGTATAATTCCCGGTGCAGACAGAAAAAAAGGCCTGACACCAGCCTGCAGAGCTTTATAATTTCACTCAGGTCGAGGCTTTATCCATCCATGCCATGCTTTCCTCTTGAATAATACATTCACTGGTGCAATTACACCTTCACCCTGACACAGAATAGAAAGCCAAAGGATGTTTGCCTGCACTTCATTGGCTGCCGTCCATGACATAACAGTTTGGATCCCAGCCGTCAAAGACACAGAGAAGAGGCTTAAAGCACTGGAACTTGTTGGGAGATGTTGAACACAAAGTTTGCAGATTAGATCTTTTAATCAAGCATTGGCCGGCAGTATAATTACAGTAGAGGGGGGGATAGTGCCTACATCAATGTCTTTGGCAGCTGGCCGGGAACAAAAGGAGACACTGATGTGTAAAATGAACTGCCTGTGTGCTGATGTGTGCTGATATGTGCTCCCCGTGCCTCTAATTTGCAGCGTCTTCTCCCAGAATGCTGCTGTCGCCAGCCGCTTATTGCCACCCGTGATTCAATGGTGGATTGTTATTTGTCTTCCAAGCCTTTGCATATAATCTGAGGAGTCGCAGCAGACCTCCCCCTTCCCCTCAGCCTTTTATTATTGACTCATTTCCAGCCGAAAATGAACTCATTAGCGTGTTATTGTAGAAAATCACTCGATCAATCTCTCGTGAACTTTACCACCCTTGATATTGGGAGAGTAAATAGATC
Source organism: Pseudopleuronectes americanus (assembly GCA_038501795.1). Taxonomy (NCBI): domain Eukaryota; kingdom Metazoa; phylum Chordata; class Actinopteri; order Pleuronectiformes; family Pleuronectidae; genus Pseudopleuronectes; species Pseudopleuronectes americanus. Next base: position 6,683,122 of record CM076725.1, read on the forward strand.
CTGCTGGGTTTGACCTGTGGAGGACCTGAGCTTAGACATTATCTGTATGTTGCTCACTCCTCTTCTCAGCATTCTCCTGAATTTTAATGATAAAGGGAGTTTTATTTTTTTGAATCCATAATAAAGAATCTTCAAGTACGACTAGAATCCTCAATTGAAACCAGCTGCGTTCATCAGTCTGTGCTGTTGCAGAAATATTTCTGACCATCACTGATCTAAATCAGCTGTAGTATTCAACACATTAACCGCATTTTTGTGTATTGTGGACTGCACATCACTAACAAAGACAAAGCACCCTTCACTTTCCATCACCAGAGACCAGCTCTTTACCTCTTCCACCTCTATGACCCCCGAGGGCCCTGGAAGCAGCGTCAAGTGGGGGTGAACTGGTGGGCAGAGAGAGGTGAAGCCTTGTGGTGGCGAGTGGCTGCGTCGCCTCCCCACCCTCTCCATGGCTCATCTGTCATGGCAGCCAAGACAGGAAATCAAAGCGCAGCAGCCCTGTCCGTGCACGCCATTGGGCCAGCGCCCCACCACGATGAATGGCCTGTCAGCTGCTCTAGATGTTGCCAGTTTATTCAACAATAAATTTGGAAACGTCTGGATTTCCCCCCGCTGGACCAGATTTGGGGTTCAGCAGTGAAGTAAGAGAGCAGAGGCAACTTCTTTCTACTTTGTCAACGACAAACCATCGGGCTGGTGTGAAGAGGTGGTGGGCTGGAATGTTTTTTACCCACATTCGTAATGCGGAGGTGAACCGTCAGTTGGTAATTCAACACATTATATAAAACAATTCCTCAAATTGAGATAATGTGATATAATGAGGCCAATTATTCTTGGAACCATTTCTTCGTTTTAGATTTTTTTTTCTTCGATGCTCAGGCAAGAACAGTTCGCTGTGGATTCTGCATTTCAAGCAGCTTACACAACATTTTTTGGGGGAGAAATTTAAAGATCTAACATTAAAATGGAATGGAATTGTCATCAAAGGTTTGTGGTGACGAACACACAGAGAACTCGGCTTTTTAAGATTTTTTTTTACCTCTTTCAGTTTTTTCTTTATCCACCAGTCATTTCAATCAGCAACAGGCAAATGGCAGACAGACAAACTTAGCAACTAGCTGCCGAATGAAATTGAACATCTAGAAGCTGAGAAACAAGATATTTTCCCAGGTGTTTGTCGATTTATTCAACAGATTCCCATTGAAAACTGAAAAAACATAAAAAGCCTCCATACTGCTCCTGTGGTGGCATCCAAGTGTCCATAAGCCCCGACATTCAAATTTTGACATAGAACTGCTTCATTCACACCATGATCTAGCTTAAATATCTGCTACAGGAAGAAGCAATGCTATCAGAGCTAGCGATGCTACCATACAACCCGTACATAGGCATTGGTTGTGTACAGTCTGTGCATGCAAATGTTTATGCGGCTCCAGAGGAGGATATAAGAGGGAATAAGGCTAAAAACATTTTGTAAATGACGACCTTTTGAGACAAATTTGAATATTGGGTGTTAACCAGTCCCCAGTTTCTTCAATTGTATTTTCAACCACCCCCCCATTACATTTTTAGGTGAACTATCTACACACCACACATTCTTATTTGAAGGGTCTTTTTTTTAGCTGGAACTCCAACTTGCATCATCAGGAGGATGTGAAAGCTGGAACCCCTCTGATTACAATTAGAGGTGGAGTAACTGTGGGGCGCCACAGTGATTATTTTACTCCTTGCAGATAAATGTGCCTCATCCTGTTATAGCGTAACATAGCTAATGCTAATACATTAAAACAACCCATTTAAATATTTTGTCAATTGTGTCCTACTTCTTCCAAATGGCATTAAAAACACTGTTCATGCACCTTTGAGTTTCAGGTGTTTGTTTGTCTTCTCAGGTTTCATCTGCCATTCAGCCTTTTCTCAGATTAGTACAAATAATCTAGAAATGTCAAACATCACTTTCTGTGCAGCAAAAAAAAACATATTTAAAGTATAATTGATACAACAATAATAACTTAGTGACTTGAATATGAATGAAACTAAACGTTGTGTCATATTAGTGCCAGACAGGAATGCCATGTTCACAGCACATGTCATAGTCTGTGTCCCAGTTTGAATAACCCAATCAGTGTCTCTGAACACAAACAACAATGTCCTGAAGCCGAGAGGCAGACACAACAATGTCTGTCCTGTCCTCCTGGACTGTGGCACAAGCTGTCGATGGGAATGACAGCACACATTTTATGAGAAATGTCTACAGGCTGTGTCACTAAATTTTGAGGTGACTCACTTTGGCTTTTACAGTCAGTACGTGGCTCCCCTGATGATGGACTCACACAGTCGGCCCACTCTCTGCATCGCCCCATCTCCAGCATGTCCCTGACTTCTCCTGTCCAAATGCAATTCACAGAGTAAACTGATTTTATCCCTGTAAATGATTCTGGGTCCTTTCACAGCTCTAACAAGTCAGCTTCTGTGTCGGCGACAGGAAGTCTTCATGGGGTGCCAGAGTAATGAATTTAAAAATCTTTAGTTGGTATTCTCTTTTAACTCGGGGAGCAGCGGCTATCCATCCAAGCATTAAACTAATCAGAGTGGCAGAGAATTACAGACTTTTTGAAGTGAAATGGGTGATTTTCATTCCAGTCTTCTACAAGGTGGCATTACGCATGCAAAGGGACACCCGCTTTGATTGTGACCTTGGCTGTAAATTGTAAGCAAATCATCGAGGCCTGCTTCTATAGGCAGCGTATCTGCAAAAGTGTGAGCATCTTTATGGAACAAAATGAGAGTAATTTTTACAGATAAATAAATTTGTCAGCTCACAACGCTCGTACCTCATAGCCTCCTGAATATGATTCCTTCTCTCCGTCAGCTTTGACCTCCCTGGTGGTTGAGAGTAGTGCACCGCTGAGTTTGTTTCTGCGTTGTTATTTTCTCTGCAGAAAGCTCTTGGCTTGAAGCTGTTCCATCATTGGCAGAGTGGTGTAAATGATTTGAGTTATGTTCCTTCAGTCTTTTGTCCTGTTCTGTTTTTCTGCCTGATGCCATGATCATATTTTCTATGGGGCCAGCTCTTGAATATTAAAGCCACATTATAAGGTCTCCTGGAACTCGCCATTGCCTTTGTGTCTGTATTAGAGCAGGGGGGCATCCTGGAGGGTAATCTGAGTCAAATGTGAAGTGACTCACCGTGGCTTTACAGTCCTCTCCGCATTACATGCAGTAGAGCTGTTTATTTTCACAAGGCATATTGCATATTCCTTCTTTGTGCCTGGAGCTTGTATTCACCCACAACCCATTTGTCTGAGTGTACTCTACATGTTAATATCACTTCGGCCTGGATTGTGCTGCATCACTGCAACTGCAATCTATCAGCAGTCCCCATCATGTGTACTGTACGAGACATGTTGAAGGCCAGACCTGAGTTACCGTGTCAGTCCTTGCAGGGGATGTATATTGCATGGGGGAATATTTTCCATTTTTACGCTGCCCTTGGCAATGTCACACAATGGCGGCTTTGAATGTTAGCTGGTGGTAACTGTGCAAAAAAAAGTAAACTGAGAAGTCCTATAGGTCCTGTGCAGCGATGTTTGCAAGCTGTACTGCATGCTCCTGCTTTCCACTGAGAGGGGAAACAATCTCATGCCTGTGAATGCGGCTTCCACCCAAGGGAGCGCCATCCTACTGCTGCGACGAGAAGTTTCAATTTGTCGTTCCCTGTGGGCGGGGAAGTGCACACACCTGACAGGAGCATTAAATTTGGACAAATAGAGCACATCTCTGACATCTCAGCGGGTGGGGGTGCCATGCGTATGTCTCCCTCTCTGCTAACACCACCGGGTGCTTGTGATGGCACGGAAATCACGCTGGGTGCAGTTCTAAAAATCCCTAACATTTGGACACACCACTTATTCATATACGAAAGGGACTGTTTTTGAGAGCAGAAACTCCAACTAGCATTGTCAGGAGGATGTGAGTGCTGGAACTAGAGGTGGAGCAACTGTGGGGCGCCACCGTGCTTATTTTACTCCTTGCAGATAAATGAGCCTCATCCTGTAATAGCCTAACATGGCCCTCATCTCCACAAGTCACCGCAGCTGCTCCCACACTTCCCTGTGCCATCGCTACTGATTCATTTCACCAAGATTCAGATTAAACTGCATATTTAGGGACCATTACAGGTCCTCCAACTTCAGTACAGAGTTGTTCTCGTGCATAAATATTGATCGGACCGCTCCAGAGTTTTCAAATGGTTAGTGGTGCTATTCCCTTTTAAACCAAGCACATTAATATAAATCACGTGTTTCGCTCCACTGCTCTGCTGCTGCTCTTGCTTAGCAGCAGCAGAGTCACGGCGGTGTCAGGAAGCGTAGAGCATCGGGTCAGTCAAACATCTGCCTCTCTCACCTGGTGTCCTATTACATGCTACTGACAGCGCCGTGCACGTCAAGTGGTGTTAAGGTAATGAGAGGCACTTGGCCGGGGCTGCCTTGTGTAGCATATGCTCAGTCAAACCAGATTGCTGTCCGATGTCATCCCGTGTTGTTAGTGACAGGCGGAGCTGTGAGACCATGAGGAGAAACTAGCACTGCGGTGAACATTGTCTAACCAAGGTGCGCTGGTGTTTGTCAATTCAAGTAATTGCTTTGTCGGCTGGAAATTCAAAAGGAAATCATTTTCAGAATCAATTCCTTGTCTGAATCCTTTGTTCGTGGGCGACAATCAGCAGCAGGAACAATTTAATTGAATGGTCTCCCGACATAATGGGGAACTATTGGGATGATTGAATAATTGTTGGAAGTAATATTTGGAGCCAGAATGCTGAACGTTCCTGTCAGATATTCTCTCCTGAATATTTTTTGGCTGTTGGAGGGCTGGTGAGGACAAAACAAGCAATTTGCTTTAATCGACTTAGGCTCTGGGAAAGTGTGATGGGCTTTCATCACCGTTTTCTAACATTTCAAATGTGACCAAATGATGAGTTTATCAAACGAGACATTTGTCAAGATTGTCTGATCACTGAGAGAGACGGGAATAAATACGGATGATTTGAAATGATTTCAGATACCAGGTGGAGACCTGCTCACACAGAGGGGCCCGCAACTGAGGTGGGAGGCACCCAGGGAGACATGGCAGTCCCAGAGAGAGAAGAAAGGATATATTTCATTACACTGTTGGGTGTTATAATAAATGATGTTCACCAGCAGGCACCCGTTGTACTCATGTGTACCACTCAAGAGCTAATCTGCCTTCAGTGCTTGAATGAGGCCCAGTCTCCAGTTTCACTAATGTAGGGATAAGATGCTGTTCTTATGGGGAATCAAATATTTTTGCACTGTTGGACAGAGCAAACAGTTTTTCGTCATTTTATGTAATTCGCTAATCACACCAAAGTTCTGCCAGAGGTTCAGTTAATGAGTTGTGGGAATCTCTATAATTTTTCAAGGTTTTTATATCTTGTTACAATGTACGCTGTGAGTTGACGCTATACGAATACTAGGAATGAATACCAGCCACAACCTTGTGTTAGATCATCCATTAATTATAGGGTTTGTGTTTTGATTCCAGCTCATCCTGATCACACGAATTTCTCAGCAACACATTCAAATGTAAATTGCCCCTTGCATGGCCATTGCTACATGAGGGTATTGGAGTGTTTTTAATCTTCCATAAAAGATCAGTTGAATTCACATCTGATTTGATTAATGTTAATATGATTGTCATTCTCTTCATACTCATTCTGTCGGCAGCTCCATTTTCATCCTTGAGAATGGCACTTCTATAACAAAAGGGACATACAATGCTATGGAGATAATCACCCTCACTTATTATAGTGGCTGTGATTTTAGTCTGATTGGCTCTTTCAGGGAAAACGTCATAGATTCAGTGCCAGGGCATCAAAGCCGAGCCAGCACGGAAAGGTTCTGTGCTATAGCTGCGTCTTAATGTGGAATAATACCCAATACAATACATATTGTCATGAATAATTAACTGCACTTGCTTAACAAGGAGTGGAATTCTTCATAAATATGGATCAAAACTGCCGTTTGCAAAATCACTCTTTGCAGTAAAGCATTGTAAAACCTAACAAGTAATTACAATCCATAAAGGAAGATTGTTTTAATATGGAAATGGTATCATTGTCATTGTTCATTCAGTCCAGCCTGTCATATCATTTTATGGCAAATTCCCTTAGGAGAAGCAGAGCCTTTCTCTCAGCCCCCAATCTGGTTTGAGTTGTACGGGAGCAGCACAGAGCATCTCATGCGATTGCCTGTTAGATCTGATATAAGTATTTTATCAGTTAGAACAAACTATTGATGTACTTATCTGCACTGTCTTAATTAAAGAGACAAACAAGTAGAAAGATAAACTAGAATGAACCCGGTGTCTGATTGTTGAGGACAAATAACAGTAAATAGCTGGAATAGATTGATGTTTTCAAGAGAGATGATAATTGCTGCTTTTCATTCACTGGGTGTTGTTGGGGTCAGCCAGTGGAATATATCTATAGTTTAATAACCTCATCATGCCCACCAGTTCTTAGTCCTGCAATGACGCACATTGAGTCAGAAGGAATATTGTGAAAGTGATAGTGGACTGGTGGCAGCCTATACCAGGGAGCGATATTAAGATGTATGTGCTCCTGTGCTTTGGCGATCTGCAGTGTGTCTGATCAAAGCTCTGATATGTACTGCACAGACACATCTTTGCTCTAAGCTGTGTGTGCTTGAATGCCCGTGTGCGCATACCCGCTGCCACTTTGCACTGGTGCAGTGTTGTGATTCAGCGATAAGGTCATCAGGCTGCCTGTCAGCGCTGAGAGCCAGTCTCCACGCTCCGTATCGGCTTCCTGTTGCCCTCTAGATGTCGTATATGACAGGACCCAGAGCCTGGACAGCAACGTGCCGCCATCCTTCACCGAGCAGGCTCCTCGCCGCCGCGGCTGTGTGCGCATGTCATCATGTGAAATAGAGACCAGGCTAAGTGTCTTCACGGTGCTGAGTGACAGAAACCCTCTGTCATATGAATCAACTCCTGCGTGTGTGATGGAACGTTGGCCGTGGCTGAAGGCGCTTTGCAGAGCACCCCACCACCCACCCACCCACACACTTCACAACTCCCCACTTCAACTACCCCTCCGCCTTACTACTCTCTTCCTTTAGGCTTATTGCATGAAGCCCATTCATCTGTTCAGTGTTGAAACATGGCAGGGACAACTGATATCTGATGGCACCTCTGTCCTCCAAGCGTCCACCAAGTACACAAGGACTTGCCCTCAGCAAAAAGGAGAGAGGAGGGTAGGCCGAGCGGTAATGGTGATGGTGGGTGGGGGAGAAGGATGGCCAGGCAGGCTGATGCTATGAAATGAAATGAGTATTGCAGGTCTTTGTAGAGGTGATTGTGTTTTATGGCTCCCGATGCTGGTCTAGGTAATAATTTGATGTAGAAATACACCTATCTTATCAGCCTAAATCACAAAGAGTGGCTTCCACTGAGAACAGAAACCCACCAATCCATTAACTGATGCACATTTGTCCCATTAGCCAGGCAAGAGTTAGGTCTTCTGTGGTTATTAGTGAGCGGCCCATTGAACCTGCAGCACAGTGGCTGGGGAGCCACATGAAAGCTCATGAGCAAGTATTGATAATGACAGAGGGTTCATCCTCTGGAGAGAAGGAATAGGGTGAATTTGTGTAATCAGGAAAATGTTTGGTCATTTTGCCTCCTGCGATTTACGCCGATATCTGTTTTACACATTACGGTAACTTATTATACCTTTCTGTAATCCTTAAGGTGTTTTCTAACCACAACTGAAGAAGAATGGAGATATCATACTCAGAGGATAAATGGCACAGCTTTTAGTGTTCTTTGTGCCAAAAATGAAAATTCTGCCTGAATTTGATAATCTGGGACAGGTCACTTTGTAATCTATGACACTTGTATTAGACTTTAAAAAAATCCTTAAATCACCTTGCTTATTATTGGACATATTTTAACCTTATGACAAATTACAGAAAGCTGAAGAAGAAGCTCTATATTCTTAAAAGAAATGTCATTAATTCATATTTACACATAAAAGTTGTATTTTCTTCATAAATAACCAAAGTGTAATTTATTAGATGTTTCACATGAAAAAAATTGATTCTGTAATTTACTATTCTATTGGGTTCACTCAGGAAACATGTATATTTCCCCCATTTAGAAACTTAAATGACTGTCCCACATTATCTAAAGCATGCTGTCCCACTTTATCAATCATTTTTGATAAAGTGGCTAAAAACTAACTTTAATAAAAACAACTCAATGCATATTTTGTTGCTTGAAAGAATCACAAACAACTGAATTTGATAACAATTAGGAGCGTTGTCTTATTTAAGACAGATTTATATCCTAAACATTAATCTTGTTACTGACCCTGTCACGCTATTCCAAGGGGGAGCTTCTGATTGACATTTGCCCCGCCCATTTCTGTAGCACTAACCTCATGAAGACATTTAATTTCAGTCACATGATATCCATGATAACCTATAGTAACAGTCCTGTTGACTAGATTTTGTTGGAACAGGAAGTAAACAGACTGAAGCTTAGGTGTCCCACATAATCTAATTTAACCCTATGTTTAACAGATATATGAGTTTCCACATTATGTTTGATATTTGTAACAACAACATAAGGATCTTTCCTCTTTGGTTCAGGAATATTGACTGAGCCATTAGTTTTCCAGATAATTTAGCACAATCCAAAATCCTGGTAAAGAAATGTTTTGATTTAACAATCGTATTTTGTATGTTTTGCAAAAGTACTGTTATCCTGTGAGTTTTGGCCTCTCATCCACACGCAAACTACGTTTTATATCCCTAAACAGAGATTAGTGCACTATGAATTGAATTGAAATAGCAGGACCTTAAAGGAACAGTTCATCATGTCAGGAGATGCGTGCTTACTCATTTTCTGAGTTTAATGACAAGATTAGTAACTTCTTTTGAGTCTCTGCTGGTTGCCTGGCAACTACTCAGAGCCGCCGGGAAATTGTCTGGCACACAACTCCCTGTAAAATGGTGAATTGCATTTTATACACTTTGGCTTCTAGACAGGAAACATGTTAATTACTAAGCCTGAGAAGTGCAGGTTGATCTCTAAAAGTATATTTAAGTGCAAATAACTTTGATGTTTGCTTTTATTCTTTTCACAAACTTAATTATATTTCACTGAAGGCAAAATCTAACATTTTAGCACTTTGATAAATACAGGCCTGTGTGTACCTATTAAACCTCCCCCTAGTTTAGAATGTGCCTAATTGGTGTTTATTTTTAAATCATTTTAGATTTAATAAAATTACCATAAACTAATTGAAAGTTAATAAATGTCTATCACTTAAAAGTTAAGTTACATTCTCTAGAGTTGTAAGAATTTGCAGCTACTTGCCTTGGTCAGGAAACACTGTGACCTTATGATTATTAAAATAAATTTAGGTTATGGGCTCGCCATGATCAGCAGTAACATCTCACAACATGTCTCGTCCTGAGACTTTCGTGTAGTGAACCTCAAAATTCCGAACAAACCGCTGAGCTAATTTTAGGAGTAATTTGTGTTGATCAACAGTCCTTTCAACCTTTGCCATTATTACCATCATTTCATGCTGTAAAGCAGTTAGCGTCTCACTTAATGAACCTTCGAGGGTGTTGTGAGGCGACTGGGAGCAGCAGTATAAAGGAGTGATGGTTGGTGAATGCCAGGGATTGACCTTAAAGGAGCTGCAGCACCAACTCTCCTCTAATCTACCTCCCTGAGCTGATTTTATTTCACTGTCAGCCTGAATGACTTTCACTGGCAGCTCTCCATTCAATAAAGAGAAGTTACTTTTTCCAGATCACTACATAGGTGAGAGGAGTCCCCACAACGTTTTTTTTCTGTTTGATCTTTACTCCTCCACCTAGAGCTGATATGTTGTGATATTTTAATTAAATCTAAACCTAATATGGGCCTGATCTGCTAAAGGTTTGCGTGTGTAAAAAAATTTGCAAACTTAATTTCACCCACAAACAAACATGCAAGCTGATCTACTAATGATGCACACTGAGGATTGCCTGCAGAATAACACGAGTTGTCCATTTATTATTGTTTGCCTTAATGAAAATACATTATTGGGCGTTTCTAGCCTGAAAATTTTGCGGTGGCTATGACTGCGTCTATATTTAGCACGTTTGAAAGGTAGCTGCTTTTCTGCGCAGCGTTAGCACAGATGGCTGCAAAACGCCCACCAACTAAACGGGCAATTTGTTATAATGCACAGGCATTTCAGCACTTTTTATTTGGGATAATAGTAGATCAGGCCCATAATGTATTCACAAATTATAATAGTGAAAAGCTTTATTTCTATATAACTTTTCTGTACGGAGTTACAAGTAGGATTCACAGTAGGATAACCAAACAATAAACAAAGGTAATAATATTAAATGTAATCAATTAAAATTCTGCTTCGAGTTAACAACCAGGCTTCAGGAAGTATACCACCATTGTCAGCTGATCTAAGATGACGTAGGGTGTTGAAAGTCATGCAGAAACAAGTAAGAAGCCAATGCAGCAAGACTAGAATGACTACAGTAACAGGAAAGATCGTACATCAGCAGGATTTTGAAAAAATGCAGGAATGCTTGAGTTGAGGAAGTTATGGAAATCTGGTTGAAATCCCTCATGGACAACCCTGTGGGAGTCCTCAAGTGTTGCTGGTTATTGATTCTGTTTGCTTATTTTACACGGCGACAAATGTTCCTTAGATTTAAGTGACAAATTCATCATCTACACACATTAAACAAAAAAAATCCACATGTGCTTATCAAAGCAGGGACCACCTCAAGCAATTCACTGTGACTAAAAACTGTTTATCTAACAAAAGAGTGTTAATTCTCAAGGATTCCCTGAAACACACCTGGACATCCTGAATAAAAGACAATTAAATGTTCCCTCAGGTTTCCAGATATTTCCCAGAAACAAAAACAGCTTCCTCAACACAAAGAGCTCATCAAAATTGACAGCTGCAAAAGGCCACACAGAGTTTACATTTCATAAAAGCTAAACACGGAAAACATGGTAGTTACAACTTTTCCTTTGTTTGTGCGCAGCTGTTGACATGAATACGAAGCTGCTTTCAAATGAGCATGACTCAAATGAGAATCTTTTCAGTGGGTAATCTACAAAGTAGAAAGTTGAAGGAAAACTCTGAAATGAATAAGTCAAGATGATGAAGAACATTTACTCTTAAATGTGTTTTTTAGCTACATTTTTTTCTCCTTCAAGTTTCCCATTTGCTGTAGAAACACCCTGGCCTGTTGTAGATTTCTGCAGATCCTGTAATTAATTTATAGATCATATTCTGACAAACTCTAAACCCACAAACATGGTTAACCACAGGTTCCTGTCCAGGGACTTATCCATCAATTTGTAATGCCTGGAGAGCTCTGAAGCAATTCTCTGTGCATGGATAGAAGTATAAAAATAGCACGCGCACGCACACACACACACACACACACACACACAAACACACACACACACACACACACACGCACACACTGCAGAGATTTGGGAGCGAGGTAATCATCACTTTAAGACATTCTGTCCATTTGCCGTCTCAGTAGAGCCTCACATGGCTTGAAAATGAGTCTTTAGTAGGAACACGGTGCCTGGCAGCCACTGCCATGTCAACCAAGTCACGCATAATTTTAGCCAGTAGGTACATAAATAATTCATGAGACAAATAAAACATCTAAACACCAAAGTTTCATTATTTTAAAATAGGGTTTTGTTGCCCCTGGAACTAATGTATAATTTAAACAATGGTGAACTGATCTCAAACACCACCTCCGGATAGAAGATAGAAGTTGATGTATGGCTATGATTTAACAAACCTGTGTCAAAATTATCAACGGAATATAATGTTTAGACCTAAAAATGATATATTATATAACATCAAAATTTAATGATATTACAAAATTAAATGATTGGCTGATGTACCTGTCGGTCACTAGGCAACCTGCCCGCCGACGTGCACCCAGCCAGCACTCTCACAGCACATGACTGGAGAGCCTACAGACGGCGAGTCATTCATTGCTGAAGCTGAGACAATAGCCAGAAGTTGGTGAGCGAGTCACTGAGAAGTTGGCTTCTGGTGGTTGTCAGTGCACGTTCATGTCTTTTGGGGGCGTAGCTTTGACAACAGATGTGAATGAGTGGGATCTATCGATTGCATCTTTTCATAGTGAAGCCTGCTCCTGTTAGGGTTAGCCATCTGACTCTTACAGGCTAGAGTCTTTATTTTCAGGGTATAAGTGAAAATCAGGGAGATGTAAAATCAGAGGTTGATTTAGTTTTCAGAATAATGAAACTGTTTGATTTTTTCCCTGCAATCTAAGAGCAGTAAAATGAACAGTATATTGGTTAAGTACATCCATATCTTGAAGCATGAAACTTGCATGCTTGTTAATTTGCAATTATGACTAACCAAATATAAAATGTCCCTTTAACAGATGCTTGGAAGAAGTTTTGTTTTCCACATGATCACTTGTGAGGTACTTTTATCACAGGAGCAGCCATCCATGCTGTATTAAAACTGGAGAGGCAATCTAGCCCTGCTGCCTTTAAAACCCAGGCCTCAGTTTCTCATTTTTCCATTTGAGACTCTGCTCTGTGTCCAGGCTGCCTGTTGTTCGTACCTTCAAACACCAGTTGCTCCTGTGTAATATGTTTATTACAGTCTCATTAAGCTGATGTGATGTGCTTTGTTCCTCGCTGCTGTGTGTTGCAGGCCAGTTGGCGGTGGGAACCTGTGAGATAGTGATGCTCAACAGAGACAGCAGCGTTCCCAGACGGACCATTGCCAGGCAGACGGCCCGCTGCGCCTGCCGGAGAGGCCAGATCGCCGGGACCACGAGGGCGAGGCCGGCTTGTGTAGACGGTAAGTTCAATGACCTCTGTAGCCCAAAGGAGGGCAGGTGTCTTGTTGAGGGCAGATTTTACAGACTTAATTTAGAGTGAGTTCAAGCCACTGGCCGATGGTTTGAGAAGTAAGTGAAACAATACCTCTCAGAAAAGTGGATGCTTTTGTCTCTTCACTGCGAGGAGAAAATGTGTGAATGTGAAGCAGGTTCACAACATTCTGTGGATTCATACAAGTTGTAGTAATCAAACGATGTTCATCAGATTATCAACTGTTAAATTATGCCTCTTTGCTGGACAGTATTTAGATTGTCGTCACAACTCAGGGGCACCACAGGGCTGTGTGTAACTTCACCGCTACCCTTCACCCTATACACACGTGACCGTAAAGATGACATTCTGAAGACATTTATTCTGAAATTTTCAGATGACACTGTTCTATCGTCTTTGTTGGGACCGGAAGATGACACAATAATTCATCAGTGTTGTGCAGATAGATTAGTGGAGTGGTGTGAAAATAACTCACTTATTATTAACTCAAAAAAGACAAAAGGGAAAAGGTTTGGTCATCCAGTGAACTCATATCCTCCACCAGTTACCTTCCAAAGCTCGGAGATAGAACAGGTTTCTTGCTACAAATATTTGGGGATGTACTTGGATGATGCTTTAACATGGAGTGAACTACATTACATGAATACAGAGCTCTCTAGGTCATTCGGAGCCAAAAAACCACATTATATTATTATTTATCCAGCCTATTATCCAGAGATTTCTGGAATCAGTCCATGGTTCAGTTGTCTTTTCTGTGCGGCTTAAAGCCCGGCTCACAAGACTGTTGCATATATCTGCTCAAAGATTTTGGGTCAACTGCTTGATTCAAGCTTTCAAGCAGTATCCACTTAAAGCCTGAGTCCCACAGGCTCGACTGGACAGACTGAAGAACTCTTTTGTTCCTCAGTCTTTCAAATTGTTAAATCAGAGTTTGAGCTCTTTTTTTCTTTGAATTCCTTCTAAATTTGCACTGTTGTCGACTGGGACTCAAAAAAGAACAGATTTCTGTGATTATGACTGTTACGAAGGAAAATCACTACATCTGGCACAAGACCTGATTAGATTTTATGGTAAAATGTCTAGGCCCAAAAGGCTCTGATTTTAAATACGTGTTTGGCCAAACCTCAAAAATGAAACCTCAGTTGGTGCAGTGTTTCCAGCTGAATTAAATCTATGGTGATAATGGGAGTGTTCATGCATGCTTCATGAAGGTCACTCGTGGCAGGTACACAGCCTAAAGACAAGTTCTTGCTTAAGAGAAAGAACTGATGCCACAACTGCAGCTGAAGCTATGAGGTCTGACTGTCTGCAATGGGCTGTATCGACGTTATGGAACATAGCACAAGTAGCTCACAGTCATGTAGCAAGCATGCAGCAAATAGCGTGATATGTAGCACTTACATTAGCACACACTCAGTTAGAGGTCTTTTATGGTATCATGGGAAGTGCAAAAAGAAATGGTGGGCCGGCACAGACTATATAATTAATGGTCTGGTTGTTTGTAAATCAATATATCTAAGTGAATACAATAATGAAATGGTGATGTTTTATATCCAAAAGGGTGAAGGTCAATTTCACTGTGACTGTGAAAAAACATTTTTCTGGCCATTATTCATTATCTGTAGTTTTACTATAAAACTGGACATTTATTTGTTGAAATTATAAGCATTGCTGAACCCATCACAGCCACCTCTGTCTCCGCTGCAGCGACCACAGATCATAAACAACCTTCTGGATCAGAGGCCTTTAATGAGTGTCTGTGCTAGACCACTTTATATCATAGCTGTGTTGTGTTTAAACTACAAGCACTCTCTGAACATTCATTATGTTTGAAACAAGATTCACATTTAATATGCACCATGTGAACCCTAACTTGTCTCATGGCTTTACTTCACTGCAGGTGATCATACATTTAACTAAGTTATATTATTAATTCATGTGTTTGTTAAAGCTTCTGTTGGTTTTTATTGTTTCCTCACTAAGAGTAAGATGAGTTGTATGTGTGTAGTAATGTGAGCAGCTGGTTGGATTTTCTCAGCATAAAGACTAAGACCAGTTACAATGCAACCCAAGGAATGAACTGGTCCAAGCCAACAAGTAGCCCTGCACATTAGCTGCTATCAGGCAGATTTAGTTTCCTTTGGAAAGAGCCACACAAGTTATTTCACCCCATTTCCAGCCGTCATGGTAACCTGTAGCTTAACTTGACAGAAGAGCAAAGCTGATACTTTCAGGTTGGTAAACTAGTCTGAACAGTGAAGTGTGTGAAAGATAACAATCAAACAATCAAGCTAGCAAAGTCACCAATGTGACATTGGTAACAAATTACAGCCAACATCGTCATTAAGGTAATTGCAGTGTTATTTAAAAGCTTTCATAAAATGAAATAATAACAGTCATATTCAAGCTCAGTAAATTTTTAACAGATCTTATTACAGGTGAACGTACCTAAGAGGACATTCATGCTACACACTACAGAGCAGTGCTGAGATAAAAACTAATGTAACACATAATGAACAATACAATATTCTACTGCAGTGACTAAAAATACATTAAACACACAGTAATAATGGTAAGTAATGGAACGTGAAACCATTAACTACGCTTCAACAGAATCCAAGGGCCCTTTCCCCGGCTCGAAATTTCGACATAACAGGAACATCATTAAAAATCCTAACAGCACTTTTAAAACACTGTCTTTGATCCATTGTGTCCCAGCATGCACTATACCAGGGCGCTACATTTGGAGGACCTAAAGGTATAATTGTTATTGTTAACTGTAAAATGACAAAATATCACAAGTTACAATACTCATATTTTTACTGCTTATCTGGTGAAGCATGACAGGTGGGGAATTAGTATAACTATGTCATACATTGGCATTAAAGATTCAGTTGGTTGGATTTACAGGCATCTCCCCGCCGCCTCTCTCCTTCCAGGCATGTAGGAAAACATACGGTGGCCTTCAGGTGCCTCCCTCAGGAGCTAGTGTTTGGATTGTCCATTCTGGACTACTGTAGAATCCTCATGATAGACTCTGTGGAGGTCGACCTGCTCATTATGTCGAAAAAAGGTTTCATATTCATATTTTCAAGTGTTTATACCCTGAAAACATATCGTGAGAATTTCACACATTTACATCATTCAAATGTTCAGTATCAACAAATATGATTTTGGTGATTTTGCTGCTGACACCACTGTGGAGGGATATCAGCAGTGTGTAAGTGGTTTGATGATCTACAACAAGTAAGATACATACAGACCATAGTGAAAGAGGAAAGTAACAGCAGAAGAGATCATTGGTAAGTTTAGAGACCAATCTCATCCCAAGGTCACCTCATAAGAATGATTTATATGTTTCATAACATATAATTGACCCAAACCACCAATGGGCCCTCCTTCATTTTCACTTACTTTGATTTTTATAAACTTATTGGAGGGAGCCACTGCAGCACAGATCAAGGATTTTTTTACTTCATGGTGAGGAAACAAAATGAAATCTGACAGAACCCTTTAGAAAATGGTCCCGGATTATGGAGTTTGTTGTATTGAGTGAAACAGTGCAGGTTGTTGGATCTGTTTGGGGCCCACCGAGCTCTGCTCTGCCTCACCTGAGAGCAGCCTCTCTCTCTCTCTCTCATCTCATGCTAACACTCACTCTATGTCTTACAATCAGGCAGGTTTGATTTATCCTCATTGACCTGCCGCTGCCTTCTGACTCTCCCCGAGTGGCTCGCGGTGGCTGGAACTTTTCAGACAAAGTTATGTTTAAATGCTCCTTCCTATTGGTATTCCCAAACCTCTTACTGTTAGGGGACAGTTTACAACAACCTTACACCCCGTTCCACATTATTATGCAAATTACACTTTGCTCAGATTTTCCTAAATAATAATGCACAGCCAGTCAGTATAATTTTCAAGTCATCAACTGTTAGAGTATAATTCAAATTTTATTGAACAAACCTCCCAGTGATAACAGTATTTTTTTCAAAAATAAAAAACTCAAAATGCAGTGTTCCAAATTATTATGCTGAGTTTCAGAGTTTCAAGATATTTTATAGGTTTTAAAGAACAACAAATTGTCATTTGTTGAATTTGCAGCATTAAGAGGTCATATTTACTGAAATCAAAAAAAGTTTTAATCAAAAACATCTTAACAGGTCAAGTTACATGTTAACATAGGACCCCTTCTTTGATATCACCTTCACAATTCTTGCATCCATTGAACTTGTGAGTTCTTTGATAGTTTCTGCTTTAATATCTTTGCAGGATGCCATAATAGCCTCCAAGAGCACCTGCTTGGATGTGAACTGCCTTCCACCCACATAGATATTTTGCTCGATGATAATCCAAAAGTTCTCAATAGGGTTAAGGTCAGGGGAAGATGGGGGCCACACCATGAGTTTCTCTCCTTTTCAGCCCATAGCAGCCAATGCCCCAGAGGTATTCTTTGCAGCATGAGATGGTGCATTCTCATGCATGAATATGAGTTTGCTTCGGAAGGCACGGTTCTTCTTTTTGTACCACGGAAGAAAGTGGTCAGTCAGAAACTCTGCATACTTTGCCGTGGTCATTTTCACACCTTCAGGGACCCTGAAGGGGCCTACCAGCTCTCCCCCCATGATTCCGGCCCAAAACATGTCTCCGCCACATCATTGTTGACGTCTCAGCCTTGTTGGGACATGGTGGCCTTTCACCAACCATCCTCTACTCCATCCATCAGGACCATCAAGGGTTGCACGGCACTCATCCGTAAACAAAACAGTTTGGAAGTTAGTCTTCATGTAGTCCTGAGCCCACTGCAAACTTTTTTGCTTGTGAGCTTGGTTTAGGGGTGGCCGGATAACAGGTTTAACGACACTTGCAAACCTCTTGAGCATCCTACATCTTGAAGTTCGCGAGACTCCAGAGGCCCCAGCTGCTTCAAACACCTGTTTGCTTCTATTCAATGGCATTTTAGTTGCTGCTCTCTTAACCCTACGCATTTGTTTGGCAGAAATCGTCCTTATTTTGCCTTTGTCTGAACGAACCCGCTTGTGCTGTGAATCAGTGACAAATATCTTCACCGTCCAATGATCACGCCAATTCTTTTGGAAATATCCAATATTGTGATACCTTGACCAAGGTATTGCACTATTAGCTGCTTTTCAGCAGCAGAGAGATCCTTTTTCTTCCCCATTTTGCCTGAAACATGTAGCTTGCTTAATAATGTGGAACATCCTTCTTAAGAAGTTTTCCTTTGATTGGGCTCACCTGGCAAACTAATTATCACAGATGTCTGAGATTGATTTCAATCATCCAAATAGCCCTGAGACACAATACCATTCATGAGTTTAATTCAAAAACTAAAAAATGAATGTTTATGACCCTTAAATCCATGTTGCATAATAATGTGGAACGCGGTGTACAATCGTGCCTCACAAATTGGCTAGTTAGGACAACTACCTGGCCTACCTGTTAGCTCTGAGGGACTAGTAACACGAGTTACGGTTCTAAATAGACTGTAGATGTGGTGGCAGGGCTGCAGGCATTCAACGTTACAGTCCAGTAATGGTTTTGTTTGATGGAATGGTTTAAGCTAACACATAACACATACATGTCCACCCCCCCGGTCTTTTCATCTGTCTTATTAGCTATTATTTGCAGGACAGTAGCTGCAGAGGAGAACGAGGCTTCTCCTCATTCTAACACAAAAAAGTTTGTTTCAGTTTGAACTAATAAGGTAACTCTGGATTATTTCTATGTCATGCTGTCAATGATGCTGTAAGTGCACATAATTCTTTAGGTCAGAAAATATCATTATTGATGCAAACCAATTTTAATCCTTGGATTATTTTATAGGAAAAAAACATAATGTGAATGTCTTCTATTCTACAGCAGCAACAGTGCACCTGAGCAAACCCCCAACTTCCAAAAATATAGTGGAACAGAATGTATTGGCCTCTTCCTCTCTCCATTAAAAGCAACTGCCATTGTAAGGTGGTTGTTCAAGCAACCAATCAATAATCACCTTGCGTGTCAGCCTTTTTGGTGCCTTGTAGACCGTTTAACTCTCAAGTACGTGACTGATCATCTGCCTCTGGCCTTCTCTTGTCAGCCTGTGTGAGATCAGCAAGTCACTATGTGCATCCTTCCTTTTCTTCAGTGTGTATCAAGTTGAACTCTCTTAAAATCACTTAAGGCCACTTGTGGTGAATGCAGTGTTTATCCACTTTATACAGCTTTATACTTTGGAGTTTCTCTCTCAGCGTTATTGGACCGTGTCTGGAGGAGGATTATAAGACGGATGAAAAGACCGGGGGGGGTGGACAAGGTCCATCTGAACTGCTGATTGGATCTCACAAATATCACAATCCCATGCATCGGATGCACCATTAGTTCCATCATGCAATGACTCATGTTGGTCTTAATCTAATCGGCCCGACACAAGACTGCAGTCCCAGTGCCAGTGTCACACTTCCCACGCTGCTCTTATCCAGCTCTCCCTCTCTGCAGAAGCCTCTCAACACATGCTAATTAACTTACAGAGGACTATGATTACAGCAGCAGGAAATTGATTATTACTGGCTTCCCGCCGCACCACACCCTTCACTCCATTAATACCCAGCGCATCAATGGTGGAACCTGTTGCTAATTTACAGGCTCTCCGCTGACAGCTGCGATGGTATCCATCATCGCCTGGCTTTTAAGTGGGATTTCTGCATATTGCATGAGAACGCAATTGGTCTAATGCTGCCACCGCACAGATATCCTCTCTGACCTTTGGTTCAGAGTACATCCAGTTATGTTTGCCTTTCATGTGAATTCCCATAAATGTCCCTTTGCCCCTCTAAGCACATAAACCAATTTACCGACTCGTAAGTATGTTTATTTGTATCCCTCACAATCGCTACATTTTATTTCAGCGTGTTGTCATTAACACAACAAGGTCTCGCTGTCCTCTGGGTCAGTCTAATTTAAGTCTCTCAGCAGCAGCAGCAGGAGTAGATCACTGCCTTTCCGAGATGTGGTGTGAAAGAACAGTGAACCGCAGTGAAGGTGAAACCATCAGTGAGTGAGGAAGAAGAGGGCTTAGAGCTCCATCCTGTTATTGTTTTTGGAGATCTAATGATTCCTCTCCTTTCAGCCATGTTGAGTTTAGAGACATCAATGTAACCTATAGGTTTGGGTAATGTTTGGGATATTTGTAGATAACTGTGCTGTATTAATACTTTTAAAATGGTTACTGTGCCAGAACTGATTTTTGTCTTAAAATTAATTAAATATTAAGAGCTTTTCTTTTTATTCATGATGCAAATTTCAAGTTGAGATTTAACATTTTAATTGTCAACAGTTTAAAGTATATGTAACTTAAATACACAAATATTAAGTGCAAAAAAAGTGACTAAGTCCCGTAATCAATGAATGGAAACCCCACTACAATAATGAAACATTAACAGTGTCAGTGTTTAAACGAAGATACAATAACCAGGCAATATTGTTTATTGCGCCTTGTACGCCGAAAAATTGCGGATTAATGTGCATTTACTCAGATGTGAGTAATGCTCTCCATCAAGACACATAAAACAGAAATCTGTTCATTGTTGTGTGACTAACATAGACAGCAATTTCTAGCGTCATCAAATGTTTTGGCTAAAGGTCAATGTGATACATCTAGATATTACCTAACATTCCTCTTAATCAGGATTTGTAGAACCCTAGTTACATACATAACTCTTGTTTGCATTAATATTTACATTGTCAAGAGATTGAGAGCATTGAACCATTCATGTTACGATCAAACTGCTATGTCCTTGATTCTCTTCCAGCGGGGGGTTGTTTCTGAAATCTGTGGCTCAGTCTCTCTCCACATGTTTCCAACCATGTACTTACACTGTCACTGTATAATGAAATGCTAAGGAAAAGAACTGGTGCTGTAACAACGATCTGTCAGAGCTGTGAGGCAGGTGGGGGCGTGAGTGATTGTCAGTCTGTAGTGTTGAACACTCCTGTCTTTCTGTTCATAAATTAAAACAACAGCAGAGAAAACACATTTTTACAATCTCATCTGCACAGTGCATCTTTGTTTGCAACAGCGTGATAAAGGCTGGTAACAGCACTAAATGCTAAACAGGACCCAGGAGAACAGAGAGCATGTGACGATAAAACTCATCTTTGCCTCAGAAGCAAGCAAACGATAGGCCTCTGCCACAGTGAACAGATAAACTAAATCATCATTAGTAAACTAAACTCAAAATAACTAAATTACTATTAAAAATGCAGTACACCGAAGACCTGCTGAGGTGTCTCCAGTACTCGGGGACCAGCCTAACCGGTGAAGGGAATGATGACACTATGGAAACCTTGCCCAAATTCAGCACCATGGACAGCGGTCAGAGCAGATTTATGAAGTGAGTTCATTGTCCTATAAAGACTCTACATGAGATTCAGTTCCAAACCACAGCCAAGCTTGATCATCACTCATTGCTGGACATTGGTGACAACCACAAGACAAGAATTGTCTGCACACTAGTTTATGCTCCCAAAAACTTTTTATTTGACCTCCCAGGGAGGAAGCTTTTCTGGCACAGGCTCTCCTATCTGTCCATCCATTATCGATACCCTTTATCCTTTGTGGGTCACTGATGCGCTGGAGCCAATCCCAGCTGATATTAGACGAAAGGCAGGTTAGACCCTGTACATGTCACCAGTGCACACAGCTTTCATACCAAATTGGAGTCGCCAATTAACCTAACCTCAATCTGCATGTCTTTGGACTGTGGGAGGAAGCTCGAGCATCCGGAAAAAACTCACACAGACACAGGGAGAACATGCAAACTCCACACAGACCACAGACGAGTTGGGATTCAAAATGGAAACTTCTTTCTGCGAGGTTAAGGACCTTCTTTAGACAATTAAACATTTACAAAAATGTATTTTACAATTGTGTTACAAGGTGTGATTGACCTCATGTGGCACATGTTCTATATAATTTCCTATCAGTACAACAAGTTCATGCTAAGGATTATTATGTAGTCTGTACTTTTCAAAATTGATTATGTGATTTTGGGACAAAGCATTTATTTTACGCTTGGCCAGTAGCTCTGTCTGACTTCTCTGAATTCTAAATTAAATGTGTGGGCAGCGACAGATCTGCCTGTTGACGTGTGTTTATTCCTCTGTCACACACAATATCTCAGGTACAAGTGGCTGCATTTTTAATGAAACCCCAAGAAATGACACATCTTAACACAGTGTTCAAGCCTTTCCACTGTCAGTTTAAGTGACTGGCATGTTGCTGCTGGTGATGACGCACTCACAAATCGAAGCTGAATCTTTAATAAACACGTCTGTCCGACACTGCAGGTTTGACAGCTGTGTTTGGTGCACTTGCACAAAAAAAAATACTCAAAGGATTATCAGTTTATGTCAAATAAGTTTTTCTACTATTTGTGTTTCCTCCAGTAGCAATAAACACAGGATCATCAATGTTCGACTCTCTACTCTTCACAGATCTGCAAATACTTGAAAATCGTCTTCATCTGTCAATTTTAACATACAATACTGTTTTGAACGGTTTTACTGTGCAATACCTTATAACCATGCACTTATTTTTATGAGCTTTTTAACATGTATATTAAAAATATTAGTACTCGTCTATATTTTACGTATTAATAATCAATTTTATATATATTCGTTATATTATTACTTGTCTATTTTTTATATTTGTCCTAATGTTATTACTTGTCTACTTTTTATGTATTAATTATCTTAGTACCTTTATTTTGATTGATATTTTTTATACATATAATGTTTTGAGATGTACAGCAAATTTGGTAGTACAGTGCGAAATGACCATAAAGGCATTCTATTCTATTCTTTTCTATTCTAATTTGTTTCCTGTGAACACATTGTTGCTACACACCATTTGATGTATGATCATGTTTGCAGTTGAACCATCAGACTGTGTCCATGCAGCTTAATACGTCGAGTTGAAATTCAAGAGTCCCATCTGAGCGATTAACATCAGCATCAAAAGCTCATGGATTTCAGCCACTTTGCTGTTTCCTGCAATGAATAAAAAATAAAAACCCAGGCTTACATCTGATGCAGCCCCTGGGACATTTAAAAGTTTACACCATTCTGCAGCTGGTGGCTTAAAGGAGACAATTGGACTGATGTTTTCTTCTCCCTTACCATTTTGCTTGAATTCCCACCATAATGGCACACCAACTGCCAAGCAGTGAATAAAGTTTGTTAGAAGTGAGATACCTACGCATATATCAGCTGATTGGTCCAGACGGCAGCTGCACCGTTGGACACATTCACTTGGGTTGGTCTTTATTTGTTATATTTCACTGAACACCATGTGCATGTTTATATATTTCCTTTCTCTGCAGAATACTTTCTATTATTAGTCTCTTTAAGGACGTATTCCAAGCGTTTTGCCCTCTTTTTGTGCTGCTGTGTGTCCCTGTTGTGCAGGTTCGGTGTGCACACTGTACACAGGAGGATTATGTGCTTTTCCTTGCTTGTCTCCCTGCTCTCACTGTAATCTGCTCCCGGACTCTCTCGCTTTCCCTTGCTGCTCGGGCCCATTGTTGCCATGCCACCACATCACACTGTAATCGCACAGAGCTCGATGGCCGCTGTGATAAGAGTCTGCAGGCTGCCGGGAGACTGTTTATTTGCAAGCTGCAATCTTCTGCTTTCACGCCCAGCAAAATGATTATTGACTCTAAATTAGCAAAAAAACGTGTAGCGGAAAAGAGGCTTAACAAAAGAAAGGTTTCCTAAAATCTACAATACAGGCACATAATTGAGACGATAGATACTTTTTATCTATATGCTTATATAGGAAATGGGATTTTTAGTGTATATTTGAACAAAATGCCGTAAGAAGCCCCCATATTTCTGATCTGCTCCTGTTTAGATTTGCTGTTGATGCTGTTGCTCTCATGTGCAACAACAGGGTTATGTACTCCAGAGATACTGTGTTCATTTACAAACATCTTTTCTCCCAATCGTTTAATTTAGGTCGATGCAGTGCTGAGGTTTCCCTCAAAGCAACATATGTAATACAGGAATCATCTAATTGATCCTGATTGAATTGATCATGACTGTCTAATAACTAACATATTAATAACATTGGAGTTAGTCAGTTAAAATTAGATTAATAAAACTGTCACAGTGCGGCCAAATGGTGGAAATAAACAGATAAATTCCCAACAACTGATTGATTTGCTTATGTACCCAGCTCAAGTGTTAGCAGTCAGTTTTCCCACAAAGCCCTTTTGAAAGTGAGCCCAACAATTTCAGTAATTCCAAGCAACAGCTTGCTCAACAAAACACACAGTTTATGATGAAGTGTGTCTGCTGGCTGTGTTTAAAAACGCATTCGCTTGGATTTTTCTGTAGTCATAATTAGAAATGAGAGACCATCAGGCCTCTGGTAGCAGGATGGAGGACAGAAGACTGAAAATATGGCCGCTACAAATTGATGCATGATTGAAGCTTAATTAACATCAGACAGAAACATTTAAAAACCTGTTGTTTCTGGTGCTCAGCTCGTCCAGTTGGATACTCAGACGCATCAGTATTAGTGACATTGTAACGCAGAATTAATTGTTGTCATTCATGCTTTACAATTTATCCTTTTTTAAATGCAATGAACCTTTTCTTTATGGGTTCCAGCAACTGCCTCAAAGGAAGCACCAGTATAAGTACCATTATTCAATTACCAGAAGAGCCACAGTTAATGGTTGTGGTGATTCATGCTGCAGGTTGTATCATGATTTAAACACAGCGATCCGCCTTCTGGTGTCGTTCCTCTTTGTGTTTCATACACTTCCTCTGAAGTCCTGTCTTTTTGTTTGTTGCACCTCATCTAAAAACATTTTAAATGACCTGCTGTGGCTTTGGTAAAAAATTGATGCTATATTTTTACTTGTGCAGAGGCAGAATTTCATCAGACTAACGATGGGTCTGGTTTAAGTAAGTCGCTGTTATGCCTTCTGCCCCATTCCGAGTCCCATCTGGCAGTGCTGTGTAGTGCAGGGCAGGGCAGGGCTTGGCACTGTGCATGGGGGGGACAGATGGCTGTATACGTGTGATCTGGTTGGAGGTCCAGAGCCGTACCCCAGCAGGGACCCTTGCAGCTGACAAGCCTGGGCCAACATCCACTTTCCCTGGGTGGGACTCCGACAGTGACTGCAGCAGGCCGGGCCACCCAGGTGTTGGCCCGGCAGACAGACACGCTCTCTCTTCCAGTCACCCCAGCCAGATGTTTCACCTCTGCTGCTGTTACATCATTACAAACAAGGAGGGAAAGAATCACACAACAGCCCTGAGCTCATGTTTAAATACAACACAAACTACATCTACTTACTAATTCAACAAGCGTCTGTACGCATGTGAGCCGTTCATCAGCTTTACACTTGTGAATTATTAAAGGCCCAAGGAAATGCAGTGTCAAATTTGGTGAGATTTTTGACGCTTGATACGTCCGATATTAATAAAATGAGTCAGCACTCTCTAGCAGACAGTGGAGGCGGAGCCCTGTGTTTTCAGTCTACTGACTGAGTTCAACAAGTCTTCTCCGTTCGGCATCAAAATCACTGCCAGATCATTGATAATTTAGTTTTTTTTATTTTACAATATCAGACTGACGCACAGACCTTCTTTGTCATGGAAACAGCATTCACAGAATCACTTCCTGTACGGAAATTAGTTTTCATTATATCTTTGTGCAAGGCTTTATATCGAGCTGAACTACGTAGCTTTTATTTTGAAAAGTTGTGAACTTGGAGCTGACGATTGTGCATCTGAAATACCCAACATGCATTGAATGACAAAATAACACCAGTCACTAATGGTAAATGGTTTTGTATTTATATAGCGCTTTTCTAGTCTTGATGACCACTCAAAGTGCTTTACAGTACAGTTTCACATTCACCCATTCACACACACATTCATACAGTGCATCTATTTGCAGCACTTTGTTATTCTATGGGGGGCCATTCAGGGTTCAGCATCTTGCCCAAGGACACTTCGGCATGCAGATGGTTCAGACTGGGGATCGAACCGCCGACCTTCAGGTTGGAGGACAACCACTCTACCCCTCAGCAGTGTTGTGCATGAACGGACGCAAATTAACGCGTTCATTGAACACGTTCACTTTTATGAGAACGATGAACTGAACGCACCTCAATGACAAATAATGAATTTGAACGGTGAACATGTTCATATTGTAGCGTCCTCACGTAAAGACGACAGGAATCTTCTCTCTTTATGTGTAACTTTATTAATATGTAAATTCCAGCGAACAGGACACACTTCTTGTTTGTAACTCCGACACTCCTGTCATCCACCACTGTATTCTTCACTCCCCTTCCTCATTCACCCTCGATACGCCAACTAGTCAGCCAATGAGAGCCTGCCATTCCACAAAACCCTACACCCATTGGCCTATAACTGTCACGTGCCCCAACCCTACCTGTTCACTGACCCTCAGGACATTTCAATACTTTCTCCTCCGGAGAGACGCTGTCTAAATCGAGTGCTTGCACCATGTCGTTGCTCAGTGCCCGTAACATGTCCGCGATGTAGCCGAACCTCAACCAACTAACTCGACTTAGCCCTACGTTACCATCACTCATGGCACACACATGGAGACCAAACAAGCAAAGTATTCCAGGTGTTTTCTCCTCTGGCCAGTGTCTCAGCTCACGGGTTATCTTGGCTCGCTGTCTGGCCGGTAACCAGCCGTCCGGACCGCTCCGTGAAGGAGGAGGAGATGTTTCTTTATCTGGAACGTGTCCACTTTATTTCTCATATAAACAGCAGGAGCAACACTCGCACCACCTCTAGTTGGTCCGTCACTTCTCGTCATACACACACTTTTAGCGTCTTTTCCCACAATACCCAGGTGCACTACGTCACACACTACAAACTTTCCTTAAAGGGGCAGGCCATACCTGCAACACAACAGCTCTCGGTCTCATATACAGATGGAAAGAGAAAGCAGAGACGCAGACTCAGCAACTACATCCGATGCACCTTATTATTATCTGAGGGATTTTTACACACTGTCTTATAAAGATTCCGACAGTAAAGGCAAGGGGTAGTGATGGATAAGGGTTTCTTTATCAAGTTCAGTCTTTCATTCTCACTTTCCTCCTTAAAACTATGAAATGAACTGAACTATGAACTAGTTCAGAATTTAAATGGTGAACTATGAACGTGAACTATTCATTTTTACTTCTATGAACTGAACTTTGAACTAGTTCATGAGAGGTGTGAACTTGCACAACACTGCCCCTCAGCCACAGCCGCCCGTAATAATGATATAATATGTCGTACTAATGACAAGGAATCAATCTGAAGTAGCTCAGGAGCTTTAACACGGGACAAGACTCCAGCCATGACAGACGGACACTGCACTATAGTTTAATGATGCCAGCATAGCAACAAAGATTCCCTGGTCTGGTATATTAACAGCAGTATGTAAAAACAACAGCACTGAGGGATGAAGTATAGCAGCCGACAGATATTTATTATTTTTCATCACAGCTTTGGCTCAGTTGGCTTCGTGCCTGTGGGTGTGTGTAGGTGGTTTCAGCATTTACGCATTTCCCTGTGTCTACAGTTGTGTGTGCCAGCATGTTGGACGGATAGGTTTGATGAATGGAGACAGGCTGAAGCCAAACTGCAACGATGCCAAATTTGTTTCATGATGTTGCCGTTGAAGAAGTAGTGATGACACCACTGTCATATGAACAACCGCTGCCCGAGCCAGCACCGTGGGTTATGGCACCAGGACGTTCATGTAGTCATCATAGATCAAATCACACTGTCATTGATGGCATTGAAAAAAGTAGCAAGGACGAGGTATCGAGTGCCCGGCCACTCTGTGCTGCGGCTAACAAATGCATTTGTTTGAGCCAAACTCCGCGACTCTGGTCGGGCCGGCCTGAAGCTCTCCACGGTTAGTCAGCACTCCAGCAACTTTGCCAGCTCAGCTTTTATTCCCCGTACCCTGGAAATTGAGTTTTGCTTGCCATGTAATGTACTCAAACCTACATCTGCAGCTGACTGATAGATCTACTTTTTGTTGCGCCTGACAGATGGCTGTGAGAATGAAGATTCGCCGCGGCATGTTGCTGTGTCAGGACGAAGGTCACTTTAGATCTTCCTCTCCTCTTGGCTCCGGGCGAGGCCGCGGTGACCATTATGTCTCCAAATTGAGTTGCCGAAGCTTTAATGATTTCTTTAAGCTTGTTTGGTTGAATGAGATGACAGGTTCCTGGATTGTTTTGTTCCACTGCTGAATCCTCCAGCTGCCTGACCACACTGGGAGGAAACACTGAAAATCCCTGCTCTCCCATAAAGTGCCAACAAGATCCATTATTGGCTGAGGGACGATGGCTCTATATCTACAGAGGAATAATTGCGTGCTTGCTCGTGCGTGTGGTTACATACATGAGGGTGCCGTTCAGCCAGTTTGATAAATACCACAAGATGACAGATCTTTATTGCAGGGCAGCAGTCGGGGTCTGACACTCCAAAGACCAATTTCAGACTGTTAACAAGGCCTGGACCAGGAATACCTCACAGCCAAATGTCACAAGGCCTCGCTTTCCACACCTCTTTACCCTCACTCTCTCCCGCTACCCCCCCGCCCCCCCCCGCCCGCCCGCCCTGCCCTCAGCTCTCCCATGGACATTCAACGAATTGTAGTTCCTCTCTTTCAATTTGCAGAGCGTGTTGCCTCGTTCCACAATATGCTGCCCAGGGGGATCGTGGGCAGGCAAGAGCAGCGGCCCCGGCCAGGTCCGCGGAGAGCTGATAACCTTTCAGTGTTGCTTTAGCACGCTGTGTAAAGAACAATCAGTGTTTATCACCGTCGACTACCGGAGAATGCTGATTCAATGTCATGCAGACAGAGGGAGAGTGAGTGCATCACCGGCTTTCGCTCTGACATTCTCCAGCCGACAAATAACTTTCTGTCTACTTAAGATTTTGGGGCTTTATTGCTTTTTCTCGTCTGTAATCCGCTCCCTCAAATCCATGGATTGAAATATTGCTGAGGATGTACGTTTCAGGTTTACAGAGCTCCGCAGCTGTCAAAGTAAAAAATAACATTCATGCATTTTAATGAATAATTGTGAATACTAACTATTATCCTACCATATGTCTTGAATTAGGATGTGATATATAAAATTTTCAAGAGAGTTGTATGTGTTCAGTCGAGCAGCATCAACCCGGAACTGGACAGTGTTGCTGAAGCAATGACCAATGTTGCGTCACAACTGTGTAAAATGAAATGAAAATGAAATGTAATCCACCAGGCTGACAGTATTGGTGAATGAATTCAGCCACATGAATACCAAAACACAGATGTTAGCCAGATGCTAACAGTGTTCCTCTCGCAGGCCCATTTTCCACTGGTCAAAAAAGCCAGCACAACCACAAACATCTGGCTTTTGTCTGCATCGGGAATGGGTATAATCAGCATTCACTTCCGGGGTCAAACGACTCAGGCTTTAATCGGCTCTGGCTCCGGCTCCGATGGAAATGAAACAAGCAGGTGAACGCACTAGTTTGGCAAGTCAGAGAGGTTAAGCATTTTAATTTTAATGTGTTCCAGATAAACATGATGCACCGGGGAAAGGAAAAGAAAGACAAACCTGTCTGCCCAATGTGAAAGGAGATGATTGCCTTTTTAAATCAGGTTTAGATGCTTTAAAAAAAAAGGCCAAAAAGGTGAAAATAACATGTAACTTGAAGTGTTATCCACATGTTTTGTACTTCAAAGTCTACAGAATTGACGGTTTATGTGTATTTGGCCGGACCACGTATGAACACTCAGGCCACTTTAAGAGGGATCTGTGTGGAGTACATTGCCTCAAGGCACGTCACTAGAGGCAGCGTTGGTCGGGGCTGAAGTCTAAAAATTAAAAATAAATGGGAGTGCCACCTAAAATGATTTTAACAGAATTATGAGGGTAAGATTGTAAATCTATATTTGTATTCACAAATAGCTAATTCATAAACATAAAGTATTCATTTAGAGGCACAAATTAGTACTTTATGTTTCACCATGAATGCTACTGGGCTCTTAAAAAACCCATTAATGAAGGTCAAGATGATGATGAAGAGCTGCAGTGTTCCCCAGTTTGCACCGAGCCAGACGACCTCTTGTATTTCTCTTTCCCTGTCTCTCTTCTTTATTTCTCTGTCATCTCTCTAATGTCACTGTTTAATTTAAAACAGGAACATGTAAATATTTAACCGGATTGACATGCCATCATTTAAAACAGCTTGTATTGTTAAATTAGATTTTACAAGTATTTCCAAAAGGGATCAGGAGGCTGTAATCATGCTGCATTATTTTGTGTTGCAGAATACAAATGTTTTTTCTTTTCATTTAAAATGCATAAAAATGCAAATGTGAAAACATGAGCATTTCAAGAAATTAACAACAATTACAATGCAACATTTCTTTTGGCAAATGTTTTTCCATGTTTATGTGCACAGTCTTTGTAGAGAGATTATTCTCAGTTGAGGGAACAAGGGCTTTTTCAGCCATTGTTTCAAACCAACAATGAACCTGCAGTGTTGCTACTCCTGCCATTTACTGTAGCTTTATTTACTCATGCTGCAGGAAGAGTTGCCCAACATTTATGTGATACAATTCATAATGTGCCTGGCCTTGATAGCAGAAAGACCGCAAACACTCATTGGGAAGCTATTGTAATGCCCATTGAGGGCAAGTTTCCCAGTTTAGCTTCAAGTCAAATAATCCAACAATGTGATTTTATTAAGTAATTTTCATGAGCAGGAACAGGAACTGAAAAAACATGTTGAAAGAAAAAAAGCAAAGTCCTGCATTTGCAGTAAAAGCAAGCTTTAGAAGGAAAGTAATTTATGGACCACCAGCTGGTCCGTAAAGGTTACTACCAGAGGCAATTCAGACATGGAAGTTCAACAAGAACCTAATTAAAATACGACAGGCTTGTAGACACACCACCACACGAAGATGCTTTCCTGTCTGGTGAGCATAAAGATAAGACCGCTCTGCTGTGTGTTCGAGAGGAATTGAAGTCTTTACCAGGGTCTGTCTTTCTAACGTGCCTGTTTCCCCTCTGTTCTTTCACCATCCCAGCGCGGATCGTGCGGAGCCGCCAGTGGTGCGAGATGGCTCCCTGCATGGAGGGGGAGGTCTGCAGCCTCCTGTTCAACCGATCCGGCTGGACCTGCACCAGGGGCAGCGGGCGCATCAAGACCATCACGGTAATTAACAAGACGTGGTATTCATACACGACGTATGCACTTAACAGAGTTGTGGCCACGTTTTCAGCATGTGTGCACCCCGCCCCCAGCAAGCTGATATTGTTACATGAAGCCTCAGCACCTTGAGGCAGAACGTTTACACAGCAGATCAGTGTCCAGGTTTCCAATGCAGCATCAGTTGTGAATTTCAGAGGGAAGAAATTGAATGCTGAGCTGTTTTATGTGAACCTGGACCTGAACTACAAAGCATGATCAGTGTGCAGCCTCGCTCAGTGATGTAACAGTGGATGATATAATGGTTTGATTGCATCCACAATTTAAGGGTTAGGGGTCAGGGTGGAGATGCCCTAGTGGAGAAAAGAAATCGAATAAACAAACGGTTGGGTATCACTTTCAATCACAATCTCTTTTAGACTTAGAACATAATGCTATAAAAAACAAGAGCCCTTTTCCACAGGTCAAAACCCACTAGCACCCACCGACATCTGGCTTTTGTCTACAATGGGAATGGAAACAATCAGCGAATGACAGAAGACGCATTTTTTTATCGGCTTTGATCGGCATTGATAGAAACATGACACTCGGGTGAACACTTAAATAACCACTGTATATTTCTTCTTTTTTACATCCTGGGAATTGCATTTTTCTTTGCATCATGCAAGATGCAACAGTGGCAAGACAGTGAGATGTGAGAGCTTCTAGGTTTCTGTTTGTGATGTCGAACATGAGTCATCAGGGGGAAAAAACTGAAAGGCAAACTATTATAACCTTTACAGGTTATTGGAAGGTATCATTCACCTTTTTCGGGCAAGTTAAAATAATGCTTATTTGGTGTAAAAGAGGTAGAGGCTCAAGAAGAGTGTTCTGAAGATTATGAACATTAACTTACACACCTATTAGACTGTTTTGTTGTTTGATCCACTGGTCAGTTTATATACACCACCCAGAAACTCCAGCATCAACCAAAAATACTAAGAAGACTTAAGAAATCTCATATATATCGTTTCAAACTATTCTGTAAAGAACATCTGCAGATACCAGGAGCTACAAGCTTATATTAAAAACATTAGAAATAGAATAAGCTTGAAGTTGCAAGTGAAAAAACACTGAATATATGGGGATGCGGTGAAGGGTAATAACGGGAGTCATGTCAGTCTCCTGGCTTTTTAAACTCATTCTTTTATGTCCCACATCAGCTCTATCTGCTGCTGATGAGGCTCTTATGAAACAATAAACAGTATAAACATCAATACACGGCTGATGGAAAACATCCACTGTGACATCACTTGTTGGGATGCAGCCAACACGCAGTGCAACACACTGAACTGCTCACTGGCGAGCGGCTCAGAAGCAGGTCTCTGTAATGTCTAAACCATTATCAAACCTGTGTAATCAGTGCATGTACAGTGGAACTCCTGACTCATGCTGACAGAGGGTAAAATCGAATATGAATATTTGCAGTCGATTAAATAACCTGCTCAAACATGAGATTAGGCACTGGATATCTCAGTGTAAGGCTGAGGAGAATAACAATAGCTGGCAACACTCCGTGACCTCTCTGTGACTCTGCGGGAGACGGAAGTGAAAACACACCATGGTGAATTTTTTAAAACCTTCAATATGGTGTCATCTGCTCCTCTGTAGGCTCCTCTTGCAGCGACACGCCTCGGAGCTGCCGGAGCTGCATTGCTAACTGAGGCTCTTCAATGTGATTAACTCTCATTCGATAAACACATCATTACTTCATCATCAGTAATGAAGATTAATTTCATCCGTTTTTTCTGTATCATTATAAAGGAAGTAGCATGATAAATGAATTTGAAAGCCATGAATGACTCTGAAGGAACCCTACAGGCTGGTCAACAACAGTCGCTCCGCGGGCGCTACCGCTTGTCCACTCAATAGCTGAGTCGCCATGGATACAGGTCTCACTGTCGCTGTGAGGTTCACACTGCACCACTTGGCAATTTCACACTTTATACACAATAGAAATGGAGGATCACTGAGTTCTGTGTTTGTCATGCCCAAGAAACACAATTTAGTCCCTCCTCATTTCTTCAACCTGGATCCACTGCTACAGTTGGTTGCATGTACACGATTGTTATACCAAAGTTGGCACTGGAAAAGTTCAGCTTTTTTGGTTTGGCTTGAATTGAATTAAATTAAATTTCATGTTGCCTTGTGCAGACACTGGCCACTTGATCTCAGAAAACGCTTTTGATACCAGGTCTACAGGTCGCCGACTGTAATCACATAACATCACATCAGCTGAAGGAGAATGTCGCCAAGCAGATACTCAATTCTGAACAATCAAATCTGACTTTCTCTTTGCTTTTATACCTTTATACCGTTTTAGCGGTGATAAAACCAAATGCTTTGCTAATACTCTCTTGTAGACAAAGCTGTGTCACATTTCAAAGGAATCGCGCCTGTGTGAACCGCGAAGGCCAAACCTATGAAACATTTTGGTCTACGGAGGTTTTCTGGGATTTGCGTCATCAGCTTGGATCGCCTAGCAACAGAGCAGTTGAACGCGACGAGAAAGTTATAATGCCCCTTAGTTCATTAGCAGTTGAATCTTGAGCATTGGACGTCTCGTCGTTAAGCATTATTTACTTTCTGTTTGTTACAGCACCACAATGAATTCTGGGAAAGTTTTGTTTTTGTATACTTGGGGATGAAAGAACTCTTTCATCCCCAAGTATAGTTTCACAGCATGTGACGCAATCAGTCTTCAAATGCAGTTTAATGTCGAAGGTTTCTAATCTACCTCAAACATATATTCAACATTTCTCTTCTGCAGATACGTATCAATCCACAAATCAATACAATATATTGTTGACATTGTAATGATAGGCCAATAAATCATCCTGGTTGATTAATAGATTCTCATAGACGATTTCAGTCATTCTCCAGCATTGTGAAAGGAAAAATATCTTCTCAACCAAAGCAGGTAGACAGATATCTGCCTGAGGAATGAAGATGTCAAAACATAAAGATAGAGAGAGACCAAAGGGAGCCGCAGTGGGATGTGACTTAGAGAGACAGAGTGAGTGAAACAGCACAATACAGCATGTTGATGTCAGCAAGAGATGACACGACGGTCCGAGCAGCAGAGACTGTTGTCCTGGTCATGAGGTACACAAGGCCACGGGTCAACCTGTCACTGGCTCTGTTGATTCTCACTCTCCCTCTTTAACTCGCTCGCGGTGTCTTTATCTCTCTCGCTCCTCTGCCTCGTTCGTCCGGCAGCCCTGGGCAGCTGCGGCAGATTTCATGCATGCATTCCCATCGCGCTCTAATCTTCCCTGACAGCACACTTAGATGAGTGTTTTGCATTTGCACATATATTTACTTAAAAAAAATAAAAATAAAAAATGCAGATTACGTGTTCAGCTGAATATCCCCTATTCACTGTCGGTTAGTCGTGTTTTCTTTCCAGAAGTTAAGAACTTCCTGAGTGATGCTTGTGTTTTTCTTTCTGTCTTTTTGTGTGTGTGTGTGTGTGTGTGTGTAGGGGGGGCAGGCATAGTGAAGATTGAACAGCGGTGCTGAGGAGGCATCCAAAGGTTTTTGTTGTAAGACCTAGAAAGGGTGGAAAGCACATTCAGTGAGATAAAATGAGAAATCTATAACGACGATTGATCGGGCGGTGGGTGGTGGCCGGGGGGGCAGAGTGCCAGGCGTTCGCTTGGCGGGTACATGCGAGAAATCAAGTGTAGAGACGGAGGTTGAATTGTGAGAGGATCTGTCTTCACGTGCACATGATCACATTACAAAGCAATCACTGTGACGTGTCTTTTGAAAGCTGACAATGGCTGCAGTCATTATTCATGTGATTCCTGCTGCGGTGCGCGGGTTTGACGCAGGTGGAGTCAGCCGCTGGAATGAAGTGACAAATGTACCTGAATGCGGCAGATCATGCACGAAATTGTGCATCTAATAAAACACACATTATGCTGTATATATCGATTACGCACAGGGTTTAGGGTCAGTTGCTCTTTTTACCACATCAAAATCCAATGTCAAATTGCTCATTGAATCCAAATTATAACTAATGCCCTTTGGAATCCCAGCTCAGTTAAAAAGTGACTTCAAGGTTCAATGTGGTTTGATCAATCTGCGTGTTGTCGGCTGACGAGGCAGAAAGGCTTTATTTCTGATTGGCAGCCTCATTAGTGTTCACAGCGTGTGGCTACATCCAGCGAATGAAATGAGTAGCAGAAGATATGAAATGCAGCTTAAATTGATTTGACACATTGATTGCACGATATGTGATATGATATATTTGTGTTATCGGAAAATGTGCATTGGATATTTGCTTTGTACATGAGGTTATTGAAGTGGAGATAGGAAAGAGGAGTTCAGCAGATGTGTTGTTTAACCAAACAACATATTTATACAGTAAATCCTCTCGGGGGCCATCTCTGCTGTCATCTGTTGTTTTTCTGTTGTGTGTGTGTATCATGCTTTAGTCTTTTTCATCTGTTTGGGTTAGGACCTGACTTGCATGGGGCCTGTACTACAAAGAGACTTCCCAGGATGTATTTTTTTTATCAGAATTTAATTAACCTAACATCAGGCTTCCTTGAAAACCTCAATTAACCCTCTCAATTAACCCTGGCTTTTCTTATCCAGCTACAAACACATTCATATAACACAGGTAGATAATTATGAGCAACTCAGTCCAACAGAATATATTTTTTTCCATTAATAATCCTATCCTTTAATTCAAATCTAATAGCATTAAATGCGTGAACAGTGTCAGGTATCATATCAGAATCAAAGAATATTTGTTTAATTAAAATTAAGCTGTCATGTTATGAATTTATTATGTAATGATAAATGTCTCCCTCCAATTGTTTAAAGCTTTGTTTTAAAAGGTTCAACCAGAAAATTTATTCTGCTCAACTATGAAGAAATCTGCTAACATTCATTATGTCTCACTCTATTGGTCGGTGGTTCAGTCGTTGATAGGTTTTGGCCTCTTATCATGAACATAACCTGCAGGTTAACGGCTCAGCATAAGTTGCCATGGTGATTTATCCTGGAAAGAGTTAAACCTGGAGTTACCTTGATAACCACAAATCCTGCTTGGTACTGCAGGCTGCCATGTTGGATGCAGGCAACCAGTGTGTGACACTTTTATTCTGAGTGCTGCTGGAATTGATAAAAGTGGACCCACTGATAATGTTGTCCTTGTATAGCTGGTTATTCTCTCATCACTTTCACAACAGCTATTGGCCCAGGTCTCCACGTACCTCAGACAATAATGGTCCCCATTGAAGGCTGCTGATGTCATTCCCGGATTTGCCTCCCGCACCATGGAGACACCTATATTTCACAGGCTAATCATAAAAAACAATGGCTGCGTTTCAATGAGATTTGCTGTGAATGTTCGTGATCTTATTAGGATGAATCCTGCTTTGTGTAATGACTGGATGACCTTTCCTTTAGCACTACTATCACGCCAAAATTTAGACAGGAGATACTGAGAATTAAATGGCCGTTTTACTGAGCATATCTATTCCTCCTCAGAGGATTTCGACCATCAGACTAGACGCCATTAGAGCAAAGATACCAACCTTGGAATAATTCAGGTACAATTTACAACCAAAACCTGTAAATATCCTACTATCCTATCAATGCATCAACAGGTTTTAATATAGGTGGAGTGTAGGTGTTCATTGGTTAGATACCATTATTTCCCCGATATAGATTCAAATACATTTACTTTTGCATAACGGCTGATACCGAGTATTGATCCTATACCAGAGCATTTAAAAAGAATAACAACTTATACAAAGTATTTTGACAGTTGTATGCTAACATCCGTGTATGAAGGGATGATTGCTTTCATTGTTGCATAGGCCTTGATCAGGTAAAGCCTTTGAAAAACAAATACACAGAGAATACATACAGTAGTACCAGTTTGACAGTCTTTACTAAAAAGTTTACACAAATAATAGATCGGTATCTAAACATCTTATAATAACTACTTTCCTTGTCATCCATGGGGTTGGCGTGCAAACGCACATTTCTATGTGGCAAGGATCTGGCTCTCTGTAGATAAAATCAACCATTAATACATACTAATAAAACAGCAGAATAGTGCAATAATCACTCAAATCAACTTGATGTATTAATAAAGTGATTTACGAGTCTAGCTGCATTACACACCAACACATTCTGTGCACCTGAACCTCTTTCACTGCACCACCCTCCCTCAGGCTGCCCCTCAGTGTGTATACAGCTCATGGTGGCACTGCCAGGTCACACTCTCCAGCTCACCTGCTAATGGAGTTTGCATATGCAGCCCCGCTCTCCACTGCCAGCTACCCATTAATATGAATCACTCTCTGGAGGCCCACCCAAACAAGCTGGCAATTTGTCTTCACTAGTGAGCTGCTGAAAGATCTACACATGATACTCTCCGTGGCAGAGAGTGCGTTTCAGGAGGGGTGGGGCGAGGAGTTATGAGATTGGTTTCATACACTTGACAGGGAGGGTGTGGATGAGAATGGCTGGGTTACACAAGAGTGCAGCAGCGTGCCGGGTGTGTGCGAGTGTGCGGAGGGTGGAAAAGGCCGTCAGGTTGAAAATTGGCAAGACAGACAGAATTTAAGACGGTGAAATTACTTTTTCTCCTTTCAGGTAAGCAGAAGGGTTGTGAGATTGCATCACTTGCTCCCTGCTTGGTGAGACCAGCGCTGAAGTCTATAATTAGCTTGTGCTAATCAAAGTGAATGGCTCAAAACAAAAAAAATCCCTCTTTAAAGATCAGACTGCTTCCCCACATTTGAAGGCACTTGGAACCCTGAGTGGATCATATTCAGACTGCAGCTCATGTGCCCTCTGACCCTCAGACAATACTTGACAGTCGCCAGGAAAATAAATATTCCTACACCCACACAGCACCTGCCAAAGCTCAGCTAGTGTGAAGCCTGGACAGAAAAAAAACTGTTGCAGTTGGGCATTTTTGCCAAACCAAGGAGAGTAGAAATACACACACAAACACACCACACACACACCCTGCACCACCCGGGAGGTCAGAGAGGCTTGCATCATTTTTTTTTGCACTGATCGCCTCCTCCAGCTATGTGCTCAGTGTTCCCGTGTCGGCCAGCCCGAAAAAAACTAGTGGAGTGTGTGTACTCCTGCCAGTGTGTCTGTAAACATGAAGACATCACAGCCAGTTGGCTCTGAAAGCTTTTTGAAAGGACGCCATGTGACCAAAAAAAAATCTTGATTTGTACAGGACAAAAAGAAGATGCACCTTACTGAGAAACAGAGAGAAAATGAAATTAAAGATGTGACAAATGTGATGCATGGGGAAAAACACGAGGAGAAGCTGGATTGTTTTGGTGGCACCGCATCCATACAAATGTTCCTGTTCAGACTGATTGAGATCTGAAATTCTCACCTCTTATAACGGAGGGAAGAGAAGGCCAGATGATGTGCTTATATAACGGTCGCTAGCACCTCCGTTTAAAAGGCTTCAGTGTCTACGACACACAACCAGGCAGCCAAGTCATGTATCACCATGGTCACTGCAGCCATTCCGACCTGAGACACACTTCTAATGAGTTCGCTTCTCTTCTCAGGCGACGATGCAACATGGCTGTTTGTCTGCGACGCTTCTTGAAATGAATTGTTGATTAGGTGGTGAGGCTGGAGAGTCGCTGTGCAGACGACAGATCTCTGCTTGGCTTTGTGTCGTTAGTGAAAAAGAATGGGAGAGGATGGAGCGCTAAAGTAAAAGTAAACAGAAAGACAATAAGGTTTCAAATTGAGGCTCAGGTGCACTGCCAAGAAATGTCCTGGCGTGTGGTCTTATTTCAAATGGAATTTCAATACAGATGGTGAAAGATAATGTTGAGGTGGCATTAATTCACTTCTCCAGAAACTGCAGTTCAGTTTCTTATTCCTACAGTTTTCTACAGTTTATTTAGATCTCTTAATACCGCTGATGCAAACTGTGAAACAGGGAAGTGACCTTTTCTCTGCCCTACTGGCATTTGCTAGGTCTCGTGATTGTGCTTATTTTGTTCAGATCAGTCCCATGAAAACAACACCGACAATGAATTTATCATGGTAATAACTACAAGCATATCTGATAATGATAAACATGATCTCATTCCTCTGTGCCACAGAGCTCAGTCATTGTCCAAATAAAATATATGAATGAATCACACAAAATGCACCAGTACCAGGAACACTTTGTTTCGCTTGCCTTACTAACACAACACCCTCATTTAGTTTTAATTTAATTGAACTAAATGTGTATAAAACCACAGCTGAATAGAGTCCCGAACAAATGCACTGTTTTCTCCAGTTCCAGTCACCTGCACTACGACTCTCAACTGACATGAGATAGGAGAGTCACAATATTTTTAAAGATGAACTATGATCTTTGTGTATATCCACATCATGGGTATTTTAGAGTGGTTGTCGTTTTAAGCCTTTGTTTGATTGTGGAGGTATGATCTATACATGAGGGTTATTCTGTCAGTTAGATCCGATTTAGCTGTTCAGTACGAACAACTTGTTCATATAAAGGAACAAATGGAACAGGGTTTGGTGGGAGGTTCAGGGTGAGAGTGATGTATATATAGCATAATAAACAAGTCAACCCTCCACACCTAATGCGTGATAACTGCACTAATGCTGGATCTGAAATGTGCAACAACAAACAAAAGCCAGAGATTATTTCGTATTAAGTTGCTCTCAGAGTCTTTTCAGGTCTGAGTTTTGCAGCTGCCTGTTCCCGTCGCAGACATCTTCACAGAGTGGTTGGGAATTAGCAGAATTACTTTACACCAGGGGGCAGTGTTAAAGCGAGGAGTGGTCCCTCTGAATCTCCCTCTGGGGACCGACATGTCCCCTGAAGTAGCTTCAAACTAACTGAGAATGAAAGCTTGATGTGAAGAATCTCAGTGAGGTCTTTGACTGATAATACTCAGATATGGCCGGTTGCTTCTCTTAAACAGACCATAGGTGAATTTTAGTAAGTATATTTTTTGTATTCTATATATTTTTGTATTTTTTTATTTGATCTGTAGTGGTTACACATGCTTGACTTTTTCTATCTTTAATAAGCTATAAAAGATGCAGATGCAGACACCCACACATCTCAGGCACATATTGCTCTCTTGCTGCTGATGCAACACAACCAGTTGAGATCTAATATACCATTAGTCAACCAGAGAAGCAGAGGTGCCTTTGTCCTTCTGATTTATTGCCTTTAAAAGCTGCTTTGTCTTTGTTATATTTAATCCTCCAATCTGCATGGGGTGATGCATATATGCTTCATGTGTGCACACCCCGGAACAGTATTTGGCACAGATCCATGTGTTGCAACAGTATTAAAAACATTCTGTGGTCACTGCTGCTATTGAATAACAATAATCCTGCTGCTGCTTGTGAGGGGAGGGGTCACACTAGCAGCCAATCTTTTAGTTGTCATGTGATTTCATTTTTATTGGCACATTTTCCACTCTTATAAAACCAAATCTCAATCCAAGCAGCTCATCTCACTGAGGACAAAATCTATTTTCAAGAGGTGCTTTGTTTTTCTTTTGGCTCTCGGTCTAATGTGCAGTTGCATTAGCTTGTATGTGACTTTGCACTTACCTTTTTTGGGGGGTTATGTAAATTGTAGCTTTTTTTGTTCTTCTCTGACTTGTATTTGTCACAGCGCTGCCTTCTGAACCTCCTGCCAACAGATTTGTATTCTCAGTGGGCTGCCATCTTTAGATAAAGGTTGTCTTTGATGGTGAAATCACTTTCATTTGGTGCTGCAGCGCTGTGACCAGCAGCATTCATTTAGCCTAAATAAAACGCATAATGAGAGAAGTAAAGTAGGTTGTTTCTTGAATAGTAACTCCCAGTTCTGAAGGCAACACAGAGTAAAAATGTGCCCCCGAGTAAGAGGATGTGGTGTAAATGGTCTCATTTCTATAACAGCGGGGAAATCACAGGAAATCAGGACCGGAGGTCATTATAGAAATGTTTGTATCTTTGAAATGCATTGTAGAAAGAGTATTTTCAAATATTAGATATGCATTATGTGCACCGTGCTCTGCTGGTTTTCAGTTTCATTTGCAGTTGATATTATTAAAATCTGTTCACCTGCAAGAAATAAAAATCAATTGAATCTATTTCTGCAATGTTGGGTTAAAATATAAAGACACATATTTTCTTTTTCTGGTGTGGTAAACCAAAACTACAATTTTGGATTAATTGTCAATCTAATAACTCGGGTGCACCACCACCCTGTCTTTGAACCAGACATCAGTAAGAGGAGCGTTAGAATGCAGCTCATACATTTTGTGTTTCACTGGCTCACCTCCAGGCTCTCATATACATTGCCGTGTGTGAACCGCGAGTAGCCCTGCCATATTGCATGTGACAGCTTCTCTCTGGATCCTCGGGGAGAACATACTGTAGCCTTTGGACGAACATTTCCAAAATGACTGATGTTCAAACAGCGTGCAAGTCCCTGCCAAACAGACAGAGTACACGGAGGTTACAGTGGATAAGCAAATACTCTATTTCAGTTGCGTTCACCGATCTTCTGCTTATCAAATGGAAAAAGAAAAATGCGCTGCTTGGGCCTCAGCTCATCTGTTTGTCAGGTGCTACGGCATGATCATCAGTCCTGAGGAGATAGCGTGTGAACTGATGCCGAAAATATATTGAAATAGGTTAGATTGATAGAG
Organism: Pseudopleuronectes americanus; assembly: GCA_038501795.1. Lineage (NCBI taxonomy): Eukaryota > Metazoa > Chordata > Actinopteri > Pleuronectiformes > Pleuronectidae > Pseudopleuronectes > Pseudopleuronectes americanus. Next base: position 6,725,106 of record CM076725.1, read on the forward strand.
ATGTTCAGAAAAAGAGCTAAATTGCTGAAGCGAGCCCCCGCGTTGTGGTATTGAACATGCACAATATTCTGTGTGAGTCCGCATCATGATTACATTGACAGTATCTCCTACTTTCTTTGGTAGTCGTCCACGGGGTGTAAAACCGCAACACATTGTTTTTTTATTTATTTCTTCTGGTGCTGCCATCATCTATTAAACCAGTCCTTTATTCACATTGACTTTGCCAGGCACATGTTGCCCCCCCCCCTCTCTTATCTGTCTGTGACCGGGAATGAATGTGGTCTCCAGCGCTGTCACGTTTCTATCGCTTTATCCCACTCCCCTTTTTGAAGTACTTGTCATAGCCGGGCTTTGAACTGCCATTTGTGTTTTAGCCAGCATGCTGCTCGTCTCTCCGCAGCTTCGTCTGGTGTGAAAATTGCCACAGCCACAGGCCACATTTCAGCACAGGGGTTTTTGTAATAATAATTGCACAAGAGCCTCTTTATGGACTGGACACATTCAGGCGAGCTCTGCAGCATCCTGTTTCAAAGTGCTGATGCCTTTTGTGCCCTTTGCATCTTATGTTTATGCATTTTTATTACTTTGTTTAGTGATGCCTCCACTGATGCAGACAGCAGCAATCTATCCTTTTATGTGGAATTTTAGATGCTGGATCCGCCCTGAAAACATGACCCCCATTTCTGCTAATAATAAGATACAATAACTCACAATACTATACTCACGTAGCATCAAAAATAATGTCCAGTGTTTGCACTGTTTTTTTAATTGTTATGCAATTCTCATACTACATTCACTGTCATAGAACAAATTGTGTAGGAAGGGGTATTCAGATAATCACATATTTATTGATAATACAAGACTTTTGATCCCTCATGAGGTAAATTCACTTGTTACAGCAGCAGATAATCAAAAAGACTTCGGCAAAATAACAAGTGAAATTGAAAATATAATCGAAATAGGCAGTAAAATGAGTCATCAACCATCACAAACATAGATTGACACAAACCTCAGACAGGAGGTTAGAGCTCATGCAGCGCCATCTTGAAAAATAGATGCATTTCAAAGCCCCTTGATTGGCCCAATAAGACATTTGTTTTAATTTATTAGTCCACATAAATGAGTTGACTTGACCATATGTTCTCTAAATTGCACACTGTTTATGTGACAGCTGTAAGTACTTTGCAGGTTAAGATTGTATATCAACTGATAACCAATGATGCATATTGTTATAGATTAAAGCGACTGTTCACATGTTTATGCACCACTAATAATAATAATATAAAATATATTGTATGACTAAAATATGTTCTTCAGCCCGTTCACTCCGCTCCACATACACATCAGGGGTGAGTGTTTTGCTCCTCATGCTGCTGTGCATTTTACTTTCCACTCCACATGTCCTTTGCTTTGCATTACTTTCCTTCAGTATGAAAATCAATACACACGCTCTTGCTTGAGTCGAGTTATCCATCACAATTTATATCAAGTCTGAATCCATTTTCATCAAAGTTTCATTACGGGTTTGTGCTAGTGCATTGCTGATGTTTATATTAATCTGCACTTAAACTGCATTATCGAGCGGCTGTAATTTACATTTACAGAAATTAAGGCTGTTGTAAAATAACTATTGGTTTTCCCAGTCGTACAGAAATGCACTTAAACCAGTGTCACGTGACAGAGTCCGACGCTGTGTATGAAATCACTCACTGATCCCTATATAGTGACTTCGCTGTTTTGTACCCTATATATTGTCTCCCACAAGGTATCATGCAAAGTAATGGTCACCAAAGGCGGATTCATGCTTCTGAGTCAGTGCTCAAATTCTACGCACGTTTCCAATAGAGTTTCTATGCTGTTGTTGAGGGATTCCTGTATCTGGCGCTTATTTAGAAACTCTTTAGCATCCCTGTATACTTCATAACAAGGGCTCAGCGAAGGGTACACGTCTACAATTAGGCTGTGGCATAGCTTCGGGGCAGAGGCATGAATTGAGTTTAATATATACCATCATGCATTGAGCTCGTGGTGGAGAGACCAGAGGAGTGAGCGCAGCAGGAACAGTCTGACCTGTCATTTAAATTAAATAAAAGCAGAGCAGTACATCAGAGCCCAAAGCTCGGGAAAGAAGTTTATTTTTACATTTAAAGATTATCATCCAACGTGTTTTTTACCTTGAAGTACAAATACTAAGTGCAAAATAAAAATGTGTTCAGTTTTTTGAAGTACACAACTTCAGGACTATAGTCCTAACTTAAATATGCACCTTACTGAATCATTAATTTTGCATGGATGTTGGACATATATTTGATGCCTCTGTGTAAACTGTGGCCCCTGATTTAGAAAATACTTTTTTCCAATACAGTCCCTCAGCTTCAGCCTTAAAATGCTAGCATTCTTTGTTCCTACTCTCACAGACATGCTCTCATCAACAATGTTTTCAGCCACAGCTCGTTGCTGTTGTCAGCAAAACATCTCCAGACAAGCCGAACCTCAGCTCTGCATCAGGCTCAGCGACTCAGGGTCTTCAGTGAGCTATAGCTGTGCTTGTTAGCCTAATGACAACAGCAGCTTGAGTGGCCAGTAATGGTCTTGGACCTTTGTGAGTTTCCAGCTGATGAAACCAACTAAGTCCTGTGCAGGACTTCACTTGTTTTGAAAGACCTCTGGGAGAGGTCTTTTAGTTACTGCAGTGATGGCACAGTGCCTGTCCCCATAATGGCTGGCTGGGCTGCTGGTGAGAATTCTGCAGCTTGAAGTGCCACCAGATATACTGTTGCTGCTTTGTTTCCTCCTGAGCACTGAGAAAACGAGCTGTTTGATGTACCTGCAGCGGTTTCCCTCTCTCGGACACAAAGGTTTCTGGGAGTTGTTACCTTTGCTGAGGATATTTCTGTGGTGCGAAACATACTGTATTAAAAAAAATACTTTGATCCTAAAAATATGCTGTGTTGATGATAAGGAAGGAAGTTAATTGAATCCCTTAATATTTTTTGACCAATCTCCGCCGGCGCTCGCCTCAAAGATCCAGGCTATGCACCTCATTTGAACTGTGAAACTTTATCATTTATGCAAAGTGCTCAGTGTTTACAAGTGATGATGAAACAAGGGCACCCCCGAGCACAGAGACGAGGTCCAAATGCTTCAATTTCACCACAACAAAACCAATTAGCAGAGCTCTCTCTCTCTCTCTCTCTCTCTCTCTCTCTCTCTCTCTCTCTCTCTCTCTTTCTCTCACTCTCTTTCTCTCTCTCTCTCTCTCTCCCTATCTCTGAATCTCCCTCATCCTCAACGCCAGCGGGAGATAAATAGTTCTTCTGTGTCCTTGGATTCCTGTCGTGTAAGCACTGGTGGTGGTGAGCACTGTTTACCGGTGTGCACGGCAGGCAAACAGCCGGCACGGTTTGTCCCGTGGGGCCAAATTCACCTTGTTACCCTTTTAATTAGTAGGAGCAGTTAATAGTGCTGTCCGCTTCTGCCGCCTTAGCACTCTGCTCTGACTCCAAGAATCCCTCAGATCGATAGCCACGAGTCGCACTGAGGCAGGCAGATGAGCGAGAGGTGAGGGGATCTATTGTGGGAGCAGCTCAGATGCATAGGTGATGGTTTTTGGAGAGAATGCCAATAACATACTATTCTCTTTAAAGGAACCTTCAGGGCCTGTGTACGTATTACTCTCCCTTTTCCTTTTTCCATGTTCATTTGAAGGGATAACAAGGTCTCTGGGCACATTCCTATCACCCAGTGTCTCCTCATCCACGTTTCCTCTACCTCGAAAATGAATGTAATCAAAAAGCTAAGGGTTTGCTCTGCGGATTCTATTGTGCTCTTATAAGCTTTTATCCAACTGCTCGCCCTGTGCTCATTTCTTTTCTTGTTTTGATTTAAAGATGCAGTGGAAGTACTTAGCATTTAGATGACATGCTGCAGAAGAGGTGTGATGGATCAGTGCCTCTTCAGAGGACTGAATTTCCTCGACAGTGCCGCAGCCGGCCGACCCGGTCGGACAGACAGAACGACGGATCGCAGGACGTCGGGCCGGGTGGGCAGCGGAATACCAAGTCTGCCTCGCTGCTGCAGAGAAGCCTGGCACAGCCGCCAAGAGAGCGGGGTATGCTGGGAATGCCAATGCAATGCCCAGGCAGCCGTCTCGCCTTGGCTCCTCCGATTGGCTAAACAGACCATTAGCTTCTTGATTATGATTAGCAGAGTCATTATCTACGAAAAAGTGGCTCATTCACCAATATTAAGAAGGCAAGGGAGCTGTTTTCTCCCTCCGGTCAAGGGGAAAAGTGTGTGTTTTCATGTGTTGAATCCGTAAGATGAATGCACACGGCAAGAAGTTGTTGTTCACAGAGAAACAAAGTGGAACACTGTTTATCACCCTGCCCTACAGCTAATGTGATAAAAAAATGTTCTGTCTGTGTGATGCCATTGATGGAAGAAAGGGAATGTCTCTCACTCGTTAACGCGGATGATGAGGTGGCCATTACTCGCTTGTAGTTTCCGCTCGAGGAGAGGAGCAGTGTCCTCGGAGGTCATAAAAACAGGGAGAGAAGAAAATAACCTTCATCTTCCTCCATCTCGCCTTAGATATAATTGGAAAACATGCCATCTGTGCTTTTAAATGGACATATGCTGCTTTGTGTCCAAGGCCAATATGCTTAAGGAAAGTAGAATAAAACGTTTGTGAAGGCCGGTCCACTGTTCCTATGATGCCGACCTTCTGCTTCTTCTCTTTCCAGCCGATGCCCAAGGAGCCGTCGTAGGATGCAGAGGAACACAGCAGGTATGTGACGTTTTAATGATGTATTTTATTCTACTTTGCATACCGGGTGCAAGTCGGGGTCACTTTGACATACAGCGCAAGCAACTAGACACTTTTGATCTCCAAGAAAGGCAGAAATAGTTTATTTTCAGGGAAACTTAATGAACAGAAGAGTCTGCGCCTCCGTTCTAAGTTGTTACAAAGGGTCAGTGTAGCTCAGAGTTGGAATGAGACTGATGTTATCGTCTATTCATCAAGTGTTTTCCATTCTCACTACCGAGCTAAAATAAAAAGCATCCAGAACTTGGAGGAGACACAATGGAATCTAAAATGTCTCAGGATTCAGTCACTTTGATGTATCTATGAAAAGAAGAGAAATCAAAGATGACTATTGGATTTTTGGAAATCCACAAGGATGAGCATAAAAAGGCCCTACTGGTTACATCAAAGAGAGCGGCTGCATCAAGTGTCAAGGCTTTCTTTTATGACCAAAGCGAAACACAGATAGTTATTCTAGGCTCTTTTTCTTCCACAAACGCAACAACTGAAAGGAAATTATTTATGTTTTTTCCTAAATTTCACAGTAAAATATTCTTTAAAATGTTGCTTGTCTTCCTGACGTTCCCTCCACGCCAATACCTGCTTATGAAATGTCTGCGAGTAAAGGAGGACAGGTTAGCCTGATTTTGCTTGGAGGTGAGCTTCCATAAAAAGTAAAATATTTTCTTTAAAAACAGGGAAATCTGCTAAAGATTAAACTGAATCCTCTCCTGAGAACATTGACTGAGTGTCTGTTAAGCCTTTATATTCTGCAAAACCACGGGCATTTGGAATCTGCATTCTTTATGTCTCCTAGCCAATATTCTAAGATTGATTTTCCCTCTTCCTCTGAGAAAACAAAATGAATCACGCACAATTACCAAGGACAGGGGAGAAGCGGGGAATTGGGGGCGTCATAAATATTTATTTGCAAGCCCTGGGAATTTGTGCAATTCTGTGTGGATTTGCCAACTCATATTTAAGTGTCTGAATGATTTATATGGTCGGTCCTGGGTGTCACATTTGTCCACTGTCTCCCCGAATCAGTTCTGTATTAATATTTATGGATTTATCTATATGACATAATCATGACATATCATTCAAATGGGTTTCCTGATGAAATGATTGGTTAAATTAAACCATTAACTGCAGAATTTCACTGGAGATTAAATACATATTGTATATGGAAAAATGTATTAGTGCATACTAATAAATTTAGCTTAGTGAATTAGATTTGTTAAAGCAGAATGAGACAGATCTGTAATTCATAAAACTGCTAGTCTTAGCAATCTGATATTTCATTCAGACTTGTCCATTACATAAATGTTCAGCATCACCTAATGGAACAAAGCTAACATTATTTTTGGGGCCTCCTGCAGCAAAGCTAGAAATGGCACAAAAACATCTGTGATTCGAGATATAAAAGAAGATAAATGTCTCAAAGGATGAGTCAGTGATGGGATTTAAACCCTGTTTTTCTATTGAAGCATTAATCAAAAACCATCACGAGAATGAGTTGCTCTCACAATGAAGATCCACATAATATTTCTCATCAATTTCACCATTTATTAGATAGAGGTAATGGTGAAAGAGCGACTTGGCGCATCACTTAATTATCATGCAGATGACATGATAATTAAATGAGTCGCTAAGTTTATTACATTTATAACGGGAAGACAAACACTTCTCTCCGCACATTTAACCTTGTTTCGTATGGTAATGGTTTAATTTTGGTGTTGTGTTACACTAAATGAAATGTTACGCTACATTTGACCTAGTGAGACTTGCTGTCATAGTTTTAACAAGAAAGAGACAATTCAACAAAGTTAATGTCTGAAAACGTAGGTGTGTTTTTTTCTATCTTTTTCAAGATCGTGGTCTTTTAATTTGATAGGGGGACGTATTTTACCGTAAGATTCTGTAATACTATCACACAAATAAAGCCCGCTTGTACTTAGAGTTCCTTTTCTCAAACTTCAGCTCTTCTGCTCGACCTCACAGTTCTTCTGTGTGCATGTGAAACTTCTGCTCTAAGATTTATCCTCTGTTCTTGGAATTTTTTTAAGTGATCAACATTGTTCCCATAATATCCACTTAAACAAAAAACTAAAACTTAAGATCCTTGATTCTGCTGCTTCCTGTTGACCAGTGTTCTACAGCACTCCTGCTCCATGAAGGTGTCGTCGTACAGGACTCTTAAAGACATAAAGCTAACATTTGGGGAATTGGGGAATTTTAAGAGACTAGTGTGAGCGTAGGAAATCTAGGCACAAGCACTGTTTATTTGAGTGTGAGAGCAGTGTTGAGTGAAAGCATTACCAAATCTGAATGAGAAATCAATGAGTCCTGCTCTCAAACTGAAAGACCACACTGTTAAATAGCAATAGGAGAAAAATAAACGTATAGAGGCTCATGGAACATTTTAGATTTGATGTGATTTTGACCTGATGCCTGTGTTTCTCCTCCATTCCCCAACAGGCTCATTGACATCCATGATTCAAAAAGGAACTGATGCCAGTCACTACAACCGAACATTATGTCGATTCACCTACAAGGCTCCAAACCTTGACACCAGGCCTGATCTTCAGTTGAAAATAAATTAAATTAACAAAAATAATCATCCCTGAGCTTCTCCAATCACCGCAGTGGAAGACTCTTGGCAGCAATTTGTAAGAACTCTGAGAAGTCTCAAGTGAGCAGCATGGTACACCATCGCCATCGAATATTCACTGCAGCCAAATTCATGGTCTCATCATAGAACCAGACCCCTGTAAGGAACAGTTATCACCAGATGATGCAATATTCATTGAAGTACTTTACCTGTTGTTTTGAGTGAGTCACCGCCCGGCCTGCAAGGTGACGGCTCCCTGAAGGATATTTCTTTGTGGCTTGAATTACACTTTTTCTCTCAGAAGTCCGCCCCGCTCTTTGTCGTGACTGCTGTGAAACTGTCCAGGGTTATATTCCAGCCGAGTTTCTTTAAAGAGTCATGGCTTTACTGTTGAGCCAGCCTGCATTGTCCATTGGATTCTAGCCTTTTTAACACCTCCCTCTCATTTGGCGGGGTGAAACTTTAAAAGGCCGTTGCCTCCAAAATCTCTGCTCACAAAGTTACGGACAAGGTGGACGAGAAAAAGCATGACAGTGGATTGGGATGTTGCAGAAGAGCAGCAGATGAGTTGACTTTCTTTCCTCTGTAAACGAAGGGTATATATGAAGGAGAAATGTGGACATTTTGGATGATTTAGCTTATATCTCATGTTTTTTTTAATTATGTGGTGCCAGCATAGATTAGACAAGTCGTTTTCTGTCAATGAGCCTCACACATCTTGTACACATCACCGGGAGCATTTGGCACATGTGGACCCCAGGCTCATTGTATTTTGAGTGTATGTAAGTTGGTGGGTATGTGCTTGTGTGTGTCTGCGTGTGTCTGCGTGTGTGTATGTGTGTGTGAGCGAGAGAGAAAGGGGGAGAGAGAGAGAGAGAGAGAGAGAGAGAGAATATGTGCACATGCAGAGATACACTGTGAAATAAGTAATGTCCAATGCATTATTCATACTCTTGTATATTTTTGGGACACGCCCAGACTGGAGCTCAACATCTGGCTAAGAGCATTTGTGATTTTACAGATGTTGGATTTCGTTTGAATCTTTGTAGATGTGTTTGCCTTTTCTTTATCTTTCCTTGTTTTTTTCTTTAGTACATAGAGATATTTATTTTGGGGGAAAATATTATTGAAACTGGGTAAAGATCTAAAAATATGTCACATACGGTAAGTAAAATTCTGTAATTAAAAATCAAATTATGTGTGATTAAATGTAGTTCAGAATCCTTGACTAAACTGACTATTTTCATATGAAATGTTTTTGGCAGGCTGCTGGAAGTGTTATTTGCTGATTTCGATTTTAATTAGTGTTTTATGTGATGTGGATCTCATTGAAAGCAGAGTCGAAGAAAACAAGAATATGAACACCAGTATGATATAATAAAACACAATCCAAGTACCACAGTGTGACAAGCCGCAGTAATCTGCACAGGGTCCTGTTTGTTGCAGTAAATTACATTATATTGTACAGGTTTTCCCATTTCTCATTTTTTGTTCTTTTATTTGTTCTAAAAACAACAAGTAAAGCATATGAAGACATAAACACAGTTTCCGATCCTGGTAGCGGAGACTTGTGGATTTGGTGTATGTTGGAGTGTGTGTACATGGGTGGTCCAACTATGTCATGGGGACCTAAATCTGTTTAGACAGTCCAATAAGGGAACTTAACCACTTTAGGACCTTTTCCACCACTGACATTTTCAGGACCAGTTGACCTCATGGGGACCAAAGCCCTGTCATAAAGAGGCAAAATGTAATTTCTGAGGACTTGGTTAAGGTTAAGAGTAAGATGTGAATTCTGATTAGGTTAAAGACACGGCTAAGTACGAATTGGTTATAGTAAGGGCCAAGGAAATGCATTATGCCGATGAGTTTTTTCAATATAATAACATTAGAAGGGTGTGTGTGTCTTTTCCAGGTTAACAGAAGTTTGTGGAATGAGATTGAAAAAATATGTTCCACCTGATCCCATATTTCTGATTTGATTTCATATGGTCTCTTTATTTATCACCTCTTTGGTTTTCTCTAACCGTAAATAAATTGTCCCTTTTGATTTGACTCACCGTCAGTGCTGCTGCATTCACACTGCATCTATAAGTAAAATCTAGAAATGACACAAAATCTGGACCTTCTCCTCTTCTGAGTGCTCTGAAAATGTGTTCACATCACATATCATTAAACCAACTTCTGTGAGCTCTGACACTTGAGCTCTGATGCAGTGTGTGTGAGGGACCATCAAGTGGCCCTAGGCTTAGGCCTAAAAAGTGCCTCAATCGCTATATATAAATGTCTTGTCCTTTTATTTCACTCTGTGCTTGTTACGGAAGAGGCTTTGGGTGAAAAGAATGAAACTTCAGGCCAATTACTTCCCAAAAATGACAAAGCAACAGTAACTGAGACAAACTGGAACAAGAAAAGTTTTCTTGCACAGACTAAAAGGAAATTGGGTAACCCTTCCGATTTTATGATGTATTATAACGCAGACTTCCACGGCGGTATTTTCGATTATGAAAGTGTTTGTGTGAGAGATGACTCACAATGGGGTGTGTGGTTATCGAAAAATAACCTAAATTGCGTGTGTGGAGTGATTTATTTTTCATACCTAGGCTGCACTGTGCATCACAAATGTGCACTTTATAACATGGACGCCTCCCAAAGATGAGAATATACAATATGTATTTTATTACTTGTGTAGTATGATCTATTAGAAGGAAACCTGCCAAAAAATATTTTAAAGATCCTACAAGTGGGAGAAGACATGTGTGGCTGCCATGTTAGAGCTGTGATCTATAATTCTTATATTTAGCACAGAGAGGCAGGAGCCAATCCCAGCTGACTCTAGGACAGGTCACCAGCACACATACAGAGAAAAACAATCATTCACATTCACAACCATGGTTGATTTAGAGTGTTCTATTAACCTTCAGACAATCGACATGTGTTTGGACTGTGGGAAGAAGCCGGATTACCCAGAGGAAGCAGACACTGGGAGCACATGCAAACCTCGCACAGGATTCTAGCCCAAGAAGTTTCTCGCGTTGAGGTAAAAGAGCACAACACTGCACCACAGTGACATAGAGCTTTGAAAAAAACATGTACCCACACACACATCTTGGTTGAATATAATGTCCATTTCAATTAAATGTAACAGAGGTTAGCGTTTTAATCATCAAAATGTTGTGCATTGTCGAGTAAACCAGTTGCTTGTATTTCACTTCATCAATCGTAACATTTTCAGTAAAACTATTTTCAAGGTTCGCTAAATAATAAATCATTTCTGTACATGTGTATATATATGGAGGGTTATGTTCCTAGAAACTAAAGTATCTCTGTCTCAGAACATTTAGTTCCACATAACTTAGTTATTTTCAGGAACATGGCAGAAATAGGTCACCTTTGCTGGAGGAAGGGTCAAAATGTACCATGCAGTATAATGAACAGTGTTGTGTGTTCCTCTCGGCTGTAGAAAGAGGAGTGTGGTTCCTGCGCTTGCTGCTGAGCCAGTATTCCCACTCACCTCCCACAGTTAGAGATGTTCTTCCAGCTGCTTTCTTCCATTCTGAATGTCTGTCTTGCTGTTTCAGGATTTTTGAATGTGGGCTGCTGTCGGGATCAACAAATTGTACGAAGGTGGTATCCAGCCTCCTGCCAACTATGGTACAGCACAGTGTGTACACTGGATATCGGAACAGTCTGACTTCACCAGATTCAGACAATGAGCTGTCACGAAGCTACTTTGTCAAGTTATCTTTGTGTATTCTCGATGCAGGAAGAACTGTGCAGTTCATCAGTACTTATAACTGTTTACGCAGAAAGAAAAAGATTAGCATTGGCAGGAGTGATGCTTGACATGATTATTATTTTAATTGTTGGATTGGCTTTGTTAGAGGAGAACATTATGCATAATAAAAGGTTGCAGCAAGTCTTATGATGCATTTCATGTGTTGAAATATATTATTAGCCATCAGTATGTTGGGCTGGATGTCCCACACTAGCGTATTAATGGAAACAATGAATCCACAACACAACTGCGAAAAGCCATAAAACAACGGTAGAAGCCACAACACAATTGCAAGAGCAAAACACAACTGTCCATTAATGCGCCTGTGTGAGACATCTCGTCCACCGTTCATCTGACATTAAAGATACGGCAACATAGAAACAAATTACCTCACTACACAAACAACATCCATCAGACACATGTCAAAAAGCACAGGTCAACAAACAGAGGTCGGCAAAAGACATCAAGATAAAGATTAAGAGATTACATAAATAGCATTACAAAAGACAATAAATAGATAATAAATAGACATTTGTTACATGTGTTCTCATGTTAAAGGCAAAGTCATAAAATACGTAATTTACAATGACTACTGTCTGAGTTTAGAAGCCTGATAGCAGAAGGAATGAAAGATTTGCATAATGGGTTAGTTCTCCTCAGAGGTACAAGATAACAGCTGCCTAAAGGCATCACTGTGAACAATAAAATTTAAAAACCATAAAAGATACTTAAAATCCGCTCACTGACATTGACTGACAGTCACTGACTGACATCAAATGGATTCTCTGTTGCCCACATTTGACAATAGACTCAGTGTTAATATCAAACTTAAATTGACAGTCATAAACTAAATGGTCAGTGTATGACTTGTGTCTTAGGTCAACAATCATTTCCTCAGTTTTGGTTTGGGAATCGACAAGCTCTATTTCTGGGCTGTACACCTGAACAATTCTTATCAACAACATAGTTTGTGGCCAGTAACAGCCATCATGCAACACAATAACATCCGACAATTGATCGGTTCTGGTAATGCGAGCAGATTTTCCGTTTTTCAGCAGCGAAACCTTCAGGTGCAGGAGGAACAAGTGGTTCGGGGCTGCAGACCTCGTATCATTGTGTTCCTGTCTGTGCCACCGAGACCTCGTAGCCCACAATAGATCCCCGGCCGGGCCTAATGAGACACAAACACACCCCAGAGGCTGTGATGGGCTTCCTTAACACGCCGTAGTTGAATGGAGCAGCACTGTTGCAAATTAGCATTTATGCCCACATATAAATCCATTTACTGATCCATTAGCTTAGCATAGTGCTAATGAGTAGCCAGTGATGACTCGCAAGGGGCTCTGGTTTGCAAGTGAGCCATCATTAAGGGTAAACGCTTACGGGGCAGCCGCTTCATGGGTTGCATCGCAAGGACTAGTACTAAGACTTAATACCAATATCACTCTTCATGTGGTTCATTGATGTGTTCCATTTTGTGCCATTCTACTTCCATATTTTCTCAAATGCTGCCCAGAAACCGGTGGGAAATGGAACTGATACCGTCACACGAAATCTGTTGGTCTATCCGTCAAACGTACAATGAGGTGGAGGCTGCGCTCAACAATTACAACCTCTCCCAGATAAGCAGAGCATCACTGGCTGTGAAGAACCCTTTAAACAGTAGAATACAATCAAAGGTACCACTGCACTGAGCCCTAAGCAGCTTATATCGACCCAGCGATTCCTGGAGAGATTTCCGCCTCTCATTTTCCTGACCTCCCTATTATTACAACAGACATTTCAGTGTTCACTTCAGATCTGCTTACAGGTGAAGGTATGTGGAGCGTGGCACCTCGCCATATCCGCTTGACACTGACGAATGTGTAAAGCAGACATGCAGCTGAATTAAATGTCACTCACAGCACTGAGTGATTCCCTGTGAGGGAGAAGCGGCTTCATCTGAAAACGTTCCCTCTCTGCCGAAGCCTCAGTCCGGGGCCCTTTTTTCGATGCCTCCCCAGTGAAGGGGAGCGAGCTCAGGGGGGAATTAAAGTGTAAAATGGTCGTTTTGCTAGAGCAACACAAGCTAATTTATCATTCTCCAGGGGTCAGGCGACGCTCCCCTGGTTGTGAATTTTAATTTTGTTTTTTATGGGTCTTAATAAACTCTGTTTTGCTTCGAGCGTTTATGCAGAAGAGCACAACATCCTTCACTTGGCTCATTTAGCGAGTCAAGGAACGAGGCGCTGGAGCCAAATTTAACCGATGGAGTCATCATTCATTTTTTACACTAATAGGAAACAGTGAGGTGAAATATTGACAGTATTGGAGAAGTAATGGGAATTATTTGCATGTTTTTTGAAGATCTGGGTTCATGTGGACATTGTATGCTACATTAGATCGAGACATTACATAGAAGCAATATTGGTTTTGAATAATTTATTCATGCATTTGTGGTAAAATAAGACAATTGTACAGAAAGGGGAACTGCTTGTTTTTTTGGACCAGACTAGAAACAAAACATAAAACAAAATAGAGAGGGAAAGGAAAGAGAAAAGGTGGATATTCATGTACATGTCCCACAACCACCTAACACTGCTACGTCTTGTGTTTAATTTGTAGGTTGTTGATGAGAAAAAAAAAGGTTATCGTTCAAGATAAACCTAATTCTCTTCAGGTGAGTTTTGTGATCCTCAGCTTCACTGAATGAGCTTTGACTTTTTGTCTTTTTTCAGACATTAAGTCGTTTTTTTAGCTGCTATCAGCTTAAATGAGACAAAGTGTTTTTGAGAAGCAGCACGTTTACTTAAAGCTTCCGGTTTTCCCAAAATAATCACTTTAGCATTTGGCTCCAGTGGGATTTTAAGTTTATTGGAGAATATACAGAATATTTCATTTGAAAGGCTCTCTATTTTGGGGCAAATTACAAAACTGTGGATTAAAATGACTTCTTGGATCCAGCATTTGCTGCAAAGTGGGGAAATATCTGTAAATATTTAGTTGAGTTTACATTTTGAATCAAGTATGAATATAGCTTTCTTCCCCAATGGTTTGAGATTGTTGACCCACCTTCCATAAAACTCAAATGACAAGGTATTAATGTTTTGTTGAACATTGTAAATGAAAGATATCAAGTCATCTGTATCTGCCTGCCTGTTCAAACAACCATCAGGATTATCTGGACTTGCAGTACTACAGTGTGGCATGTATGTTTTCCAATAAACTCTAAACTGAATATAACTGAAAAGATCCTCATATGTTCCATTTGTTTTTGTCCTGCAGCTCTTGGAAGGAGGAATATAGTTATCTGCTTGGTTCCTCCAATGGGAGAACTTCAATTATTTGCGCTAATACAACTGTGTCTATGTAAAAAGGAAAGCAACTCTCTCACTCACTGCATTTTTTGCTATTGGCCTGTTAATGCTAGTACTTTAACCTAGATATTATGATCTTAATATGTATTTTGCATTATGAAAACGTAAAATTTATTGTAATGCAAATACAGTAAAAAATGAATTGTAAAAATATAGGCTGAAAAAGGAGAAAACAGAAACCGTAACTAACGATCTTTTATGTTTTGTAAAAACGGAACACAATATATAGCAATTGTCATGTTTCTGCCTAAGACTCCTCAGTTATGGAAGTTTTTTCTTGTGTTTAGATTTGTGTTCATACCAGGTTTCCCATTTCATTTTGTATTTAAGTAAAAACACTTCTGTCTCTGTCAAGTCGCCTGATTGGTCATCGCAAGTTCCTTATCCTGATTTGTTTTTCCTGAACAGTTTCAGTTGGCCTGTTTGTTTCCTTTTTTCAATAAATTCAGTTTTTTTAGAATTGGACCTGCCTCCTGTCTCGCTCCTGCTTTTGGGTCCACCTGCTTTCTAAAATTGTGACAGCATTTATTGAATTGGCATCGCCCCTCAGCTGCTTTTCATTCTCATTTATTCTGTTGACAAAGAAGGTACCAAATTGGTTCAGCCTTTATAATATATTTGTAGAATCTTACTAAATTGACGTTAGTTTACAGTAGTACATTGTCTCCATAAAGAGATATTTGATCTATATTATGTCTGGTACTGCAGTCATATATACTTTAATGTGACCAGAGGCCCTCAGCTTTGACGGCCATTGCAATGTGTCAGTAAAACCGAAACAATATGCTAAAATACGAAAAGAAATCAATTGTTGGACCAATTGTTTTTGGATACAGATAGCTAGTGATAACTTCTGACAAAAAAGCACTTAATGGAACTGGAGAAGAATTATGGCAGATACTGAAGGACTTCAGAGTGCTATATATCAGAACAAGTAATCTTAAGATCAGTGTGGTGAGGAATGAGCAGCTCTGGAACAGAATTAAAAAAGAAAGTGACTTGAGGGCAGTTTGGAAATAAAGAAACAATCTCTTGTACAAAATGTCAAAAGAACCTCAAATATTAGCCAAAATAAAAAAGATACAGATATATTGGATTTTGTCGATGTTGTGAAGAAATAGTATTGAAGAGCTTTGCGAAAGACCAGATGAGAAGAGACAAATACCAGTTAGGTATCCATGCATTTGAACAAACAAATGAACCACCTACTCCTCCAACCTAATAATGGAGCAAATTGCAGTACGCAGTGACAACATTTTTATGAAGAGAATAACGCCCAAAAACAGCTTGTAACTTATAACTAGGTCTTTTCACGTAGAGCTTTATTAACCTGGTTTCAATTCAATGCTCGGGTGTCATGGAGGAGAGGTTGGTGAACCCTTACTTCCTTGGAGATTTTCTATATTTAAACAATACATTGTGTGGCCGTTCTTTTCAAAGGGACCTTTAGGACCTTTTCCAGCATAAACACTGACCTTGTCAAACTTGACCAATGACCTCAATGGGACCTGGTCCTAATGAGGAAAGACATCATGTCTGAGGTCCTGGTTAAGGTTAGGGATAAGATGTGAATTGTGTTTAGGTTAAGGTTAGGGTTAAGTACAAATTGGTCATAGTTAAGGTTGGAGATGTTTTGGTTAGGCTGTCCACAATAAAAGGAAGTCAACGCTAAGTCCTTATAAGGATGGCTGCGCAATGTGTGTGTGTGTGTGTGTTTGTCTCACGCATATGTTTGCTGAGCTGCTTCTGCTTATGTGTGTTGTGTGTTGTCTAACTCAATATCTGTTGAACTTATGCTAGCTAATTAACTAAACTGTTTTTTACAGTACAGTTTTACATCCACCCTTTCACACACACACACACACACATTCATACAGTTCATCTCTGTGCAGCACTTTTTCTATAAGAAGGGGCAATTTGGGCTTCAGTATCTTATCCAAGGACACCCAAGGAATTGGATCGAGTCAGCAACCTTCCTGTTAGAGGACGACCGCTCTAACCCCTGAGCCACAGTAACTAAGCTATCTGTATGCTATTCCGCTTAAACCATTATAATGGTGTATTGTTGGTGATAAATCCTGTAATAAAGTAATACAACCTGATGTTTTACAGAGTTGCTCAATTAGTTCAGGGGATTCAGTCATTCATCATTCATGCATGTTTATGATGAAGATATAAAGGTACTTATGCTCATCACTCAATTTCACTTAAATAACCAAGAACTGTTTGCAGTATCTGCATTCACTGTCTTACTAGAGTGGATAAAACTGTCCCAGCAGTTGACAACATTTAAACATTCAACAATCTCCATCAGTTTCTTTCCGTTCAGACGGAAACGCAGCCCTGCATTTAAAAAAAAAGAAGAAGGGCAGCAGCGTTTCCAAACTTAGAACCTCCTATACTCAGTGACTGGAACCTAAGCTTGTTTCTGTTGAATCAAAACATGAGTGTAAATCTCAACCTTCAGAAAGATTAATCTGTTTATCTACAAATGCAGATGAACTCAACAAAAATGCATTAATTGAATTCTCGACTGATGCTCTCCCACTCATCTTCATTGTAAGAGCAAAAATCTGAATAAAACGAAAATGATCTGAGCAGAATTTTGTGTAAATTATATAAACATATGTAGATAAGATATATAGGTAGAGGATTCCTGCTTTATATTTACAAATCATCAGTTGCTGAAGAGGTTACATGTGTGGCTGATTTTCAAGAGAATATTTCTGTGTGGAGTGTGTGCTATAACCATGAGGTTAATGAGTTTATTCAGAACATGTTGTTTCATCATGTACAAGAAAAAAGAGGGTGGTGATTTAGAAGCACTCCACATCAGTGTTGGATCTTATGCTTAAAAATTAGGAAAATATGATGGATGATATTCAGTATCGAAGCAAGTCATGTAAAAGTGATCAATGTGTCTTGTAAATGTAATTACAAGAAAATATTTCAACATGGAAAATTCTGAAGAAGCCCATAAGGAATTGAAAAACTTTGATTGGGTTTAGTACTTATCTAATTATGATGTTGATAACAAATGGAGACTAATTAAGGCAATAAAATCAGGCCTGGAAACTACTGCAAAAAATGAAAATTAGAGAAATGAATTGTTTTGCGATAAAACCAATGACTCCAAATGACACAAAAGCACTACAGGCATGTCAGAGTAAGAAACTTAATTGTGATAACACAATAGTCAAGAAAGATATAAGGATTATTATTATTTTCAAGTAAAGGAGCGATACAATTTAATTGAAAATAAGTGAATTAAAATATTATCAAAATCAACCAATTAATCAATGCAAGCATCTCTTAACAGCTGTAAATTTAAAACAAGTTATTACTCATTTGAAATAGTAATACAAATTGAAAATCAATATGTGGCAGTCAGTGTCGTTATTGTTATACAAATAGATCAATGTAGCCTATGTGTGTACAAATATGTTTTGATTCATTATGAAACTGTATGGAGCTAGAAGACTCTGACACATTTTTGTTACACTGTTAATACTGTTATTGCCACAGGTGGATCAGACCACCTCGAGTGATCGAATATTAAACAACATTTAACATGTCCTCAATTCGTCTTGGGTGTGTCAACATGTCTTCTCGTGATTGGGTCACCTTATACGCATGTACATTTATAGATGTGTAATAATAACAACTTTATTCATATAGCAACTCTCAAAACCTTACACTATTACAAATAGTTTTACAAAGAGGACTAAGAAAAGCAAGAAAACAAAACAATCTTAGACAATAGGTTAATTAATGCAATGACATTTAAAATCAAAGACCCCATAAAGAAAAGAAAAAGAAAAAAAGCAATCAAGTAATAGTATGTTTTGAGGGGTAAAATTAAAACTAGAGGGTTGGGGATAGACAGTGGTTTCAACCGTTACATTTTGTAATTTATTCAAAAAACACAGACAGCCAATGAAAGGGGGATATATGCTCATAATGTTGAGAGAAAACTGTGCATTTAACACAAAGAACATTTCATGCAATTCCATCTGTGCTAGATGTGACTTTCATAAGGAGGGATTCATTTGCATATGTATAACTATGAAATAATTGGTGTAAGAATAGCAATGCAAAGCTAATGGTGTATTGTCGCTCTGAGTGTCAGGGCCGACTCGTGGACCGCCCTGAAAAGAGGTTGTCTAGGGTCAAATTTTGCCATTGACCCATTTACGCAGCAGGAAATTCTCTGTGATGAGAGTATGGATCTCCGCGAGGGCTGACTTGTTTATCGAATTTTAAAAGGTTAAGTGACACCATTTAACACCAGGGTCAATTCATCGCGACTGCTTCCTGCTGCATCTGTCTCGCTGATCCCCAGCTCTGCGTGCTGCACAGACAATTAACAGGCCTACCGCTGAGGACTTGGTTGTTTATTTGAACGCATATTGCCTTTGGACGACAGTGGCCACTCATCCCTGGGACGCGCAGAAAGAGAACATCCAGATGTCATGGAGGACGCTGGGTACCCACGAGAGAAAAAGGACAAATACACATTTTATGAGGGTAACAACAGAGAGATGAAATGGGCTCAAAGTCAAGTGAAGCAGTATTTTCTAATCAAGGACAGCAGTCAAATGTCTGTGTTGATGAACTGAGACATAATAGCTGTATTATACACAAACAGCAGAGGAGCTCCAACATATTGTTTGTCTGTTTTATTGATTGTGGAGGTGAAACATCCTGACAGAATATAGCTGTTGATATTTTCAGTTTGTCAACAAATCTGATGAAAACACCATGAACGAATAATGACCTAGTGTTGTAGACACTACAACACTGTTGTTTGCGTAGAATACAATTGTTCAGAGAATTTCTTAGACTTTTAAAAAAAGTTACCTGTATATTTGTCAGCTGATATAAAATTCTTCAGCAAGAAACAAGTGGACAGAATTCCTAAACTAATGACAGACAGACTGACGTGGATTTGATCTTTTCCTGGCATCTACCTACTAATTCCACAAACATCTGTGGAAACACAAATCTCACGAATCGTCATCTTAACAGCTCTAGACTTGGCAGGTGTGTCCTTTATGGCCCGAGGAAGTACGATGTTGAATTTGGTGCGATTCCGACACACAATACCTCCAATATTGAAGTACATGATCTTCATTGCAGATTTATCAGGTACGATAAATGCAAACCTCACTCTGCTCCATACTGTTTAGTGTTTATAAAAAAGCTCTGCACACAACGTCCAGCACACACACAATAAAATGTGACAGTATTTTGTCAAACTGTTTGAGGAGGACTCACTAATGACAAGGATTAATTCTAAAGGAAGCTCCAGAGCAAATAAAAAAAGCATTCTTTTTAAAATTAGATACACATGTATAATTCACTATTGTATTTCAAAAAGCTGCAACCAGTATTCCCACAGGCCAGGCAAACAGCCCATTCATGTGAAGAACTAGCACTGCAGGAGTTTACTGGAAAATATAAAAATGTAGCAGTCTTTCACTCATTCTAACAACTTTATTACCTTTCATACATATTTGTGTTCATCCTAGAACTTCTGTGTGCGATGAGTCTCAGTTTTTCTCTGTGTTTGAATCTTAATGAAGACAGACGTGATAAATCGATGCTTTTCTAATGTGCCGTTATGGGGCTCCACTCTGCTCCCCTTAAGTCTTATGGTTATCAGTGATTAAAGCCCATAATTTAACTTAATTATTAGTTTTACTGCTAAATAGCTGCTTTATAGCTTACAGCCCTGACCTGCTGCGATAATAAAGACAAACCCTGCAGTTCCTCTGAACCAGAAAGAATTAATAAGAGAAATCGTTATTGTTCATGTAATTATTGTCAGTAAATATGGGCAAATAACCTGCAGCTGTCTCTCCATTCAGACTCGCGCCTCAGTCCCATGACGGGTGATTAAACACAATCCATAGTTGCCCGACAGGAAAGGCTGCTTTTTCCATGCCTATGTGCAACCAAAGAAACGAGATATCCTCAACTGTGAAATATGTAAAAGTGGAAAAAAAACATGTCTGTCATTGCAGCCAGTCTGTCATTGCCAGTCTTGATTAGTTCAAACTCTGCTGAGCTCAGTGCACTGTCCCAGCCCTCCTGACTCGAAGACAAGGTCCTCTGGGTTTTAGCTGTGACAGATTGAGGGTGTCAGGAGGGACTCCCAAGGGTTTGTGTGTGTCTCTGTGTGGAAACGTGTGCATTCATGTGTATGTGTGTGTGTGGTACCCATTTCAGTGTGTGTACATGCATTTGCCTTTGTGCATCAGTGCATGATCTAATGTGTGTTCATTTCTGTGTATGTGCTCACTACCCACACAGTGTGTGTGTGTGTGTGTGTGTGTGTGTGTGTGTGTGTGTGTGTGTGTGTGTGTGTGTGTGAGTGTGTGCACTTGCCTAAATGTGTGTATTTGCATGTGTGTGTGTTGGAGGCTAAATGTACCAGGGCCAAAATTTCTTCTGTGAATCACGTCTCCCATCAGTCTGACAGTATTAAGCCAAGCCCAATCAATACCCTGAGGGCCTCCAATCCCTGCAACTGTACGACCCACAGAGAGAGAGAGACAGACAGACACACTACAGCAGTTGTCTCACAACTTTTTTCACCCACTTCAGAAGCTGAGAGAAGTACACAGCGCCCCCAACCCACAATTTTAACAATCATAAATAATGAGGGAAGCAATGACTAAAAAACAAAGAATTGAATTCTAGAGAAATAAAAATCACAACAGCATAAGCAAGACCTTGTTTGTTTATTTTCCCCACTTAAATCATTTTCATCCAACTTGGTTTCACTTCATTTTGCCCCCACAGCACAAACAGCGACTCTAGGAGATGCCCACAGAAAGCTGCATCTTTGGGTAAAGAGTAAAACAGCCAGGAGTCCTGTAAATCGCATCTCTGAATAAAGTTCCTCAGCTGGTTGAGGTATTTTTGCAGGGGGCTAATCTATCAAACCTTGGGGGGGGGGCACATCAGGCTACACTGCTAGCTCTGCTTTCAGGAGTGAGTCAAAGGAACAACTGTAGCATGTCTTGGTCACACGCCATCGTTCTATCTCTGTCTCTATGCTTGCCTCCACTCTTTCATTTAACCAGCTTCTGGTTCCTCTTGACAAGGCTGTTTGAAAATGAAATTGTTCATTTCAATCATGCTGCCAGCAAACCAAAGCAAACTGAACCATTTATTTAAGGAAATTGAATTACGCAAGGGGATGACAGAGTGGCGCAAACTATATATATGTATATATACATATATATATGAATCCGCTCAAGGTGAAAATGTTTCTACTTGAATATTTAAAGTTTAAGTGGAAATATTTTTAATAACTTTCCCGGGGCTTTACAAGTTAAATTCATGAAGGTATGCTGACAATCTGCCAACTGTCAAAATAAAAGCAAAATGTTGTTAAAAGATGATCATCAAAATGAATGAAAATTTATAAAAAAGCCAAAAGGAAATACCTAAAGCTCAGTTGAGCTGTCACACAAACCCACATCTGCTTCATACTCTGTAAGCTAGCTACAGAGGCTGTTTCTGGTGAATTCACAGTGACTGCACAGTCCAGTGGTCAAATTTGCAAGAATAAAGAGAGGTGATTCAGCAGGCAACTGTTTTTTGCCAAAAATCATTAAAAAAATACTGCACCACCTGTTCAGCACAAAACAGAAGACAGACACATGAGGCAGGTAGCTGGTGAACATAGTTGAGCATTTAGCAGCTAAAGAGACACATATTTCCCTCAGGGGTTCAAAGAGTCACACAACAAAGCTAAAAGGACACAGAATATTGGATATTGGAAAAATAAATGCTAATGATGCTTCATTTTTCTACTAGATATAAGCAAATACTGTGAATAAAGATGTGTCTTCACTTCCTCCTGTTATACAAAAATTAAGCTAAAAGATCTGATAGTGATGGTGTTGTGATTTCACAGTATCAACTAAACACGACTAAGTCTCAGCCTTTAATCATAACAGTTTTTTTGTATCTACAGTTTATGGATCATAGACTGTTTATAAATACGAACATCATGATGACTCCCTATAGGTGAATCCTGGTGGCTGACTGCAGTATAGATCATAAACCCCAAACCCCTCCATGTTAATGGAAAGGACATGGACCAAACAAAAAATCATAGGTATATAGTTCTTCCTAATGTATGTTCAAGTGGTTCCTTTTCCGGTAAGCTTTGGTTTGATTACTTATTGTTTCTTTTTTAAATGGAAGATGGTGGCAGCCACTACTATTGTATTTTTGCGTAATGTTTGTATAGCAGGAGGAAGTGGAGATACATCGTCCAGCTTTGTATACAGTCTATTCTTGTTATAAGAAAACAGTTGTAAACGGTTTACTGAAAGGTTTGCTATACGAAACGTAAAGGCTTATGGTACATCAATGTTGCAAGTGGCCAAAGGTGTAGTTATTGGAGGTTTAAATTGTAGTGCTCAAAGCAGCTTTCCAAAGTCTGTGTTAACATCTAGGACATAATGAATCACATTTAGGAGTTTTACAGATTCCATATTCTTTCAATACGTACTACAACAAAAATGTGGTAAATGTAAACTTAAATCTCTCAGACACTATTGTAGATATAAAAGTCAGAATATATGAAATGGTGTGATGACATATTAATCAGTTCACATTGGTTTGTTATAAAAGTTTAAATTTGAATATAAAATCAAATCCCTGTCAAGAAAGTAGAGAGCAAGCGGTATGAAATGAGTGGTTGGCAGTATCCATTGGTGTTATGTCAAAAGATAGACAGACAGAAAGAGATGGAGAGAGAGAGACAGATCAAGCATGTTTAGCTCTGTGTCCCCTGAGGGGACCCATGTCCAGATGGCTCATTGGAAAGAATCCTCCCCCCTTGTACACTAGAGTCCTGTCTCTCATGCAACACAGAAGGCTTGTTAGTCCACACTATTCCTTCTTATTATGGTCTGTGGTTTTTAATCTACAGTGTCTGTCCTGTATTTGATGCGATCATCAAGTCTTTGCTCGGAATTTATCTCTTTCACTGTATTTCTTATTAAGTTCCTGTTCTCAGCCAGAATAGCAACTGAAGAACTCGTGTTTGGAGTGAGATTATATGTTTGAGTACAAATGTCAGGCTCAATAGAAGCTAAATGAAACTTATTATTCTTTGTAAGTGTTTGCAAAGCTCTGCAAATGATAAGGGTTTACAAATGGCAGATTTTTCTTTTCTTTCACTATCAGGAGGTGCAGGCTTAGGATGACAAAATGTTTAATTATCTCCGTTCCTCTATTTTTGAAAAGTCCCAGTCAGCAACGTTGCTTTTCACCAGGGTTTTTTAATGGGTACCTCTTTGGCATGCAAATCAATGAGTTAGCAAAGCGGGGATTGGAATTCCACACGTGTGGGCATTTGATCGGAATTGCACCAAGATCCATGGGGCAAGTCGATCAAGGGTAATTCACTATGAAATATCCTGAGTTACGCTTCGGTAGGTGCATCTGGCCGCAGCCATTCATTTTGTTTAGCCCTTCCAATGTGGCAATCAAAATGAATTAGCATGACAATTTTATTTTTGAAAAGGCTTAGGGTGGGCATTTTTTTTTAATGAATTTCAATAAGGACTTGACAAAAGGTCCTTTCATATTGACTGCCCCTTTCCATTTGACCTTCAGGTATCTGTGTATCTTCTGTGTATGAAGTTGGGTGCCGTAAATGTCCATATCAGCCCTAATCATTTTATATTACTGTCTAAAGCTGTCTTGGTTAGGGTTTGAGGAGGTAAGCCCCCGAGGTGATGAAAAGGTCTGAGCAGACGATGATGATGATCTTCAGAAATCTCCCAGTGCGTTGTGTTCAAAGTGTCGCAGCTCATTCTAATGTTTTCCTCAATTTGTCTGTGGCTTTAATATGGATGAATAAAGGCTGGTTTTGAGTAGTATTCAGAGTTACCTAGCAAAACATGATATCAGTAGTTGGCTATAGTAAAAGATTGAAACTTGATCTGCTACAATAAGTACAATACGATTTATAGCAAAGGAATTTATTCGAACCTCCTCTGAAAGTTGAAGGGTTTAAAGTATTGGATCCACAAAGTAACTTCTAGACAGTTTTCCAAACAACGTTTTTTATCTTTGCTAAGAGCCTGCAGTCATGTTAGCGGTTGACAGGGTGACATGCTTACTTTTAACAGGTTATACGTTTATTTTACGACCTGTATATACCAATAACGACAAAGTGGTGGACTAAATGTGAAAATCATCATCTAGTGTGGCTGCAAAGAAAAATCTATAGATTGGTCAGTAATAAAAAAATCACTCAGAATTCATCCCTTATTTCCCCGTTCAACTCTAACACATCAGACCAAAAACACTAGGCACATTAAATTGGTTTCCACAATTACAGACGAGACTTTTCAGAGTAGTGGTCTGAACTTCAGTCCTAAAGCTTTTTGTGGGTCTGTGCCACTCATTATGCATCATTCAATTCTCCTCCAACAGCACACGACAGCACACCCGAGCTGTGGAGCTCCTCAAACACCCCAGGAAGTGTAACAGCCAGCAAATCCTACACCCACATCTTGCACCGTGGCAGCCTTTATTTGCAGCGACTCCCACCAGGAGCATAACTGCAGGCGTGCTGCTCCAGGTTGTCAGGGTTTTCCAGTGATAAACAGAAATGGAGCCGATGCCCTGGCATCCTTAGCACTACCACCAGATCTGCTTTCATCAAAGAGCAGCTGGTGTTTGATCTAGCCTGGATCAAAAGGTGAAGGACAGAACTGTCCCGCGGTGCTACAAGAAACGTGGGGATGTCATGCAGAGAGAGAGAGAGAGAGACTGCAGATCGTAAACGCTGTAGTACCAAGCCGGGGCTGGTATAATTGAAACCAAGGGGAGTCCATCTTGGGTCCTGGGGGGATTTGCCAAAAGGCTTCATCTGCGTCTCTTCAAAGGCAACAGCTACATGTCACTCTGTTCACAGATCTTTATCCTCCATAACCCTTCAATCAGATAGAGATGGAAGCAGAATCACATCGTTATCATAGAGAAGTAAAGACGACTTGAGGGATGGAAGCTCTAACAAGTTGGGGACGACCCTTCATTGGTTTTCCACAAGAGGGTTTCTTAACCGACTTCTTAGTATATTTTAACACTCTTTTTACCTAATATCAACCCTGTTTGTATCCAACTCACTTTGTTCTATTGATGTTCAATGACCAAGGAAGTAGCTTTTGGCCCTAATCATTCAAACGCACATCAGCTCCCTCCCGAAGGCGCATTCTCTTTAGCTTCAAACATGCATCAAAGAAAACAAAGGCAAGACCTCGAGAACGAAAGGAAGAAAGAAAAAGACGGATGGAGGGAGATCTGGTTCGCCTCATCATTCATCACCAACCGCCGGCGTAAAGGCTTGGCCCAGATCCCCCGTAGTAATATGTTGATGAGGAAGAGAGAAAAAAATGGAAGCAAGGGAGGCGGAGGGAGTGATTAGCAGAGTGAAAGGAGGGAAGGAGGAGGGGCCCTGGGATGAAAGTAAGAAAGGAAATGAAGCAAGTGGAACAGGGGATGTATTGATGAGGACAGAGGGAGAGTAAGAGACAATGTTCTCAATCAGATCAATGCTGCATGTTGGAGGCCACAGCAGCAGTGCGGGGTGCAGAGATGCCGTGTCAATCAGACGAGCTGCTTCACCTCCTCCTGTCAGACATTGGCTAAAGCTCGCGGCGGTCATGGCGGGTATTTCCTCATTGTCTCGACCCAGACAAGCTTCCTGTGGCTCTGTTTGTGTCTACATGAGGCTACATGCGGTGTGTTCTTGTGAGTCACGCTGTTCAGTGTTTGAGTTATTTTAAAACTTAAATTACTCCTAATGTAGATTAGTTCCATTGTTTGTTGCTCAACCGCAGGTTATTCAGCCGCGTTTCATTAGAGGTGTCTATAAAGTCCATGTTCCCAAATACATGACGCTACATCCCACTGATAGAACTGTATAACGTATAGTTGCAGTGATAAATCTTCATAGTATCAATGTTGAACCCTACAGAGCTCAACAGTGTGGTTCCTGATGTAAAAATCCCATTCATTTTCTGTATAGAGACATTGATCATTAGCCATAATATTGTTACCATCCAATGTGGACTTAGCACAAGCTATGAGAAAGAAGAAAATGACAGGATTATTTGGTCCTCTCAATTCTTGAGAGTAGAATAAGTGGGTTCGTCCAATCCTGAGGGGGCGTCAAGAGCAAGGAGAGTTTCACTTGCTAATAATAATTATTATCATTTCCTGGTCCATTTCAGAATGTCAGTGTTCGAGTTTGATACTCTGCCAGCAATGCTGGAACCACATAGTAACACGAAATGGATCATTTACATGTTCCAAATGATCCTGAACAGCGGCTGGTAGACACACACACAGACACACACATACACACACACAGTGAAACCTTACATCTTTATATGCCATTGGGTCTTGTATTTAATTATCAACACTGCCTATCTGCTTCAGATCACATGAAATGATGTGTGCTCAGTAATTATGACACATCTGACATTTCCCAATAATGAATATGTGCTGTGCTCTCTTCTCTTTTATTAACTTGAGCTTTTATTAACTGGATTTTTTTTTAAATTATCCAATTTAGTCAGATCTTTCATCAGTAATCCGTAACAGTTCCTGTAAACTGTAGACAACCTACCCTCTGCCAGTATTTCATCGTAATATATTGCTTGTGTTTGAGAGTATTTGTGGATGTCAAACTTCTGGCAGTCCACATGTGAACCTGCGGTCAGGTCTGCTGAGAGGCATATTGGGCAACACCATAAAAACATTTCATTGCATATTAACCTAATAGCTGTTACTATATATATCACCTCATCACTCAGGCTCATTCAGGTACAGTATGTCCTTCCCCAGCAGCTCCCTGAGGTTTTTCAGAGGCAACGCTGCTGCTGAATTCTGGCAGCTGCATTCACGGGGCCGTGACCTTCGCGTCTTGTTGAGCTGGAGAGAGATCGGTCACTTTGCAAGCTGTTTACAAGCCGCGTACAGCAGAAATCCATTTAATATGCATTTAAAACAGGTGAAACGTGCCAATTCGGTGAGATTATTTAGAATTTATTAAATGCAGTTTGACCCATTTCACAGATTTTGTACAGAGACAAGGATGAATATCGTGAGAGAAATAATAAGGCAGGACATACCGTAGAGTTCCTACAAACAAAATGTGTCTTTCTCTGTTCGAAGCAAGGAGGTTCTGGATTTGAATCTGACAGGCGACTGGTCTGGAGTTTGTAGGTTCTCCTCATCCATGTACTCCAGCTTCCTACCATATTCCAAACCCATGCATAATCTGTTAATCATGGACTTTAAATTGCCGGGGGGTGTAAATAGTTGTGATGGACTGAAAACCTGCAGGGTTTAACATGACACTCGGCCTATGTCTGCAGGGATAGACTCCACCCTGGTATAGATAATGGATGGATGGACCTCTTTGCATGCATGCATATGCATTTGCTTAAAGTGCAAACATGTGGAATAAAGCGTGAAAGTAGAAAGTAGTCTCTGGGTTTACAATTTGTAAAATTATCAATATTGTCTTCTGAAGTTTGTCTCACATCACAATTTTGTTTCACATACAAAACAAAGCACAGCATATATTGGGGGAATTAGCTTGTTGACTTTCTAATCAAAGGTTAAACTGAAGGGTGGATGCTATAAGCTCAGGAAATTAGCTGTGCACTGCTCTTAGACCCTGGAGGTAGAGAAGTTAACAACAGGTTCAAATCAAACCTTTTGTTCTTTCTCTTTGCTCTTGTAAAACTGAAACACTACCTCACTTTGTGTGGCTTTTAGTCTTATTAGAGCCACTAAAACATTGAACAATTAAACTAATGATTTGGCACACCACCTTAAGGAAAATTCTAAATGTAAGGCATTTGCACTTGTATGTCTTTTTCAGAAATGTTCACACATTTAAAAATCAATAGGATGCTGTGTTATTTACGTTGACACACAGACTGTGACACATTTTCGTCCATCGTCTGATGTTTTCCGCATCTGTCACACGCCTTTAGAGAGTTCTGTGACCACTCATACCGTGTGTGTGTGTGTGTGTGTGAGCACACGCACATGGTCCATTTTTAGCACAAGTGGTCACCAGACAGGGCGAGCCGAGGGGAGTGAGTGTGATTGATTGAGAGAATGAGTGAGTCCGACTGAGTTTTGAAGGAGTAAGCGTGCACCAGTAGCCTCTAATAAAGTATTAGCAGGACAAGCAATTTGCCTCAGTGCCAGGCTCCTTGGCATGAAGAGAAGGACTTTTACAATAATGAGAGAGGCAGAAGAGGCAGTGGAAATGAACTCTTATCTCAACTACAAGAGGAAAAGAGGGAGACTTAAATAGCATAATATATCAGCATAGTGCAGGGGAGGAGGTTAAGGGAGAGAGATAAATAGAGACAGATAGAGGGAGGGCTGAGTACTCTCACGTTCTGCCTTTTTAAGCCTCTGGTTTGGTATGAACCAGTTCAAACAGCTTCTGTAACACCTTTCTGCACAAACGTCACACCTGTAAATTACAATTCATCAAAAAGTCAAACCCAGTGATTTATGAGTCGGTTTAATCCTTATATGGCAAACAGCTCCACAAATCAGAAAACCTGCACATCAATCTGTGATGTCATCATGATTAAAAACCAAGAGCTGCTCAACTGACGATGAATGTGAGCCTGGTTTTATTCAAACCACAGAATATTTTATGAATAAAAGAAAAGAAAAAAAAGCTCCCCTGTTCTACCTGGAGGGCACGTTTGGAAGCTCGATCCCCTTTTCTCAATTTACTTTTAATGATTCTGACTTTTCGACATGGACGATCATTCACCTTCATTACAACTTTAGTCTATTTTCATATTTATTTATTTTTATAGTTGCTTGTAATTGGCAATAATAAAATCGTGTTCATCAAGTTAATTGGTGGTTGGCATTAGCTGCTAAGTTTAATGAGGCAAAGAACACAAGCAGCTGATCAACAGGACGGACCAAAAAAAAACAGTCAGTTTATCCAGAGTGTCTTTATGTAGCTGTAAAACTGTAAAATGTTGGTAATAAGTTATCTTAACACACAAACAACTATGTTAAATCAGTGGTTCTAGTCCTAATGGGACTGTCATGTACAAAATGACCATAATCTTGCATTGAGGAAGATTTTAAACTAGTGATCAAGACCATAGAAACTGTTGCTAACTGACCATATAAATCATGTGAGAAGTGGGCGTCATTTTCTTATAAACTCCAGTAAACTTCCTTTAGCTGCCAATGGAGTCGCCCCTCTGTTGGGACAGCGGAGAGAATACAGGTTTAAAGCACTAAACTGGTTTCAATTCCAATTATATACACACTCCACATACTACTAATAATAATAATAACGACTGATACTAACTTGATGATGATTCAATTAAATATATACATGATGTTTTAAGGCACTGGTTCTGTATTTTCAAGAGTAATGTTTGGGTCTACTGTTAGCTCAGATCAACCACTGGCTTATCTCACTACAGTAGAGCCCAGCATTTTCTTTTACCGCAGCCTTTCAGTTGTATTATGCATGGAGGGAGTGGTGGGCGGTAAGGAAACATCGAAGTGACTCAGACCAGCTGGATGCCAGCCTGCATTCAGGAACTGAAGACTGCAGGCTTCCTCCAACAGCCATCACTCCAGGTACTGAAAGACTGGCGCTGCAGGACGCCAAGGAGGAGGAGGGATGAGAGTGTGAAGTTTTGTCCTGGGTTTGAGGCCAAAAATAACAAGATGTTCAGCAGCAACTGGGAAGTTGCAGGTGATTTAAAAAATGTTTTTGTAAATCTGACGGTATAAGTGAGTGGAATCTTTATGTGCAAAGGCTGAGGGCTTCTCACCAAAAATGCTCTATTGATTAGTTAAACTTTGAATATTTAATAAAACTGCATTGAAATCAGATATAGGACCGCCCTATGGCAGATATCTGATCATGTCTGTCGTATTCTCAGCTCCCCATTGATGCTGTACATCCCTTGGCTTCATGGATGACCCTTTTTTTTTAAATGATTTGAAATCTTTGAAAGTCAAACGCTAATGAAAAAAGATGAAAAGTAGAAGCAGCCTGTGAAACTGTGTACCCATGCAATAGCTCATTGGATCTTACTTTATTGTTCATTGCCATGGCAAGGATAAATGAGAAAAGCTGGCAAAGAAGGGTCATTTTTCATGTCACTTTTTATTCTGCTTCCTCTCCTCCTTCTTTCCTGACTCTGTCTCTCGCACTTCCTGTCGCCCGCTTTCTTTTCCCAACTTATGTGAGCCCTCAGCTCTCTTGTTGTCTCCATCATTCTTCCCCCTCTCCCTCTACCCATCCTCTCGTGCCTCCTCTCATCCCTCTATCTCCTGCTCCATCTCGCCTCCCTGTCTTTGCCCTCCCCTCCCTCTTTTCCTTTTCTTCCGCAGCGTGAAATGTGTAGCTCATTAGTTTGCTCGCCACACTGTCTTATGTCAGTCTGTCCTTCACATCTCGCTGCACTGCTAAGAAGTCATTTACGCCGCCATGTCGCTCCCCCACCCTCCTCTTTCCCCACCCCCTTTCCATATTTTCCCCTCCTTGTAAGCCCCGCCACCACCTACCCCAGCCTCCATATGGTTTCATCATCATTTTGCAGTAGCTCCAGAAAAAGACATCCCAGCCTCCTCCTACAACGAACACCCTGTAAAACAGAGGAGTTTAAAGGGTGAGGCTTGAGACTTGGAGAAATCGCTAAGGGCGAGGGGATCAGGATTATCCCGGGAGTAATGATACAGCACTTTGATAGAAGAAGAGGAAACGGCAAAAGGAGGGAGGAAAGGAGAGGAGGGAGACGAGAGGAGATGGGTGGAGGAGTAAAGCTTTAGATGATCCCAAAAATCATGTAAATGAAGACGGGATATGATGGAACTGTTTAGCATTCATGGGAGTGGGTGGCAAATCAGCGGGGAGAAATCTTAGTGAGATTATTGACTAATGCCAACTCTCTCTCTCTCTCTCTCTCTCTCTCTCTCTCTCTCTCTCTCTCTCTCTCTCTCTCTCTCTCTCTCTCTCTCTCTCTTTCTCTCTTTCTCTCTCTCTCTCTTCCCCCTGCTTCAGAGCCAGCAGGGTGTATAGGAATCTTTTAAGGAAGTCTGTGGGCAGGCAAAAGGGCTTGTGTGATGGTAAGAAAGTCTTCTCTGTGATGAGATGCAAGTTTTAGTTTAATTAACAATTAAGAGTGTTTACTCATGTACTATATTTAAACAGGACTACAATTTCTGAGTGCCTGTGTGTAGTCGACCACTTGGATGGATGGATGGATGGATGGAAGGATGGATGGATGGATAGATAGATAGATAGATAGATAGATAGATAGATAGATAGATAGATAGATAGATAGATAGATAGATAGATAGATAGATAGATAGATAGATAGATAGATAGATAGATAGATAGATAGATTATTAATTGTGCATTTGTGTAAGTGCAGTAATGCAAAGATAATCCAATAAAATATATTGAATGAGTGGTAGAGATTTGTATTGACATTGTTACCAGTCTAACTTTGCACTGAGTCATTTGATAAAACATAGATTTTTTAGTAGTTTTAAATAGGTTTAAGGTTTAAGTATCACATTCATTTGTTTTAAGTATTTTTTATATGGGATTTAGTGTCTCTTACTAAAGCAAAAGATCTGAATATTGTTGCATGTGATATAAAACTGTCAAAATAGTGACTCAAAGTTGCAGCGAAAGTTTATCATAAACTTAGGTTAACCTTTATTGTCAATACTTTGTGTTTTACAGGTAGAGCTCTCTGTCCTTATCTCTCTTTTAAAAGCTTTCTCAGTTGGTTTATTGTGGAGTATTATGTTGTCTGTATTGGTGGTAGTTTTCTTATATTAGTTGCCCACTTCTGTTTAATTACCTCTGAAATCTTCAGCTTTACTTGTGCTAGAAAACAAATGGATCTATTGGGTACAAGAGAAAGCAGATTGGGTAGACATTTTAGGAGATATTATAATTTCAACATTAAACAAACACTAAGGGGTCTTGTTTTGAGCATAATGATGCATTTTGGGCCACAAACACTGGGTGTAAATACCATGATAGAAACACATTCCATGTGACACTTTCAGCACTGTCACAAGTTTTATGAGTTTGAATTTTCAGTGAAATATACAGTATCAAGGTATCCTCCGCAAAATGATTCGACTTGATCACCAGCAACCTTGACTGTTGACACAAGAGAGAATTCATGTACTGTGTGTGTGAGTTATATTGTGGATCGGTCTGTCACCAGCAGTCACACCATACCTGTCAACACTATCCATCATTACTATCATTCCCACAACTCCACTAACACATCCCCCCTTGCCAAATCACTGAGCATCATTAACAGAATATGGCGCTGTTGTAATTTTGTATCTTCAGTGAAGGAGAGATAACCAATAAGAAAGAGATTACCAGTAAATATACTTGTATATTATTGGCTGACTGATCTGATCATACTATGGTGGGCCTACCTCAGAAGAGGATGCCACTGGTGCCGGCCGGTTGGCCACTAGCTTACATTTGCTGGTGATCCCTGATATCTGGTGGTGGATAGGAACTTATCATTAAACCAGTGCAGAAGACCTTGATAGGAACAAGAGATATTCAACATTTTGTTCTACGTTCTAAAATAACATACAAAAATACATTCACTAGTGAGGAACACTCCCCAACTACACATGATTTAATGGAATTAAATTTGATATCTTGGATATTGAGGAGAAGCAAAGTAGGGAAGCAGGATGAAGGGATGTGAGTGTGGATGAGGGAAGAATGGATGTGGGCAGGAATGAGGGAAGCAGGATGAAGGGATGAGGGTAGGAATAAGGGAAGCAGGATGAAGGGATGTGTGTTTGGATGAGGGAAGATAGGATGGCTGAGGGGGTAGAGTGGTCATCCTCTATTAAGAAGGCTGGCGGTTTAATCCTCAGTCTTCCCCACCTCCATACTGAAGTGTCCTTGGACAAGATACTGAACCCCTAAATGGTTCCTCATAGATGTTGAATGTACTAATTGTAAGTTGCTCTGGATAAAAGTGTCTGACAAAAGTAATTTAGTATAATATGAAGGGGTGAGAATAGGGATGAGGAAAGAAGGATGACAGAATTTGGGTAGAGTTGACCTTTTGCTCTTCTTCCAGGAAAGGGAAAGGGTGCATCGAAGAATCTGAGACATATGTAGCGTGATGATGGGTTGACTGGTGATTAGAGGCGTGGCTCTGCTCCTGAATCTAAGCTAACAAACTCATGTAATGTAAAATAATGTACAAGTAACTTTGCTGTTAAATTGAAACCAATGTATTTCCTTTAGCAACCTCCGACCATCCTAACCTTTTTAAGTTGTTTTATATTGTTATGTTAAGATAAATATGTTCTTTTACAAGAATCCTTGTTGGTGCTCAGATTCTTTCTCTCAAACAGCAGACGGAGATTTATCTGCCATTTTCTAACTGAGTAACCATTTCCTATAAGAGATCAATTCCTTGATGCAGTTAGTGACTCTGACCGAACAGTTGGAAGTTAAGTAGATGCAGTTAATTACTTTGCACCTCAGTGTGTAAAAAAGGGTGGAAAACATGGAACTCTCGCAGGAAAATAGGGAAAAATGAGAACGGAAGCAAGCTTGAGACAGGGACCATTGTAACTGTAGGACACAGTGAGTCAGATTCAATGAAATGCAAATAACCACTGTTGACTAATGCAGCTGTTTTGATGCCTCTGGAAAACCAAGGGACTGGCAGAAGCCCATAATTAAGGGATGTAAGGATATGCTGTGAGTTACATACATGTTTCTCATTCTCACGTTTGGAGGAGCTGTCAGTGGACCTCTCAACCCCCGCCTGCACGCATCACACTTATGCTTTATTCATATGTGACTCACTGTCTGTAGCAAGGTGTTAACTCTAGATGATAAGGTGCACCTATTAAAGGAGAAACTCAAATGTCAAGGGCATGTTTGCCTTAATGTGAAAAATGAAGTAGCTTTGTGCAGATACGGTGAATTTGACATTTTAGTGGCAAAAGGTGACCCGTCAAACCCAGACATGGCCTTTTCACTCTTTTAACAGAATCATGGTCCATTTATGTTTTGTTTTTTTTTCACCAGATTTGTTTGTGTTTATGTTGTTTAATCAATTCATCCAATAACCCAGAAACACTGCAGCTACTGATGGTATCTAGCTCATAACACATGCACGGGCACTGGATATTTTTTCTTTACTTCTTCAGTAAATGTTCCACTTTGGATTCTCAAAACTAGTGCATTGCCTATTCCAAACCTGCCTGTGTGGAACGGGCAGTTCTCTTGTCCAGTGTTCCGGAGCTACTTATTCTACTTATTGTTTTTCATAATTGAGTCCTCCTCAAACAGTTCAACAATATAGTATAATTTTGTGATTGTTTGTGTGCAGAGCTTTTTATAAACAGTCTATGGTGCAGAGTCAAATTAGAAAATAAGTGTTTGTCCTCCATGTGTTTTCTGCAATGAAGATTCTATCTTCAACGTTTTTCATAAAATGAAACTGTATTTGCTTTATTACTGTTCATGTGTGTGGTTTATATTAAGTTTGAATGATTTACGTGCCTGCTGTTGCTACTTCAGAGGTCTGTTAAGCAAGCGATACAATCTTCAAACCCAAGTCTCAATATAAAACATTGGAGCAACAAAACAAATGATGTGCCTTAACTGTGTAAACAAATTGCCATGTTGTTGCCATAGCGTAGATCAGCACCTGTATTGTGTGTTTGTCTCTGTCTCATTTGGATATGGTGGAAGATAGCACTGACTGTTAATACACACTGCCCCACCCCCACCAACTGCTTAAGAAAACAATTGGATGAATGGTTTGCCACATATGTGTTCCACCTACAGACAGACAGACAGTCAGACAGAGTCCATCATCGCTGTCTGTCACAGTGTTTTCTCAGTTTGTGAGGACGACTCAATTTACAGCAGCATTTGCACAATAAAGGCTATAAGGTCCATATATATATATACTGTATACAGTGTTATGTAGGACAGCATGCACTAGAACTGCATTACCTTGGCTGTGACAGATGACCGTTATTCTGTTGTCTACCTGCTCAGCAAAGAGAAATGTTTATGAATGTTTGTGTGTATATTAGTGCGCTCAATCATGCATGCATTCTTGGCTCTGCATGCCAGAGTGAGAGTCAATCGGAGCGACAGTCTGTGTTAGAAGGGTGAAATAATAAAAGGGAGAGAGTGCAGAGGGGAAAGAATAAGAGAAGAAAAATGCAGTAATGGGAAATCTGTCCAATGTGTAGTGTGTGTTAGCAGATTGCTATATTTTATGTAAATCTTAACCTTTCCACCAGTGCTGGCTATCAGGCTTGTTGACAGCACGGTGCGTATCTGTCCTGTTGACAAGACGGACAGAGAGAGAGAGAGAGAGAGAGAGAGAGAGAGAGAGAGAGAGAGAGAGAGAGAGAGAGAGAGAAAAGACCTGTCACCGCTGACTAATTACACTGCAAGCAAACAGTTGAGTCCTCTGTTTACATTTGGACAGCCAAGGGAGGCTGAGATGAGCATCATTAATCAGATTCCTCTGCTGGGTCCTACCAACACACATACACACATGCACTCAGAACACCACAAATAGCCATCAGTCATGTTTTTGATTTGACGTGAAGGATGGTCTCTCTAATTACCAAAGAGTTTGCTGTGATGAATCCCGATAAAGAGCGGGACCAGATGTGGTTAATCAAACCTCTCTGGGGCCTCGGGAAGCCAACGCGGGGCTGCACAAGCTGCAGTCAAAGTCAGTGGGGACACGGACCATTTCTCCCAAAATCATTTGCAAACTGTTCCATTAGGTTGCATAAGATACCGTATAGGATTTGATTTAGAGACAAAATAAATAGATTTTCCATTGACTCACATGGGTATTACCCGGGCAATACTAAGCTGCTGACCGCCTCTCTAAAAGTAGATCAATGGCGGATGGAATATTTTTTAGGCTGATTGAAAGAATTGATTTTTTCAGATCGGTCACAAAGGCTTAAGAAAATCCTTCTGAGTTAAGGAGCAGCATTTTTAAAAGGACAACGTTTTTCTGAATGTGATCAAAAAGGCTGGTTACAGGTATTATAATGAAGTGATGTTTAATATTCTGCAAAAATGAAGAAAGAAACCTTTGGATGGAATTAAAGGACTTCAGCTTTCTTTTTTGACTCAACATTATTTGATTATTATCTTTTTCTGAAGGGTAAATGTATCTAGTTGTCTTTATTTATCTATATATATTTCCTCTTAACATTTAAGGAACCACAGGTCAACCAGTGTTGGTTATGAGAGGCTGGCACCAATCGATATCAATACTGGTTTTGGTTTCAAATATAAACTGGACATAAGCAAAGAAAGGAAATAAAAGTAAAATTGGGAAAAAATGACATAATCAAAGTGTGGAGTGGAGGGGACAGTAAAGAAGGTATACAGTGTGGAAAGGAGTGTGCACTCCTTTCCACACTGTATACCTTATCGTTTTAGCTGTGGACCACTGGTCATGGGCGGCTTCACGTCATCTGTCACAAACACACTGGGCCTCAGTCAGAAACACAAATACACACTTAGTCAAGGGCCAATGGAGAGAAGAGAGAGGGAGGCAGGAGGAGGAGGGTTGGTGAAAAGGAAAGATGGAGTGTGGTGAGGTCGATGTGCTGCAGAGGGGAGGGCAGAGGTTTGTCAGAGCAGGGCCATTCCCAAGGACAGAAGAGAGGAGTGATCCCACAACATGAAACCTCAATAATTTACATGTGGGCACAGGGCTGTTGCAGAGTCAGATATACAGTAGTGACGCTAAAGAGGATTTCAATTGGGAAAATTTATGGTTGTAAGCATTAAACAAATTATACTTAAAACGGCAAAGAACACAGTGAGGTCTGAGGGGGAGGAGCTTTCAGTTAACATTAATCATTATGAGTTATCACTATTAAAGTTATTATTGTGAAAGTTAGCTTTCATTATCATTTACATTATCTGTGCATTAATCCTATTAAAAGCAAACAATCTTATGTGAATGTGCCATTATTACTATTATTATTATTTAAATAAAAGATTAACATTTATTATTATAGCACCTCTCAATATGACGTTAAAAAGTGCTTCACAAACAAAAAACACGAGTACAAATAAATAAGAAAATCAATAAATCAAACAAAGAAAGAACGCAGTCATTATTGATTAAACCATAGAATAAAAACACTAAACGTGTATGTGACAGTAATTTGACCAACCATTACAATAATTAACTAGAATGAGGTCAAATCAGGGAAATGCAGAGCAATAAAAGTAAATACAGTACATACTTACATACTTATTTTGTCACTTGAGAAGATTCATTCAGAAAATGTAGTCTTTTAGAGGAAAATTCAATTGCTTCAGAAATTGGAATCTGTTTACATGGTCACATTATCGGGACTTATCTTCCTTATAGTGACAAAAAGCAATAGCAATAACAAGTACATTTGTGTGTGTGTGTGTGTTAGTGTTTGTGTGTGTGTGTGTGTGTGTATGTGTGCGTGTGTGTGTGTTTGTGTGTGTGTGTATGTGTGTGTGTTTGTGTGTGTGCGTGTGTGTATGTGTGTGTTAACAGGTGACAGGTCTTCTGGCCCAGTGAACTTGTTTTTGTTCCTCTTAGGACCTTTTCCAGCATAAACCCAATTGGGACCAAAGCCTGGTCCCTAAGGAGACGAGTGAGGTCCTGGTTGAAGTTAGAGGTAATATATGAACTGTGGCTATAGGCTCAGGTTAGAGTTAGGTATGAGATGGTCATGTTTAAGGTATTGGTTATATGCTGTCCACAATCGATCTGTGTGTGTGTGTGTGTGTGTGTGTGTGTGTGTGTGTGTGTGTGTGTGTGTGTGTGTTGACAGGTGACAGGTCTTCTGGGCCAGTGAACTTGTTTTTATTACCTCCTTAGGACATTTCACAGCATAAACCTCATAGGGTCCAATGCCTGGTCCCTAAAGAGGAAGAACTTAACAAGTGAGGTCCTGGTTAAGGTTAGTGGTAATTTATGAACTGTGACTAGGCTCAGGTTAGA
Source organism: Pseudopleuronectes americanus (assembly GCA_038501795.1). NCBI lineage: Eukaryota > Metazoa > Chordata > Actinopteri > Pleuronectiformes > Pleuronectidae > Pseudopleuronectes > Pseudopleuronectes americanus. The sequence goes on from CM076725.1 coordinate 6,763,780, forward strand.
GTTAGGTATTAATTGGTCATAGTTAAGGTATTGGTTATAGAATGTCCACATCAATCAACAGTCAAGTCCTGTTTAGGGCAGCTGCCCAAACCTCTGTGTGTGCTCATATCTGTGTTTGTGTGTGTTTATGTACATGTGTGTGTGTGTTGACAGGTGACAGGTCTTCTGGGCCAGTGAACTTGACAGACAAGAACACATCACTGTCACCTCACTGCTGGTCTGACAGGCAGCCAGGGCGTTATAGCCTGGATGCTAACACACTGTGACATATGCTCCCGAACACACAGGCTGCCCACTCACCACTCACAGTTATTATCCTAATTATAGGCATCACACAGTGTTTTTCAGTGACGTGCCAGCGATTTGGATGAAACTCTGTGGTGAAGCAGGATTGATTCGAAGCTTCTAATGTATTTACTGAGATGACAAATGAAGAATAAGACGCAAATAGATCTCACAAGTCATTGGTTTCTGTTAATCGGGGGGAGAATAGGCCTACGTGCTTTTTTTGTCGTTAACCCAATCAACAAGCATAATGAGAGCTAATGAGCCTTTCATTATGCAAATGCAAACTAAGGCGATTGGAAAACACAAACAAAACTTCCGCCATCACATTGCTTTATCCACTTCTGGGCCTCATCAATCTATGGTGTTTCAAATGTGCACGGAGTAATTTACTAATACTGTTGGATCGTACCCACTTTCCTTAACCCGCCTTGTTATTCTCCGACTTCACCCACATTTCCAAGAATAACTTTATTGACGAACATACATCACAATGCAGGCTTTCTATCTTTCTTTATAGGAGCATGTAATTTATGTGTCTGTAGTCGTAACTCATTCATCAATCATTAAACAAGGTCCTTATACATACAGAAACACAATTCATGCAATATAAGTATTATCAAAACTGAAAAGAAATATTAGTAAACCTCATTTTGCCTGAGAAACCTTGAGCAGCAACAGTCATTAAAATGGGCCGAGGAGTGTGTGGAATATTTCTAGTATAGCTGAAAGCGTTGACTTCTGTTACTCATCAAAGGTTTTGACTGAGTCAACAGCACATCTCAGGGACAGATGTGCTCGCTCAGCCTCTAAACTCTAGTAATTCATTCATTACTTGGCCATTGTTTGTCCGCGTTCGCAAGCTGTTTCATTGCCTCCAGCATGCACCGAATCATATTCTGCACAAGTTATTTATTTGATGCCATAAAATATAATTTTTTTCCCCTAGAGCATAAACAACACCATCGCAGACATCTCAGCCACTCATTTTCGCAGCATCCCACACACTGTTTATGTCAGAATTAAGCTATTCTTTCCTAAAATGTACACATCTGAAGTGTTTGACAACGAGGAGCTGCTACCTGCGTTTAAACAATAAGGGCCAGCAGATAAATAGTTACATTTTCAGTTTTGTACAACCCAGAAAGCCAATGTGAAGAAAATGCCTCTATAAATCCCTAAGAAATTAAGTTTTTTGTTGATAGAAATTGAACAAAAAAACATATTTCATCATTTGCGATAATTGTGAGTGGTAAATATTGTACGATTTTAGATTGTAAAACCAGTTTCAAATGAAAACACTGACTCATGCATACACAAGAGGCATACGGCTGTGTGTAAAGTGGTGTGTACAAATAAATAACGAGTACACATGAGGTAAATCATACTGTGGACACTGTGTTTTTCCTACAAAAAAAAAGGTAGACTTTAAAAATGTTTGTTTTGTTTGTGATCATACTAAATGAGCTATACAGCTACAAACCATGATAATTATTTAAAGAGTGCTGTTCCCTTGGGTTTATTGTGGGTCTGATTATTTTCATTAGTCACAAACTAGAGTGCCACTCAGCACAGTGCATGTCTCCTAAGAGGTTGAACAGTCCTAAACATGAATATATTCTTGTGGAAATTAAAAAGACGATAGGAAGCTGTCAAATGTCCTTAATTATATATTTGTCTCATAACATAATTAAATAGACTGACAAAATCTAGCTGACAATTAATATGCATATGCACAAAAAAAACTCCAAAGATTAGTGTAAACTAACCTGACAGTTCTGTGTGTATTTAGGTTACATTTCTGTATTTATCTCTTGGTCTGAATTATGGTTATTGGTCCCAGTTGAGCCTCAGTCTGGTCTGCTGTCCTGCTGTCGGCCATTTTCTCACTATGGAAAACAACTGTTGAAGAAACCAGAGCAAAGCAAACAACAAACAACCAAAAAGATAACATCCATCCTGTTCTCCTCCTGATGGTGTCTTCTGTGATAAAATATAATGTGATTCGGAGGTGGCACAATATAATCAGCAGGAAATCTTGTCATGAGCATGTGACAGGGGAAAGTCAACCTCAGTCAGCTGATCATTTTACACTATAAGCCGGTTACATCCTTTACATTTATTGCATGAATTTACTTTCTTATTTATTTATTTAGTGTCTTAAAACACTTTTTTTTAAATGCATTTGTAGCGGGGGCCTGGACGTAATAGAGCCAGTTACCTTTATTGGAAACAGGAAGTGCAGCAGGTTGGGACAGGAAGCAACCATCATAAATAGGGAAAAGTGCTCGAAACATAGGCTAGACTTTGTAGACATCCCCTTACTTTCCCAATATAAAAATAACCCAAATTGAAAAAATGACCATGGTCTCCACAAGATTCACCACATAAAAGAGGGATCGTCTTCAGCCTGCTCGGAACAGTTTGTTTGAACATAAAAATCATTTGCACTGTAGACGACTCCAGTGGCTCTCTTAGAGAACTTCTTTGTCTCCAGTGGATACTGAGACAGCAGTACTTTCACGCAGGGCTGGGGGAGGACTCAGGTGCCCATTGGCACCGCCCTGGAACTCTTTTTTTTAAATATGAATATATGATTTTTTAGTGGTATTTTTTGCCATAATCTTACAATCATTATGTTGATAATGATACAATGTTGATTTATGGCTGCTTTCTTATCCCATCAGACATTATAGCACTCTCTCCCTTTTCCAGATCTTAGCAGTTTGTTTGTTGATTGCGACATTATTATATCTGGTAAGAATAAAGACTAAACTGTTAAACTAAGGCCCACATTGGCAATAATCCTCGAATGTTCTTTAAGGTAAGTGAGCTATATATTTAGCCCTTACCAGGCCTTTTGTCTGATCACATCCAGACTAACTTTCAGTTCCTGTCCCTGCACGGAGGATCACATGAAGACTGTTGTCTAGTTGAGTTTTCCATAACTTTACTTTATTACATTTTCTGTCCATGTCTCACTGCTAAAAAGTGCAACCCCATATTTCTCCTTCATTAAACCTCCCTGGCAAGCTGTAAAGCTCAGCAGATTATATCCAGATTACAGTTGGTTCAGGATTCTGCAGCCACTTTCCATGATGCAATTGGGGTATGAAGACAACATCATACCCCAATTTAGCTTCACTTCATTGGCTACCAGGGCAATTTAGGACAAAATAAAACCACACACACACACACACAAAGTCCAATGGTTGTTGTCTAAAATCGCCATTTAAGCTGCAGTGTACTGACAAACAGATACATTTTGCAGATATGATCTACTATCTGATTATGTCCTCTCAGTCACATGGCTCTGTAACCTCTGACACAATTTGGGTCGTCATACTCACAAATGAATACACCAGCCTGGCTAATGCTCATTATTATCTCCTTCTTCCTCAGTCTCACACTCAGGAATGAAAAGCCAATGTCCTGAATATTTTATAGGACCTGCCTTGTGCCATTATGCTGTGGGTCACCCCAGTTTTTGCCTCCAAATGCCCATTATTGCAGAAAAAGTCCAGAAATGCAGCTATTACCCTGCATGTATATTATTATGACTGGCCAGCCTTGCTAGCAGACAAACAATGGTAAAAGTGAGGTTTGTCATGTGCTGGCCAGCAAGCATCCTTAATGAGTGGATGAGATGAAACGTGGCACAATGACTTGCACTCCTCTGAGGCGCGGCCAAGTGGTACCATGGGGACCCTCCGTACTGTCATCGCCCGGGCAGCCTCATCCGAGACGGTAATCGCTGTTTGGATGAGCACTGGAGTGTTACCTATTGTGAGCATTGTTTGTGTAGATGGGCGTGCATTACCCATCTGTTTACCAAATGTTGATCAGTGACAAAATAAAAGCAACATCTGCAACCCTCTGAGAGGTATTTTTAACGAATGCACTTTCCTCTTCATCCTCATTAGGGTCTGACCTGATGCTGGGTCAGATGGAAGGAGAACCAGGTGGCCGACTGAATTTAATAGACGTATTTGGGATCGTAAACCATCAGTGATCAGTGTCCGGATCATCAGAGGAGATGATGTGACTTCAGTGAAAGCTGTCTGCTCACTCGGCTAATTCCAAACTGAACAGCACCATTTTGCACCAGCGCTTTCATTTTAAACTAAATGAAATGTCTTCATCCCTGAAAGGGGAAGAGGTAGGATATAACAAAGTACATAATTATGTAGTAGAGCATTTCATTTGGTACTTTTCTTTTACTCAAGTAAATTTTTTGTTTGTTTATTTGTACTTTTACTCAAGTAAAAATGTTTGTGTACTCCCTTAGAGGGATGCAAAGGGATAAAACCTGCACCAAAGCCCCATTTTTAATAGCATATTAACAGTGGATTAAAAGAGTGCGTGTGCTGTGGCAAGAAAAGTTGTGAACCCCCTGGAATGACATTATGAACAAACACAATCTATTAATACATGTTCTTGTCGCTATCGTTCTCACTGGAAATTAAGTGAAGCCTGAGGCTAATGGCATCAACAAAAGCTAATTGGAGTCAGGAGTTAGTGAATCTGGAGTCCAGTCGATGAGACAAGGTTCGAGGTGAGGATGTGACCTTTTCTCAACACTCAAACATTTTGAAATTGATGTTCACAAACTTTATGTCAACTGTTCATTGGACAAAACAGATCTCAGAGGACCTACTCAATTTGTTAATTTGCATAAAGCAGGAAATATTTACAGAGTCATTTCAAAGTTAAGACGTTTATCAGTTTATAGTCTGAAAGAAAGATCTATAGATGGAGACAATTTAGTTTAATGGCTTCTCTCCCTGAAGTGAGCATCCAGCTGAGATGTCTCCAAAACCACAACGCAGAACGATCATTGAGAAAAGAAGAAGCCTTAAAGGGATCAGAGCCGGTCAGCATCTCTGTTCATGAGTCCACCAAATACGGATTAGTTTTTCAATGGCAGGACACAGCTGCAAGATCTTGGTTTTTCCACAGGTGATTCAGGTCTACAGTATTATCATTGATTTTATAATACAAATTTGACAGTGTTGCAGTGAGTTATAGTTGAATGACATGTAAGGAAATAAAAGACATGACTTATCATCTTTCAATGAAGCATGAAAAGTTTTTGCAGAAGTCTTTCTGTTATTGTTTATTAATTAATGTTGAATTAATTTAACCTTTGTACGTGGGGTATATATAACATTCAATCTATTACATTTTTTTTTATTATGTTTATCTTCTCGTGGCATTGCAGTAATCAGCTGTATTTCTACTTATTGGACATTATTGGGGTCACCAGTAATTTTATCTCAGCTCCTCTATACCATATTTGTCTCTTTGTGCAGTTTAAAAAAAATAAAGCAGCATAAAATAAAAGCATTGAACATCCAGCGATTTTTTTCAAAACATCCCCTGCAGCAAAACTCAAGGATTCTGCTCCTCATTATCTCCTGTACGTTCTCACACTATGTGCTGGACCTGATGCAGTGTTTTTACATGTTGACTCTACATGTACAAATATGAAATGTGTGCATGTCCAAATTTACTGCAACTGATCAAACAGCTAATGCTTTAACATAATATAAAATGTGCATTATATACTTTAGAAGTTGTATAAAGACACTACACAACTACAAACATGTTTATTTCATCACAGACAGGTTCCATGCCTCGTTGGCAAGTCTCTTCCATGTGGAAAACTTGGTTCCTCCCTCCTGTTTTCCAGTGTGAAGAATGAATGTAGCCTACATGCTTGGCTGGTCCTGTTCTAGTGGGAATGCTACCAATATGAAAATGTTAATGCCATGCTCTAACAACTCAGGCCCATGGGACAAAGTATGGAAATTTCTCAGCAGAGGGCACCCATTAATATCATTACCATCACCACGACATCCCATTTGCATGCTGGGACGGTGCTCTACAGCTTTTAGGGAATAATATCAGATCACCCTACTTAGCGATGGTGATGATAATCTTGAGTCGTGTGTCAGAGACTGGTGAATATATGAGCGAACATTCTAAGTTGTAACTTCCTCTGACAATAGTTTCTGAAGTTTTTTGGGATCAACAACATCACCCAGTGCGTCATGGCGAAGGTTGTGTGTGTGTGTGACTGTGTGTTTTGCTGCATTTGGATGCTGAGTGTATGGGTGTTCCAACCAGCCGTCCCTCCCCGGAGGTCACTTTGAAATGGAATAGATTTTTCTAGATCTCAGCCAAGGCTGTATGGTAGGTCACTTCATTAATCACAGCTAAATGCCACTGTCTGCCCATCTCCCTTCTGAACCAAGTAACACCCACAGATAACATCATTGATTAATACTAATAATTAATTCTCCTTCGGTACAGAGCGACAGCGAGTATCCTTCAGTGGGGAACCTTTAATTACTATGTAAAGACTCATTAGGTTAATGCCATCGTCTGCTCCGGTGGCACAGGGGGCAAATGGATGTCTTCCTCCAGCCGTGGCCTTTTGTGAGACAGGCTGCTTTCCCCCTTTCTCTCCTCCTCTCACTTCCTGTGTCTCATCAACAGCACCCATACGTGCCAACCTACTTTCTGTGCTGATTCAGTGTTGGAAAATGTCAACTCAGATTTTGCTTGAGAGGATTTTGGCAGATGGGTTGAAACACAAATGGTGGCGGGGGTGAATAGACATGCAGCCTCAGACTATGTGACTGCAAGACTGTTGGTGTGTGTGCTTATATTCTGCAATTATGTGTACATATGTGTGTACATGTGTTTGCCTTTGTCTGGAGTCACATTAGTGCCACAAGTCATGCCAGCCTATCAGCATCACAAGCAAGAATAGAGGACATGCCATCTTGTTTCATCATCCACCAATCCATGCTGTGTATGCTGATGCATGGTACCACCCAAAGGCTTTTACTTAAAACTCCCAAAAAAGTGACATGTTCACATAAATAAATATGTATGCTCTCTTTGTTTCAGTTGCCATTTGTAAATTTTCAATTATTAAAGCAGAATATTGATTTGACCTATGAAGGCTTTTACATTTTGCTGTTTGCAGCCGTCAGTGCCTGAAATATCTTCCCTGGGATTAATCCTCCTGCACACAGGAAGGAATGCATTTTTCATGTCTGATTCATTATAAATAAAACAACTCGGTAGTTAGCTTTAGCAGTGATAGTCATCGTTCCGGCAAAAGAAGAGCAGCAACTCCAAAAACTCAAAATTCCTTCAAATAAAAAACCAGGGAAAGATGGACTTCAGGATCAGCACCATAGTCTGACACAAGAGTCAGACATGCTTTGCAGCATTAAAAACCCAAACATGAAGATTATTTTATTTTCTGAACTGTTATCACATGAAGGTATAGGTTCACGTGTTCTCAGCCAGGCCTGCACAAAGCTGCAGTGTTCCCTGATCTGATTAAATAGCCTGACTGCACCACTCAGTTCCTCAGGAAGCTCTCTGCAGGACGTCAGTGCCATCTTGTGGGCTACATTTCATCTTTTCCAGAAAATGCTAAGCTGCAGCATCAAAGCAGCAACCTTCACGTTTCCAAATGCATCGCTTTTGTTCACATGGCCATGGTCAGCTTGCGTTGGATTGTGAGTAGTAAGGATCAGGAGCGGCTGAAGGCGTCAATCTGCTGTATTTTGCAAAAGTAGCATTTCAGCACAGGCTTAAAGCTCAAAGCACATGTGGTAGGGCTTAGCAGGCTTTAAGAATATGTGATGACAGTTTTGAAAATGGGATCATCATCTCATTGTTTAAGCAAAACATAAATCCACCTAGACGCTGCTGTTTATAATACAGACTGTTTATTTCAATCACTGTGTGGGTAATACTAAACACTCATAAGCACATCATCATTTTACTGCATCTGTTTTGCTTTACACGATTGGCAAATGGCATGAAAATTAATATAATAGAAAATATTTTTTTATATAATTGTATAATAATATATGGTAAGCACTGTTCCCTCACACCAAGAAGGTTTGCTCTGGGTCTTTCTTTGTGGGGTTTGCATGTCCTGAGGTTGCGTGGGACTTCTACTTTTCCTCTGGCTTCTCCCTGTGATGGGCTGGCGACCTGACCAGGGTGTACACTACCTCTCACCCGTGTCAACTGGGAGTAGCTCCAGACCCTTCGACCATCAAAGGATAAGTTTTATAGATAAAATAATATACAGATAATAGATTGATGGAAATGTGACATTGTGAAGAAATGGCAAATTCAGTAAATTCAGGTAAGTCTGTCATACTTTCTAAAGCAAAATGGATACTTATATCATGAAGTCCGATAAACTGAACTAATTAATTAATCAGAACGTAATCCAAGTCATTTATGTTTGTGTTCAAGGTTTCCCAGGTACATTTAGCATTTTACTGATATTTACCCAGATGTAGCTAGTGAGTTTTTTATTTGCCAGGAGGTACAGTGGGGTCCAGAAGTCTGAGACCACTTTTCCTCTCACTTGAAATGTAAAAGTAGTCTTGACCTTTTGGGAATTCTGACGGAGAGTATGTCAAATAGTGATATAGAACAATATAGAGATAATCTGCTTGATTTTTACGGAGAAGCATAAATCAAATGCACATCTACCAAACTCCACGGGACAGAGGGACAGTGTGGCTGCCAGAATATACTAAAAAACTCTCCAGCTTCTGGTCAAGGTGAAGGAAACTTTTAGCTCATGCAGCTCATTTTATAGTCAGACCATTAAAGTAAACCAGTGCCAGGTGATAAAATGTACTGGAGTGGATTGTATGCCATGAGTGGATTGTTATTCCAAATGTTACTCTGCTGGAGAAATTCCATCGTAAAAGCACAGGCAAGGGTATATATAGTGACACTTGGCTTTAGCATGCTTTATACTGAGATGCATCTGTTGGGTAATGATTTTTAAAGTCCTGAAGCTGTCAGGTACTGTACTATAATGTGCTCTACTCTTCCTCACTACTACTCAATGGTTACAGCAGTAAGATCCATAGGGTTTGAATGTCAGATGAGAAAATACTATTTGGAAATCAGTTTTTGTTTCAGGGAAGCTCAAGCTTCATCCCGTGTTCTTCAGTGTGGAGGTGCATGAATGTTTAACAGTTAGTTTCTCCAAAGATCTGATTCAAATAAATGTTCATCCAGACAGATTTCTCCTTTTGCAGACAAAGTCAAACTTGTGCTGCGGCTACAGACTCAGACTGGAATAACTGCACACTATTTTTAGCCTTGCTAGCTGTGTGGCTCCCGGGCCCCTGGTCAGATGGTGCATAAGATTCTTCAGACTGAAATATCAATATATATATATATATACTTCATAGATGTAGTTCAAAGAAACTCCCCATGAGGGATTACATTGGTGATTCCTAACCTTTCCCTCTAGAGTCTCAAGCAGGTCAATCCTGTGAAGAATCTCAAAATCTACTGATGACCCAAAGCTCTGTTTTAATCCATGCATGAATAACAATGAGGGTCTTTGTAAACAAGAGATGTTATTGAGACATAGTGGCACAATTTAAACAAGCTGCTGTGACAGCTACATCTGCAAATGAGGACCTTGAGTGACAGATCCGCAGGTTGTAAGGGCTGTCAGATGCAAACAATACACAGCAGGTTATATTAATCACAGACAGAGCTCAGAACTTAGACAAGTTATAATGATGCCAAAAGATTATCTCTCTTTAAAATGGCTATAAAATAAACATTGCAAGTACGCCGCGTATGACACAAGCAGCAATAATGTGTGTATGCAAGTATTTAACTGGCCAGTGCAGTGCGCCCCCTGCTGTGTTACTGGACCAGGCCCTTTAAAACTGATGAGGGGGGGCTTTTTTTTTCAAACAGAAATGTCATTTCAAATGCAGCCAACTTGGATCAGAAATAGATAAACACAAACACACAAACACACCGCCCACTGACCAATCATTTCCTTGGAAACATGACATCACCATTCAGGGATCCCACAGAGCAAAAAAAATTATAATATGGAGCTGGGTTTTTATTATTAGAGGGTCTCTGAGGAGGACTAGTGTCTTCAGAGATGATGAGTATCTTAATAAAAGATATAGATCTACAGAGGGAATGATTAACCTTTGACAGCTGCTGGAGCCGAACTGAACCAACCTGCCACGTATAGAGAAATGTGCTCGCAGTAAAAGAGACTGTCTGCATTGATCTATATTTCTTTACTTGTGGGAGTCACTGATATTGATCGAGTGGGTGTGTTAGCTGCTGGATAACCAGACATAGTTTTAAACTTTTATCCTTCACTTCAAATAGGTTTATCCTATGAAATTAAATATATATTTAATGGAATGACATGGAGGATGGCCATGGCTCACAAAAATAGGTTCATATCTGTTTATTGACTACACCAGTTGCCCCACAGTGTGTCCTCAGAGTCAGTGAAGACAGTGTGTCCAACTAAAGCTCATTATAGAGGCTTCATCATGTTAATAAATTAAACATTTCATGTCTAATCCAAGAGGCTTCAGATTAGTTCTGCAGGTCTTGTTAGTAAAGAACAGAGCTAGTTATCTTGTTCCCACGCCTTATTATGCCTGGTAACGTAATCTTTTTTGCCCCCCTAAATATAAGCAGGGGCTCCATAACTTATACATTCACACAATTCAACAATGTGTGGCTTTAACCATAGAGCTAACAGTAAACAAGGACTGACTTAAAAATGTGCTTTACTGAATCAGGAACTGTGCATGGATGTTTGACATACAATTGGCTCCTCTGTTTCGATTGCGACTCCTTTGTGGCCCAACCGATTTAGAAAAATCTTAGATCCACCACTGTTATACTATTGTGTTCAGTGCTAATAAGCAAAAACTAGCAAATTAACAGGCAAAAACGTGAACATGGTAAACATCATATCTGCCAAATACTGACATGGTCACAGTTCTTTTTGGTGCTGTTGGATTCAAACTTAGCTCAGATGTAAATCTGCCAGTTCAACCGGTCTGATGTTTACAAACTGCTGTTGAGTGGGAAAGTTCCTGCTTGACCTTAGAGGCAGTTCTCTGACATAACCAAGGTCCAGCTGTTCTTTTTTCTGGGGCTTTCAAGCATCTCTCTTTGCTCAACCAAACAATCTCTAGCCACTGATTAAGTATGTGACATGTAAGAGGGGAAACTTTAGGGAAAAAATACAGAAACTAAGCCTCAGCTGAGATAATTTGACAAACAAGTTATTCGTAGTGTGTCCTCCATGTCACGCATCTGTTTGCGTTCTCTTTAAGGCTAGCTCACTCAGTTGACAAAACCGAGACTAGATTACGTCTTGAAACTCCACGTGGCGTGAGGGCTGTTATCTCTCCACAGCAGAGGACAGGATGGAAAGTGATTTCCAGCAAGTTCAGCAGCTGGCCAAGTAACGGCTGAGTCATTGCTATTGATCCATGACCCTTTCAACTCTTGCAGATATATAATGGTCATTTTGTGCCATCAGGCAGTAAAGATCGTACTTATTGCACACTTAAAAAATAGTCACCTCATCCTTTTCTTTTTACTTTAAGTGCTGCCACCAAAATATGGAGGCTGCATTGACTCAACTCACAAACAGCCATTACACAGCAGTAACATAATGGGATTTTTGTATTGGTTTACTGTAAGCATTTAATTAGATTTGGACTTTTGTTGTTATTGTCTTCCTTACGATCTCCTGTTACACATAAGTCTGTTCCGGAACACACAGCCTTATAGTTTCCACCTCATCTAACAACGTATTTCATATTATTATCAGGTTGCATTTTGTATTGTTATTATCCTGCCAAAGATAGATATAGGTATAGATATGTATATATCCATATACCTACATGTACTGCACAGACATTGATAAATGCAACCCTGATAGCTGCACTACCTGATAGCTTGTATCATTGAAACAGGAACACTCTTACAGATGAAGAGGAAAAAAACAAAATACAAAATGCAGCTCACAAGGTCAGTCTTTTTATCAGCTGTCATGGGAGCAGCACCTGATAATGTGTCATGACGACACTGTGTAGGGTTGATTCGATTTTCTGTCTTGACAAGGGAAACCTGTTGTTGTGGTTTACACAAGCGAGCAAATATCGGTGAAAGATATTCATAACATCTAATTATATGGATATTAACACAATTGATAACGGGAGTACATGTTTTTGCTCCTCTCCTGTAACTGTGAATGTCTTGCAGTAGACTGGCGTGATTCATAAACTCCAGGCGATGTAGAGTAATTATTCATGACAAGTAACACCTACTGTGTGTGGGTGGAAGCAAATGGAGTCATTGACATGTTGGAGCAGGCAAATCGTCAGATTTTTCACACCAGGGATTTCATGGTTTGTTTGGTGTTTATGTCTTTTATTTATTTTCCAAACAGTGGATTAAGCTTTTTTCTTTTTAAGTGGAATATGTTTTTGAAAACTGAGTCCTGTATGATACTAAAACGGTGACTGGTCCTCAGACTGCTACAGACAACACGTTGTCTGTTGGAATAGACTGACGGTAGTGTACAGTACAACACTGTTAGGATTAAACCGGACGTTTGCTTTTTTTCTTTTCAAAATAAAGGCTAGTGCCATGACTAATAAAGCTATTGGCCAGTGACAAGCAAATTAAAAACTTAAAAAGTATTCAGGTCCCTTTCATTTCAAAAAGTCAAATCATATCAGAGGTTATCTTAGGGCCTTGTCATATAGAGCAAGTCTAGACCATATTCTGTATTATACGGTGAAAAAAAAGATTGATAAAACTACTACTAATAACTGTAGCGGTGTATCTTAAGCAGGATCATGGGGAGAGTGGATTGGTTGATCAGCTCTAGAGGCAGAATACCTGCAGAAGACAACAGGAGGAGGCAGTTGAGTAAACTATGAGAAAGATACTGGAGCAAGAGGACGTGGAGTTAGTATTGTGTATCAATAGAATATGAATATGCATCAAGGGAACTCCCCCCCCCGGCAGTGTAGTGGTTCATGACTTGCCAAAGCTGGTCCTTACTACAGGATTTACTAAACAAGAAAGTTTTGAACCCATTCTAGGAACAAAAAGTGGCACTAGGGTGCAATGAGCTCTTTCAGATATGATGGTGCCTGACCTTTAAGGGCTTTGTGGCTGAGGAGAAGGGATTTAAATTCTATTCTGAAATCCAGGATGCCAGTTTGGAAACACTACTCTTATACTAGAGCCTGTTTGCTAGCTTTTTGTTGACATTACAGTCCCAGCCGAGGTTCAGAGGTTAACCCTAACCCCACATCTTTATAGGTTTGCCTTCTCCTAGTTCTGAGCTTGCCTTCTATTTTAACCGTTGTTTTATTTCACCTTGTTTTTTTACTCTTTTCTCATGTAAAACATTTTTTTGTTATAGTTTGCTTTCACTTTTTCATTTGTATGGCACCTTGCACCTGTGTTTTGAAAGGGGCCGATTGTTGTTTTATGTACAATGCACTAACCACACCAAGGCAATTTCCTGTATGTGTAAATATACTTAGCAAATAAAATAATTCTGATTCTGATTCTGATTCTAAATAAAGTGTATCATTACACTTCTCGTGACTAGCGAGGACATGATTTTGAAATGCCATACCGGAAGTGACATACGCTCTTCCCCACCTGGCGCTTGAGCTGTGTTTTGCTTCATGGTTTTTGCTGAACGTCGTGAGCGAGCGATCAGGAGGAGAGAGGAGAAGTTTTCTTCTTCGCGCTTCACCTTCCCACCGTCACCATGGAGGCTCACTTCGTCCGGCAGGAGATCAACAGCACGGTGTGGGAAGTCCAGGAGAAATACACACGGCTCAAACAGATAGGCACCGGGGCGTACGGCACAGTGTGGTGAGTGTGACAGCCTTTACTCTACAGTGTATGTGTGTGTGTGTGTGTGTGTGGTGTGTGTGTGTGTGTGTGTGTGTGTGTGTGTGTGTGTGTGTGTGTCTGTGTGTGTGTGTGTGTGTGTCTGTGTGTGTGTCTGTGTGTGTCTGTGTGTGCTGCGGGTGGGCGGGTGGGTGTGTGTGTGTGGCTGCTGCTGAGCCTGAGGTGGGCCCAGGTTACATCCTGGACTCCAACACACACTGTCATCACTCTTGACACTGTAGTAAGACGTATGACAAGTTATTACACGTTCTTATTACACAGGCCAACTGCGTGTCGTAGCCCTTTATAGCCTCACAGCATGCAGCGCTCATACATGCTTAATGTACCATACATGAGGATGTAGCTGTGTGTTGTAGATGGCCTCTATGCACTTACATCTCCATATGCTGTTATGTACAAGCTTCAATGGTGAACGCCACAGAACCAGATCATATATATCTATAATAATAATAAACTGTAATAATCTAGCACCTGTGAAAAGTCATTTACAAGGTTCTTCACAACTTAAAAATGAAATGAAAGCAATGTGAAAGTCAGACAGCAGCTGAGCACAGATACAGAAAGTAAAGTTACACACAAGGGAATAGTAAGAAAGACCAAATAAAACACAATAGAATGATTCAAATAGATGATTAGGTCAAAAATGTGTCTTGTAACACATTACATTTCTTTAACACCTATGCACACATATTTGTACGTGAACACATATAACATCATGTATATTTTGCACACTCTATTTGCTTGTAATTAGTTGAAATTTAAATAAACATAATTCATAGTACATGATATAAGTAATCTATTCATACAAAGATAGCATCACTCAGCTATATAACCTATCCACGAGCGTATGACTACATACTACATTTCAAAATATTGAAATGGTGTAAAATCTATCGCTGTGGACTCAGACCAGCCGATAATGACTCGCTGACTTTGGTTACCGGGGTTTTCAGCTTCATGATGTGGGAGTTATGGTCGGTTTCTCAGCTTTAAAATGTCTGACCTTTAAAAGATGCACCATCTGAAGAACTGGGATCATGCCACCACCACCATTATCTGTAATTATGCCACATTGCACATCTCTCATATAAAAAACATCTTGTGAAAAACTGCAAATAAAGGAGGAGAAGGAAATAACACACAGACACATATTTGACCATTTCATTGTCCACTGTATGCGTGAAATGCACTGTTTGTTTTAGATGTTTATCTGATGTGGATCATCTGCTGCATGTAAAACTGACTGTTGCATCCTTCATGAATGTGTCAGTGTTGTCAACAGCGCTGTGCATAAGTGATGTGTGTACAGTGTGTTGGTGGATGTGGCTCCAAATAGCCCAACAAGCCTTTCCTCCTACGATGTGATGCCCTGCAGATCACTGCAAACATCATCAGCTGCCAAACATTTACATGTTGACACTCAATAAACCACAGACCCACACACACACACACACACAATCAGTTAGACAATGAGTCCCACATACAGTAGCTCTATCTGAGAGCATTTTTTTCTGTGTCATCTGAATTCATGCAAAGCTTCCTTCTTTCCAAAAGTGAAATCTGAAAATAGACCGGCCTCTGTCATTTCCCCCCACTGCTGCGACTTCAAACGAGTGGAATAACAGTGAAAGTAGCAAACGCATGCACTCAGCCTGCAGAGCCTGACTTGTTATTTCATTGTTCACCACAGCTCAGCAATAAATGAGAAGACTACAGAGAAAGTGGCCATCAAGAAACTCCACAGGCCCTTCCAGTCAGAGATCTTTGCAAAGAGGGCCTACAGAGAGCTGCGGCTGCTCAAACACATGAAGCATGAAAATGTGAGTAGAGCGATGCATATTTCCACCTTATTTCCTTCTTCTGTTAACAGACAGGCAGTTTTGGGGGTTTTGCCCCATGATGCACAATCATTGTGAGTTTTAGATCAAATAATCTGTTCTACATTCATTCAGACATGCCTGCTCCCACGTCTCTGTAACTGTCACGTCTCTTTTTCATTCCAACCAGGTGATAGGACTTCTTAATGTGTTTACATCTGCCCCAGGCTTCAGCGACTTCCAAGACTTGTGAGTATCTTTCAGCATATTAGCACACCCCTCAGGCAGAGTTAGACAACGCCCCTCTGATGCATCGTGTTCACCTTCAGTTGTGCAGACAGGACTGGGAACAATGGTTGTTTTCTGTTTTTGGCTTAGCTTAACAACAAGTGAGTCTCTGATAAGAGAAAAACTGACTTGGCCATTGTCATTTTGAAAGAAGAACTGGTTTGATCTAAACTGTTGCCACACGGAAGCACTCTAAACTATCACTGTATATCATTGAGAACCAGTAGAGCGCATTCCTCCACCAAGACCCAACAGTCCCCCTACGAAACCACATTTAAATTCACTAGATCCAGACTTTTTCTTATTTTAGTCCCCTAAACATGGCTGATACCCAGGAATTATTCTCTGAGAAATCAACAATCAACATCTCATATTGTGAAAGGATAATTGGTTTGTCCCTGACCCATACAACATCCATCCACCAAGTTTTGTGGTAAGCTTTTGCTTAGTCCTGTAAACCAACAGACAAACAAACGCAGAGGAAAAAACAGGTTACTTGGAGGATGTAAACATCCTCGTAGCTTTGAGAATTCCTCAACAGGAGGTAAAGGGCCCAACAGCCTTAAAACCGAAGCAATGAACACAATTAGCAAACTTAAGAACCTATAGCGCAACTGAAAGTGTCCAACTGCATAAGAAGGATCACTATAGAGGGAACAAAATCCATGAAATACCTAAAATCAGGATAAAACTTTGTGTCTTGATGATGGAACTTCAAGAGGTCCAATCACAAAACTCCCTGGTCAGTCAGGAGCTTGCAAAGAAACCGACCAGTGTGTGTGCAACAAATGTGTTGTGGTTGTCATGGTGATATACTCTTATCTTACTAGTGTTGAACAATAAGCTTTAGGTTCACTGGGGAATTTTGATGTGTGCTTCCTGACATAGCACACACTGTCAAATTATTACAAACATTACAAACATTACAGAAAATTATTGAACTGAATGATTACTTTTAATTTTAAAAAAAATTTAGCGAGTTAATAAGACATATGCATAGAGCTTCAAATGTGGACTGAAGCACATTAAGAGAAGACAATAATTTGGAGGAATCCTGTATATTGAGGCATACATAAACATACACAAGCGTATTTTGAGTTTTTTCGGCAGAGGTGATAATTTGAATCTGTTAATACTCTACCTCTCTCTCACTCTTTTTCCTCAGTTACCTGGTGATGCCTTACATGTTTACTGACCTGTCAAAAGTGCGAGGTCTACTCTCAGAGGACAAAGTCAAGTTCCTCGTCTACCAGATGCTCTGTGGACTCAGGGTAAGTGAAGGAAGCCAACCTTTCAATTTTTTATCATGAAGGTATCAAAGGCCTTGTTCAGACCTGGTATTAAGATCCGCATCAGAGATCCGTTCACAGGTTCACAGCGATAAGTTCCTCAGTTCACACCTGACCTTAAAATGTGTCCATGTTTTTCCTGTGACCATTTGCGATCGGATCCCTTTGCCGCTCTATATGCAAATACCGGTAATCACGTCGGTCACATATGTTTGAGAAAACCAAATTATTTGTTTGTAGATGGGTCATATGTCAGTGTATGTGTGTCTGTTGGCGTGAGCGGAAGAGAGAGGAGTAGGATGGGATGAAAGAATGTAATTCAGCTATGAAGACAGATTTGAGCCATATAAGAAAAGTATCAATCATTACGTGGTGATCTGTGTTGATTCTGCGGCCAAAGAAATCAATGCACTGAGAATCGTAAAAAAAATGTTTGACTCATTGTGAAACAGTCAGATTTCAGCTGTGTAGATCCTTTATATGTGGCCCCGTGATCCATTTGTGTACATACAATGAAAAGAATGTGGCCACATGTGTCCCAGACCAACTCAGCATTAGGTGCGTTCAGACCAGAGCTGACCACTTGTAATCGGGTCACTCAGGATGTTAATACCAGGTCTCAAAGCTGGCTGATTATGTTTTATGGTTAACATGTCACACATATATATAATGAGGAGTACAGGTACCTCCTTTGCCTTATAAGACTAAATCATAGTGAATACTATATATAAAGGAAAAAAGTATAGATGTATTATTAAGAACAATAGTTTATTTCCAACATTTCAAGTATACTCTAAATAAAACTCCACTCTGTGCGAGTATGTTGTCCGGAACTTACTTTTGTGAACTTATGCATTCAGCCATTCTACTAAAACCAGCCTTATTAAAAATACACCAAATGTTAAACCGTAGCATTACATTTGGATGTGAATGCAATATTAATCATTGTCTGCCTGCGTTGTCTCTCCCTGTCTGCAGTACATCCACAGCGCTGGAATCATCCACAGGGTAAGTACAAGTCAATATGCCATTGAGCAGAGCTGATGTTAGAGCTTAGAGAAAAACTAGAGTGGCACTCAGTAAAGCAGATTCCCCAGCCAAGTTCCAACAGTCTGGTTAAATTCAATTGTACACTCTCGTAGATAACAGTCCACCAAACACGCCTGATTTTGTAAATAATTGAGATCCATGAACTATTCACTTGGAAATTGGTAAAAGGAAAAGAAGTTGGTAAATAAAGTGTAATAAAATTCCTGCCCCACAATTTAACGGCTTCTCTCTTGGCCCATGTCCCGTCCTTCCACTTAGTTCTGTGGAATTCAGTAGAGTAGTTATTGTGTAATTCTTTGCATGTGCACCTATTCCCGTGCGTACCTAAGAAGGACATGCAAAAGTCTTGTTGACCTAATTCATCATCACAATCAAGTCAGAATAAACCCTGCCCCAACAGGTAAGATGAGATGACTCACCTGTGATGCCTGACTGCATGTCTGGAGCTGTCCTCACACCCTGCTGCAGCAGTGTCAACCCCTGTGGGTGTGTGTGGAGCAGGAAAATAGAGTTACTCCAATAAAGCACTTAAAGCATTTAGGCAGCGCCCGTAATACAACACCAAAGAAATCATATCCCGCCTCCAAGACAAACGTTGTTTTTCAGTGCAGGAAAATAATCATTCAAATGTGCATAAAATAATAAGTGGTAGATGCATGGAAATAGTAAATTAATATTCCCTCTGTTACAAATTCTTTACAGTAAATGAGCAGTTTTGCGTTCTTAACTTTTTAATCTCAACATATTTATAAGCTAATCTTAATTGTCTTGAGCTGCTCGTGTGTGCACTTGTTAGTGATCAGGTCATTGTGTGTTTGTGTTTCGTCTGTAGAAAACTTGGTTGTGCACACCCTGGCTCGGTCCTCTGTCTGAAGTGTTATCCTGCTTTTAACAGCAGGGCTTCCTAAAGCAATGAAGGTGTTATCAACACTCACTAACAGTCCAACACTTATCACACATTATGTCACAGGGTTGTGTGACTGAATCTGCACAAATGCCAGAGCAGGATTGAGACAAAGAGCTGAGCCGGCTACAGGAACTACAAGCGCTAAAGCTCTTCCCTAGCGTAGTTCTGAATCTGCACAGTGCCAGCGCTGTAATTTTCGGTTAATCACAATGTGCCACAAGTAACCAACACTGAGCTCATTCTGTTTTACAGGATCTTAAGCCTGGAAACTTGGCAGTGAACCAGGACTGTGAACTGAAGGTTGGTACTTTGAAGGATTAGACAAGAAAAACATAAACAACATGAACACATTTAAATGACGGTGCAGCTGCAATAAAAGAATGTCATCAAATATCAAATATATTATATGAACACATTGCACCTGTTTTATCGTTTTCACACTGGCTCCCAATTTGTTTTAGGATTGATTTAAAACATTTATTGGTTCATTTTATTGGTCTTCATGGTCTGGCCCCAGGCTTTATCTCTGATCTTTTAAATCCTTATTTACCTCTGTGCAGCTTGTGATCTTTGGGGTCTGCTGTCACTTCCTCAATCTAGGCTGAAAACTAGGGGGGGAGGGCAGAGGGTTTGCCATCAGGGTCCCAAGGCTCTGGAATTAATTGCCTGAGGAAATAAGGGCCGTCCGAGACAATGTCTTCTTTCAAGTCTCAGTTAAAAACACACTTTTTTCAGGAGACAAATTCCTGATTTTACTAGTCTATTATTGTTTCTTTTACCTCTGTTGTTATTATATCACCAGTATTATTCATGTTCTTCCTCTACTTTTTTAACCTTTTTTCCTGTTGTACAGCACTTTTTTTGTTGAAAAGTTCCTAATAAGTTATTATTATAATAAAATGAGCAATATACAAGAAACATCATATGGATTTACTGACGTTGTTTTCGTTAAAAAACAGATTTAACTGTTTTGATCAGAACATTAAATATAGAAGCAGATATTGTTTGTGATGTATAAAGTTTCCACATGTGTTAGTCATAGACGTAAGAATTCTGTAATGTTGTCTAACGGTGTATAAACTTAACAGACACCTACTTTACTCTACTTTATTCAGTGTTTTTGTGCCGGTGGTGATCAGAGTTTGTTTCTGATGCAGATCCTGGACTTTGGTCTGGCTCGCGGGGCTGATGCTGAGATGACAGGCTACGTGGTGACCCGTTGGTACCGGGCCCCTGAGGTCATTCTGAACTGGATGCACTACACCCAGACTGGCAAGACAATCATAGCTTTTACATGTTCTCGACCGTGTCCTCCCCACTGTCTCAGTGTACAGTTGGTCTGTCGGGGCAGTGACTCCAACAGTTTCCCTGTGTCACATTGGGATTTTGTCTTTTATTTTGGGCTTTTATGTTACTTTAGAGATCAGCAGTTTTTTTATATTAATGTCACTGGTGCATGAAATCCATCTGACGTCGGATGGGTGTCCTTCTGACAATAAATCTTATTCTTTCCATTGGGTCTGATAGCATCCTGATAGACTGAACGACTGAACTGTCACTGAGATGAAAGTGACTTTCCCAGGATTTATGTTTATTTAGGGGATGTTTCTCATTTTGTAAACTATATCTACAGGATGGAATGTGGCACAGAGAGCCTCTCGGGCAAGTTTACACCCTTCATGGGGTTGTATTACTCACTGAGTGTTCCCAGTGTAAACAGCACAATAGATTCTGGGCTCTGTTGAGAATAGGAACTCTGCTGTACCATTTAAATGCCACCTTCCTCATTTCTGCTCCACTGAGCTATCCTTAAAACCCTCTTGTGTTGATGTGATGTGGTCCCTGCTTGGATTTTCACTGATGTTTTCTTCCTCTGGTGTTTATTCTAGTGGACATCTGGTCTGTGGGCTGTATCATGGCAGAAATGATCAATGGAAAGACTCTTTTCAAAGGAAAAGACTGTATCCTTTCACCTTTGACTGGACATGAACTTTTGAAGTTGATCTCGTGTTAAGTAATGACAAGTTTCAGTGAACGCCAAAATAACCTCACATCAAGATCTATCAAATCATTGTTCTAATAAAAGAGATTGAAAGCCTCTTGATTAAACAGCGACAGCTTTATTTGATGGTGAGCATCATAAATCAGGTGCAACATGGAAGGAAAAGGAGTTACAGTGAAATACATGCAGCAGAAGCAACACATTTCCTCAGGCAGCATCCTGTGCTGCTTTTACTGCACTATTACAAACTTCTTCGGCATGTTTTATTTTTGCTTTTATGTTCTGTTTGGCACCTTTTGCACTTCACTGATTTATAGCACCGGCTCCCAAATAAAGCTGCCACTGTCTCATCAAATAACTTTAATTTCCCTTTATCAATCTGCTTTATGGACCTGTTTGGAAGCCCATACTTCCCACTGCATCTGTGTTGAAACACACACTTACTGAAGCTCCAGAACTTCGCCAGTTTTTTTAAATCCTTGATCGTAACCCCAGACATGGACCAGCTGACTCAGATCCTGAAAGTGACTGGAGTGCCGGGAGCAGAGTTTATCCAGAAGCTGGACAGTCCAGAGGTAAGAGGAGTTACTGCATGTGTTCATATATCTCAAATACAGCCTGTAATGAAACTGCAGTTTCACTCAGATGTGTTTTCAAATTATGCTTTTTATTGTTTCCATACGGAATAAAACAACCTCAAACACAGCAGGCATGATTAAGTGTATGTATAAAATAAAGAATGTACAGGATAATGAAAGTGAAAGTATTCCCAAAACAGTTCAAACAAGCAAAGGGAAATGAATGTATACAAACATACATGTACACATTTAAGGCACTTTAAAAATAATGATAATATAAATATGAATAAAATATAAAATAATTATATAATATTGCAACTATAATACTCAGCAAATAGTACTTTGCCATTACTCACTCAGACAGGTTGTTAAATTCCTGAGGTGAATAATATCTTGTTAATATTCATCACATTTAAGAAATGTCAAACAGAATTAGATTGATGCTAAGGACTGATTTACAAATCAAACTGTTCACTAAATCCTTCCTCAATACCAAAAAACATAACATTAACAAGAATAAAGTCTCACTAGCAGCTCTTAGAGGCTGCAGTATATATTTCATACCACAATAATGGCATGCTGAAGATTTAGAATTTGTCCTGAGGGTGGCACTAGAGAAAAGGCAGTGCATCAATAAAACATGAAGGAGGATTCTTTCTATAAGGTTAAAGTTAGGATGTGTAAATAATGTTAACATAAGGAGCTTTATCTACCAGGTACCACCAGTAACACGTCTTCACCAGTCAATCTACCAAACTCAATATTAACAACCTATCTACTTATTGTTACATTTTAGGCTCATGAGTTGCTTTGTGTGAGATTCTGTTGATTGCAATAAAATGCTTTAATTATATTAGTATCTTTCACAAGATAACTCACTCTAAATAAGCTGTTTCTGATTTGTGGTTGTTTCTCTATCAGGCTAAAACTTATATTAAGGCTCTTCCCCGCTATCCCAGAAAAGACTTCTCAACATTGTTCCCCAGAGCCAGTGCAAACGGTAAGTTGAAATACAGAACTGGCACCACACCACTCACCCACAAATGTTTGTATTTACCCTGTACCGCACACAGAGACTGGACATGACCAGAGTCTTCCACCAGCGCTGGCCCACCAAAGGAGGTCAGGGTCGGGAGTTTGTTTTCCCAGTAATCATGTGTTTCGTTTGCTTATTACATCTGTTTAGCTTCTCTCCGTCTCTGAGTGATGTAGTGAAATAATGTCTCCCCCTGCACGGACTGTCAGTGTTGGGCAGATAGAGCACAGGAGAAAATCTATAAGTGAGATAATTTACGTCTCTAGCAGCAGAAAAATTGTAATATGCTTTGTTCTTTGTGTTTTGTCTGTATATCTTAATCTTAATTTTCTGGAAGGTTTGTAGCAACCTTGCATGGTGGCTAATGTCAATAAAAACGTTTTACACATTCCCTGACATCTACTGTTTGAAGATTTGTATGTTCAGACTGTTTTTGCTCCTCTGACCGTTTGCAGGTATCGACCTGCTGGAGAAGATGCTGGTTCTTGATGGAGATGAGAGGCTTACAGCAGAACTGGCTCTGGAGCACCCGTACTTCGATGGCCTGAGGGACCCAGACGACTTTCCCGAGCCTACGCCTTATGATGACAGCCATGACAACGCTGTATTGTCCCTGGAGGAGTGGAAGCGTAAGTGAACAAACTATAATTTTGCATTAATTAGAAAGAAATAACCATCATGTAACAATGTAATAGTGTTAAATGAGAATTGATTAACATGCTTGTGTATCATAAGCTGTTTTCAGACATGAACTCTGGAAAATTGGGTTGGTTGTTTGCTGTTCACACATGAAGAACGCAGCAGGAGATTGTCCGAGTCAGACACGTTCACAACAAGGCTTTGGAAATCACTGTTTTTGTTTACAGCACATCAACGCTGCTGTCAGCCTTTATGGCCAAAAGCTCTGTAGTATCGTTGTTTTTCCAAATTGGTATCTTCTTCGGCATGATTTCTGTGTATTGCACCCCTTTTTCATCCTGAGATATTCACCTCCACCAAGGAGGTTTGGTTTTCACACACCCCCTCACAATTTTGATCATATTCCCAGGGAATAATTCAAGGATCTTGCTGTGAATTCTTCTAGACAATTTCACCCCTGGTCTTACTCTGACTTATTCATAACATTTGCAGGAAACTTTCTGAAAAATGTCTTGAGCAACAGATTTGAACATTGGCTTTCTCACGTAGAGCCCCTCTGGAAAACGTGCAGATTTCAGTGCACGTCTGAAAGCAGCTATAGTGGACACAGTAAACAGTGGAACAGTTTTACTAATGTGCTTTTCAAATGGTCAAAGTGGACATTTTCTTTTAAGTGTTTACGATGTTGGTCATGTTGAATTATTAACACCTATACAAATATTCTAATGCAGGGCTTCTGTTTTATGTGGTAATGCATAATTAATGTGAAAACACCATGCAATATGTCCTGAACTTAATTTTCAGCTTGAATCATCGTGGACATGCAGAAAGCAAATGGTTTTACCCTTATTGTCTACAGGGTTATGTTTCAAAGAGGTGAAAAGCTTCGTGCCGATCCCACGGAGAGACTCCAAGAGGAAAAACACCCTGACCATGACTCCGTGACCTGATGAATTCTCAGCCACTACCGACACCGAACACAGCCGCCCGTGCCCTTGTACATTCTCACCTTGGATTCACTCTGTACCTTCTGGCCTGGAAATGTTTAGATTCATGAACGAGAGCTTACCATTTTTTCTTTTTGTAATGTACAATTATTGCCTAAATGTAAACTGCTCTCTGTGTCACACAATTGAAGTGTCTTGCAAATGTATTGTGACTGAATGTCACAGGGTTTACTGTAAGATTTACTGTATTATTGTTTTTTCGGATTAAAGTATAAGACTCATAGTCAACTCAAATGTTGTGTCATTCAAATTAATGCTCTCATGTTTAATATAGCATCTCTGTATGTTAATTAACAGCCATGGGGGTTTATGTAGCACATCAAGACATCTTTCTGCCAGAGAGACTGATTTTAACCATGTGATGCTTGTCTGGCACCTTTCCCCTGAATAAGTGTGCGTGTGTGTGCGTGCAGTATGCAAATGGTATAAACATGAGCATGCATGTGTGCACAGATGTTTTGTGTACATATGGATGACACAGGACAGGTGTCAGTTTTCCAGAGCACGACTCCAGTTAGTTAACATCACAATGCTGAAACCACGTGTTCGGAGGATACGGAGCTGTTAATGAGATCAATAGAAACTATACGATGTGTTAAATAGCTTGCGCGCGAAAAATTATGACCGTGTGACGTCACGAGGGCGGGCTAAACTTCTATTAGTCCACTGTTGTCAAGGTAGCCCACGGGCGACCACACAAGCGGAACAGACGCATTTCCTCATCAGAATAAAATTCAATAGTGTAAACTTGAATAGCAAAACTGATTTTCACGACTCATTTGATCACTCACGATTTAAAATCAAGCTTCAAAACCTTTATGTTATTTAAAAATAATGTATCAGTCATGTCCATTTAACAGAGAAAATCTGCTGAATCTAAACCTATTATTGTTCCAGCACTTAAAATCAAATCTCATATTTCAAAAGGCTGACCATTACACATACTGTATGCGGAAGGGGGGTATTGGATGTAAGAGGGTCAAATATAACATGAAATGTTACAAATGTTAATTCTCACATTGAATCAAATGAATTGAAAACAACAGCACGGCATGGACTGAATGGTAATAGAAAACTCGTTATTTACTAGATGTGATTAAAAAGGCCTCACGTTAAACGTAATCACTTTGAAACACATGTATACCACAGTGGGGCTTTTATTGTGAAAGCAGTTTTCGGAAGTCCCATGTTTTCTCTTCGGCGAACGTCCATGTAGAACTCACTCCAAACATCTAACCAGCTAGCAAGCTAGCTGAGGGAGGCAAGTAAATTCTGCCTCTCGTAAAATTGGGTCGACAGTAAGTTGTTTATCGGGCAATTGGTGCAGAAATGCCGCTCGTGTTTTCGGTACATTTTCGGGGTTGACCGCTTGCCTCCCAAACGCAGTGTTGTGGAGAAACGGAGGCGTTATAAAATGACGAAATATACCGGCTGTACCAGCGAAGTGTAGCAGGCTAACGCTGTTAGCTGTTAGCTTCCAGAGTGCAGCCAGTGGAGCGGCTGGCTGGGCAACCATTACTGTAGAGGCGGCTTCACACCGCCGGCTGACGAGCTCCGTGGGTCGGTACGTCGCAATAATAGGTAAGATGGCTTCTGCTTGACATCTTTTCGTGTGAAGTTGGTTTAAACTATGTTCTCCTTGTAAACCAGCACAGATACGAGTCTCTTCTTCGTCTTGTCATCGTTTTAAAATTAGCAATCGTCAGTACTGTCAGTCTGTTAAAGTTAGCAGGCTAGCTAGCTGATATCTTCACTTTGATGTCAGATTCCCGGATAAGTGTCAAAATACTGCGCCTTTCTCAAACCACGTGGACACGATACTTCAACATGACACATTAACACTGTGATTAAAAGTGTAGAAGAGCCTTTCGCGGCGTTTTAAAACTGTAAATATGGCTGACATTTTACTCTCGAAATAAGGGCACTGATCTGCTGAGACCGCGGTGTTCTTGATGCTGATTGGCTCGGCTGTGCTTCAGTCAAACTTCCCTGAGAGCGGATTGGATGTCCCCGCTGTGTTGTGGTTAGCCCTGAGAGTAGTTGTCAACAATTAAATGAGATAAAGTCGAGAGTAATCAAAGTCTTCATAACGGCTCTGTAATAAACGACACACAGTTTTTCCTCATTAACTCGTGTGTAGACAGGGAAGGGCAAAGCTTGGCAGCTGATTCACTGGCAACATACGCAGCATTGATATAGTAACGACATTGAGAGTTGTGTGAAGGAATGTTTACGCTGCCTGTGACAGCCCTGCCTAAGAACACTGGACAGTACATAACAATGCATGGCATTTAAGATAGACTTAGCATATTTGTCATTTTGGCTTTGGTTGTGACAGTAAGGGCAGCAGTTTGCTTAGTTTCTAACATTTTATATAATGATCACAAGAGAAGTTGATATGTCCAAGCAGCAGAGATTAAATACAGATGGGAGATTTACGTTTGATGATTTCCTCTAGTCTTGCCTTAGCTCAAAAGACTACCAATCCATGTATGTTCAACTGTCACATTAGAGGTCTGATTAGATATAGCTGTCTGCTTAGGTAAACAGACAGCAAGGTTTACTCAATGTGATTTTATTAAGTTTATAAGTGAAAATAATGGCATAATAATATTTTCATATTCTGTTGTTAAATTTTGTGCTGCCTAATATTTACAGTTGTATATCCTATTAAACCAACAGAAGGGAAAGTCTAATCAGTGGCCAATGAGGAAGCCACGTCGAAAAGCCCAGGTGGCGGCAGGAGGTGAGGGAGATGTCAAGAAGTCCAATGGGACAGTTGTCGGGCGCGGCCGTGGCCGCGGCGGGGCCCGACAACGATCTCCGTCCCCTTACAGCCTCAAAGCATCTCCAAGCCGAGAAACCCTGACCTATGCCCAGTCCCAGAAGGTGGTGGAGGTGGAACTGGACGGTAGGCTTCACCGGATTTCTATTCATGACCCCCTGGAGGTCATTACGGAAGATGAGATGATGGCTCAGGACATTAGTGAGTGTAACAGTAACAAGGAGAACAGTGAGCAGTCATCACCTCCCGCCAGCAGTGCCCAAACAGTTCGTAAAGCAATAACACCCCGAGGTCGCAGAAAAGACTCAAAATGCCCCTCTATCAAATCGCCACCTCCTTCTAAGAACCACTGCTCTAATTCCCATCCCCAGACACCTGAAAAGCAACACACAACACACCATCACCACATAACCCTCCCTGAGCCTACGTTTCGTGTGCTAGAAACCTTCAAACCGGTCGAGGCAGCTCCTCTGCCCGCTGCATATTACCGTTACATGGAGCGCTCAGCTGAGGAGCAGGAAGCTGAGGCAGAATATGATATGGACGAAGAGGACACTGCATGGCTTGAGATGGTCAATGCTGGCCGGACGTCAGAGAGTTACTCGGCTGTCTCACAAGACACCTTTGAGTTGCTGGTGGACCGGATGGAGGAGGAAGCTTACCGGGAAGCCCGCAGCCGGGCCCCCTCTCAGAGTACTGTTGACGATGATGCCTTCTGCTGCGTATGCCTAGATGACGAGTGCCTGAACAGCAACGTAATCCTCTTCTGTGACTCCTGCAACCTTGCTGTGCACCAGGAGTGTTATGGAGTTCCCTATATCCCAGAGGGCCAGTGGCTGTGCCGCTGCTGCCTCCAATCCCCTCAGAGACCTGTTGACTGTATTCTGTGTCCAAACCGTGGTGGGGCCTTCAAGCAAACAAGTGATGGCCGCTGGGCGCATGTGGTCTGTGCCATCTGGATCCCTGAAGTCTGTTTTGCCAACACAGTGTTCCTGGAGCCAGTCGAAGGGGTCAGTAACATTCCCCCAGCACGCTGGAAATTGACCTGCTACCTGTGCAAGCAGAAGGGCCGTGGTGCATCTATTCAGTGCCACAAGGCCAACTGCTACACTGCATTTCACGTCACATGTGCTCAGCGCGCTGGCCTGTTTATGAAGATAGATCCTGTGCGAGAGACTAATGTCAACGGGACCATGTTCTCCGTTAAGAAGACGGCATTCTGTGAGGCCCATTCACCTCCAGGACAAGAAACTGCCTCAGATGAGGAGGGGGAAGGCAGAGTGGTGGGCAGCAGAGGGAGGGCTAGTAGAGGACGGAGTGCCTACACAGCGGGTCCAACAACACCAAAAAAAATCAGAAAGTCTGATGATGATGTTAAATCGGAGAAAAAGAAAGGGAAGAAGAGCCCAGACTCAACAGCTCAACAAACTGCTTCACCTCAAGTGACAGTGCATCAGATACCCACAAGCAGGTAAGATTCTCTTATTTTGAAGAAGCTAAAAGGTTGTGATTCTGTTGCTCATAAAAATTCAACTGCAACTCTTTTTTTCTTTTTTGAAAAACAATTTACAGATAGTTTTTATCATATGTCAGTAATGTTCTCAGATCAACCAATTTTTATCCATTTCTTTTACAGGTTGAACATCATCTGCAAAGGCATCATCTTCCAGAGGAAAAGCCAGTTCATGCAGAGGCTGCACAGCTACTGGTTACTGAAGCGTCAGGCGAGAAACGATGTGCCGCTGGTCCGGCGTTTGCACTCTAACATCCCAACCCAGAGGACTATTGAACAGGTCAGGAAAAAAAAAGAATGGAAGCCCCTGTGTTTTTTTTGTGCTATTATTATGTGTATGTGCTTGGTAATTGTCTCACCAAGCTATTGCTAAAAAGCATTGATTTGCTTTCGATACACATCTGGTACTGTGTACGTACAGTGGATTTCTAAACAAATATGTTGTACTTTATAGCCTCCAGTGGATGAGAAGGTTTCTGCAGCAAGAGAAGCTCTGAGATATTGGCAGAAGCTTCGGCATGACCTTGAAAAGGCCAGGTTGCTGGTGGAGCTCATCCGCAAGAGGGAGAAACTCAAACGAGAACAGGTAACAAACAAAGACGAGTGTCAAATGCTCACAGGAATTTTAACCTAACTGGGTGTCTTATTCAGGCTAATCCATTTTACATCTCTGAATGCACAAAGGCTCTCACTTTCCTTAGCTCTTCTTCTACATCAAAATCTTGGAGGCATTACCAGGATGAAAACACACAAATAGCTTTGTAAATCCATTAGGATTGACAGTTGTCCTCATGATCTACAGGCCAACCAGTGGTCTGTGGATGTTGACATCTGACCAGATGAGGACTGAAAAATTATTTTCTGCTTATCCATGGACAACCTTGTAGACTGATTACGACATGAATGTGTTATCATGTTCTCTGCATATTATTAGTTAGTAAAAATCACACAGCCCCTCGTAAAATAGCACTGAGCGTTCTTTCACCTCATTTGAACCTTCTAACTAGTCTGAAATCTTGATGGATTCACGTATGTTGACATCACACTTGTATCATGTAACAATCACAGGTCAAAGTTCACCAGGAGGCTTTGGAGATGCAGCTGACCCCAATGTTGATGCTGCTCCGCTCCACTATGGACCAACTACAGGAGAAGGACACAGCCCAGATCTTTGCAGAGCCAGTGGACATCAAGGAGGTGAGACATGTGACTGTTCATATAGAGATGATTGGAAGAGCCTGAAAATGTATTCAAATATTTATTTCAATGACATATACATTGTTATTAAATATAAAAACACAGGATTGTTCCAGATAATGTAATGGTTCTTCAGGTTTATGTTCTTACCAGCAGTTTCAAGTATTTCAATTTTGTTTCGGTGAAGCCGAGGACTCACACAAAACAAACAAATTTTGACTGTAGTCTGGATTTCACATTTCCCTGTCTGCACAGCCCTACAATATGTTTATACTATTTACACGAAATTGTTGTTACAGACCAAATTACAGCTCTTTCACAATCTCACGAATTTGCATTTATTATTTATATTCTTGTTGTTAACGTTTGGAGCTTTGTTTTGTCTTCAGGTCCCAGATTACCTGGAGTTCATCAGCCAGCCCATAGACTTTTCCATTATGCGCTTGAAGCTGGACGGTCACGTCTACCGCTCAGTGGCTGACTTGGAGGCCGACTTCAACCTTATGGTGTCCAACTGCCTCCTCTACAATTCCAAGGAGACGGTCTTCCACCGGGCAGCACTGCGTCTTCGAGATTTAGGAGGGGCTATACTCCGCCATGCACAACGACAAGCCACCAACACCGGCCTGGACCTGGACACTGGCATGCACCTCCCACAGTCGCCACAGAAAAGAGACTTTTACAGCTGCACCTGGGATGATGGTAAGACACAGGGGTGGGGCTCTAAAGGAAAATATGATCTCAGACATGTTTTTTAGTGGGCAGGATGGTGCTGCTGCTGCTGCTGGTCACTGTCTTACTATCTTATTTTTTCACATGTGACTTAAGATTCCGTTTGTGTGTTGTGCGCGTGTAGTGCAGACTTGTTGTTTTTTGGGGATTTGAGAGGTAATAGATATTCGTTCTTCAACCTTCTCTCCCTCCCCCTATACTGCTTATTCTTGTAAGGGGTGACTTTTTAAGAATGTGTTTGAATTTTGACAATTTTGTTGTAGTCTGACTCGTATTAATTTGGCGGCTGAGGTGGTTAAGTTGGTGGTTTGATCTCGGTCCCCTACAGTCCACATTTGAAAGTGTCCTTGGGCAAGATACTTGTGTGATAGAAGGAAGCGCTGCCTTTAGGAAAACTGTATGTATGGCTGAATGCGAATTGTACAGTAAATTGCTTTGACTAATCAAAAAATACTGGAAAAGTGCTATATAAATAAAGTTAACTTACCTTTTAATTTGAAGATGGGTTGCTGCTCAATCACCCTTGTAATGTATTTGTTAGCTTTTTTGAAGGTAGCCACAGTAGACTGTTGAAAGTGAAGATGGCTGTGCAATACTTTTGGATCTCATTTGTCAGCTAACAAAAGCTTCAGTTTGAAAAATTCAGTTTTAAACTCTAATTTCTCCTACTGTGTGGAACATGCATGTATAGGTTGTGTTCGGCTAACTCCTTTCTGTTGTGTCCAGTTGACAGTGTGCTCGATCCGGACAACCGACTCCATATGTCAGTGGAGGAACAGCTGAAGGAGCTGCTAGAGAAGCTGGACTTTGTCACCTCCATGCGGTGCAGCGGCGCCCGAACTCGTCGCATGCGCCTTCTTCGCCGCGAGATCAACAACATCCGCTACAAGCAGGGCCAGCACCCCCGCCACAGGCTTCACAACGGATATCTGAAAGAAGAGGACTACGAGGATGACGAGGAGGAGGCGGAAGACGATGACAAAGCGACCAAGGCAGATAACGGCATTTCGTCTTCTGACAAAGGTGGGCGATGAAAAGCACTGACGCTCCTAGAGTATGAAAATGCCAATGCATGTACCTTTATTTAAAAGCCACTTTTTTAACGATGAGACCAGTTGTGAACATGAGCTAATGAAACATTGTCCTCAGGTTATTGAGCCAGGGTCCCCCCCACGCACCAACCCCAACCACCCCACTGTCTCCAGTCTAGTAAGTAGGGGCCCACAGAGTCTCGTTAGCCATGGCTGCCTCACAACTCCTCTCTCCCAGTGCACTCTATGTCTGCACCTCTTCAGTACATCACTCATGGACTCACCACTCTCCATTGGCCACGTACTGTCATGCCATACCATCCCACTTACTGCAGGGCAGTCCAGTCAAACAGATACCTGCCACTGTAGTGGGGGCAACGGAACACCTGGGATTTGTGTCAGTTCAGTCATAGAATGCTGCCATGTTACCATGTTGCTGGTTCACAGTTGTGAGCGCAAAGTTATTTATTCACTCGTCTTGACAAGGTCGTCCATGTCTGCAGAATGGTTCAACTCCCTTTGGACCGTGGTTAGACTGTCAGAATGAAATGTCAATCATTTTCCAGTGTGACTACTACACCACCACATCACACTACATACTCAATGGGCATTCATTTCAAATCAATGGTAAATCACACAGAATTTCATTTTTCTCCTCTCCTCTTCCAGAAGACCTCAAATCCACTTCGCCACCAACACTGGAACCTACAGGGCCGGCGCCTCCTCCACGACGGGGGGACGCACAACTGGAGCCTCCCACACTGCGGCCAATCACAGGGGAGCCGCTGTCCCCCAGCTGGGCCTGCAAGCGCTTAAAGATGGACAGTGACCTCCCAGACAGCGCCACGGAGAACATTAATTGCACTAAAACACAGGAACGGCTCGCTTTGTCGCCACCTGTTTTGCACAGTGAACGGCCGGTGGTGGCCAATGGTCTGCCAGAGCCCGGCGCCCCCCCCACGGCCCACCACCGGGGGAGTGGGACGACGAACCTCTGTGTTGTTCAAGAAGGCAAAAAATGGAGCAAAGCTTTTCAGAGACAGAGAAAATTCCTTGCTGAATGGAAAGGGGCTGCAGGACGACAAGGCATGCAAGAGCCCCACAACACCAACCTCTGCAGCCAGCACCCCATGCTCCACACCTCTTTCTACTCCTTCCAAAACACCACAGAAGAGCCCAGGACCCCCCACCCTGAATGAACCGTGGACCCCGAGGCGAGACGTATGCACAGATAGTGAGATAGAGGGAACACCGAATCATACACTGGAAAGTGGTGAGTAATTTCACATGTATACTATCAACAGACACGTCTTACCTCAAGTTTCAGGATCTCCACTCTGGCTGGATTCAGAGTCGTCTACTCTTGGCAGTGAAGATGCTGACTAAGATGTGATCACACAGGGTGTAGTCTGGAATCAGAACTGAACTACAAGTTGACAATAGTTATATCACAAATTCACAAATAATGACAACGTCAGACAAAATGATCTGAAGGAATAGAAAGGTTGGAGTGGAGTTACAGATGTTGTGATGTCGTCATCCCATTCTTTAAAAACAAAAGAACAGTCGAAACTACAGATCTAAATGGATTGTTACTTGGTGGAATGATGGGGTATGAGCCAAGGAAGAAACCATTAACATTGGGAAATAGGGTGGTTTTTCTATCACTGATTTAACCTAGAAAGTAATTAATGGATCTTGATTGAAAAAAATCCAGTACATGTTTGCAGCTGAGATCTATGAGTGTGTGAAATTTGGTGCAGTTTGATTGAATTTTCAACTTTATAAGGTTAGTGAGGTAACACTGATTCCATATTCTAAACATTTCAAACTATTTTATTTTTAGCTTTCATATATTATTTTCGGTTAAATGAGGAAAATGGCTTATGAGCTTGTTTCTTTCTAATTCAGTCTCTAAATCAAACAATGCCTCAGCTACCCTCTACTCTTATTATCTAAGATTAAAGGGTACTGTACTCCTTTGCAAAGAATATCAAATCAAATCAAATCAAATCAAAGTTTATTGTCACATGCACCAATGACGGCGTCATCGGAGCAGTGAAATTCTTATGAATGCAGTGCTATATGGTCATAGCACTGCTTTGATTTGCAGTTTTTTTGTTGTGACTGGGCTAAGATTAAATATAGAAAATCCCTTTCTTAACTCTTTTATATATTTTCTCTCTAGTCTCTGCTCTGAGATTTATTTCATTTGATTTCAGGACTCACCAACGGCTTCAACAAGCACAAAGACGGAGGCTCTGACTCTGAGTACAGCCCCTGCCCTGTCCTCCAAAAAGAAATGTAAGACATGGTGTCTCTGTGGTCGTCGCTTGTCTGCCTTTAGTCATGATGCACAATACACTGACCAAACCACGTGCTTGTCTTACAGCAGCTCGCCGCCCAAACGAAGCCTCGGGAAACCAGCTCTTTCCAAAGTTCCCTACTGGGAGATACTCAATGGAGACTCTGATTACACCGGTATGTCTCTGTTTTTGACAGAATATTTAATTTAATGTTTTTTTCCCTTCAGCATAAACAGCAATCTGATTATCTATAGGAACATTATATTTGTGTATTTGTTGGTCACATGAATGCTCCCTCTGTCTGAGCATTAAACCAATCAGCAAGTGAGTCATTACCTGTCCGTGCAGATAAAGAACCTCTCTGCATTCAGCCAATCAGTTTTTCCTGGAAGTTGAGGACGCAAACCAATGGTTTTAAGTGTCTGCTGATGTCTTTCAGGGAACGTCAGCCAAAAATCCGAGGAAGCTAAAGAGCTGGAGCCCCTAGATCTGGTTTGGGCAAAGTGTCGTGGATATCCCTCCTATCCTGCTCTGGTAACCCCCTATTTCATCTAAAACATGTGCTGTCAAACAAGTGGTGGAGCTTTTAAATAGGCAGCTTTCACCAAACCATTTTTTAAGAACTACTAATGATAAGATTTCCTGAGATTATATTACAACTGTATGAGAGTACAAAGCTCAGAGCAAACCTTAAGTCCCTCTTTGACTGACTGTGTTTCTACCAGATCATTGACCCAGAGATGCCTGAGGAGGGCCTGCTGCACAACGGGGTCCCCATCCCCATCCCACCCAAAGACGTCCTACAGCTGGGGGAGCAGCGACAGGAGGAGGCCGACGAGAGGCTCTACCTGGTGCTTTTCTTTGACAACAAGCGAACATGGTGAGTTTCACATAGTGTGTGTTCAAGACACTTCAGCTGCCTGAATTAAAACCAGTAGGCGATGAGTTAAATTTAAAAAATGTAATTCCGTTTCAATAAAAATGTACCCCCTGCAATCCACTTTCAGCCTAACCCCATCTCCTATGAGAGAGAGCTGGATGTGCAGATAGAGTCAGGGTTTGCAGGTGAACATCCTTAGTTAATGTTACGAAAGTAAATCACTGGATCGCTAGTTTATTTTAAATCCTGTAATCAAATTTCAGGATTTAAAAAAAAATGGAGGACGGCTCTCTTAGTGACCATCGGCAGCACCAGAGTTAAAACATCTGTAAAGATTTTACTGTCTTCGGCAGATTAGATTCAGCATTAACTTAGTAGATACCACTTTTACATTCAGGACTATACAGTTCTCTAGAGCAAGGGTATTGTCCCCCACACATCCAATACCCAACCAATCAGATCCAAAAGTTATTCATATTGAGATACCAGGTAATAATCATACCAAGTCAGTGAAGATCCGTCATTGCCTTGTTGAGTTATTTTACTCAGCATCTCTGCAAATAATATCACTCAAATCTTCCTAAACACAGTCTGCATGTGTGTCTGGTTTTGCAGGCAGTGGCTCCCCCGTGAAAAGGTGACACCCTTGGGTGTAGACGACACAGGGGACAAGCTGCGTATAATGGAGGGCCGCAAGGCCAGCATCCGCAAGTCTGTCCAGGTGGCGTACGACCGGGCTATGATCCACCAGAGCAGAGTCAGCCACAGCCAAGGCTTCGTGGCCTCCAACTTCCTGTAGAGGGCGTCAGTGGACCCCCCTGAGCCCCCCCACCATCAGCCACTATGCATCCATCGTTGGTCTTAAAGCAGCGGCTGGGGCAAGTCCCACTGCGGGCTGGATTTATATTCACACTGTGCTCTGAAGAGGTTGCCATGGCAGCACAGAATCCCGACTGTAGTAGATTATCAAACCACTGGTGTCAGACACGGAGGGTCGTGTTTGACTTCTGTTGAGGATGTGGAGCTCCAGATGATGATGATGATGGATGAAGTCACCTTCAGGTCCCAGGTCTCTGAGTGTGTGGAGGTTTCTTCTGTCTCCACCTCTGTGTGATGAGACAATGTGTCTGGATCTAATGTAAAAGAAGTTCCCTCTATTTTGTTAAATGCTACTGCCAAGGAATCAAATTGTCAGAAAAGAGATTTGACATATTTATATGAACCACAGAAGACAAATGAATGGATCACTGCCATTTTTATACAATAGCTTTTTACATTTTAAACTTTTACAAAGACACTTGTATATTATAAAGGCACACTTTGTGTACATATGTATGTGTTTTATCAAAACTCAATTTTAATTTAAACGTTGCCGTTTTTAAAATTGCGTATTTCAATCAACCCACGAGGGGCAAAGTGAGGCTGTGTATATTTGTGGAGATAAAATAATTCCTGACTTGCTGCAGTGTACTTAGGTTGTTTGATTTTGTTGTGTGTATGTGTCTGCGTGTGTCCGTGTGCGTGCATGTGTGTACATTGAGAGCATACAACAAAATGAACTGTTCTTTATATTTGAATTCTCTTTTTTAATACTGAGAGAAATTATTTATTTATGGAAGACAGAACTATAGAAATAAAGCTATATTGGTTAAAAGTTATGAATTAAATTTTATTTAAAACAAATGGAGTGAGGTTTTAAAAAATAAAACATACAGCAAACATTTGAACAGATTAAATCTTGTTTGGTTGATGATTTGACTCAATCACCATCATTCACTCACCACCCCCCAGAAGTGTCTATTTATTGATGAGAGCCCCATTTTGTCAAATGGACAAATACACCTTTATAAGCTTGTACTACCTGCATATTTTACCTGCTCACCAAATATTTTGTCTGAACCGGTATTTCCTCCTTTTGGAACATAAATGCTGAATTAAAAACATTTTGTGATACTTTAACTGCAGTTTTGTGTTTTACTAGGGAAATTTCAGTAAAAATGCCATTTTAGCTTTTTTCTAACCACACTCCGCAAAGTGAGAAGTACATGTCGGCTAAAATCAGTTGTAAAAAGATCTATAAACATTTCTTTGGTTAAAAAACTAGAGCAGTCCACAAGCACATTCAGTCCAGAACTGTCTCCATCAGGGTCCAGGCTGCTGTCTGGTCAGCAGGAGGTAATTGTGACGGAGGGTGCGGAGCTCCGTCAGTCTGCCCAGCAGGCGGCCAAACCGCTGTGGTCCCCCTCGCGTGGCTCCATCCTGGGCCCCACACACCCTGGACAGCAGGTCCAGGATCAGCTCCTGCATTCTCTCAACACAGCTGGTGATGTGCAGGGACGCCCGGTCTGTAGGACAGGGACACATGAGCACTGACTCTTAGCGTTACTATCCTAACACTGATCTGACTAATCTAACTCGCCCAACAACTACAGTCGTCTGTTCCAGCTCTGATAAAATCTACAGGCACATTCTGAGTGAATCATTCAGGCTTGTATTT
The DNA here is from genome assembly GCA_038501795.1 of Pseudopleuronectes americanus. Lineage (NCBI taxonomy): Eukaryota > Metazoa > Chordata > Actinopteri > Pleuronectiformes > Pleuronectidae > Pseudopleuronectes > Pseudopleuronectes americanus. The sequence continues at coordinate 6,801,413 of CM076725.1, forward strand.
GACTATCTGGACCTGCTGAAGAGCTGCAGATAGGTTTATACTGATTATTTACACTTAAACAGAGAACTTCCATGTCCTCAATTGATTGGATTAGTTCAAACCAAACACATTTTTCCTGCTCTGACCTGAGCAGAGCAGAGCTGTGGCAGTGAGCAGGCTGTACTCCGCCTCCGTCACCCGCAGAGTTCTCATGCTGTGGAAGAAGGTGAGCACCGGGCCGAAGAGATCCTCGCCACTTCCTGTTCGCACCAACAAATGGAAAAGGCCAATGTTAATTTATACTTGACTGTCAGCATAGAAATTACTGAACGGATTTGAACCAAACTTGGTGGAGGGATGGGGTGTGGAGCAGGGGGGGCTTGTTAAAGTTTGTCTAAAAACATGGATTCAGGAATTTCAAGTTCTTTTCTGAGGGAGTGTATTTCTGAATTTACCTGAATCGACCGGTGTCCTACTCAGGAGGTTTCCTGTCGATTCTACATTTCTCAGCCAGTTGTGTGTTGATGTACTGAAAACCTGCAGGGCTGATAATAAAAAGAAAGAGAAATGTACTCGCTGACTCAACGTTAAGTCATAAATGTTGATTTTCTGAAATTCCATGTGTCATATGTTTTCTGATTTTGTTTTATTCACCTGGACTGGGGCTTGTTGGGTTATTGGAGAACTGCTGAGCTGAGAGCAGAAACATGACCTCCAGTGAGGAGACAGACAACAGAGAGCTTTGGTCGGAGAAATCCAGGAGCTCAAAACCTGGACCAAAAACAACACAACTTTACTATTTCTGATAGAACATAATGTTAACATCACACACTACACACAATGGTTATGACAGCACGTGGCACTGCATTCAAATATACTGCCTTTCTGTGTCCTTATCATTTAGTATAAGTGTCTAATTCTCTTTGAATTCACACACAATTTGCCATCTGTCTGTTTGAAATAATAAAAAAGCCCTTTTATGTCATATCTCATGTAATTCCATTTGGATTAATCTGTTTTTTAGTTTTACATGAAAATCAAAAAATGTGCTAGTTAGTTAGTTAGTTCTTTTTCGTCTTATTCTGCAGAACTTTTGCTGAAATATGAATATTTGAAGGAAAAGTCTTGATTTTCATTACTGTTAAAAACTTCAAGACCAACAATGAGCTGATCAAACTAATAAGTTAATGGTCAAAGTCGGTCCTAGAGCCAACAAACTACTGCTAGATATACACACTGGATTACACACTGTGTCTGTGACAGCAGGACATAGTCATCCATAGATTCACTCTGATGTTTCCATTAGTAAATTACTGAGCTTTAAAGAAATTCTGACTTGAGTTTAAATTGAATCTAAATCTGCATAAGCAAGAACAATAAGGTAGGAAGACAGTTTTATGAGACAGAATCGTACTATGTTAGTTTGGATCTTTTCATGGGATTCATTTACAATAAAAAATAAAGAGCATAGTCAGTCTTCTCTTTTGCTATGAATGTTATGGTAGAAAATGAAAGTTTCTGAAAATGCTGAAATAGCTTAGGTTGGTTAAATTGGCATAACCGTCCTCAAATTTTTTTTTAAAGGTCAATGGTCAAATCACCGGGGCTTTATTTCACAAGGTCTTTTTATTGTATGAAGCTCACAGGTCCTCATACTCTTTTATCTTCTTTAAATATTAGAATCTCACTCTTATTAGGGTATTTAACAGAATATAATAGGATTCGAGGGTCAGATGTTTCTGTCGTACCTGGTACTGTCCTGGCAAACTGCAGCAGTCTGTCCAGGTGTGGTGACACAACATGAGACAGACCCTCCACCTCTTCTGTGTAAGGCCACTCGAACAACTGAGCACATACACACAATAAATCATGAGGACAACATGAAAGCTGTTGATTTGGGCGCGGTAGTTCCCACACTGTGACCTACCCTGCTGTGGCTGCTTCCCTGAGCTCTGTACAGGCGATGGGCCTCCACCATCCGGTCCACTATGTACTTCTGTTCTTGGGTTAAACTGGTGGACAGAGTCTGATGGAAGTTAACACAACATGAGATTAAACCAGTGTCTTTAATCTGACATCGCTTGTCTATGGTAAATCTGAGAGGTAGGAAGATTTGAGATGGCAGATCATTGCTGTCATATCAATTTGACACCGGTCTGGGGGAGAAGAGGTGACTCTTGTTTTGTTGAATCGTCCAGCAGGCTGACAATCGCTTACTTATATCAACCATCAAATGAAGCCAAACATAAACCAACAATTGACCATCCATCACATGAGTCACCCAGTGATTTCACTCATCAAGTCTTATACAGCTCAACAATTTATATAGAAAGCACTTTAACGCACACTGGAGGAGACGGGAATCGAACCTTGACACTCTCTACCTCCTGAGTCACACGTATGGGCCCTCAACTATTGAGCTAATCAACCACATGCTCACCAGCAACAACTATTCAACAAACAAAAAACCATGGTTATCAGCGATTCTGCCATTAAAGGGTCAGTGTGTGGCATTTAGTGACACCTAGTGGTGAAGTTGCATGTTGCAGTTGACTAACCCTCCCTCCCCTTCCCCCTCCCCCTCCACCTCCCCTTCCATACATGAAGGAGAACCTGTGGTAACCTTCAGTTGTCATAAAATCACAAAAGGTGTTTAGTTTGTCTAGGTTGGGCTACTGTAATAAACATGACCTATATAATAATAATGTTTAGATTTAAACTAACAATGACAGTGCTAGCATGCTGCTCTGTATCTGCCAAAGATTACAATATAAATTATCTTAGTTTAAGCTTTTAAATGCTAAAATTAGTTAATCAAGGCTTATTCATAAAGAAAAGCTGAGGTTGATGGGAATGTGTCTTAAATGATGCCTCTAATTGTTGAGATATCTCAGTCTACAAATGACCAACAGCGCCACCTCCTGGACCACCATGTCATGACCATGGCTACATCCTTTCAGACAAGCAAACAGTCACAGACACTGGTTCCTGCTGCACCTGTCCAGGTAGTCTGCTGGTGGAGCTGACCCTCCTGCTCTCTGTCAGCTCCTCGTCCTCCTGTCCTCGGCCTTTACCTCCTTTCCTCAGTCGCTTGGACTGACACTGCACCTCGGTCAGAAGGCCTGAGAGAGAGAGATATACATATACAAATCATTCTAATACATTTTGTTTCAGGAGATTCACCACCAATCTTTTGCTTCCATCACGTTAAGTTAAACCTTTAATTTGATGTAGCTCAACAAGTGGTAATAATAAACTGTATTTCTATAGCGTCTTATAAAGCCAGAGTTACAAGGTGTTAAATGCAAATATAGCAAATCCTAGAAAAAACAGATCATACTCAGAAATGCAATTAAGCCAACCCAGTAAAAGAACAACAATAAAACAGAAAAAAATAATAACAAAGTGTTTAAATAATATACAAATTATTAGAAATAAAAATCTAAAGTCTATACAGATAAGTTTTAACTAGTTTTTAAACTGACAGTGATTCTGCTGATCTGATGTTGAGTGTGTTTCACAGCCTAGGAGCTAAAACCATAAAAGCATATGATTCTTACACTCAGCCAGCATTCCCACAGCACGGCATTTCCTCAGCCGGCAGTCTTGACACTTCCTCCTCATGTACATGTCCATCTCACAGGCCCCACCACTCTTACAGTGATACACAGCCTTTTTAGTGACACTACGCCTGAAGAAACCTGTGACAAAAAGGACAGTGGGACCCGGTGAGGTTGAAACAAAGAGTAAATGACTCTGAAGGCAAAGACGGTGAGGTGAGGAATACCTTTGCATCCCTCACAGGTGAGGGCGTTGTAGTGATACCCCGATGCTTTATCTCCACACACCACACACAGCTCGTCCTGACCTCTGCTCTTCCCCACCGACCCCACCCGCGACCTCCGCCCCAGTGGCAGCCCGACTGCTCCGATCCCCTGAACCAGGCCCCCACAGTAGGACTCGGGGCTGGGGTCACAGGGGACCTCCAGGCAGTGAGAGCTGTAGTGGTACGGGGGATGGCAGAGCTGCGAGGAAGAAGAGGAGGACGGTGAGGAGGTGGAGGAGGGCGGCGAGCCGTAGAGGGAGAAGGGCAGGTTTGCAGACGCGTACTGTTGTTGGCTGTAAGGGAGCAGCTGGAGGTCAGGGTCCTGCAGGGGGTAGCCCAGAGGGTCAGCCAGCATGTCTGAGATGGAAATGGATAGAGCAAATCTGAGTTAATCAGCAGCTGAAAATAATATTAACATCTGTTTCAGTCACGTTTACTAAAAACGGCAGTTTCAAAGTGTTTCAAGAAAATACTGAGCCTGTTTCTTTTTAAAATATGATACAGGATATGTGTGGGAACAACTGCACTGGGAGCTGAGATACACAAACTGGTAGGTAAGTAAAAAATTGGTTGGTTTAAAGGAAATAGATTAATCCTTAATCTAGAAGATTGATATAACACCATATCGGTTTTTTTTTCTTTATGTACATCCTGATTTAAAAGATCATAGAACGCCTGTGTTTAGGAACTTATCATAACTTCATAATTTAATCGAGCTGTTATTAACCTAAACTCTCATTTATTGTGTCCCACAGGAACTGTGAACAAGCAGCCGTGGTACGTAACAAAGTACATTTACTTTGTCACTGTACTTACCGTATACTTTCATGTATCTATACTTTACTTAAGTAGTAGCCTTCATAAATATCTGTACTTTCTACTCAACCACATTTTTCGTTTCTATCTTTTCAAAAGTAATAACAAGAGGGAATTGGTTCGCTGATCCAATCAGAGCAGTAGGTTAATATTAGAGCCCGCCTCCTGTGAAGAGAGCAAACTGTACCCACTGGAGGTGAAGAAGAAACACTGCCAGGAATCAGCCAGAATGATGTAGTAGGTCATTGCATACAGGCTATACTCAACAAGTATTCTAAATTTTAACAGTATATTCAAATGCAAGTACTTTTTTTTTGAATGGGGTACTTTTACTTTTGCTCTTGTACATTTCTGTTTGAGTACTTCCTCCATCACGGTGAACGAGTGCATAACTGTCATCTTAGAAAGTTGAGGTGAATCCTGTCATTATCTGAGCCACAGGAGGAAATATAAGAATGGACGGAGACATTTGCAGAAATGTGAATTCATATTTGACGTCAAAGAGCATGACAGGAATGTGTGACTTGACTTGTGTGACTTTGGTGCCTTTCATAACTCTTGGGGAATACAATAAAAAGCCAAGAGCAGAGTGAGACCTTGTGAACTGGTCCAGAAACAGGATGCAGCTGAGAAGTCCCACTGCCGTTAAAAAAAATTCAATGATTTTTTCCTGGGCTCGTCATGGGGTCTGTAATGGTCGTTAAGTGTTGTGACAGCATTAAAACATCTGAGTCATGTCTATGTTGAGAAAACATGTTTGACCACTGGCAGCTTTATAATGTACAGCTGGACCAGCACTACTGGGACTGCTGTGGGATCTGTTATGTAAAAGGAGAGCCCCCCCCCCAATTGTCTTTTTATCTGCAAAATGTATATTACTGTAATTTAAAAGGTCGAAAAATTCCTTTAAAGCTAGGGTTGGTAATCCTGGAGAAGCTTCACTTTGAAAAACTGCAACCGACCCAACCACCCCCCATCGGCGCTCTTGTCAAAGCCACGCCTCCAGAACACAAGAACTAGCAGTGACTGACAACTGCTACAAGCCAACTGCTCGTGACTCGCTAGCTAACTTGTGACTATCTGTCATAAAGGTCTCTCTGGGATTAAGAAGAGGATTTCTCAAAAAAATAAACATCTTACCAACTTTACCTTTAAACTCAACTTGCTTGTGTGATTTAAAAATGTATGTCCATAAACTCAGGGGAACCATAACCTCGAGTCAGGATTCAAAAACACTGTATCCTACTCTTCCAATGATGCAACTCAACACCAGTTTTAGCTCAGATCGTCCCATCTTATAAGTGCCCAGGTACTTGAGCCTCTATACACCCATTGTTCATAAGACTCCTTTCTGTGTGAAAGTCACAAAGCCGGGGTGGAGATGATCCTAAGGACCACTGATGGATTACTTAATGCTGCTACTGTACAAAAGTGCAGAAGCCAACAGATCCAAGGGCTCAAGGTCAAGTCATATCAACTCCAAATAATAGTTTTCCCTCCATGAAGCTTTCTCTCTGTCTCGTCCCCTTCAAGATTTGCCTGTATATGACATCAGCGGTGGTTTCAGGGGATGCTGCGTCTGTGAGGTGAGGCTCCGCACCTTAACTGCTGCCTTTTATATAAGGTATATAAGGTATATATATATATATGATCTTTTATAAAAAACTGTGGAGAAATGGCCGAAATGTTCTTAAGTGTGACTTTCGAGTACAATAAAAACTGAATCTAAACCATAATGCTGAAGTGA